>OW443327.2:12405000-14805000 GCA_937001555.2 Hypsopygia costalis | reverse complement strand
ACTAATATTATAAATGTGAATGTGAGTTTGTTACGCTTTCACGCCGAAACTACTTAAACGCGGGCGAACCCGCGGGTGGAAAGTAGTGTAATTTAATTCTTATCAACCCTCTGCACCACGCTATTCCATTTTTCAAACATCAATTTATAACCAAAAGTAAAAAATAATAGTAGGGGTATATCGATATACCATAAAGATACTGGAATGGTAGGTAATTTCATCATTGTGTACGAACAATTCGTATTTAACTATGGATGTTTCCACAACCACTGTTGACAACAACCCATTCTATGATCGTATCGCTAATTCACACAACAATAATTGTTTGTTTACATATGCTATGTCCATTTCAAGTAATTAACGTAGGTTTGAAGTTTGATGTAAACAAATAAACAATTAAACTATTAGTGGAAACAATCAATTAAATACATAGTTACTTACTTACCTACAAAGAACGAAATAAAATGTAACTTTCAACTATGTCAAAGTCAAAGTTAAAGTCAAAATATCTTTATTCCTTGGACTTTATAAAGCACTTAGAAACGTCATACAAATTAAATATAAGACATGTATCTAAATCATTACTACTCTAAATCCGCAGAGCTTAGATTCACTTTCATCAGTCGAGTTGCAGACAAGCCTGATGTGAAGCGATTACCGTAGCCATATTAACGCTGCCAACGCAGCAACTCCTTCCTGGTGACCTCGTTCACTCGTAAAAACACAACAATCCTCAGGGGATATGTTATTTTTGCTAGTCGGCTTAGTACACATCGTGCAGGCGAATTTGACTTTCGCTCTAACCAATGTGAGCCACTTACACCTAAATATTACCTAAATTAAATATTAATACTATTGATATGGCATATCCATACTAAATTGCGTCAGAAAACGGTTCCCGTCAGCTGCGTCGGCTGGGAGATCTATGACTATAGCTATCCTTATCATCTCTACTCTCTAAACTATTTCTTTCTCCCGTTCAGTACGTAATCGGCGAAATGGCGTCTTTTTTTGCATATATAAAATACGCATTAACATGAAATATTATTGTGTGTATTAGTGTGATATGTGATCGTTTCAACTTTGTTTAGTTTATTATCATAAATTGTGCATTCGCATTGTGCGGAATACAGGAGACGGCATTTTACCTATTTCAATTAAATGTCACAAACGTCGCTAGCCAACTGGTTTACCTCGCAATTAGTTTGTGCTTTTGTCACTTTTCGGGTATACGTTTCTGACGCTTGTGGCATGTGTATAGTATTTATAATATTGTTGAAAATAGATTATGTTATTCAATGTTTTTAGAAGACATCTAAATTAGAAAAGATATAGTTTACAGAGAAACAATTTATAATATTTTTTCGTAAAATATTGTTACACGTATCGAATTGCTGATAGGAGTTGGACGAACTCTATATTTCTCGGAAGTTGTTCTACAAGGCAATTTATTCCTACAAGGAATATTGTATAATATGTAGAAATTTTCTGTAGCTCCTTACATACGAGTATCATTTCCAAGAATGATATAAATAATTGTACTGTATCTCACACGTTTCCTGTATAACGATTAAAGCTCGTATGAAATTATAATTATGTTGTAATGATATAATTTATTATGAGGAGCTCGATGGCGTCGTTGTGCGTGTCAGAGTAATCGAACACGCAAGTTAAGCAATGTCGACCGCAGGCTGTCTATGGATGGGTTTATCTATCTCGAGCTCCTCCGTGCTTCGGAGGGCACGTTAAGCCGTCGGTACCGGCTGTTGTCATTAGATGACAGTCGTTAAGCCAAGTCAGTGGCCTTTGGGCGGCTTGAAAAAGCTGGCCTCCGCCAACCCGCAGTTGAGCAGCGTTTCGAGTATGCTCTAAAGTTTAGGGCCTCCCCACATTCGAAATAGTTTAGAGTCTGAACCCTTTCGAATGAGGGGAGACTCGTATCCCAGCAGTGGGATGAATAAGGGTTGACGACGATACCTTCACGGCTAAACTGCTAGACTGATTTCAATGAAATTCGACACGTATATGGATTATGTTCTTGATCAAAATACAGAATATATTTTATCCTGTTGCTTAATATTTAAGACTAGCTTTCGCCCGCGGCTTCGCTCGCGTAAAATTTGGGGTAATACATGTTTACTCATTTATCTATAGAAGTACTCATGTAAAGTTTAGGATAAAATAGTCCAACTAATCTCGTTGCCCCATACAAACTTTTGACCTCCGTTTCACCCTCTTAGAGGTAAAATTTGAAAAATCATTTGAAGTAATTTCGTGTCCACTGTGTTATATTTTCAAATCGATGCTATTTTCGTAATTGACGTCCCAGGCAACCATAGAATCAACACCCATATTGATATTATGACATTTCAACCCCATCGCATCTCCACAGGGGTGATTTTATGTCACGTCGGCTATGTTGGATTATAAAATATTTGTTCTTTTTCGTCATTAGCGACCCGATAAACTATAATAACAATACCCATGACGATTTTCAGACTTTTTCACCCCATTTTAGACATGTCGACCCCATCGTACCCCAGGGATGATTCTTGACAATCCTCCCCTATTGGGGTAGTTACACACGTTGAATTTTAAAATCGTTGTTGTTTTCGTAATCAGCGACCCGATAAACTATAAAAACAATACCCATGATGATTTTTAGACTTTTTCACCCCACTTTACCCCTTTAGGGGTTGAATATTGAAAAATCCTGAAACACGTATTTACTCATTTATCTATAGAAGTACTTTTGAAAAGTTTCGGATAAAATAGTCCAACTAATCTTGTCTCCCCATACAAACTTTGAACCCCAGTTTCATCCCCTTAGGGGATGAATTTTAAAAAATCATTTCTTAGTGTACCCCTAGACGTCATAAGGAACCTACGTGCCAAATTTGGAATCTCGAGACCCAGCGGTTTGGGCTGTGCGTTGATATATAAGTCAGTCAGTCAGTCATTAGATAGATAGATTATTTAGATTGATAGAACTTTTTTATTTATGAACCGATTGCAATGAAACAAACACTAAATGTTATGTAGAGCAAACCGTAACGCATTAGTGACAACTGCGTTCAAATAGGTTAAGACGTTTCTAAGATTAGCGTGCACAAACGTACAAACAAACAGACAAAAATTTTAAAAATCATTATTTTGGGTTCTATTGCGTTTATAAAGCGGGGGGTTTTATGAACGCAATGTAATAGATTTTCTTATATATCTTCCATTTCTGCACACAGAGTTATTACTAAGCCAATTGATATATTTTTTGTGCCAATTGTGGTCACCCATTCTAGTTGGAACCACGACAGGGGTTGCTTAACTTGCGTTAGCGCTACGACCTCTAAGCATCTCACTCATTGTATTATTTACTTTAACGATGATAACATAATACCTTCATAAAGTTTCAGTTAATTCAACTGAAAAGTTTCAGTCAATTCAATTGATTGGTTATTTTGTACCATTTTATATGTGATTCTTTATATTGATATAACTTTTTTATTTATGAACCGATTGAAATGAAACAAACACTAAATGTTAAGTTGAGCAAACCTTAACGCAGTAGTGAAAACAGCATTCAAAAGGTTAAGCCGTTTCTGAGATTAGCGTGCACAAACGTACGGACAAACAGACAAACAGACAAACCGACAAACAGACAAACAGACAAAAATTCTAAAAATCATTGTTTTGGGTTCTATTGCGTTCATAAAGCGCCCCTATATTAGTTTTTTTTATATATCTTCAATGTACAGACAGCGGCCAGTTACGATTATATTATATGTATTGATGTATTGATTTCCAACTGGTAAAACAAATTTTAAGCTTCAGCTTAATGGCTTAACTGGTGCTTTGTAGTAAGCGAATCTAATCAGAGATGGAAGTTTTTAACTAACGTAGATTTTAAATGACTGCTAGAAGCACGAAGTTTGTAAACATGGTGAAAGATAATACGAATATGGTATGAGGAGAAAGCAAGAATGGGCGTGAAATAAGAAGTTTGAAACATGACATTTAGTTTCAGGGAGTAAGTGACATGGATGGTAGGTGGGGCGGAAACCATAAACACCGCGAGGAGAACTAAGCTCTAGAACAGCAGTTCCCAATTTTTTTTTCTACGTACCACTTCTACAAAAACCTCAAACTTGCGTACCTCTTACTGCAGGAACGTTAAATAAAAAATGAAATCAGGTATATTTTATTTTCATTATATTATCATCAAAAGACATTCTAATGACATAATAAAGCGCTCGATGTTTTATTTACGTTTGACTTACCTACTGATCGTTTAATTAAATATAATATTTTTTTAGCAATTGTTATTGCATTATTGTTTTTTAAGGATTAAATATTTTGGTTAAGAGATTGCTGCGCGTACCGCTTGATGCAATACTGCAGTACCCATGGGGGTACGCGTACCACTAAATGGGAAATACTACTCAAGAACATGTAATTTTCATACATATCTATTGAGAGTATATATATATATGTTGATGGTCTCCAAACGCTTTTATAACAATCATCGTCGAAAAACAATAGTATTGCACAAATTACCAATTTTTACTTATTAATAGTAAGTTTGTACATTGCGTCAGTATTTTTATATTTAATTTATTCCATACAAACCATCATGAGCTGAGTTATTTGTGCGGTTCGTTTTACGAATCTCTGCAAAGAATTTGCGTAATGTTAGGCATTTTGTCACATACAGGTGTCGAGGCAGCATAACGGCGGCACATAAGTCTCCCTCTTTGAACAGAATAGAATTTTTATAATGTAACATTAGGTTTTCAATCGCGTTCGCTGAAAGAGAACAATCCCCATTTATCTTCGAAAGTAGTTCAGAGAGATCTGATAAGGCGATCAAGAGGGGTGCCGGATTTTTGCGAAATAGAAGGCGCGAATCCATGACGGCGAAGCTTGGGATCGGTCCGGTTTATCGAAGAGGCGGACAGGAGGTATTCATACAAGCTAGTATCGTACAGATGTGTATTTAAACTTGTAAGATAAATCCGAACAGGAAGATACCGTGTCTATCCTACTAATACTATAAATGTGAAAGTTTGTTAGGATATATGTATTTGTGGGTGTTTGTTACTTTTTCGCGGGTAATAAAAGGTTTAACGAATTTAAATAAAATTTGGTATACATACAGAATATGTTCTGGAACAACATATAGGATACTTCTTATTTATATACTGTGTTCACGCGGGGCGAAGCCGCATATATCTCTCTACGTAAAAGTTTCAGTTTCTGATAAGTGTCAACACGGTTATGTACATTCGTAATATGCGTGGCTCAAAATGACTGGTTTCTAGAGCCGAATAAATTTAAATCAATACATAATACTGCTATCATAAGGTAAGTTAAGAAATGATTATATTAGACGAAGTTTGAAAGTAGCACCTATGACGAAAATGATGAGAGAAAATCGCCTTTCGTCGTATGGGCATGTAATTAATGTACAGGGACGAAAGACATGTGATAAAGAGAACGATGAATTTTAATGTGAATGGATATAATGAGAAAGGAAGACCAAGAAAGAGGTGGTTGGATTATGTGAGAGACGATGTGGGCACAGTATAAGTAATAGTACTACGTACAGTATGGCCACTCCCTGCCGGTCTCTCGAGTCGACCTCACCTCCCCTCTGAAACAAATCTGGAACAGTTTGTATGGCGCCGCACGCACACTCGCTTATTCGCGCTCTGCAGAGACGTCATTGTTTATGTAGTAGTAAACGACGCGACATTTGTATGGAGTGGCCGGGGTGTGATATGGGTAAGAAAGGGGTAACCGTAGATATGACGGCTGATAGATGTAAATGGAAGAAAAAAGACATACTGCGCCGAACACGAAATAATGGGAAAAGGACAAGCCAATTATGATGATTACATAATACTGGTAACAACATTTAACCAGAAAACCTGATTTTTTGTAAAAAAAATTGTTTCTGTTAAACTTTCATGTGATGTAAAATGCTATAAAGTCCTAACAAACGAATTTTGTTAAGGACGTTTATTTCACGTAGCGACAACAAAGTGATAGCTTTGACGGTCCAGAGCTTACAATTAACTTAAATTCGTCTGCCGGGACCAAACTCATAAGTATATTTCAGTCGGTGTATCTTATATAGGTATACTAAGTTTTGAATCTGCTGTTCCATTTGATTAAATTAGAACACAAAATGATTTCCCACGAGCCCGCTCCAGTTTTTCTCATACAAATAACCTCATATTGAATTTACTGTGATAAGGCCGTGTTAAGAAAAGTTCTAAATATTAATACAAAGGGAAGGGTTTATCTTTGTAGTAATAGAGTTGGGAAAAATAAATTTAATTTAAATATAGTCTTCATTGTTCCGGTGATCGAGGATACCGGACCCTTCGCTCGTCGGCTTTTGCGCGAAGGCACGTCCCGCCACTCTGTGCACCTCTTGTTAAAGAATTTCATTATCAGCGCACCGGTGCGGCTATATGAATGTGTCCTGAAGATTCGAACGTCGAACATTTTGCGCCGTTAGCCTAATGACATACAAGCGTGAACATACCAACATTACTTCGATCATTAATACTGTATTATATTTTGGGATGTAAGTAGCTCACTACGATGTTTAGAGCCAAAGCCAATCTCACCTGGTGCACACTGCCGACTAGTGAAAGAGGCTCTGGCAAAAGAGAGGTAGGATACAGCGTATTCTTAAGCTGCCCGACTGGGAAAGTACCTCGACCTCACAGAATAACGCATCTAAATAACAATTCCTTTGAGGGTTGTTGTGTTCCTGCGAGTGAATTAGGCGAGGAGGACCAGATAAGAAGGAATTGCTGCATTCGTAGCATAAATCTTACCTATTTATGAGCAATATTAAAAGAAATTATAACTCCACATGCATTGTAAATTTCGTCTTAAGATTTACAATTTAGACTAATTCTTATGTCATTTACATAAAATCATCATTTATATTAAGACAAAGAAAATAATTTATTTGAAAATAATGTCAAATATGAAAACGTTCGAATATGACTAAATGAAAGAGCTCCCAGATTGTCATTTTTAAATACATTTTCATTGCTTCCATGCTGTGGTTTTTATGTATGATACATTTCTGCTATGAATGATGGTCATGGTGAACCTCATACATCCCTAACAATTCATACTAATATTATAAATGTAAAAGTATGTTTCTTTGTCCTTCTTTCACTTTGAAAGCAACCATGTTTTTTACGGGGATAATTTAAGGTCGGGAGAATCCCGTAGGTTATTTTTTATCCCGGAAATCTTATTCCCACGGGAAAAAATATTATTAAAATAATGAACACGAGGGCTAAGCCGCGGATAAAAGCTAGTTATTCATAATTACCAATATGCAGCTACCTATAAATTTAAACAAACTAACAACGTTAGGTAATCAATTTTAGTTTGATCTAGCCAAAAGCAATCAAGTCGGTTAGCAATCGAAGTAAACACGCGGTATTGATTTTTTTGACCAGTCGTAAATATTGATAGGTTTTTCAAATAGTGTGCTTTTAATGGCAGCTTTCGATATCAAACGACGAAATATTGGAACATCATATTTCTACCACAAAGCAAACGGTGCTTTTACAAAAAAGTTCAGCGAAATAATTAAAAACTTCAACAAACGGTACTTATATCACAAATTCTTTTTATTATCGAACTTTGAATTTAATTGTCCAGGAATATAAAACAGGTAATAAATTAATTTAAAAAAATTAAAAACCCGAATGCACCTACAACAGATTTATTAATCACGCGTAACAATAATATAATTCCATACAAGCAAAGCCGCAGGCAAAAACTAATATATCAAATATATATTTGAAATCAGGTCATCGAGACCTTTATTTTGATACCCATATCGATATATTTAGAAGAAGAAAACTATAAAATTAACTAAAAAATTACTGCAACGACAATTTTGCGGCTCACAGCCGCCATTTTGATTTTTTTTATATTTGATGTAGCCTATGTCACTCTCACAGCAAATACGAATCTAACGACACCTCTCAAGCTAAAATCCATCCAGCCGTTCAGGCTGCAGAGCGTGCCAAATAATTATACATACATACATACTCTCGATAAACATAACCCTTCTTCTGTCGCAGTCGGGTAAAAAAAAAGAATAACTATACACTATTAAAATTATAATGTAGATACAGCAATGGGTTTAGTGCAAAGATAAATCTGTTGGGGAACAGCCATCGCATCCGTCTTTCCCTCTGTCCAGAAGGCTAACTTCTAAATGATTTTGTTTGTCAAGTTGATTTGGCAAACGGAGTAGTTACTCACAATATTATGTGACAAAAATTAAGTTTTATGATTACAATATAACGTAGAAAAAATGTTATTTCCATTTTTATGAGACGGTCATACTTTATAGGGGATTCCGATTCTATTGTCAAGATTAGTTCATCTTAAAACGTGCCGAAATACTAATGAATTATTGAATTGATGTTGATAATGAAATTGCTATTATTTATATGTAACCATTTAGGTCATGGTTATATCACAGAAACAGCTAATTTCCAAACTACGAATCCAAGTAATTTGGAACTAAAACTAATATTTCTATTGTGTAGGTAGTATTATTTCATCTAATATTTGAATACATAGTAAATTTGAATTATATAATACAATTTCATTGTTAATCATTGATCCATATATACTTTGAAAAATGTACATTTTATTTTCTCTTTCACTCTTAATTTGAGTTTTTCGTTCAACGCTATCATTTTGCCACATCCGAATGTCCTCACTTCCATTCAGTGCGTGCCTTCAATTTCGGCAGTTGATTCTATCGATAAAGGACTATTTAATTATATCCGCGCAATGCCGACGTAATTTTTTACGATCATTCAGGCGTCGTCACAGTTGTGTAACGCAATTGTCCGAAGGAAGTTTCCGGGCGGCCGCCCCTGGCGTGTTTGTCAAAAAGTTGCTCGCGGCGTCGTTACGCCCCTCTTAACGTCGCTGATTAGTTTTTATGTACGCATTCAGACCAACTTTCAAAGTTTACGAGGAAAACAAAGTCAAGAGCGCGATTAAAAATTATTTACTTCGGAGGAAATGTGACCACAAGCGCCTGTATATTAAGGGTTACTTTACTATGATAGGAACTGTGAGAGGGTTTTTACTTTTTGTTGTCCCTGGCGTATTTCTGTATCATTGGTGAGTGCAGTGTCTTTGACAATATTTATTTGTCACACAAAAAGGGGGGGGGGGGGGGGAGTCGATTGCTTCCGCCAGTGACATAAACATTGAAAAAAGGACATTGTTTAGGAACAGTAAATTATTATATTGTACCAGAATACTTCAATATTATCTAAATTAGACACCATAGTTTATATATTTAGTATTGAACACAATTCCAGTTATATTTGTAATTTGATCTTGTACAGTACCATAAACCACATAGTTACTACGTAACATAAATCCTTTTATTGTACTTTGTAGAAGTTAAACATCAGAAGACACACTTCAATACAATTTCTTTTAGTTTGAAGTAGGTTACTGAGGTTCTATCGGGACGTATCATATTATCAATGTTTCCTCTACATCAAATATATCTCAAGGGTCTCTCTTTGGTAACTGCCCAAGTATGTACAAAAGGTTCTTCATCAAACTATACAGAAGTTACGAATTTGACCAGTATTTGATATTAAACTATAATTTCACTTTGTAATTTTGTATTAGTTCTCCGTTTCTCAGACCTGTGTCACTAACTCGTTACACAAGCCGAAATAAGTGAACTCCATAGTTTAGGGATCCGCAGCGCAGACAAATAGTGAACTTGCTGTTGTTCTATGCCTCGATAACGTATTAAGTACATAAGACTTACTTTACGATAGCAGAGATAAAATATCCGTATGTTTGCTAATAAACTCGTCGGACAATTCACCCATTGGGCCCTAATTTATCATTGTTAGAGTGTGCCTCAAACGAAAGCAATTTCCGTCTAGAATTCTTTTTTTCGATACGGCTCTTCTGGACGGCTCAGATTAGAGCTCATTTGATATCATCCAATTAGGATTTCACCAGAGGAGCTTCGTAAAACTTTTCTTTGCGTATCTTTTGAAACATTTATAGCATTATACGGGCCATCCATTCGAGTTTTCTTACCGAGTTTGACTGTAAACACCATTACAGTTGATTTATTTTTCTAGAAAAAAACTCGAGTGCTTTATGGCGTCTGGCAATTTGTCTATTGCTTAACACATTATTTTTCTTCAGATATTGCTTATTCTTGCTATCCATTTAATGTTGAGATATAATTTGAAAGTAAACTTTTATTTTTATTTTTGCTAGATTTCATGGGTTTGTAGTTATAAAAATGATCATAACTGTTCAGTAATGAGTAGAAACACGTTACCTTATTGTTATTATTTCGTGAAGTTGCAAATGTATTCATTTGGAATAATAATCTCTCATTATCTTTTGCGACATCAATTTGTATTGTTCTTAGTATGAAGTAATTGTACTTATTATTACTTTATACTTAGTATCCTACTTGTATTATTCACATTAAAGAGTTTACGGTATATAAATAACGCTTGTACGTCCAATATTATTTATTTATGTAGTAGCACAGTATAAGTAATATTACTTACTAGCTTTTACCCGCGGCTTCGCTCCACGAGAACAGTACACGGATAAAAAGTATCCTGTGTTTTAATCAACTTTCATTCGAATCCGTTTACCCACGAAAGAGGAACAAACATCCATACATACCGACATTCTAACAAATTTTTACATATGCTAGCCTGATACTGACCTCACCTCTCCTCTGAGTTGAATCTGGAACAGTTTGTTCGACTACGACAAATAAACGCGCACTATCACTTTCCACAGACATCTTTGTTTATGTAGTAGTTAACGACACTACGTTTGTTCGGAGTGGCTCGGGGTGTGGTCTCGTACTGAGCTACTAGACCGTTGTGCATACAGGATAGGGGAAGTTGTGCATGGCTACCTATTTGCATTGTACAAAGTGGCAGAGCAAATTATCTACGAGAACGGGAACGATCTAAGATGTTTTTACCTACATAGATGTGTTCTACCTACCACATTGTGGCAAGAAGAAATCAAGGCAATTGCCCTACAATCACTAACTCCCGAGCCACTGACTATTTATTTATAGTTATTAAGCAAAAACAATTATTGAAATTTTACACCCCGACACCGCCTTCAACTTACAAAGCCCAGGTTCGACCTCACATGGAGTACAGCTGTTCGCATCTCTGGGCCGGTGCACCCCAGTACTTGCTTGCTCCATTTGACCGCATACAACGAAGAGCAGTTCGAATCGTCGGTGACCCAATGATCTCGGATCGATTGGACTCTTTCTCTCTCTACACGCAGAGAGCGTCTCTGCGTTCTATACAAATTATACCACGGGGAGTGCTCGAATGAGCTGTTTGATTTGATACCTGCCGCTGAATTCCACTATCATACAACTCGCCATAAATTCAAAATTCCATCCATATCATCTTGATAATTGGCGATTTACTACAGTACGTTTCCTAAGATATATTATACCACGAACAGTGAAACTGTGTTAACGGTATTTCCGAACAACTACGACATGGGTGCCTTTAAGAACCAGAGTTTTCATTTCCCTTAAAAGGCTGGCAACGGATCGGCGTCCCCTTCATGTCGCTGATCTCCATGGGTGGTGGTGATTACTTTCCACCAGGTGACCCACATGCTCATTTGGGGGGCAAATCTCAAATATAAAAAAAAAGTTGTAGATATATACCTATATATATTTTTTTAATATCGGTCAAAATGTCTCCACCTTGCCAAAACACACGTGAAGACTAAATGTGAGGACCGGCATCACAACGATGCTGGCGGTCCACTCCTTGACTGATAATTATGTATTTCTTAACGCTTTGTCTAAATAATGATGTATATTATACTTTGTTGCTTTCTGATGCGTGAAGGCATCCTATGTGGATAGGATTTCAGACCAGCATGAGTAGCTCTAAGTCGAAATGAAGAAGGAGGGACTAAATTAAAGAGCTCCAGAACATTCCCCATGATAAATACGGTAGAGGACACTCAAACTACCAATATCTTTGCGTAACTGTAGATTTATTGATTTAACTGTAAATTTATCGATTTAACCAAGGGCCTGGTGCTGGGTGACTGGCCTGGTGATACTCTGTTGTTTTCATATGGAGTGTTGGCATGCGGGCATTTTCGGTAGGGTCCTTTTGTGAACTACGCTTTATGTACGCTTTTAGAAACAAAAAAGATTGTTCGTGACCTCCAATTTCCCCACAATGCATGACTTCCAGCACTACGTTGCAATCGATCAAGAGCATCAAGCAAGTACTTAGCGGAGCCAACCCAGAGATGAGAACAATACCCCGTACACGAACGAACCTGCCTTGTTATTCACGTTCTTTTCCTTTATTTGCATGTTATACGAGTATGTATACGACATTGAGCTAGCGCTTTGTAGCCATTTTTTGATGATATGATATTCGCCTATGGTAACAGGTATTTATTTAAATCAATCATTTGGCACGAAACATTCAACTATTATAAAATAATAGTGACGTATATTCCACACTAACTTCGTATGAATGCAATTGAACTACGAAATCCGAGTTAAAATCACTCATAATTATAGCTAGAATGCACTCATAACGCCCGCCACAAATCCTACTGCAGTAGAGTTTGTAAACGGTAGTTCCACAAAATGCAATGTGAATTACGTATCAAAGGAACTTCGTCATTTTGGTTTTGTCTGGAACCTACCCCTACCCACCTACTAATACGAGTGTACACATGTGATTTAATCATGTTTGTGTTGAGAATTTCAAACACGAATTTAGGTAAAATTAAACAGTTATAATAGTTGAAATATGAAAACTAGACTAGATACTCGTAAGTAACTTGTACAACTGTCAGTGTATCTACTACTCTATCTCTCTCGTGTACATTATGCCAATAACATAATAATATGAATTAAAAAAAAAGCTGAGTGCTTGATCACACGATAGAAGTGAAAACTTCATATCTAGCTCCGTCTCGCTCCCTCACTACCGACTTTACAAGAACGAGCGTTACAAAGCCGAGCGTAACGCGTTACATACCCGAGCATAATGGCTCATTCTTAATAACTGACCACAACGCACCTAAAGAGGTTTCACTTCAAAAAACGTCTCAACACATAAAAAATATCTTGAAAAATCTAATCGGCCTCAATATAATGTATATCGAATCTACTACACCTATAGAAGTTGCTCTCATCCTATAACCAACTAGTAAAGAGCTGATAATTTTTAAACGAATGAACATATTTTCTTGAATACAAGGCTAAGAACGGTCTCGGTTCAAACCCTTTCATCCAAATAAAAAACTACTTAAATCAACGATTTATCGGATTCAATGTTACGATAACGATGTAACGATACTACAGCCGGATGTACGTAGTTACACCGAGGATTAAAATAACAGATATGTAGATTAGCAAATAACAGTTTCATTTTCTTCATGTTTAAATGCTGGCATAATATTATCAACGTGGGTCTCTGTAGTTTAGTCCCGAGTCAGCACGGCCACATCTGTTACCCCAAATGAAGAACTGCTATCACCCGCACGCATTGCACGGCATTTAAGGAGTTGCGGTAAATACGCACACTGAATTTTCTATGCGCATTTACAGTTGTAATTTAGCAATGTGGGAGTGGACACACTTAAGCACATATACACAACACATGCATATAACTATACGTAGTTCTGTATATGTTTTGATGCTTGTTTTAGTATACTATTTTTCCTGACTGTATTTCATTTTGTTCTTGTTTGTGTATTGCCGAATAACCAATTTGCCTTTCTATATATCAATATTTTGATACCACCGAGGCTATCAGTTTATAGTGAAATTATTACTACCAGACTATATATTTATTAAGCTGTTACTTCCAATCGAAATATTCGTAATTGAGAATTTACAAAAGCTGCCGTAAAGGCTTGAAAGGGTTTTTCGAGCCTTTTCGGCAGAGAATGAAAATACTAAATATTACTTATTTTAAAATTACTACAATTTTTGTATTTAATTTGCATTGCGCGAAAGTAAAATTTTTGTGTCCTTTTCTACAATAGTAAATAAGCATGTAGAGACACAAACAGTCTGCATAGATATGTAGAAACATTGCAATTTTTACGCACATAAATGACTACAAATTACACAAATAATATAACACGAGCATTAACTTTGTTTGAGTACTGTATATGAACAAAACGCATATTACGTGTGGGTTTACTAGAACTAATGTGATGTTTTACTTATTCTTTAAATGCTGCCATAAGATAAATTAATAGTTAACTGCTACAACCACGTATCTAAACAAAACGTTCATTGTTACAGTTACCAAGTTCATCCGTATCGGCATCGCGGACAAGAATGACAACCCACCGTACTTCGACAAGGAGCTATACGAGGCGGAGGTCGACGAGAATGAGGACATCCAGCACACTGTACTTACGGTCACCGCCAAAGATCACGATGAATGTAAGTACATTAGAAAATCTAAGCCACTATGAACTACGAGTATATATACTATGCTATACTCGTACCAAGTATATCACGAATAAAACTGAAGAGATAATACTGAATGATGGATTTCGTGACAACTGACCATAAGGTGCAATAATATTAAATGTATATTTTCAATTAGCCTTTATGACAACCTCTTTCTATAAATTCTACCTATTGCGTATATTTTACTGGTATGTAAATTTGGAGTATAAGATATCAACACGAACGGGTTATTTTGCATATTTAGCTTAAATCAAACAGATCAGACTAATATTCTACATCGAGTTCGAGAGCGGTCGATAAATTAAGATGGATGCTATCTTAACTTACTACTAACATTAAGTATTCGTACATACAAGAAATAATTACATAGGGGCGAGAGCCATGATTTATTTTAGTAAATTTTGTAAAAAAAAAACTTTAGTTCACAAAATACACATCAGTATTAATAATGTTTTTTTTCTATCACCACTAGATATACGGACCACTAGATTATAGACCTATATCTCTATATGTCTGATAATCTGGCGAGCCAACGGCATATTCGGTTGTAAAAAATTATCACTACAGTCGTGCGAGCTACAAAATACCGCTGGCCAAAGTTAGGGAACTACTCAATCATGATAAAAAAGTGGCTTAGCCGTCTCCGTATGCGTACTCGAGAGATTTATATTGGAACACAATAATATCTTTTTCCACTGTTTATTTTTAGAAATACGTGAGCATGCATAAATGTTCTGTGCACAGAGTGGATTAGAGAAATAGATTTAAAAAAATTAAATTTAGTAATGCGTGTTCTTAGTACAGTCCATCATGTTGTCTTTTTGTATTATACCACACTATTTTAATACCTAATAATTAATTAAAAAAAAAAACGATTTTTTTATTGATACAAAATAATACGTTGGTATATAAGTCTGTTACTTTTTTATTTAACAATTCATAATAAGTATTATTTGATATGAATACAAATTGATTTAATCAACTTTTTCCTTTTTTATATACATATAAAATTTCATCAAAATCAGTCAAGCCGTTTCGGAGGAGTATTGTAACTAACACTGAGACACGAGAATTTTATATATTAGATAATGTATTTTTACCAAAGGTAACAATAATAATAGGCTATAAATTTTGAATATTTAGTTAGAAAATTAATTAACATAGTAATTAAATGAATGTGTGGTAATGACTCTTGCTGCATAAATATCAAGTACTGTTTGTGACATTTAGACATTTCCGAATGCATACACTTTAACATTTTGTGAGGGAAATAAAACATTGTAATGAAATTGTATTGAATCATTCATTCGGAAACCTCTCTGCCATTTCAATTTCAATTTTATTTAAATTGGAATGGAAAAATGCAAAAAAGAATTTGGGTCAATCGCGAAATTCTTAATATCGCGGCAATCTATATACATATACTTAATCGTAAAAGCGAAATACCACTCACTGATTAATCACGAAATCTCAGAAACTATAACACCTACAAACTAGAAATTTGTCAGGTAGGTTCCTTATAGGGTATATACATCCGCTAAGAACGTATTTTACGAAACTCCAAAAGTCTCCAAACTCCAAAACTCGAAAAGGGGGTAAAACAGGGGTTGGAAGTTTATATGAAAGTCCTATGTTTTTGGAGCAAGAGACTTGAAATTTAAAATGTATACTCTATAGATGGTGTGGAGTTACAACTTTTTGGGGTTACAACGGGGGATTTTAGTTTGTATGAAAGTCCAATGTTAAGTTGAGCCACAACGAAGTGTGGGCGGGCCGCTGGTTAGATATAATTAAATGAAATTAAAAGTATTTTGTGATAATCGGTATGTGTTTCTGTAGGAACCAATTCTCAGGATTAATATTTATTTATGGAACGAGCCGAAGGCAAGTCATAAGCCCAGACAAAATAGGCATTCTAGTTTGAATTAATTCCCAACAAGCTAGATTATTGTATAGGTATTCAATATCATTACAAATGATAGGTCAAAAGTGCCCATCGATCCCGCCGCATAGATATGAAGTATGTTGTTTTTTATCCGAGGTCAAAATGGCAATTTTTAGCGTTCCAATGTGTGGGGATGAGTTCCCCGCCTTTGGCGAGCGGTGCAACTATAGAAAGAAGCCCAAGGCATCATATAAAACAACTCCTCTGAAGACAACCCATTGTACAGTCGGTAAAATACAAAGAGAGGCAAAGTCTCTCCTCATACTTACCGTAAAAATAGAAAGATAAAGTTTGTAGATCGTGGAATTCTGTACAAAAAGGTGTCAATACTTTTTTCACTACGAAGCATCGTTCTTGAGTTATTTCCATGTCAGACCGTAGGAAAGTATATTTTAAAATTATATGCATACAAAGTTTAAAAGTACTTACCATATAGTTATATTGCGTTTCTAATTTAAACCAAGTAGCTAAGTACAGACTATTAGGGTTAATTATAGTCGCAGTATAAAAAAAAACAACATTACATTTCAGTTATATTTACTTTAAATCAGTGCTCGTTAGGTAGAGATGGAATGTGCAAATACAAGCTCGCCGTCTATCTTCTGGGTACGTAAAATTATGATTTTTATTTAACAACTGACAAAATTCTATATATTCGATAGGTTAATTAATAAATGAAATTGATTTTATTTTATTTTATAGTCCCAATTGAATTATAGTTGTAAGTATAAATTTCCGTCCTTGTTTTATTCGGAATGAATTATAAAACTGTATATTTACACAACATGTTAACTTCAAAGTGACGACTCTTAAAATTGGACTAAAATCTGATTTCAGCTGGCTTTAGTAATAAATTGCATTAAAATTCAATCTGTTAGCTAAATGAAACAAAACAAAGATTCATTTGGTTTTAACATAAAATATATGCGTATAAGTAATCCGCTTAGGTTATCAGTAACCCACAGCATGGTTAATTATTTCAAGCAGTCATTTCATCCCTATCACAATTCCTCACTCGTAAGGATACGTCCTGGCATTAAGTACTCATAGTCTTAAAGTGTTGTCTCTTAATTTCTACTCAAATGATATTTTCTCCATGGTTCACTGTGAATTCAGGGAATACAATTTATTACTCTGTATATATTATGATATTCTACTATTTTTGATTACAAATATATACTCGTACCTACGTACATGTAATAATGGATGTTGATGTGTATAGAAACGGTAAAATTTAACATCGTTTGACCGGTCGCCATAAAAGTGAGCACAGCTGTTTGTTTTTTTTTTCATGTAGAAAGATTTTATGCTGTCCTTTTTACCACTCCGAAGAATAGCCACAAGCGTAAATCGGTTAGGACTTAAAATTAAAGCAGGAACGTATTTATCTCTAAAAGTCGTGTGTTAAAAAATTACGCTAATATAATAAAACTGAATAGTTTGTCGATCTTTTTGTTTGAACCCTCTAATCTCTGGAATTATCAGTTGGGTATAAAAAAAGTCTATTTGCATTTGATAGCCCAACTCTTGAAGAAAGTTTTACTTCCGCTGGGTACAGCTAATTCTAAATATGACGGCAATGATAAGTGATCTCACTAGTTGATTTATAAATTACAGAACAAATTGAAAATCTGAGCACTGGTCCTGAGAGTGAGCGCTATCAAATAGTATCAATGATCTGTCTATCAAATAGTATTACTGTTTGTCCGCAATAAACTCCGAAACTACCAATCTTAATGAAATTTTGCACATGTGTGTAGTTTGGTCCAACTTGAAAGGTAGGATAATTTATATTAATTAATTTCCTAAGGGGATGAAACAGGGCTTGAAACTACACTCGAGCGAGATCACTTATCATTTCATTCCTATATGGGTTAGGTATATACATCTTTCTCTATGATGACACAAGTAGAAAGCCGAGAATGTCTAAGTTTTTAATTAACTAATTTCCAACTACTATTAATTAAGCGGCTAACCACAACATCGTTATTTGAAACTACAAGGTCGGATCTCAATGCCTTGAAGGATACTTGAGCTGCTGGTTTAGATATTATTGTCGTGCACTGGAATATTATGCGATGAGAGATTAATGCTCGATACATCAATAAAACTAATGGATCGAAGGATATGTCTTATATTTATAATTACGAATATAAATTAACGCGAATAATCAGCTTGATTTTTATATACATTAACATTACGTTACTTGTAACGCAAGTAACGTAATGTTATAGTTATATTTTTCCTATTTCTACTCCGGTTTTGCCTCGCGTACGAGTATAAAAAGTCTTCGTCGTCAACTCTTATTCATCCCACTGCTGGAATATATCCCAGATTGAGGCGAAACCCATAGGTCTCCCATCACTCAAAGGGGTTTAGACCATACTCCACCACGCCGCTCAACTGCGGGTTGACGGAGAGCATTTGGTATATAAAGTACCATTCAAAAATTTCATCTTAATCCGTTTAGCCGTATATATCTGTGCATGACTAATAAACATCGATACATACATTCAAAGAGATCTTTTCCCGTCTACCTTTGAGAACTTGGAAGGCTAACAGGATGTCTATACCAAATTGACGTGGATACTTCAGATAACGGTAATTACGCCTACATATTAACAGAGAGCTAGAAAATAAATACATTTCACCTAAACATAATGTAAAAGTATGGAAATACTGCATGGAATAATAGTAATAAATATGTATAATATACTAACATAATAACCACGTTATTTTAAATCACATAACATGATACCATACTCGATTATATTAATACTACGTTGGGAATAAGGACAGCTCTTCAAACATCCAAACTACATATTTCATACGGCGTGGAATATCGAAGTTGAAGCTTCTGAAGGGATTGTGCTATCGGCTAAGTTCCACATGATTAATTTACAAGGAAAGGCGTACCCGATGTGCAAATATATTCGGCTGCCACAACGACACATCTTGCTTGGCAGGTTTATATGACAATATTATACTATGATATTGTGAACTATATATATAGATTATGTTTCGGAATAATTCATATATATTAATCGTATGTCATACGGGAGAAAGGTTCTACAGTCGAAGCCGCGTGTGGAATGACGAAACGTTGGACGCCTTTAGACAGACCGCCGACTTCTAAAAAGCGACTTGAGGATCGCATTTGTTGGAAATCATCGGGGAAGGTCTGTCCATCTGATCCAGTAGTGGATAGATACAGGCTGATGATGATGATGACATACTACCTTGATGCTTACGAATAGGTAGTCTCATATTTATTCAAAAAAAAACCTACACATTATCCACAATTATTAAACACCTCGTTGCCCAGTTTAGTTCAAAGTTATTTTTCAACACATGTGCTCAGAGTGCTTCTAATGTGTACTTACGAGACCAATCAACGTGCATTGAAAGTTAATTTTACGGCACTCGTGATTTTTATTTACTCTTCCCACACTTGTGTTTTTTCTTTAGAGTTTTTTGTTTTATTGCTTACCAATGAAATTTTCCCACAAATATATTGAAATTCGTGCCGTGATACACGGATGTAACCTCGTGACGGCGGTAATCATTTGCTTTCAGCTTACAAATGTCACTCGTGTGTAAAAACCTGTTTACTACCCCTGCGTCACAATGTAATAATGTGCTACATGTCTTCTTTTAAACTTTGTTATTTACTGAAATTGTTGAATAGAGAATGACTTGTAATACTCAAGAAGAGTTTGACATTAAGGCCTTACACACGACCCATTTATTATTAATTGTACTGAAGCCTATTGTCGTCGTGGTCGTGATTCGTGTGCGTCGTATATAGACCGTGATAATATTGAGTGCCACTTAATAGTTAAATACCCCATTAAGCAGCAGGGTTTTAAGCAATTTAATTACGCGCCATATTTCTGCTTTCAGACTTTCTTATTTAGTTTACTGTAGATTAGATGGTAATTTATTAAATAAACAAAAGATAACGAGATTACTAATATTAAGCGCTACAAGGTATATCTTATTCTACGGCTAAAATATATCCAAAAAATAAGATTACTGACGTTTACGCTTTACACAAAGCCTATTATATATATTCATATGTTGCACATCGAATAACTTAATACACATCATTATTTTTATTAATTGACAAAAATCCTATTGTCATTATGATAGTGCGTCTTCCTCAATATTGAATGGGCGTCCTTACAGCTAGTTGATTGGTGTCAGCAGTGTGTGAAGCCCTTTTGTTTTCTTATTTATTTCTATTGTAGTAAACAACCAATTATTTCTTCGAGGTAAAAGTTGTATTATTGCTTTTACCAAGTGCATGCTTTAATAGAACCATCTTATTGGTCGACAAGAGCCAAGATATTCAAACAATATCTAAGATTGCTGGGTAAACTTACTCTAGTCATAACATTGCAGACTAAGTTATGAGCATAACATAGTTCCAAAGTTAAAGGTTAACTGGAAGATAATAACTTCAAAGACAATGTACTCAAATATTAAATCAAATTCTATAACAGACTACATTAAGTTTTTAATAAAATTTCTAATTATAGATTACTGAAATTGTTACTTTCATTATTAATAGTATCTTATATTGCTTTATACAAAAGATTCAATAAATTTAATATCGTTAGATAATTATAAATATAAAGTTTTTTATGTCAATTCAAAATATACTTCAAAAGTCTCAATTAACGAAATTCCAATTATTATGTTTAATTTTTTATTTCGTATTGTAGGTACGTTTCTATTTTTATATTATTGTATGAATTTATGAACTCTAAGCTGCTCCTAAAATGTTGATACATATGAACAAAACTATAAATATGAAACTATGAAACAAAACCATAAAATGTTTAAATTTAACAACATTTAAACAAAACTATATAACACTTTGACAGCAGATTTCATACAAATTATTTTCGTAGTACTTAAATGAAGTACCTACGCAGTGATGATTTCAAAATCTTATTTTGTAAATTAGAAAATCGTTAAATCCCCATCTATGAAACATTATCTTTTCTGTATATGCTTTTTCAAATACTAGACAATGTACTTAAATACATTTTTTTTTTGTAAATACATACTTATAATACATAGAAAATACCCAGACCACGGCAGTCACACATGTTCATGCAAACAAATGTTTGTCTTGTTTGGGGATCGAACCGCGACCTCGCAGTCAAAGTAGCCATTGATAGCCATTCGACCACCGGACTCGTTTAGTCACAGAGCAGAAAAGAGCTGATGCTCTTCAAACGAGTGAACAGAATTTATTTAATGCTTGATATGAACACCGGCTATCGGTTTATCCATTAGGCTTCTACGTATTAAAATACCATATACAAATTCATGCCACCCCTCCTCATCGTTTTGTCATCGGTCGTGGATGAGGATTTAAACATTACAATAGACCTAAAATTTTAATTATAAATACACGACTTAATAGACAACTGAAAAAATCATACGAGTACAATGCGACAAAAATTCGTTGTATGAAGTTCACTGTATGGCGCGTGCTCTGAGAACCCGCTTCTTATAACAGTTGAGACGTAGGTACTCTTTGAAACATAGTTCAAAATAAACCTGTCCTACCTAGGTTAAAAAATTCTAAACATTATTTCTTCCTAATTATATATGTATTTAGTATATAACATACCATTAATTTAATCCAGATATGTTTATTACCATGTATGTGGTTTATAGTCTCCGTACCCCCCTGTAAAATTTTAATATGACCCAAAAGTAAACTGGTAGACAATGCTAGCATTAATTCGTCTGTTGTATAAAAAACTATTGTATTTGAGGGCAATATAAAATAAATAATAATAAAACATATTTTCAAAAACAAACACAGAACCTTTGCCCATCGCCTTATATCTCACACACCTCGCGGGAAATACATGAGTAAGTTCAGGAACAAACAAAAAATCTGGTTGCTTAATATTCATAGGCTCGCCACCCAAGTGGATGGGACTATAAAAACACGTCGCCAGAGTACATCTAAATATGTTCACATATATATGCATACTATTTACACATAAACATTTACATATTTCCAGACCACGTAGGAAATAGGGTGTCGGGTTTGTGCGTACCTTGATTTCTAAAACATTCTGGGGTAGAATTTGTACGATTGCAAGCATTTACCACGTTACCTGACAGGCTGTTTACGAGCCCGTACTAAAATTGCTAAAACAGGACATTTGTGGAATGAGCTCAGCGTCGTAGTGTTCTTCTGAGTGATAAGTTTAAGGATTAAAAAAACACACAACATAAATGTTGGTTGGTAAAACTTTGAAAACACATTTCATTATCAAATGTTAGGCTCAATTTGTGTAGTGAAATGCTACTAATCACTACATAGTATAAAACAAAGTCGCTTTCTCTGTCCCTATGTCCCTTTGTATGCTTAAATCTTTGAAACTACGCAACGGATTATGATGCGGTTTTTTTTAATAGATAGAGTGATTCAACTGGAAAGTTTATATGTATAATATATGCATAACATAGTAGAAAAACACTGATAATTTAGAGGTTTCTAATCTGATGTAGTAAATAAACACATTTTTTTGCTCTTTCATTGCAAACGCTGGCTGAACCCAACGAGATAGATCAAAATAATGTAGTACAGTATTGTTCACCTTAAAATGGTCTACAAAAAAGTTCGCGATGGTATATGTCTATCTCTTAGTGGTAACACACAATAACCGTTATTTTATCCTTTGCTTTTTACAAGAAATAATGCCTTATTTACGAAGCGATTTTAAGCAATACAGAATTAATCCTTATCCAATTAAGTACCTTAAATACATTGCGCATTTAATATAGATCAATATGGCCCTTCACAGCATGTAATTTAAAAGAATAGTTTAGAAGATATTACACATTTAAAATGCAGGGACATAACGGCTGTGGCGGTACCGGCCGCGGAGCCGGCGGCGTGTGCCTATAATTGGGGAAGGACTGGATAGGACAAAGCGCAAAGACCTTCTGTAGTACATTTAGTATCAGCATTGCACCCGTGCGAAGCCGGGGCGGGTCGCTAGTTTGTCATATAACGTTGTCTTTTGTATAGAATTTTCCTTAAAAACATGACAGACAATATAAATTAAAAGTGTTCATAATAAACTTGAAAAGCTTCTCTTGTTCTTTAATTTTATTATACAAGTAGAGATTTACAATAAATATTAAAAATTCGAGTGCTATTTACGTAAAATCCAAACATTCCATGTAATAATAGTAGTAAAAGTATTTCTTTAACATCCCTACCTTAAATGTATATTTAGAAAAGAAGTTGCCGTTTCAATTTAGATTTTGTTATTAAATAAAACACTAGAATAAAACGAAAAGTGATTACGTTAAAGTTACTGGGCTACTAAAAATAATTTGTACCAAGTGTAGAACACCTACACTTGGTAAAAAATATTTTCAGTAGCAAAATAATTAATTAAAAGACCCAGAGATTTACGAACAAGTTTTCAGTTAATTACTATAGCGGTTAATCGGGTTTCTTATTTCCAATTATTATTTTTTGTACAAAAGTACCTAAATATTCGTCGTCATTCCTTGTTCATCCCACTGCTGGGACACGGGCCTCTCCTTAATCGAAGGGGTTTAGAGCTCAACTGTGGGTTGGTGAAGATTACCTAAACATTAATATACTAAAATTGTAATTAAATCAGCTTTTAAAAGTAGCATTTTTGTGACATGTAGGTAAATCTATCATTATTTATTTTTTTATGAATACAATTTTAAATGACAATAACTCTTTCCCAGGTTATAAAAATATCTCCATACGTATCGATACTAACCATTGATCAAACTAATTCACGAGCAAATGTAGTTATATTTTCTAAAACAGATGTTATTTCAAATTGTTTAGAAGTATTGAATGACTGTAAATAATTGAATACTTGTTTTATCATTCGTTGTAATCTTTCTATTTCGAATTCTTTGCAAATTTTATTAAAATTCATGAAGCTCCTCTTAGTATTTGTTACCTACGATTTACATAAAAGGTTACATAGGGCGATGACTTTTGGTAAACATAAATAAGTATATATAGCAGAAGCTGATGACAAAGCACTCTATTTTCCAAGTCGATTGTTCAAATCTTTTGTGAGCAACGCTTTGTCCACTTTCTTTTAAGTCAATTGATTGTTGGTGTTTCTATTTATTTATTTATATAAATGAAAACTTCTAAGGCACATTCGGCAGTTCTTGTTAAGAGTGAAACCTTTGGCCTTCACATATTATAGTTTTATGTCTAGGTAAATAATTGCTTTCTACTGCGGAGAACATTCTAATCCAATCATTGAAAGATTTAAAACTTTCACTTCTGTAGGCAGTTCTCAACGACTGCCTATTTTTTTAATAACCCGTGGACTTAACCTGTACGTTCAAAATGAAATTTATTTTTTGCTGTCTGCGAATGACTTTGAGAAAGTTAATGCAGGCAATATTGGAAGCATTCGTTTTAGAACATTATATTGGGGTCGCATAAGCGCCTTTCTTGCTTAAATATGCCAGAAAGGATTTCTCTTCCGAAATATTAAATCTTTCGGGAGATTTTATATGAAGTTTATTGTCTATGTACGTATCTTAATACCAGCTTCACACGTACCATCTGCCGCTGCTTAATCCAAAATAAACTTTATCCACCTGAATATATTATTGTGATATGATATTTTTATTATAATGCCAAATTTTACATTTCATAGCCAACATTCGTGAATTAATATTATTAGATTAAACTAATCTATATCTATATAAGAAGAAACTGGCTGAGTGACTGACTGACATATCAACTCAATGCTCAAACTTCTGGATGAGTGGAATTCCAAATTTGCGTCTATACATATCATATCTATCTATTAACGTCTGTATCCAGTATCGTAATATCATAATCTATTAACGTCTTTTGCCGTCTATAACACGTTTATATGTCTATGCCGGTGATGCAATCCGCTGATGACCGAACTCAGAGGCCGAACATTCACTGAATCACAGTACAAGTAATAGCACTACGTGCTGTACGGCCACTAGCTGCCCCTCTCTGGTATCAACCTTACCTCCCCTCTGAGACGAATGTGGAGCAGTTTGTATGGCTTAACACACACACACACGCTCTGCACAGACGTCTTTGTTTATGTAGGTAGCCAGGTTCAGGACGCCAAATTTGTACTGAGTGGCTGGGGCGTGACTGAACGTTAGGTCTCTGAGTTCTCTCATATACAAATATATAGGTCGCTTTTTCGATTCGTCTTAACGATGGTTCCGCAGAGTAGACCACAAACGTTTCTTCCGTACTTCGGACAGCACTTTAAGCCATTTGCAGTTGTCATTAAATACAGTTGTTAAGTCGATGTTCAACGGCTTGAAAGTAATGGTCTCTGCCAACCCTGAGTTGTGCAGTACTGTTGGATATACTCTAAACCCCTTCAGTTAAAGAGAGATTTCCCTATTTTAGTATACTTTTGGAAATGCCCTTGGTGTATACAAGGGCATTTTATTCTGTGAGGTGAGGGTACTTCCCCAGTCAGGCTCAATATGCCCTACCTCTCTTTCGCCCAAGCCATATTTGCTAACCGGCAGGGTGCACCACCTGCGAAAAAAAGATTGACATTTGCTCTATAAATTATTAAGCATAAATTATTGATATTGTTATTTTATACCCAACACATATACTTATTTAAAAGCAGCTTCTTTGGGCGGCTTCGCCCCATGTAGAACTGTATAAGCAATGACGAAATAAAAATAATTCCATGTCTAAATGCAAATCATAGTCTACACGTAGGTATGCTAAATTTTGTCTAAATATATTCAAACGTTTAATGAATCATGAAAGAAAGCACACAGGCGAGATTGTCTCTACAAGAGATCTCTACCAGCTGACCTTTGAATGTTGGATATAAACTATGTGCGTGGCAGTGTGTGTGTGGTACGTGTATGGATTTTGATGCGCAATTTTCGTTAATATTTAGAGAATATATACAAAGGTTTCAATGTATAAAATACATTATATTATCCCACCCGAGCGAAGTCAGGACGGTTCGGTAACTTCGGTAGTATTAAGTAAAATACCAAACAGGTAAATAAAATAAATTGGTCTGGGTCAAAGACATTCAATATTACTTGTTAAATCTCTTTGGGCTAGGAAAAAATATGTCTCGGACACTAGAAATGAATTCTGTCTGGTTGTCAAAAGGTTTCAACGGAAAAGTAGCAATCATTCATGTTATAACTTCAGCCTGAATACCTAACATACCAAAACATCTACTTTCAGTTCTGTCCATAACAGTCAATGGCAAAACTCGTTTGGATCATTTAAGTGGTTCCCAAGTTTTGCCTTGGAGCTAAAACTGTATTACTAGACGTATTTCCAGAGGAAAGTGCATGTTGGAAGTTTCAGGAAGATGCACACTGTAAGTTTTTATAAAAGTAATATTTAGTTAGTTTTTCTTTAATGGAGCGACGGTGAAAAGGGAGCTACCCTCTTCTCACTTCAGTTATTGTACTCTTTTTTTTTTAATAGTATAGTTGCTCGAAATTGTCGTTTTATAAGAGTTTTAAACAGTAAATATGACATTGGTGAGAGACAAATAAGCGAAATTTTTTGCCAGTGGTATATTTTAAACTAGCGACTCATCCCGGCATCGCACGGGTCCAATAATAAAGAAGTGCTCGTAACGATGGTCGCAACACAAGTGAATAAGAAATTGTGCATAGGGTAAAATTCACTTAATTGTTTTTGTGTACCCACTTGAGGGTAAAGAATAGCAAATGTTGTTCAAAAGAGTGATAAGGATTCTTAGACATTTCAAGTTTATGGTTAACCACTTGAATTTGGTCATAAGTAAGTTTAAAGTTACATGTAAACATTTTTTGTGACTAAGTTGATGTGGACCCTATTTTGTTTTGAGTGGTTTATATAGCCTATGTTACTCGCTGATCAGATAACTTTCTATAGGCGAGAGTATTTTTAAAATCGGTTCAGTAGTTTTTGGACTTACTTATCCATTGCAAGTATACAAAATACGAAATAAGAATATAAGTATTATTATAGATTTTATAGATAAGTGGCATTGTCTTTGCGAGAATAATACTGGTCTATAGTTTTTATAGCTGTTTGCAAACTATGGTTTTATATAGTGGTGGTATTAGTTAGCGCGTATATTCCTCTTCGTCGTTGTCAACCCTTATTCATCCCTCTGCTGGATTACGGGTCTCCTCCCAATCGAAGGGGTTTGGAGCATTCTCCACCACGCTGCTCAACTGCGGGTTGGTGGAGGTCAGTGTTTTCAAGCTGCCTAAAGGCATAACGACTGTCATCTAACGACAACAGCCGGGACCGACGGCTTAACGTGCCCTCCGAAGCACGGAGGAGCTCGAGATAAATAAACCCATCCAAAGACAAGCTGCGGTCGACGTTGCTTGACTTGCGTGATCGATTAGACTGCCACTCATATTCCTCTTCGCAAACGTTAAATCGACCAACTAGTTGAGATCCCGCAAAGTTACAACTTGACAAAGGCACGCCTAATCTTACATTATGTAATTATCCGATTGCTACAGGCTATTGCTTTTCGTATGTTTCGTATGTGTCTTTAAGTGTGTATGTGTCTCGTGTAAGAACGTTTTTATAACACTATAGACGCTTTCTTCACTAAGATCACCACAGAAACAAGCATACGGCCCGCCTGATGTCTAGCATTAACGTAACCTACTGATTACGCCTGTTACACAAGTAATGCACGTACATTGACACCACTCCAGTTAACACCTCTATAGGTGTTGAATAGTGACCGTACTAAAGTTCGTAGTAGGTATTTACATATCATTATCTCCTCATTGTCATCCAAATACCTGGAAAATTTATCCATGTGGGAATCCTTCACAAAGGATATAAATACGTACCTATCATTGGATTTGTCGTGTGGCAGCTTTAAAAAGTTGTTTGTTGCAATGAAATAAAAATATTTTGTGCGTGTAATATGAGTACTAACTATATTATGTAAATTGAACAAACTTTTGTTATCCTACTTGATGCGTATGTTATTAAAAGTGAATGCACAGCATAAGTACACGTTACACATAATAGTATTACGTACAGAAAGTCCCATCCTGCGGCTGAACACAGAAATAATAGTATCACACACAGAAAGGTCACATCCTGCCGTGCTCGTATCGACCTCATCTACCCTCTGAGATAACTCTGGAACAGTTTGTATAGCACGGCATGCGCTCATGCTCATTCACGCTCTGCACTGACGTCATTATTTATGCAATAGTTAACAACGCGACATTTGTATAGAGTGACCGGGGTGTGGTTAAAGGTACGGTTGTACTGCATTTTGTACCTTCAATTCTATTATATATTAAATCATTACCAAATACAAACTTTTCAGTACGCGGGTTTTATACGCAGTCAGCATTTCGGTCAATTTCTCATTGTAAATAAAGATACAAACCTAAACTTGTCTTGCTTGGAGAAAAAGAGACTGGTGACTTGTAATACAGGTGGGTACACATCCACCTAGCTCAGGCACCAGTTCTCTCCATTAATTTAATTGTACCTGATTCAGTGTAATTTATTACATTTTGGAGAGAAAAATAAATTATTTTATATTGTATTGTAGATATTTTGTAAAAGATTATCTCGATGCCTCCGAGGAATACTACGCCAACTAAAATTTCGATAGTTTTCTTTTTTTATCTAAATCGATTCATTACTTCAGTAACATTATGCTACCTGAATTTTATTTATAAAAGACACACAGACACAACAAAATCGTCAAATACAAACCGCTAAGTAAATGTATAACTCATATTAGCGGTGTGTATCTGGATGTGTATGTTTTGAGTTGGCGTAGTGTTTATTGGAGGTATCGGTCTGTCATTGTCAAACATACCTTACATCGTATGAATGTAAACATAGTCAGTCGGATATACAGTAGAAGGCTGAAGGTAAAACTGCGCCCATAAAGAAATATTCACCGAACTTGCGTTGAAATATCGCCAAGTTTAACAGTCGTAGTCTGAAGTTCTGAACTGATATGAGCTATTGAAGTTGTCGACACTATAACACTTTTTATGATACAATGCCGATGCCAAGTAGCCTCCGTTATGTAGCTGTCATTGTTTGAGTTAAGGCACAGTTAGGAGTTAGTTTGGCACATGCTGGAATTTCGCTGTGCCGAATAGTATTTTAAAACAATGGACTTTTCAGTACTAGCTTTGTATGTACCTCCACTGTGTCTCAATAGACTATACTCGTTTATCTTTATCCCACATAAGCCTCAAACTATTACTTCACGAAATCGTTATGTATAAATAATAAAACAAATGTTTAGTTCCGTTTACGACCATTTGTCCTCAAATCCGACAGTAGGATAACAGTGAATAGTGTTTAGTCGTCGTCAACCTTTATTCATCCCACTGCAGGGATACGGGTCTCCCCTCAAACGAAGGGGTTCAGAGCATACTCCACCACGCTGTTCAACTGCGGGTTGGCGGAGGGTAGTATTTTCAAACCGCCTAAAGGCCACTGCGTGATCAATTAGGCTGCCACGCTCAATGTTGCCATCGAGCTCCTCAGTGTTTAGTATCAAAACCTTAATACCGCGTATAATGAGAGTGTATACATAAGCGAAAAAATAATTTATTGTAAAATAAGATATTTTTTAGAAAAAAATTGAACCGACTTCAAAAAGTTTTTTTTTTTATACTACGTCGGGTGGCAGACAAGCATACGGCCCGCCCGATGTGAAGCGGCCACCGTAGCCATATTAACGCTCGCAACATAAAATATCGCTCGCGCGCCGCCACCCCCGCTGCCACCGCAGCATCTCCTTCCTTTCTGGTGACCTCACTCACTCGCAGGAACACAACAGCCCGCAAGGGAACCGTTATTTGGCTGCGGTATTCTGTGAGGTGGAGGTACATTCCCCAGTCGGGCAGCCCACAATTACGCTCCCTACCTCTCCCTTCGCCAGAGCTTCGTTTGTCAGTCAGCAGGGTGCACCACGTGCAGGTGAAGTTGGCTTTGGTTCAAAGATGTTGATGAACCACTTACACCTCATACTTAAGTTACCACTTACACCCCATACTTAGTTAATAAGGAACTCACTAAAAAGTAAAAAAATAATCAAACTTAGTTTATTAACACAAAAAAAAAATGTTTTAAAATAAAATATTTATCGATTTCCTGGGATGCCATCATCAGATCATGACATGTTGACAATGCGACCACCTGGGAACTATATACCCTTTTGAATAAAAAAAAGAATTTTCCAAATCGGTTCAGGCATCTTCGAGTAATCGGGGAACATACATAAAAAATTAAAATAAAAAAAAGATCCCGACGAATTGAGAACCTCCTCCTTTTTTTGAAGTCGGTTAATTAAGGAATTTTAAAACTAATTACTACTCTAGTGTCTCTAAGCTAGAGCTAGATTTGGGGAACACTGTGGTTTTGTACACAGTATGACTTTATATATTTTTACAAGACACAAAAAAATAAGTTCCGTCGTAATACTGGCATCAGACTGGATTTCTTTGATTTTCTTCACTCAATGAATACACCTCTTAAAGATACGTCGTAGATATCCTGTGTGAATTTTGGAAAGTCGATTTCCGTCCTTGCCTAATATAAAAAAAAGTGCAAAAGAAAAATGGCAAGATCCTATATATATTTAAAGCCAAAGAAAGACTGAATGCTTGTTAAAACAATGCATAGGTTTCAAAGAAAACATCAGAGGAAGCATGAACAAAATGTATAATTTTACACGTTGGGAATAAAAAGTTACTTAATCATAAATAACCTGACTTAACCTCGGAAAAATCGGAACATAATTTATTGTTTTACGTATATGGGAGAGATTACTTAGCGATATGACAGCCTTTTGTACTTTTGTATTTTGTATTATACGAGTATATCTTGTTGACACTTCGTCATTGACAGTTGAAAGATTTCCGGACAAAAACTGTAAGGTAAATAATTAACAACTATATTTAATTAAAAAAGTATTAAGGAGACGATTTTAATAACTGACAAATTTAAATAAATGAAAATATTTTTGAACGAAGCAATCGGAGTCTAGCGACAACTTGTATTCAGTATTGGTCGACAAGCAGATACGTTTCGTTCTTGCAAATTTTACCATATATTTAGATAAAAATAATGTTTTATTCGGTATTCTTGAAATCTGTTTTTTTTGATAAAAGACATAATTTATGACATGATAAAAAACATAATTTATGATGACATACCAATTAGCGAAATCCTAAACATTTGGGCACAAAAAGATTCACAAAAATTGGTACAGTCATTTTGGAGTGATGCTGGAACAAACAAATAAGTAAACAAAATCCAAAAATATAGTGAATTTATCTATACTTTGTTTTAATATTCAGTATAGAGAACAGAGACATCTATTTACACTTTTATGTGTACTGTGAAATCGCAAGTTAGTTCTGATTTTTCTATGTGTTCTTAGCGATTAGCATTGGTAGCTAGAAGCTCTAGATAATGGTTGTATTTGTTGCTTTTTGGCATTAATCTTACCACTGTTTATGCATTTCAAAACTATTTAAAAATAATACATTGTGGCTGGATAATATCGAATTCAATATCTATAGTACAACTAATGAGATCACAAAGTTTAAATATAACCTGACCTTCGTTATACGGTATTTCGAAACCAAATCTTTAACTAAACTATATATCACAACCTCGAATAGTTCAAAGTGATTGTGTGGAACTCGAGAAATTGTTTCCACGCTTCGTCATAGGAACGCCTTTTTACTCCATCTATCTCTACATTGTATACCTACAAATACGCGTATTAATGTTCGCACTTTAGTGTATAAGGTTACAAGATATGTTATCGCGGCTTAACGTTTGATCGATGACTTTGCAGTCGCTACGATACATAATATTCCGGCTTCACCTCAACGCCTCTTACACTTCACCCCCTCAAACGAAGCTTGTTAAGCCAGCCTTTCCTGTACCTTTTCATAATGATATTACAGTCGCAAATTCTCCCAGAGTTGCTAATATAATTAACTTAAGTTAATAGGTAGGTACTTACTTAAAATTACGCTTTTCCTTTGGCAATCCGGTAAAATAGAGAAATTCTCAGGTAGCTGCGAGTTGACTTCGTAACATCAACTATTTTATTTCACCGCGAAGACTGTTTTCACGACAGCTACCAAATTGAAAGTATAATAAAATTTTCTCTACTACATCGTAAATCTTTTGGGGTCGTTGATGTCCAGTCGTTTGTTTCTACCGTACGCTACTCAATAATGAAATGGGCCAAGTATTTTTGTGAAAAATAAAGCCACATTTTAGCGTCACATGTGAATACACTCTGTTCGCTATATAAAGTAAGAAAGTCATTATTAATTACAATAAAATCTCGTTTATCTTAGAACGTCTTTAAGCTCGTTGTGGCTTATTAGATACTCGTATCTCATAACCTACATTTGTTCCATCGTAAAAGGATTCTATACTACGTTAATTGCATAAGACGTCGAGCGTGGTTCGAGGTACCTTATTGACTTTAACGACTATGTGATTATAATACAATTTTCATTAATCTAGCACAAAGGTTCATAAGCTATACCTATACTGACTATGATGTCACTATTTTCATTCCAATGCGTAATGGTAATTTATACACTTTTAAATTACATTTGGATTTAATTTGAATATTTGGAGTTCTGTTAATATTTAACGTAATCGGACGTAACTAATTATCAAATATACAATCAAAAAAATTATTTGTAATAATAATTATACGCATATATTACTGCAAATATACATTATATTTAATTACAAAACATATTTGGTTTATTTAGAACATAATTCGACAACTGTTTCAGTTCTTGAAATCGATTTTTATGAAATAATATTAAACGTTTTAATAAAATTTCCGAGTAGTTAGGTAATTGTGTTAGTGATACAATTAACTAAAATACTTTGAAATTGCATGTAAATACATAGCAATGAATGTAAATAATAATAATAAAAGTAACATAGATAAACTATTAAAAATCACGGTATAAAAACTACTCAGATAAAAGGTAAGGTTGTGACTGAGTAAAGCAACTGAAAGAAATTTTCAAGTTGCCATTACTTTAATTGATGAGAGAGCTAGCGAGATCTCGTTTTGCTCAAGTTATAAATTCTATTCAACGGTTGAAAACTTATGGGAAAATCAAATATCTAAGTACCTACCCGTCTTGAGAACTCTTACCTGCTCGTTCGGAAGGATTTTTCAATATTCAATTTATTTTTCTTTGTCGTTATCTATCTTTGATTGGTTGATTTAAATTTTTTACACTGTAAGTCTAGATAAAGTAATATTTTGCTTGCGAATCGTATTAGCATCACGTGGGTTATTTTGTTAGAAGTCTTTTATCTGAATATCTGTAAAGATTTTTCATTTGCGTCGGATAAAGACCATTTTTTGCTAAATTTAAACCTAGATGTAATGTTATTTTCAAATATCACACCCGGAACTCAAACTAGTTTTAGATTATCTAATCTGAACAAGTCATTGTTTATTTGCTAGAATAAGGTACATTTATTACATTGAGGTCGATTTATAATTTATGGTCCTTTCTTATTCTGCTACATTAGTAGCGTGGAAATGTAAAATTTTCAGCAATAAAATCAATTATATAAAATAAAAATACAAACATACAACATAGATTACAATGGCATTTTAAAAATGTAATATTCGATACATCACATTCAATTTAGCAACAGGATTAGTCAATATATAAAATAATAATTAAAATAATTAATTAATAGTTGTATGTTCTGGCAAATAAATGATATTCTATTCTATTCTAATAATAATGTCAATGAATACAAATAATGTTATAAAAAAATCTGCTATATACAGATGTATTTTTAAAGCGTAGTCAAATTCAAGGAGCCGATTATGTTGTAGTATTAATCACGAATCAATAAAAAACAGTTGAGCAGCGTGATGGAGTATTTTCTTTTTTTTTCTTTTTATACTACGTCGGGTGCCGGACAAGCATACGGCCCGCCTGATGTGAAGCGGTTGCCGTAGCCATATTAACGCTTGCAACATAAAATATCGCTCGCGCGCCGCCACCCCCGCTGCCAACGCAGCATCTCCTTCCTTTCATGGTGACCTCACTCACTCGCAGGAACACAACAACCCTCAAGGGAATTGTTATTTGGCTGCGGTATTCTGTGAGTTGGAGGTACATTCCCCAGTCGGGTAGCTTACAATTACGCTCCCTACCTCTCTTTTCGCCAGAGCTTCGTTTGTCAGTCAGCAGGGTGCACCGCGTGCAGGTGAAGTTGGCTTTGGTTCAAAGGTGTTGATGAACCACTTACACCCCAATGCTCTAAACCCCTTCGATTGAGGAGAGACCCCTATGAATGAGTAAGGCAGTGGGATAAATAAGGGTTATCGACGACGACGAATACATGACAAAATAGATCTACTTCTAGGTACTACATTAATAAATACATAGACGTACATATATTAACATATCTACATCATCAATAAATACTTGTATACCTACTTAAACATACGTAAAATTATTATATTACTATATGTAATGTGAAATAGTACTACTCATTTAGCCTTTTTAGGGTTCCGTACCTCAAAAGGAAAAACGGAACCCTTATAAGATCACTTTGTTGTTCGTCTGTCTGTCTGTCTGTCTGTCAAGAATTTCTATGTCGAGAATGCGTGGAGGTATCAAACTGAAATTTGAACTGTATACTCAGGTTTACGGTCCCATGAAGTTGTAAAAAATCAAACTGCTAAGTTTACGTAGAAAAAAGTTACGGCCGTTTATTCAGCAAAAAACGCATATTTCGACACACTCAAGGGAATCAAAACCTATAGGGTACTTCCCGTTGACCTAGAACTATGAAATTTGGCAAGTAACATCGTTATAGATTACAAGTACAGGAATAAATCTCAAAACTATACAATTGTAAATAGATCTTTAAAAATAAGGGGGTCCATATTTTTTATAGGGTGTCGAAATTTCAAATTGAAACTACTAGTTCAAATGGGGTATCATATGAAAGGGCTTGATGTACACATTGCAAAACATATTTTATTTATTTTTTTCGACGCATTATTTCTTATTTATAATGAAAAATATCAAATTTAATAATGATACTACGTACCTACGGAACCCTCGGTGGGCGAGTCCGACTCGCACTTGTCCGGTTTTTTTATATATTTTTGCATAAAAGCATTCTATAATTTCTATCGGTTGTTGGTTGCAAAGTTGCGCTCCGCGAGATATTTGAAAAAAGGGATTTGAATGGAGATACTATATTGAAGGGGGATAATACAAGGACGCTGGGATCGGGTTGGAGGCGGCAATATTTGAAAACGGGAATGAAGGTATTTGAATTTTTTAATATTTTAAATTCAACATTTAACAGGTGCACATTTCTGTGAAATCGAATAGGGAGTTACTAATCTTTCGCGAAATTCGAACATGTGATCATATGTTTGTTCTATAGTGGTTATTGTATTATTAGAAGTCCTATGTCGGTTAAAAATGTTCTCCACACTCGTCACGCAGGCGTTCGGTTTTTTTTTTACTCAAAATCAACTTTAAATTTATCACAACTTTAGAAATGGAGCTGGAGAGTTAATGCAAAATTTTGAGATTTAGGGGGCATCCATAAATTACGTCACACGGTAAGGGGGATGGAGGGGGTCGATGAAGTGTGACATTGTGTGACAAGGGGGTGGGAGGGGTCCCAAATTTCGTGACGTGACATTTCAAAATCTATTAGAATCTATGTGTTAAAACACGAACTTTGAACTATTAACAAAAACTCGAAAACATTTTCAACTCTAGATGTAAATTTGCAAAATATGTTTCGTCACACTAGGGAGGGGGGGGAGTCTCACAAATGTGACCAGCTGTGACAAGGACGGGGGGAGGGGTCAAAAAATCATGAAATTCATGTGACGTAATTTATGGATGGCCCCTTAGTGTTAGAGATTATAATAATGTAGAATAGTATAACATTAGAATAATGAACTGGTTTGAACGACCATCTAGGTCGAAATTTCAGTTTTGGATTAGGTGCCTAAATTTCAAAGGTTCGGTGTTATGCCTTCTAACATGTTCAGTCAAGTCACAGAGGAACTCGATGACATCGTTGTGCGTGTCAGTCTAATCGAACACGCAAGTTAAGCAATGTCGACCGTAGCCTGTCTATGGATGGGTTTATTTATCTCAAGCTACTTCGTGCTTTGGAGGGCTCGATAAGCTGTCGCGGTCCTGGCTGTTGTCATTTGATGACAGTCATTATCTTAGCCTCTATTTTTGTCCAAATACAAAGTCTAATAATTCTAATTGAATAAAAGAATATGTTTGACCCTCTATTTTTATGTCCGAATACAAAGTCTAATAATATTAACAATGACACAATGCTTATATCTCAATCAATTTAGTAAAAGGTTTAGAATTTTTTCGCCACATATTTTACATTCTCAATGCTTTAAAATTTATTTACTGAAAAGCCTTTCTAACATTGTAACGTATAACAACTCGAATTTAGAAACCATTCGGATTTTAGGGATTTCTTTTAAAGGTTTACCTTAACCTCGGATCTTTCTTTGTATATAAAAACCTTTGAGAACGTAAACATTTGTTAAAACATAAGTTCACTTTTAAATAATCCCTGCCAGATAAAGGTAAAATTTAATTTCCTGTAACAAACTTCTCATTTTGTTGGACTGAAATATGATTTAGGTTGAGATTTAATTTTTTAGAGTTTCGTACGTCCGGATGAACAAACGAAAGCCATGTAGGATCAGTCGTTTCTTTCTGTCCATCTGTTACAACCATCATTTATATTTCGAATGTATGGAAGAACATTTTAAAATAAAAACTATGAAATCATTGCAGTTAGGACTTTTTGTTTTTCCATTTCAATATTTCTCGTTCGACTTAACAAGGCCAGCAGCCGTCACTCCTCAATGTAACTGGAACGTATCCGTTGTTTTTATAATTATCAAAATAAATATAACTATTAAAAAATAATTACACTTGCAATATCTTGTTTTAAATACGTATTGAAGATTTACAGATTATAAATTACTTTAAAAGGAAATAATGTCAATTGCTCTTCTACGATTGTCGTTGGAGATATGTATACAGAACGGGACATAAAGGCCTTTTAGTTGAAAATGTTGTAACAGGATGATAGTATCTATTCTAAGACATGCATATCAATATTGTATTAAAACTTAATTCGTATTACTAATACTTAATAATTTCACAAAATGATTTTGAAATTGTCCTCGTTGTTCAACGTATCCCAGCAGTGGGATGAACCCTTATTCATCCCACTGCTGGGATACGGGCCTTCTCTCAATCAAAAGGGTTTAGAGCATACTCCACCACACTGCTCAACTACGGTCGGAGGCCAGTGTTTTCTAGCCGCCTAAGGCCACTGACTTGGCTCAACGACTGTTATCTAATGACAACAACCAGGATCGACGGCTTAACGTGCCCTCCGAAGCACGGAGGAGCTGGAGATAAATAAACCCATCCACGGGCAGGCTACGGTCGACGTTGCTTAACTTGCGTATGCGATTAGACTGACACGCACAACGACGCCATTGAGCTCCTCCTTTTTTGTAAATACATTATTTAGAAATTGATGTATTTACAAATCATTATTTTACTTAGCATATAAGATGATGCAAATATGTTGACACAATTTCGCATCCAGGTAACTTAAGTCATTTAAATTGTTTCAATAAATGATGTATATTATCCTACACGCTCGTTCGCTGCAGTGCCTCGGGCTCTGTCAGCTGCCTTTCTACGCCATTTTCTTATTCTTAGGTAAGTATTAAAATCTCCAAGCGTCTGAGACAGATGTCGCCGAGACATCCCGATCCAATCCCGCTCTTAACAGCCCTCTTTTCTGTTCCACTGGAAAATTAAGTATAAGAATTGAAATATACCCACCACATTGCACTGACAAATTAGAATTTTATCTTGTGCAACTACACTATTGTGATCATTCTTTCTGTTTATGTCCCAACTTGAAATATACCCTCTATTTCATTTCCGTAGTTCGCACAAGGGACTATAAATATTTTTAACGAGTATTGTACATATCTCGCGGCTGTAGCTACATATGTTCTCTATGACAGATAATAACATACGTTATTCTTGAATGTATCATTGGACCGTGAAAGGGAAGGATGAAAGAAGAATGCATGTAGCCGAGTAGTCTTAATGTTGAGATGGATGTGTGGAGTGATAAGAATGGATAAGATAAGGAATGGCTATATAAAAGGAAATATTTAAGAGAAAATAGTATTCCGTGGTATAGGCATGTAACGCGGAGAGACGAAAAGCATATTACATAAAGAACGATAAATATAATGGATGAAGAACGATAAAAAATAGTGTATAATAATTTGAATGTGGATGGATATATTGAGTGGATATAATGCGGAGACCGAAAAAAGATGGTAGGATTATGTGAAAGATGATGAGTAAGAAAAAGGTGATTGAGAAGGTAAATGAGGGTTGATAATTGGATGAAAACGATATACTAAGCTAACCACAATTAATGAGAAAAATTCGACCGAATGATAATGATTTCTGGATGTATACATCTAAAATCCATTGTCAATAACACAATAAAAATGAACAATATTCCACAGAACTACATATACCTGGGATCTAATTCCAACCTTACCCAGGTTTATATCCTAAGAATCCTAAATCCCAGATATATGCTGTTGTGTGAACCATATCTTTTAGGAATTATGCCCACTCCCCCATACATTATTACACCTAATGATCAAATTAGGTATATTATATTATTACGAGTGTATCCAATTGTAAATAATATGTAGTAGACGAGTATATCCAATAGTAAATATTTGCCTAGACGTTAAACAAGCATTATGGTTGTTTTATATGCACACAATATTTTTTCTTGATTTCATTTCTTAAATTGCGTTTTACTATTTTGTCAATCAATACGTTATGCTTATGAACAATAAAGTTTGACAGTGATAAAATTGTGGTATAGTGTATGTCTGGCGTTTAATCGTTGGAGTAATTACTCACAGGAACAATTCCAGCTTTATCTGCGTGAACTTGTTAAACTTGACTTGTTCTCTTTAAGTTAGTTGGAATATGGCTGCCATTCAACGGATTGTTTTGACTAACGCAATTTCGACTTACGACATTCAATGTTTATGTACTTGATTGTTATTTGTACGGGAATATTGTAGCGTATACAAAGTTTACTTTTTCGTACTGTGTGCATAAATCCACAGAGAGTAGGCAAATTATTTGATTTATGGGTTGATATTTTTTCACATTTCCTATAGGCAAGGGGTTTGTGCGCACATTTATATGTATTACGAAGTGAGTAATTATTATGACATCACATTATATACCGTGTACGAATCTGATGCCCTCACAAACAAGACTATATATTTGTATAAAAAGTGTGTGAATTACTCTGTGTATTTTCACTGACCATTTCAATGGATCACATGCTGATGAACAGAGATATGTAGTCTGTCTCTTTTGTTATGTTTTTAATGTTACTAACAATAAGTAACTATTATTCCATAATGATCTTTTTTGGTCATTTTATTATTTATTATTATACCAGTGAAGATTGCATTTATTATAAAAAAGTTTTAAAATTTTAACGTCATATTATACAAATGTTTAGTTTCAGTCTTTATAAGGTGTAATTCTGAACTGCTCTGATGTCCAGAAATATTTTTTTACGTATGATATGGCTATCACAAGCGTATTCATAGATTTTTTGGATTTCTCATAGAATTGAGATGATTCGGCATTTATGAGAACTGAGAATATTTATCAATATTTGTCTAACTGCATTACAAACAAATGTGTTTTCAACCTGTAAAATAGAAGTTATCACATATATACAGTTACAAATTTTGGCTTTGGAATACTTCGTATCCCATCCTTTTAAACACTATAATAATTTTCGCTCAGGACTACGTTACCTATGTATCCTTAAGTCCCATGAGATAATTTATATCTGTATGTCAAATCAGCCTGAGCCTTCCAATGGTTGCTGTACGTTCATATATCAATTAGTCAATTATTTAGTCGCCTCTCGTTTTATATTTCGATAAAATATATCTTCACAGGGTCTGAGTAGCAGATGCCCATTGAATAATTGGATAATACAGCGCAGCGGTCCATTTAACAGAAGGTCTGGGAGTAAGGGTCTGCGTCTAGATCAAAACAGATCCTCGGTGATCGTAACATCACGGTCATTAAGTTAACGAATGAAGATTACTCTCATTGACAATTGATTGCCAACGATTAGCATCAAATCGGCGATCCCGCGAAGAATACACGCGCAATTTAAGAGATCGTCCGTAAATGGGACGAGAAACTAGCTGATTGGGTCGAAAATGCGACATTGTTGAGCTTCATTAATATACAATCAAGTTAAGTTCCCGTTAAATTAAACGTATATTGGATACGGTTGGGAGCGTTGTTAACGAGAGGTATGTCTAGTTACATTGTAGTACTTTGCTCAATTGCTTGTGATATATTTGCTTAACAAATAAAATCGATGGGTTTTTTGTAACTTGATAGAACATTTAAACAATATGGATTGAGTACAATTGAATTATTTATTAAAAAAATATAAACACTAGCCGACCCGACAGCTGACGTTTCCTGTCTTCCTAACTATGAATATTGAATTGGCTTTAGTTTCGCCCACGCTGTCAAATGATTGACAATTCTGTCAAACACCATAAAGTTACATCAGAAAAGTTAATAATGTGGTGTAGTTTTCTTACATTTTGTAATATTCTCTTTTTCTTGTATTTTTTTTTTCTTTCATAAGAACCTTCTCCTGACAATAGCAAACACAAAAAAAAAGAATTGACGAAATCTATCCAGCCGTTCATGCGTGATACGATGATCAGGGGAATTAGAGATTCATTTACTAATATAGATATGTTACATTGGATATGTACAAAACGGGTATACTCACTACACCAAAATGTAATTTTAAATGTGGCATTTTCATGCATGTATCTAATGTTTTTCTTCCTTTCCTATGTCAACTTCTCGAGGTAATATTACATAAATATTTCCTTTCTTGCAATTTTGCTTGACGTCTCGTACTCAAACTAAATATCTAGACGCAATTCCATAGCCTTTATATAGTCATCAGACATTCCTGAATATCTTTAGAATTTCATTTTTTACGTATTTAGCCAATCTAATGTAATTTTTATCCCGATATACTATAACAATTTTCAATAAACGGAACAGATTTGGATGAAATTTAGCTAACAGCTATTTATTTTTTTGGATTGTTAATCCAGATGTAGATACAATTCTTTATAGTAATCAAATATGTTAAGTTTATTCATTTAAACTATATTAACCAGAAATGACATAAGGGTACAAAAGACGGGCATAACGCTAAAAATGTTCAATTCTTTTATACCTTTAGTTTATAAATAGCCCACATTATTGCGGCATTATGAATAAATGTATCGTACGAGATTGCGTAGGTTATTGATGACCACCTAGACACCTCTATAACTGCCATTAATGCAGGCCACATTAATTACCAACCAACTTACGGGTGTAGGCTTACGATGTATCATGTGTAATTAATATAAATGTATAAGTATTCGTGTATACAGTAGCGGTTCTCGTGTGAGAACAACTTGCGTGTATCATACGCAAGCTGTTCTCACATGAAGGACGACACGCGGCAGCGGACCACTAATATTGCTACATTTTTTTTCATAATTATTTACTTTAACAATACGAATATTAATAACAGTTCCTCTTTCATCTATACTAGTAATTGACATGGCTAATGTGTATTTCTTGCAGAAAATAGAACTTGTAGATACAAAAAAGAACAGATTGCTTTCTGTACATATAATATTATTTGAAGCTATTATTAAGAAGTACATGACATTAGTAATGGACTTAAGACCATTATTAACATACTATCTTATGGCCGCGGCTTCGCTCGCGTGAAATTCAGGGCAAACACATGTTTACTCATTTATCTATAGAAGTACTCGTGTAAAATATATATGTTTTCCCATACAAACTTTGGACCTCCGTTCTCCCTCCGTCCCTCTTATCTGTAAAATTTGTAAAATCCTTTTAAGTAATTTCGTGTCCATTATGTATATATATTTTCAAATCGATGCCATTTTCGTAATGGACGAAACCATAGAATCAACACCCATATTGAATATTATGACATTTTAACCCCATCGCACACACATAGGGAATGATTGTCACGTTACTCACGTTAAATTTTAAAATCGTTGTTGTTTTCGTAATCAGCGACCCGAAAAACTATAAAAACAATACCCATGACGATTTTCAGAATTTTTAACCCCATTTTAGACATTTCAACCCCATCGCACCCCACCCAATAGGGAATGATTGTCACGTTATTCACGTTGAATTTTAAAATCGTTGTTGTTTTCGTAATCAGCGACCCGAAAACTATAAAAACAATACTTATGACCATTTTCCGACTTTTTCACCCCATTTTACCCCTTTAAGGTTTGAATATTGAAAAATCCTGAAACCGTGTTTACTCAATCATCTATGGAAGTACTCGAGTAAAGTTTAGGATAAAATAGTCCAACTAATCTTGTTTCCCCATACACTTTGGACCCCAGTTTCACCCCCTGAGGGGATTAATTTAAAAAAAATCCTTTCTTAGTGTCATAAGCAACCTACGTGCAAAATTTGGAATCTCTAGACCCAACGGTTTGGGCTGTGCGTTAATATATCAGTCAGTCAGTCAATCAGTCAGGACTTTGAATTTTATATACATATATAGATATGGATTATACACATATCTCTAATGGGTTTAACAATTACACACGGATTTATAATATTCTAAGACCGCAATTGAGGAAAATAATTTTAAAGCTCATAAAAAGAGTCAAGAATGTCAATAAAGTACTTTTAGGTAGTGACCTACTGACTGCAGTAAACAGTTAAAATGACGTTATTTAGATATATCGCGTATTAGAAGAGATATTTTTTTAACAATAACTGTGGTATGTAAATATCATATTAGTACCACCCGCACGATGCTAGGTCGTTAGTATCTAATACACAATCATCCTGTAACGTTCTCTTGTGGTATTTGCAAAGGGTTCGGTATACAATTTCTTATACTGTGCTTCGGGTAAACGTCAAGGAAACATTTTGCTCTTTTTCGGAGAAGTAACATAATTTATACATGACTTAATACTTTTGCGCAATAGAACTGAGAATATAGCACAGAGATATTTTCCGACAAGCAGTATGTGTAGGAACGGGATGGTGTAAATCAACATACGAACTATCTAGTGCGCGGCCTTCTAATTAATTCTGCACCCGAGGCATTAATAACACTCTTTAACTAAAGACCTCTTTCGACTGCCTCAGTCCTCAACTTGAGCGATTAAGTGCGGAGAGACGACTGGAATGAGGTTTGAACTGCACGATTATTTAAAGGTTAACGTAAATCTACATTTTAAGGTGTGATAATTAACGATGTAGTTTTATGTTTATAACTATATTCTCCTTACTTAATATTGTTACTTTACTTATTAACAGTCATTAAATAGCAATATAATAAAATCATAGTAAATTAATTAATTAAATTAAACTCATGTATTTTTGTTGGAAAAGCCGACTAGTTTCGGTCTCAAATAACGCACCAACTCCCCCTACTCTTTTGAGTTGAACGGCGGGAACGTTGACGCGCAGTGTTCGTCGTGATAGAGAAAGGAAGTGCGTGTCTGGACATTCGCCCTGAAGATCTCAGTTTGAGATCGAAATTCGGCTTTCCTGGAAAAAGTACCTGAGTTAATTAATAAACTAATTAACTAAATAATTAATAAACTAATTAATTAACAGCCACTGGATAGATTAACAATCATCATCATTATTTCAGCCAAAGGACGAGCACTGCTGGAATATACCTCGCCCTTTGACTTCCACAACGATCGGATGTGCCGTTTGCATCATTTTGCTTGGGGGGGGGGGGGGGGGTCTTTATCTGATCGTCGATCCATCTAGTAGATTAGGTAACCGTTATAGTTATTGTTATAAATATATCCTGTGATAAATTAGGTTATATCACAACTCCATAAATTACCGAATAAATTGTTCTAAAATTCATTGCCTAGTGTGTCCAACAATTTCATAATTAAATTAGCAACCAACAAATGACTAGAACTCTGAAACTGAAGATGATTTCGCCAAAAAAAAATATATATAATGGTTATATGTTCATTGAATACAATGTTTTCACTTGAACTAAAAGCTGGTACAATATCGCACAAGGCCGTTTCTAGGAAAAGATGGATGGAAACAAAACAATTCGTACAATTCGTCGGTTACGTATAGAGCGTAACCGACGAATTGTAGATGAATGTACATACAATTTAGAATAAATTTAGGTGCAATGGAATAGTATTCATATAAATAAATTGTTTGCCCAAAGGTTATATAATTATGAAATAATTCATAAAAACCAATATTCATAAAAAATCCATCGAGAAATCAACGTTTTCAATATTTTTTTATTGTTACCTTACAGCCAAATCTATATCAAGGATCCGTAAACTCACATTATGTATAGCAATTTCGTCATTTGTATTTACATACAGCAGTAAATATACCTCTAATTATTTTCCGTCATGCGAAAATTGTCAAATGAACAAAATACAACTTACGAGCATACCGCAAAGTTTATAGTCAAATTCATAGTTTACATCCACACTAATGGACAAGAAAGCGACGCAGTAAGCGGAACAACTTAGCAAATTAAGGAAACTCCGCAAAATGCGTAATAAATTGTTTCAAGCCTCAGTCCACTTATGTGTTCAAATCGTCGCTCGCGCGTTAAAAGCTGTATAAAATAATTGAATGTGCCCATTTGTCTTTTTCCCCGTTCCTCTAAAAGGCTACCAGAGTGGTGTACTTCAATATACCGCATGTACATATGTACTTTCGGAAGCGAATATTATTCCTTTTTGTAGTAGGAAGGTAAAAAAGGTTTTGTGAGTTACTAATTTACACGACCCGGCGTCGCACGAATGCTTTACGTATACGTACATATTCGGCTCTCCACCTGGAGTTATGTCTGTACCTGGGCATGTGTGTGTATGTGTAATATGTATAGTATAAATAATAGGTAACAATAATAGGTAATAAGTATCAGTTTTTTAATTTATTGACATCTCATCAGCGGCAAAATGTATAACAAAAATTAATAACATTTATAAACAGAACCGGCCTAAATCAGTGGATTTTGAGCGCCTCACCTCACTCAAAATCAACTGATTTGAGCCATTAGCCATTAGCCAAGTAGAGTCATTGCATTTGTCTTCAAAGCGCTCAAAAGCCACAATTTATTTTTAGGGCATCATTAATTATAGTAAAAGGTACTTCATTCCAACCAAATTGTACGGATTTTATTTTTTATTTCTATCATTATTATATTCATAATTATTTTATATTATAATATTAATGATAGAAATAATCTATTCTATAAATAAAAAAATATAGAATAGAATAATACTAATATGTCACTGTCTTGCGTTACTAATACCAGTTCTCAGTGAATTCAATCACCACATATTAGTACAATGTATATGGGTATATCCAGGCGTGCAGTATGCACATTGGGGACAATTGCGGTCATCTCGAGCATCGAGATCACTCGTCTAAAGTGTTGTTCTCCATTAATTGCGTCCACAGGCCACACGAGCGTTACGCTGAGGGATTGCCTCGCTAATTCGTCGTGACGCAAGCGATCAGTGTCCGTCCTCACTGCCATCAACCTTCATGCCCCATCCCTAACGCTGCGAAACTATACTAGTAAATAAAAAATAACAATATTACCGGTCTAGCCGGTATAGCTAACACTTGACGGGTACTTTAATGTTTACGTACTCTGCACACGCCGTCTATGCGCAATATCCCTTGTTCTATTGACATTAAATTCCAGCTGTGCTCTAAGGAATATGAAAACCAACAATGTAATATGAAACTCTTGCAATTTTCCACGAAATGGATGCTAACTGAGAATAATTCCGTTCGCATATAAAATAAAGGCTGCATTTTTAAAATGTTATATTATGGAAATTTTGATACTGCGTTCCGCTAACTCTCGACGATTAGGAAGAGCCATCATGTGCCATGGAATATGAGGGTAAAACACGATCTCTCATTTTTCACACTTGTGTACCTAGCTAAATTGGGTAGCATAAGGGTAGGTAACAAACGACCTTTCAAATATGCGGAAAAGGCTAATGAACGTAGTATATTTATTTTAGTAGTATTAACCAAAATTATAACAGTGTATATTGTATATACTGTTGTAATTATTTTGACATTTTTTTTTTAATGAAAGCTTTTGGCATGCCGTGCACAAATTTTGTGGCAAATGAGCCTAAGTCATCACGCTCGGGTATGTAACGCGTCACATTCGGGTCTGTAACACTCGCTTGGGTAAACTCAGCACTCGCCAAGGAGGGAGAAGAGACGGAGTTTTCACTTCTGTCAAGGCAAACAGGGAGCGAGAGATGAAGTTTTCACTTCTGTCGTGTAGTCAGACATGCCCCATTTTTTCTTTGTTTAAATACCATGTTGAGAACCAAAAAAAGCATACGGCGCACCGCCTAATATAAATGGCTATTATAGCATATAGACCTCACAATACAATAGTAATACTCGCACGCTGGCACGCCATTGCTGACACAGCATTTCTTCACATCTGTTGACCTTATTCTCTCACAGTAACACAACAATTCAATCAATAGTATGTTATTTAGCTCAGTTTTCTGTGAGTTACTTTCCCAGTCGGGCTCGACATGCCCTGCCTATCTTTTGCCAGTCTGCAAGGTAGGTACATCACGTGCTACCGGTGTCGAATTTAGTTCTAAAAATAATAATAACTTATATGCAAAAAATCTTCCCTCTTTGTGTAATTCAATTCTACAATTAAAACAAATAATCATTTTAAAGTCATAAATAGTCATAATTAAAAAAAAACTGTCCATTGGTTGAAAAATTCCTGCTGTCTAACTCGTATCTAACCTAAAATACTTTTTTTTTTCATTTGTCGTAATTGATTCCATACTAAAAAAAATTCAGATATATCTTCCGGTTCTTCTAATACTATGTACACTTAAGGCCTTCGGATCATTTTGACCCGATTTCAAAAATATGAAGTAATTGTTTTAAATTAAATATAAAATCTTATTATTTCTAAAACACCTTTATTAAGTAAAGTACTTCTAAATGTATTTATGCAATTAGAAGCATGACTGGTAATGCCTGGTGTAAGTTTTATAAGGTTTACACTACTCAAACGACCTCTGACTTCTAAAGGGGTTCTTGACCATACAAATTCACCACTTTTGATAACATTTGGTTTTCATTAGTATTGGTAATGTATCTTGAAAGAGGCTCTTCATCGGTATTTGTTTCGTCACTACTGCATTCATTGTCTAAACTGAGTTGAATATTGTAGATAGGATTTTCATCCAAACTATTCTCCATTTCTCTAATTATTTCATCTTCGGAATTTATATCGTAGTTTAGGATTTGCGAAATCTTAGAATCAGTCAAATTATGAGCCATTTCAAACACCAGCCGAACACGTCAAGTCCAAACAACAAATGAATCAAATAAAAGTAACCATCTCACGTAAGTAATGTAATATAACCCATACAGATGTAAATAAACAATTATTTTCAAATTACCTTCAACAATAACACGCTAAGTGATTGAAATATGACTAACATTTATAAATTGTAAGTATATTCTTAGAATGCAACAATACATTATTGTTTGCAAAACATGGGCTTTTCTGACCCGAGGACCTTTTTCATACTCGGGTATTATTGACCCGAGGAACCTAAGACGGAAAAAACTTAATTTTCTTAAGATATGAGACTTCACCATAATTTTACATTACTAATATATAGTGAATGCACAATTAATAATTGTCATGAAGTCGTAATAAATTATATTAATAATTACGACTTTTATTGCCAGTTAAATTTCAGTTTCGGGTCAATATGACCCGAAGAACCGAGGAAGGTTAATTTGTTTCGTTTACTCATTTAAAGTACTTATTTACATTTCTTATTATTACTAGGACTATTAATATTACGTAGTAAATAATGAATATTATATGCTAATGTAGATCTTAGCTTTTGGAAAGCTTCGGCACATCCTCATCGCAGATATACCCCAATGCTTGAAGAGCAAAGGGTTCAATCAGTGCGTCGTCCCCGCTATGACCTACGATGCAGAGACTTGGTCACTGACCGAGGGGTGGGGTCACGTAGGCTAAAAGTCACACAGCTAGCGATGGACAGAGCAATGCTTGGAGTTTCTCTAAGGGATCGAATCCAAAACGAAGAAATTCGACGGAGAACCAAAGTGGTCGATATAGCTCTCAGAGTCAGCAGGTGAAAGTGGCAGTGAGCTGGCCACGTCTGACGAGTCCGCGATGGCATGGGGGAGGAAAGTGTGGAACAGTCAGTTCTGTAAGATATATAACTAAACACTATGCCATACTAAATTGTATGGCAGTTATATATGGGATCTGATTGTACCTACGAGCTGAAATAACCAAAACGTATGAATTTAAATTAAAAAGAATTAAATATGAGTACCTCGAAATACGTGATCGCAAATAGGCTCTCATATCTCTTTGAGATGATCACTTATACTCATTTTCGATTCTCTTTTACATTTGTGTTACATCGGACTGTGTGTCTATTAGGTAATAACGCTTTCGAAATATCCGCTGGAGAGCAATACGGATGGATTCTGAACTGTAACAACATCGTTTGTAAGCTTTTGGGGTAGAGAATGGCCAGACCACAACTTCGTCTGCAGTTTCTATGAATCGATATAGTATTATCTATGTATATTTTGAGCCCCGGATTAGTCTCTCGACTGCAATTTGCTGACTTACAACTTTTGCCGATTTTCATTTGTGAGTAGGTTTTTAGTCGCCAAATTTATAACAGTTTTACTGAAAAATATTGCAACTAAATAGTTACAATATTTTTCACACATTCCTACCTAAATAGGTAGCTACTTACTTGTTTATGTACATAAAAGTAAACATCATTACCGCCATGAAACTTTTATTTAGCGATGTACTTATTTAAAAGATAGAATGCTTCCTTGATTGTCTTATATTTTTCCATATTTCTACTTCATTAAGTACTAGCTGTGTCGACAGCTTCGCCGGTACATTAAATGTAGCCCATATTTACCCTAAATAACCATTCCAACTATTAGTAGAAGAATTTTTAAAGATAGATCAATAGTACTTCCGAGATCACCTTCTACACGCAGACAACTTACATATTTAAGTCTTTATAATTTAAGTATAAATATGTAGGAATTTGGGTTTAACCTAGGTTTAACTTCGAATTGAAAAACAAAGTATTGGCGGAAAGTTCGTATACCACACTTTCTCAAAGTTTTGCTATGACCACTACAAACATTAATAATAGCGAATAATCGAATTACAGAACGCAGTGTCCAAAACGTGGTATAATTGTCGCTTTGGATTTTAAGTACGGCCATAATTTGTACTAATGTGCCCGCCATTGTGTATGTTATTCTGTGTTTGAAGTTTTATGTATTTGTACAATAAAGTTTTAAAAACAAACAGTAATAGATAAAGCATTCCATCAGATTCTAACATACAGTGATATCTGCATAATAGAAAGTAAACTATAAATACTGTAATTCATTAATTTAGCTGGCCTATAACAACATTTTTTTGACAAATATGCGCCACTTCAATACTATTTTCAGACAATACTAATATTGGTAGGGAGCGTAATTGTAAGCTGCCCGTCTGGGGAATGTACCTCCACCTCACAGAATACCGCAGCCAAATAACGGTTCCTTGAGGGCTGTTGTGTTCCTGCGAGTGAGTGAGGTCACCAGAAAGGAAGGAGATGCTGCGATGGCAGCGGGGGTGGCGGCGCGCGAGCGATATTTTATGTTGCGAGCGTTAATATGGCTACGGTAACCGCTTCACATCAGGCGGGCCGTATGCTTGTCTGACACCCGACGTAGTATAAAAAAAAAAAAAAAAAAAAAAATAGAACCGCTGGACCGATTCTCATGGTTTTTGATTTATTGGATTTCTCTCCGTCCTGAATAGCAGAATAACTATGAAAAACATTGGAAAATTGACGAAAGAATAAAATAAAAGGATAAACATTTTCCCATACAAATGAAAGTGTCAGTTGAAAAAGGATTGCGATATTTATTGGTTGTCAAATATCAAAATGTCAAATCGATTGGTGTCACTTTTACGTCGCGAAAGTTGTCTGTGATTTGTTTTGAAAATTGAAAAATGTCAAATCGATTGGGGTGAAAATGCCCATGCCCATGGAGTCCGAGCGCAAGAATCAAAAATTCTTGCGCTCGGAGTAAACATCAAAAGAAATGACAATTACAAATCACCAAAACGATTAAACCGATTTCGAAACTAAAAAATAAAACAAAACATTTTTTAAAATTTTTTGATTAAACAATAAGGAAATCTTTACTTTTATGAAATCTTTAGTTTTTATGGATACGGGTCTTCCCTCAACCGAAGGGGTTTAGAGCATACTCCAACACGCTGCTCAACTGCGGGTTGGCGGAGGCCAGTGTTTTCGAGCCGTCTAAAGGCCACTAACTTGGCTGTCTGTCATGTAATGATAACAACCGGGACCGACGGATTAACGTGCCTTCCGAAGCACGGAGGAGTCCAAAATAATCTAATGATAACAACCGAGACCGACGGCTTAACGTGTCTTTCGAAGCACGGAGGAGCTCGAGGTAATATAAACCCATCCGTATACAGGCTACGGTCGACGTTGCGTGTTCAATTAGACTGACACGCGCAATTATGCCATCGAGCTTCTCTATTATTTTCTATTATTCATTGTTTTAATTCCATAAAATCATAAATTTAGTTCAGCTAATATGTACCACGACATTCATTTATTGTTAGGCGGCACGAAGTTCGCCGGGACAGCTAGTATGATATAAACCTAAACCACCAATACTAATTTATGACATCAGGCTTCACTACATAGTATAAAACAAAGTCGCTTTTTCTGTCCCTATGTCCCTTTGTATGCTTAAATCTTTGAAACTACGCAACGGATTATGATGCGGTTTTTTTTAATAGATAGAGTGATTCAACTGGAAAGTTTATATGTATAATATATGCGTAACATAGTAGAAAAACACTGATAATTTAGAGGTTTCTAATGTGATGTCGTAAATAAACCCATTTTTTTGCTCTTTCATTGCAAACGCTGGCTGAACCCAACGAGATAGATCAAAATAATGTAGTACAGTATTGTTCACCTTAAAATGGTCTACAAAAAAGTTCGCGATGGTATATGTCTATCTCTTAGTGGTAACACACAATAACCATTATTTTATCCTTTGCTTTTTACAAGAAATAATGCCTTATTTACGAAGCGATTTTAAGCAATACAGAATTAATCCTTATCCAATTAAGTACCTTAAATACATTGCGCATTTAATATAGATCAATATGGCCCTTCACAGCATGTAATTTAAATGAATAGTTTAGAAGATATTACACATTTAAAATGCAGGGACATACCGGCCGCGGAGCCGGCGGCGTGTGTATAGGCACACGCCGCCGGCTCCGGAACTCCTACTGGGGAAGGACTGGATAGGACAAAGCGCAAATACCTTCTGTAGTACATTTAGTATCAGCATTGCACCCGTGCGAAGCCGGGGCGGGTCGCTAGTCAGGTATAAAACTGTGAATAAATTATGCTTTCGGTCAAATTAAAAACCACCATGATAATTTCATGAGGACTAGTTAAGTAAAATTTGTAAGTATTTATATTATTTACTGAATAAAATATAAAAAATGGCGAGTCGTTTATTTCGCAGCAACCGTGCACGAGTGCATATAATGTGTAGATAAATTCTTATTGCTTCGCAGTTGTTGTTTAAATAAACTGAGCTGGCTTTTGAGTATAATTTAGATTTTGTAAAAGTGGTATTAGTCGTCTACGTCAGCACGCCTTAAAATTATTAGTATGATCTCGGCTTGGTGGTTATGGTTTATTACAAATTATTTATGGTATTATATTATGTCTTAATTAACTACGTTTTTGGTAACTGGCCAGACTGATATAAAAGCAACTAACCTCAATACATCTTGACAAACAAACAAATAATATAATAAGCTACCAGACTCATTGTAATGTTTAACATTATATGCGAAATTGTATATTTTGCGTTTTGAATGTTTTACGTGTTGAACATTAAGCGTGGCGACGAAAAATGCTATCTAGAATTCATGGTCATAAATTGTTTTTATTCTTTAAATTACTTTTTTAACTATACATTTTAAAATTTAGATACACAATTTATTGCAATGCGTACTTAATGTTGATTTAAATATGTTATTTAATATTCTCATACAAAATTCACATGCCATCTTTTGATGGAATATGCTGAGCACGATGTAATTTATAATATCTTGTTAACCATATTTTGTGAATAAAATATAATTTATTCATTCATTCACTCATTCATTAAATATATTAAGAGTAGCGAAGAATCCTATGTCTATGTATTAAGAAGATTACAAGCCGAAGCCGTTTACCATCGGATTTTTGATCGCCAAAATACATCTTAGGTTTAAGTTAATAACAAACATTTTCAGCTTAGTCGGCAGAGCTCTATAGTTTCTACCAGCTAAGCTAAATACAATTACCGCCAATCTAAGCTAAACTTTGATTTTCGCTATCAAAAAATCCAATGGTAATCGGCTTCGGCTTCGGCGGTAGGGCCCCAGGTTGCACCGGCCGTGCAACCTGGGTCATGCATTGGCTGGTCATAGGCTAATTTACCGGTCATACTGATTAAAATTCATTATTTGAAAACAAAAAAAAATGTACCCAATAAAAATATAAGATACGTCTAAATTCTCACAAGAAACCAATAGCAAAATAATTAATTTCCAAGCCTGACTCGTATTTCATTTGTACGTTTTCGTATTTTATTTCTACTAATATCATACCTACTAGTAGAGTTAACACAAAATGGCGTACAAGTGCCTTAATTTAGTTTTCGAACTTTAACGCAGCGCAGAACTTTAACAAACAACAACCAAAATAATAAATATCTAGAGTCTTATATTTATGTAGGTACTTACAAACATACAGACAGCTAAGAAATTAAAAATCTTAGCCGCTGTTACCACTGTAAACTGCTGAAAGCAAAAGCCTATTGTGTACCGGGCGACACTTGATAAATTACATTATGATTTTGTTGTCGAGCTCGCCGAACAATGTCATAACTTAATTTTCAACTTACACGCGTGTTATGCTAAGTGGAGAAGTTCGTGTTTGTTGACATTTTTATAGTATTCATGAAATTAATAATGAGCATCACTTACGTGTTCATTTTAATAAAATTTAATTGATTACCGTAAAACAGGGTGTGTATTTCTATCTTTTTTTTTTAATATATTTTTTTTAAAGTATTTCTTCACAGCATAACGATTGGTCGCTGCGACCAATGGTTTCGGTCGCAGTCGCCTATTGCATTTTAGCTGCAAAAGGTTTTACGCAGCGCACTAGCGCTGCCATTAACAATATATTGTGGTTCGCAAACAGAGTTAACATTCAATTTTTTTCTCTCTAACACATCTCTTCTTGAGGAATTTATTAAAAAAAAATACAATGTGTACAGTTAAGTATTTTAGGTAATTTGGCCAACACTTAGTATATAGTCGTTTAGATATATCGTATATCTATGTATTTATGTATATCGTATATCGTGTATTTATGTGAACTAAAAGTATTATGTTTAACAATAATGCTATATGTAATTTGTCGACCTGCTACGCTACTTAATGACACTACATATAATAGATAGCTTTAGAATCGGGAACTCGAACTTGACAATAGATGACACTTGCACATTCACGTAATAGCTAAAAAAATTACCGAGCTTCAAGGTCGGTCGTCCAGTTTTCATGATAAAAGAAAAAAATCAGCTCTGAATTCAAACTTAATAAGGAAAGTAAAAGTTTTATTTTAAAATTAAAATTAAAAAACAACACTATTTGAGAAAAACTCGTTATCTTGTTATCGTAACGATTGAGATGAGACAAACATCGTGCCTTTTTGTAGATTCTAATTTGAAAGACATTAATAGTAGATCTAGTCGAAATAATACAAAATTAAATAATTACTTCAGTCTGATTTTAGAATGTGTATGTTACCATGTGTTGTGTATGGCATTTATTAAACACACGCACATATATTTTTGTTTGTAATATCTATATTGTACGTAAAATAAATTTACAACACAGTGACTTAAAGGAAAAAGTACAAAGGCGGACGTATCCCTTACATGGTTCAGATCCAGCCAACCTTAGAGTATCTGAGAGGATTTCATGAATAGGCAAGTGGAGTACCAAACATTTGTGGGATATAACGAGTACATACATATAATATATAATACAATATTGTAGGAGGAGACTACAATAAACATTGTGCAAATTAATAAAATTATATCATCCTAGGGTTCGATTCAGGATTCGGCAAAGAACCTTCTCAGCGCTGATTTAAAATATTTGCAAAAATGTGTACTTGTAAGTACTTGTGACAATAACTGCATCTACTAAATTTATGGTGATTTGGCGATAAACTCGCAAACGAGATTTAACTCGTACGGAATGATTAGGTTGGCGGTCGCAGCACCCGGCACCATCTCTTCCTGTCAAGCTGTCTCAACTTGGAAACTTTATTTTTTACGTCTTCTATATTTTCCTCTGATTAAGTTTGTCGCTAGTTCCAACACTTTTCGAACACGAATTACTTTCTCCATTGTGTTGAAGAATCGTGAAGCCTGAATGCTAAATATTTGTCAACATAAAATCTGAACACAATACAATTCAAATTAAAACTAATAAAGATTCTTACGAAAGAACAATCAAAGCTTTGTAATTGAAAATACTTTGAATATAACGAAGCCCGAAGACATTCGTGAAGAACATTGAGTAGTACAATGAAACTTGAGTGGTGCTACGCCCGGCTACATGGTTCTACGAAGCTACGTCGTCGCTACGTACAGCGCTACGAAATAGTTTACAAGAAGGAACTTAGTATAATTACAGTTTAAGTAATAGTGCTCAGTAGTCTTTGATTATTCAGAAGTAAATAATAAGGCAAGAAGCAGGAATTGCGAATAAATATTTTCACGTGGGATAAATTTAATCAATCATGTCATTCAAAGATTATTTTATTGGAAGAACTTTTATTTTCTACTACTATATGTTCACTATTATTACACGAAACACTGTACACGATAGTGTTACTATATGTACACAATGTTCTGGCCAATGACAATGCTTTTTTATACTTTTTTTTTATACTACGTTGGGTGGCAGACAAGCATACGGCTCGCCTGATGTGATGCGGTTACCGTAGGCATATTAACACTCGCAACATAAAATATCGCTCGCGCGCCGCCACCCCCGCTGCCAATGCAGCATCTCCTCCCTTTCTGGTGACCTCACTCACTCGCAGGAACACAACAACCCTCAAGGGAATTGTTATTTGGTAAAATATATATACTATATAACTATTGGCATTAAATATAAAAAAGCATTGTCATGGGCATCGTGTACGTCATAAACAAGTTTTTTTTTATTGAAATTTAATTGAATAATAATTTTATTTTTATATCTGTTTTAAATCGTATACATATTCGTTGGTAATAATTTACAAATGACAACAAGAACAAGAATGAAAAACCGGCCAAGTGCGAGTCGGACTCGCGCACGAAGGGTTCCGTACCATTATCTATAAAAACGGCAAAAAAAATCATGTCTGTTGTATGGGAGCCCCCCTTAAATATTTGTTTTATTTTAATATAATTATTTATTTTTAAAGTGAACATATAACTAAAGCGCCATCTAGCCTCTGCTAATGTACTACACAATTCTATTCGTCTTGCAATACATTTTATAAGTTCGTCGGCTATTACTCAGTAACTTGTAAAGTCTACTTAGCCGTGATAGTTTTCCTTTTAAATTCAGTATATGGACTACTTCCATTATGTTTTTCACATTTGTAAATATAACAGTTTCGTTGATACAGGGGGGGAAGGGGGGGTGGGACACTTGCGTCTAACAAAAATTTGCACGTTAAATGTAAATAATTCGCAAACAGATTACTATATCGAAAAATGATCTTCCCACACTCCCAATGTAATTTTAATTCTAACCTATCCAACGACACCCCACACCATGGGGTAGGTGCAGAAAAAAAAATTCATCCCCATTTTACGTGTAGGGGAGGTACCCCGAAAAAAAAAATAAAAAAAAAAAATATTCTACCACTTTGTCAGCGTAGTTAATATCTGTCTACATGCCAAACTACAGCTTTCTAGTATCAAGCTTCTCTGAGATAGGCCGCGGACGGACGGACGGACGGACGGACAGAGGGACATGGCGAAACTATAACTAGTAAAAACAATAACTGAGGCATTTTTAGGGTTCCTTATTTACTACGGAACCCTAAAAATGCCTCAGTTATTGTTTTTACTAGCTCCTGACTACGAGTTCACTATGTTCGCAATTAGTACTGGCATAATAAAAACTATCCTATAAAATACACCTGAACATATTCTATAAAAGTTCGCTCATTACATTAGAAGCGAATTTATTTTCAAATTTGTTTACCGGTACATAATATTTATCCATACTTAAATATAGATACATTAATATACGGTAAAGATATTTATGTTGAACCTAATAACTGTTACATAACAATATGCGGGCAGTATTTGTAATGAATCTGTACTTTGGATTAACCTTAATAAATAAACCTCTTACGGCTGTAAAACCATGGAAATCCATGTACCGTGAAAATACCCGAAAAAGATTTACTAATTTATTTAGGCACCGTGATCATTTTATGTACCATTTTCGCCTTTTAAACGGATATAACAAATTTCATTCTGGTCTCTGGTCTCATAAAACTAGTAGGATTAACTCGGCCTCATACGACCGCACAGTGTACATAGTTAATTTAAATTCTTTGTGAAGGAAAACGTATCCCCTTCTACGAATATTCAACGTGTTATACAGTGGGAGCTTATATGGGTATTTTAATAAAGGTAGCACTAGTTCAGCTCTACCTTACTGGAACTTCGTAGTGGAGGCAATATGGGGTAACACGTGTGGTCAGTTTCATTACATTTAGGCGATTCCATCTAATTGAAGATTTCACCTGAAATATCTACGTTATGTTTGAGGTTTGACATTTGGAATCCGCTCCCAGTTTTCAAACTAAGTGCTTTTATTAATTTTGTAGTTCATTAATACTTTGTTCGTTTTTAAATAATAATATCTTTGTTTTTACTTAATAACAAAAGAATATTGAATGTTTTCTTTTTATTTACATAACTCCACACGAAAATTATTTCGTACTGAATATCAAGGGGTACTTATGGCAAAAATCTTTTGTTACCATTAATAAAAATTTGTAGACCGTTTTTCGCCTTCCAAATAAGAATATCTTAAAACTAATGAATATTCTTTTATTTTTTGTATTTTTATCCAACGAGTCCTCAAATGTGACAAACTTCATGGTCCCTAATATTTATGGCATTCGTATGCTACTCATTCACGCATTTAACCCAAAATTTTAATATTTTAACACGGATGAGTGCTTTTTTAATTGCATGATTATACTAATTGTTTTAAGCCCACTCATTAACACCGACAGAATGCAGCTTTTGCTAAAAAAAAAACCGCTAAAATAAATTGTGATAATACAGGTACATTCTGCCCGGTTAATATTTTCTGTACTGCTTGAATGGCAACACTGGCAACAGCGCTATCCATTCCTTGCCATCGCTATTGACCTAAAAATACCTAACAAATTGTATCTGCACTTCAGTTTGCTTCAATTTAAGCGAGACAAATCTACTATGGTCTATTCTTTTCTTGATTTTTTTCATAATATTTTTGGATTCTTAAAAGTAGTAAGAAATAAAGATTAAAAAAAAAACGTATTTTTAATAGTAATAATAAATCTTAATTGCGGGTTCCATCAAAATATTACAATGAAACAGGTTCATAGCAATATGTACCTTAACCTTATTATACATAAAATATCTTATACAAATTATACAGATTCAGGGATTGTTGTTCGATTTCGGCTCCTAGTTCCGTCGAAATACAATTGCCTGGGGCCGACCTCAGGAATATGTGTTTAAATTTCGCTGAAACCCAGAATACATACGACAAGTAAGTCCTTGTTGATTCCAAACTCGACAACGATAGAGCTGATACATCGGAAACCCGTCCTTCGCACCTCTCCTTGATATATCAGCACATGTCTTCTCTTGTATAGTTTTTAAATCGGGAAATATACATCGCAGCCACTGACTTTGCGGCGAGGTTGTATTGCTGTGGGTGTAGCAGAAGCCGCGGTAGAAGGTTCCGAGCAAGTCAGGATCGATGGTTCTCTTACTCCACCAAACTAAAACCATCGCTGTCGATCCGTTTTCAATGTTTTTTTTTTTATTATTATTATACTACGTTGGGCGGCAGACAAGCATACGGCCCGTCTGATTTGAAGCGGTTGCCGTAGCCATATTAACGCTCGCACCATAAAATATCGCTCGCGCGCCGCCACCCCCGCTGCCAACTCAGCATCTCCTTCCTTTCTGGTGACCTCACTCACTCGCAGGAACACAACAACCCTCAAGGGAATTGTTATTTGGCTGCGGTATTCTGTGAAGTGGAGGTACATTACCCAGTCGGGTAGCTTACAATTAGGCTCCCTACCTCTCTTTTCGCCAGAGCTTCGTTTGTCAGTCAGCAGGGTGCACCGCGTGCAGGTGAAGTTGGCTTAGGTTCAAAAATGTTGATGAACCACTTACACCCCAAAATGTTTCGGAGACCGGGCGGATTGACAAACCGATCTCGTGGTTATTTTTTCAGTCAACTTCGTTATCTCAAAAGCTATGGAATTTTCGTTTCGAATGAACTTGAAAATAGTATTTACGTTTTTTTAATATACCCTTATATACGTTACGTATTCAAACACAAGGAGGAATATAGCATCATTTGGTATACTGATAATATGGTATACTAACCAAAAAATGTTTATAGTCCTAACTCGTTATATAAACCTCGCTCGCTCTGTCAATTAATATAAACAAGCCATAAGGATTATATAGGCTAAAGATATTCAATTAGCTTATTATATTCTACATGGAATGGAATGGAGGAAGCTAGTAAAATAAAATGGGGTCAATACGTTAAGTTTTACAGGCAATATGAATATACAGAGACTAAAAGATGACATACATAATTTACGAACTAGGTACTTACTGGATTTATCGTATAATTTATTCTATTTAAATTATTTCATGTAAATATGACCCATATTTTTTTTTATTTCATGAAAATAAGGTACAGCTTCTTTGAGACGTGCAAAAATGTATACTAATTTAATAAAGCTGAACAGTTTTGAACATGCTTTTTGAACTACCAGTTGCTAGTTAAAAATATATTTTTTGCGTTTAGTACCCTAATTCTTAAGAAAGTCTATAGGCATCACACCACGCTGCGACTATTAGGAGCTGAAACAGCGGGTTACAGCTAGTGCAATATATCACATTCAATAATATTGCAAAATTGTTTCCACGGAAGCTACGAATATCTACTCGTAACAACTCAATTAACATCGTAACTGACCAAATAGTTCCTATCCATGATAATTAGCAGCGTCAGTATGCGTTGTACGCTCTCTACCCGCCCGTTTGAATATTTCCCCCTGGACGAAGTTTGCGGCGTGCTCGTTAGAACCCACGGATAGAGTTTTATTAATGTCCGAAATGATAACGACATGTCGCGCGGTCGCGTGTTCTCGCGTACACGACGCGATTACTGACGGCCAGCTGAATTAATAACTCGCTTACTGCCCCAAAACGGAGCCCGCAATACCTATTACAATTTGTGTTTTAATTTTGTAAGGGTTTATGGGAGATCCGGGTTGTAAGTTACAACTTTGCGTTTATGACCGCGCCGGCAGGACACGTTCTATTCATACTTGTTTAAACTGTTCTGATACAGCAGTGATGACTATAAATCCTTTGAATTTAAACAATATCAGTGACAATATATTTTAATTTTTAACTGCACGATTTACAATGCATAAAAACAGTCATTGCACATAAGAAACAAAATACTACAGCAATAATTGTTACTACATATTTATATTTCATCATTACTAATGACAATATAACAGATTACAAGTTATTTTAAATTTCATAGAATAACTAGCTACCTGCCCCAGTTTCGCTTGAGTGCAATATGTTTTAGGATTTAAAACCATAATGATGGAAAAATCACAATAGAATCCATTAGTCGTTTTAAAGTCTTATGGAAATAGCCAGACGCAACTTTATTGTATACTATTTAATAAAGGACAATAGTCCTCTAAAAATAACTTTAATGATGTATTTCTTATCTCTGCGGATACCTCGATACCATAAAATGGAAAGAAGGAGGCAAGAAAGCGACATTGTAGCACGATTACGAGTCTGCGTCACTTCCATCACGTCTTTGCTCGAAGATTTATGTCGTTGCAATAAAATCTCCTCGTTTGAATAAACATCTCCGCGTTAGGGCTGTGACAAATTACTGATCTCGCCGCCAAAAGCCGAGACGCGCATTAACTGAAATAATTCTTTTTAAAGGCCACGAGTGGTCTCGACTTATCGTGTAATTATTCATGTGAGCCTTCATCCACCGATACACCTCAGTAACGTTACTTATCCGTGAAATAAACGCATTTTTTTAATGATCCAATTAATCTTTGCCACTTTTATTCCCAATAGACTTCGTACGGTTTAAGCGCGGCCAATTTATTTGATTCCCAAACTTGCGAGTAAGCTTTTCAATTTATTTCTAAAAATAATCAGTAAATAAATGGCCGGCTTTTATAGCCTTTAAAGTCAACCAATCAATGAGCAACAACTTCGCTTGGGTTGTGAAAAATCGATTTAGATATGAGTATGTAGGAGGTAAGGATAAGCAATCACAACTAAAAATAAACCTCTCAGGATCTCTATATATATAAAAGCGAAAGGTCACTAACTCAATCACTGGAAATTTGATAAGAATATTGGCAAATAATAATAGCGAATGAAAAACGTTTAGACGTATTTCATTCGCCATTATTAACTCTTTAGAGAGTATCGTAAGTTTATATGAAAGTCCTATGTTTTGCAGCTAGAGACATAAAAATATGTTTCATTGTTATCAACCCGCATCTACCCACTGCTGCATATAGACCTCCCCCATTGCTTACCATCTATATACAACATACGCAACACTTCGATTTCCGCATCCAGCCGCTTCTGCAGCCGCAGTCGTCATCTAAAGACAGATGGATTTTAGAACTTTCCTTCCACTTTCACCATCGCTGTATCGGCAAATGTGGTGGGCCCATTGCCATTTCAGCTTACCGACTCCAAGAGCTACGTCAACAACATTTGATTCTTCGTCGAATTCCAGATTCGATCCCTTAGTGAATATGTGTTTGTATGGTTTAAAATGTAAAATTATTTACGGTAATCAGAGTTTTCCACAGGGGCGGATTAAGATTAGGCGGAGAAAACTTGATTAATCGCAAAATAATGGCGTTGTTTACCGAGGCGAATCTAGGGTTGGTCCGCTAGTTCTATAACGATCTCACAAAACATAACTTTCAGTCTCACTTATATATGAAACCTTTAATGGTAATAACCATGAAATATATTTCATTATGACTCCAATCCGTGTAGATTCATTTATGCGGAATTTTATCATTTATGTAATATAATAAATCATTGGATTTCACTGCGCGTAGCCGTAATCGCGTACTCTATTGGTGAGCGGCGAGCTATTGTTGTGCATATTTTCTGCCACGCCCATCATTCATACCAATAATTTTGAGTCATTTATAGGCAGCAGTTGTGTAATATTAAATGTTGTACTTGGATAAAATGAATTTATTTCTGTTATTCTATTCTATTTTTTATTATTCTAGACCTTTTAATTAACATTTAGGGTTAGGTTTTGGGCCTAGATGACGCTGTATTATTTGTTCAGAAAAAAATATTAGTTTATTTATTCCCTTTTGCATGCACAATGCAAATAATTTTAATGTAGTCCTGACATTATTTATCATAGAATACAAACCAACACTGTATAAATCGTATGCTGTTCTAATACGTATATTAAAAAAATATAAAAGAATTTATTATTGGAATAAAGTTCTAAAGAGACTCCTGGGAGCGCAATTTTCATTGTTAATAATATGTAGCACACGCTATCTTTATGACAACAGTACATATTGTACCCTAGGTACATCATAAACATAATATTTTGCACGAGACAGGGGAAATCTACGTAGTAACAGGCGTTTTCATTTCCGTGTCAATTTTTAGCTAACAAAAATGCTAGTAACAGTGACACGAGATAGTGCAATTCTATGCAAAATATCTCATTTATTGAAATCATAAAAGATGGGAATAAGAAAATGAAAACATACCAACTTCTTTTAAAAGCGCCCATGTCTTCGGGATTCCAACCAAAATTAATTAAACCGAACATCGGCATATGTGGTCTCTAAAGGCAATGAATAGTAGAGAAACTCACCTCCGTCGGGATCACTAAAAAACAACTTTAATTAAAACTGTGCTCTTCCAGCGGGATCTAATTGAAAACTCGCCTTTTACATATTGATAGATCTACTTATGATACTCTTTTTAATAATTCCACTCACTGAGACTGAGTTGATTAAAAGTCTCTTTTCGTTTAATGTCTATCGGCAATCGAAGCCATATTCAATTAATTTTATGTATTATTATTATTTTAATTGATATGATCCATTACTTATTGTAAAATATAACTGAGTCACTATACAAACTGTATTCCTACAAACAACCCCGAAATTGATAACTTATAGTCTTAATAAATAATTGGAATATTAATATGATTCAATAAGTTTAATCATATCGACGGCCAAATGAAAAGGATACTATAGAGGAAATAAAGGGACGATGATTAAACAATCCGTATCCGATCCAGATGTAATGAGTTTCCCGGCGACTAGCCGCTGTCAAATTATCCTTTCTCGGCGACAGTCACCAAACTCCCACGGGAGTCATCTGGACAGAACTAATTCTCATTTAAAACCAACCTATCCAACTGTTTTTCCACGGAACACAGTCAATCATTAATTAATAAATCACTTAGATATTGAATAAACATTTGTGATAAATATCATTTTATTATTTATTCATGTAATCCATAATACGTATCTTATAAGAGATATACAAAAGGCGAACTGCTATCAGCATTATCTACCTTTGGGACATTGTGAACGTTTGTAGATGGCGTGCAAAGTCCGTAATATTTATTTGTACTGTAATAATATAACTTTAGACTAGCGGATATGCCCACGCTTTCGTCCGTATGGATATCATCCCCGAATAAAATATTTTCTTGTTTTAAAAAGGGTGTGTCCGCGGTTCTCCGTAATTACGGAGAACCGCGGTTAAGTAACAAACAAATATTTAAACAAAGTAGCACCGAATCTTTCTCAATAATTATATTATTATTCCTATTATCCACGACTTATGATTGATTTGAAAAAAATTCAAACCATTTTGGAATATTTTTTTTTTAAATGCCTCCATTTATTTAACATCCTAATCCGTCCATGTGGGAAACATTTTCTTCCGTAACTATTTATTTTCCATTGTAATGTTGTGTATCTAGAGATATTTTTATTGCTTTAAAGTCCTATATTTTTATTGCTCTAGCAATAAAAATATGATATGATAAGAATATGACTTTCGAATAAACTTACGATAGCTTTTACAATTCGCCTAATCGACCCCTGACACAAAATCCGATCTTAGGTCTTAGCTGACATCTCCCACCCATAAACTTCGGCTTCTTAGGTCGTATAGGTCAGGTATAGTTTTCGAGATTTCGAGTTTAGATAGTGAGTAACTTTTCGCTTTATTACAGAAGATTATATACCTATTTGATCCCCTTTTTCTTTATCATTTTGAACCCAATACATAATATTTGTAGCCTCATTCATACCTTTGCAAATATCAAATAATCAAATTAAGTTCTGCTTATTTTAATAATATTTTATATGTAAGTCTCTACTCTCCGTAAGAAAATATGCCTCTGTTCGCCTTACCGTTGACATTTTTATTGAATTGAGCCATTTTATGGACCACTTCGTTGCGTATTCTGTCAAGTAAAATGAAATAAAGTGGGTAATTTATCCGGGAGACGTTTTAGTTGCCTTTACAAATTACTACTCTCCATTTGGTCTTGGTTTGGTCACTGCGAAAGAGAACGTCTAATGTTCAGATAGCCAAGCTGTAAAAACAAAATAGCTTTATTTCTAAACTAGCTAGAGAAAGCTTCATAATAGGCCATCATTTTAGATTGCAACGTCCTAACATTTTCTACGCCAATCGCCTTGGAAGATTTACTGTAACGTGAAAGTACTGATCGTGAACGTCGTTACTGTAAATAACTTCAATGTAAGTAACACTTGTAGTATTTGTAGGACAATCCGAGCCAGTAACAAACGGCAGTGCGCCAGATGGCTGAATTGCTGATCGTACCTCCGCACACAACTCCATCTTGGGAGGCGTGCTAACTCAGCACTCGAGCAAATGTCCTAAAATGTCACTTGTGTGTAACCCCAATTATACGAGTATGTACCAATATAGTTCACATTTAAAATAATTTTAATTTTAAAGCAAAGATTTAGTGAATTTATAACGGACAATATTGAACTTTTTTGGCAGACTTTTGAAAATATACCGTATACTACTGGAAACATTGATATTACGGTAGCGTGGAGTATTGCCAACTATAATAGCGGGTACGTTTTTACAATTATTAGGTTCAAGTTCCTGAGCGCTACTGAGCCATTCTTAACTGAATAGCAAATCGTCTTGACGTAGGAAGTTGTCTTCCGTTACGAGTATTATTGCCGTAGCTATTACCCCTTATGACAGGAATTCCAGCTCATTTCATTTGAATGGATTTTCCGATACCTTGGAGTCATAATTCCTAGTAATCCTAACGACATCAATTCCATATCACTGTCATGCAGTTAGAGTTAGAACGGGTACATATTTTCTGGAATTTGAGATACCTGATTTTAAATTGCTCTTTGGATACCTGGCTGAATTTCATTATTGAATTCGAAGCTTTCACGCATAACTTTGCTCGCAGTATACCGTGGGAATTTTAACCTTTTCTTGGGTATTTTACCTCCACACATCAAATGGAATATTTCTGCCAAATGTTTTCGATCAGTAGTTTATATTGGGCCTAATGTATTTTTTATTCCAAGTTATTGATTATGCGCCTGAATATTTATTACAGATCATTATCGTATTAATCTGTTAATTAAAGTCTCGAACACCCCTCGAACAATTAATAGAACTCAAACGTGGATTTATTGGGAAAAATATGACAATGAAATAATATTTTAAAAAAGTCACGGTGAACTTGGATCCGATACAGTTAAAATGTAACATGCAGTTATATTTAGATTTTTACAGTGTCTTACCGAGTCAGATTCGGGATCGGGATTTCGGGATTCTTGATGATTCGAGTGTTACTAGCGCCCATAGGTTGCGATAAATGCTTCACATTAGTAACCATCAGTCAGGACGTATGTTGGTTTCCCATTAACAAATGCAGATTGAAATTGTGTAACTTCCAACTAAAATATCATGATGATAAACATATTTGAATTTGAGTGAAAACATCAAAGTCATAGTTGTTTGAACTTCTCTAACGGTTCAAGAAATAGACTGGAGAAAGCAGTTTGCTTCGTTGAGCAATAAGTTGTAATGACAAATATTTTGAAATATATCAATATTAAATATTCATCTTTTACGTTAGAAAGACCGTTTCCTCTAGCTCATATCTCTAATTAATTATTGGGAACGAATCCCCGTAAATACCTGTTCTGTATTTATTTTCTCTTCCTTTGAATTTCATTTACTTTACTCGCCCTTTTCTCAGCGCCAGCGGCAACCGTTTTTGAACAACAGAAAATCTAGTAAATGCTTAAAATATTTGAAGATGTCAATATTGTTTTGAAAAAATGTGAATTGTTTCCGTATGAAATGGGCATTCTTCAAGGCAACTTTTCTGTATACGCACACAATTTTCTGATAAACTTACCCCAAGAGGCCTTTCCGAGTCACGCTCGACATTAATCGTTTCTTTGCCTTTTACCATTTTCAGACTCAAATTACGAAAACTTTACCTGAAACGCGGCAACTAATATGTTTTCCTCCAATTGACGAAGGGAACCTAATGACATCCCCATGTCAAATTACATTTATATAAATTTTCTTCTTACCTTTCGGTCTGTTGAAGATTCTAGTGCAACCTAACGAACCAATCGAATTACAAATTGGTGTATGTGCGGTCTGTTGTACATTATTCGATTTATATTGGTATTGTGCAAATAACTTGGGGTGTAAGTAGTTCATCAAAATCTTTGAACCAAAGCCAACCTCCCGTGCACGTGGTGCACCCAGCTTACTGACAAACGAGGCTCTGGCGAAAAGAGAGGTAGGGAGCGTAAGGAAAGTTGCCCGACTAGGGAAGTATACAACCTCACAGAATACCGCAGCCAAATAAAAATTCCCTTGAGTTGTTGAGTTAGGTATATATGGTATGGTATATGTATTTTGGTTTGACTACGACAAGTTTAAATATTCTAACTCAGGTTAAATTCTTACTTATAGTTATACTTATACTTTATTATCATTTTCTACTATCTAAAATGAATCGGTCACATACATCAACATACCTTGACTTTATCCATAAAACCATCTGAATACTTTGACAATGAAGTAAAGATGAAACGAGGTGCTAAAAGTAAATGGAATTAAGTTGAACGGTACCAGTGATTTCATATATAAAAAGATAATGTCGACGTCAAAATATTTCCACCTTGGTAATCAGAAAAGAGGCTAGAGATATCTTACATGTTACAGAATCTCCCAAATTAGTACTGAATTTCAAGTGCCCTTACATTGTCACTAATCACACTATCGATGCACAACTAGAATAGAGGTCCAGGGAATTTGCCGTCTAACATGATTGCTATCACTATTGCATTAGCTTTCGATGGTATGGGGTCATTGTATTATAACACCCAAATTCAGACCGTATGTGGAATACAGTTCGCATCTATAGGACGACTCCGCAAACTACCTTATGGATGCCCTTGATTCCTTGCAAAGGCGTGCGCTCTGGATTATGATCCTAAACACCGCTTGAGCACCGCTTGAGTCGTTGGAATTCGCAGAGAAGTTGATGCACTCAGTCACTTTTACTACTACTAGGTATATCGACTACATCACGGCAAATATTTGGTAGAGCTCAACTACTTTATTACTCGTTCCCCGTTTAAGTACCGGAACTATCATTCATCGTAGTGTGCACATTCTCACGTATTTGAAAACATCTACCCGCTATATCGCACTAAAAGATTCAGTCAATCTTTTCTGTGACGAACTCCTGACCGCTGGAATAGACTGCCTGGCGAACTATTTCCTGCTCCACATGTTTACTATATTGGGTCCATCAAAATGAATATGAAAAGGCCATCAAACCGGCATATTTGATGCGACGAGATGACATGAAATACATGAGATTTCGTCGCCTCCATTCCTGGACTCCAGCGTCCTGCAACCTATCACGTAGGCGCTGAAAGTCACATGTCGTCACTCTATAAAAAAAATATAAATAGCTGTCTCAAATATGATTTAAGACATAGAAAGTCATTGCAATTTGAACTATAAGCAAGTGTTACTGCATAGTTATTATTAAACTTACCGCTAACGGCGTTAAATTGTCTATTTGTTTACTTATAACATTTTACAAAATAATAACCATCACAATCTTACATTAGTATTCTATCTCCTTTGTAAAGCATTAGTAGATACCGAAATGGGCAAAGTGAGTTAAGCCACATAAATTGTCGCGCATGATTCGCGCGGTCTCGGATAAAGATGACCGCTCCGGAAGTGCGCGCGCCGGTCACTAGGATATTATTCCGGCCCGGGCGGGTCCATGCATATTCATGCGACCGATCCAGAGACGCGTATTAATTTGCATCCCGATCTGACACGGTCCCGCTACAATGTCCATTTTCGTTTCTTTGCCTTTATAAAAAACTATCCCACCACAATTCATAACGATTCAATGTAACGTGAAATAAACTTGTTCACGTACTTGTCTCGCCCCTCGGAGTGATTTATAAATCTTAACTCAATTTTCTCTCAAGCCGTTTGTCATCCCGCTGAACAACTGATAAAAAGTTGGAGCTTGTTAACTATTTTCAGCGGCTTGCAATATTTATATACAGAAATAAAAGCGTCAGTAACTTTGTAATAAAACGATACTGTATATTTTAGTTAAAACATAAAGTTTGAAAAGCATTTATCACGTGTTTGTCTCTGTAAATAAAATGAATTGGTTGTTCGGTGCATTTTAAAATACTTAACTACGTACAAGGGACATCGGTTTAAGTACCGTATAAATCAAGGGATATGGTAGGTACTTTATTTGTAGTTACTACGAGTACCAGGAGCGGTGGAGCTGCACACTTTCAAACTTTGCTACATACCACCTAAAACGATTTACATTCGAAACTACATTATACCAACCAAATAAATCACTTTCAACTATGTAGTTCAAGTTTTACTTAATTGACTTCCAAGTTTATTTCGCTAAATTCATTTAAATTGTTTAATACAATTTAAATGAATTTAGCGAAATAAATTTAACGCATTCAGAGTATAAATTAAAAGAAGAGAGTTTTAGAATAATGCCAATGTATCTATAAATTTGTATACAAATGTGAATTTGTTTTATTTTAATAAACATAAATATGAAGTGGCATGAAAAGATAACGAGTTAAAAAAATATTTTATCACCGGATCGGGTCGGTTTGTTTGGCTGGGGTGATCCCTCTGCTGTAGCTAAATAATATTGAAAAACCCATCCTTTCCGGACTTAAAAGGATTTGAAAAATATTAATAATACAATTTGTACAAACGAAAGCAACTTTAGGAATAGCAAATTTTGTAGAAACAACCATAACGAGCCCCACGAAAACTTTGGAGGCAAAAGGTTCGGTCGGTGGAAACTTCGTCGGTTAAAGATGGAGAAATGTCGAAATATTCATTGACGAACCGTTCTCTATACGACTAATTTAATAAAAATCGATCATCAAAATTTTTTTTTATCATTAATGTAAGTAATTTTAAAGTACTTATTTATTTCAAGTACAAGTGTACGAGTGTGTAAGTAAGTGAGGTCACCAGAAAGGAAGGAGATGCTGTGTTGGCAGCGGGAGTGGCGGCGCGTTAACATTGCTACGGTAACCGCTTCACATCAGGCGGGCCGTATGCTTGTCTGCCACCCGACGTAGTATAAAAAAAAACACGATTTCGAGAATCAAGATGATAACACTGTATTGCAAATTATGAAAATGACAATTTAATTTTGACACAGACACACAGACTATTCTAGAATTTACTCTACCATCGTTTGGCGTAAATTATCTCCCTATTACTGAATCTTCGAAATCAACAGTAAATAGGATTTTCTAAAAATTTTATGACCTCTGAAAAGTAAAAAACTTTAGTAAGAACGATTCTCTTGGTGTTTGTTGATCACTCACTCGCAGGAACACAAGTTCCTGCGAGTGAGTGAGGTCACCAGAAAGAAAGAAGTTGCAGCGTTGGTAGCGGTGGTGTCGGCGCGAGCGATATTTCATGTTGCGAGCAGAACACTTCACGTCAGGCGGGCCGTATGCTTGTCTCCCACCCTACGTAGTATTAAAAATATACATAGTAAATTTGCTGAATTTGTAAGTAGATGACACTATGTAATTTTTCAGAAATGTTATATCCTGGTAAATTATTGCATTTACAAAATCTGAAAATGTACTCTATTTCTTTATTTAGAAGTCGCAACTAACTGACGCAATTTCAAAATAAACATAAATAAATTTGCAATAGAATAACGATTCTTCATTCTAAGGGACTGATAGCAGAAAGCTAAATCGAATGAGCAACTTTGATGAAAATTATTCATGTAGATAAAACAATTTACTTCGTGACAGTTGAACCATTTCAGATGATGTTTGTTGCGTTTTTCGCATGGCCGATTACCAACAACCCCGCTTATTTTACGCCTACATATCTCGTCATGCCATATCGGCACCATCCCAATTTTCGATCCATCCTACTGGAAACTATTTCACCGCCTTTAGTAGGCTTTACTTACTATATGAAATTTATCGCCGGAAACGTCCAAATATCGCCTCTCTGTTTATTGAACTAGCTGGCATTCCTCTGATTCAATTCAGATGTGTATTATCGCATTATCGGATTAAGTGGTTCAACGAGCAAAATACCGTTAGTGTGGTCTATGTGTCTATTGAGTGGTGGGGACAACTTGTAACATAATAATAAATAATTCTAAAAGATGTTACAAGTTAAAAAATCGTTATTGATTTAAAATTGACTACTGTATGAAATTGAATAAACAGTCCTCGATTTAACACAGAAATGGATTTTATGTCAGAAAAGAATATTATTAAAAATATGTTATTGCAATTTGTTCAGGGTTAATTGTAACTGATTTGGAGTCATTATCTACTTATATTTTATTAATATGAAAGTGTATTCGTTTATTGGTTGTATCTTAAAGTCTAAACGATTATGTTAATTGGGTAGAAACTGAATGCAAATATGTAAGAGAAATGACGATAAAGATATATATTTATTCAGTCCAAAAAATAATATTCCAATCATCGTCTAAAATGCCACTATATTTTAGAACAGTGGTTTGTTGAACATGAAGGATGGTTTTACGATGATGAAAACGGGTATACGAGTATATTATGAGCAAAAAATCCGTGGTCTATGATGTTATATCACTAATATGAACCTTTTAGAGCTTAATTATTATGTTACTGTAAAAGTTCGTATATTGGTAAATCTTAGGTTTTACCAGTACATTTTAGGATTTACTGACATGAACGAGTAAATGTAAGGATTTACAAAGAAAAAACTATTTCTTCGGGCTTTCACCATTGCAATTTCGTACATGCTAGGTTTTACCACTGACGGCTGGTAAATGTTGGTTTTGGGAAAAAAACAATGGAGTACCTAATTCTTATTCATTTATTTCAATTATCTATTAGTCAAAACCTTACATGTTTTTACGTAGATATCATATGAGAGTAATTAATTACTTATTAGTCAAATTTTGGATGTTTTAAATTATTTTCATTTGTTATTTTTATTTTTATCTTTTTAGTAATAGTCACTGTAAAACACTTGTAAAATACTTCTTAAATAGTAAAAAATAACACAAGTAAAATTGTCTTCTCACAAACATGTAACATAACTATTACATTGGCTAATCTAACTGAATCATCTATAATTTATTAATGTAACAAAAAAAATAAAAAAGACAATTAATCAAATGTTTAATTTATGAAAAAAAAACAAATTGAAAAAGACAGTTAATCAATTGTTATATATCAATTAAAAAAAACATTTTACTCGTTACAACACACGTTAGGACATGTGGTTTCAACATTTACCGTGCCTTTACATCAAATGTAAATCCTAAAATTTACCAAGTGAATGATGGTAAAAGTTCGTATCGCAATACTTTTCGGTCTTTTACCATTATGGGTTGGTAAATCTTAGGATTTACTGGAATATCTTAGGATTTACCGTCGTTCGGGATTTTACAGTAACATATATACCGTATAATTATAACGTACTCGTATTAATTGAACATAATGTAAATAGTGATTAGACGTACAACTATTGTATCCATATTAGTAATTATATTCCATCAAGTCAGCGACGTAGAGACGGTCATTTGGGTTAGGTATAAAAGCAATTCAATCAACTTGAGAGCAACGAAATATCGGTATCAGACTTGGGTCTCCAAATTGACATTTGGTTTGTAACGGAAACTAAATTACTAACATTAAACAAGTAAATTAACATCCTGCGTAGTTTCATTGAAGATTGGCGACGTGTTTGCAAAACTTAATCAAAGTTTAATTATCAAGTAAGTAATTACAAATGTACCACATATATCACCTTCCAGTAGATATTGCAAACTATCTAAATCAATGGTTATACATTTTGTCATATTAACAATCAGTCAATACATGTTCTCAATACTTCTTAACACGGTTACTTGAATATTAAAGGACTACCACGGAAAAAACATCTTCGTTTTCCTATATGTAATGATTCAAAATAGAAAAAAAAACATCGAATCGATACTAATAATCGGTCTGCCACTTCGAAGAACTTTTCGAATGAATGACTTTAGAGACGTAAAGTAGAAATATGCAGTTTTTACTAGGAGGCATTTAGTTGTGAAGTCTGCTGAATATAGGCGAGCGATGCTGGGTAATTTCTTTGAGAAGTACGCTCGCATTGGATAGACTTTGACAGAAACTAATTAAAAGCGGACATCGTGCAATCGGGCGAACTCGCCTAGAACCAAATGCGCCTTTCCTGTCTATGGTTTTCACTGCAAAATGTTGTGTGAAAAACACTACCATTTATGGCATCTGTCCAAAAAGTTTGCCTGTATCAGAATAGAATTCTCTTTAATATGAAACTATTCACTCCATAGTAACTCATTGAAGAAAAAAAATGTATATACCTATATATTTTTGACGAGATACATAAGAAATAAAAAACAAATTCTTGAACATAGTAAAAATGTTTGCTACTAAATGTTACCAGCAAAGCCAAAAAATAAAATAAATCTCTGTTATATTGGTAACAAAAAATAACAATAAAATAATCCGGACCGGGAAACCGACTACCGACTTCCTCGTGTCGCAAAAAATGTAAATACATAGGATACAAATGCGTGGTCACATTATTTGCACAGTGTGCTGAAACACATAGCCGATTGAGCTTGGACATTTTGCACACGTTTCGCCAAATTTTTGACATTTTTTTGCTTAGCTGAATTTCTGATGGGCAATTCTCGTAAATAAAATGTAGTCTAAATACAGTTCCGATCCGGTTTCGATTTCGGTCTCACAAATGTCAAATTTTATACTCTAGCATCACAATATGAAATTTCATAGTTTTATTAAAGTGTAATTATATCGAATTATGACAAAAAGCAAAAAGATTTTTTTTATACTAGTTATTATATGAATATATGAATTAATATTAATTAATGATTGAAATCGAGTAAATCCTTTTTAGTAAATTCACAATTCAATCTCGATTCGGTCAACTTTCATTCTACGATCGTAACATAATTACAAGAATTGGCCTTCCGTTTTGTTTCGCACATCCATGGAGTATTTGGAAATTCATGAAAAGTGTTCAGCTATATATAAATCAAATATGTATATTTTACGCCTTACGTAGTCTTCAAACATGCAATTATATTCTATATTTTATCTATAAGTACATAAAGATATAATTGAAGTCTGGTTTTATTTATCCGGAGCTATTTTCGGATCGGTTAATCCTATTTTAATAGAAGTTTCACTGGAAAATAAAGGAGTTTAAAGACCTATTGAATATTTTTTATCCTAGAAATATTTATTGATCAAAATGGAAATGCACATGTAAACCACGCGAACGGAGCGTCTGAAGCACGTGTCAGTAGTTGACTACTGAAACAATCCTCTAGCATGACATTTAGGGTAGCATGATTTTAGGTTTAAGATGGGATACAATAAAGGGAAGGGATGAGCGGAAATTGAACAGGAAAGATCTGCAACCCAACCATCTAAGTCTCTAGGGTATCGTTACGCTGTAGTTTATGAATTTATGGGCTCATTATTTCATGTATTTAATTTATATAATATATACATACATTTATAGTATAAAATAATGAGCCTATGAAGTCGAAAGTTATAACAGCAGTGGCAGGTAGTAGATCCTCAGGAGAGGGAGAGCGAATAGGAAAATGATTACCGCTTAATTCTTGCATTTCATTTCTTACTCGTGGTTGCAATTGTATGAGGTTGCTATTAGGTTTTTTCTGTGCCAATGTGTTTTGATGGACCTGATCCTGCAGCACCGGCGAGACATTGACCATCCTGGATTCGTTAGAACGGTATCTAATCTATTTTACCGACAGCGCTGCGTTAATCGTAGTGATGGCGGTTCTCGCATTTAGTTTGCACTTGTGCTTTCCATGAGGCAAGGTGGAGACATTAAGACGAACCACATTTAAAAAAAAGTATATACAATAAAGTAGTATAGTATTCCAAGTCTACTACAACCTATTACTGGGTTATGGTTCAATATCTCTACCGCTCTACTAATCTAATCTAATCTTTTCAGTTAGAAAAGATAATTCGATAGTACGATAGTTTAGTTTGAATAAACGTAAAATAATAAAGGATAGCAGTTAGGACAAGTATTTTCCATAGCTCTTCCTATAATTTGTTAATTGAAACAGCGACATACTTTTTTTTATATCTATAAGAGTGGGGCAAACGAGCATGTGGGTCACCTAGTGGAAAGCAATCATCACGGAGGGGTCGCCGATCTGTTGCCAACCTTTTAAAGGACATAAAGACTCTATTCTTGAAGGGAGCCTTCAAGAACAGAGTCTTTACGAGTATTTCTATTTTATGTCGTAATCGTTCGGAAATGACACTGAGGGAATTTGATTCCACAGTTTGACCGTTCGTGGTATAAAATGTCTTAGGAAACGAACTGATGCACCTCGAAATATGCTTGGGTTGTTATTGTAGGTAACTCCAAGCAAGTATTCTATTATATTCCATTTTGAATCACATTGCGAGCCAAAACCCAATTACTATTGAAACAACTAGCTAAAGTATCATGGTTAGATATTTACGTAGTAACACAACCCGAAGTTCATTTGCGTGAATTGTACCCTTCTATAGTGGAATAAACAATCAGTTTTGGCGTATTATATTTAGAGGCGGGCGCAGGGTGCGAGTGGCACAATGCCTCTGAATTATTCACAAGTGTGGAAGTGTTAAAGCATGTGCGCAAACGCCGTAATATTCGTTTAATATTTATATTATTACCAGCACGCTCAAGAAATTCCATTGCAAATACAAACATTCCCTCACAAATGCCCGTAAACAGACATGTCTTACTAAGTAGCGCTCTCTTTTGATTATAATACTCGGTAAAACTGTTAAATTATACAGTACACCGATGTGGTAGCATATCTCCTTTATAAATATTGTAATTTGTTAAGACAGGGTTTTTGTACATAGAGAAGAAAATGTTGTTGGGTTTTTTTTTGTGATTTTTCCTGCCTTTCTTTTACTTTGAAAATACAATCTGTGTTTTAACATTACATTATCTCGGATTTTCTGCTTTAAAAAAATATTAATGCTAATAAACACCTTAACATTTAAAAGGAGTACATTAATCCGTAAGGAAGCTTATTGCTGTATACAAAAAGAAACACATTTCTAACATATAGATTTCTGTAAGTATATTATGAATATATATATATGGTTACACAAATATCACCATCATAACCTATATTACCCCCTTTCTGCGAAATAATGCTCCCTTCAATTATATCGTACTCTGCCAAACTGCTCCACTGCAGATAGACTAGTGTTAAACATCACTGAACATTTAAAACCAACAGCCGTCCCCGACTGCTTACCACATTTTCCAAGGAAGGAAGGATGACAGAGGAACTCAGAATAAATAAACCCATCCATAGACAAGCTATGGTCGACGTTACTTAACTTGCGAGTTCCAATAGACTTATAAGTACTGCAATGGCATTGAAATCCTCTATTTGTTGTATGTAGTGGAATTAAATATGTATTATTAATAGAAAAAAATGCTGTATTCACTTTTTTAACTCTATTACTTGACTTTATTAAAACTTATAGCTCAGGTACCGTTGTAGAGCACATATTTCTGTAAATAAAAACTTTAATTTTATATTTGCGTCATCACCAGTACAAGAAACTTCGCTTTGTTTATATACCCCTGGACTTAAATCTTTTACGCACAAACAAGGTCCGCCCAACAGTTTTTGTCCCTTAGGATTACGCAGGTTTAACTTGCAAATACCTTATGTAAAGTATGCCCTCTGGAATATGCGGTTATAAATAGTTGTTATGAAACAATACAACGGTATTAATGCATTACACGGTGCAGTGAGTCGTAAGGCTGCACATACGGCATGCTTTGCGATTATCCGCCCAGTATTTGCATACCGAAACAATTGTTTGATTTGATCCGCTTTATAGTCTCGATACAGTATTAAAATCGGTATTCGTGAAATCGTCTATCAAACAACTCTTAATATTATTCAAGTCAGTAAACAAGGGTAAAAATAAATTCAATTTAAATCTTATATTATGTGGTTATGATTCTGTTACCGCTCTTGTAAAAAATAGAAACCGTTCCAGTAATACATAGTAGGTAATATAATTAGAATTAATATCAAACCAAAATTATACACTTTAATTATTTAGCTGTCATGCAATATGTACGACATTTACAATTTTTTTCTTTCAAATATTTGATATCAAATACTTGAAAGGTTTTAAGGCTAACTTAACTGGTGGTGATCACTGTTTTTACTGCATAAAATAATATATTGATCACTGCAAATCACAAAATACATAATCTATCATTATTGTATCCATTGATATTGCAATTTCAATTGTTTTTTTATTAATTCAACAATACTTAATATTTACAAATAAAATATTTACAAACAGGTATAAAAAAAGGTAGAAAATAATAACAAAAATTATAAGTAAAAAATTTCCCCCAAATCGTTGCCCGTCGGTAGCGTACCAAAAATGCTGGCAGCATTACCTCGCTGTATAGCAATGCTAATCCTCTGAGCAAGGTAATGGCCAGCCCTCTGGTCACCTGAAGCCTTGACCAACCACCCGCATATCTCTTTAAAAAGATTACGGGCTGATGGACCAAAAACAATTATTTATTGATTTTGACCCTACGTAATAATTGTGACATGATTTGTATAATATTTGCATACGGCAGGTATGCAAATATTATACTAATTACTACAACTCCAGGCTAATTACTAAAACTTTGATTATTTACAACTTCATTAGCATAATTTAGTAAATAATAAGATTTATGATTTGCGTAACTGCGTATTATGTATACATTTGAATTTACCCAATGAGAAACAAACATTTGGTTACTGTACTAGAGGAGCTCCAACAAAGAATATAAAGTAAGGGCGCCTTGAACATCAAAGATATAAAATCAAAAGAGAAAACGAATAAAGAAAGTTCCAAAACAAAGCTAATAAAACGATAAAAACAGCGGTGAATTTGTAAGAGCCAGTCCAAAGGTCCTCAGAAACAATGTGACTCGCTAAGCAAGCCTCTTGCGGGAGTCTGATTGCGCTACAGCGGAACAGTTCTAAAAAACAACTACAACTTTGTTATCTGCTACGCTACTGCATGTAAAATATTACACTGTGGTAATTTAGAGAATCTCCTTCGAGAATACCCTACGCGTTTTTACTTACTTTGTCTCTTATACTGTACTGTCAAGACGAAAAAAGAATTCAAAGTAATTATTTTTACTACTTGTAAGGTATCCTGCCGACATCTATCATACTGATCCACCCATACAGCCATCCATACTAATCCATTCAAACTTACTAATATATAAATATGAAAGTGTGTTTGTCTGTCCCAGTCTATCAAATAGGTATTCTTATATACTACTTATTTGATTTAGCAACGCTTAAATTGATGAATTAAAACTTTATTTTAAACATCTAGGTTATACACAAACACAGAGATTCTTCTGAGAACCAGTTCTTTTTATATATCGATTAAAAATCTAGCAAGAAGGTTGATGATGACATAAATGAAGTACTGGGCTGCTCGGCTAATTACAAGCAGATTTGTCAACAATGGAAGGTGGATAGTAACTGCAACGTGGACAACAAACTCGGAGAAGATAAGGATGGCGAACTCGTTCTGTTGATTAAAATTTACCGACACCGTTTCCGTTACATCAATTGCTATAAATATACTATATTTAAATATACAGTGTCCAAAACCCATGCCCTCGACACCCTGGTTGAGGATTAACCGAAATAAAAGAAAACTAATATTTAACTGCTTTCATAATTTCCTGAAAACAAACTTATACCATCAAAATTTATAACTTCCGAAAAGATACCCGAAAGGTTGTCTCTCTAAACTATAATTATGTAGAAACTGCGAAATCATTTCAGCTTAAATTTCAGAATACGTTTAAAATACCAGTGAAATGCTGAATTAAATTTCGCATACAGACGATACGATGTATGATAATTTAACTTTTGTTTAAATTGAAACATGTTTTGAATAAAACAGAAGATTATTTAAAAATAACTACAGTTATCAATCTAACGTTTAGAAATTATATTTTGCTTCTTACACCACGTTATTAAAACTGTATGACCTTAATTTTGAGTTTTGATAGAACAGAAATATTCCATTCCAAATATTATTGTAATGTAAATATTAGTCATGAATATACTTACATTTTGAATAGATTTATACATAAATACGTTTTCATTGATATAATACCACTTCTACCACCCAACACCATCCGCCTAACCTTAATCCAATACAAATAGGATTTTTTGATTGCGAAAACCAAACTTCTGCTTTGATTATAGTGGTAATTGTGTTTAGCTTCTCTGGTAGGAAATCTAAAACTCTACGAAGTAAGCTAAATATATGTGTCAAAAACTTAAACCGAAATCCAATTTTTGGAATAAAATATATCAATCTGGATTTACTTTAGCTAAGGCGGTAGGCGCCGTGGTCTCTCAACAACACCAAAAATATATTTTCATACCGTTCTATGAATACGAAATTTTATCAATCTAATCTAATGTTGCATTTTTTAAATCTTTTTTATACCACTAACGTGGCAAACAAACATGTCGCCCGCCCGATGGTAACCAGTTTACCACAACCTATGGACGTTTGTAACACCAGAGGCATTTTAAAAACCTTACCCTTTTTCCTGTCGATGGCGAGATTTGTGACTGTAGAAGGAGGTAAATCTCGCTAGCAATCTCTATCACATGATCTAAAGTTAACCAATCAGCGCTGTTTTTCGTACATTGTCCCCCGCGGTAAATGTGTAAGCCGAGATGTCATGCATAGATTTACTATACGTCCTCAATCGGATAGGTATATGCTCTGTGTTTCATACAAAATAAATTATTCATAGATTTACTTTGGATGAATAAAGGTGTTTTTCTGCACTGCCGCTTTACTTTTCTTACCGAAACGAAAAAAAATACGAAGATCTTAAAAATAGCTCAACAAAGAGGCGCTCTCTTGAGGTAGTAAAGAGAAACCTTCTCGCAAATTAACATGACCTTTCGATGAACATCGATCCACTTACGTCGGCGGTAGGGGCTGGTTACTCACGCATAGATACACAAAGGCACGCACGCATAATCACGCATAGTCGCAAGATAACATCCCTACTTTCGTGTCATGGGTGTTATTTGGTTTCAAAACTACAAGGGTTTATAGTACGAGCTGTAAATGTGTTGACAAAATCATATGCGCATTTTTTTATTGGTACAGTAATTTGCTTGCGATGTTTTAACAGGACAACACTTTCGAGGTAACCAGTTCTTAAAAGTGAATTGTACTAAGAAACGGGCCAACGACTAATTTCAAGCATTGTTCCTTATCTAACTACCTTACTACGGGATGTCGCGTTCAACTTCTTAACTCATGACGTTCAAGTTAAGTTGGTCGTCAGATTCTCAAAATCCTTAAACTTCAAAAAGTTGTCTTCAGATCGAAAAAGAACACATAACTCCCAGTTTATGTTGATACTTATTTATTAAACATCAAATATTTGTGCTCTCTAAATAGATAAACACACATGGTTGCAGACACACATATATATGAATATCGTACTTAGTTGTGAATTTTCTTTCAAAATACTATACGGTGTCGTGTACATTATATGTATGTGCTTGACCGTATTTTACTCATACTTGAGAACATGATATTTTGGGTTCATATCTGACATAAGCAAGAAACATATACCTTTTTTTAAATGATCCGAGATATAATATTTTCCTTCAATTGTGTCATTTTTTTACTTTATTTTCCTGTTCATTGTAATAGGGAAATACAGGGACGAGATAAGCATGTTTTTCAGTATGCAAACATATTTATTAAATAAATATTTTTTTTTTGTTTCTAAGTAAACAGCTTTCATTGTCATTTCACTCCACATCTTTTTTTAATGATTACTCTGATCCTGTATAAATTCAATATAAATTCTCTCAATGACTGTTATTCATTATAGAAATCACAAACCAACAAGTCCTGTGTGATGTCAAATTAAACGTATTGCCTTTTCTTCACTCTTTTGCGTATAATATTCTACTAACTGATGACATGACTAACGTACGGGTTTTTACTATTTTCGTCGGGAACAATAAAAAATGAAATTTACGTAGTATAATTTACTTAGACAATGAATAAAATGTGTTTTTTAGTGTTAACATCAGTGGTGTAATGATTAGGATAGATAAGCTCGAGGAGCTGTTTAATACCATTACATTTTGAATTTTAAACTTAATATTTTTAGGCCATGCTTAGTCATGTTTCGGCCATTACGTGAGCGCCTGTGGTTTAAGTAATAATCTGTCATCGTCATTTTTATGATGATCATTAGCATGAAAACATAAAAAGTCAATACCTGTTTTACAGTCGCGATAAACAGGCGGGAATGAAGTAAATTATTGTAATATTTTTTTATTACAAATCGTGCCATGCAAATCTCACCATGGATCTTTACATTCGTTAGCCTTAAGAAAAAAAAAACATTTTGATAAAATCAAGTCTAATAGAATATACACGGATTTGTAGTCATCATCATCATAGCGTGAATCTACCCCCTGCTTGTATAAGCCTTCCCCAATCCATTCCGCCAAATACGATCCTCCGCCTTCCACATCCAGCCGCTTTCAGGCGCTTTCTTAATGTCATCTGACCATCTAGAAGGAAGGCATCCAACGTTTCGTTGTCCTACGCGCCACCTCCACTCTAATACCTTTCTCACCCATCTGCCATCACTTACTCGGCAGATGTGACCGGCCCATAGCCACTTCAGTTTGAAAACTCTGAAGTCTATGTAGTATTTATAGTGCGTATGTGCGTAAGATTTGTAGTAAGTTTTCAAAATTTTGAATATATACAACTTGAAATAATTTAACGGAACAAAAAACTAGACTGTGTTTAAAAAGAAACAGGTAACTAAAAAGCAAAAATATTTTTTAACTATCTCCCAATTTGTTATGAACCAGGAAGGACGTATTGAAATATGGCATGAAATAGGACATTTTTCAATACGTCCCTATGTCCGCTTCACTTGCACAATTGAGACGAATCTAGAGACACCTCTTATCTTGAAATCTGTCTAACTAGGGACTAGACATACATGCTCTCGAAAAACATTACACTCCTTTCCTTGGCAGTTCTGTAAAACTAGTTTATGGTATAACATCACAGCATAAATAATAGAACTACGTACAGTATGGCCACTCCCTGCCGCTTTTTCGTGTCAACATCACCTCGCATCTGAGACGGATCTGGAGCATTTTGTATGGCGCCGCAGGCACACAAGCTTGCACAGATGTCATTGTTTATGTAGTAGTCACCGACGCGACATTTGTATGGAGTAGCCGGGTACGATAACATGTAAGCTATTTATATTCCGAAAAAAACAAAAAAAATGGCACGACAGAGGCCGCACCAGATTGTCCATTCTTCTATGCATCTGCTACAAGTTTCCACATCCATACGGTACAATCTCTAAATTTAATTCGGCTTAAAAACTCGTAACACTCTTTATACTATTTATATACTATTGTACTTAAGGATTAGTATGGTCCAAAGGGTATTCTATATTTTTTTATTTTTGTTTTATACCACGTCGGGTGGCAGACAAGCATACGGCCTACATACACCTTGTTCGTGATTGAATGGAATGATTCATTACACAAACAATTTATTTGACAAACTTTCATATTATGGCACATCATTTGCCAAATAATTCATATATCAGTAATACAACGAATAGCTTAACACGTTTGATATATTGCATTGTTTGTGGTGTGTTCTATTTTGCAAATAAAATCTTTTACAAGTATCAGCGTTGGTTACTTTGTCTACGTGTACCGTTATTTATTCTGTTCTCTTTAAACTTCTAGTTACACGTTTGAACCAAAATTATGTGTTTTATATAAATTTATTTTATAATGGCGCATTAAATAAAATCGAGTAATTAAAAAGTTGTCATGATTATTATTATCTGTGAAGAGCTTAAAGTAAAGTATGTCTGAACTAAAATATCTCAATTCCAAATTTCGAAAGGCATTGCAAAATGACATTTTATCAAATGATTGTTTTATATACAAGGTGTATGTAAGATAACTATTTTATGGAACATTTTCAGTACAATTTTGTATTTCAAATGTGTAAATTTGTTTATGAAACAAATTTGCACTTTACAATAAGTATTGAAAATTTCTATAATTACGGGACTTAACTAACTTACTGAATCAAATAAATATACCTACGTTTAATCTATATAAAAAGACAGTGTCTATACATTAAAAACCTATGTATCAAAAATACTGTGTATAATAAAATAATATGTTTTTTTTTTATACTACGTCGGGTGGCAGACAAGCATACGGCCCGCCTGATGTGAAGCGGTTACCGTAGACATATCGCAACATAAAATATGGCCTGCGCGCCTCCACCCCCGCTGCCAACACAGCATATCCTTCCTTTCTGGTGACCTCACTCACTCGCAGGAATTGTTATTTGGCTGCGGTATTCTGTGAAGTGGAGGTACATTCCCCAGTAGGGCAGCTTACAATTACGATCCCTACCTCTCTTTTCGCCAGAGCTTCGTTTGTCAGTCAGCAGGGTGCACCGCGTGCAGGTGAAGTTGGCTTTCGTTCAAAGATCTTGATGAACCACTTACACCCCAAATGTATATTAAAATGTATGTAAAAAGTATTATGTTCTATCTTAACTTTATCGAATTATTTTATCGAGGAAAAGAGACAACATACATTAATTAACACTCATCCATTATCATTGTCTTAATGTAACTTCGAGGAAAATATACCTAGGAGTTTAAGCCAAAAAGTAGTATTTTCTATGTATAGTACATACTATACATAGAAAATACTAACGAGAAATTAATACAGTTGCTAAGGACTATACATATAGTCCTTAGCAACTGTATTAATTTCTCGTTAATGCGCATATGATTTAATTAAAGTTTTAGAAGCTCTCTTTGGAATGCTCAGAGGGAGGTGTTATTTGATATTCGTGTCGTAGACACCGACCCTCCCTATTACATTTCACGCCCTCTACTAGTCCTGAAATCTGCGAAAGAAGAGAAAAAGAGAAAATGTTCTCAGTGACAGAGTCTCTGCGAAAATCGACATGCAATGTTCACCACCCCTAGTTACATCTGTTGATGGAGTCTTCGCACCTCGGATGTCCTCCTTTATTAAACACCTCGGTGAGGCCAATGCGGACCGCTTAGACAGATCCCTCAGCTTAGGGTCCCCAACCCTCCCGGGTTGCCCGGGAGACTCCGGTAATAATGGTCAATCTCCCGACCTCCCGTGGAACAATAATTTCTCCGGATTTTCTAAAAGTGGTATAACTTTGAAGATTCGGATTACCAATCAATGAAAATTTTATCTCTAAAAGAACCAATTACATGAACAGGAATTACTATACACCAGAGATTGTGAAATAGTGACAAACTTTACGTCGAGGTTGGACTTTTGCGTGAGATGCAGCCACATATCGTCGAAGAAAATCGAGTGGATTTACGCTGGGTTGACTCCTTTACTAAATCGATAGATAGAACGTCCCTGGCCTTAGGGTGGCTTGAAATCACTGGCCTCCGCCAACCCGCAGTTGAGAAGCGTGGTGGAGTATGCTCTTTCGTTTGATAGAGATCCGGCCCCAGCAATGGGATAAGTAAGGGTTGACGATGACGACCCCCAGTTAATCATCAAACGAACGATATACCTACCTATATAATTCGTGAATCGAATTGCATATTTGTTTGTAAAATCTGTGGTCTAGTCACATGGTTATGGCACGTGTCACATGGTATGGTATTAACTTGGCTTCAAACACGGCGCCGCGGCGTACATTAGGGAATCGTGCGAGTATACGGCCCGTCTGGTGGCCCACTCATATTTAAACTTTTACAATGGCGCACCCCCGACGCCTACATAAATCACCCGAGCCTTCCTTCACACATCTCGCCTGAATTTAAATAGGCCCCTATGCACGATCTCTCGTGATTTAGGACCTACTTACCGTGCCACCAGTGGTTTTTACATTTTATATTTGATTTATATCAAGATACGAGTCCTTCTTCATATATCATTCTTATGAATATCACTCAAACACTTCGCATAATATGTAGGTAAAGGTATACATTATATGCTTCAACTGATTTAATATCAAAGGAAATTAATAACCGGTCGTAGGTCGCGTTTGCTAATGAATGGAGTTAAGAAGATCTCGAATATTATAATATTAATTTACGAGTAATATACGTCCATTATTCATTATGTAATCCAAAAATTTGAGCTCAGAGAAATAATTTGTAAAGAGTCATCCATCTTCTTGGGGCGGAAATTATTCACGTGATAGTACAAAGTCTGAAACATTCATTTGAATGTTAAATGCATTCCTCGAAACTGATTTAAAATACCGATTAATGTCTATACCGGTTTCGCATAGTGTTTCTTTTTTTCAGGATTTAGTCTGTAACCGAAGTAAACTGCAGTAAATCTCAACGAGAAAATACATGACTTCTGTGAGTCTATTTATGTACATGAAATCTCGAAATCGTTATTAACCGGTGTAACAAAAACAATGGTTAAAATACCCAATTATAGTGATCAAATCGATGATAAGATTATTTCAGTACCGGTTAATAAATTGGTGTACTAGAAACTAAATTAAAATATGGCAGACAAAATGTATTCTTGCCAAACTGGTTAGAAAATTTTACCGGTTTTCGAGACTTGGTGATGTATGAGAACCCAAGTTAGCATATTTTGTAAAGTGGAGCTTATGAGTAAATTATAAGAGTATACGGTCGCTACCTCGGCTCAGAGGTATTTAGAGGACTATTAAAACTCCGCAGGAGCCTGTAGGTTGCCTTGCCCGAATTTACATGGAAATCCTTGGCTTTCACGCGCAATAAACTCTTCCGATGACGATTTTGTACCAGAATTAATTAGTTATGTAAAATGTTATGTATTTAAGTAACAATTAGCTGTTTTTGCTACCAGATTTTATATAGTGATGAAGATTTTAATTAAACTGGCTTAATTAAATTGGCTTAACGATCTATCGTACTTAAATTAAGATATCTTTTGTTTGTGGTATAAACGGTTTTCTTTGACTTACGCAAATATTTACCTCTTTGGATAGAATGCACGGATTAACTTAAGGCTTTGATTTTGAGCGTAGGTATATTATAAATTGCAACGTAGCGGAAACCATTTGGTGAAAACGTTTAAATTAATAAAATACCATCAAATTGGAATAGCGTCTTTTTTATATACAACTAAGGTGACAAACAAGCATACGACCTGTCTGAGGGCAAGCAGTCATTGCAGCGTAGTAGAACTAAATATACGTATATAAATCTTTATTACGTACGTCTTTAATGATAATTACCGTTGCATTTCGAATAAATTTAGAATAGATATGTCTAATAAAATTTAAAAAAATTAGATATGCCAAAATATGATCTGAATTGAATGTAGAACAGTCAATTACATACTTTTTAGGGTTCCGAACCTCAAAAGGAAAAACGGAACCCTTATAAGATCACTTTGTTGTCCGTCTGTCTGTCTGTCTGTCTGTCTGTCTGTCTGTCTGTCTGTCTGTCAAGAATTTCTATGTCGAGAATGCGTGGAGGTATCAAGCTAAAATTTGAACTGTATACACATGTCTACGGTCCCATGAAGTTAAAAAAAAATCAAGCTGCTAAGTTTACGTAGAAAAAAGTTACGGCCGTTTATTCAGCAAAAAACGCATATTTCAACATACTCAAGGGAATCAAAACCTATAGGGTACTTCCCGTTGACCTAGAACTATGAAATTTGGCAAGTAACATCGTTATAGATTACAAGTACAGGAATAAATCTCAAAACTATACATTTATAAATAGATCTTAAAAAATAGGGGGTCTATATTTTTTATAGGGTGTCGAAATTTCAAGTTGAAACTACTAGTTCAAATGGGGTATCATATGAAAGGGCTTGATGTACACATTGCAAAATATATTTTATTTATTTTTTTCGACGCATTATTTCTTATTTATAATGAAAAATATCAAATTTAATAATGATACTACGTACCTACGGAACCCTCGGTGGGCGAGTCCGACTCGCACTTGTCCGGTTTTTTATTTAATATGCGTATACGTACCTACATATATTTGAGTGAGTGTATGTGCGTGAATACATATCTGTGTATAATAATATGTTGTACGTTATCGTTACTGTTTATTATCTTTTGGGCTAGGTGCGATTGGAGACGGAGGAGAGTGGATGAATACAAAACGTAACTTTTGTTACGGAGAAGTGGCTCATCCTCGCACAGGCTCATTTTTGCCTAAGAGGAGGACCCAAAAGAGTGTTTAAAACTGTATGCATTTTGGCTAAATAAATATTTATGATTTCAATTTGATGCTTTATATGTATATCCGAACTTTACACAAACGTAGCTGGAAGTAGAAGCTATGTATTTGTTACTGTGATCAATTCTGAGAGCTTTTTCCTTTACAATTACAAGAGTTCTAATAAAAATCTTGGCGAACTACCCTTTTCTACGGAAGAGGCGATCGGTTACCGCTGCGTTATTTTTTCCTCTTTGCCTCTGGCGTCGACAAGTTTCCACTCTGCAAACTATAAAAATAATAAAATCTGACGTGGGAATCCAGACAAATGTTATCTATTACTTATTTTTTTACGGTTATGCTATGCAAATACTTTTACAAACGCCTGTACTAAGTATGTGCCATCTGTAACACAGCGTCAAGACAATTCTCATGCATAATGTATGAAGCGGTTCCATCAGCAAGCCATTTGATCGGCCGATAACATAGCCTTTGTTTACAGGGGACTTGCTAATCCTGTCTTGGAAATTTTAACAAGATTCGGGCGATATTCCGATCACTGCTGGCGTTGTTTCATAATCTCGAGATTTACAAATGTATTTGCTAATCCTAAGCCCTAATATCCTAACACGTAATACAGATAATATTATGTGTTTAGTATACATACAAGCAAAGTAACTAATTTATCGAGCGAGAAAAACGATGACGTCTCCATTATCTATTTAGGGGGAAAGTGAGAAACTCCATTTTTGTATGTCACGATAACTAGATTGGGTGCAATACACAATTTTTTAGATGTTTAGCATTGAATCGTTGCAGTAGTTTTAGTTTAGTAGTTAGAGATATCAGCGTTAATCCAAAACGTACTATATATTAGTACGTTTTTACTTTTCTATTATGAGCATTCACGAGATCTAATTTCATAAGAAATAAAAAGATTAAAGGTTTACAGAATTCTTCTTGAATTTATTAATTATGTTTACTTTAAAAGAAAACTATTCAAATAAATACTTAAATGAATATTAGTTTGTAAAAGAAACTTTGTAGTTGTTAGTATTTTCTTTTTAATAATCTTTGACTAAATTAAATTTACAGATATTTCTTATTTGCTGTACAATTTAATAACATTTTTTACTGACGTCTGGACAGACCTTAGTGAAAAATTTTATAAAAATTGTGTGACTGTTTTATGTGTAATTAATTACATATTTTGTGTGTAATTTAGAATTGTTGTATGTAACCCGTGTGTAATAAACAATAAGTGATCTTGCAAATTTCATACATTATACGTGAAAAGGAACCGAAAATGCGCCATTAACGATTAAACTTATATGAAAGCAATATCTGGGGCTCTACCTCCGAAGCTGTAACCGATTATCATCGAATATTTTGATTCGAAAAATAGGTCTCAAAAAGGACAGGGAGTGATGTGTGTGGGATTTGATCGCGAGGCAGTGTCCATACTGCGTCCGCCATATTCTCCCATGCCACGAGATATTAAATTAGTTGACTGTTTTCGTGTGTTTAGAATAATTGCCTGCAGTATATGTGAAACTGCATGTATTTTAGAATCTGATCCTGGTGAAGTAGTGTTGGTAGGTGCTTATTAAAATTCCGCTAAGCGCTCGTGCGTATCTAGATTTATTGATGTTGTATGTCGAATGCAGCAACGTCATCGAACCCATACGGCAGATACAGAAATAGATGTTTTCCATCGCATTCAGCAAATCCTAGAGTTATTTGAAGAGCCTATGACTGTGTCTCAAATAACAGACCGACCCTGCCTGGTACTGTTGTTACTCGCCTTAGAATTGTCAGACATGTTGGGAATGTCGTTCGTAAGTTTTAGCCCGGTATATTATAAAGTCTGTTACTGTACTTAAGTATATGCTGTCAAATTACAGCATATACTTAAGTATAAATTATTTATATTACATTACGCATCTATTTTTCAATGTTAAAATCTTTAATAAAGTGAAATATTTCCGTAATATCCTTTTCAGTATTGAGTAATATCAGAATAATTCTTCATTGGTTTTTAATAACAGTTTATTAACATTTACGAATAAATAGTTAACTTTTTAGGTAATTCCGTATACCTAATTACTTATATCAAGGTGCTGTTTCGAGTAAATTCTCCTGTGATAATAATATTGTACCCAGGTGACCTGGCTTGTTACTTGGAGCGTTTTAAGTGAAAACTAATTATACCTACCTAGCTAGATCAGTTTTCGCCACCGAAAAGTCACAATATAAATGATACTACAACGTATAATGTAGATTTCATAAAAATCATTAGACTTGCTTTCAATATTTACTGATCCTCAAAATACTTCGGGAGCTCTATCAAAATGGTATCAATGATAGTTTACAAGACCGGATCTATCCGAAAGTTCAATATTTACAAAATAGATTACAAAATATCCACTATATTTTATAAACTATATTTGAAAGAGCTCGTGAAGCACTTCTAGAATCAGTAAATCAGTTTTGCAATATCTTGTATAGATTATAAAATAATCTAGCGAGATCACTTATCGTTGCCAACCAGCATATGCATAATAGTAATATGTTCGTTTATACTAGTAGACTATATCTAGACTAGACTATCTAGATATCGTTTTGAACTAGTCAGACATTGAACTGTATACAATTATTATCCGATAGTTTCAGGGAAATATAAAATTACTTTTGTTTCTCTTAGTATTTGTATTTGTTTCTTCTGCTCAGATAGAACTATAGAAAAATTGACCGGCGTAAATAATTGTTGTGAATATTATTTGCAGATAGTTATGGGGTCGTTTTCATTTAATTCCCATTTTATCGTATTTTCATTAAATATTCCCTTTACTGAAAATAAAATGAAAATATGTATACCTTTTCTGCGAACCGTGAGGAATTTGCTTCGACTCTGCGGCCAGTTACGTAACAAGGTGCAAACATGCGCTGTGCGTTTTTACTGGCGACCGCTTGGCTTCTTTCCAACAAAATTTACATAGAATACATGTGATGGAATTTATTTGAGAACTTATTTTTTACTTACCGAATTGTTTTAATATTTTATAATTATTAACCCATCGGAGTTATCGTAGAAAGGCTCGCTTATAATTAACGTTGTTGATTATATGACAAAAATATAGCTACAGTCAATAAATTTCGGTCAAACCGTAAATTTGAAAGGGAAGCGCCCGGGGCGGGCCGGGTAATCGCGAGTTAACTAACCGTGGTAGAAGCCGCCGCCCGCGCCCTCGCCGCTCCGATACTCCCGTAATGAGCCCGAGACAATCTTTTATTGTCTGTTTGGACTGGGATAAATTGTGATAGATGATCCTCAGCGTCTTCCAGATTTGGAGCCAGCTCTATCCGTCTTCCAATTTATATCGAGAGAGTTCGCTTAGCTTTCATTCCTCGCACATGTCCGACATTTACGTATTCAGACTGTTTTACACAACAGACTCCGTTTCCGCATTCATTTCTCGCATAATGAAATGCGAGCACCGTATGCTAAAACTTTTTATTTTAGATCCCACTCGAGAGATTCTTTTTTGAGGACACGTAGCGCTTATGAAAAATCGTGAAGCATTACTGAGACCGTTTTATAAAGCCGCTAGTGATGCGCAATTGCGCGCCACCGTGGTGACAATGTAAGACAGCCCATTTAACATGGCGTCTTCGGTGAGTAAAAACATTCGCTTCCCTGGTTCTTGTGATCCCATTCTAAAAAGCGTTTTACTTGCAACACATCATTACCGTGGCATCGTTTCGCATCACTGAGATGAAACCATATATATTTTTTTCACTCGGTGGGCATACTGTACCTAAACGAGGGTGGGTAATATATCTTTAAATTTCCACTTTACCGAATACAAATACTAAAAATGTGTCACTATAACGACTAGCTGACACGAATACTTTATCTATGTCGAAATGAGCAATCGTTGTCGGACGTGAACGTTGGCATGTATTTGTGCGTACATATTCTACGTATGAGTACCTATATGTGTGTTAGGTGCCTTACCGCCGATTACCGCGATCTTCTATAGACAAATGAGCAGCGTCTGGGGAGGGGTAAGGTCACGTTGTTCATTGTCGGTGACATTTGACCGAACGCTCACTTCTATTGCTTGAGCTCACCTCGCGCCGACCATCTCCCTGCAATTTCCGCCTTCCAAATGACTCCCTTGTTTCTGAGCCTGTCAGTTAAAACATGCCAGGAAATCCCAACGTTTTACTTTTTATAAGGATACTTAATAATCAGCCGCATTGCGTTTATACTAAGTAAAGTAATGTTTTAGGGTTTAAGTAACTCACCACAATCTTTAGAGCCAAAAGCCATCTCCTGCACGTGGTGCATCCTGCCTTCTAGCGAAAGAGGCTCTGGCGAAAGATAAGAAGGGTACAGCGTATTTGTAAGCTACCCTATTGGGGAAGTACCTCCACCTCACAGAATACTGCAGCCAAATAACAATTCCCTTTAGGGTGTCCCATGTTCCTGCGAGTGAGTGAGGTCACCAGAAAGGAAGGAGTTGTTGCGTTGGCAGCGGGGGTGGCGGCGCGTGAGCGATATTTCATGTTGCGGGCGTTAATATGGCTACTATAGCGCTTCGCTTCACATTAGGTGGGCGGTATGCTTCTCTGCCATCCGCCGTAGTATAAAAAAAAATCTGTTAACAATAAAGTACGTGTAGGAGTAATTTGCTAACAACTAACACCCATCTTCACGAAAGTGTTTAGCAGAGACGTAATAGTGGTATTATCACGTCTCTGCAACACTTTCGTGAAGAACTTTACTGAATCTTTACCTGTATATAAAATCAAAACACAGTAACTCATGGAGATTTCCGAAAGGATTTATTTAACCTTTATATAGCCTTTATAACCCTTGGTATAGCTCCTCAGCTGGCCAAATACACGACCATTTTATTTATCGTCATATCATTTCGCTTCCTGAAACGGTTATACTTATAAAATGGCGTAACCCAATACGATTTCAATATTTCATAACAAAAATATTATAGCGTTTTGCTTTTATGTGATTTCTAATATCCATCGCAGTTCGACGTGCTACGTTGAAAACTATTAAACATTGCTGCATTGATTGATGTTGATGGATCACCAACGCTCGTGATATTTCAGCAAAAGGTTTAGGGGTTTTTCGCTCATCACGATCTTTAGAGCCTATGCCAACCTCATCTGCACCTGCCGACCAGCGAAAGAGGATCTGGCGAAAGAGAGGTATGGTACAGGCCAGCATATTTGTAAGCGGCCCAACTGGGGCAAGTGCCTCTACCTCACAAAATTCCGCAGCCAAATAACAATTTGTAATGTAAAATTCAAACACAATTGTAAAATTGTTACTGAATAAATTGATTGAATTCCCTTAGGGGTTGTTCCATTGACTAAGCCCACCAGAAACGAAGGAGTTGCTGCTTTGGCAGCGGGTGTGGCTGCGCGCGAGCAATAAATCATGTTGCGAACGTTAATATGGCTACGCTATAACCGCTTAACATCAGACGTGCCGTATGCTTGTATGCCACCCGACGTAGTATAAAAAAAAATATGATTGAAAGAGAAAATCGTATGTTAGTGCGGTGACGATTTATTCTACGACTGGTGGGCTGACATAATTTAAGCTTAAGCGGGAACGCGAACAAGAGAACTGGTTCCCCAAATATCTAGACGACGACGCTAGCGGGTGATTTACCGAGCTCTCCTTTATTGAATACCCGACTCGTTGAAAGAAAAATCGTATATTTTGATGTGCCCGCGGTGGTCAAATTTATGACTTCCATTTATTCCTCTGACAAATGGCAATTAAAAGTCACTGGTAGTGGCTCCCTTGAGACTGAGCCCGGCGATTTTATTTCTAACTTCAATATTTTTCTTCAGAAACACCGCTAAAAGAAAATCTTAAGAAGTCAATATATACCCTAGAAATAAGTACTTATTTATTATATTTGACGAGCTCGGTGGTCGAATGGTTAGCAATGGCCACGGGTTCGATTCCCGCACAAGACAAACATTTGTGTGCATGAACATATTTTGTTGTCTGTTTGTCTCGGTCTGGGTGTTTTCTATGTATTATAAGTATGTAGGTATTTACAAAAAAAAATGTATTTAAGTACATTTATCAGTTATCTAGTACCCATAACACAAGCTTCGCGCTTAATTTGAGACGTTTTTTATTTATTTATTTAACATTTACAAGATTCTACTAGATGGCGCTGTGTAAATTGTCCACAAATATTTATTATTATTATTTATATATACCTAATATGATAAACGTGAAGTGTGTTTGTTTATTCGTTTGTCTTTTTTTATAATACGGGTGACAAACTAGCGTACGGCCCGCCTGATGTGAAACGGTTACCGTAGCCATATAAACGCTCGTAAAATGAAACAATGCTCACGCGCTGCCACCCACGCTGCCAACGGAGCAGCTCCTTCATCCTGGCAACCTCACTCACTCGCAGGAACACAATAACCCTCATGGGAATTGTTATTTGGCTGCGGTATTCTCACTCCCCATGGTATAATTCCCAAGTATAATTTATACAGTAGTAGAGAGCGAGTCCAACCAATCAGAGATCAATGGGTCACAGATGATTCGAACTGTTCTTCGGTGTATGCAATGAAATGGAGCAAGTAAGTACTGGGGCGCAGCAGCGTAGAGATGTGAACAGTATTCCATATGAGACCTATCATGTCCTATATATGTATAGTTGAAGACGGTGATGTGGTGTAAAATACCTACTGGCGTTACTGATGACTCCAACTCCAAGTGGCCTTGCACCCAAGATACCACTGCTGGAGCTAATACTAAGTGGAGTACCTTCCAATGTAGGTAACTACGACAAATGGGGAGTTTTTTGCAGTAAACGTACAATCTTGTATTTCTTTGAGGGATTCAGCTTGACCAAGTTTAATCTATCCCAGTCGGAGACGTATCCAAAAGATGTCTCAATCTCAGACACAAGTTTTGTTCAATACTCATTGACGCAATCCCGAGAAACATTGTTTAGACCAGTGGATTTTGCGTCCATTGTACTGTCGTATGCATAGCAATGGTTGTTGCGTACATGCAGCAAGTCATATACTTGTATAGTGTATTAATTAGTAATACACAATAATTTATATTATATAGACGCTCGATAACACCGTTGCGCGTAACAGCCTAATCGAATACGTAAGTTTTGTTTGTTTCGAGCTCTTTCGTGCTTTGTACCGCACGTTATGTGTCGATTCCAGATGTTATCATTAGATGACACTCGTTATGCTAAGTCAGTTGCCTTTAGGCGGCTTGAAAACACGGTCGTCAAAATAAAATTCATCTCAGTTTCATTAAACTCACAATTCAATTACACCAAAGAATACTTTCGCTTTACTTATCCCTTTTGACAGCATAACGAGTAAAATATTCATCCAATATCCAATTAAAACTCAATTTAATACTGCAAAAATTGAGTAGATAAATAAAAAAAAACTCTAAAGTGCTACACTGTACAGGTCATATGTAAACTATTGTCAAACCAAGCTTTCTACTAAGGCAAATTATCTTCATACTTATTTTCGTAATAGGAACCAAATAAGAAACATGTCAATAGACGGTTTATCATATAGAGGCATTTAATAACAGATGTAATCGATCGGGAGGGTATGACAAAAGAGGACTCTAGCCCTCGCCCATTAACTCGGCCATTATGTTGTGTCGATTTACGGCCTGCACTTATTCGATGGGGAATTTAGACCTTTGTTATACGCTCTCGCTTACACTTAGCTCGATTTGATATACTTTAATATTAACAATCACGGTACTGTGTTATAATAAAATCATAATATATTTCGATAAATAATAAATGTATTTGATAAATAATAATAAATATTCCTCAACATATTATCCTTTTTTATAAGTTTATAATACATAGAAAATACCCAGTACAAGTCAAACAGATATATGCAAGCATACACATTTGTGTCCTGTGCGGCAATCGGATCCGCGACTTCGGAGGCAAAGTAGCCATTTCTAGGCATTCGATTACCAGGCTCGTGAAATCAATAAAATCGATCAATTGCAGATCATGCAACAGACATCTTTCAATTGTATTCGCGGTTCAGTTCCAGCTATTCTACTAATACAGGTTATATTTTAATTAATGCAGTACTAGAATTTTAATTGTTTTTACAAAAGTCAGACTTAACGGCTGGAAAGCATTATCTACGAATCAAAAGTTTTTATTTATGCGTGTGTAATTTTAATACAAATAGTATATCTATCTACCTATAATCAAAGTTTATTACCTCTATAATAAACATACCCTTACTTGCAAACATATTGTGTGCATATTAGGTGTTTGCAAGTAAGGGTATATTTTCGATATCATGTGAGAAATTTTAAAAAGCCTTCTCTTCTCTGTCACTTTCCCTTTTAATTCTTTTTGCTCTTTTACGTTAACAAATGTCTTCCATAAATAATATGGAAACGTCCTTATAAATCTCTTCTTTCTTCCGTCCCCAATTTCCCCTATTCTTTTCTACCCTAGAATACAATCTTCAACGGCCTTACTAGTACTCTAACTTACTTTCCAATTTTAAATCTATAATATAATAGCTTCCATATCTCTTCCCTCTCAACTGTGCCATCATTTTTCTCCTATGCTATAGTCTCTTCCTGCTATACAGCCTATTAGCCCACTGTTCTGACTAGCTATCGTGTAACAATTCTACTGCTGCTGTTGTGACCGGATTATTTTCACCATGACTGCTTTCGATTTTAGAGCGTAATATACATGCCAAATCCAATTTGAAACGATAAGACTCTCCTAGTTTATCCTACGGGTGTCAATATAAACCAATTTGTCTTATGACAAAGCAGCTTATCCTAAGCATTTAAGGCGTAATTATTTTGCCCTAGGCCTAGGCCGTGCTGATTAAATGGTTAAAGTGACGAAATAAACACGTGTTTAGTTATCATAATAATGCAAAGGGTAGCATGTACTATAGGTTGCCCGTGACTTCGTCCTCTCTTCGTCCAAGGTACGAGTACGTATTAGAATATTGGAAAATTCTTTCTTGGCTTAGGGAAGCTCCAAATTTTTATGCTCCTAGACCTACCTAAGAACTTTTTAACTACTCATTGAGTGGTTGACTGGAAGAGTTCCCTTGTGGGATAAGTCGGCCATTGTACATGTAACTCTTCTATCATCATGCTTATGTAACTTCTTTTGTACAATAAAGATCTTACAACAACAACAACATCAACTTTTTGGGCTCTCCCAGCAAATCAGCCCGTTTTTAAATACTTGTACTTATATGTTTGACGGTACATAACTAATGAATAAATAAATATCACGGGACAAATTACACAACGCCATATAGTCTTGAACTAAATTAAAATTTTTGAAATAATAATAATAAATTTATTATAACTTCAAATAAAAAGAGAGCTATGGAGAGGGCTATGCTCGGAGTCTCTCTGCGAGATCGAATCAGAATTGAGGAGGAGGAGAATCCGTAGAAGAACCAAGGTTACCGACATAGCCCAGCGGATTAGCAAGTTGAAGTGGCAGTGGGCAGGGCACATAGCACGGAGGACGGATGACCGATGGGGTCGAAAGGTTCTCGAGTGGAGACCACGTACCGGCAAACGCAGCGTAGGACGTCCACCCACAAGGTGGACAGACGATCTCATTAAGACCATAGGATCGCGCTGGATGCAAGCCGCTTCCAACCGGTCTTACTGGAGATCTAGAGAGGAGGCCTATGTCCAGCAGACTTTCAATGGCTGAGATGATGATGATGATAATGATGAATAATCAATTTAACTACAAATATCCCCGCACAGCTACATGATTCGGAATCGTTAAGCTACATGATGTTTAAACTAGGGCGAACAAGTATTATAGGCGTTATTGCTCGTCCCTCCGTTACCAAGTTATATTTACCTAAATAATATTAATAAGTTAACCTAGTGACTTAGTAGAAAGCTGAAATTTTATACGCAAACCTGATTTAACGTTCGAATAGTATAAATTTTATTTACTTTCTAAAATGGTTTGACCAATAGATACGGAGTTTAACTTGTGTTTAACGTTTGAATAATAACGTTTAGCAATTAGGGTGGCTTAACTGAAATACGGTGACTTTGGTATTATCTTGAGTTAGGGCCCCCATTGACTCTAGTTTTCATTATACACTGTATGTATTTATTTTCTTTTTTATTTTATTTTATTATTAGTTTCGCTAACGCGTTGCCGATAATTACATAAATATGCTGATAATAAAAGTTATTATTACGTAATCTATACACTGATTAAATCCAGTTCTGCAAAAGAATATCATTTATTTATTTATTTGTATGTTATATATTTTAAATGTTTGGGTCAAGATAAGCTATATTTATTGTCACATTAACGCAAATATTTAACAAGGTACTTTTTAAATATTTGCGTTAATGTGACAATAAATATAGCTTATATTGCCAATAAAACATCATAAGCGATTCAGTAATTTTGTGATTTCAAAATTGATTTGTAAAATAAAGTGAGGTGTCAATCGCGAAAAACGACTATTAAAACAATTTAAACAAAAGAAAACCTAACTCTTGATCACACCTGACTGTGCTTCTAAATCGCACTTCAGGGACTAAGAAAGAATTAATCATTTTTGATACGCTTTCGACTGCGGAACTTTTAGTGTATAATAAACAAAAATAATCCCAAACAAGGCCGTTCATTTATAGGCACCGCAGTCGTGTTCTCTAAAATGAAATTCTGACGCAAAGGGAGGCAAAGGGGTGTTCTTCTTTATAGGCCAATTAGTCTGAGAATACGGCATGCGTTCATTACCGCCCTCTACCGACGATTAGGTACGTATTACGTACAGTCAACTCTGCAAGTACTTTGACTCTTACTAAGGCTTATTATGTACAATTTAAACAAGGCTTAGACCCATGACTTAATTAAGGGTTTTTCTTAAAATCTCTTTGCTTCCTCGAGCTCACCTAAATCGGCGTTTTCCAACCTACTTTATTCAGGGACCAATACAACTTTTTTGACCTCAACTATTGTGCAAATCCAAAATAGTATTTGTTACATTGATACAGTATTATTATTACATAATTCTTAATTGTTTCGTGGACTATAGCTTAATTTCGGCGGACCACCCTTTGGGAATCCCTGACCTAACTACATAAATCCGCAATGGCGCGGGGCGCGCCCGCACCATCGCACATTTTTGGAAAAAATAATCAACGTGTACCCCTTTATAAGTAGTTATATCCAATCTAACCTGAGCCGTAAATAAAAATACATATTCTTTGCAATGTACATGGTCGACCCTGAATACGCTAACCCAGGTCCTTCATGTTAGATATAAGCTTTGTAAACGCAATTCAATCTGTCAAAACTAACTGGCTTCGTAAACAACTGTTCGTATGACAGAGACAGATGTTGCCTCTCTCTCTCTAGACCCGCCATTCGTACTAACTACATGTCTGATTGTTATCGTGTGAATAAATCTTTTGTAATCTTACTTAGTACTTTGTTTTATGCCCTAAATCCATCAGGTTATGGGCCCAGGCACGGTCCTGGATATTTATTTCATAAAATTTTTATGTACTATCAGTAAATACGGCATATTTCAAAAGTAACCTCCAACGCGATGACGATGGCAACCGGCGGCACTTCATCAATCGTCATGGACAAACTAAAGGGGATTGAAAACTACAATTCCTGGAAGTTCATGATGAAAATGGTTCTAATTCATGAAGATCTTTGGGATTTCGTCGAGACCGAATCGACCAAAGATGAAGACAAGAAAAAAGTTATGAAGGCGCTCGCGCGGATATCTTTGTCGGTGCAACCTGCGGCGTTTGCACATGTCAGAGGCGCTAAAACAGCCCACGAAGCGTGGACTAATCTGCAAAAAGCGTACGAAGACAGAGGTTTGTGTAGAAGATTAGGATTACTACGGATTTTGTTTAGTACGAAATTGAACGAATGTCAGAACATGGAGAGCTACATCACCAAAATTACCGACATATCGCAACAGCTGAGCGATATTGGATCAGCCCTAGATGACGACTTCATTGCTGTCATAATGTTGAGCGGACTTACCGAGGACTATGATCCGCTAATAATGGCGATAGAAAACTCCAATATTAAGCTGTCTAGTGAAGTTGTAAAGAGTAAGTTGTTACAAGAAAAATTGCGTCGAGACGACAAGAATGACAGTGTTACAGCCTTGGCTGCAGTACGGAAACAATACAAGTGTTTCGGATGTAAGAAAACGGGCCATTTCTTGAAAGATTGCCCTAAGTCAAATAAAAGGAAAACAACACTCAAAAGTAACAGTAAGTCGGACAAGGCGCTAGTCACAGCATTATCAGTGAATATACAAAGTGATTCGTGGTACATCGATAGTGGTGCGACAAATCATATGTGTCGGGATAGGGATGTAATGACTGATTTCATAGAAGAGAAATCATTGGAAGTGAAAGTAGCGAACGGAGACAAGTTGTTAACTGCTGGACGAGGAACTGTTCAAGTAAAATTAAGAAATGGTATTATAAAGACAATTTCTGATGTTTACTATGTACCTAATCTAACTACTAACTTGTTGTCTGTAAGCTCTATGGTAAAAAGGGGTTTCAAGGTTGTGTTCAGCTCCAGTACTTGTCAAATACTTGACAATAGGGTGGTTGTAGCCAGTGCTACTTTAAGGGATGGTGCGTACAGGCTTGATACAGCCGATGCTGTATCAAACATGTGCAATAGTGTTACAGTTTCCCAGAGTTCAGCTGTGAATACAGTTGATTGTGAGACTGCGGTTGCTGAATGTGAGTCACCCACTAAACTCACAGAGAAGGTATGGCATCGTCGCTTAGGTCATCTCAACCACAGAAGCATGGAACTTTTAAAACAAGGTATGGTTTCTGGAATTTCTTATGATAGCTCTAAGTTTGAACCTTGCATTGCATGCATAGAAGGTAAAAAGAGTAAGTTACCTTTTCCAAAGAAATCATTTAGCCGAGCCACTGAGACTTTAGGATTGGTACATACAGATCTGTGTGGTCCGATGCCCTGTCCATCATTCAGTGGATCTAGATATTTTCTACTTTTTATAGATGATTATACTCGAAAGAATTTTGTTTATTTTTTAAAAACTAAAAATGAAGTATTTGAGAAATTTAAACATTTCAAGGCCTTAGTAGAGAACCAGACAGGAAAAAGGATTAAAATCCTTAGGAGTGATAATGGTGGAGAGTACATTAATTATAATTTTCAGATGTTTTTGAAAAACAATGGGATTCGACACCAGACAACTGTTCCACACTCACCACAGCAAAATGGAGTGGCAGAGCGTGCTAACAGAACTATTATGGAGACAGCGAGGTGCATGCTGCAAGATGCAGGTCTAGGAAAAGACTACTGGGCAGAAGCCGTTAATACAGCTGTCTACATAAGGAATCGCTGTCCTACAAAAGCAGTTTTGGGGACTACTCCGGAAGGAAGTTGGAGTAACAAAAAGGTATCAGTCACTCACTTCCGTATATTTGGTTCAGTGGCATATTCATTAAATAGAAATCGAACATCGAAGTTAGATTCTAAATGTAAAAGCTATATATTTGTTGGGTACTGCGATGAAACCAAAGGCTATAGGTTAATAGACCCAAAGTGCCCGACTAATTGTATAAAATCCAGGGATGTGACTTTCTTAGAACATAAATTACTAAGCAAAGTGTCACATGATGATAAAAATGAGTCAATACAGCACATTTTTGCACAAATACATAATGATGTAAATGATGCAGACTCTTCTGTTGTGCATACTGACATTTCTGATGACACTAATTTACTTGAAAACAATCAGACATGTAGTCCGTGCACAACAGATGATTCTGACAGCTCGGTGGAGCAATATGATCCGTTGGATCAAACGTATGTTCCAGAAAATGAGTCCATGGAATCGTCCGAATACGATGACACATTGGATTCATTGTCAGCTAGTCTGGTAGTAGCAGCTCCTGATGCAGATACTCCTCAAACTGTACAAGAAGCGCTGGGAGGGCCAGATGCCCACCAATGGAAAAATGCAATGTGTTGTGAGTATGAATCTTTTATAAAGAATAAATGTTGGACTCTCACAGACCGACAGGAATCACAGAAACCTGTTAAATGCAAATGGGTGTTCAAAGTCAAACGTGGGGTGAACGGCGAGCTTTTGAAGTATAAAGCACGCTTGGTTGCAAAAGGATATACACAACAGTATGGGATTGACTATGAGGAAACCTTTTCGCCTGTAGTTAGGTACTCCACAATTCGTACTCTGTTGGCCATGGCGGTTGAGTATGGTATGGACATCGAACATCTTGATGTAAAAACAGCATTTCTTAATGGTGACCTGAAAGAAACAGTTTTCATGGAACAACCAGAAGGGTTCATAATTAAAGGTCAAGAAAATAAAATATATAAATTAAACAAAGCTATTTATGGTTTGAAGCAGGCTTCAAAAGCCTGGTATGAAAAGATTGATCATGTATTATGTGAAAAATTGAATTTTGTTAGATCAACTTCAGAGCCGTGTGTGTATTTTAAGTCAAATGAAAATTCACTTATTATCATAGCACTTTATGTTGATGACATTATGTTATTTTCCTCGTGTCAAACACAGGAGAAAACTGACATTAAATCTAAATTAATGGAAGAGTTCGATATCACAGATTTAGGGCCAGCACATCAAATATTAGGTATGAGATTGTGTAGGCACAGAAACAAAATTACTCTTGATCAATCTGGGTATATTAAAACAATATTACAAAAATATAAAATGGAGGATTGTAAGCCTTTTCCTACTCCCATGGAGGCAGGACTGAAATTACCAAAAGATAGTCAGAAAAATGATATCTATGACTATAGAGGACTCTTGGGTTCTCTTATGTACATTGCTGTATGTACGCGTCCAGACATCGCCTATGCAGTTAGTTATTTGAGCCAATTTAATGAGTCATTCACAGAGATTCACTGGAAAGCAGCCAAAAGGGTTCTACGCTACTTGAAAGGCACGGTAGGTCTTTGTTTGACTTTCCAAAAGAGCGGAGGCCTAGATGTCACAGCATATACAGATGCAGACTGGGCAAACGATGATGTGGACCGCAGGTCGTACACAGGATTTGTGTTTAAAATTGGTAAGTCAATAGTTACTTGGGAAAGTCGCAAGCAAAAAACTGTAGCTTTGTCAAGTACTGAAGCTGAATACATGTCCATATCTGATTCTTGTAAAGAGGGTTTGTTTATTTGTAAATTTTTAAAGGAAATATTTAAAAAGGTAATTGTTGTAACGATTTTTAATGACAACCAGTCAGCACAGAAACTATGTAAAAATAATCTTTATCATGCCAGAACTAAACATATTGATGTTAGACATCATTTCATTAGAAATTTGGTAAATGATGGAACTGTAGTAATTAAGTATTTATGTACAAATGATATGTTGGCAGATATATTAACAAAACCTTTATGTAAAGAAAAACACAATAAGTTTGTTACTCAATTGATGTTATATTAGATTTACAATGCAAGTAGGTATATAAGTAATTATGGTAAATTCTATTGTTGAATAATTCTTATTTGTGTACAAGCTATTGTAAATGTTTGTTTTAGCTACCATTTAATAGATAAGTTATTTTTGGTATTTAACGGATTGTATTGGTTTAAGGGCCAGTGTTAGATATAAGCTTTGTAAACGCAATTCAATCTGTCAAAACTAACTGGCTTCGTAAACAACTGTTCGTATGACAGAGACAGATGTTGCCTCTCTCTCTCTAGACCCGCCATTCGTACTAACTACATGTCTGATTGTTATCGTGTGAATAAATCTTTTGTAATCTTACTTAGTACTTTGTTTTATGCCCTAAATCCATCACTTCAGTTATATCAACGTATTATTATTGTATTGTTGACTATAATTTACGCACTCGGTCATTCTCGAACTTTGAGAAAAGACCAATTATTTCCATAATTTACTTAAAAAATAATTTCGACGGTTTACAAGCATTTTCTTACGAGTAATCTCCATGTAGATAAATGACAACTTGTTGCAAAAGTATTTTTACCGTTGAACATTCATAACCCCAAATGTACGCCGACAATGATGAATATTTGCGGAAGACATTTTTCACGTAAGACAAAGAATGCTCATTTGTTCCGATCCAGCGTGGAACGTGGACCTATGTAGTACGTATGGATGAAGGCATATTTGTCAAAAGATATTTATAGTCAGAACAAATTATTACCATTATTTCACGTCGTCTATGAAAGTCATATATAGTCGAAATACACAATGTAAAAACAATAATTAAATACTGCAAGGTCTTGTTCGCTACAACGCCCATCGTCGTCACATTCAATCCGTATTCACAAAATTATTGATTGCAAAACTTACAGAAAAAAAGTAGTTCATTTTATACAGTAAGTATTTTGTGGAATTTGTGAAAATCTCCGAAATATTTAGAATAAAAATATAACGAAAAATTATTTAGGAATGCCTAAAACTCATACAAAGTATGTACTTATATAAGAAAATAAGTTATTGCATACCTAAGGCATTCTATAAAATACCGAACACATAGCCGACAATAATGTCAAAATTCTGAAGATGTCTATTATATCAAGCTGCAAGACTCAACAATTGTTTTTTTAGTTAAGGTAAGGTTGCCCGCAACCCGCAAACAGAAATATGAGCCCTTCGAAGTATCTCCTCCGTCAGCCTTTGTTGATGAACAATACTTGTATGTCACCTCAAATAGAATCTAATCGAGCACAAGTAGGAAGCCCATGAAGCACGGCTTCCATTTCTGCATACTTAATCGGTAACGTAAATCAAGATTCTATAGTTTTTATATGTTACGCTAATTCACGATATTTATCCACTTTTATTGCAATATTAAATATTATTAAAATGCATCTTCTATTTTCAATACACATTGTGACATTTCATCTACAAGGAATGATAATAAGATACCCTTTTTACAGTACCGGGTCGACATCTACATCTCAAAAATCCGCAGAGAGATTTTGTTCTGTGTATTACGAGCAATACGCTGCATACCAATTTATTGTTACTACGCCACCACCGCCGTTTATTAACAAACTTTATTCTTGAAACTAAATATATATTTTATTAAATTACGCGTAAATATAATAAGCTTGTAATAAAATTAGTTTCATTTATCGTAGAAATGAGAGTTCATATTCTTACCCCTGAATATTCAATGTCCATTATCATCCCCTTATTTGCTCTCTTATTCACGACGAAAAAATAGCATTGTCTAATTAAAAATATTAAAGATTTCTAAATCTTGGGTCCAGATCTTAATGAATTAATTTGGACAATTCTCTTTTAAGCTAGTCATATCAATAATCTCTCTGCGCAGGCGTAATCAACTAAAACAGACGAGTTAATCCCTTCAGCCACATACGTAACTAGAGTTAGTATGTGGCTGGAGGGTAGGGACGGGAAGTAAATGGCTATATCATAAGACATTTTTTCACAGGTCATGTCTAGTTGCTAAAGAAAACTTTTCCATTTTCGTCATTTTTGTTACTATCTACATATAAATTCGCATTTTTTTGTAACCACTTTTGCGCTAAAAGTTATAATATTGTTGGACAACTAGGGTTGTCGTAATATTTCAATAATAGAAATTATACATCAAACACAATTAGAGAAAACCAAGATACAAAAAAAATAGTAATTATAGAAAAGTTTATAACCAATTAACTCCACCTGGCAGTTGATGCTCTGAAGAAAAAGAAGAAACCTTAATAGTAAGCTTAGATGTTATTGCCCTTTATATATGTATCAGACAGAACATGTTTTAATATTCAATATTTTTCTGTTAAAATAAATCTTATTCTATAACCAGTTATGAAACTATATACTGTAGTAAAATAAGTACTTTTACGTAGCCAATTATCAAACTTGCCCTCATTATAAATATATTCTGCCTTTTGAACAGACTGAAGGGTTGTTGTTTTTTGATTGTACTCGTATGTATGTTTGCAATCAATATTTCTTTAAAGCGTTCTGCAGCCTAAACCGCTTGGCGGATTTCAACATATGAGGTGTCATTCGATTCGTCTTAGCTGTGAGAGCAACATAGGGTCATCGTGAACCATTATTCATCCCACTGCTGCGATATGGACCTTCCCTCAATCGAATGGGTTGGAAGGACGGCATCGAGCTCCTCATAGTGTACTTATATCATTTCAATATGGCATCCGTGCAAAAAAAAATGGACGATAAGACCAAAGAAATTGTTAAAAGTTTCAGTCAGGATTTTTTGTTTCGGTAAATAGTTTCTTATTTGGATAGTTCTACCTTATATTCCAAAGCATTTACGAATTTTCGAATACCTACCTAAGTATAAACTTAACACTACAAAAGTATTCCATAGTGACTTGAGAAATCCCTTGAGAAAACTCGCGGACCGTGATCACAAAGAAAATTTTGGGGTCGCTATGATTTGACAAAAGAATGTGAATCGTGATTAATACTTTTTCAGTGAATTGTACTCGAGTAAGAAAACGTATGGAACCGCGGCGCGCTCTAATCGCACTCACATAAACCTCGCCGTTACGTACATACACTTAATTATATTAAGTTTATTACACACATTATGGTTTGTGTTGTGTTCTGATATGACTTTCTCATTATAAAGTAACTCGGTTAGGACCCGGCGAGACGGGGTTAAGATTGTTAATAAACTACATTGTCTTTGTGTTTGTATTACAGTCCTTTTAAGATTACAAATGAATGACTAGACAAATATTTCTTATCATGAGAACATTACTCTATTCGTTTCTACATAATGCTTGAATTTGTATTCTTAAAGTCATGTTTATTATGAATAATTTGTACAATTATTATTTTTTTATGTGAGAGGTGAGCAAACGAGCATGTGGGTGTCACCTGTTGGAAAGCAATCACCACCGCCCATGGACATCAGCAACACCAAGGGGTCGCCGATCCGTTGCCAGCCTATACTCATTTATTTCTTTCTTTCTGATGACCTCACTCACTCGCAGGAATACAACAACCCTCAAGGGAATTGTTATTTGGCTGCGGTATTCTGTGAAGTGGAGATACTTTCCCAGTCGGGCAGCTTAAAAAATACGCTATGCCCTACCTCTCTTTACTCCAGAGCCTCGTTTGCCAGTTATCAGGTGTAGGTGAGGTTGGCTATGGTTCAAAAATATTGATGAACCACTTACACCCCAAAATTCTATAAACTTGCCTCAACTCTTTCAACAGAATATGTTTCAAATTATCGTACAGACATACCGAATACAGTTGTTTTTCAAAGATATTAAATGTACAAACTTCTTTTTGTACTTTATTACACGAGTAATATACACGAGAATAGATATTTTTTGTAATATATAAACTAAATAAAAACGTAGTTGACCATGACGGATTACTGTTATGGACTTCCTGCGTAACGTGGTCGTCCGCCAAATGGCCGACATTACTCCCTTAGACTACTTACGTTGCCTTCAGCCCCGTAATGACATAATACGCATCAAACGTCCCCGTACCCTTAGACCGTACAAAAATACGCTCTCAGATTACACACAGGCCCAAAATGAAAGCAATCTTCTGACAATCATGACCGCCCCGATCCCAACTTGCGACTCTTATCTACAAACCCTGACCATTGCTAGTAATGGAAATCCAATTACTATTTAAGCAAGATATACGTAGAGCGTGCGGTTCGACCGTCTCTCGGACGGTGCAAAACAGTAATACACGAAAATTTTAACTTTGTGTTTAAGGGCCCAGATTGTCTAGGCGCGACGTCGGTTTCGAGCGACCGCAGCGCTACTGTTTACTGAAACAACCGACGGGGCGGGTGAATGACCCAAAGACAGCGCGATTGTCAAAATGTTTTGCGACAAACGTTCCAATTGTTATTGAAGTTGAATATTTACAGCATAACAAAAATGTTGAATTATTGGAAATAAACGACGAGTGTAAAATATTCTAAGACTAGTTTTTCGTTACAAAATGATAATAAATATTAATTACTAGATTAATAAGAGTAGTTGAGACACAATTTTTATGTTTTTCTATTTATATTAAACAATCAAGAGCAGGTCTGGACTGACCTTTTTGTATTCTACTTACCAAAAATTCCAACTATGTATTTATTTGTAATTTTCCTACCAAAGTTTATTCTTATTTCGTAAAATATTCATTCAACAAAATAATTGCAAATTCAGTAGGAAGTACGGTCGAAATAACATCGAGCTTTCCTCGCTAGTGTATATCTCTACGCAAGGAAATGTGCCTATTGCGTAAACTCAAATAGGGTGGTGGCACCAATTATCGGCCATGTCAACTTTTTTTTGCTTGTAATTTTTGAGTTAATAACTTTTGCTACGCTAGTATACGAAAGTATAAAAATGATTCATATAATTAAAAGTAAGTAAACAATAACAAATATGAGTCGCCATCTAAAAAGCGTGCTAGGGTTGTACAAAAATAAATGAAACACAAGTTTATAAATTATTAATATACTAATTAAAAGTAAGTAAACAATAACAAAATATGAGTTCAAAATTCTAATGTTTTTTCATTTTAACGATTACTGATCAAATTTTGATTTCTGCTAATTTGATGATAAAATCAATTGCTATTGCAAAACTTATCAGAATGAGTACCAGCTGCCCGATTCACGTAATAAAAACCGTAGCGTAGGGACTTAAAAATGTCACTTCGTTTTTTGCAAATTAAGCCCTTTTAACCGACTTAAAAAAAGAAGAAGATTCTCAATTCGCTGTATTTTTGAAACAATTTTGATGATTCTTTACACCAGGTAACTCTTCAAAATCGTATAGGAATTGTATAGTAATTGAGCTATTGAAAGATTTATGACAATCCAAGACTAGATAAGTAAGTGCGTTTAAAACAGAAAACCAAAAGGCGATTTCTAAGTTTCTAAGTTAAAACGACTTTTGGACTGGCGTGTTTACGTGAATCGACCGGCTGGATAGTTAAGTTACCTCAGTCTCTTTCAAAACCATTAGGCGTTCTTCTCTTTCAAAACACGTAAAGCTCTTTCTTTCCTCTCTTTCATAGCCTCTATGATACTGGGCGCGTCACGAATGGGCATGCTTCGTGACAATCGTAATAAAACCTAACTAATTTCATCTCCATTTTCTTCTTCCAAAATTTGTCGTCCTTTTCTAAAATATAAACTTTCATAGGTACAGTAGCACCAAACCAGATGCCAAGCATGCAAACGTTTCTTTTAGTAATATGTACCTGTCCCTGAATTTGGAAATACCAGTTATGATTTTTATTTATGACATAACTCTTGGAAGCCTTGCCCAAAAGGTATGTTTGGCCATTGCTTCATCAAGAGTCATGCCAGCTAAAGAATGTGGGCACTTAATTTCAATTAAACCGTTTGCATAATTGCCATCTGGTGTATTACCAAGAAATTCATATTGATCGTCGACGAACAAACCGCAACCTTGTATACGAATATTCTTTTGAATTTCTAACTGTCTAATTTCGGTTTCTTCGTTTTCGATACCGTACCGTACAGCAAGCAAACTGGAGATATTACTACCATAAACGATTTTACCAACAAAAGCAGCACAACTTGTGCTCTCTCGTTTTTTACAAACTTCCCCGAATGATGATGAGGTTAGTAATTTTCTCCTTGTACTCATCCACTCAGCACTACTTCTTTGCAAATGGGTCGACCTTTCAAGCTCCTCTCTTTCAGCACAAGACAACTTTAAATCGGCTAAAAAAGATGGCTTGGCTTTCTCATATAATTCTGGACTCAGATCAGGTTTTTCGCAGTTTGGTCCATAGTGAGCGTCTTTCGATACAGTGTTGTGGCTTTTTTTCAATCTTAATTTAGGTTTAGCAATTAAACGGTTTCTACGATTACAATTTTCCACTTTCGCGATCAAAGGAATCGGACTACATTTAAATATGACTTCATGAGTTTTACTATGAATCGATCCCGTATTAAAAGACACAACAGCAGCTGCGCATCAGCCCGCATAAGAACCACGGGAAGAATAATTTACACGCTTACCCCCAACTAATTTGGCAATTACTCCGTTAAAACTTTCAACTATATTACTTGTGCAATTATGAATTAAACTTCTAGAATGATATGACAGTCTTTTACTTAAAATTTCTACCGCGTCCATTAATCCGCATCCAACAATTGTTGGAAGTAATCCAACAGGTTCTATTCGACGAGTATCAGGTCTACAGAAATACTCCTTGCAATGTTGGTGATTACCAAATACGTGTTGTGGACCATTTAGGATATCTTCACTAAGATTTTTTATTTTTTCTTCGAGTGACTGATTTTGATCCGCCCAATATTTAATCGCGCATTTTACACCCGTTCTTAAACGCAAATACCTTTCTTTTAGGAATTTCCGCAATTCGCAAGGATACTTAGTGTCTTTTGACAGTTTCTCCAAGCTATTGCAGTAGTTTCGTAAAAGATGATTTTTGCATTCAATTTTCTCTACTATTAAATTATCGTACGGACGCGAATCTAATATTTTTTTATAAGTACTAGAATCGCCGTCTGCTACAAATTTATTATAAATTACACCGTGATCAACAATGGAACGTTTAAACCCCTCAACTATTATGGTCGATTCCATCCCGGTAGATGATCCTGAATAATTCTTGAAACAATGGTGTTCCGGGGGCTGACTGTTGTACTTTGCGGCTCGTGCACAGACTACGCAGTATTTATTTTTAACTCCAAAAAACAATACTTTATTAGTTTTAATGCCAATTATCGCAGCTGCGCCGGATAAGGCGGAAAAATTCTTACCATAAGATCTCTTCCTCCAACAACCGTCAACAGCAACAGATATTAATGGTGTACCATTTTTATCAACACTACCTATAGACTGCGTACTCTGCTTCTTCCTTGACAGCTTCTGCCATGGAATGTGTTGCTGTCTTTTCCCACCAATCGCAAACCGTATTATTAATTTCATTGTATAATGAAGGTGACATGATTGGTAACGGTTACTGCGGCAGTTAATGTTTTTAACTGAGAGTAGCTCCCACCAGATGATATGATACCAGATACAATTTGATGATTCACTTCCATGCTATCTTCTTTCTTTTCAACCAAACACACAGTAAACTTCATACTACACATACTACATTTCATGATGAGTTTTGAGTCCAGACCAACTTTTACTTCACCTATTATACTGAGGTAACTTAACTTACAATCCATTGGACCGTGGTCCCCTATGGCCTGAAGAGCTTTATAAAAAAAAGAAATATCTATTACTCTACGCCCAACTTCCACTTCATCCACCTTTCCCTCTTGACTGTTTTCAATAACTAGTTCCTGTAAAGAAAGATAATGGCTTTATTTTGTTTTATAAAAAATAATTAAAAAAGAATGGGCCAAATTTCTTCAAACATAGCTAAGAACTCCCTTAGAATACATCTTTGAAACACATAACACTAGATCAAAATCTTGAACGTTTTATATAAATAAACGTAATAAAAACTGGTTGTTTGTAAAGTCGGTTCAGGACAATAATTTTAATAAAAAAAGCTGTTGTTTCATTTTTAACCTTATTGATTCCTGTTAACATAAAAAATAGCTAAACATGTTGTTTAGCGTTTTCATGCATTTTCCTAATGTCGGCCGGGTGGCCGATATTGGGATTTATCAATAAATAAAGATCCCTAACCTCGACCCTGCGATTATTTCATAAAAAAGACAAGTAAATGTAAAAACCTTGGTTTTTCTTCAATAAAAAACAATATAAAATACCATAGGTATGTTTAATTCCATTTAAATACTAACTAACTCAATGCGCTCGCAACCGGGATTTGACTCGCCACTGCCACTAAACGACACAAGTCGGTACCGGCGCGTGCTCTATTGCCAACTGAACGTTCAAATATTGAAGCACCCGCACCAAAATATGGATTATTCGCATATAGAGTCGCTTTTTGAATAAAAACTATTATAATTTTAGGGTTATTTTAATAGTTAGGGTAAGTGCTCCAGTGAATTAACACCCACCAGTGAATGAACAAAACACACATTTTTCAATATAATAAGAAATCTAAGCTTTTCTACTCAAGCCAGTATTTTTTTCTCAATCGAAACATTATATTACGTCAACTGAACACACAGGTATTTGCCTGTGACCTATAGTTTCAAAATCGCGACCGCCTAAAATGAAAGTATTCTGTCGTATTTTTGATTGTATGGAGCAGAATTTAGGGCATTGCTGAGACTTCGTGTTTTGATATTCACTTTGTAGACACTATAAGTGTGATAGTGTTAACAAAATTTGATAGTAGCATGTAAAAAGAACTGTTTTATCTTACAAAAAGCAGATTGCATAAATTTTAATTATCATAAATAAATTATAGGGGTGTTCGATAATTGGATCACGAAATTGAAGAAAATCTAGTCAATGAACACACAGTTTTAAGCATTTGGCATCTTAGCCTTAATGCAGTTGGCTAATTTTTTGTACACAACTTTTATAAACGGTTGTCAATTTTTTGACCAATATTCGAACGAGGTGTTCTTTTATTATTACCAGTTTATCCTCCATACCTAGCCTGATATCTTCAGTAACTTTTAGAAGTGCAGTAATAGTACTGTGCCCAGGACGAAAACCAGACGGAGTGAACTGATTAAATAAAATAAATAAAGATCTCCACATAGAAGTGCCTTTCAGCTAAAACGACCATGGAAAGACAGCAAAATGCAAGCTAAAAAGAAATTAATAAATAATGATGACATATAGAACCAATCTTCTATTATAGAAATATAATAGTTTAGAAGAGAAAGGAGAATCTAACATAGAAGTGATGAATAATAATATTAAATATTTTATAATAATAATCCAGTATTAATATTATGTTTTAAGCATTTGGCATCTTAGCCTTACGGTCTGCCCGAGGGGCTATGCGAATGGGTTGCTAGCTTCTTGTCCAGCAGAAGCATTAGAGCCACCTAGGACATAGGACATCAATGCTGGCGTCCCGCAGGGTTCTGTATTGTCCCCGACGCTGTTTCTGCTGCATGTTAATGATATGTTGTATAATGACAGCATTCATTGTTATGCGGACGACAGCACCGGGGACACTTATTACACGGGCCGCGCAAATATCCCTCGTTCTTTGGTGGAGGAGAGCCGCGAACAACTTGTGTCGCAAATTGAGAGCACACTAAGTAGAGTGTCCGACTGGGGGCGACAGAACTTAGTGCGATTTAACCCCTCTAAGACACAAGTCTGCGCGTTCACCGCTAAGAAAACCCCATTTGCTGTGGCTCCACACTTCGAAAACACACCCCTCACCATCGCCAATAGTATTGGTATTCTAGGAGTTGACATCTCCAGCGACGTCCAGTTTCGATGTCATCTGGAGGGGAAGGTCAAGCTGGCATCGAAGAAGCTAGGTGTGCTCAACAGGGCGAAACATTACTTCAACCCGCGGCAAAGACTTATACAAAGCTCAAGTTCGGCCGCATATGGAGTACTGTTGCCATCTATGGGCGGGAGCGCCTAGATACCAGCGACTCGATTCAAAGGCGTGCTGTGAGGATTGTTGACGATCCCAAACTGACAGACGGTTTAGAACCTAGAGATTTTGTGTCCCTTTGTGTGTTCTACCGTTTGTACAATGGGGTGTGTTCTGAGGAGTTGTTTGACATGATGCCCACGGCTTCCTTCTAGAGTCGCACCGCTCGCCATCGACAGGGAATTCATCCTCACACTTTAGAACCGAAATGGTCACGTACTGTGCGGTTCCAGAGAAGTTTTCTTCCACGTACTATCAAGCTGTGGAATGAATTGCCTGTTGAGGTTTTCCCAGGAGACTACAGCATGGGGTTCTTCAAAAAGGGCTTGAAGAGGTTTTTACAGGGTCGGCAACGCGCATGTGATGCCTCCGGTGTTACAGGCGTCCATAGGCTGCGGTAACTGCTTTCCATCAGGCGGACCGTATGCTTGTTTGCCGCCTTAGTGGTATAAAAAAAAATGTTAGATAGTTCTCTTTAGGTTATAAAATATCAAGTAACACCCAATTATAATAGTAATCATATCGTCTATTTAATATAATAAAAAAAAATATATATTTACAATAACAATTACCCGAAATAACCTCTTACATAATAATTTATATATAGAACTGATATATAAAAGTGGTAGTTCATTCAATGGGTTTCAAAAGGTTTATTCACTGGATTTTTTTGTTCATTCTCTGGTGATTTGTGTGTTCAATGCTGATAGTTATTGAGATAACCTGCATTTTATACAAATATACCCCATATTTGTATAAAATGCAGATTATCTCAATAACTATCAGCATTTTTGCTAAAATATGTATACTGTATCAATCATGAATAAATTGTGAACATAATAAAATAAAATATTTTTTGGTTAGGATCTCATAAGTAGCTGGCTGTAATTTTCAAAGTTTGGAATGCCCTTAAGGGTTCATTCAATGGAGCACTTACCCTATATTCCATTTTCTCGCAAAGGCCGATATTAGGAGGAGGCCGATACTAGAAGACTTCACCCTACTGAGATTTTGTCTTCGTCCATCACTAACTAGATATTTTTTTTTTTATACTACGTCGGGTAGCAGACAAGCATACGGCCCGCCTGATGTGAAGCGGTTATCGTAGCCATATTAACGCTCGCAACATAAAATATCGCTCGCGCGCCGCCACCCCCGCCACCCCCGCTGCCATCGCAGCATCTCCTTCCTTTCTGGTGACCTCACTCACTCGCAGGAAGACAACAGCCCTCAAGGAAACCGTTATTTGGCTGCGGTATTCTGTGAGGTGGAGGTACATTCCCCAGTCGGGTAGCTTACAATTACGCTCCCTACCTCTCTTTTCGCCAGAGCTTCGTTTGTCAGTCAGCAGGGTGTACCGCATGCAGGTGAATTTGGCTTTGGTTTAAAGATCTTGATGAACCACTTACACCCCAAGGTAGTTTGTTTATATATGTAATAAGTCTACAAGAATTACGTATAACAACTTACGTCTATAGTGTGTAGTCTAAGCATAGCAGTGTTGCTTGGAGTCTCGGCCTGAAGGTTTTCTTTATTTTCAATACTGGAAATATTATTTATCATTATTATCCACTTTATAATTATTTTGTAATTTTTGTACAACACCAGACCCTAGGCGCGTCGCGTCTCTTTGGCGGTAAGTATGTCGACAAAGCCGCGTGCCCGTGCTATTTCTGTTATGAAACATACCTACTTCCACAATCTGATATTTAGACAATAATGATGAACATGAAAACGAATACTAGGTAGAAATTGACTTTATTACTTATAATACAAACCAATATTTACATGCTATTGTATATGTCTGAATCAAGCGATCTAAATCATATGACATAGGTATTGTATTAGCTTTGTAATGTACCCTGTTCAAATGAAAATAAATTATATTATTATTACTACTTAGACAGGATAAGCTCACAAATAAAACTAGGATTTTTACATGACACTTTCACAGAAATCTCGTAATTTTTTTCTAGGTAGGTATTTAGGACAAGACGTAGTAAAGTAGGCAGATAAATAAATAAGTAGGAAGGAACTTACATTTTTTCCGAGATCTTTTGGCTTTCATATTTTTATAATGCGTACTAAACTTTCTTTTCCCTGGCAAATTCAAATTCAATCAGTCCTGCGAAAAAAACCCTCGATTACCGACTAGATACGTTTATGATATTGGCTATAGCATGTTGAAATCATGTTTCAAGCCTGAATTGATACATATTTTACAAGGTTCATAAAATAACCTACTCAACAAAGTATCTAATTCATTCTTTGTATTTTTTACTATTTATATACATTCATTATATTGGTAAATTAGTTATACTTACAGTTTTTCACAAAAAACACAAATTCACAACACGTAATTTTGCTGGAGCATCCGACGCGCGTGGTGTCACCTTGACATATAAAAACACACTGGCGATTAGTGGCGGCGCTGGGTACTAATTCGTAATATCGGAATGTGCGTCATTTTTCATACATTTTTCTATGGAGAATTTACGTAAAACATATCTAGATTTTAGGGCTTTAAAAGAGGAAGTCTTTGTTTGTAAAGGTACAAAAAAAAAGTATATGTTATATTTATTGGTTTCTTCAGTGTTCAAAAAGTGTTTCTTTTTATCAATTTGTGTTGATTTATTGGGTTAAATCTGAAAAATACGAAGGCATGTTTTTGCATTTTTTCTCAATTTTGTGCGTTTGTTGACCTTTATTATAAAACAACTATTAGATTTTAAGAGTTTAATATAATCATACAATAATTTTTGGTCTTTGATTGTAATATATACAAATTATCATTGATATCAATCATATCTAAATAGGTTAAATATGAAAAATCGTAACACTCTTTTCACAGTTTTCACGATCTGGCCCCTTAAGTGGCTTGCTATTGAAAAGGTCATAGACACAGATAAAAAAGGTTACCTTTTTTTTAAATAAATATTATCCTCTACCATAAAATTGTAGTTGTAGCTGTACAATCGCCAATTGCAGATACTATATTTTTCGCCCGCTCTTTTTAAATGACTATTAATTTTTTTTTGGTGCTAAAAAAAATCTTTTATTGTATATTTACTTATTAAATATATAATAATAAAGGATATCGACAGCGGAGGCCTATGATCATAAGCCGAGGTCTTTCGGACGAAATGATGATGATGCTGATTCACTTTTCTTTTATGAGATCATGTAACTACAATATTGTAAGTTAACGATGGAATACATAGTTTAGAATACATAGCTTATATTTTTTTCAACACTCTTGCTTATAGGCATATAATAATCTGACACCTGTAATCAAACTGTGACTTTTTCATTGCTTTATTATTCACAAGTAAGTTATAGAGTTTTTTTTTTTTATATTTTATTGGTTGAGTTGCTTTGTTCTTAAAAAAGTTTCGATACAAAAATGATCGTCTTCAATAGTACAAGTAAATTAATGTACCTATTGCTTGCTCATTTCATGTAACTTCGTATTTAAATATATATATTTAAATAACGAAGTTGCATGAAAAATATCAACTTGTGTGTTTAGTAAATGAAAACTATCACTCAAATATAACTTTTGTTTTCTCTGTAATAAAGAAAACTTTAAATTCCCCATTTTGTACGTGGCTAAACGGTATCCGCGAAAAGTAAAAAAAAAGAAACCTCATTCTTTTAGTCTCTGGCCGATCGCCATTGTTAGATGCGCGCGCATAGGAAATTGATTAATTTTTCCCGCCATTGCGAAAATCTTTTTATCTACTAAATAAAATGTTATATTTAGTATTATTTTTTTCACAAGTGTGTTGAAAAACGTCGTATGATACACGTGTGTATTGATGATTACCGTCCGCGGCTTTCTTGAGACCCTCACCTACGACTCGGGTCTCAATGTGGCCTCAGCGGTAATCACCAACATTACACACTTGTACCATAATGTACTATTATTACCTATGACTATTTCTGGATCATCGCAAGATCAATCCTAATTCAATTTATCTAGATGTTCTTGAGAATGGGACCTCGTGATTGTTTTTTCGATTCAATTTCGATATCGCAAAAATTATATATGATATAGGTATGTTTTTATAGCTAATAATTTTATTTGAAGCACGGTAATTTTTCTATCACGCTAGATGCCAAACGAGCTTACGGCCGAACTGATATAAAAACACCATTGTATACTACTAGCGAGGCTGCTAGCTGTATACAATGGTGTTTTTATTTTATTTCTTAGACACACACAACGACTCCATCGAACTCTTATCCATCGCATCTCTACGTTTGATGAACCCAATCATTCGTATAACAACAATCCTCAAAGTCCTTTACACTACGATTTTTTTTGAGGTGGAGGTACTTCCCCTGTCGGCTTTAGTAGGTATGCCCTACCTCTTTCTCCACATGCAGGCGATGTTGATCTAAAGATGACGTTAAGTCCCTTTCATTGATACAGAGATATGTCTGTATTATAGCGACTTTTTTTAAATAATTTACTTTTGGGCGGGGCCAAAAGTAAATTATTTTTAAAAACTACAAAATTTCATCGAAATCGAGACACAGCATACATTTTTTTATCGCAGTCCCATTCCAAAACTATTAATGTGAAGCGAGGCGTAAAGTTTTAGCTTTATTGAAAAATTTTCACGCCTATATCCTGTTCTATTGATTCGTTACGATGTTATTTTGTTTCAATAATATTATTCAGCTATCTAGTACAAGGTTTACATAGTTTAGGATTAGATGGTGCTGCGTAAATTGAAAATTTATTTAAATCAGTGTTATTGTATTAAAAGAAGTGAAGTAGTTGCTTACTGCGTGACGTTTAGAATGAAATTTTCATCTGCTGAAGTCGACAGACAACGGACTATAATAAATATAAACTACTCGATTGTAATTTCTTACAATATTTTTTTATACGTCGTCAACCTTTATTCATCCTACGAGTTGGTTTACTGGGCGAGTCTCTCGCCCAGTAAACCAACAAGACACACGAGCGGATTGGTAGAAGGTCTCTTATAGAACAGTTTTATATCAGTTCACGACGATATACGCCACTTATATCATACCAGGCATCCTCTAACCCATAATCATCCCACTGTTGGGATACGGGTCTCTCCTCAATCGAAGGGGTTTTACTCCATCACGTTACTCAGCTGCGGGTTGGCGGAGATAAAATATGTAAGAAAACACAATTAATAGTTCGTGTAAATAGGTCTAGGATTTTCAAAGGAATGTCCCAGGACAGCCTCGCCCACTTAACAGATATTACAGATATGTTAATATCCGTCAAGCAGTTTAGGGTATAAAAAGTGCTAAAGAAATGTACATACATACTTGTACCCGAAAAACATAACTCTTCCTGCGTCGGTCGGGTAAAAAACTTTCACCTATATCAAATTATGACAATTGGTTTAATTTCACTGCCTTAATTTCCGGGCGGTAGCGCTATATTTAAATAGTTGTTTGTCTTTAAATAAAATTAATTAATTAATATAATAACATGATGTATCATCGATAATGTAATAATTAAATAAACGTTTCATAGTAGATGATCTGCTATGTAAGCTGTTGGTACTATTATTAATCTGTATATTTTAATGTCCATAATAAATTTATTCTTACATAATTACTTATAAATGTTGTGAAAGTAAATAATACTATGTACTTGGCATGAATTGGGCATAATTATGTTTACGCATGATTATGAATGGTTATTTCACAAAACGTTTGACAAGCTTGATGGTCCAATGGTTAGCAATGGCACTTTGACTCCGAGGTCGCGGGTTAGATCCCTGCACAAGACGAACATGTCTGTGCATTTCATCTTATCTTGATCTATCTATCTTATCATGAACATGTCTGTTTGTTTCACATACATATAATACATAGAAAACACCCAGACCAAGAGGTCTGGGTGTTTTCTATGTATTATATGTATGTATCACCAAAAAAAATGTATTTAAGTATTATATCAGTTATCTAGTACCCACAGTACAAGCTTTGCTTAGTTTGGCCGTGTTTAATTTGTCCAGGAATTTTTATTTATTATTATTTAATTATTAACGTTTGTTATTACATTATAAAAATAAATTATATAACTGATGAAGATACTCCACTCCAGTCAATGCAAAAGTCTAAAATGTATAACTTTCTGAATGTGAATACAGGCATCCATGCTTTTGACAGGTGAGGCCCGTGAGGCGGTTGTGTACATACATAATGTGTGTTTATTCTTTTGCAGCGTCGCGTATTCGATACGAGATCACGAGCGGGAACATAGGAGGCGCCTTCGCAGTCAAGAACATGACGGGCGCGATCTACGTGGCGGGCGCACTCGACTACGAAACTAGAAAACGGGTGAGTTGTTGTTACTGTTCCTTCACACGATTTAACATACATTTACATATCATAAAATACATCTAGATATCTAGTTCCAATTGAATATCTGTTAGAACTAGGTATCTTGTTCTTGAAACCACAAAAATCATTAATATTTTTAACGTTATCCACGATGTTATTAAAGTACTTAATGAAATATTATTTTTCTTCAACAAAAAGAATCTTACTTTGATACCGAGATTACTTTCTTGTCGACAAATTATATAGTCAGTCACTTCTTTGATATCTTATTTTTAATTTACGGGAATGGAAACCAATGCTATAATTTTTCTTCTAATTGGAAAATGACGAGTCTTGGCTTAATAACCGAAGCGTAAATTATTTTTAAGATTCGAAGCCTAGAAAGGAAAATCCATATTTTCCTCCTTCTAGAATTAGATTCCGTAATCTACTTGCTGTTATATTTCCAGTCCGTCAAAGGCAATTTTCCAGAAGCTTCAATCTTCAGAATCGAGAACACACATATTGTATTTTAATTACGTGTTTTTTAAATATTTAATCCGGTCGTAAAAATAGTAGGTTGGCAGCTAGAGCGAAGGATAGTTTTAAATAGAAAGTAGCATCTTAACATGCAGTTTTAATTAAACTGGCTTCGAGTGTTAGTTATGGTAACTGAATTCATAGTGTATATTCTAGGTATTTTCACTGTTAAGCGAACCCTTGGCGGCGGATAAGAAAAGATGATTACAAAATGAACAGAATTTGTAGATCTTAGAAAAACTACCACCATATCAATTTCATAGTTATAGAATAAACAAATAGAGCGAACCTGACTTGCTCTGTGTCTTGTATCGAATAATAAATGAATGGTAGCATTCATTTATTCTATACGATAATTTCTATTTTAGAATTAAATTTTGTTGTAAATTGGTAACTTGTAAACCCTCTCTTGTTATAATAAAGATAATGAAATAGCGGTGAATATTTAAAATAAACCAACCGCTTTTAATAATGACGAATGACCCCCGCGTGGCCCGATAAGAGCAATACTAGCAATCAGAGAATGAATGCTAAAATGAATCGATAGCCAGGCTGTTCGGTTGAAATGGGAAAGTTTTGTTGTTTTTTACGTAGCATTACGGTGATGTGAGTTCTGAAACACTAATGGAACTTGTAAGTACGAGAGAGTTGCTTCCATTTACTAGAACGAAGACTTTACTGGCGTATACTTGTGTGGAATGTGACGTTTTCGTTTCTCAACTGCACTTAACTCTGCTCCACAACTGCTGCATCCATTTACGCAGTTGAAAAGATATAATATATCTTTTAGGTGAAAAGGAAGCAAATAAATCTATTTATTGGGTTTCTAATAGATTTCTCTTCGTGTAGTTTTCTCGTATAGAAAGTCAAAGTCAAATAAAACTATCTGCATTATTGCGTTGACGCCATCGCATTTATATTAGGTGCTTATTCCGTGGTAATGCTAAACTAACGAGACTAAAGCAAAAGTTTCGAGACGCCTTTCAGTGCATTATTTATGCTAACTTTTGAACTACATTGCGTTATTTCGCAGATCGTTTGTTAACAACAATAACATTGTTCAGTGGATGTACGAAACTTGCTACTTTTGAAATATGTAATAAAGAAAATTCCATATGGAAAAGTTAACCATTGTTAAAGAATAGGATGACACCAAGTAATACTACCTATTTTATTGTAGGTAGGTACAAACGTAATGTAACCTTGTACAGCATTACCAACGATTATTGTTAATGTTACTTTTTGTTGATGGGAGAGATAAACAATTTTTTGATTTCAATAACATTTAACATAAATTTCAATTTTTTATTATATTATTGTAGTGATAAACGTCTGTCAAAAATGACAGAGTAGGTATATTGGTTACGTTAGCAATGTGTACCATAATTTCAGAAAACAAGTTATATATCGAGTAATTTAAAACGGGTACTATTTAAACAGACTTCTTTTTAATAGCATTAATCGCCTCTAAAAATCTAAATTGCCGTCTAAATTACTAACTTAGCCACAATCAACGCGCGTCTGAATAATATTGTCTTAGCCACTAGTTATCTTCTATGTAAGCCGCTCTAAATATAACTCAGCATGGTGGTTATTTTTTAGCATCTAAATTTGTAACATGCATGGCACCAAAATAGTACTTCTATTAGCTTCTAATTTTACGTCTCAGTACGTTTAAAATATAATTCATCTTACATTAATTGTTCGTCAAATTTATCTAAAATGATCAACAAATAGTATACTATTTGTTGATCATTATATTAAAGCCTCTAATATTACCTAGGAATTATTGAAGGCAGACAAAATAAAATACTTTATTACAAAATAATCAACTGTGAATTGAAATACTATCATTTTTAGTAATAAAAAAAAAAGATATAGGAAATAGGTTACATATTATAATAACTAAACCTATTCTAACTATTTTCGATATAACTACGGTCGATTCACATATGTATATAACGCATATTGGTCGACTGAAGTACTCTTTAACTTGCCTAATATTGATTATACAAAAATTAATCGCACTAACGAACGATTAATATAATGTTTTTTTAAGATATTGAATGTTAGAACTATGTATGAAATACCTAATGGCTGACTCGCCTACGGGTTATCAATACTGCGCACTGCGCGCCACCCTGGATTTTATTTATTAATGTATGAATACGTACAGTGGCTATTAACACGATAAAAAATTATGATGTATTACATGCTAAGTTATAATATATGATGTTGTAAGCTTGAATGATATTTTTTTGTTGGTCTTTTATTGAGGCTGTAAAACGTAAAATGGGGATAAGTTATAAAATCCGTGGCTGAGTTAGTAAATTACGTGACCATGTATTAATCGGAATGACAATGAAAATAATTGTTGATCTTTATGTGATGCTTTATTTACAATATTTAGTAAGCGATATAAAAAAGACCAATTAGTTTATTAGAGGCTAACTCATTATCCCGTTACTTAGTTATAAAAATTGAGTTTCATCACGTAGCCTAAAAAAAATTTTGTGGCTAGACTTATAATTTCTCATTTAAAACTATTGCTTTAACTTTCAACATTATTTCATGTAATAATAAGCTACGACAGGTCAAAGCGACAACGAATTAGTAAACAAGAAGGCAAGTTAACCGTGGCAGTTGTCGATAAATTATGTCACATCAACAAAATTGCCAACTAAACAAGCGTGTCAGAAAGCAACAAGGCGCCTCTACGCATGTAATGTTTTGCGCAAACACGACAAACAATTTTTACCAAAATGAAACATGAATTATCTACTCGCCTAGAAAGTCTGGCGCAATAAATGCGGCTTAGGGACAACATAACGTAATATCGCAGGGGATTCTCTTTCATCTTGTTAGTTATAATTAAAGGTGAGTCGGGTTAAAAGAGAATTAATCACCTTTTGAACATAATTCCCCATTAAAATAAAAGGCGTTAAAACAGTGTTTTAATACTTTTGGCTCTTGTCGAGTTTCAATTAAAACATTGTGCCGGTGTGGCCGCGGCTGTACAACCATCAGAGGAGCCCTCTTTGTTATGGCCCGAGAAAGTTTCGTCGAACTTTCCGCGAGATAAATAATTTAATCTTTAATACCCACTTAAGCGAACCTCCGCAACAACTAACAGACGCTGCACTGCTATTACTACAAAAATTCGGAGCTATAATACAAAACAGTTTATCTAAACTCTATTTTCCGCTTTTATCTATTCATAACTTTTATACAGCAATAAATTTTCTGTCTAACAGACAAGGTTCTGGCGACAATCGCCAACCTGCCTCACCGGCGAGGCTTTATACGGACATATCTCCCAAATGAGTACTATTTACAATGTCTAGCCCCCAGTTCCCGGTAGCCCTGCTATTACGGGGCAGGGGGTGCGTAGAATCCCCGGTCTATAGACCACCACAACACACTGACTACTAATGTAAAAAAAGTAGAAAAATCTGTGCGTGCTCCCCGCTATGACTTACAGTGCAGAAACTTGGACGTTGATCGTCGAGCTGGTTCACAGACAGGTCGCACAGCGAACGATGGAAAGGGCTATGATTCAAGTTTCTCAGAATAGCAAACGAAGAAATCCGTCGGGAGATCAAGGTTGTTGACATAGCTCTCAGAGTTACCAAGTGGCAATGGGCCAGCCACATCTATAGTGTCAGTAATGGCAGATGGGGGGGAAGATCCTAGTGTGACGGCCGCGTATGGGGCAGGTTCTCCCCTCTGTAGATGGACCGATGACCTCCAGAAAGCGATTGGAAGCGGGTGGATGCGGAAAGTGAATGATGGCATATGGTGAAAAACATTGGGAAAGGCCTATATCCAGCAGATACAGGCTGATAATGATGATGATAAATAAAATATTACAAGGTATAGTAACAATTCAGGACATTCAACCTTTCAAAACGTTTAAACATATTTGAAACAAAATAACGCTACGTACCTGTTGAAACGATGAATTCAATATATCGAGGCTTACTCCATTCGTACTGGCAATGTGACGTGGCATTTCACTCCGCTGGAATTTTATACAGACAGCGTATTTATTTAGGCATCTCTGAAAAGCTCCGACGGTTGTGTGTATAAAGAACATAATACCTACTTACACAGTCTCAGTACTAATATCTAAAATAAGGAAAGTAAATCCCCTACGTCGGCCTACCTGCATAAGCTCCGCATTGTGTTACTCTCCTCGGGAGAGCCGGGGTCTTACACGGTAGTCATTATCCCAGCTTGCACACGCAACATTCATCTGCGCCAAGCTCTGTTAACACCGTTTCACAAACTGAATACATGGTCAATTGGAACCTATGTAATTCTCGTTCTCGGCTAAATTCTGGACACATTCGCATTTTCGACGATGAGAATCATAAGCGGTCCTATTAAAGGAAAATTACGCTACTTTGGCTTCTTAGCTGAAGAGGTGCGTGAGACGACTTTTGAAACAATCATTTCCCGCCCGACTAAGGAAATTACTGAGCGACACTGACAGATGACACCAATAAATTGCTCCAGTCGCAAACGGGATCTCTATTAAAAAAAAGTATAACAGACATGAGTTTAGTGATATCAATCGTGATACTTTCTTGGTATTTAACGTAACCCAGTAAAAGTTCAAACGCTTGCTCTCAAAAAGGAATTTAAAAGTTTTGTCTTACCTACAATTAAACCCGTCATATTTCACTGTGTAAAGTTTTTGTTCGCCTGCTTTGAACTTCCAACCATCCAATAATAAAATTTGAAACATTTCCTCTCTACATAGATCGACCAAAACATGGCTTTGCTTCACTTCAAAGAACTGAATTTCTTACTTTTGTACTAAGTTAATTACGCAGTTCTTTTTATTAAACTTTTTACTTTTAAAATTACTCTGGTACAGTTACAAAAGTATTAAATATTTTCATCGTCTTCTTCCATGATTCCAAAGTTGAAGAAAGACGCGTCCAATTAGTGCGATATTTTAATCCTCTAGTATAGGTGTGAAAATTTGAAATACTGAAAATTTTTCATAGTCGGCAAATAGGAAGTAAATAGATTCTTACTGGTACATTTTTGGTCGATGACAGTACGAGTTGAAGTTGGCAGCATCGGATAATCTGAAGGAGAACTACACGACAGTGGTGATCCATGTGAAGGATGTGAACGACAATCCCCCTGTGTTCGAGAGGCCCACGTACCGCACGCAAATCACCGAAGAAGACGACCGCAATCTACCGAAACGCGTGCTACAGGTCCGCTTCGAGATATGCTGGCCACGTTCGATTCTTCGTTGAAATCGGAATCTTCCCAAACAATTTCAAAAAGAATCGAATTTTCTTAGATTTTATTCCAGTTTGCATGGCATGAACGTTTCGTTTGAGGCACTGTTTTGTTTCGCTGTAGTTTTTTTTTTGTTGCTAGTATTCGTTTTGTCGTTGTATTTGTTTCATTTTCAACTTGTTTATTACGCCCTGCGGTTTCAGAATGAGGTCGTCGTTGACAGCAACATTCTCTTGTTGGCTCATTATATTTCTATTGGGTAGAACCTCTAATACACTATAACAATTACCTTTACACATGTGTGTAGTAAAGGTAATTATTATAACATGTTCGATATTTACTTTACTATTAGTTTTATCATTTGAACAATGTGTACAACAAATTATATGGAGAAATATATACCTAATACCAAACTAATTGCCACCGCTGGATCTCTATTAAATCAATAGATCTAAGCCCCTAACTTTTTACACGTAAAAAAACTTTATATTAAAACTGGGAACCGAACAGTTTGAATAAAACCGTCCAAATACAGTGGGTCGCGTAATATCGCGACCGCAATGATAATGCTCTTTAAACAACGTCCGGACGATTTTAATATTTATTTACTCGGCTCTATAAAGATCGAAGTGTTTTTTGAATACAATTTTGAATGGAAACCGGAGTTTTCCCATTTTTATAACGATAACGACGAGAACTTGAGCAGCTGGGTGAGAGTTCCGCTGGGTGCGCGTTACAGATTTGTACTTTTCAATTATTGCTCGAAACCCAAAAAGTTCTTCGCGCGGCATAAATTAACTTCTTCATTGCGATTAATCCGCTGTGGCTTTCGGTGAAACATTTTCACTGACGACTTTATTTACGTAACTGAAAACATTTATACGAACCAATATAATAAAACAAGTTGCAGCCATTAAAATATATCATTCTGTTTCGAGTGATTTATACTCGAAGTAGTGAAGCATCAGCAGTTAAAGCGTGTAGTTATGAAATTGTGCCGCAGCTTATCTGTGCCGAATCACAGTTGTACTTTGTGAAATTGATAAGCAAACTCTTAATTCACAATTAATTAATAATTATGATTGCTTATAATATTTTCCATTAATTTGTTAAGTCGCCTTAATCAATTTAATCGCTTTTCAACAGGTAAAGTTGACATGACATTCCGAAGTTCTATTATCATAACTTTTAATGGAATCTGTCTCAAAGTAAATTCAAGTATTGGAAAGATTATAGAAAGTCCTCAGGTTTAGTCACGTTCCATCTAACATCAACTAATTGTAGCTCTACTTTTACACTTCGCGAGAAACGACTCGACTAGTGTGCTTGACAGTTTCACTTTATAAAACTTGTTCATATCCTTCCAAATAGTTTTTATAGGTAGTGTAGTGTGAGCATGTGGCATGGTGTGTGCTTAAAGTGTGCGTGTCACAGTACGAGATGACATTGGTGGCATCCGACGGGCGCAACGAGAACTCGACGCGTGTGGTGGTGCGTGTGCTGGATGTAAACGACCTACCGCCACAATTCACACGTGGTGCTTATCTCACTGAGGCGCTAGAAGAAACCGGCCCTTATCCCCACTCCCTCATTCAGGTTTTGTTTTGCTTTATTTTTATTTAATTCCTTGTGAACTCATTTTTTACTTATTATAGCATAATTACACAAGTAAAGGTAATTTTATTTTACCACTAAATTGATATTTAAAATTTGAGTTCCACTTTCACTTTTTTGTGTTTGAGCTTTCATTTTTTTTTTTAATTTCATAAAATTTTATATTAGTCAGAACCGACTTGCGTTATAAAATGTTAATTATTCAAATAATTTATACAGTCTTTGTAGTAAGTCGGTGCTGACTATTTCAAGAAATCTTTTTCAGCATTATAATTTTATTGTCCCAATTTCTAAGCTATTATGTTGTTGAACCGTAGCACTATTAAATTTATAATTTTAGCATATCTATATATTCTTTGAAATGTATGCCTTTCCATTCAACAGGATCTTAGCAACTTAATAGGTAGATTCTCGACATGACGTAAGCTTTCAATGTGCACGTAGTAAGACGTATTCTACCTCTAGTTCTGTAAATTCTATTTTTTGACTACCCTCCAAATGCTCACTGTTTTTCAAAGAGAAAATTGACTATTTGTAATTGCGAGAATTTTGGGCTTGAAAAACCGCATATTTTTATTAAAAGTGTACTTACATTTTCAATTATTTCAGTATTCAAATGACATGTAAAAATATTCATCATACGCATTAAATGAGAAAGATAAAGGTATTCCGTCTAACTTTACAGCTCTCAATTAACTTTTTCGAATCTCTTTGTTACCAAGTACCTAATGAAAGATTTGTTTACAAATGACAACTCTAAAAATTTCTCTCATTCTTTCCAGTCCATCTCTGATTTGAAGGAGTATTAAAAATATTATTTTAAAATTGACAACATGAAATAATAAAATAAGACATGTTAAAATTTCTTTATCTATATAATATCATACAATAATTTGACCGAGAGAATTAATTAGTAAAACGTATAAAGTACATGAAACACTGGAGCCCAAATACATAGTATACACCCAAACCCATCGACAATTTTATTTGTGATTGATGCCCAAATCATAACCACTAATCTTTTCCGTAAATCAAACTTCTCAGGACCATCAGACTAAAACATATAATAACACGAGTAAGCTGTAATTCCACAAACAACTTTCAGCAAAGCTCTCCTCTATATCCGAATATTAAGGAAAAATATGGCTGGTATTTCAGTTCAGTAAATCAGTTCAAAAAATAAGAGCAATTTTCGGCAAAATCGTTGAAAATTAAACTAACTTGACTTTTATTTTCGATAGAAAAATGTCTGTTCGCCGTGAGAGTAAAGTCCTTGTCCCAAGTCACTTGTAGTGACAAGCTTTTTATAATTGGAGTGAGATTCGCAAATGATCCGAGTAATTACGCAAACGTCGACCCTCTTCATTTCTCCGAAGCTGGTCCGGTCCTCGGATGCATAGTCGCCTCTTTAATTGGAGACTCCCGCACTCACATATTTAATAGAAAACTTCTAGTGTACATTTAATTCATAAAATTTATGAGAAATGTCACTTTCATCATCATACTTTCAAACTCTTACATAAATTAAGAGCTTTACAGTTTGGCACCCTTTTAGCTCGTTTTCTTTATACCCTAAACTCTCTAAATAGTGTCGTGGAAACTTTTACGCTTTTATAGCTTTCTTTGTGGGAATCCTTAAAAAGAGGAAAGTTTCGGTCGCTTCCGCCAGGCAAGACGCCTCCATCGCCGGCCGCCGGTGCAAACAATCTGGGGTGTTGGTGGGTTCATAACTTTGCGAAACTTCCGCACCCTCTAAACCACTATAAAATAGTGATTATGTTAGCTAAGTCTATATAATTTCATGATATCTTTCTTACTGATCCAGATATTTATGTTATTATAAAAATATATTTCTTTTTTCAATAGAGAGTTTTGTTATTTCACGGAATTGTCATTGATTACACGTGTTCTTAATATATTTTTAACTGTTTTTTTTTTACTTTATAGGCAAGCCCAAATTTAGCGCAATGTTCTTTAACGTTTTCATTGCCCTTTTATAACGTCGCCTTATCAATTTTAATTCAAATAATCTAACGAACGTTAACAATTAGTTACATAAACTGAAAAATGAGTCATTTATAGTCTCAAATGTAAAAATATGTGTATTAACAGATTTTTTTATAATAATGCTAGGTCACGGCGACGGATGGTGATAAAGATAGACAGCAGAACATCGTTTATTTCCTGACTGGGCAAGGCATCGACCCCGATAATCCCGCAAACAGCAAATTCGATATCAATCGTACCACCGGAGAAATATTCGTTCTGAAGGTAATTGGAATTGTATATAACCTGCTATTTGAATAATTATATTTCTATTTAAAAAAGTAGATAATGACTTGAACTTAAAATCATTAAAAAGCCCGATGTAATGTAGGAATATGAACTGGCGAACACAGATAGCTGGCCAACAAGGCGACGCGTGCTTTGCATTCACAATGCAATCACACATTTATTGCGTTCCATTTGTGTCATAACCTGAACACAGATATGTGTATAACGAGAAAACTCGAATGGTCACTGAATGTTAATTGCGTTTTATTTTAAAGTTAGTTTATGTTTTGTAGTTATTTTATTGTATAATCTGTATTTTTTTTTAACTAATGTTTAATATCTCTACAGCCTTTAGATCGCGATCAGCCTAATGGAAGACCGCAATGGCGATTTACAGTATTTGCGCAAGATGAAGGAGGGGAAGGCCTTGTCGGATACGCAGATGTTCAAGTCAATCTTAAAGACATTAATGATAACGCGCCCATTTTCCCTCAAGGAGTTTACTTCGGTAATGTCACAGAAAATGGGACAGCTGGCATGGTTGTTATGACAATGACCGCAATTGACTACGACGACCCGGCTGAAAGTAATAACGCTAAGCTTTGGTATTCTATTGAGAAAAATGTAATTGAAGAAGAAACTGGGTCTCCAATTTTTGAAATTGAACCCGAAACTGGTGTTATCAAAACTGCAGTATGTTGCCTGGATCGTGAGAGGACACCAGATTATTCAATACAAATAGTAGCATCTGACGGGGGTGGGCTGAAAGGGACGGGGACGGCATCGATTAGAGTAAAAGATATAAATGATATGCCACCCCAATTTACAAAGGATGAATGGTTTACAGAAGTTGATGAAACAGATGGTACTAATTTGCCCGAAATGCCAATTCTGACTGTCACCGTTCATGATGAAGATGAAACGAATAAATTCCAGTATAAAGTAATTGAAAACAGTGGTTATGGTGCTGATAAATTTACTATGGTTAGGAATAATGATGGCACTGGCTCTTTGAAAATTGTACAGCCTCTAGATTACGAAGATCAGTTACAAAGTAACGGCTTTAGATTTAGGATACAAGTTAACGATAAAGGAGAAGATAATGACAACGATAAATATCATGTAGCTTATTCGTGGGTGGTAGTTAAACTTAGAGATATTAATGACAATAAACCACAATTCGAAAGAGCTAATATAGAAGTTTCTGTATACGAAAATGCAGAAGTTGGCAAAAGTTTAGAAACATTTAAGGCTACTGACCCAGATCAAGGTGGCAAAAGTAAAGTCTCCTATGCCATAGACAGATCTTCAGACAGAAAACGCCAATTTTCAATAAATCAAGAAGGGACTGTCAGTATACAACGGTCATTAGATAGAGAAGATACCCCTCGACACCAAGTTAAAATTTTAGCCATTGACGATGGAGTCCCTCCAAGAACGGCCACAGCAACCCTAACTGTTATAGTTCAAGATATAAATGATAATGCACCTACTTTCTTAAAAGATTATAGACCTGTACTGACTGAACACATTACACCAAAGAAAGTGGCTGAAATATTAGCCACAGATGATGATGATAGGTCTAAAAGTAATGGACCACCTTTCCAGTTCCGTTTAGATCCTGGTGCAGATGATATAATCAGAGCCTCTTTCAAAGTAGAACAAGATCAAAAAGGAGCTAATGGTGATGGCATGGCCATTGTGTCATCTTTAAGATCATTTGACAGGGAACAACAAAAGGAGTATCTAATTCCCATCATCATAAAAGATCATGGAAATCCAGCCATGACAGGGACAAGCACACTCACTGTTGTTATAGGCGATGTGAATGATAATAAAATGCAACCGGGATCTAAAGAAATTCTCGTATACAATTATCAAGGGCAAGCCCCGGACACGGAAATTGGTAGAGTGTACGTTTACGATCTTGATGATTGGGATTTACCAGATAAAAAATTCTTCTGGGAAAATACAGAACATCCTAATTTTACTTTAAATGAAGAGACTGGTATGATACAAATGAAACATAAAACTAGAGAAGGCCGATACCACTTAAAGTTTAAAGTTTATGATAGAAAACATACACAAACTGACGTTCCGGCGAATGTAACAGTATATGTGAAAGAAATATCACATGAAGCTATAATTAATTCGGGATCGATACGAATATCTGGGATATCAGACGAAGATTTTATTAGAGTGTGGAATTATAAAACTCTCAGCGTATCACGAAGTAAACTAGATATATTTAAAGATAAATTAGCTGATTTACTTAATACAGAGCGAGAAAATATTGATATATTTAGCGTTCAACTTCGAAAGAAACATCCACCAATCACTGACATCCGATTTTCGGCTCATGGAGCCCACTACTATAAACCAATTAGATTGAATGGAATAGTTTTAATGCATAGAGAAGAAATTGAAAGGGCTGTCGGAATCAATATAACAATGGTTGGCATTGACGAATGCATTTATGAAAACCAAATGTGCGAAGGGTCCTGTACAAATGTGCTTGATATCAGTAACTTACCATACATGGTAAATGCTAATAAAACTGCTTTAGTTGGTGTTCGGGTTGATGTGATTGCAGAGTGTACCTGTGGTGCTAGAAATTTCACACAAGCTGAAACTTGTCGAAATTCCCCTTGTTACAATGGCGGTAGATGTATAGAAGGGAAATATGGCCTAACATGCTCTTGCCCGCCAGGCTATACGGGGCCACGATGTCAACAAACATCACGAAGCTTTAAAGGTACTGGCTGGGCATGGTATCCTGCTTTAGAAATGTGTGATAATTCTCATTTAAGTTTCGAATTTATAACCCGAAAATCGGAAGGCGTATTGCTTTACAATGGTCCTATAGTACCACCGGAGCCAGAAGAAATAATGGTATCAGATTTTATATCAGTCGAACTTGAACGAGGAAATCCTAGATTACTCATAGATTTTGGTTCAGGTACGCTAGAACTAAGAGTGAAAACCAAAAAGTCTTTAGATGATGGCGAATGGCACAGAATTGATATTTTTTGGGACACTGAAAATGTTAGAATGATTGTCGATTTCTGTAGATCTGCAGATATTCAAGAAATGGAAGATGGAAGTCCGCCAGAATTCGATGATTCAACCTGTCAAGCAACAGGGACGATACCTCCATTCAATGAATACTTGAATGTAAATGCTCCATTGCAAATAGGTGGGCTGTATATAGAACATTTTGATCCTACTCATTATCACTGGCAGTATATGCCTATTGGTAAAGGCTTTGATGGTTGTATACGAAACTTGATACATAATAGTAAGTTATATGATCTCGCACATCCAGGGTTATCAAGAAATTCTGTAGCAGGTTGTCCTCAGACTGAAGAAATTTGTAATCAAGCTGACACTACTTCGAGGTGTTGGGAACATGGAACTTGTGTGGGAAGCTTCTCAGAAGCTAGATGCCAATGCCAACCTGGATGGACTGGACCATCTTGCAATTTGCCAACTACACCGACCAGTTTTAGACCACAGAGTTACGTGAAGTTTGCTCTTAGTTTTGAACCCGATAGATTTAGTACACAAATTCAACTACGATTTAGAACTCGTGAACCTCATGGGGAACTGTTTAGAGTGAGTGATCAGCATAATCGAGAATACGGTATATTAGAAGTGAAAGAGTCGCGATTGCACTTCAGGTATAACTTAAATTCCCTTCGAACTGAAGAACGTGATGTTTGGCTCCATTCTGTTCCTGTTGATGATGGTCAATGGCATATAGCGCGCGTAAGTCGATATGGAAGCGCAGCCACTCTTGAAATTGATGGCGGTGAAGGAAGAAGATACAATGAAACTTTTACGTTCGAAGGACATCAGTGGTTATTGGTTGACAAGCAAGAAGGTGTTTATGCTGGTGGAAAAGCTGAGTACACTGGCGTAAGAACATTTGAAGTATATGCCGATTTTCAAAAAGGCTGTTTAGACGACATACGACTAGAGGGGAAACATTTACCATTACCGCCGGCGATGAACGGCACCCAGTGGGGACAGGCCACCATGGCGAGAAATCTTGATCGCAATTGCCCATCAAATAGTCCCTGTATCAACGTCCACTGTACAGAACCATTCGTCTGCGTTGATCTATGGAATGAATACGAATGCACGTGAGTATTTTTACATTTTAATTCTGTTTACTATGCCTTAGGTTAGCAGTAATAAGATTTTTTTAAGTAAAAGGAATTTAACGTTATCTTATTCCAAACAATTTATAGATGATCTTCAACTAAAATTTTTTAAATATTCAAATTTCAAAGCATATTCTTTCTTTTGAAAAGAATTTGATATACCAGTAATTTCTTTATTCTAGTTTCTGATAACAAATAGGTATTTGGAAAGTACATTATCATATTTTTGTCATATATGTATTCCCAATTTTATAGGCGTGCACTGAGGTTCGAAATATGTATTTACTTATCCTAATGTATTTGTCTTTCTTATATACAACATCAGTGAAATGCTTTTGATCATACGCTTTATATAATATGAATAACAATTAAGTATTATCTATATAATATCGATATAACTTTAATATATCAGTTTTCTATGTATATACATATATACATAATTTAACTTCTTACTTCTAATTGGATGTTTTATATGCTTAATAATTTATATAATAAAGTATTAATATCATAGATTAATGATAGGTCTCCCCCTCGCTCAGACTAGATGAAATAAAATGCGGGAAAAAAATATACGCCGAATTCGGCGTAGTCGAGTCTTGTAGCTGTGACTAATTGACTCGCTGCGTATAGCATTGACAGGATTATTTTTTCATTTGTTTAATGAACTGCCACAATCAAGGAGCTATATATAGTTCATATAGTGAAAAATGTTCCCTTCTCGTCTAGTCGAAGTGTGCCGAGACTTATCATTAATCTATGATTAATATATTGGATTGGTTTAGTTGCGGTGAGGGTTTGGTTCTATCGCCGGACGGAAAAGGTTGCGTAGACAAGAACGAGTGTCTCTACTTTCCATGCCGGAACGGCGGTTCGTGCATGAACCGCGAGCCCGGATACCGCTGCCATTGTCCTGAAGGATTTTGGGGCGAGAACTGCGAGCTCGTACAAGAAGGGCGCACACTCAAGCTCAGCATGGGCGCGCTAGCGGCCATCCTCGTCTGCCTTCTTATTATAATGAGTGAGCACATAGCCTAGCCACGCTTTCGCGTGTCCCGCTAGACTTGCGTTATTATCTATTCACACTCTCACGTTCGCACTCATCACCATCCATTTATAGCAGTATATGTGTATCTAGCTGTCGTATTAGTAGATGTATATGTAGAGCATGCTATAGGGGGGCTCAGTGCGCGCCGCTGGTGTTTCTTCAACGGAGAGGTAAAGCGCACAATGTGTAGGTGCCCGGGCGGATCAACTCGTGCGAGCGGCACTTGCGTCAATGTGAACGAATGTCTGGACAACCCGTGCCTACACGGCGGCACTTGCATCGACCGTGAGCCCGCACGCCGCTACGACTGCATATGCACATTCGGCTACACCGGCCACGACTGCGAGCTGGAGTTGTTAGCCTCCGGGATCATCACGCCTTCAAGAGATTTCATTATAGCTATCATTGTCTGTTTATTTTTGCTTTTAGGTGAGCACTACATTTATTTCTTTGCATGCTACTCTTGCAATAAATATCCGATTTTAATTATCTATGATGACGCCCACATTAAGATTAATTTTTCATTGTATTTCATTATTTACTTTTAGCTCTAAGTCTAGTTCACTTTGTTAAAATTTATTGTTTAAATTATTCACTTTATTTGTTTTCATTAGTATATACTCGCTAAAAGAGTAGATTTGTTGTTTTACAAGCCCAAAAAATTTTTATTAAGATTAACGTCGAGATTCCTACACCGTAGTTAATTTGAATGTGTAACGTAGTATCAAAATCTATACTTTATTATAAATGTGAAATTGTGTTTGTTTGTCCTTCTTTCACGTCGAAAGGAACCAATGGATTCACATGTTTTTTTACGACGATAGTTTAAGGTGGTTAGGTTAGGTTAGGTTAGGTTAGGTTAGGTTAGTGTGGCATAAGCCACTTTTTATCCCGAAAAAACACCTTATTGCCACAATGGGAAAAAGTTTTATTAAAACAATGACAACGCAAACGAAGACGCGGTAAAGCTAGTACAGATATAAATGTTTTATTCTATTTAAATGTAATCCAAGAAGCAGAATAGCATGAAAGATCAAAAAAGTACGTACAAATGTTTATAGCTAAATTTCTATACGATTCAACGAAATAAAAGCAATTGATTCAACGCAGCACTATGTTCTACTCTATTCGAAAATCTACGTCCCTTCGGTCCCTTCCTTTATTAAATATCTATCGGAAATTGAAATGACGGAAAGCAGTCGAAAATCTTAGTTCTATTATTACCAATTTCCTTATAATATATATTTCGTAGGAATAAGTAGAGACTTTTATACAAGCACTTCATAGAATAAATGAAGTGATGACGTTGATATGAACGAATAGTTGCATCTAGTTATTTAAAAGGATTTTGTGAAATTTATTTTTACTGTTGACATTTTTAATAGTTTTATAGGTATAAATAGGCGTAGAGAATAAAGATAGTCGTCAACGCTTATTCATCGGGTATGGTATAGGAATAATGTCTCCCTTCAATCGAAGAAATTTAGAACATGCTTCACCACGCTTCTCAAATGCGGGTTGATGGAGGCCAGTGTTTTCAAGCCGCCTAAAGGCCATAGAATTGACCGTCGTCGAATCACAACAGCCGGGACCGACGGCTTAACTCAGAAAGGATTATTTAAAATACCTATGGCCCGGGTTAACCAAATTCTAACTTATAGGTAGATTCAGTATTTTGTCGTGGCGTGGTGCCCTAGCTCAGTAGGTAGTCGAAGTAGTTTCGTTTCTGAAGAACGGTTAAGAGACCGAGTTAAGGCGCCTCCGCTTTTTTGTTGTCTACAGTACCTACAGCAAAGCGCCGCGGCGCCGCACAGTTTGGGGACATATGAGATACGCGTATCCCATAACCCCATGCACAAAATCACAGATGAAAGCATGCAGTAAAATTCTCACTATTTCAGAATTAATTTTGTCTTTGTGGTTTTACGTACAAGAGATATGTAGAGCTATATTCTACTATAATGTCTATAGTAATATAATAAATAGGTAAAATTTGTTGTCATAAATGACTCGTGTGAAATTATCACGTAAGTAAATTTAAAAATATACTTACCGGTCGTTTCCAACTGAAACTGCGTTCCTACTGAATACGTTTTCATTCGGTAAGCAGACTTACAGTAAACAAATTCCTCTTCTATCATTCGTGTGTTCACGATCTTGTAGTGGTAAGGTAATATATAGTGAGTAAGTTTAATGTAATAAAGACAGTATTCGACGAACAGTCAGTGTTTCAATACGTCTCAAGTACACCAAACCCTACATGGCGACCCGGCCAGTGCAAGAATGAGCCGCGGCCAGCGGCGCCTCCCGACGCAAATATCATATCGTGTTACTTTTGGACAATATATTTTTACTGTGAAGAACTTATTATCAATTAACTTTATGAAGTGAAGTATTTCCAAACAAAAGTAAAAAAAAAGTACTAATAATATTTAAGGTGAAATTAATAAAAATAAATTGCTGTCAATATTGGATGTGACGGAAGTAGAGATTTGTTCCAGCGAGACTTCATACATCTACTAATTTACCCAGTTGCAGTAAGGATGGACGAACACGAAAAAAAATACGCGACCAGTGAAAAAAAAAATCCTGATAAACAACGCGAACGTTTTTTAGGTAATATGAAAAGTGCAAATAATAAATTTAAAAATAAGAGGCGCTATAGTGGAGTTGTTTAAAAAAAAAAATAAGGTAAAAAAAAAAGTGCGTGTGTGGACCTTTTAAAACGTTTACCTAAATACCAAAATAAATAGACAAAATTGGATTAAGCGGACTATAAATTACTAATTATGTCTTACAAAATTATGTTGTTATTACGTGTACCTAATTCATTAGCGAAATCTATAAATAACTCATATAGATATAAAGTGCAGTGCGGTATGCGGAGCATCACCATATATAGACAGACGTTAAATAAACAATAGTTAACAGTAAGTTGTAAGTTATGTGAAAGATAAAATATTCACGATTTATATTTTAATTCATGGTCAAACATTCGGGATTTAGATCACCTATCAATCGAAGGAGTCTATGCTCAACTGCGGGGTGGCAGAGCCTAATATGAGTTTATTTGATAAAATTTTAATTATGTAGCTAAAATACATATAGATATGTAATAAAAAAGACAGTTTTATAATAATTATTCAATAACTTAGGCAAGTTACAATCGTAATAGGTAGTAATTTGAATCCGGAGCATCGAGTGCCCTGCGTGGCCACCAGCAAACATGCGGTGCCTACGCAGCGCTTTGCCAAACATGGCTCACTGTCACGCGGCCAGCATTCACTCGTGCTCAAGTTCGTCATGGTCATCAAAATGTCATCATATATTTTGATACTATTTAGATTGAAATATTTTATGAAATAATTTCAACTCATTTTTTTATGAATGCAACTTAAATATTTTTCAATGCTAAGTTAGTTTAAAGGTAATATTAGCGAATAAAATAAACAAATCTATTTCCACTTTAAAAAACGATTACGAATCTTTTGTTTTACGAGTATAAACAATGTATATTATGTTTGTTTTATACATAATGACGTGTATAGATTGTTCTGATTTAGAAATAACTCGGGAGATAACAGTTGTGTCTGATTTTGACAAATGAGGTTTTTACATCTATAGGCCTGATCAACCTAATTGTAGAAGTTCTCAAAGAAAAAAAAAATATTAAGGAAAAGTGTTAAGGAGTATAGAGAGACAAACTTAAAGAAGATGTAAAATTATTTTCTTATATCTCGATCGTTATCTACTAGAACAGTGTTAGCGAGAGAATAAGATTATATATGAAGAAAAGTAATATGAATAAATTAATTAGAAAGGAGTAAATAAAATAAAAGGCAATGGAAAAATATCTATGCTTTGTAAGTGTAGCAGTTATCTTACATCTCGATCGTGATCTACTAGACCAGTGTTTGCGAGAGATATAGATACAAAATATATAAAATAAATAAGATTATAGTATAAAGAAGTAAACAGAAAGTAATTAAATGTGATGAAAAATATGCCTAGGTATATGTTATGTCTACCATTGATCTGATATCTTGATCGTAATCTACTATGCCAGTGTTAGCGAAAGAATCAGAATATATGTGTAGGGAAATTTTATTATGAGTAGAAATGGAGATTTCCTATGAAATGAAATGAAAAATATAACGGATTTGACGTAAATATTTTATCGTTACGAGAATATCAAGACAAAAAAAAAAATATTTACTTGTACTGACCAAAACTAACAATGTCACGTAATATGTAATTGATTAGTTTTTCGGAATTATGATAATTACTATGATATTCTTTGCTGAATGATTTTTCTTTTTTAGCCTTGGCAAGTCTTAACCAATATATATTAAAATTAGAAATTAATTATTAGCTATTAGAAATTAGCGATTATACGTTATAAATTACACTTTAGAAATGTATTATATAATAATTATTCCAAATATAACTTGCAGTACGTTACTTATTTTTTTTTTTTTTGCAGATATTTTTATATGTAATCTTTTGAGTATTATCATTTTTTTTTTCTTTTTCAAAAACAGCTCAATCTTGTGGTTAAGAATTTTATAGGAACCATTTCCCAAGAAATTAATCTTGTATTTTCACAACGTAACGATATATTTTAAAACAAAAAAAACTATACGTTGTGAATTTTAAATAGTGTTATAAAATTGTTTGCTAATTTGAATATATTTGCCAGATTATTCGTAAATTTTTTGTCAACTTTTTTTTTCCTCATGTATTATGTTGTTTTAATTCTTCCACTGGTATTGACTTATACTTACCTTTGTAACAATAATATTCTATAAAAATGTATTTAGTTTTTAATGTGAAGATTTCTTAATGCTTTTTTTTGTGTGAAGAACTCATATCTCATGTATTTGGTAACATTTTTTTTATATTTGAAAATTTTATCATGTCATTGCTTGTGAAGCGTTCTTATGAGTATTATTGTATGAACAAAGATTCTTTTTGTTATACTGCGTATTTACTTAAACTTATATCCACGTTTATTATTTTTTTCTGCTAATTTTTGTTCTATTATATCTTTTTATACCTAACTATAGCGTAGTTTTCTTTAAAAGTGTTACAATTGTAATGCGTATACATGTTGTTAATAAAAATATATAATTCTTTTTTCTGCTTTATATTTCAAATTTCATATTCTATTCAATAATGTTCTTTTTTTTTCCATTGTTATCAAAGAACTTTTTTTCAAATATTAGCTCACTTGTATTCATTTCTAATGATTTAGCAAATAAAATAAAACTGTAATTTAATTTTATTTTCTCCAAGGGAAGGAGATGTAGTGGTAAGGTAATATATAGTGAGTAAGTTTAATGTAATAAAGACAGTATTCGACGAACAGTCAGTGTTTCAATACGTCTCAAGTACACCAAACCCTACAATCTATTGTTTATTATAAAAATATTGTCACCGATCGGATTACACCAACCCTTTTTTTATAAATATTCCTCTTGAACTATATGCCGAATGAGAATAATATCAATAAATAATATCGTCTATTCAATTGTTTCAGGATACTTTGTCATTTCGTATCTTACTATAAACATATTAGGAAGAAAAATTGAAATAAATTGTTTTGGGCTTGTGGGACAGACTCAATTTATCGTTGATAGAACCCTTGAACTCGTGATCCTCTTCACGTCAGAAATCTTACACAAGAAAAGGATTAAAATTTCAAAAGTTTTGTACAGTTGCCTAGAAATTGTTTTTCGATAGTAGATTAAACTGAAGGATATTTAATATTTCTGAGTAATAACTCCTGTAAGTTTCTTTCTAATTTAAATACCTACCAGAAATTAATTAAAAAGATCTATTGGATTTTTATACAATGTTTAGAACTCTTTATTGTTTATACTATAAGAACATGAATATGGAACCTTGATAATTATTGGTATTAATTTGCATTCTTTCTTAACAGTTTTGGTTCTCGTGTTCGTGGTTTATAACCGCCGACGCGAAGCCCACATCAAGTATCCAGGTCCTGATGATGACGTTCGAGAAAATATCATTAACTACGATGATGAGGGAGGTGGTGAAGATGATATGACGGCATTTGACATCACCCCGCTTCAGATACCGATAGGTGGACCACTACCAGACCATGCGCCGAGTAAATTGCCATGTAAGATTTTTTTTATGTATACTAATTACAAACTATTATTTAATTTCACCGCGGTGTCGGTAATCAAATCTCGCAAGATGAGTTTGACCCACTTTCCATTGTCCAATTGAGCTGAAATTTGATATCGATTCTCGTGACAATGCATGATTATTTTTTATACTCGCAACATAAAATATAGCTCACACGCCGCCACCTATGTTGCCAACGCAGCAACTCCTTCCTTTCTCGTAACCTCACTCGCATTAACACAACAACCCTCAGGGGAATTGTTATTTGACTGCGGTATTCTGTGAAGTGGAGGCACTTCCCCAGTCGGACTCTTTCGCCAGAGCCTCTTTCGCTAGTCGACTGAGTCTAGTGAGACTGAGTCCACTTGTAGGTGAGGTTGCCTTTTTCTCTAAAGATCGTGGTGAACTACATACACCCCCAGATCATAGTGAGCTCTTACATAGTAGTAAAATTCAGTATTCTCTTTCAAATAAGTTATTAGGTAAATGTAAAATTGAAAAAATGCATTAATTTCAGTTTTCACTTAATTTTTGTGGACGTAAAGAACAATAAGAAAATTACTTGCACGTTCCCACTATCGTTGCAACCAAAGCACATCCGAGAGGCTCACGAGAGTCTCCCAGAGGTCCAATGGATTATACCTAAATTATAATCATGTTTGATGAATGAGCTCTCCGTTATGTAAACATTGAACCTATCTACACAAAAAGGAACCAAAAATAAATATATCCTTATACACATACCCCAGGAAAGTTTTGCGAAACAAGTTAGGAAAACAAGAAAAATAAACTAATCGTGCGCAATGTGGATACTTGTATAGGTAGCATATGGTAGTGGAAGTTCTGTGGATCTATTTTTCATTACATCTTACCGGAATTTGCTCTATTTTAGGGGCTGTTAATTTTATTACAACAATTATTAATATAAAATTAAATAATTTATATTTCGATCATAAACCTTTGTTTGATTTGTAAATATATAAAGTTCCGATTCACTGACTGGCTCATTAACGCCCAGATTAAATCACTGAACAAAGAAGCTTGAAATTTGGTACGAGTATCATTTTAGTGTATATACATGAACTAAGAAAGGATTTGTGAAAATCCGGCTATACGCGCGTACGAAATCGCTGTCGAAAGCTACATAATTTGAAAGATTTGAAACTAAATATTTTTTTTTTTGTCATCATAACAGATCCGTTAATGGGCGTCGGACTTGGAGTGGGTCCTATGGGGGTAGGCGTGGGAGTAGCGCCTGGCGTAGGGGTTCCACTGCCGGGGGAAACCAACGTCGGCATGTTCATCGAGGAGCACAAGCGACGTGCAGACAGTGACCCCAATGCGCCCCCATTTGACGACCTGCGCAACTACGCGTACGAGGGCGGCGGCAGCACTGCTGGTTCGTTGTCTTCACTTGCGTCTGGTGAGCACTTACATTATACATAGCACGCTTTTACCTACCTTCATTGCTCAGAATAGAGTAGCGTTTATTTTCATCATCATAAATAGCCCATACTCATCGCATTGCACGAAGACTTTCTTGGCTAAGAAGGCATTTAAAGTATCAGCCGCTCTATCGCCAATTGACGGAAGCCGGTGCTTTCAAACTACATAAAGACTGCTGAGTTTGACTCTTACCTAATGATAACAGTCGAAACTGACTTAACATACTATTCGAAGCATATGTTCATTCTTAAGTTTCACCTTAAGTTTCATCAATACTTCAAAACTGAGAAGTAGTGAGGTAGAGACCCGAATTTTTATAAAAAAATATCTGAGGGTCCATGTGCGTATGTACCAATCAGTAGTTATTTAAATCAATCCAGACATATATGCCACTAAAATAAATAACTTATACGATCGTAATCACTTTTCCATAAGACTAAGCCCAAATTGATTTTACATGATTATGAAAAATTATACTGTATCGTACAATCTTGTATTACATTGTATCACTTCTACGAAAGACTTACAATATGTTCCTATTTCTACATTTTGAAATACATAGTACTCATGTTCAGGTATTTTACGATAAGTTGTAGCCACATTTTGACAGTAGCGAGTAGTGTCGGACGTGACTTCGCTTTAAAATTTATGACGACGACGCGCTGAGATTCATTTACAATGTATGAAGCGAAAAATTGAAGACCCTCCAGTTTCGATATAAATCAATTATTCATAAGAAATCCTAATATATTTTGATCATATTAGGTACCGATGACGACACGCACGAGTACGACTACCTGGGTGCATGGGGCCCGCGTTTCGACAAGCTGGCAGACCTGTACGGGCCCGATATGGACGAGCAACTGTAGGCGACCCCAAGTCTCTCGCCGCTGGCCTCGCGCACTCCGCTGCGCAAAATTTAGTCAATTGTCTCCCAGTCTCCCACTATCCTACCCACTAAGCCACTTTGAACCTGCTATCTCGGGAGCGACACCCCTTCATGTATTAACGGAGTTTCATTTTGTAAATAAACAAGCGAGGCGTGTCTGCTGCGACTAGCCGTGACTTGTAATTCTTATCAATTTTATACGACTTTATTTGTAGTAGAAATGTTTAGCTTAAGTACCTACTCGTTTAAGATACCTGTTTAATTGCGTAATTTTTATAAAGTTATCATATATCTTCACCAAATATTTGATATAAGTTTTTATTCGATTTAGCCATAACATGAGTCGGTATTTTATTGGAAGTTACGTAGATAAGCGGATTTCTGCTGGAGGGCCACTGGTGAATCTGATTCGTGGGTGTTTGTAGATAGTGTGCTATAAATGTGAATAATTTATACGAGTATTTTGTAAGTCCACAGCTTTACGTGATATCACATAGTAATTGGCCCTTCCGCATGAAATCATTATTAACTAATGTAAAAGAATATGTTATATTTTATAATAAAGTTAGATAAAATGGTCCATTTGGACATCGAGTTTATAATGCTCATTTGAAATGTGAAATGTAAATGGGGTATGTAAATACAGTAATAACGAAACGACTACCCCTATTAACTTTAGCTAAATATGAAACTATCGACATAATTCAACTCTAAATTGTAAGTGAACTGTACAGTAAATGGTGTTCCTCTCCTAATGTCTCAGTGTAGTTCTAGCTAATTAGAATTAACTGAAAACGACTACGGTCTACTTACTTATAACTGTAGGTAACTAATCATAGTCAGGGATCGCATTTGTCGTGAGTTTTCAGTTGATTACACAAGATTGTGAGATTAGATGGCCAGAAAGTGTATGTTTGTATGAGTGTCAGTGACGTACGAGTGAGGAGAAAATCAAGACGACGTGAAAGTCTGTACTATAAGATATGATTGAATGTACTTGTGTGCGTGCCTGTCTGTTTGTATAAGTACATAAGGATGTATACAAGGTATTTCTATGTGTACGTTGGGTATATATGTTGACGGAATGAGTGTCGCGAGTCTCTCAAGATCTTGCGCTATCTGAATGGAGGGACTGTGCCAATTTATTAGCATTACGATGCAGCTAATGACAGTAGAGTTAAGTGTTTGCACTTTATTTATTCGTATGTTTAAATATAAACTTAGTCGCACCTAGGAAAATATCAATAACTTATTAAGAGTGTTGTGCTAGACTTATTCCATCGATTTTGACGTGAGATAGTTGTTGAAACCGTTAGAAGTCACTAATTTATAAAATTAATTATAAGGATTTATAGTAAAATAATTAATAATACAAAGGTTCTAGAAACTGTCTCACCTCGACATCGAATTACGATCAGTGTACATTATAGAATATACTGAATTGCGTTGAAATGACTGATTTTATTATGCGTTTGAAAGCCTAAGATTTTGTAGTTCGGTTACTTAATTATAGACTTCGAGTATCCTACTGTAAGGTCACCCACTAGTTTGCACTAAAGACAAAAATATTATACAATACATCAATATTAAAGCAATTCTCGTTAATTACTATTCGTGTAAGTAGACATAAATCCTAGTTAGTCACGGTTTTCATTACCATTTAAGTTTTATTAATATTACACTGCCAGTATCATACATATAGACGAATTACTATAGTTATTTCGGTCCGATTTTATATTTCCGTCTTTACAACATTTTGTATTGAAGTTTATGGACTGTTTTATAAGGACACTTTATTACTACTGCGTTTTCCTGACTCCACCCTTCCGTACGCTCTGCCATGTCTCGAATCGTGTACCTTTTGTACTGTCAAGGTCTCCGTTTCATAAATAATTATCGCAATAAAACAAGTACATTTGTTATGTGTCACTGACATATTTTATTTACTTTTATCGTAATTGTATCTCCGTGGATGTGCTGTTAGGGTGACACTTTTATGACAAATGTGTGGAGATGAAGTTTTTTACTACACTACACGTTTTTTCTTATCAACATTCTCTGGCGATGTGGTTAATATACAAGTAGGTATATTACGAGAAATATCTTCGTGTAATATTAACCATTGATATTTATGTAGGTATGTTCTAAATACCTAACGAAATGTTACATAGTACTAGGATTCGCAAAAATCCGATATTTATAATAAATATCAAAATATCCGATATCGGATTTGGAGTAAATACTTTTAACAGATAAAAAACACAGAACAAGATAAACAAACATGTTCATGTAAACAAATATTTTTCTTTTGCTTACTACTAGCCATTCGCGACCACAGAGCACAGGGCCAATGTTTGATCAAAATACGAGCATACAATCAACGTATTTAATCAAAGAGCAATTCAATTTGTGTCAGCCCTTTGGAAAACCTAATGTTTAAATAATAAAAATATTGCGATAGTATAAGTGAAACGAGGATCTACTTTCTCAATCGCCAGTTTATTCTTCCAATATCTACATTTTATTGCCCTATTAAAGTTTGCTTGTCGTAACAAATGGCTTGATGTGCTTGCATAAATATTTCACCTAAAAAAAGTGTAACTTAACGCGAGTTATGTATCGGTAACAGCTGCGATCTCGCCATAATAGCACCCCGGCTATGTACGAGGGCTGTTTATTTTCGGATAATCACTAGGGCAAATTTAGAACGTTATTACTTAGTTTTATTCCATATATTTTTTGTAGCAAAAAATCAATATTTTTTGTAGCAAAAAATCAAGATAAAATGAATCTTCGCCGCTTTCTTTGTATGAACACCGCAGTAATTGAAGCAATTTTGCAAACGACGCTGAAAAAGAAGTATCTATGTCAAAAATAGGGGATATTAATTCTTATCACTTAACGGATAGGAATCAATATGCCCATCTCATCTTTTTTTGAGGAAAGAGCTGTTTCTTCTTCACCGTCGATAAGTTTTATTATTATTATAAACCGTACACTATAGACAGCAGAGCACAGAACCCCAGTACAAATGTAAATTGGTGGCTTTCAGCCAACGAGCATTTTATTTTAGACATTAATTAATTATCTATATAGTTATGTTTTGTTTCAACTGTGATTATTTAGTTGTACAACTCTGATGATTACATAAAAGAATGAATAAAATATGATAAAAATTTGAATGTTTTATTTCTATCCCTTTTTCTTTCTTAACGACAGAGCACATATTGAAGATTGCATATTCAATCCTGATAAGTGTAAAAATGTTACTTGAATTATTTATTCAATGTTAAAAGTTTGTGTACAAACAAAACTCATGTATCTAAATGGATAAATTCAACTCATTTTTTTTCTTTATTTATTAATTAGAAATGTGATCTAATTAATATATAAAATTGGAGTTGAATTTCAATAACATTTTTTATTTTTGATGTTTTTGTATATTTCCTGTAAAAAAAATATAATTTATGAGAACAGTAGCTTTTTTTTACATTAGCAACTATTTCGATTCCAAAGTTATTTGGCAAAATTAAAAATTAATCACATTATATTCTGCATTTGCCATATCTGATTGAAGATACAACGAGAAAGAGAATTAAAATCAATTTTAATAAATTTTGTTTGGTTTGAACATGCAAAACTCGATATCAGATTGAGAGCGCATGGACATATAAACATCCCGTTTATCCACGGGATGAAACGGGGTGAAACCCCGTCCGACTTACCTTCAACCCTTTCACATCGGTGTTAAAGTAGGGAAAATTTCCCGATCTTCACACTGGTATGAAAGTAGGTAAATTACATTCCCTACCTTCATACTAGATCACGTTTTTACAGTGGGGAAGCGAAGTGCAGAAAAAAAACAACAGGTTGCACTCCGGGAGTGCCGGCAGAAGTGAAAACTTGAACATTAACGTTGTGCATTTTTGAATATTTTGGAATGGTTAGGAAATAATTTCGCACGAATTGCTTTATTTATCAGTATAACAGTACCCAATTGTATTACATTAATTTATTACGCTATCGTACATAATCATAAACTATTCAAAGCAATCTCAATCGTATCGTCTTTGCTTAAAGTTGGATTTTGTAGTTTCGCAGCTTTGTCATAAAACTGTCATTTCGAAACTATTTCGAATCATTAAAATATTCAAAGAATTCTCAATCAAGAAAGTACAAAATTCAACTTTAAGCAAAATCGATACTTTGTTTAAAGTTGAATTTTGTACTTTCGCAGCTTTATCTTACGGATTTTCGATCAGGACACGTTATCCTGACGCGACTTCAACATTTTTACCCATCCCAAAAAAGTGCACTACGCCGCTAAAGAAGTGATCAAAAATAGTGATAATTTGGCTTTGCATTGACAGAAACGTGATTATTAGGTAACGACATCAACTGGTTTGTATTCCTAGAATACGTAGCGAAACTTTTATTTTACAATTTATCACAGCAAAACTACGCTTATCTGAAATGAAATATATGAAATGTGATATGAAATGTAATTCTATCCTTTGCTTATCGCCAAACTTATTGAGGTCTTATACCTCGATAGAGTCGATATTTTTGGGTTATAGAATAAGTTATAAAGAACCCTTCCTCGGGCATTCGTGGAACTTCTGAGATTTTTCATTACTAGAATATATTCTAGGGGATATATCCCCTCCTTGTACATAAACGCGGCATGCATAAATATGATTTCGGCTTTGTTAGCCTTATTAAAGATCCTGGTATGCTTCCTTGTTATAGAGTGTGCTGTCTCTTGGACAATATGGCTTCAACGGTACCACATGAGATACAGTAAAGCCACTGAAAGGATATCATATATATCACAGAAGCCGCAATAAAAAAATGTACCTGACAGGTGCCTGATAAGTGCTATGTTGAAACTACATATTTTTGTAAATACCATGCTTCAAAGAATGGACAAATCAAGAATTCCTACTTTTATTAATGCACAGAACTCACAATTAACCTGTACTAACATGTGGTATAAATTGTTACATATACCTAGCGGTATTATAATACGGCTTTCCTCTTTGCTGCTAATACCTGTGAGAGTTTCCCTTCATCAAACAAGGATTTGATATGCTGAACCCCCAAAAGTTTAGCGATAAATGTACCTATGGCTTTCGCGATAGCGATAACTCTAACATACGCCTCTATATTTTATCTATTCTAACCATAATAGAACAATCTGATCCCAACCTTTGTCCCAACTAAGCTCAACCCATCTGTACCGGTTATCTGTAATCTTTTATAATCCAATACAATACTTCGATTAAAAAGAAAGATAAATATTTATTCCAATATGCCACAAGACTATAGTAGGTACTTTATGTAAGTAATGTACAGCAGCCAGCCGGCCCGTTCGTAACTATTACTCATTCATACATCCAATAGCTTTAGGAGCTGGAAACTATTATGTACCTTACAAATCCAAAATGTCGACTTTCTAGAAGCCATATTTCATATGATATTCGTTACTTATAACTGCGTATCAAGCTCAGAAAAGACATTATATACTACATTATTTTTTGATGCCCACTTGCAGTCATTTAATATAGTTTGTAGCAATCTGTGAAACCTTTGCCTTAAAGCTATTAACCCTCTACTGCATGAATGAAAAAATATTATTCTGTCAAATTTAAAATTCTAAATATTTACAATTTTAAATGCAAAGTTAAAATTGCTACGTAAGCATCAGACAGAATGTATACAGATGGCATTTTTGGCTTCGTACGTACTCTGTAAATAACATATGGCAATTTTCTCGTTAAGCCATAAAAATACTCTGCATTTTTCACATTTTATGTGTGATTGTGTCGTTCCATTCTATCTGTATGTAGTGATACGTGCTGGTTTATTAACATTGTTTTGAATTAATTTCATATTCGACTGTTCAACAATAAAATGTTTGTATAGTATTTCTCATACTTTAAAAATCCGCTGGTATATCCTTTTCAATGAAAGTCAAATCTACCTGTAACTTTCAAATTATTCTTATTTTTCGATGGTGACATTCTGTCGTCTACCAAAACGACTTCATCCTTTTCTGTTTTCCTTTTTCATGAGGTAGGCGGTTTAAAGTGTAAAGGTTCATTCTCCTCAGAAGATTCTTTAGACTCAGGTACCACTCCTTGACAGCGACGACAAAATGAGCGTAGGCTGGACAAATGCACAATATTGTCTGAAAAATTGTCTGTAGATGCATCATCATTGTCTGAATCCGATACGGACTCTTACTTTGAGAGCCATCATCAGAAAGCATATCAACCCTTTGGAATCCAGTACGATTCATTTCTGAAACAATATTATAAAGTTTTACGAGCATACGAAGTTATTCCTGAATGCGTCAGGTCGTTGGATATTGGTCGATTGTTGGTTATTGGTCGCTATTAAGCGGTATTTCGTAAGAAAATCAGATCAAAGTTAAAAAAAAAACAAAAATTTTGAAAAAATATGTTGCACATGTAAAAAATGCATTTCAAATAATACAGTAACATTTATTTTAATCGACTGTAGTTACTTTTTCAAACTTTTAAAGTTCGATAAAAACAACATATTTTGAATGACTAAATAATAAAAATAAATAAATATTCCTGCACAAATTACACACGGCTATCCAGTCCCAAACTAAGCAAACCATGTACTATGGGTGCTAGATAGCTGATTAATACTTAAATACACTTTTTTTTGTAAATACTTACATATAATACATAGAAAATAGACATGAACCAAGACAAACAGACATGTTCATGCACACAAATATTTGTCTTGTGCGGGAATCGAACACGCAACCTCGGAGTCAAAGTAGCCATTGCTAACCATTCGACCACCCCGGGCTCGTCAACTCCATCCAATACACTACACTTAACGTAATCCAATGAAGTTATGATCGCAATGAGTTGACTAAGCAAATTATTTAAAATTACCTACATATTTACAAATAATTACACACAATTTGCTGTTACATACTTATTTTTAATTAAAGATGGTATAAAAAATGTAAAAATCTAAAATCCTTTTTTTGGCTTAATTGCTTTCTTTTCAAAATAACACAGTTATGGAGAGTGGCATCGTTGAGGTAAAAATATATAGTAAGAGGTACCTATGTGCAATTAAAAGTCCTTATATATCCAGGTAATTTCTCTTCACTCACGCCACATAGGTTTATTTATTTAACGAAGAGAGAATAACTTAAGTTACAGTTAACATTACCGTTACATTACCTTGCCGTTAACGAGCCAATAACCACTATAAACAGTAGTAGGACGTATATTATTATAACATCAAAACAACACCACCGTACCATAGATAGGTTCTCAGTCGAATCTGAAATCGCCTAGATTGGTTTTTACATTTGTTGAGTGTGCCTATGTGTATATTTTATTTTAAAGCAGTATTTGTTATTATAGCGGCCATGACAATATAAAAGTGAAAATTTCAAATGTGTGGCTAACATACAAAGCTACAGTTCAAGACATAGAGCCCTGTCACGGGCGGACAAACAGACAGACAGCAAAGTCTCAATAATATACGGGCAAATCCGGTTCGATTTACTAGTTAACTACACGCATCTAATCTATGTGACGGCATTAAAAATACATAATCCAGGCAGAGTGCTCCATTTCGCACTCTGTCTCTAGTACTAAAATTCACTTCCGAAATTATATTCTAATTTAATACTAATGTGTGTGCGACGTCGTATGTCGCTGGGTAAAATATTACCCGAGGATGTAAAATTAATAAAAGGATCCTGAAACTGATAGTGTGTGCGGTAATAAATCTAATCATTCAATTATGTCTAAAAAATCTTGACAAATTTTAAATAATTAAAAAATGGAAAAATTCAACTCCACCGCTTAGGTTGGACATGAACCCACGACCTCTCGATTACCGGTCGAGTATTCTTCCAACTGAGCTACCAGAAAGATGATGATGACATCACAAGATGATGGCGAATTTTTGCATTTTATATTTTACTGCTGTGAAGTAGCAGTGCGGCGCCAACTACCTATTAAGTATTACACTACTAAACAAGGCATAGCAGTCAATCGTTGCAGATGAAATTCGGCTATTTTTTTATAATACGAAACTTATTAAATAATTATTACAATGACCTGATGATTATGATGATGATGTAGTTGATTTCGGACTTAGAATATTATAAATATTTTTAAAATTCGCTTCCCCGGCCTAGGTGGGAATTTTTCATTTTTAAAATATTTTTATAATAATCTGGCAAGTTGGCCGAAATCATGCCACTTTTCAGCAGATAAAAACAGATATAACGAGTGTACCCCAAAAATGGTATTATGTATACTACATTAAGTAGCAAGCAATACCTGTCAGTTGGAAAGCGGCCAATAGACGCTTACAATAGAAGCAATATCGCTCGCGCTATAGCACCCCCGCTGCAAACACGCCACGTCCTCACAGTGACATCTCTCACTCGGCAAAACTGTAATAATCCACAATAATAAACAAGGGTATTGTTATTTGGCTGCGGTATTCCATGAGGTAGAACTTCTTCAATCAGCTACCTACCTATTCCTCAGAGCCATACGGTTCAGTTAATGGGCAGAATGAGATTGGCTTTCACTCTAAATATGTCACCACATAGGTGGTGTACCTCAAACTATGTTTTGAAACATCATTCAATATATATACGTAAGTGTCAACTATGTATACGACTATGTATTACTTACGTGTATATACGGATGTTTCAACATTAACAGTATACATAGTACAGACTGTCAATTTGTATACTGATGGCCGATGGGGCCAAAGGTTCTGGAGTGGGCACCGCGGACCGGAAAACGAGGCATATGACGGCCTCCACAAGATGTACCGATGATCTGATATTAATATTGCAAGGAGCCGATTGATGCAAACGGCACAGAACCGTGGTGGAAGTCTATTGGGAGGCCTATCTTCAGCAGTAGACATCATTGGCTGATAATACGTTTACTAAGCGAGTAGTGCAGTATACCTAATTTAAGGAGACGTTATGACGGTACAAATGTCGATTAAAATTTAGTCATAACATTATTCTCGTAAAATAAAAGTTGTTAAGTTTATTTTTTATATTCATATAGAATATTTTATAAAAATATAGAAAAACTGATTGTGACTCATCGAAGCTGTTTTCTAGAAAATTAGTAGTAAACGATAACAAGGTATTTAATTAGTTATAGCAAAGTACTTAGCTATAATTAGCAATACAAATCCAGCGGTAACCCCGCGGTTTGTAAATGAATGTAGTTTCCTAAGCGCAATAAATATATTCAACAATAATCTATGGAATCATCGAAAGATTTCTTTTTTAATTCTGAAAAAAATATAAATTATGAAATATTGTTTAAAATGTGTTTTCCCCATACAATTTTTGATTTCCACATACAAAATTATCTCTTCGGCTGTTTTTATTTATGAGTCAATTCTTCACAGTGATAAAAAAATAAGCTATTGCCTGTTATATATCGATTTTGCCCACATTGTCTCGGAAACTTCTAATTTATAATAGAATAAATGCAAAGTGTTATATATATCCTCTGACCTACAGAAATTGTAAAAAGAATCTCCAGAAGGTCCTACAAAGCTTGTCTTATGAAGATACGGAGGAATTATTAAGAGCATTGATTTAAACTGTATATTGAAAGTCAGTAAACTTCGTTGTAGGTATTATGTATAATAGACTAGCGTAATAGATTTAAGTTCATCAGAGTGTATCCTCTAACAATATTTTACTTATACAATCTGTACTTAGTTTAGAATAGTAATGTGATTATTTAAGGTAAATTTTATAAGAACTATTTCGCCTGAAACACAGGAATACTCCTAGTTCAGGCACATGGCAAATTATTCCATTATGTTAATTTAGACTTAAGTTTTTTTTTGTTACTTACGTTTTTTCAATAAAAGATTTAATTTAATTTTAAAAAAAAGATTTAATTATTACATTAGCATATTTATTAGACTTTAGATGTACCTATTTATTAGACTTTAGATGTATATGCATAATCAAACCTCCTTCCGTTTGCGGTACTAAATTAGACAAAGCAATGTGCCTAGTGCTATTGTGGCCTTGCGGCAATTGTTCCGTGCTTTGTGTGGTTGCTATAAAGGGAGAACTCGGAGTACTACTTCTGCAATAATTGTCTCTGAGGATACTCGTATAAATTATATTATTCACTAAAGAAATCCTGACTTACCCGCCTAGCATTTTATTTATGTATACTACTATATACCTTACATTTATGCGAGGTCATAAACTTTATAGCAACAGTTTAGTCGTATCAAGAAACAACGTTTTGGGCATGATCTACTTATAACTCAAGATCAGCTAAACCGCTTTTTGTATTCTTTGATTTTTTGGATTTGTCTCTATCCCTACCAGACCGAAACATACTTACTGGGTTAGGCTTTTCTTACACATAAAATAAAAAAGAACATAATTATCATTAACATATTTTTTTAAATATTTCTGGACAATTTACACAGCGCTATCTAGTCCCAAATTAAGCGCAAAGCTTGTGTTATGGGTACTAGACAACTGGTAAATGTACTTAAATACATTTTTTTTTTTTTGTAAATACATAAACTTATAACAGAAACGCCCAGACCAAGACAAACAGACATGTTTATGCACAGAAATGTTTGCCTTGTGCGAGGATCGAACCCGCTCCCTCGGAGTGAAAGTAACCATTGCTAACCATTCGACCACCGAGTTCGTGTCGTCGTAATAAAATAAAATAACTAGGTATAAACAAAAGCAATTAAAAAGTCGTAGCCAGGTCAAGTTTGTTTAAGGATTTTTTTGTTTGCTGTGATGTCGATAAACCAAGTCTTTTGAATTCGATAAACCAAGAGGTTTCGAATTCAAGAATTCATCATTATTATATAGTGATGAGAAGCTGTGTGTGATATACTATTACCATATTGACAAGACAGTCATAATGTTTGACTATAACTACACCCCCACCATCGATTTGTCCGATGAATGACCGACCATTGATCAATGATGTCGATCGATGATTCTACAATCAAAGTAAGACACAGATACCGTCCAGGCACACAAAGGTTGACTGGAAGAGACCGTTATAAAATTTTATAAACAAACAAACAAAATACTCACACAAAAATCAAAAGTTTTTTTTTTATGATAGGGGGGGCTAACGAGCATGTGTGTCAGCTGAAGGTACCTGCTTAGGTAAAAAGTCGCAGCTGGGTCAAGTTTGGTTAAGGATTTTTTGTTCGCTTTGAATTCGATAATCCTCTTCCTTAAGTGATTGCTTAATCACCACAATCCATGGACATAATAACACCAAAGGTCACTGATCAATTGCCAGCCATTAAAGTACAGATCAAAGCTCATAATTTCCCTTTTTTTCCCGATCACAATTTATTCTCAACAGCGCGGGGGCGCCAGTGTGCTGCATCATCGCTCTACTTACAGACCTAAGATTTTTCGCTACCCTCAAAAATATTATAAAAGTATAAACTCGAGTTAATTATAGAAGTAATAATGTAAAGTACAATTCCGAAATTAAAGGCAAGGGGTTAATTTTCAAATTATATCTACCTACAAGGTTTAATTTTAATGACATTGTCGGAACTAATTACGTATATCCGCCGCCGGCATCTTAAAATTGAAGTCAAACGTAATTACTAACTTTCTTCTTCATTTAATAATTAAATTGTATGTGTGATAAGAGAATATTTGTTTAAAATTGAAAAGTTTTACATTACGCATTTACTTGACGTTTAAAAATACGTTTCTTTCGGTACCTATAAGTAGGTATAATAATGTCGTATGCCTATGTACCTACAAAGCCCCCGACAGGCTGTAGTTGCAAATAGTTGCCATTGCTAATACCTGTTAAGTAAATGGCTCATGAACTAAGATGAATAAACGCATTTCCAACGTTGGCTCATTGGATCATTTAGTAGATGCCAGTTTTTTTATTTTCTTTTCAATAACAGGCTTTATTTGTTTGTTTGTTTGTTTATAAAACTTTATTGTACACATACATAAAACTTCAAGTACAGAATAACATACACAATGGCGGACTTATCCCAGAAGGGATCTCTTCCAGTCAACCAAAGAATGCTTGTAAGTGATTTTTTTAGGTCAGGGTGAGGTACATTAAGTACAGTAGATAAAAAAGCAGTTCTTACAAGCACACATATAGAAAAATGTAGACAAATACACACAGTAATACACACAACTGCAAGCAATAAGACACATTTAGATACAGTGAATTCAAACGTCGGAAACATCAGTGAAGTGCGATCTTAGCTGGCTCTTAAAAGAACTAATAGATTGAGCCATCATCACATTAATTGGAAGTGCGTTCCAGAGACGAGCAGCTAACACTGCAAAAGATTTAGAATAGGTAAGGGAGCTATGGGGCGGTATTTGAAGAAACGGAGTGTTGCTGGACCGAAGTCGGTCGTCTACAACACGAAACTTTAAACATTCCTTCAGGTAATCGGGCGCTGTTGGGTAGAAAAGGATCTGGTATAGGAAAGTAAGAATGCGGATATTTCGGCGTTGTCGTATTGGCAGCAAACCAAGCTGTTTCCTGTAATGAGAAATGTGATCAAATTTTCGTACTCCAAAGACATACCTAACACACATATTTTGAATGCGATCTAATTTATTAAGGAGTTCTTTTGCAGGGTCTAAATACGCTATATCGCCGTAGTCCAATAGAGGAAGAAGGAGAGTGAGTGCCAATAATGATTTGGTGTTGACAGGAAGAAAGTTTTGGAGTCGTTTTAAGGAATGCAGAGAGGCAAAAATTTTCATGCTGACTTCATTAACTTGAGGGGCCCAGGACAGAGTCTGATCCATGATGACACCCAAATTTTTAACAGTAGAGGAGTAGTTAATAATATTACCATTTAAAATTACATTTGGGCACATCGAATACGGTAATTTAGAAGTGTAATAAGGACTGCCAATTATAATCGCCTGTGATTTAAATGGATTAATATTTAGGCCAAATTTTTCGGACCACTGGGCTATTTTACAGAGATCATTGTTAATAACGCTAATTGCACTATTGAAGTTATCATATGGAGCTGCAGTATAAATTTGCAGATCATCAGCATATAGGTGATGAGAAGAGGAAAGTAAGAAAGTTAAATTGTTGATAAAAATAGAGAAAAGAATAGGTGATAAAACTCCCCCCTGAGGCACACCCGCACTGAGTCGACACCAGTCCGACCTCGTATCATCAATTTTAACCAGTTGGCGCCGATTAGTTAGATAGGATTTAAACCAGAGTAAAGCCGATTGAGGAGGATTTAAGGCCTGGAGCATGCCCAGCAACATATCAAAATCAACCGAATTGAAGGCATTCGTAAAGTCGAGCAGGACTAAAATTGTCAACTTTTTATTTTCAACACTAAGTCGAATATCGTCAGTGACTTTGATAAGGGCCGAGACAGTGCTGTGTCCAGTACGAAAACCCGACTGATGCCGACTCAGTAGGTTATGCTTTCGAAGATAACCAGATAACCGCTGGTGCACAAAGTGCTCTAGCACCTTAGAAAGAAACGGCAAAATGGATATAGGGCGAAAGTCCGAGAAAGAGGAGGGTTTCGAGATTTTAGGAAGAGGAACTACATGTGCATCTTTCCAAAGAGTTGGAAATATCCCAGAAGAAAGAGAACAATTAATGATATCAGCAAGAATAGGGGCAATGATCTCCTTTATTGGTTCAATCATATGGAGACCAATTTCATCATTGCCAACAGCCTTAGATTTATTAGTCCCAATCAATTTTACAACTTCGTCCGAAGTTATTTCGCCAAGCTCTAACACTGAATTCAAAAGAGGAGTCGCTGTAGTTAATTCAGACAAAGTTGCCATCTTTGCAGTGGGATCAATTTGAACTGACGATTTCGAAAAATGTTTGTTTAAGTCATTAAGATCAATGCTAGGATTTACACTTGATTGTACTCTGCCAATACCATTTGCCTTGAGGAATTTCCAGAGTTTACTGGGGGGACAATTTTCAATGTTCTCGTGCATGTATTTACGCCTGGCCTCTCTGCATAACTTATTGCACTGGTTACGCAATGAAGTATATTTTTCGCGATTTACAGGAGTGGGATAATGACGTAATTTAATTTTTGCTCTATCGCGACGAGTCATGAGCTTTTTAATGTCTTCCGTGAGCCAAGGAGCAGGATAGTGTTTAACTCGTACAGAACGAAGAGGCGCGTGTTTATTATAAACATTCAAAATAATTGTGTTAAACGCATCCACCTTTGCATCAACATCAGGTGTCAACAAGACAGTATCCCAATCTGCTTCACGCACATCATTTAGCAATTTCTCCTTGTCAATTGCAGCAAAGTTCCGTAAAAGCAGAGTTTTGTGTTTTCGTTTAGAAGGACGGATCTTAAAAGAGGCATAGATCAAGTCATGGGCAGAGAAAGGGCGCGTGAAATTGACCATGTGCTGACACTAACTCCGGACAAGATGTGATGATGAGATCAAGTAAAGAAGGAGGTCCATTATGCGGAAAATGTGTAGGATTAAGGGGAAGGTGATAACAGTTGACAGAACTTAAAATAGAAAGAAGATTTTTAGTGCGCGCATCATTCTTTATGAGACAGGTATTAAAGTCTCCCATTATGATGGTGTGATCACACTGTGGAGATAGTTCAGATAAAAGAATTTCAAAAGAACTAAAATAATTAATATGTAAAGATGGGCTATAATAAACACCCAACAACACTTTAGTATGATGGAGAGTTACCTGAAGGATTAGGTGTTCAGGAGAATTAACTTCTGGGGCAGATTGAGACAACAATTCAAAAGGAATATCATTGCGGAGATAGATGCCGACACCACCATATCCCACCATTCTTGATATACTGTCCTGTGTCCGGACACATGTACGATCATTTCTAATTAATCTGAAACCAGTCAACGGGTACAAAGTGGAGGGCAGCGAAGGCTTTAAAAACGTATCTGAAATTAATATGGCATGTATGTTACTTGATGTAAAGGTATTAAGCAGATCTGCTTAGTGCGCCGCAACACTTTGAGCATTTATATATATAACATTAAAGTTTTTTACTAATGAAGCAAACACCACGTCAATATTTGTACTTAGAGATGATTCATCTGAAATATCACTGTTATCTATACTTTCGAAGGAAGAAGACAGAGAAAAATATTCACTATCGGATAATGCCTCCGACATTGTATCAGACAGAAGACTGTAGTAAAACTGTATGTATCAATAAATTTAATTAATAAAATTTAAGTAAATTCAGTAATTAATTCAACTAAAAGGTACCACTTATAAATCACTTTCAAGCATTCGTCGGCAGCCGAAATATCATAAATAATTTTAACAAAACGAGAAAAACAATACAATAAAATAACACTAAAATATTAAACGGACAACTATTATATCCAAGTAAACAATTACGTATCAACGGCATCAACGCAAACAAATAAGCGCATAGAGAACATCAATTTTCCAACATTCAAATTTAATGATATCCATAGACGCAATTTCTGAACGAAACAGAGCAGTCGGCGAAATTTGATGAATGTTTTATACGCACAATTAAAAAAAGTTATTATTTAATATTCAATATCCTTTATTTTGCATTGTGTTCGATAGATTATCTAGATAATAGTCGAGACATCTCGCCCTCTCAAAGCATCTCTTTTTATACTTTCATACATAACAAATTGAAAAAACAATTGACAAGTAGCGTCTTTATTCGGTAGAGCTATATAAGGTTAACTAGTTAGCTATATAAGCTATATAAGGTTTATATCGGCTAAACCAAAGTTAAATTTTCGATATATTTTTTATACTACGTCGGCCGGCAAACAAGTATAGAGCCTCCCTGATTTGAAGCGGTTACCATAGGCATATAAACGTTCGCTGCCAACGTAACAACTCCTTCCAACCTAGTGACTTCAATCACTCGTAGGAACCAAATAACACACAAGGAAATTGTTATTTGGCTGCGGTGAGGTGAAGGTACTTCCCCAGACGGGCAGTTTAAAATTACGCTGTGCCTCTTTCGCTAGAGCCTCGTTAGAAAATCAGGTGACGTTGGCTTTGCCATTTTCACCCCTGATGATGAGTCATTTACACACCTGGATCTGGAGGGTAAAAAGCTAAGAGCTGAATGAGATTCACCAATAATGTCCAAACGCCGAAGTGTTCGTTGACAAAATCTCTGAATCTGAGGCCACCGGACCATTTAGAAGGGGTATCTAACGCTTTGTCATCCCACACGTGGCTTCCACTCTAATTCTATACTGTACCTTTCTGTCTATCTACTCTCATTGATTCGGCAGATGTGGCAGGCCCACAGCCACATCAGCATAATCGCATGCAAGAATTTAATAAAAATTCGGAAATGTTCCTTCCTCCTTCATCTAAAAAAAAAACACATCTATACTAATATTATAAAGCTGAAGAGTTTGTTTGTTTGGTTGAAGCGGTAATCTCAGGAACTACTCATTCATTGAAAAATTCCTATATAACATCACGCTATCACCAATACGAGCGGAGCACCAATGAAAAATGTTGAAAAAATGGGGAAAAAATATTCCTTTTGAGAGCTTCCGTTGCGTGCACTGCGTAAACGATTCAAGTTACGCAACAATTATATACGACGGAATTATTCATCTTAAAAAGATCTAAAAAAAGTCCGTGATAGCATATGTCTATCTTTTAAGATTGGCTCACTATAACCGTTCAAATGGTAACCTTACGCTTCACCCCCAACGAAGTTGCGCGGGTCAGCTAGTTTATTATAAAGTAAAAACAATAATAATGTCTAATATAGACGGAGAAATATGTTTCTGAGAATATAGAACATTCCTTCATTTCTCGTTCCTAATACTTACAGTATGAAAAAAAGGATTTCAAGTAAAATTACAACTTACAAAATGTAAAATCGTAAATAAAGGTATAATAAATAAAGGTAAAATCTTTAACCATGACTGTTATTTCTTCTATGTCTTATTTTAAATTTAAATTTCCGTTAGCAATGAATAAAGAAACTACGTAGCAAAATACTTTTGATACTTTATTTTAATAAGGTAAAAACGTCGGCTACTGCTGAATTCACTGAGTCAGAAAAACTTGGAAATAAATTCTTAAGAAGTTGTCCAGTAATCTAAATGTACGGACAAAAAGCATCGTAAACTTAATGGGCCATTATATCTCATTTTTAACACATTACAGCAAGATTTTGTTAACTTTATTTCTCTCATTCGACGTTAAATAACTTGATTATTGCAGAGTAATTTGGTTTTAAAGATAACGATTTAATTGTAATACTGCCTGGATTCATGTACTTACCGTATTTGTTTTTTTAGTTCTTTTATCCAATTACTAGCGCCAATGTAGAAAATACGTGTTGATCTCGCTTGGAGAGGGTTAAGGGTACAATAAGTACAAGGAGTAACAGGTGCCTCACCTAGTTAAATCGATCGAGAATTTATTTCGATAGGAAGATCTATGGCAGCGGTTCCCAACCATTTTTTTTTGTGACGACTACGACTACGGTTTTTGTTGCGTTTAGGGTCCCCAACTGTCATAGAAATCCAGTATTCTATAACTCGAGATTTGAGTACTTTGTAGAATAGTGCTCTTACAACTCAATCTCTTACATTATAAGTTTGGATCACGGACCATAATTAACCTGTCACGGACTACTGGTGGTCCGCTGACCACCGGTTGGGAACCTCTGTTCTAAGGGATCGAACTACGAACAAAAAATTCGACGAAAAACTAAAGTTGTCGATCTATCACTCTCATAGTTACTGATGTGGCAGTGCACCGGCTACATATGCCTTGTATAATTGTAATGATGTGGAAGGAAAGTTCTAGAGTAGAAATCGTTCCTTTTTATGATAAAGTCTGCCTAAATGTTTGTACTGCCCGTATTAAAAAGATATACGACAATGATTCTGCAATGCAGACTTTCTGCTCATGACTCCCCAAAACTAGCTATAAATCTCTAACAGCCATGCGATGTGAACCACGCCTAGTATACAAAATTGCAGTTTAAAATCCACCTGCCTGATACAGGCGAAGGAATTTAGGTTGCAAATGCAATATTGATTTTGAGGTGGCATCTCCAACAACAGGCGACAAGAACGCGATGGCAGCCACGCCAATCACGAGCAAAATGTAGCGCCCGCTTTATGATACGTAGTGAACGTAAACATAGACAACACAATACTTAGACAACTTAGGTAACATACTCGTAACTATAACCGCTGTAAACAACTTTACGAAAAATTGCATAAAAATGTTTTTTTTATTAACTTATGAGTCTGATCTTATGTATCTTAGTACTTTACGTTAATATTTTTTGTAATAATTTGTTTCTCAGCGACGACGCCTCTAATCATTTAATTATATGGAATTTTGTATCCAGATTAATAGATTTTACTTTCCAAATTGATCAGTCGTCTCTTAAGAAACGTGTATAAATAACTAACAGCTCGCCCAGATAACTAATATTTTTACACAGGTTAAAATCATTGCCACCCTACCCGAAGGTAGGGTGGCAATAATTTCACAGTCACCTATAAAAAGTGACAAGGGGAGAAATGTATTTAAAAACGTTTTAATAATATTGGTGATAATCGAGCAACGATCGATGTTTTTAGGAGATTCGAATTTCCCTAGAATCATATAAGTGATATGTAGCGCCATCTATTATCGAGTAGGTAGCATATTTGCTAACAGATATTGTTAACACAAGGAAGTTTGAAGTGGTGTATTTACACCACTTACGTTGGCTCACATTTGTGAATTGAAAATTTCGTCAAAATCGTTATTGCGAAACAGTCGTGGCATTTATTTATTTATATTTATACAAGTATTGCTTGTTTAATAGTATATGTTACTCTCTTAATTGAAACTATTAACCTTTTGACCGCCCCAGTATGATTTATACGACAAATATTTTCGGGCCCAAATCGTACTTATTTATCCGACAGCAAACCTGTGTTTGTTTATGTTTTTTCGTATATACAGCTGCCAACTAAATTAAAATAATAAATATAATAGACACTGAACATACAACAAACGTTTGCAATCTTTTAAAATTACTTAATATAATGAGAAGCGTTAAAAAACCAAGTACAACCATAAAGTAATTTGTTAGTTTTGTCTTCACAGGCGGTCGCTAGGGACACGACTACTGATATGAAGTCGGGCGATAAAAAGGTAACATCATTTTATCAGCATACAGTTTCAAAGTCCTGCAGTAGCTAGTTCAGACAGACACATAAGATTTCCATGGCAGCGTAGTACAGGATACTGTACTGATAGCAACTGCATATAGTGGTATTATTGCTATCGTAGAATTAATGCTATTATAATCTGCGGTCTTTAATCACTTTAATGCTTGTTACGTATGGTATTGATGCAAACTTGGTGCAGTGTAAATCAAACACAGTCTAAACTTATCATACCAAACGCCTGAGGACAAATTTCAACGTCATCGATCCATGGATCATATAGGTGCTCCGTTCGGTTCATTCAGTACACCTTCGGATTCCTAAAAATAAACAATCTGGGTTCATATAAGCCAATATCTATGCTCTTAGCCATTATATAGTGAAATGAATTTATAATTATGTGCACACACTTCCAGTATACGATGGTCGTGGGCCCATACCATACCTTACTACGCGGACTCTTCTTATACCGGAAATATTATGGGGTGTAAGTAGTTCTTGCCATCTATGAGCCAAACCCAACTTCACCAGCAAATGTTATACAATGCTGGCTGAGAAACGAGGCTCTGGAGAGTGAGTGTAGCGTATTTTTAAGCTGTGCGACTGGAGAAGTATCCATCTCCAGTTACAGAATACCGGAGCCAAATAACAATGACTTTGAAGGAGTTTTTTTCCTGCGAGTGAGTGAGGTTACAATGAAAGAAGGACTTGCTGCGTTGGCAGCGGAGGTGGCGCGCGACTTCTATTTCATTATGCTAGCGTTTAAGGGCCATCCATAAATTACGTCACACGATAAGGGGGAGGGAGGGGGCCGACGAAGTGTGATGTTGTGTGACAAGGGGGTGGGAGGGGTCCTAAATTTTGTGACGTAACATTTCAAAATCTATTATAATCTAAGTGTTAAAACACGAACTTTGAACTATTAACGAAAAACTCAACATTTGCAACTCTAGATGTAAAATTGCAAAATATGTGACACTAGGGAGCGGAGGAGTCTCACAAATGTGACCAGCTGTGACAAGGAGGAGGAGGAGGGGTCAAAAAATCATGAAATTCGTGTGACGTAATTTATGGATGGCCCCTTTTATGGCTACGGTAACCTCTTCACATCAGGCGGGTAGTATGCTTATTTACCACCCGTATCTGGGATTATAAACAAAGAATTGTTCCGATTTGCAGCGGGTTTACTGTACTTCGGGCTCAAATATACTCCACAATCATCGCCAGTCGTCGCCTCGTCGGCGACAGTCGAACGGCAGCGACAGTAAAAAGGTATCTCTAAATTTATTCATACTACTCTATAAACTACCATCGTTTCGGAATCAAAGCAACATAGCCACTGGTAAAAGTAATAAGTAACAGTCCGCCATCTTATAACGTTATTTTCCCGCGGCGTTCCATCAATGTACAGTAGTCATATTAGTTTTAATTTTTATTACATAATTCACTAAAAGCAATACCTACTTTAAAGCAAAGGTATACATTAGAAACCATTTTCAATATGAATTTCATAAATTTATTCAATTAAATTAGACCGAAGTATTGACTGTTACCATAGCAACGAACGATTTTGTTGAGAATCTAAATAAGAATTTAATAACGCATTCATAAAACTAAATTATACATTAGAATTCGTTTTATGATACCCAGGCCTTTGCGGTTACCCAATGTTACTGAAGCAATTAATGCATTTGCTAAAAAGCTAAATAAGAATATAAATTAATTTAATTTTATACAGTTGTAAATATGCAATTTATCATTATTAAAGAGGAGGGAGAGAACATTAACAATTTATCTGAATATTTACACTAATATTATGAAGAGATAAAGTTTCTACATGATTTTTATGTGAATGCGGGTAAATTAAAATAATATAAAATAACTATAAAATTACACAGTCATTAAACTGGAACATAAATATGTACATATCTACATAGATAATAATATGTTAATTGTACATACCGCTTGCATTTGGGCTCCCGTAATTAACGGTCACCCATTAATATAATGAATGTGATTTATCTAGTGCAATATATTGACAAATGTCTAACTCACTGTTTCCCAAAGTAAAATATATAGTTTAAATATATAATATATATATAATATGTATTTATCCCAGTTACCATACTACTAACTGGGGGTATACCATAAAATAAGAGCGGAGACACAGATTACATAATAGTTATTGGCGGAGACAAATCGATGGCCCAGGGCAACAAAGCGGTAATATCAAAAATCAAATTTTACAGGAGAAATAAAAGAAGCAGATTGTACTCAGTAAAGAGACATTCACAATGAACGTTTAATATGTCAAAAGAAAGCTATTTTTTTATCATAATATCAATTAAAAATTATTTTCTGTTTAAACATCTAAAGATATAATTTAAAAAATGTATAATATAAGTTATAGACACTTTTAAATTGTAACAGCAATAACGACTTTATAATCACACCGACAACTGACATTCAGAAACATTATACATACGATTACCACTGTTTTTAGGGAAGTTTTATAGTCAATCTAGTGATTACAACACTACTATATCACAGTATAAGTAGTAGTACGTACGGTATGGCCACTCCCTGCTGCTCTCTCAAGACGACCTCACCTCCCCACTGAGTTGAATGTGGAACCGATCACAAGGGCTGCCGCGCAGCCCCGCATGTAACGAAAGTTCGTTCATAGTATCTACTCTCAATTTTTTTTTTATACTACGTCGGGTGGCAGCCAAGCATACGGCCCGCCTGATGTGAAGCGGTTACCGTAGCCATATTAACGCTCGCAGCATAAAATATTGCTCGCGCGCCGCCACCCCCGCTGCCATCGCAGCATCTCCTTGTTTTCTGGTGACCTCACTCACTCGCAGGAACACAACAGCCCTCAAGGAAACCATTATTAAGCTGCGGTATTCTGTGAGGTGGAGGTACATTCCCCAGTCGGGTAGCTTACAATTACGCTACCTACCTCTCTTTTCGCCAGAGCTTCGTTTGTCAGTCAGCAGGGTGCACCGCGTGCAGGTGAAGTTGGCTTTGGTTCAAAGATGTTGATGAACCACTTACACCCCAAAATTCAAATGAACTTTTAAATAATACGGTGATTTATTTCTTATTATGTAATCATTACTATTGTACTGATTGCTTTTCATTTTAAAATGAATTTAATTTTTCCAGTTTTAATAAAGATTTTTTATAGTATATTGTCAATGATTATTTCGTTATTTGGTTCACAGTTCGACGGTTTTAGAGTTTTTGAAAGTTGAATGTTGATTTTTTTTATTCCACATTTTCAATAGACAACATCGACTTTAGGTTGTAATACTAACTAATTACATAGATAAGGGACTCAGTTGGAATATCCCATATGAACAATGTCCTTCAAAAGGCAACACGAGCCTTCAACATGTGCAGGAATGCCTACGGGAAAACATGGGGGTTAAAACCAAGCATTCTGCGCTGGCTATATATAGCAATGATAAGACCCATGGTGACTTATGGCTGCCTAGTATGGTGGCCAAAAGTACGACAAGTGACAAGTAAGATGTCGGTGATGAAACTGCAGAGATTAGTCTGCTGTGCAGTCACGGGAGCATTCCCCACTACTCCCACAGCAGCAATGGAAGTGATCCTCGATCTCTTACCATTACATATATTCATTGAGGCGGAGGCTTGTAAAGCCTTATACAGGATCGAAACGGCTGGTCTATGGAAAAGACATTCGCCTCAGACCAGGTATACACATATGGAGTCCGATTTAGAACTCAAGAGGAAGATGGAAAATCTTCAAAAGGAACTACAGAATACATCTTCCAACCAGAGATGAGTGAAAGAACAACGAATTCAAACCCAAGGAGGAAAATAGCCTCATATGGTATACTGATGGCTCCAAAACTATAAAAGGTACAGGAGCAGGCATTTTCTCTAAGGACATACAACACAGCCAGAGTATGGGGCAATACGCTACTGTATTTCAAACTGAATTGTATTCCATAACTGCCTGTGCGAAAATGAATCTAGGAAATAGGGTCGCAAATGAGTACATCTTCTCAGCGACAGCCAGGCAGCTCTTATGGCCCTGAGCTCTGACAGGGTGGAATCTAGGCTAACTCTTGCGGGTATGGATGCCCTTAATAAACTGGGCAGAAATAATCGGCTGGAGTTGGCCTGGGTTCCTGGACACACAGGAGTTGAGGGCAATGAAAGGGCTGATGAACTGGCAAGGGAGGGATCAAGCATCAATGTCTATCTACATATTAAATTTGAATCCGTGATTTTGGCAAAGTATTTACTTACATATTTATTAATAAAAACACGAGGAACCAGGAGGAATGCATGAAACATAATAAAACGATATAGGTGTACCTACTACGATCTCAGTAAATAAAAGAACTATTCATTCTGGCCACCCCATTGATAAACGGAAATGAAATATCCATATCTATAGTGGCTAATACTATATGACTTTATGTCTTAGAAGTTTTAGTTTTATGAATAGCTTTAACTTTAGGTTCATAAAGAGCTTTCTAGTCATGTAAATATTTTCTTGACATGATATTTTACATTTTCGTTTATTATAAGTACAATTAATTGTACTTATAATAAACGAAAATTTGGAAAAGACTGTGAACGACCGTGACGAAAGCCGTATTGAGTAGGCTAATGGAGTCATCTTCTTCTTTCAGGTCTTTTGCAGATGTTATCAAATTGAATACTTTGTTTAACATTTAAAGTAGTCAAACGAGCAGCAGTCCTAACAGCTTATCATAGTTACGTTGCATCCACTTTGAAATATGGAGTTATATTTTGGGAAAACTCCACAGGAAAGGAGAATGTGTTCAAAGCACAAAAAAAATACGTTAGGACAATATGCAGACTGCGCCCTATTAAATCTTGCGAACATTTTAAAAGCCTTAAAATGTTAATAGGAGTTATAATTTTTGTACAAGCAAATCTACAAAATATGTGTTTCTTAATTCGGTTACTTATATTTTGCGTTATTTTCTTTTTCGAAATTTATCCAATAAGCTTGTGACACAGTTACTTTGGGAAACTCTGATCCAGCTGGTGTCGATTACTGTAAGCACACACAAACATTTGTAGCATGTAAATTAATTGAGTCAGGAAATTGAGCGTGTGGTAAATTGTTCCATAATAGTCGCTTTATCGAATCGATAACAATTCAATGGAAATTAAATTTTCATAATTAATGAAAATGTTATTTTTCTAATCTCAAGATGGGAACTCAAAATGTTGTAGTTCTAGAATACGTCATAGGTTTAAGTTAATGACAAACATCTCCAGCCCTGTTGGTCCAGGGTTCCTTTCAGTTTTAAGCTAAACCACACCCCGGCCACTCCATGCAAATGTCGCGTCGTTTATTACAATGACATATACAATGACGTCTGTACAGAGCGTGAATAAGTGTGTGTGCGTGCGGCGCCATACAAACTTCTAGATTTGTCTCAGAGGGGAGGTGAGGCCCACACGAGAGAGCGGCAGGGAGTGGCCATACTGTACGTAGTACTATTATTTCTATTATTTACACTGTGGGTAAACACTGTGACAAAATAAGTCAATTTATGCCCTAAGCCATCCATGTCTATATGCCAGTTGACACTACCATTCTGGCCCGCGAGGTGCTACTTCATACATACCATGGTGTAGGAAGAGGAAGAGATTGTGCCGGCAAGGCGTTCCACTTTTTAATAGTCCGACAGAGGGAGTCACGTAACTCCTTCCATGACCTATTAGATATCCACTGATTTCGGAAACGATGAAGGGTACCCATACGATTCCAAAATAAAACGTTATCACAACAACAGAGAACAAGAGACATTGAGATCTAAGAATAAGTATAATTCTGCAGTTAAACATGATCTCTATCTTTGTCGTGTCGTGTCGTGTGTACGTATACACATGAAACCCTTAATGTCGAAATAGTTACAAATTCAGCAAATAACGTTGAAATGATTGTAGAGAGTCAAGTGTAGCATATAATTTGTACTACAATTTTAGTGCCTCCGTGGTTTTGCAAATAATGTCAATGGTTTAGTGAAAAGTAATAACTATAAATTTAATCGCACTTTTATGTGTTGCTTTGATAGTAGGTATTCATTAAATCTAGGTATATATAGAAAACATAGTGATGGTAGTTACACCACTTATAACTCAAGATCAGCTGGATTCAATTTTTATGATATTTGATTTGTTGGATTTGTCTCCATCTTGAACAGCAAAATAGCTTTTCATATATCAGAAACCTTTTCGAAAAATAGAAAATTAATGATAATGAAATTATGATGAAATTGACAATGAGATGGATACTGGAAGATTGAGCCACGCCGAAGCGTGGGCGGGCCGCTAGACAAACATAACGACAACGTAACGTTAATACTTCTACTACATATTATTTTTTCCGTGGCGACGCTTGGTTCTTCTGTCATTAATTTTTATAGTAACCTATAACCAAGGTTTGATAGTATTTGAGCAAGTGTGAAATTTGTGAGATTAAAGCTATATCGGTAATAAATTTTGAAAGATAATAATTGAACTGAAACCAAGTATTTTGTACTAAGAATTTTCAATTAAAGGTTCAGTCAACGTTTATTCTTTGATGTAAAATAATTACGAAAATATTATATAATATAGGTCTTCTAATTTAAACACGGAGTATTAAAATTAAAATAGATTTAAAGATTGGTTCAAATGTAACACAAATTATTTTTACGAAATATCAGCGGCACAGTGTATGTAAGCTCTATGTAGTGTCAGTGTATGTAGGCGATGGAGTCGGGATACACCCGTCGTGAAAGTATTGGCAAAGCAATAGGAAAGAAAACAAAAAATAGGAACGCGACTACTCAGTTCCATACGGAACTGATGACACAGAAACGAGATGGTCGCCCATGGAATATCAGTGACAGCGACAGACGGAATATGCTGGATCAAAGAACGTAAGTATCTGGTGGGTGAGGGGGAGAGAAGGAGAAAGACCATAGGGAAATAAACAGAGGTTTTACTGTGCAGCCCTGACAGCCCAGGTAGTCATGCTCACTAAAGTGTTCAAACTGGTGATGGTGTCGTGTGGCGCGTCGCCGCATTCCCAATAAAATGGTTGATTGTGGTGATAGCTGCCCCATGCATCAACTCGAACGGGTGCTGCCAGAGGGGACTGGTCTCCCCTGGCTGTCATGGTTGCAAGGTAAACAATAGGAGCATTTAGGTTAAGTAATAATAGACAATAATATAATTATGTATTAGCATAATAGCGACGTGCAATTTATAAATTGTAAGATAAAAATAGAACATTGTTAATAAAAGGTACCTACGGACCCCGGATCTGTAGATTGTAATAATTACCAATAATAAAAAAATAAAATAAAAACTGGTCATATTTATTCAGTGTTTTAAATTGCATTTTGAAAAATAAATATTTTCCAGACTATTTATATTTTTTTCTATGTAATAAAGATGTAAATGATTAATTTAAGAAATTTAAAAAATCATGCATTTTCCCTAATGTAGGTTATAATAACCAAGTTTTGATAGTATTTGAGCAAGTGTGAACTTTATGAGATTAAAGCTATATTGGTAATAAATTTTGACAGATAATAATTGAGTGAAACCAAGTATTTTGTACTAAGAATTTTCAATTAATTCAAAGGTTAATTACGATTCAGTCAACGTTTATTCTTTGATGTAAAATAATTACGAAAATATTATTTAATATAGGTCTAATATGGCCTTCTAGTTTAAACACGGGGTATTAAAATTAAAATAGATTTAAAGATTGGTTCAAATGTAACACGAATTATTTTTACGAATTATCAGCGGCACAGTGTGTATAAGCTCTACGTATCAGCGGTTTGCCTATTGCATTGTACAATTACAAGTCCCATAATAATACATGTTAATTTCCTGAGCTTTATTTTCATTCACTGCCCTGGGGGCCTACCGCCGAACCTGAAGCCGATTTCCATCGGGTTTTTTGATTGCGTATATCAAACTTCAGCTTATATTTATGGTACCTATGTTTAGCTTGACTGGTAGAAACCCTGGAACTCTACCGACTAAGCTGTAAATGTTTGTCAGTAACTAAAAGGTAGGACCTATTTTTTTAATCAATATATTCAATGGTAATCGGCCGCAAGGTCTTACTGTGCTCATCGCCGAAGCTGAAGCCGATTATCATCGGATTTTGTGAATGCAAAAATGACATTACTGCTTAGATTGTTGGTAATTATGGTTAACTTAGCTGGAAGAGACCCTAGAGCTCTACTGACTAAGCTGGAGATGTTTGTCAATAACTTTAATCTAAGACCAATTTTTGGAATCAAAAAATCCGATGGTAATCGGCTTCAGCTTCGGCGGTAGGTAGGTAGGTAGTAACAGATTACTTATTCTTATTACGATTCTTTGCTGACTGGGCCTACCTCCCTTCTCAAGCATTGTGTCTGCACCATTACCATTTTGGTGCACGTGCCCGATTATGTTAATATTAAAATGCATTATAAATATTTTAATAATCATGTAAAACGTATATTTTTAAATTATTAAATTACCCTCTCTACCTATACTCTTGGCTTTCGAGAGCCGATATCATCTTTTTATATTTACGGAAAATCCACAAAGTTTCTAAAGGTTTTTGGTTGATCGTTAATATATGTAAGTATTGTTTATTTTATTCGATTAAGGTGACAAATAAGCGTACGATTTGCTTGATGGTAAGTAGTAAAGAAGTGGTCAGAAATGGTCATAAGCAGAAGTACCTAGTCTTATTAAGAAGTTGACACCAAACGTCAAAATGCTATTGTCGAGTAGCTAACATATTTTCTGAGAGATGTTATTGTACACACGGTGTTAAATTAATGTTCCTAACTTCTTGTGAATATTTTATCCAACATATAGGTTACCTAATAAGTAATTCACTTATCGCACAACCAGCATTCACTCCTTGAGAGAGTTCCCACCGAACTTTATGTTATTTCAGGAAGGGAGCCGCGAAGTTTGCATCTAAATCATACTTAAGTTTTGAGACAAGCATCCGAGAGCATGGTACGAGACGTTGCAAATGGCGTCCAAGTCAGATTCATCTATCTACATGAGCTACAACATATGCATCGTCCTTACCACTTCTCATTAACTGAGATCGGCGCTCGAGTGCTTCAGTGAATTAAATGCACCAGTTGAAACAGAACGGTATACCTATATTAGTTTGCCGACACCAACGTGACACAGCGGCCGCACATTACACATAGAAATAACTTTCTAGTTTCTACATGCAATAGGGATGCGAGTTTAGTAAGAGTTTTTTGGGGCATGGAAATTATGTATCATTATTTTCATTTCTGCCGAAGAACGTTCTCTACTGAACATATCATAGACCTAAGGCTATCGCATTGTGATACTACATGGGTCGGCTCACCGCACGCTGCGCAATCTGGAGCTTTCTAATGAAGCATATTAAAAGGGACCACGTCTCTATGCAATATATCATCGCTGGTAACTAACACAGATCAAATACTTTCATCTTGAGGCATTGATATGTTCTTTGGTTATTTCCCAAACGCTGCCCATTCAATACTCTGCGATCTTCTGTATAACCTGCCGCAGCACATGTATGTGGTCTATGGTTGAAATGCCTTCACGGAAAACGGCGAACCTACTCTAAGAAACTTACTTTGAAAAGAGCTTATAAACATGGCTCTGAAGCGAGTTAGGTTTATGATTTTTCAATAGAGTTTTATCGCCTTTCTTGAAAACTAAATCACTGACTTTTGATCCACTTCTCTGGCGCTTTGCCCTCGAGGGTGACGGAATTGAAGAGTTTCTGAAAGACCTTAAGTACCGGTCTGCCATCCGCTTTCAGAAGTTCATACGTGGTTTCATCGTTCATGCTGGTCCTTAAATGATAGATAATGATAATTCGCGAGCTACTAGCTAACTATAAAATAATAAATACTAAATCGAATCACCTCATGAATAAAAAAATATTGCCCCTACGCCGAAATGACCACTACAATAATACCGACATCCCTTTTCTGATTACAAAACTTTTGACATGACATAACAAATGTTGTCGCTTGTTATAGTGGTGTTCTATGCGTAAATGTAATCTCTTGATGCCTTCAGGGCATTTAGCTAATAAGTAACTATTAAACCTAATGTGTGGTATGTCACTATAAACCAGCGGGCAATTCTCATAAATAAAATGCAGTCACAATGCAGTTTCGATCCAGTCTCAATCACATAAATGTCACATTTGGTACTCTCTTATCACAATACGAAATTTCCAAGTTTAATTAAAGTGCGATTAAATCAAAATACTACCTTGTGGTCTACTAGCAAAATACCGTTCCTAGTTTGTGTTACACAAGTAACACAAACTAGGAACGGTATTTTGCTAGTAACAAGAATTGATATTAATGAATTCATGAAATCAAGTACCTATATAATTTTTGGTCAATTTATACTTCAATCTCGATTTTGATAATCTTTCAATCTACGATCATAAAATAATTACGAGAACCGGCCTTCTGATCAATCAAATACAATTTATATCTGCACGTGATATTGTAGCACAAGCAAAAATCTTCAGTAACAAAATTAACAGCTTGCAAACGCTCCGTTTACCAACAAAAAAACAATTAGGGGCAACTTTGTCCGTTAATGAATAAAGCTAACGTAAGTAAAAAGCGTTTATCAAGCAGTTGCGACCACTCGGTACCTACTTTTAATTAAATTTTTAATTTATTGTGAAGACGGCCGCATGTGGTGCCGAGTACACAGCATCGCAATTTGCTCCTGTCTCATGTTTACTTACTCGATATTGGACTTATAATTATACCTTGATTAGTTTCATTTTATTTAGTAATATCCTCTTGAATATTATTATGTAATTAGAATTTGCGAGTTGTCATTTCATAATACTTATACAATAATGAGCAACAAAGTTACAGGAATATACATAATATGATACGAGTATGACGCGATAATCTCTCGAACGAGGATTTCGTTGAAATATACATTATTGGAGCTTACGGCAGCGAAAAGTCTAGAAAAACTAGGTCCCAATTCTGAGAAATATCCTTTTTTCCATTTTTTAAGGGTAACTGGCATTTTTGGTGACTGGGTACCGGGTAGTTATTATTTAGTGAAATAAAGTGCGATCTAAAATTATTTTGTTATTGTAACTAAAAGTTGACGTAAAAGTTTACTGAAGTCTATGTAGGTATTTATATTTGAGATAAGATATGAGATAACAGAGGTAGGGTACAGCGTATTTGCAAGCTGCCCGACTGGGGAAGTACTTCCACTTCACAGAATACCACAGCCAAATAACAGTAACGGTTTCACATCAGGCGGACGGAATTCTCGTCTGCCACCCGGCATTGTATAAAACAAAGAGAATGGTCATCGCCTTCACTTGTCTTGTGTTTGTCGAAATAGCTCTAAATGGACATAAAATGAAATAGCAAATCAAAAGTGCTAGATCACCGGTTAACTTTCACAATTCTTACTTTATTTAATTCTCATGGCGAGGTGGAATCTGCTTCAGTAGCGTAACTTTTATAGAATACAAATTTGCCAGTTGGGAAGTCATAATTGTTGAGAATTCGAAAAAGTAGAAAAGATCGCGAACAAAAATATAGCTATTATTCTTTCACAGATCTTCGGCACGTGCCCTCGAAGTTGCTAGATAGTTTGATTTAAACATAAAGTTTGTATCTGTCCGACGAAACTTCGTGGGCGGATTCAGCAGATGTAAAGTAAATAACACTTACACGTCTTATTTTTAACCGACGAAAAAACGGAGGAGGTTTTCAATTCGACGCGTATATATATATATATATATATATATATATATATATATATATATATATATATATATTTTTATGTATGATCATGCACAACTTTTTATAGAGTAGTCCGATTTTGATAATTCTTTTTTTATTGGATGGGTTGATTGTTTGGCGCCTACTCAAAATTACTTAGGTTACTTAAATTAGTTTAAGAACTTAGTTAAGGTCAATCAAAACAAAGTTTATTATTTTTTTCTTTTCATTTTTTTCGGCGGTTTAATTTTTTGGTTAAAATGTTTTCTAGGTAGGTATATTATGAAAGAAGCGCTTAAGTAAACCTACATAATATAGTAAATGGGTTATTGAAAAAGTGTTATAAATTAAAATATTACATGTAACAAAACATATTTTCGTTATAGGTACTCGTAACTAAAGTTATATTCAATTCAGAGTCTTCTTCTTCTTCGTCCTGCCCATGTTCCCATTTTATTTGGGGTCGGGCCTCCTTGTACTCCTGCGCCAGGCCAGGATACACGATCCTGGGTTGTCTTAGATGTAAGGATAAGGGCCTTCATGTCACGTTCTACCGTCGACCACCATGTCGAGACCGGTCTTCCTCTACCTCGGGGCTGAGATGGAATATTCAGTACAGTTTTAACGGAGTAGTTTTCGTCCCTTCTCATTATATGGCCGTACCATCGAAGCCTTGATTCTTTAAGTTTTTCCCCTATAGGCGCTATCTTAAACGATCCTCTTACATACTCTTTGCGAACCCTGTCCAAACGGGTCCCACCCCCTGCCCAGCGTAACATTTTCATTTCATTTGTATGTAATTGTTGTTCATGCTTCCAGCAGTCAGCTCCGTAAAGCATTGCTGGTCTCACAGCGGTCTTATAAATTTTGCCTTTAGTTTTTACGGGCATTTTAGTGTCATAAAGTACGCCGGACAGTAATCTCCACTTTGGCCATGCTGATGCTGCATTAGTTCGGTGGTTCACGTCATCGTTTATACGTCCATCAGTCGTTAGCGTAGAGTCCAGATACCTAAAGTGAGTCACCTTTAGTAGGTCGGTGTCATCGAGCTTCAAATTAGTTCCTAATTCTTCGGTGCCCCCGAAGTTATATTCAATTCAGTATTAGTTATATTTTTTATGTTGAAAGAAAAAATTATAACGGCGGTAATTTTGTTACAAATTCAATTCTACACATAGTACCAGATTCGCACTTGACCAGTCATGCAATCGACCATAATTTCAAATTCGCAGCTCGACGCATTGTACCAGATTCACACTTGAATAGTTACTTGAATGACCCTGATACTTACCTAAAACTAAATCTTACCCATTTTACCGATACGCAAGTAATCTGGATTTTTCATTTAGACGCATGTTAACCGACTTAAAAAGAGGTGGAAAAAAGAGGAAGTTTTTCAATTCGAATAATTAGATCCGGCTTACATGTTTCCACCTGATTTATCCGTGTGCCTTATTTCGGCACTGCCCAGGTCTCAGATCTTGATTTTAACTAGACAAAAAATTAGTCGTTAATTTGTCGAAATTTGTCGCCCAAAGCAAAAAAATTGTCGGTCTCCCGTTAAAGAGTTATAAGGTTTTATTTGTGGCAGTGCCGAAATAAGCTTATTTCGGCACTGCCCACTCGGGATCTATTAAACTACAAAACATAGCGAAGATATGATTTTCTCCAGAATTAGTCGTCAATTTGTCGAATTCATACACCAAGTATCAGAATTAGTCGACGTCCCGTTAAAAAGTTATAAGTACTTCTTTGTGGCAGTGCCGAAATAAGCCTTATTTCGGCACTGCCCAAAAAAACTACACCACCTAGCGAAAATCTGATTTCACCCAGATGTTGCCTTGAATTTGTCGAAATTTGTCGGATATAAAACACAACTAGTCGATGCGTAATTAAAAAGTTACACGCATTTTAATAATTCACGTTGTAGTCAGAGAGCCTAACGTAGGCAGAGTAGAATAACACCACCCCATTCACATATGGCTATCGTAAAAAGCAACTAATGTAGTGCTAAAGAACACCTAAAGCATTCGTAGATCAGAAAACAGTATCATGCATTGACAAGCTTTGCCAGACTCTGAAAAGGGAAGGAAATAAAACGTTTACTGTTGCATTTTGTGCATGATATAATTTTGATGCAAGATCTCGGACTATACTTATTATGAGAATTATTAAAATGCGTGTAACTTTTTAATTACGCATCGACCAGTTGTGTTTTATATCCGACAAATTTCGACAAATTCAAGGCAACATCTGGGTGAAATCAGATTTTAGCTAGGTGGTGTAGTTTTTTTGGGCAGTGCCGAAATAAGGCTTATTTCGGCACTGCCACAAAGAAGTACTTATAACTTTTTAACGGGACGTCGACTAATTCTGATACTTGGTGTCTGAATTCGACAAATTGACGACTAATTCTGGAGAAAATCATTTCTTCGCTATGTTTTGTAGTTTAATAGATCCCGAGTGGGCAGTGCCGAAATAAGCTTATTTCGGCACTGCCACAAATAAAACCTTATAACTCTTTAACGGGAGACCGACAAATTTTTTGCTTTGGGCGACAAATTTCGACAAATTAACGACTAATTTTTTGTCTAGTTAAAATCAAGATCTGAGACCTGGGCAGTGCCGAAATAAGGCACACGATTTATCCATTTCGGCGCCTATAAGGAAATTCAGAAAGTCTAAGTATGTGTTTTTATTTACGTTATCTATCTCATTCCCACAGATAGTCTACGTAGTTACGATAACTCAATCCGTTACTCCGATTTTTATGAAACTTAAAAATTGTATTTACGTTTCCTAAATATGTACTAATATTTAGGAAACGTAAATACAATTTTTAAGTTCGTTGGGCAAGAAATTCGGTTTAGTAGTTTTTGAGATATTGGCGTTAATGTGAAAATAAATATAAAAATATTACTCGTAAACCGCTGATTGATGAAACTTGATAAGTAGGTAGGTACATAGGTAAGTAGATATTATTTGGGGGTGTAAAGTTTGGGATAAGTAACTCACCACGACCTTTAGTGCCCAAGCAAACCTTGTCTGCACGCGGTGCACCCTGCCGACTGCAAAAGAGCTCTGGCGAAAGAGGCAGATTAAAGAGTATTTGTAAGCTGCCTGACTGGAGGTAGTACCGCCACCTCACAGAATACCCTAGCCAAATAACAATTCTCTTGAGGTTTGTTGTGTCCGTGCGAGTGAGTGAGATCACCAGAAAGGAAGGATTTGCTGCGTTGGCAGTGAAGTGGCGGCGCGGCAGCGATATTTCTTGTCGCGAACGTTAATATGGCTACGGTAACCGCTTCATATCAGGCGGGCCGTATGCTTGTCTGCTACCCAACGTAGTATGAAAAAAAAGATAATGCACGCATACAATTTACATGTAAGCGGTTAAATACTTAGGTAGTTTTCAGATATCGATATTGATTTGAAAATATAATCGCGAGATCTCATTTCACGTCGAACGATTGGACATATAATAAAGTATTCAGTAAGGTATTGCAGGTACAGCCACTGGAATCATGTTCATAATTTATTAAGTACGTATACTTGGATCAGCCACTTGAAATCAATTGCATTTTATTTGTTTAAATACTCTAAATCTAAACACTCTAACGTGCTCGATAGTCTTTTATTATGAGCCTTCACATTTGTGTAATAAAGGAAGATCTCAGGGCCGCCAGGCGTCACTTATTTTCTGATGAACAAAATGTGCAAGATTGAGTAGTGTTAGGGTGTATACTATGATCGTATTCGTATGACTCATGACTACCTGCTACCTAGGCCAGACGGCCATTTCCCATGTAGGTATCAGGTAATCAATGTACAATATGTATAAAACCTTACTCACCTCATTTATAATATACTTATATTTATATCGTGGTTACCTATATCTTAAAATTTATCACATCAATATGTAGTTGACCATTTCTAGAAGCGATTGTATTTCATGATAGTCAGCTAAAACTGGTCATATCGTTTAAACATTAATCTTTGATGATATTTCAAGCCACGTTTGGCCATATAATTAATGTAAGGTTTCCATGATATCAAAGGTTTAATAAAAATCCAAATAAATAATGCAGCCATATTTTTTTACACACACACACACACAGTTCAACTGCGATAAGAACTACTTATTGCAGTATGTCCGCATAAAACTTAACATATCGCACACCTAGATCTAAAGTGAGACAACTCAAAAATTGTTAATTTTGAGTTATGCTTGTATTCAAATGCTCGACGACCATACGCAACTATCCGACAGGACAGGTTCAATAATGCTTATAAAAATTAATCGCTAGATGGCGCTAACTTTGTTTTGTTGAATCAACTTCTGTAACCCCCGCCCACCTACACAAGTCTATTGTCAGTTGACCTTCACTATTCATAGAAAGTGCACATATTACAAAGAACGAAAAAGCGGACATTTGGAATTGTTACAGTTTTGTTAAACATATACTGTTACGTATATGAATTAATTAGAGTTATTACGGTGTTGGTGAATTGTTTTGCCATATTACTAAGGGATATTTTGACATGCTCCAGTTTTGTTTGAAAAGGTACGTAAATATTTAGTTACTATTTTGATTTGCCGTTGTTTTGATGAATCAAAATGTAAATTACTAGTTATCCTACTATTGTTGAAACAAATTTATTTCAATGTTTTTTCTATATACAATGTGAGTTTTTACGTTCGTCGCATAAAAATCATGTACGGTGTTAGAAATTGACTGTCTCCAATATACTGTTTTTAATCAAACTAGTTACCGCTTTGTATTTAAAGCTTTTTTTCGAGTTAACCTACTATTGCTGGATAATTATAATTTACCAAAATCTGCTTATCTGTTTCAGAGAAAAATGAACCGAGGTCGTTTTCTAGTCAATATTATCAATGAAGGATATAAAAAGAACCCATTAATAGCTAATGAAGAACACTTGACTACAACTATAAATGTAGAAATGCGAAAATAATGGAGAATATATACCAATAAACGCTAGTGTGATGACTAATCCAGGCCATAGCAGACAAATTGAAAGTGATTGTATTATTTCGCCAAGTGAACAAAGTTTCGTAGACTTTGATACAGATCCAAGTTATGTCCGTCCAAAGAAGAACACCCTTTCGCGTAAAGTAATTCTGCAAGTGATAATACGGCATCAAATCCTTCGAATTCTAGCGATAGTTCTAGTAGCAGTAATTTTGATTCCGAACCGGAAACCAAGGCTATTACTGACATTGTGGCACAGGCTTGAAGTCAAAAGTTTTTGAAATTGAAATCACAGCTGTCAGTGATACTGCCGGCTTCAAACCCAAAACGTTGTTGACATTAATATTACTGATATTGTGGCACAGGCTTGAAGTCAAAAGTTTTTGAAATTGAAACCACAGCTGTTAGTGATACTGCCGGCTTCAAACCCAAAACGTTGTTGACATTAAATCCAGGTATATATACTACAGATACTATTGATACTATTGCACAGTCTCAAATAGTACTACAGATACTATTGCACAGTCTCAAAGTCATATTGTCAATGAAGTTAGCAATGATAAGCCAAATGAGGAAGTTAAAAGAGGAAAGAAGAGGTTAAAAAGAGAATCGGCATAGAAATCGAATAACAATGTCATTAGGAATTCTGGTAAGGCCCACCAATCTTTATCAAAAAATAAGAAAATCGTTTCTGAAAAGAAAGTCCGTCCGGCTTGCGGCGAAAGTTGCAGACAACGTTGTAGTTTGAAGATTAATTAAGAAACAAAACAAGTCTTTAATGATTATTCGAGCCTAGCAGATCTTCAGAGGCACAGAGAGTATGATCAGGCACACACAGGGTAAGAAAATAAAACCTAAGTACAGATATTCTTGCACGTAGGATTATAGAATTCTTAATAGAGCATTTTATTTCGAAGTGGCTGGCAGTAAAATTTTAGTATGTAAGGCGTTTTTAAGGCTGCACTTGACTTGAGTAACACATGTATTTCTACCGCACTCCGTAAAAAAACTGATTACGGTATTGTAGCCGATGACTTTAGAGGCAAACACGGTCATCAACCAAAAATTGATACGAAATTCTTTGAATATACATTTTAAGATTTTGAGATTGATTTTTGTGATTTATTGTTAGTATCGCATCACATTAACAGTTTATTTTTTAAACAAAGATTTTAATCTTAAATAGATAAATATTTATTTAAAATTTAAATCTTTGTTGATTTTGAGAGAAAAATATCGTAAATTTTTGTTCCCTTTTAACTTTGGAGATTCTTTTTATCATTACCATTATCTGTACCTTAATGTATAACTTTAAGTGTATGGTTTTTATTCTTTCATTCTTAATTTTTGCGTTAGTTAGAACACTTTTGTTTGATCAATTGTTTATATAATTTTAGTACTATTGTAAGTACAACTCAAAGTTATTCAATAAAACTGTTTTAAGTCTAAATGGTATTTATTTTTTATACATAGTCACCACCCTAAAGTGTAACAACTCAAAAAACAACGATTATCCATAAAAAGGATTGAGTTTTAGCCCCAGTTTACATGCATTGACATTTTACAAGCAATTTATTATCTAGAATCAAATTAAATTGTACAAATTCCCTAACGAAAATGCAGATATTCGTTTTTTTCGTCTCCTGAAAAATTACCTTTTTTGAGTTGTCTCACTTTAGATCTAGGTGTGCGATATAATAAAAATAAATAAATAAATATTGTCAGATAAATTACACAGCGCCATCTAGCCCCAAAATAAGTGAAGCTTGTGTTATGGGTACTAGACAACTGATAAACATACGTAAATACATTTTTTTTTTGTAAATACATACTTATGATACATAGAAAACACCCAGACCAAGACAAACAGACATGTTCATGCACACAAATGTTTGTCCTGTGTGGGAATCGAACCCACGAGTGTTGGTGTCGAAGCCGCGTCATTGACCGCTACGCCACCGAGCTTGTCAAAATCTTTAAATTAAAAAAAATTAATATATCATCATTTTACTTAAATATAATAATAAAATTCTAGTAAGTTTCCATTGGCGCCGTAACAATATGTTTTTTTGACTAACTAACTTTTTAACTAAGTACCACCTATGGTGGACAATAACTTAAATAAATAGTTAAAAAGTTAGTAACTTAGTGTTAATTACTTAATGTTACCAATTAACCATCTACCTATAAATAAAACTATAATATTATATTGGCGCCTCTAACGGTGGATAACGTAACTATTTTACAATATGATCTCTAGTTTTTGACCATATCATGAAGTAGCCGTGCGTTTAGCGTCATACCATCTAATGCTTATTAATTAATTGGCCAAGCCATATCATGTAGATAATTATAACACTGGACTAATTATGTGTAAATAAATGTTTCATTCATTCATACTATAGTAATTTAACTGGATTTTATCCAGGCACAATCATTCAAAATAAAGGCAATTCTGTAGGTAATAAATAAGTATCATATCTTTATTATTACAGTATTAACTTTAAGATTTATAGTATAACGTCGTACGTCACAGCTCGAGGTACCTACTTTGTTATGCAGTCAACCCTAAGGCATCTAATCTACCTATAAAGACACCTACCTAATACAATATAGATAGGTGTCTGGTATGTAGTAGTTTTTTTTTTTTTGTATGAAGTGGCCCTAGTGTGGCAAATAAGTCACTGTACCGAAATATTGGGCCACTGTCATACAGTCACTCAATATACGTATCCTTTTCTTTATGTTAATAGCGTCCATAACCGCTTCGCATTAGGTGGACAGAGTACTAGTTGGGCACCAAGTATTTAAAAAATCTTATGTTAATGGGCAGATGGCGTCATACATATATAATACTTCTTCCGGCTCGTTCCAATAACATGTTACTAAAATTACTGTAGTACTGTTGGCTACCGATCTACCGTCGAAACTATGGTCGTTAAATGAACAATGAGTATGGTCGTAAAATGAAACATCAATAAAAGTTTGGTCGACAAGTTAGAAATTATTGGTTTGCACACTCAGGCAACTACTTGGTAATGACCAAGTAAGGCAAATAACTTGAATAAAATATATATTTTTATTTATAAAACTAAAATTATTTTCTAGAGATTGAGCAGCACTATCTAATTTAAAAATTAGACTGTCCCGTCCGGGTACATTTTCAGGGTGTCCACTGCTAATGTTCGAAAAAATTCCCTGACTTTTCCCTGTCAATTTTTTCAAAATTCCCTGACCAACTATGTATATTCATTTTACAGAAAAATAAAATACAATATATATTTTTGAAATACTTTAAAGTGCTTTAAATTTTACAGTATTTTTGGCAATTTTAAAATTGTTTTAAACTGTCATTTTCCGTTGATAATAAATTTTCCGTGTTCTTCAAATCCAGATCAATAATATTTTGACTGGAAGCGTCCTCGAGTTTTGTAGGCTTCACTATCTTTGCCATTAGGGTTCTTATTAAATCCACGATGGCAGTGTACAAAAATGGCGTAAGTGGTTTCTCGCTTTGAAATCGTTTTTTAAAAAAAACTGGAAACATTCTTTTAAAGGCAGCAGTGCTTCTGTCGCTGGAATTTAGTAACGTTTTATCGAATACAATTTGTAAGGCCCAAAGTATCTCGGCGGACGTGACGTCATCATCATTGTATGCATGGTGTTGTATATTTCTTGGTTTTTCGGTTTTTGGTTGATTACCACCACTTTTGGTACTTTGAGGCAATTCTATGCTGACTGTTGTTGAAGTTGTAGTTTCAGATTTGGTAATCTTTTGCGAAAAGAAAGAAATGTCAGGTTGCCCTTTTTTTAACTCAATATTTTTAATATGTTTAGGTCCCTTGGCATGTGAAACTAGAGCTTGCCTACCCATATTACTTAGTTTAAATGATTTGCAACATACTTTACAGCAGGGTTTCCCAACCAGGGGGGCGCGCCCCCCTAGTGGGGCGTAGAGGGATGTCAAGAGGGGCTTGAGACGTTTGTGTTTTCAATAGAAAAAATATTTCAATGCGTTAATGAAGTAAAGACTGTAGGGAGAATGCAAGCTCAAGTATCTCACTAGTATTGTCACTATACATAGTACTCTTATAGATTGGTTGATAAAAACGTTTTAATTTAGTCAAAGTTCATTTTGTGATTCTTTTTGTACAAATTACATAAAAATAAATGTTGTTAAAATAATGCGATTTTTATTGTAGGTACTTACTTACTGAAAAAATATTTGGGAGGGGGGCATGAAAATATTATTTGTGATCCGGGGAGCCTTCATGTAAAAAAGGTTGGGAAACCCTGCTTTACAGTATGCTATTCCTGGTTTAACTGGGACATCATTTAACCAATCCGAAAATTCTGAACTTAGGAACAATTTATTAAATGTACATTGTTTAGCACTCATTTTAGCACTGTTGCCCGTTTACTATATTAAGTATATTAATAGCATTCACAGTGAACTGCTCACTAGTCTGCACTCTATAATCAAATCAATAAATAATTATAAAAAAAATACAAATAAAGATAACTTATAATTTGCACTTTCACATCCACATTAGAAAATATATTATTTTATTGAACCAAAAAAGTACAACTATTAAAACAAAAAGGAGTAATCTAGTTATGACACAAAAATCATAACATAGTTCACTCTAATCCCGAAAAAAAAACTATATGAAAGTAACGTAATTATGAACAAAATTATGTCATAATGTAGATCACTCCACTCCATTAGATAGAAAACTAAAAAGGAGTAATTATGACTAAAAACGCAGTCATAATGTAGATCACTCCAAACCTGAAAAAAAAATGCTTTGATAGTCAAGATTACGGGTCTTTCTAGAGCATAAATTAATTATATCCCTCATTTTACAATCACTGGGAAATTTTGTTTTTTTTTCTCCCTGACTTTCCAGGTAACCCCTCTATTTCACTGACTTTCCCTGACTGCTTTGAGCTTCCCTGACTTTTCCCTGATTTTCCCTGACTTTCCAGAATGTGGACACCCTGATTTTCATACAAGTGTAGAAAGGGAATTAATTCTCTGTTTGATGTGGTACGTCCTAAATTATAGATTTGTTCCAACATAATCTAGGCTCATTATCACAGTCAAAAAAACATATTGGTTTAGAAATTATAAGCTTCGAAAAGCTATTTTTTGACACAAATTTTTACGCATGTTTAGACGTAAAATAAACACCATTACGAGTGTAAAAATAAAATAATTAAACAACAGACATAGTTTATTTATTCGAATGTTTTAATAATTTTATTTTGAGCAGATAAATTGAGTAGTTTTCATAGAAAAACTACTCATTATATTATAGAATTCCAGGTCTCCCAAACGACTATACGCTTTGCTCCCTTGTCCTTGTTTTCAAATAAAATACTAATAAAACACGGGGCTCGTATAATATGTGTGTAAACTAGCAAATAAATTGTTTATCATTAGAACAATCTTAGTGAAATAACAATTATATTAGAAATACCTACCGATGAGATAGTCCAAACGTTCTGCGTACTCTGGCCGTACTTATTATGTAGTAGAGGTATAAATCTGGCGGTAGTACCCTGGAGCACAGTAAAAAGACTCAAATACAATTTTTGGTTGTTTATTTTTCAGGAAGCAAATGATTCACAGCATTGGTGGGATACAAGGTCTTACAATACTGGGCCGAAACATTCATTTTCCTGAAGTGTTGATTTTTGTTTCTTTTTTATAGTAGTACAACAGCTTAGAATACATAAGTACCCAAATATAAAAATGTGGGAAAACAACTTTATAGCTGTAAGATAGTACAATTTATTTAGTAAAGCGAGTTTCACTTTCAAATCTTTATAAACTACACACCTTACTAAATCACAATTTCTAATTATGTCAAAATTATTTATCACATTTATAACATTCTGTACAAAGTAAAAAAATATCTTCATACTTCCACTAGTAAAAAATAAAGCTGCATGAAGACTGCAACAATAACTTTCATTAATATTCTGACGTATGTTTTCACTCGGTACAAACGTATTATAGTTAGGTACATTTAGATAGGTAGTCGATTCTGAAAACGTACTACTTGTTAAAGCGGTATTTCGCACACAAGAACGGCAATTGAGGCCCGCGTTGTCACACTCAAAAACATTAAAATGATATGCAGTTATGATGCTATTTTACTTAATTCGTCGAGTGGTACACAGCGGAACTACGGATAGGCGTACTTAAACATACAAATATTAAGTTTATTTTTCTATGTTTAATCTAAACTTCAACTTGTTTTAAATATCATAATAAACTTGTTAAGATATAAATAACACAATAATTACGTTACAAGGACATACAACCTTCATAAGGAGTGATGACATTCATGTATTTTACAAGAGTCCCTTGCTTATCTGAATTAATGTGAGTGACGTTGAGCTTCATAGTATGGAAATGAATTCTCTTTGTACAATAGAGCGTAGAGAGAAAACAATGGTTCAGCATGTACTTTACAATTTTAGTAAACAAATTTATGATCGGATGATATGTAAAATTTATTTACTTTATTAATCTAACCAGAAATAAATAGATGCACTTTAAGAGTCATATCAAACAATATATAAAGACACAAGTATACTAAATGCTTATAAAAGAGAATGCAAATCCCGAAATGAAGTGGACCTTAATTGGATGAGGACAATCGGCCAGGGCAGTAACACCCAGCTCCCACCCATGCGCGTGACGCATCTGATTCGATTAAAAAAACATGTTTAATTATGCAAAAACAATTACACAACCCTTCTAATTTGAACTTTTCTCAAAAACTGGGACTTTAAAATGCAAAATTGTGATTTGTGACAGTGAGAAACGATCGAATTACTCTATAGGGACACTCAAATTATTACAAAGTAATTTACAAATATACTCAATCTCTAAATATTAACTAATATAAACTGAATTATTTACAAAATATGACCACCCCAAACGTAACGTGGCCAGTTCTCTTACATATCTGTAGTTATTTACAATGACTATATAAACATTACTTTAAAGAGCATTGCATTTTCATGAGCTTGATCAAATTAATCCCTTGTTCAAAAGATAATGGTTCATGGTGTGCACGCAGGTACAGTCAGCATCAACACTATGTATACGTTTGTTCTTCAGTCAATGAAATAAAGCCTAAAATTGAATACCTTTTGATACATTCATTGATGCTTACTATACATTATTATATTGTATGCGGTCAATCTCCCACACGCAGTCTGTTCCACATTTCATTTTGTCAAATACCTTAATGTTTTTAACTTTCAATAAACGATTTCTGTATTTATTTTTTTAGGCTCTACAACATTCCCGATCACCTGAAGCCCAATCATTAGCTAGTATTAGAAATCAGTCTTGGGTCAAAGGAAACAATTCAGTACTCTTTTTATATAAAATTCGTCATTTTCCGACTTACTTTGAACAGCGTGTTAAATATACTCATTTGAAAAAAATAGGGCACGTTCTGTTATAATGATTGTTAACATTTTCTGACTGCCTTTATATTCTGTTATACATAGTAGTATAGTACCATAATAATTCAAATAATCACAATTTCAAAATATAAGGTATCATCATAAAGTACTTGAAAGTGATACAAAATTATATTAAAAGCGCTTCCGACTGCACAATAATTTAAATTATAATTAATAAAAATATAGATAAGTAGTTCAAAATAGCTATGTATTGAGTGAACATTGGTGCCCTTTTTTGCAAATGAGTGTACTTTAAAAGTGAAATGGCTCACAATAGAATTTAGTGATTTCACAAATTTTACGTAGTATTTTGAAACAATGGAACAACGCAGAATTTTAGGGAATTCCATGAGCATCCCTTTACTTTGGTTACTTCGAAATCAAACGCATTACTCCACAACAAACCAGTCCAACACAATACACATGTAAAACAGCAGCAGATATGTGAAATATTTAAAAATAATTGATTTCTAACTAATACAACATGAGAAAACGTAAATAAACATTCGTATACCATACACGTCGCTAATTAGATTTAATCATAACCCTATGATATTTAAGTTATATGTCGCTAAACTTATAACCATTCTCACAAACGCCTAAGTGGAGATTTAACTTGTACTAAACAACTGTACTATACGTTTATTTCGATAGATACAGTAGGCCTGCCATAAGTTTGTATAATTGTATTTACTGAAGACTTATATAAATTCTTAGTTTTAGTTTGCCACAGAAAAAAAATATGTCATACGATAGCAAATAATCTTCGCAAATAATAAAATTGTTAACAAAAATTACGACAGTAATTTACTGTAGTAAATACTCATGGTAGGAATACACACTCATGGTAGGAATATAGTTACAGGGCACCTCTCTACTGCCAGTACACAAGGCCTGGTCCAGGAGCGGGCCACTAGATTTTTCTATAATTTGTAAAATCGGACATTAATATTCCTAACAATAATTTCATAATGCAAATACTAAACCAACGGTTTACTGATAATAACCTAATTGATTTACGGATATAATTTTTATACCAATCAATTACATCCGCTATGGCACACTAAACTTAAAATGAAGACCCAGCGGTATACGCACCAACATATACTTTAAAAATGGCAAGATTGCTTTTAAATGTCATTATTAGTTTTTAGTATTAATCCAAGGTCACTTAAAGTTGTAGCTTAATTAAAACAGAAAAACGATATAAAGATATTATCGAATTAATTTGCAAACGATAAAAGACCTAGGTATTCGGGATAGAGCGTCGTCGCATATTTATACATATATATTTATTTATATTAAAATCGTAATATAATTCGATATAATCGACATCGGTCAAATATAAACGTACTAACAATAATATTTCATATAATGAACGCTACTTTTTTTTATATCATGAATTTAAAAACAAGTTTTTTGCGTCCACGTTCACTACTGTTTGTAGCTTTAAAATACATCACGATAAATTATCGCACGTGTCGAATTCGTAAGAACTGTATTCCTGTAGTTCATGAATACTTCGAATATCTCATGCACATGCACAATCATGAATCCTAAATGAGCATAAGAGTCTGGCTCATAGATATATCGGCACTACACCTATTTATTATTAACCTACTGCTGTTATAAACAAAATATGGAATTCCCTCCAAATTCTAAATACATAACAGCTAGCAGCCATTGAATGTCTAAAAATAACGGCACTTTCAATTTAAGTAACAAAGTTGAGTTGCTGCTGAATAATTTGAAATTCATTACATTTTCCAAATAATATTCTAATAGAACTGTTTTAAAATAAAACATAATCTTATAATATTAGGATTATTTATTGATTATTGATGATATTGTCGATATTGATAGAATTTTGTGAATTTACAAGATCAATAGCATTGTCAACATCGACTGTGTAAACGACGTCGACAAGAGTGCGCCGTCTTCGTCTATCGCAAGTCTGTACAGAGAGGGAGCACTTTACACTCTACCCCACACACATTGGCAGCTCGATTGCTACTATTATTGTAGTAATTTTATGTTGGCATTCACATTTATATTCTGTAAAACAGTTGCACAAACTGTCTACTCAGGAAATATCTGGATAGATGACTTTGATGTTTGCACAAATGTAGCCGATATTACCTTTCGACCACCTACGCACCCCATGCCACGTAACCAATACCAGAGATTTTTTCTTATTACGTAACCGGTTTTGTACGAAAACATTCTTGGTGCAAAATTATAAAAACTCCTGCGCCACCTATTAAATCGCTTACCTGAAGATACTTAAAGATAGGGTCTGTCGAGTGAACGTTTTTTCATTAACCGCCACGGAGACTATTATTAGAAATTTTGTCCGATTATTCAAACTCAAACGGTAGCGGATATACAGTAGCTAGATATATAAAAAATGAATAGACAAGAGGCAGAAGTTACATATTTTATGGATTGGATCTATGTCATTACTTATAAACAAAATTTAAAATTTAAAGCATATAGAAATAGCAGTAACAAACCTCTGCAATGGATGTCTCCCTACTAAACTGGTTGTGTAGATAGAATTCTTCTATGACACTAGTTACTACGTAGCAATAACTGCGTAGACGGTGGAAAGATTTATTTTATGTTTTATACCTTTTGATATTAGGCACAAAATAGCCGTCCAAAGTGTGTAAATTGATATTAAAACTATCTAGATATTTACTTCCTCTGTAGTATACTATTTCTCTGTCCAGTAATGCTTTAGTAGACTGTGAATAATAAAATGAAGCGATAAATTGGAATGTGATAAATTGTGAAAAATCGAAAGTGCAATTACTCTTAACATAACCAAATCAAAATTTATTGTTCTCTCATAAGTTAGTCCAATAAGCGCACATAAGATTAACATCATAGGTCTATCGAATATTCGATCTATGATCAAAATGTCTGTTAAAATTCCTACTCCAACGAGTGTAAGTCGCGGGTACCGATATCCCGCGTTCCGGCGGGCTCGGGTCGATATTTACAATTTTAGACCCGACACTTTGGTACTAATGGACAGATCGCACGGGGACGTCACGAAGTGCGCGAGCTAACTCCTCACCTCGTTCGGTGGGCGGCTAGGGTCAGGCGTCGCCGCGGCGCACGGATCCTACTTCTCCGTGGCATCGGGCGGCGCGCCGCCAAAGTCCAGTTGATAGCCGCCGGCGCGCGTCATCTCCTCCATGCTCGGCTCCTTGCACTCGTGGCCGGCGTGGCCCGCGGCTCCGCAGTTCCAACATGACAACTTCGGTGCGGCGTACAGAACAGGCACGAATCCAGCAAAAGGCGCGGGCGTCGGATACGGCGGTGGCTCTCCGTTGGCGAAAGGCGGCGGAGGCGGCCGGTAGGCGGGCGGCGGCCCCGCGTAGGCGTAAGGCCGCGGATACGGTACGAAAGGCAGATGCGGTGGCGCAGATGGCGTGGCCCGGCGCGGCGCCGGCGCCGGCGTGCCGGGCGGAGACGACGTCGCCGAAGACCCGCTATCTGACGACGACCGCGTCGGTGGACAGTACGTACCCACGCGCTTTCTGACACCGTTTAGCTTCTCCAGCGAGCGATATTGATGAACGGCGTTGATCTCGCGTAACCTTTCGTCTCCGATATGCCGTCGCTGCAGCCGGTCTACTCCTTCCATCTGTCGGAGCAAGGAATTTTATTTATTTAATGCACTTCTTCATATTTAAATAGCAATTGAAACTAGGTTACGGTGAACTATTTACATCAGGTGAAACATATACTTGACCCCGACATTGTATTAAAAAATCAATTCGTTAGAGCATATTAAAATGGGCGACTCAGTCACGATATGACTATGGTACAAAACGAATAAAACCATGCGTTATATATATGTAACTTCAGGTAAGTGATTTAATAACCGATTAACGATAACCTGAAGATACCTAGAGGTAGGATCTGTCGACTATACTTATAAAAACTCGTAAGTGTGAATTTGATACGTTGTGTGTGTTGAGAACCAGGGACTCAAAAACACCTTCATAAAGGATACACATTCATAACAATAACATATTCAATCTGTTACAGAATTATTCCTGTAACACTTATTGGCGTGTTTTAAACCTGTTTCGCTAGTAACACTTATAAGGTGTAACAGATATAACGTTTCTGTTACCAATCTGTTAGAAAACTGTTTCTACATTTTTCTAGACGTGTGTACCTACGCACCATACTGGTACGCGCCGCGTGAGCTGTTGCAATCGGTATAGTTATGCCAATGTAAACCTTATTGGTTGTTACAGTTATTAACACTTATAAACCGGTATTTCGGAAAACAGATTCAAAGTGTAACACTATCTTTCTGTTTCACTTTAAAAACAGAAATGAAAAACACTGTTCATAACACTCCATTCGGTTACCGTTAAAGTCCCTGTTGAGAACTGATACAACGCGTGTGGTCGTCGTTTGGCTAAATAGGAGAATTATACCTTGTCCATTTAATTAACAATTTTTTGACAGCTCGACGACTGACAAGTTAATGTTCTCGAATGTAATACCATTCCGTTTGACTATTATCATTAATAGAATTAGGTACGTATAACTAATAATCGATATTGATAAATGTACATTTTGATGTAAAGTTCTCTTAAGTTTTTTTTTTTTTTTGTATTATCATTTAATCAAATAAATACCATATATTTATTTTAGTTGTTTCAACCATGATTTTTTTTTCGGCTTAAATTAAATGACATATTAAAGCAATGTGTTTGTATGTGACAAACACATTGCTACGCATAATTAACGCATAATGAACATAATCTTAAACAGTTACGTACTGTGTGAGCTATCAAAACGACAATAATAAAATGAACAACGTAAGGTTAATAATTCTTAAAATTTTCGTTAGTTTTAATATAATTCTACCGATTATTTGTAATCTGTGGCACATTAACATGGTGTTTGGCACATCACTAAGGGACGGTACCCGTCCATGAAGTACAAGATTATTTGTATGAAATTTTAACGTAAACAAGACGAAATTTCATGAGGCGTGAGCTGTCAAAAAACTGTTAATAAAATGGACAAGGTATATGTTACAGATATCTTATAATAAAAAAAGAAAAATCATTCCTGCAGTTTTGGAAAATTTGGTTTATAATTCACCGTTCGGGGGCCCTACCGGTTAAGCTGAAGGCGATTCCTATCGGACTTTTTGATTGCGGATTTCAAACTTCAGCTTAGATTTATGGTACCAGTGTTTCGGTTAGCTGGTAGAAACCCTGGAGCTCTACCGACTGAGCGGAAGATATGTCAATAACAAAAACGTAAGACTTATTTTTCAAATCAGAATATTCGATGGTAATCAGTTTCAACCCCGGATTATTTTATGTTTTACTGATTGTACGCGTATCCAACACACGACCGTGTCCACGACAAGCCACATCTAGATTTGCTATTTTATTTTATCGACCACAAATTAAATAATACTACAAACGGCAAACTACACACTAATACATTCTCAACCAGTCAGCCATGCCCATGAAAAAAAGTAATACTAGATGTAAAGGAGAACAAGAAAACCAATTTAGATAATAGATATATTATCGAAAGCGTAAAATCCAAGAATGTGTACATTTGTTTTTTTTATTATAAATGACATATTGTAAATGACATAAGTCAATAGAGCCCTGTTCTTTTAGTTCTGTTTGCGAAACACAAGTTAAAGCCTAATCTAACGTCGAAAATCCTTTGTTTTGAAGAGACACCTGGATGGATCTTTGGGAGATTGTCAATGAAAGTGTATTTTTGTGATCACATGGGTTCTAAATGTATATGATTTTGAGAGTTAGAAGGAATGGTTCTGAGATATATTTCGGATTATTTTTAGAGGCTTGGGACCTTATATCTATTACAGAGTTTGTGTAGTGAAACCCCACCGCCCTCTCTTTATACCTTGGCTATATAGTAATATCTAGTATATGGCTTGGCTATATAGTCATTGTATTTTGGGGAAATCAAAGAATCTAGGATGTACCGTAACTTTTTCCTACAATCGAGAGGAAGAAATAGATATTCGCTTACAAAATGCTTAACCTTTCCTTTTCCTTGTGGTCCAATGGGTACAGCGTTGGTACAGCGCTTGGTACACAATTGACAGGTCGCGGCACGCGAGTTTAAAAATGAACAGCTAGACAAGGAAAATATTTCGGAAAATTCTGGGTCGAAAAAAGAGAAATTTTATATAGGTCTCATTCTTAGTAGCAATTAGTGTTACACTATTATCCATTCTGTACATTTGTTATGCCTACTTATTTTATAATTACACTAAGTTATTTTTGCCATGTTATGACATTATGGTGCAGTTTAATAAACAAGTGAAATTAAGTTTTTTAGAAATCACAGATGGATGTATTTTGGTCTAGAAATTGTTGCATGTAGAAAGATAGGACGACGACATTTATATATGTATATATATGAGAACGAACTATTGGTCGTCCAAAGTCCTTTTCGTAAATATGGTGATAATTTTATTTATTTTCATAGTTTAGTTGCTGCCATAGTATCACCACCGCGGTACACCACAGCTTTGTGCACTGTCGTATGTACATATCTTCAAGGGCGTCGCCAGGGGGGAGCAGGGAGGGGTAGCTGCCCCCCCCCCCCCCCCCTCCCCAGATTCTATTTATAAGTTTTATTTATTGTAGTCTCTTGTGAAGCTTTATACGTTGGGCTCTGCACCGTTATTATGACAATCGCTGTAGATGTAAGTGAAAAGCTATCAACTTTGCCCCCCCCCCCCCGGTCATCGGCTGGCGACGACCTTGCATATCTTGTAACATATTTATGTGTTAGTGTATTATACTAAATAATTTGTATACAGGTGATCCTGTTGCTTCTGTCTATATTTTTCATTGTATTTGTTTTGTGTGCATGTGATAATGAATAAACTTCTTATCTATCTACCTTAAATAGCGAGCTGAAAGTTTCACATAGCCACATTGATCCGTAATAAATACAAATGGAGTGACCAAATCCAGAAGGTTCTAATCCAGATTTATTATCAATTATCAATAACAGATTGGAAAGGTCTGGCTCGATCCAGGTGTGACACCTAAATCAAACCCAACCTCTCTTACACATGGTGCAGCCTGCCATCTTGTACGAGGCTCTGACGAATGACAGGTAGGACACGTCCATCACAACTAAGAAGTACCACTTCACAGAAGAATGCAGCCAAATAACAATGCCCTTGTTTGTGTTTGTACCATACACTTCAAACATAGCCTTAGATAGTAGTGTCCATGGTTTGTAAAAAGCCGAATATACCATTTTACTACTTGAAAGGCGATCCATATGTATTTTTCAAATCCAAAAGCTTTACTTGTAAATTATTTCAAGACATACTATTGCATGTTCTAATACTTCACTATTACATAAAAAAAATACAATTACTATAGATGATAGAAATAATCAAAACAAAACCTATGTAGATATTTTCGTCTTTGGCGAATTCGCCTTTTCTACAAATCACCAACGATAGATAAATCCAAGGAGTGATAAGACAATTGTGTTTTACCTCGGCAAGAGCTAGGGCTTCGAAGTTTCCAGCTAGGTGCAGAGCGAGAGCGTGGTCGTGCGGAGGAGGTCCAGACGTGGGCGGCGGTGGCGGCGGCGAGCGGTCGCGCGAGGGACGTCGGCGCGAACGCGGCGAGGCGGCGCGACTGTCTCCCGGCGACGAGACCAGCGGCGACGCGGGCGCAGGCGGAACACCGCCCGGCCCGCCACCCGCTCCCGGGGGATAATTTAAGACCTGAAAATTATAAAATTTCTTATCAATGTCTAGTATCATTATCTACATTTATAGACAATAGTCCTCAATAAGAAATTAAGTCTTGATATTACAGTACTGTTCTTGTTACTACAGGTTATTAAAAAACTCCACAAAGCTCATTGTAGCGTACGCGGCGTATATGCTAGAAGTAGTATGAGAGTGTGCCGAGCACATACAATTTTCAACACCTCCGCACATAGGGTTGCCAACTTTCTTTACAAGAAATAAAGTATATTTAGGTCTGCGAAAAATTTTAAACAGTATTTGAGAAAAACAAACAGTATTTTATTTATTTAATGTTTTAAATACATATGTTTTAGAGTTTCTCACACAACTTATTAATTAACATATTTTTTAAAATATTACATACGCCTCACCACAATTATAATTAAAATTAAATCAAGACCTCATTTTTAATTACAAATTCAAAAAATGCGTTAGTTTAGTGTTAAGCATTTTGATGCTGAAAACAGTATTTTGTATACATACTTTATTTTTGTTCAACAGTAAAAAGTATAATGCAGTGAAAAACAGTATAATACTGTTTTTAACAGTATAGTTGGCAACCCTATCCGCACACGGTCATAATGCCGTGCCGCGACGATGAAGCAACGAGCGGTATGCTCTTGGCACTCTCTCGTACTGCATGCAGCATACAATCTGTGCACGAATGCTATGACGCAACGAGCAATGTGGTAAAATCCTTAAAAAACCACACTGCAGTAGATACCATACGAATATTAAAGTTCTAAAAAACATAATTTTAATAATAACAGTTTTTGTCAATCTAGTTAAGTTTAATTGATCCATATGATAATTCAAATTCTTTTTATTATAAGTAATATGTATTTTAGTGGTCACCTGACCGGGTTCCAAAGATTTTTTTTACCACCACCATTTATATTTTTAATAATTTTCAGTACCTACACCAAGTAGCACTAATAAGTGATATATCATTCATCAATCGATGCAAACGTTTCGCAGTTACGAGAAGAATATAAATTCAGTTTCGATCCAGTTGGTATTCTCATATCATAATATGAAATTTTAAGTTATATATGAACTGTGTTTACATCGAAATATGACCGGAAATTAAATCAAACTAAGAATGGTATACTAATTAATGACTAAAATCATGTACCTATATCATTTATAGGCAATTTATAATTCAATCTCAATTCGGTCAATTTTCATTCTGCAGTCGTAAAATAATTACAAGAATTGGCCTTCAGGTCTCAATCACATGACCCTCCTTTTTTGGCTTCATCGCAGTCGGGTAAAAAAGATCTTCAATCTTACCTACAGCAACTACTGCACATTAAGGAGGGCCGTGTGATTGTTTGTCATCCGAGAATATATAAAAAGAGGAAAAATTATAAATACCAATTTATCGGTTCATAGGTTATAAATTTCTAGGTTATTTTTGCGTGATTTCGGAATTAATCGCAATAATAATAAAAGCTAGAAATAGAAATAAAAGAGCATAACTCGAAAATGTATGTAAAATTATTCCTGATTACAACAACATTTAGCAGGTAATAATCAAAATGTTTAACTATTTTTTTTTGGACTGGGAAGAAAAAATATCTCCTACTTAATATTAAGATTATCTAATAATCATCATACAAAATGTAATCATAGTAATTAATTATTAATTATATTACATAGTATATAGAAGTAATCAATCAATACCTCTAATGGTTGCTGAACTATAATATTCCCAGTCCATCCATGTGGTCCCATATACTCTCCTAAATTGTATTGAGGCATTGGCAATCCAGGCGGAGGATGTTGCACCTCACCTAACATGGGCACTACACCACCGGCACCACTCAGCACTGGAGGGGAATTGAGTTCAGGCACTGAATCTGTACTAGGTGGCTGAAATAATAGAAAATGTTACAATAAATAAATCATTCATAGTTATCAATCATAAAATATTATATACATTCATGATAAAAGAATGGCTAAGATTGCTAATATAATTAAAATCATATATGTATGATAGATCAACTGTAATTTTGCAAGGCAAACATTTTGCAATGCGGTGTCAGATTATCGCATTTGTCAGACTACAGAATACTGCTATGAACCCCTTGAACAGAATTCTTCAAAAAGAGTACTTTGTAATTCAACGAATTACCTACACATAAAAAATAATAAGACATAGAAGAAACTTCGTAAAATTAACCATAAATAATAAATAAAAAGGATATCCTGGGTTTGTGGTACGTACTGTCAATGTGTAGGTTTATAAAGGATGCCAGATTAGGCATGGGTTGGGTTAACATACATTGTGTTACTTCTGAATAATATAGATTTCTGATGGTGAAAGTATTACCTACTATGCTGGATACCCTCTATAATATAGAAGTTTAGACCATGTTATATTGGTCAACTACAGATTGAATTGGCTGTCTAAATGTAATGACAACAGCTAGGACTGACGCTGCTGCCAATATGCTGTCCGAAGCATAGAAGCTTTGCGGGTATATAGATAAATCATATTATTATGTTCTTTTTATCATGAAAATCATAAATTTTATCTCATGAGAAAATTTTATTAATATTAAAGATACTGCTTTATCAAACTGAAATAATACAAATGATAATATCTCCAGTTATACAAGCTTATTAAGCCTTTTAGTAAGTTTTATAAATTATGTTGGCAAATTTGTATCAATTGTTGACAATTGCAATAGTCCATTGAGTTAATTACTTTTATTCTTGAATAGTGCAATTTATTATACAATAATTATATTATGTCTACATAAAAAATATTTTTGTTCTATTTAATTAAAGAACACAATTTTCTATGTAGACATGGGACAGGGCCCACCACACATTCCCACCACTGTGTCTCCTGTGTAGCCAGGATTAACAGCGGCGACCGCCAAAAAAGGCAATGAACAATGAAGTCCATTGCAGTCCCAGGGGTAAAACTACAGCTGCCTTGGAACTCACAACAAATTTAATCAGAAGAAAGGAGTAGGATGCATTTGGAATTTGATTTGACCCAAGCTTTAGCAATGTGAGAGACAGCAATATGGCAAATAAGGCATTAAAAGCTTAAAGAGATGGCTAGTCAAGTGAAGCTCAACTGCCGTGCACCACGGATTTTAAGTTTCTAACACTATTGGGGACCCAAAACATTGAGTTGTTATCTAACACCTAGATTCCAATAATATGAATTGCAAAATCATCTGAACGCTTGGTAATTATCCCTTGTTGCTACCAAATCTGAATAGTATACTACCCTGGATGCAACAAACTTTATACGTCTATGTAGACATATAAAGAACAGAATATTATTTATTTAAGGGAGTAACTACATATTTTATCATTACATTTATTAAAAAGTATTAATGTACATTTGACTCTCTCAGTGCCCACAAGGACCCAAGGAAAGATATTTGAATATATTCAGCTATGTTTATCTTTTGTTAGACAATCTAGTTACATTTATACAGTTCTAGACCATAGCTGATATAAGAGATTAACTATGCTTATTCAGCTCACTTCAGGTATTGTTCAAAGAAAAACATTGTTTTGAATGGAGATGTGTATGCTGCAGAACAGTGCTAAAGGCAGCAGTACAAAGCTGAACACTGGGCTTAGCATGTACCGAAAATGGTTGTTTATACACAATATGCATAGAACCTCTTTAAATATTAGATATAATCAATATAAAAATTCTTCATTGCATTGTCTTTATGGACATAATTGTTTTCTTCCATTTTCATGTTATTTTATATAATTGCTAATGAACTATAATTATTTATCCAGTGGTGGCACTAGTTAGCACCTGTCTTCCTGTTAATCGCTGTATCATACTTAATTATCTAAATATTTATAAAAGGTACCAACACTGACCTGCACCCCGGCTGATTTAACATACATGATACCAGGCGGAGGCCCCAAGCCTGACAAACTAGGAGGTGGAACTGACATATTGGGTGTGACACTAGACTGGGTATGGCATACACTCACAGGTGCTACATTTATGTGTTCAGGTTGCTCTTGGAACTGTATCCTTTGGTCTTCCATTTTCAATTTATCTAATATATCACCGAAATGCGATTTTTGATCAAATGTAAAAGCTGGATGATGTAATGCCATCGTATATAGCAGTAAGATCTCTTCTAAGAGTTCGCCATACAGACCCTTTAACAGCCCGCTCTGCTCCAAGCTGACCATGGCGTTGTACAAAGTAGTTGCACATGCAAAGTTGCACGAACGCAACAACGACACATACAGGGCCATTTTCCGTCTTGTCCTGGAGTCTGTGTTCGGCGCTCCAATGTCTGCAGCCAGGTCTGTTGGGTTATTCGCTCTGAGTTCGGCACCACGCAACTCCTGAAAATCCCGCTTACCAAGCTCCTCCAGATATGTCCCAATAAATCGCAATTCGAATGGTAGGCACATATTTAACAATGTACACATAGCATCTATGCGTTTATAGCTTTCCAATTCTTTAAACCATGATACCACGTCCTCTTTGCAAACCATTTCCAGAACACATTGAAATTTTATGTAAAGAATCAACCGGTCCCCTGCAGCCGAAGCGCCTCCGCAGATTATGATGTTTGGCACACACGTCTTTTATGATAATATAATGGTTGTAATCCAACAATATTCGACTGTAACATTAGTGATTATAGGCTTTTTATCAGTATTTCCCAAGTACAGTGTATTGGTTAAGCAACTACTACAGGCAATGCTAGTAGTTTTGTCTCGTCTAACGTCTATAGTCTATGCTGGCTGCGAGTATTGAGGAAGTAGAGTTTGTTAGTGTAGTGCCGCGAAATCAATTTAAAATCAAACATATTGATCATAGAATTAATTTTGTATCAAAATCGATTAAATTAGCAATTTACTTAAAAAACGAAGATTTTAATTAAACACTTTAGACAAACATACTTTTATCATATTAGCCTGTATATATTTAGTTTAGAATTATAATTATCTATTGAAGACGAATTCTGATTGTTTTCTTAAACTGTGCTAAAACTTTCATTGTTTACAAACATATATCGAAAAACTGAGGCAATAAATGTTAATGATTTATTATTCACAATTAAAGTCTAAATGAATAACAAATTATCATTTCATACAACACTGTCTCAATAATCATAACTAAAATCGAACTATAAATTATAAACTAATTAATATAGTTATAAATTTAATAAAAGTGACTTTCGTTCGTACATTAGGACTTGTGAGTTCACCACTTGAAGCGAGGCAAGGGCGTGTGCAAGTGACGGCTTTGAAACGGCTTAAGCGTTCTTCTTCTCGTACTTCTTGCAGGTGATTCTTGCATTTCATTTACTTTCTGCACAGATTCGTCATTCGCGGTGGGTATTGTATTGTAAACTTTCCATAATTTAAGAGTAAATTTTAAGTGGATATCAATATTTTACCAAAGAAGGTACTGGTGTATCACGGTGCTCTTAATAATAGTTACTACGTTGCTCATAAATTTTGAGTACATGAGAGCGTGCGTATAATTATAATTTAATTGATGATAAATATGGGACATGTTCACATCATTCCACTAAAATCTAATACAATAAAATAAATAAACACGTACGCGCAATTAATAATGTAATTAGGTTACATTCAAGTAGCATCTGCGTAATCAGGATGTAATGCAAAAGTCTGTACCTATTTTCCATCTTTTTTTTTATTTAAGTACGGAACGGTAAAGGAAAGGGGTGTGTGAGGTAGGGTCTGTGATCCCAATGACACACTGGCTTCGACTAGCATTAGAGCTTTATTTTTTATTTAAAAGTACCTATGCATTGTTATTATGATGACATCGTTCGGCTCCTTTGACGGTGGCGTTTTCAGCCTGGCTCTACACAAAAACAAAAATGTTATAATAATTTATGTCATATTTATAAGTATATTACTGAATGTCGTTTATATAATATTATCTATATATTCTTTGCTTCTAAGTCAAAAATAAAAGATCTTTATTTGTTTTGGGTCCATGCGGGTACTTAGACACGTCATACATTATTGTTTTTCACATAATTATTTATCATGTATAATTTTTCAATTTTGAAGTATTTTATACATATTATAACTTCAAAATGGAAAAGTTACATTGATTTATAATGTTATATTAATGCTATAAAATATGGTGTACCACAGGGAAGCATACTAGGTCCCCTATTATTCATCATCTATATTAATGATCTGCCCAAAAGTGTAAACCATTCAATGGTTTTGTTTCCTGATGACTGCACAACCATATTTACGGATGACAATACTCCTGAATACGAGAGGGACATAAAGAACTCTTTAGGTTCTATTGTTGCTTGGCTACGACATAACAATCTTAAAATAAACCTTCACAAAACACACATTATGACGTTCAAAAATAAAAACTCTAACTTCGACACTCTCGATATAACCACAGTATAAGTAATAGTACTAACGTACAGTATGGACACTCTCTGCCGCTCTCACTAGTCGACCTCATCTCCCCTATGAGACCGATTTGGAACCGTTCGTAATGGATGCAACGTCCTACAAATTGACGTCTCTCGTATTTTATTCTCCATTCAGTTTAAAAGATGGGAGATAATTGTGCAGTGGATGGATGTCTCAACACATGGAAAGTCAAAAAAAGAAATTTATTCGATCCCTTTGGATGAAATAAAGTACTGATTTTTTTATAAATTAAAAAGCATGCGGCAGCCATAGTTTCATCATAACTAATTCATGTCTGTCAAAGTAGGATACAAGATACAATTAATACGAGATGAGAAAAGGATAGCAGATTTATATGTCTCAAAGAGCAAGTGAGTGCGCAGACGCGGAATTGACATTGCTGTCACTTGAGTTATGGTGGTTTATTGTTAATGTTTACAATTTTCTTATTTACATTTCAATGTTTATTGTGCGTGATGTCATATGTGGTATTAGTTTTAAATTACGTTTGTTCCATGTGTGAATATGAAAATGAATCAAATCATTGCGCATGCATTTATATGAATAGTAAAAAGCTACAATTAGTGAGAATGAAATGGTTTGACCATTACAATGAACCGGTGTTCGGAAGGCGAACTTTAAGGCGTTTGATTTAGTGGTGATTAGAAAATATAAAATTTTGGGTAAGTTAGCAATGGCAATTATACAAGGCGTTTGTAAATATTGGCTGAAGTCAGTATTTACTATGTTTTTTTTTCTTCACTACACCCACCTCACTCACTCGCAGGAACACAACAACCCTCAAGGAAATTGTTATTTGACTGCGGTATTCTGTGAGGTGGTGGTACTTCGTCAGTCGGGCTGCTTAAAAAATACGCTATGTCCTACCTCTCTTTTCGTCAGAGCCTCGTCTGTCAGTCAGCAGGGTGTACCCCGTGCAGGTAAGATTGACTTTGGTTCAAAGATGTTGATGAACCACTTACACCGCCTTACATGTCCGACTAATAATTGAATACTGTCAGCCCTAGAGAACGTCACTCAAACGTAAGCATGTGTACAGACGTCATTTGGTTACTACATGCAAAAGCGCCATTTTTGTATGGAGTGGCCGGGGTTTGATATAACTGAAGATAAACAAATAGAAGAAGTCCGATACCTATACGAAATTCCTTGGCATCAACATTGATGCAAATCTGTCGTGGAAACCACATATTGAATATGTGTGTTCTAAACTAAATCGTTTCTCGTACGCACTGCACATGCTTAAAAAAGTTTCTAATGTAAATGCTCTCCTAATCGCCTACCACGCTTACGTAGGATCCATACTCAAATATGTTGTAGTATTCTGGGCAAACTCAACCGACAAGGAGCGTGCCATTAAGGCTCAAAAGAAATGCATCCGATCGATGTGCAGTATGAAGCAAACCAATTCTTGTAAACCTAGCTTCCAAAAACTCAAGATCTTAACACTCCCTTCACTATACGAAGCTGCGTTACTGATAAAAAAATATATCAATAACTTTGGCTCTCTTTTTGAATTAGCAAATTGTAGAACTACCTTGTTCAGTAATAGTATATTCTGCATGCAAATAAAAATTTATAATAAAGTGCCAAGTTTAATAAAGGAAATTGAGTGCATACGTACCTTTAAATATAATTTGAAAAAACTATTAATTGAAAAGGCATAGATGAATTTTTAAATGATGAGAACATGACACATGTAATATAAATTAATTTTAATATGATAGTTTGACATATATTCGATATAATGTAATATTTGATAATATTGTAATACTCGTAAAATCTATTAACACTGTAATTTTATAACTTCGTATTGGATAATATGTAAATATATTGTAACATGTTTAGTGTAACTTAAGAGTTTAATGTTAAATTTGCACACCTAACGGTTAAAATATAGCGATCACACAATGTATAAAATTAACACCAAATGTAACCTATATTTATGCAAATAAATTGATTTAATGATTGATTGACAATAACATAATAATATTAATAAATAATATACAATATCAAGAGTAGATGTATACATACAATATTACGTATGTCACATAATGTCAAATAACACATGTCATAATATTTAATATACCTATTTATTTAATATACTACGCATGCTACACAGTAATACATATTCTGTCCTTGTAAACACAAATCGACGCACACTAAACAATACGTTGATACGGTTGTCGATAAAGAGCTCTACGCTTAACATCCTGCACTGAAATCTTGCCAAACATTTTTTTCCTCCATGTAATTTCATCAGCTTTTTAATTGCATAGAGTATTCTTTATCAAAGATTTGGTTTACTTTTAAGGGAAACAAGCACTAGACATGTGCGCCCATTGCAAAATTGTCGGCGGCGCGCGGGCCGGTCAAACTCGGCGGCGGCGGCCGCGGGATAGGCAACAGGGTACAGAATCGATAAACATGTTGTTGATGTCTATCACAACACTATTTTGTACATTGTGTTGGCACAATTGTCTGGACACCCAAGTGACAGCTGTCATTCGTAAAGTTTTTTTTATTAATGGTTTTACTGCCCCTAAATACAAGTTCTTTATGTCTTGCCTTGTGTAAGTCTGAATGAACACAACCACAGTGGTAATAATACTGCGAAACCAATTTTAATAACAGGGGTCCGATTCCGCTAATGAAAGCCGCTACGATACACTTTCGTATTCACATCGATTAGACGTACTTTTGTCTTAACAAAAGGCCATAGGGTCTTCTATGACCTTAGTCGTTCAATTCGATGCGAAGTGTCGTTGACATGTCGTGAAGCATGTCGTCGAACTATAAAATCGTATTCTCGTGTGGATAGAATCAACCGTCAAAACGTGATTCGACCATAGACATTCAATAACTATTGAAATTGAATGTCTGTGGATTCGACTTATTACAGAAGACTGGCTATGTAAAAGAGAAATAATGTATATAGAATTTATGACTACGTTAAAGCGACAAAGAGAATGAATTCGTTTTTTCCGCAATATGAAACCACAGCCTTTATCATTATACAAGTTCCCGCTAATTTTCAAATGATCTAAAATATTCTAAAACGTATGTTAATGTAAATTTATGTTTAAATAAAAGTTATTTAGCTTATAATTATATTAATGTCTAGTTACAGACAGAGTGACCAAAAAAATAGAAATTAATTAAATTAAGAATGTTACTAGGTATGCCAAATCGCTTGAAATGTTGTCTCAGTGAAGCCTGTATGTATACAAACACACTAGTTTTTGTTGTAGTCAAAAATACCTAGTAGTTTTGAATTTAAGCATTCAAAGTTTCGAAAAATATCGAGTCCCGCTAACAGTCTTGTGACGTCATTTTACATAGCATCGCACGGGCCACGGCCACGGCCACGGCCACGGCCATGGCTCACTTAGTATTAGGAACACATTCCAATGTCACAACATTCTAATTATAGTATTTAATTAATTATTAGAGTAATTAAAATTAAAAATAAATTTATAATAAAATTAAATAAAATAAATTTTAATAAAATTTATAATACATAAATTTAATTAATTATTATTATTATAGTATTTAGTTAATTATTTAATTGTAATTATAGTATTTAGGTATAATTTCAACGGCACGGGCGCGCGACCGCGAGCGGACTGAGTGAGCCAGACTAAGCCTGTTGTACGATGACGTCACACAGCCAGCGTCGTACGGTTACAACTTGTTTTACTTCTAAATCGGAAACTAATTGACATATCGAAGTAATTCTTTCACTAGTATTTTTTATTTTTGACAGAGAATATGGAGTGCTAATAATCAAAATTAGTTAACATTCTCCATTGTAGATATTTTCCCTCGCCTGGCAACACTTAAAGTACCGCCAAAATTTGTAAACATTGTAGTTTGTGATTATGTTTCACTGTTTTTTCTAGTATGTAGTATTTCTTGGATTGTGTATTATAATTTGTAAAATACTAACCTTATCTAAAACGATTAAGACGATTATTCGTGTTTCATCAGGGTGAAGTTTGAAATGTTGAATGACTTTTCATTCCGGTAAAATTTCATCATCTGATTCATAGGACATTTGCGACCGTGACCGTAATAATCACATTTCATTTGTATAAACACAATATTACAAACATAAATATATACAAATATATGCAAAAAAGTAATACGAGTAAACTTTTTAACAAGATGATGGTATATATTTTAAAATGTTGTCAAAAGAATGTAACTAATATTTTAAGGAAGTGTGATCTTTGGCGGCGCGGGAGCGGGGTGGTTGAATTCATTGCAAGCATATTGCAAGTTGCATCCGGGGTAGTATACTATTCAGATTTGGTAGCAACAAGGGACAATTACCAAGCGTTCAGACAATTTTGCAATTCATATCTGAAATCGTTCAATTGAAGCCCTATCTAAAGTTCTCTCTGTAGAATATGTCGAATCACATTTTGAAGGGCGATTAAACCCCATGATTATAATCATTGTATTCCCGTGTGGTAGGTATACGATATGTATAAACGGGAATACGATTTTATAGTTCGATCACAGACCTAGGATTTTTAGTTCGACAACATTGTCATCACCCATTTTAAGACACTTGGATTAAATGACAAAGGCCATAGTCTAATCGGCTGATGTGAAAACAAAAAAGGTATAAACGGGTATCATAGAGGTACGGAAATCGGACCTCTGAAGCCGGTATGACGAAATTAATAACTTGATTGTCAAAAATAATCTTCGTTTGAAGAGAGTTGCCAGAACGAAGCGAAGAAGTAGAAGAACATTAGGTAGGGCAGTAGCTGTCAAAAATATGAACTCGGCATATTTTTGACAGAACGAATACCAATGACATGTCACTTTTTAGAATCTAATTTTCTCGTCGTTTTTGTTTGTCGTGATTATAATTTACCCTATACTGTAATCTGAAGAAAATTATATTAAAACATGGCACCAGTTGATCAGGATGTGGAAATGAAAAACGTGGAAAGCCCTGCTGCAATCAGCGATGTTGAAACAGGTGAAGTGAAAAAGGACGCCGATGTTCTGAGTGTTCAGGACTTGCGAGAACATGTTAGGCAGATCGATAAGGCCATTACATCCAAGGAACCAAGATTTGCTATGAGGGTATTGAGATCTCTACCTAGTACTCGGAGAAAGTTAAATGGCAACGTTTTAAGAGCGATTATTAACCAATTATTCCCATCGAGCCCTGACAAAGAAGCATTACTCGCTTTTGTTGAAAGTCCGTTACCTGGTGCGGTTGAAATTGAACCTCCACGATCTAGAAGTGCCCCGAAAACCCCAGCTCCTGAGGTAGATTCATACATACACTTGTTAGTGTTACTTCGTCTGCTTGACACCAATAAGCTAGAAGAAGCAACGGAATGCTCTCAACAGTTAATGAATAAAGTGACAGCACAGAATAGAAGGACACTAGATTTGATTGCTGCCAAATGCTACTTTTACCATTCAAGAGTATTTGAATTAACCAATAAACTTGATCTCATTAGAGGACTGCTACATGCTCGTCTCCGCACATCTACTCTTCGCAACGATTATGAAGGACAAGCAGTACTCATCAACTGCCTTTTACGTAATTATTTACATTATTCACTTTATGATCAAGCAGATAAATTGGTAAGCAAGTCTGTGTTTCCAGAAAATGCAAGTAATAATGAATGGGCAAGATTTTTATATTATTTGGGTAGAATAAAGGCTGCTCGCTTGGAATACAGTGATGCCCATAAGCACCTAGTACAGGCACTTAGAAAGGCTCCCCAGACTGCTGCTGTTGGTTTTCGTCAAACAGTGCAGAAACTGGCCATTGTCGTAGAACTACTTTTGGGAGATATTCCTGAAAGAGTTATATTCCGCCAAGCACCCTTGAGAAAGGCTCTAGCACCGTATTTCCAACTTACTCAAGCTGTAAGACTCGGTAATTTACAAAGATTTGGTGAAGTACTTGAAAATTATGGCCCACAGTTCCGCAGTGACCACACATTTACATTGATTCTTCGTCTTAGGCAAAATGTGATAAAGACTGCAATTCGTTCTATTGGCCTTTCATACTCACGCATATCACCTAAGGATATAGCCAGGAAATTGGGACTAGACTCTGCTGAAGATGCTGAATTTATTGTGGCAAAAGCAATTCGAGATGGTGTTATTGAGGCAACGCTTGATCCAGAGAAGGGCTACATGAGCAATAAAGAGAGTTCAGACATTTATTGCACTAGAGAGCCCCAATTAGCATTTCATCAGCGGATATCATTCTGCCTGGATCTTCACAACCAGAGTGTGAAAGCTATGAGATATCCTCCAAAGTCTTATGGGAAAGAATTGGAGAGCGCTGAGGAGCGTCGTGAAAGAGAACAGCAAGATTTGGAGTTGGCCAAAGAAATGGCTGAGGAGGATGATGATGGCTTCCCATAAATTCATTATGTAAATTGCTTATAAATTAGATTCCCCATGTATTAGGGTTTGAGAATACTAAACATACTTATAAATAAATACTAATGTTTGATTCTTTTTTTTATTGTTATATTCCATGTCTCTGAGGTGAAATTTTTGTCTCCTTTTGTGAAATGTTTCTGTTGAGTTTTAATTCTTCTAGTATTGTAGTTATTGTAGATAGTGCACAAAAGGTCCAGGAGGGTCCACATGCCACTGGTGCTGCAGCACTGGATCCATTTCAAGATAAGACTAGATGTTGATTGTTCCAGTTTAAGATGATCCAACATAGAGACATACATAATACTTGTAGCATTGTATATAGGACCCTGTTTTACTGGAATTGTTATGGTATACAAGCTGTTGTCTGTATATTAACTGTTAAGTTTATAAACACATTAATGTATTGTCAAGGATACCACTGAACCACACCACTGTGGTAACAACCACCGTAATGTAGTTCTAATGCAAGACATATGTATGCGTTTATCGATAACAATTATTTACCATTCATATGACCACGACTTCGGTGCTATGATTGTAGATGATTTTTTTGGAGAAGACTTAAAAACATATTTTAAACAGACTTTTTCACAAAATATAAGTAATTATAGCACAGATAGCTAATGAGGTTAAAAAAAGTTATGGTAAAAACAATGAATAGTAATATGAGTTATAGATATTTTTATTTAGTTTTGTTACGAAGTTCTGTTATGGATAATTTTATTTTGTTTTAAAGACAATTATTATTACGTTTTACGAATCCCTTGAGGACTCGCCCAATTTCATCATCTAATACTTGTTATTATCATAAATTAAAACATAACGAATTGTTTTTATCCACTCACGTGCTTGCGTTATTTCGCCGCGCAGCACATGTTACCATCACTAGTCTGCAATGGTGTTGTTACTTAAAAAAAAATGTAAACGACACCACTGTGGTGGCGTTTAGTGGTGCCGTTGACAATACACGATTAAATTTACCCTTAGAAGTTTAACATGTGACCTAGGTTTTCCTCCCAGCAATATGAACAATATCTTTTTTTATTACATTTTTATTATGCCTATTAGTTGGTCTACTTTTGTTAAAAACATCCTGGATGTTTGTGATCATCTTAATCACTTTATTGACCATTACCTTAGGTGCCAAAATTTCATCATATTTTTCATTACTTTTGTTCCCGTTCAGTTACACTGAGTTACACCATGTTGTTTAATGTGCAAGTGGTTTATCAACATCTTTGAACCAACGCCAGCCTCACCTGCACGTGGTGCACCCTGCCGACTGACAAACGAGGTATTGGCGAAAAGAGAGGTAAGGCATAGTGTATTTTTTAAGCTGTCAGACTGGGGGAAGTACCTCGGCCTCACAGAATACCGCAGCCAAATAACAATTCCCTTGAGGGTTGTTGTGTTCCTGCGAGTGAGGGAGGTCACCAGAAAGAATTAAAGGAAGGAGTATAGGCTAGTAATGCATCGGCGACCCCTTGCTGTTGTTGATCTCCATGAGCGGTGGGGATTACTTTCCATCAGGTGATCCACATGCTCGTTTGCCCCCTGTCATATAAAAAAAAATTGTATATAAAAATTGTATTTATCTCGAGCTCCTCAGTGCTTTGGAGGGCATAATAAGCCGTCGCTCGGCTTTTGTCATTAGGTGGCAGTCGCTAAGCCAAGTCAGTGGGCTTTGAGCGGCTTATCTGTTGTGTATGACATGATGAGATTAGATAGACCCTAAGAATAACGACCCATATGCAGTGTTGTTGAGAGTTGTATGTGCAGTATTCATGATATTTCGATCATTATTAATAAAATAAATAAATAATAATAAATATTGTCAGACAAATTACACAGCGCCATCTAGTCCCAAAGTAAGCGAAGCTTGTGTTATGGGTACTAGACAACTGATAAACATAGGTACGTAAATACATTTTTTTTTGTAAATACATATGATACATAGAAAACACCCAGACCCAGACAAACAGACATGTTCATGCACACAAATGTTTGTCCTGTGTGGGAATCGAACCCACGAGCGTTAGTGTCGAAGCCGCGTCCTTGACCGCTACGCCACTGAGTTCGTCAGTCATTATGATTTAATGATCGAAGGGAAATTGACCAAGCCAGACTAGTGAAGTAAGTAGTTGTTGCGGGAGGAATGCCATGGTTACCATAGCGACCATGCTAGCATTGTAACATGTTTGTTCAATAAAGTGTCAAAAGTTTTATTGAGTTAACGTGCACAAAATTTCTTTGAATTTCTTTGTACCTACCTTTTGAACACAAGTGGTCAAGATGGTGGAGTTTTCGCCATCAGCGATGGAGAAATTAGCAGAGTTATTGAGACCCCCTGAACCAGAAGTGTTGCAAGGGGCAGATTTAGTTCCGTCCGGTAATAATCTATTACTTCTCTCTGAGAAAGTAAAGCCTCCACCACTGGTGATAACGCAGGAACTCCTTTCTGGTGATCTCACTCGCAAGAGCACAGCAACCCACTAGGAAATTGTTATTTTGCTGCGGTAGTCTGTGAGGTGGAGGTATTACAACAATCGGGAAGGTTATACGTTGAATCCTACCTCTCTTTCACCAGAGCCTCATTAGTTTGTAGGCAGGGTTTACCACGTGCAGGTGAGCTTAGCTTAAACTATTAAAAGGATGAGCCCCCTACACCCCGAGTATCATAATAAAGCAATAGAAACAGCGTGTCTATATTTAATAAATTTAGTATTAAACAAGTGTGGGTAATAATAATGTATTTTTAGGGTTAGGACACTGACCTAAAATATTTTTTGATAGACTGGAAGAGATCCCTTCTGGGATAAGTCCGCCATTGTTTATGATATTCTGTACTTGTAATTGTATGTCTTAGTACAATAAACTTTTACAAATAAACAAACACAAAGAGTAACAGGGACACAATATATGTAAAGTAATTGAAAAAGTCACTAAAAGTGTTGAAATTTTCTCACACACGTAGTTTCGGGCTTCAGCTAGTTCATGATAATTTAGCGTAACAGAACAGGGGAAGCTAAAGCCGATTAAGTACCATCGAATATTTTGATTCGAAAAATAGGTCTTACGTTTTAGTTACTTGCAAATATTTTCAGCTTAGTCGATAGAGCTCTAGGAGGTCTACCAGCTAAGCTAAACACCATACCCATCAATCTAAGCCGACGTTTGATTTTGGCAATGGTAATCGGCATCAGTATAGTAGTATTTCCTCATTTTATTTCGTTACTTGCTTATAGTCTAATGAGAGATCGCCATTGTGTTCCGACTATATATACAATTCTCTACTATACTCGTATATGCTTCTTGATTGCAGCAATTCAAGGCATTTAACTGTCTACAGTGATAAATATAACTAGATACATTAGTTACAGCTAGAAGACTAAATGATGCCATATTTTATTATTATTCGGGTGTAATTGGTTCATCAACATCATTGAACCAAAGCGAACCTAACCTGCACGTGGTGCAGCCTGCTGACGTACAAACGAGGCTCTGGCGAATATAAAGGTAGGGCTTAGCATAGTTTTTAAGCTGCCCGACTGGGGAGTACCTCCTCCTCACAGAATACCGCAGCCAACTAACAACTCGCTTGAGGGTTTTTGTGTTCCTGCGAGTGAGTGACGTCACCAGAAAGAATTAAAGGAAGGATGTATAGGCTGGCAACGGATCGGCGACCCTTGGTGTTGCTGATCTTCATGGGGGGTGGTGATTGCTTTCAAGCAGGTGACCCACATGCTCGTTTGCCTTCTCCCACATAAAAAAATATATTTAGCGTAGGAATTTTGTTGGTGGAATTTCTTCAGTGCGCAGGTCATTATCAAGATAGCTATGATACTACCGTTAATCCTCTAATAAATTAAGAAATATTTCTGGACAAAATACATACTTGTACATGTAAGTAATACATATAAAACACCCAGACCACGACAAACGGACGTGTTCGTGCACACAAATGTTTGTCTGGTGCGGGGATCGAACCCCCGACCTCGGAGTAGGGATTGCAATGCTGGATCCGCCACATTTTTGCCTTGGACTTGCTGGATCCAGCTTCCGGTGCTGGATCCAGAGATGCGGATCTACAGTTAGATGAAAACGAGAAACTTATTTTCTTTATATACGAAAACGCCAAAAAATTTTACGTTGACCTTTTTTTCCGCAGGTTTTATAATCACTCCGAATTGAACCGAAGTAAAAATTGTTGCTAGTCAGTCGCCCTTGTGGCATGTGTGACTCTCCCTCTCTAGACTGTACTGCCCCCTTACCACCAACTTATTCATACCAATGAATAAGCGATTTTATTTCAACTTCAATAGAGTCGCTTATTCATTGGTATGAATAAGCAATCTATTCAGTTATTGAATCGCAATAAGAGTCGGTGGTAAGGGGGCTGATATCTTTTGGTTTGATTTCTACTTCAGATGACTTTTAGAATCTGAATCAACTTGACAAACTGTTTTCATAATTTACCATTGGATATACTCGTATATTAATAAACATCCCGCTTATTCAAGTTTCTACAATTTTAAATCCAGCTCGAGCCAGCGCGGTTCCAGCTGGATTTGCTCTAATCCAGCAAAAGTCCAGCTGGATTGAAAATGCCGCTGGGATGCAATCCCTACCTCGGAGTCAAAAAAGCCATTCGACCTCCGGGCTCGTCAGGTCGTCATAATAATAATACATTATTTCGAATAAAAAAATATATCTATATTTAAGTCTCATTAAGAGAATGTAAAAATAAAAAATCAAAAATCACAAAAAAAAAAATAAGTATAATGTAGCGCCTACATCAACCATGTGGTTTGTTTCCACGCGTAATATACGGACGTTGTCACAAGCCTTTACAGATTGGCGATGATTGTTTACAGCTTTCGATATAACATCATCACGGGACAAAATTCCCCCTGTGGACAAAGAAAAAAAACCAAGGACCATTGAGGAATTTGAAGAACAGGAAGAAAAAGAAGCCAGTGCATTGGGACAAACCGGCGCGGGATTGGGAGACAGAAAAGTGCCCGAATATACCATGAATTACCAGCAGTCAGTGTCCGCAGAGGATGTTTTCCTTCAGGTAAGGGCCGTAATTTTTAGCCTCTATAAGAAATCTTAAAAGTACTGAGGTGTTACGTATGCAGCGGGGGATGGACACAGTTTAGTGAGTCTAATTGTTTTTTTTTTAATACTACGTCGGGTGGCAGACATGCATACGGCCCGCCTGATGTGAAGCGATTACCATAGCCATATTAAGGCACGCAACATAAAATATCGCTCGCGCGCCGCCCGCGCTGCCAACGCAGCATCTCCTTCCTTTCTGGTGACCTCACTCACTCGCAGGAACACAACAACCCTTATACTGGGAATTGGAGCATTCCCCAGTCGGGTAGCTTACAATTACGCTCCCTTTCGCCAGAGCTTCTTTTGTCATTCAGCAGGTTGCACCACGTGCAGATGAAGTTGGTTTTAGTTCAAAGATGTTGATGAACCACTTACACCCCAAATTGTTTTGATAGGTAGCATTTCTCGCTCAAGGGCAGTTTTGACTGCATAAAAAATCGGTGAGCGGGCGCTGTATGGAGTTGAGTGTGCAAAATATGAGGACCGCATTCTATAAACAGTTTTGAATTCAGAAAAGCTTGTAGAATATGATTCTGAATGTTGCCAGGAAGTTCCTTGGTCCAATTTTTTTTTATACCCCATTCCCTTGGATATCGAGTAAATGGACTGAACAAATGCTTTACAACAATTTTAATCATTGTTTTATTGAAAATTTTCAATTGTTCCTTATGATTAAAGATACTTATAGCTACTAAGTGGAAATAAAAAAACAAAAAATAAAAAAATGTTGAAAAAAAATATATTACATAAAAGGATATTTTATGTAATTTTTTTTTTATAAAAAGAAATGATTACATAAAATGATTACAAAAATCTTATCGATCGACCTATACGATCCTCTTTAAAAAAAAAAAAAAAAGAATACTGCTCTGCTGTGTTTCTGGACATACAAACAGCCTTTGATAAGGTGTGGCACAAAGGCCTCCTGTGCAAGACAAGGACATCTCTACCCCATAGCTATTATCTACTTGTAGAGTCCTGTCTCGCAAATCGAATATTTCAGGTGAGAGAGGAAGGAGAACTGACTGAACGGACATCCATAATATAATAGTAGGAGTTCCACATGGATCAGTGCCGACTTCCCAGAAACACTGATGTAGAAAATAAATCAAAGATCAAATCTAAATGCCAATCACTTTTATAATAAGGAAAACAAAGGAGTAATTTATAAAATGCACTTGAATGTACAATAACGCATAAGCAAAAGGAAGTTGAGTATGCAAAATGTGAGGACCGGCAATACACTTTCCATTTTTAGGAGAATGTGTATCTACATTTTGCATAATAAGGATTTGCATGTTTTGTTAGTATTATTATTTCTTTTTAATACTTTTTTATTTTTACCCGCGGCGGAACGGAGACGGTACATGCGTTTGGGGTGCTAAGGATGTTTGTGCAAATCAATGTTGCCATTTATCTCCAAAACTACGAGTCCGATTTAGATGCGGTTTTCAGTGATGGGTTCGGGTTTGATTGGTGCATGTTCTTAGATAGGTGTTACGGTGACAACTCACCAGGGGGCGCTGCAGTAAGCATTTGTTTGTAAAACCAATGTTGTCATTTCTCTCCAAAACTACGAGTCCGATTTAGATGTGGTTTTCAGTTACGGGTTTGGTTTTGATTGGTGCATGTTCTTAGATAGGTATTACAGTGACAACTCACCAGGGGGCGCTGCAGTAAACATTTGTTTGTGAAACCAATGTAGCCAAATGCCAATAAATATCTCCAAAACTACGAGTCCGATTTTGATGCGGTTTTCAGCGATGGGTTCGAGTTTGATTGGTGCATGTTCTTAAATAGGTATTACGGTGACAACTCACCAGAGGGCGTTGCAGTAATCATTTGTTTGTGCAACCAATGTTGCCATTTATCTCCAAAACTACGAGTCCGATTTTGATGCGGTTTTCAGTGATGGGTCCGAGTTTGATTGGTGCATATTCTTAGATAGATGTTACAGTGACAACTCACCAGAGGGCGCTGCAGTAAACATTTGTTTGTGCAAAACCAAAACTACTAGTCTGATTCTGATGCGGTTTTCAATTGTAATACCTACGCTTTCTCTCTAAAAAGGTTGAAATAAAAACAAAATTAAAATTTTTGAAAAAACACACGACGGTTAAAACGTAGTTGAAAAAGGATAAAATAATTTTGAAACCCCCGACTTAAAGAATTTATGCTATGAACTTAATAAAAAATCCAAGAAAATCCGTCGGGGGCTGCCATCTCTATTTTAAATTTCAACATAAATATAAATAAGTATACAAGTTACTATAAAACTGCCAAATAACACATATACCGTCTCCGTTCCGTCGAGGGTAAAAAAACAAACTGTACAAATATAAATGAAAATTTTTGATTACTTATGTAAAAATTTCCTTTTATTTTTTTTTTCAGCAATATTTGTTTAATTTTTTATTTGTTTTTTTTTTATTTCCACTTAGTAGCTATACGTATCTTTAATCATAAGAAACAATTGGATATTTTCAATAAAACAATGATTAAAATTGTTGTAAAGCTTTTGTTCAGTCCATTTACTCGATATCCAAGGGAATGGGGTATAAAAAAAAATTGGACCAAGAAACTTCCTGGCAACATTCAGAATCATAATCTACAAGCTTTTCTGAATTCAAAACTGTTTATAGAATGCGGTCCTCATATTTTGCACACTCAACTACCTGTGGCGCCTGCACTAAAAGTCGGTTTACTGACGATAGTTGAACGTGACAACGTCATAAGAAAATACTGATAGAGTGTTTGCATTTTTCAAAAGAAAATTTTAATGGAACGCCTCAGAGCGAGGTAACGCCGCATGTGTCATGTTTTTTCGTGCGTGCAGCCGGCTCCATCGAATTATAAGACGTTGTCACGTCAAAAACCTTTTTTTACCATTTGGATAAAACAAAGAATGTTGCAAGCACGTGGTTGAAACAAGCACTCGTAAGCTACGTCAGGAAATGCGAACTTTTTTTCAAAATTTCTGTCGTAACATTTACTCAGTCACATACTTATCTTTTTCATTCCTTTCCGTTTTGATGTATGTATGCACTATTCAATCCAATTAAATTTATTTTTACCGACCGGTGTCGCTTTTACAGCATTGTCAATGGTATATAAATGGTTCTCTCGTTTCCATAGAACATCAACAAAACATGATGAAATTGATGACGACGTCATCGTTGTCGTCGTCAAACATTATTAACCCCATTGCTGGAATATCCTCAATCGAAGGGGTTTAGATACTCATATTATTACATGCTCCACCAAGCTACTCAACTTAACGCTTAACGTGCCCTCCGAAGCACTGAGGAACTCGAGATAAATAAACCCATTCATGAACAGGCTACGGTCGACGTTGCTTGACTTGCGTGATTGATTAAACTGCCACGCGCAATGACGCCATCGAACTACTCAAAATATCTTGTAAAGCTGTAAAAGCGAAACCGGTCGGTAAAAATAAATTCAATTAAGTGGAACAGTACAAGTGAATTTGTTACATCAAAATGTTCATAAAGTTCCACCTAGGGCCAACAATCATATAATATATCAACAATATCTGGACCGTCTTTTAAAAATGGCTCAGTGAAAGTTATGATGTAATCACGGCTGTTGTCATTTGTTTATTGTCGTTAAGCCAAGTCAGTGGCCTTTGGGTAGCTCGAAAACACTGGCCTCCGTCAACCTGCAGTTGAACAGCGTGATGGAAAATGCTCTATACCCCCCATTCTAATGAGGGATACCCGTATCCCAGCAGTGGGATGAATATGGGTTGATACAGATGCAGATGTATGTTTAGTAATTTTAGACACGCACGCAATAACTTTTCTCCCGGAAGACGGACAGCAGCGTCTCCCGGGGTATTCCACCAATAAGCTGCGTTCGCCAACTGAAGTCGGTTTTTTTTTTAAAAACAACATTTATTCTCTTCAATTCTTCTCAAAAATTAACAGAAGACCATAGCAACATTTACCTACGTTTGTTAGGACCTTTTGTAAAAACGGATAGACCACTTTCTAATCCAATCGTACTTAGTATAAATCTACCTTATAAATTTTATTTGTCAACTTGATTAAAAGAGTGCAATTATAATCAATATAAATTATAATCAATAATCAATAATAAATCCATTAATACCTGAAACAAGAAATTATTAAGACAAACATAAACCCGACAGACAATTTCTAACATTTTTTTTGTTTTTTTTTTTTTTTATCCTGCATTTTTTTTGTCGCGAGCGCAATATTAAAATAATATATATATGTAACACTCATACAGCTTGACATAGGAAATTACAACTCATAGGTATGATGAAATCCTTCTAGCACTTTGGGCTGTAGTGTGCCAAAAAAAAAATACATAACATACACTTGTATACATTCATACCCATACATACTTATATGCACTTGAAATACATAACTCACAATACATATTCCCATTTTCGTCAGTCGGGTAAAAACGTATTTTTTATTGTTTCAATATTAACTATTGTATCGATTGCGATGAAATTTGGATAAAAATGGCGATAGTTTGATTTTCGTAGACGGAAGCGAATTCATTATAATTGATTGTATATACCTAATTACCTACATATCAAATGGTTGCGTTGTACATAATGATGACATTGCTAATAAAAAATCAAGGTTATTTGTATTAATTTGAAAAATCTTGTTAGAACATTAGATCATCCATTTATTTTTATAAAGGAAAAAAGTAGAGTTATGTGATCGGGTCGTCGTAGTCTATAAAATAAAACATTTGCTACAGCTTGCTTGCTTTGAGTATTACCTACTACGGTAGTACTATTACTACTTATTCTGTGTATTACACGCGCGTCTCATCTTCATTCTCTATAATTTCAGCAACTGTTCGGGTGCTCTTTGGTGACGTTACTCGTTCTTAGGAATACAACAACATTTAGCATTTAAAAAATCCGATGGAAATCGACTTCAGGGGACCCTACAAATCAAACTTTAACTTAGATTAATGGTACTTGTGTTTTAGCTTACTCGTACCTGATAGTAACCCAAGACCTCTACCGACTAAGTAGAAGACGTCAATAATTTAAACGTAAGATGTATTTTTAGAATAAAAATAATCGTTGGTAATCGGCTTCAATCTCTGCGGTAGGACCCCAGGTTAGGCGGTACGGCCGGCGGCCCCATGTTAAGATTCACAATTAACTTTGGTCACCTTGAACTGCAACAGTAGCAGGTATAGATGCATGTAGCATGGGTATCGAATTAGATTTTCTTGCCAGTTTTGTCGTTCCTATCCATAGACTTATATACGCTTAGGTGGCATGGCAAACATGAGATTTTATTTAGCTCTGTCATATTATATGTTTCGCACATTATTGTGTTTCCTTTAAAAAAACCAGCATGTGCCTGTGATGCGAAACAAAAAACTCAATCTGTCACATTTCCTTACATGAAGATAGTGTAAGTTACTCGTTTTTGAGTGAATTCGATGGAAACTATCAACTTCTCTATAGTTTTATTTGTATATGTCTGTTGTCTTATTTACAAAGCGATAGACTGCGTCTTGTAAAAAAAATAAAATGCAATGAGCAATAAAGTTTAAAATATTGTGCCTTTTTTTGCAGATTGGCCCGAAGACTCCCATGTCAGCTAGTTGTGAAAATCTCATAGTAAGGATCAAGATGCCAGGAGATAAGAAAGAAAATGTCGATTTGAATGTTGATACAACTGGCATATCTGTGAATTCATCGCAATATTCCCTCAAGTTGCCACTTCCACACGCCATAAATCCTGATTTCTCCAAGGCTAATTGGGATTCCACGAATGAAACATTAGAACTGACTCTGAAATTGGACAGGGAATTTGATTATATTAACTTTTAAATAAATTAAAAATAGTAGTTAACAAAACGTTCTTTTTTTACAACCTTTTACTTTTTAAGCCGAAAAGTAAGTAACCATTTTCAAAGAGCTTATTTATAACTAGCTTTCGCCCGCGGCTTCGCTCGCGTGAAATTTGGGGTAATACATGTTTACTCATTTATCTATAGAAGTACTCGTGTAAAGTTTAGGATAAAATAGTTCAACTAATCTCGTTGCCCCATACAAACTTTTGACCTCCGTTTCACCCTCTTAGAGGTAAAATTTGAAAAATCATTTGAAGTAATTTCGTGTCCACTGTGTTATATTTTCAAATCGATGCCATTTTCGTAATTGACGTCCCAGGCAACCATAGAATCAACACCCATATTGATATTATGACATTTCAATCCTATCGCATCTCCACAGGGGTGATTTTATGTCACGTCGGCTATGTTGGATTATAAAATATTTGTTCTTTTTCGTAATTAGCGTCCCGATAAACTATAAAAACAATACCCATGAAGATTTTCAGACTTTTTCACCCCATTTTAGACATGTCGACCCCATCGTACCCCAAAAGGGGATGATGGTTACGTTAGCCACCTGTTTTTGTAATCAGCGACCCGATAAACTATAAAAACAATACCCATGACGATTTTTAGACATTTTCACCCCACTTTACCCCTTTAGGGATTGAATATTGAAAAATCCTGAAACACGTATTTACACATTTATCTATAGAAATACTTTTGAAAAGTTTCGGATAAAATAGTCCAACTAATCTTGTCTCGCCATACAAACTTTGAACCCCAGTTTCATCCCCTTAGGGGATGAATTTTGAAAAATCATTTCTTAGTGTACCCCTAGACGTCATAAGGAACCTACGTGCCAAATTTGGAATCTCTAGACCCAGCGGTTTGGGCTGTGCGTTGATATATCAGTCAGTCAGTCAGTCAGGATTTTGAATTTTATGTATATTCTTTAGATTGATAGAACTTTTTTATTTATGAACCGATTGAAATGCAACAAACACTAAATGTTATGTAGAGCAAACCGTAACGCATTAGTGAAAACTGCGTTCAAATAGCTTAAGACGTTTCTAAGAATAGCGTGCACAAACGTACAGAGAAACAGACAAACAGACAAAAATTCTAAAAATCATTGTTTTGGGTTCTATTGCGTTCATAAAGCCCCCCATAATAGATTTTCTTATGTCTTCCATTTCTGCACACAGAGTTATTACTAAGCCAATTGATATATTTTTTGTGCCAATTGTGGTCACCCATCCTAGTTGGAACCACGACAGGGGTTGCTTAACTTGCGTTAGCGCTACGACCTCTAAGCATCTCTCTCATTGTATTATTTACTTTAACGATGATGACATAATACCTTCATAAAGTTTCAGTTAATTCAACTGAAAAGTTTCAGTCAATTCAATTGATTGGTTATTTTGTACCAATTTATATGTGATTCTTTAGATTGATATAACTTTTTTATTTATGAACCGATTGAAATGAAACAAACACTAAATGTTAAGTTGAGCAAACCTTAACGCATTAGTGAAAACCGTATTCAAATAGGTTCAGCCGTTTCTGAGATTAGCGTGCACAAACGTACGGACAAACAGACAAACAGACAAACCGACAAACAGACAAACAGACAAAAAATCTAAAAATCATTGTTTTGGGTTCTATTGCGTTCATAAAGCCCCCCTATATTAGTTTTTTTTATATATCTTCAATGTACAGACAGCGGCCAGTTACGATTTTATTATATGTATTGATCATTGAGCATCTTTTGTATAAGTTTCCCATCTATGTATGTAAAAAACTATTGTCACAATTACGTAAGTAACATTGTGTTTTTACACACCTAATAATGTGAAATATAGTTGCGTATAAAATGCATAATTTTCAATATTTTTTTGAATGACTTAACTTTTAAACACAAATTTGCGACAACATTGCAAAATTTTAAAATAAGCTGTAACTTTTATAATGACAAAAAAAGGTTCTTATGGGTTCTTATGGCGGGGAAAATGGTTTCATTCCCTATCTCGCTCTTACACATATACTCTTTCTTGCTCATCATTGCCAGTCTTCTGAAGAGTAGCGAAGAAGTAAGTCTATGCTTGTAACAGTATTACTAACTTTACAGAAAAAATCTACAATTTTATTTTCGCTACCCTTCAAGCAATAATATCGGAAAATATTCCCACTTTCTATCATGCCTGAATATTTATTTTATTAAAAACATTAAACAACTCATTTGTGTGATATCCACAATCCGACCCCATTTGAACAGATAACAGATTAGTTGACACAATAAAGCTGTTGGGATATGTCAATAGGGACATATGAAAAGCCAACGTGTTACGATTTCAAACGGAGATCTTCATCAGGGTATATGTATCAACGTAGCTACCCTTCCGCATCGAACCGAGAACTTTGTTAACGCACAGAGGACTTATTAATGATAAAATATTTCAAAGCACTTTGTTTACTTATAAACAAGACGCTAAGACATTTGCATACTGCTCGCTTCAAGTGAAACCACAATACAGTCATTAATTTATTAAATATTGATATAATAATTAATAAAATTATTGAAAAACAAATAATAAAACAATTGAAATTTAATTCTGAACTTATATATCTTTTTCTATAATAAATTAAATCAGATAAAAATAATATATAATAAATATAATAATAATGATATTCAATCTAAATTTAACAGTACACATGAACTTGTATCACAGTACTTTAAGTGCCTGTCATGCCTATAGGTACTGTACAATTATGAGCCAAGCAGGCGTCAAGGCGTCAATTTGCCCGCCACGATATAAATGCCGGTTTTAATTGAATGACTTGAAGCGTGAGAATGGCAATTTATGCAGATTGATATAGGCCGTGACTAAATTTATATAATTGTTTAACAACTAGTAATAAATATTCGAATTTAAACAATTTAACTTGTACTCGTAGTTATGAGTAATTTTGTCGTTTTTGTGTGTTCGTCAGATTAAAGTAATTTTCTCTTCTTTATTAGGAGCTTGATGATGTCGTGGCGGGTATCAGTCTAATCGATCACGCAAGTTATGCAATGTCGATCGTAGCCTGTTTATGGATAGGTTTATTTACCTTGAGCTCCTCCGTGCTTCAGAAGCCGCGTTAAACCGTCGGTCTCGGTTGTTGTAATTAGATGACAGTCGTTTAGGTAAGTCAGTAGCCTTTGGGCGGCTCGCAAACACTGGCCCGCAGCAACCCGCAGTTGAGCAGCGTAGAAGAATACGCTCTAAACCCGTCGATTGTGGGGAACAGCCCATATCCCAGCAGTGGTTGATACAGATCTTCTTTTTTGAAGCCCTAACAAAATTTATGGATACAGAGATTTGTGTCCTTAATTACGGATATCTACTATGGAACCATATACGTGAATGTGACCTGATCACCCGACATGGAGCTGGGGTGGGGTCCTACCGGCTGAAGTCGATTGCCATCGGATTTTTTGATTGCGAAAATCAAACTTCAACTTAGTTTAGACCTTGGAACTCTACTACCGACGTGAAAATATTACTCAATAATTTGGATAAAAACAATAAGTTAGAGGTGGTCGGGGTTCCCGACCATGCTGGAGTTGAAGATAATGAGTTGGCGGATATATTGGCAAGAGAGGCATTAGGGAGAATGCTAATTAGTCCTGAACTTTTTGTAGGTATCTCACATGGGACAGTAATATCAGCAATATGCAAATATTCCAAACTAAGGCATCAGGCTAAATGAAAAATAACGAACGGAATGGGTCAAAGAAACCATGGGTACAGATACCGTCAAATGGTACAAATACTTACAAAAACTGGATAGGAAGAGGACACGCCTCATGGTGGGTGCACTAACTGGACAGTATGCGTGTAATGGGCACCTACATAAGAGTAGCTCGATGACGCGAGGAGCTTGATGGCACCGTTGCGCGTGTCAGTCCAATCGAATACGCAAGTTAAGCAACGACGACCGCAGCCTGTCCATGGATGGCTTTATTTATCGCGTGCTCCTCCGTGCTTTGTAGGGCACGTTAAGCCGTCGGTCCCGGCTTTTTTTTATACTACGTTGGGTGGCAGACAAGCATACGGCCCGCCTGATGTGAAGCGGTTGCCGTAGCCATATTAACGCTCGCAACATAAAATATCGCTCGCGCGCCGTCACCTCCGCTGCCAACGCAGCATCTCCTTCCTTTCTGGTGACCTCACTCACTCGCAGGAACACAACAACCCTCAAGGGAATTGTTATTTGGCTGCGGTATTCTATGAAATGGAGGTACATTCCCCAGTCGGGTAGCTTAGAATTACGCTCCCTACCTCTCTTTTCGCCAGAGCTTCGTTTGTCAGTCAGCAGGTGAAGTTGGCTTTCATTCAATGGTGTTGATGAACCACTTACACCCCAAAACTCGGCTGTTACACCCGGCTGTTCTAAGTAGATGACAGTTGTTAAGCCAAGTTAGTGGCTTTATGGCAAGGCGACTTGAAAACACTGGCCTCCGCCAACCCGCAGTTGAGCAGCGTGGTGGAGTATGCTCTAAACCCTTTCGATTGAGGGAAGACACGTATCCCACCAATGGGATGAATAAGGGTTGTCGACGACGACGACATAAGATGACATTAGTCGATAGCCCTAACTGCAGGACCTATGTAGAATCCAACGAGACCATGAGGCATATTATGTGTCAATGTATCTCTCTTGCTGGAAAGCGAATGGAAATCTTAGGAGAGGAATATCCTAGCCTGGAGGACTACAAGCACTTCCCGCCGAGCAGTGTACTAAAATACATTACTCATGTCTTTAGACAGGACGCGACGGAGAGAGTGAATAGAAATATGAAATATCTAATTTTTCTGACTTGGTACCCGTATGTATTGGAGTGATTTTAAATATGTTATTTAAAATAACTCCAATACATACGGGTACCAGGGCCTCTACCGCCGAAGCTGAAGCCGATTCCCATCGAATTTTATGATAGCAAAAATGAAAATAATAACAACAACAAATACATACAACACATTTGCCTGATATACATGTGAACATTTGAAATATATGTTGTTTATTAGACTTATCTTTATTTTTTTTAACCAGTGTTACCCACACTAGACTAATCTGTATTGTGGGTACCGTTACGAACGAGCTGAACATTGGCCTCGGTGTGCGGAATGATTAGTATAAAAAAAAAGAATGAAAGATAAGGGAGAGCATAGAAGATCCTAAAGGGTCGACGTGTCACCGAGCCTTCTAGGAAGCTTTGGACCCATTATAAAATAAGATCGTCAATAACTAAAACATAAGATTCAGTTTTCGAACCAAAATATTCAATGGTAATCGGTTTCAGTAACGGCGGTGTTTTATTTTTAACATGAAAATCGTTGTCGTGTCTTGAGTATAAAGTTGGATTTAAAAAAGTAAGCGACACTGCATAATTATGTCGTTTTTATAGACTGTGTGACGAGAGACCTACTCGTTGGTTGATAGTTGGCAATAGTTAAGTACCATATAAAGAGTTAACGATCTCAGTGAAGATCATAAAATGACGCGCCGCAGCCGGGGTTCGATGGGCGCATAAGTGTTTTTGTTTTTACACAAAAACGTATTTTTCATATTTAAGTTTTGTGTTCGTCATTCTATTAATGAATCCTCCGAACGCGACTGAGGTAATACGCGACCCATTGAGAGCAAATTACTGTTAGGTAAGTATATTTATCATTTATATTCTGAATCCCCTTGTAGGATACTCGAGGCCGTATTGATTTCGTATGCGACTATCCCGGTAACTCGTAAGAAATTTCAAAAAAAAAAAATTTTTATACCACTAGAGTGGCAAACAAGCTTACGGCCCACCTGATGGAAAGCAGCTACCGCAGCCTATGAACGCCTGTAACACCAGGGGTATCACACGCACGTTGCCGACCCTTTTCTTAGCGGAAATTTCTTAGCGGATTCTTCCTTAGCGGAAGCCTTAAACACACTATACCGAAGATACGCGACCGAAGTTCGGCGTCATTACGCCTGCAATACTTTTTCAATGACTATCGACACATTTGACCAAAATTAGGTTGCGTTTTTTATGTACCAATCTTAATCACGCGGAATTTCAGCCGCGAAATTTCGGTTTAGTGTGGTTTGACACTTAGTCATAATAACTACATGTATGCCAAATTTGAACCCTATGCAACCAGTGGTTACAGCTTTGCGTTGATAGATCAGTCTGACGGTTGCCTTTTAAATGGTTTTTATACATACACACACATAGAAGACACTCCATTCATTAAAAGAGGTTTAGAGCGCATCGTTGTTTCATTGCGAATGTTCTGAAGTTTTTATTCCGTTCTAATATAATATTGACAATAGCCACGAGCCCTCAGATATGTAGAGAATCTAGTAAAGATGCCTAACTAAAAGTAACGAAAGACAAGCTAGACGGACGTCGCTTCACTTGCAGTTTCAACTATGACGACCCAATATTTTCGTAATAATCGTACGTGTGTATCCCGGTATATTGAGGGAATTTTCAAAAATCCTTTCTTAGCGAATGCCCACGTCATAATAGCTAACTGTATGCCAAATTTCAACCCTATCCGTCCAGAGTGGATTGAGCGGAGTGTTGTGCTGATAGATCAGTCAATGCCGGTTACCTATAGATATAGATACAGATAATCAAGTGTACTGCACTATGTGACCGTGGGGTGTCACGGATCCGAATTTACATAAGTACCAATGACACCCTCGAGTGACATCTAGGGACGTGGCAGATCCGGAAAGTATTTAAATTTCTAAATAAAAACGAATTACCGTCGCGGGACGCCTGGCAGATAGGAACAATCGATAGGAATACGAGCTCAGGGCGGTAAAGGAGAGGAGAGATCGCGGGTTCGAGTGGGGAGAGAGTCGCAGAGTTACGAGGGCGTGGCGACGCATCGCGACGATAACAGCCGGCCTGACCGCATTAGATGTTTTATATAAAAAAAATATTCTTGGACCATTTGTACTCAATAACAGATAACAACAATCCTGAAACAGTTTTTTTTATTGTAGAACAATCCTGAAACAGTTAGTTTTATTGTAGATAGGTATTACTACTTATTACGTATTACGCAATAAGAAAATACTCAGACATGTTCATGCACACATATATGTTTGTTTATCTCAGTAGGAATCGAATACGTGTTTCTTGGTTTAAAAAGCAATTCATAGTTATTCGACCACCACCGGGCTCGTCACTACAGCCATCAAGATATATTGTCATACTAGCTGTCCCGGCGAACTTCGTACCGCCTAACAATCAATGAATGTCGTGGTACATATTAGCTGAACTAAATTTATGATTTTATGGAATTAAAACAATGAATAGTAGAAAATAATAGAGAAGCTCGTTGGCGTCATTGCGCGTGCCAGTCTAATTGAACACGCAAGTTAAGCAACGTCGACCGTAGCCTGTACACGGATGGGTTTATATTACCTCGAGCTCCTCCGTGATTCGAAAGACACGTTAAGCCGTCGGTCCCGGTTGTTATCATTAGCTCATCTTGAGCTCCTCCGTGCTTCGGAAGGCACGTTATGCCGTCGGTCCCGGTTGTTATCATTAGCTCATCTTGAGCTCCTCCGTGCTTCGGAAGGCACGTTAAGCCGTCGGTCCCGGTTGTTATCATTAGCTCATCTTGAGCTCCTCCGTGCTTCGGAAGGCACGTTAAGCCGTCGGTCCCGGTTGTTATCATTAGCTCATCTTGAGCTCCTACGTGCTTCGGAAGGCACGTTAAGCCGTCGGTCCCGGTTGTTATCATTAGCTCATCTTGAGCTCCTCCGTGCTTCGGAAGGCACGTTAAGCTGTCGGTCCCGGTTGTTATCATTTAATGACAGTCGTTAAGTTAAGTCAGTGGCCTTTAGGCGGTTCGAAAACACTGGCCTCCGCCAACCCGCAGTTGAGCAGCGTGTTGGAGTACGCTCTAAACCCCTTCGGTTGAGGGAAGACCCGTATCCATAAAAACTGAAGATTTCATAAAAATAAAGATTTCCTCATTGTTAATTTTTTAAAAAAAAAACGTTTTGTTTTATTTTTTTTAGTTTTGAAATAGGTTTTATCATTTTGGTGATTTGTAATTGTCATTTCTTTTGATGTTTACTCTGATTTGATTCTTGCGCTCGAACCCCATGGGAAAAGCGTTTTCACCCCTATCGATTTGACATTTTTAAATTTTCATAACAAATCACAGACAACTTTCAATATTTTTAAAATATTCAATAATATATTAATAAATATTCCAATCCTTTTTAACTGGCACTATTTGTATGGGAAAACGTTTTTTCTTTTATTTAATTCTTTCGTCAATTTTTCAATGTCTTTAATACTTTCCCGACCAAGACACGACATTATTTTATATATATATTATATAGATTTATGGAGCTTGATTTAAATTTCTGAACGCATAAATATTTTAGAACCAATAAATATTTAAATCCACAAAACTGTTTTCAAAACAAATCACAGCCAACTTTCAAGACGTAAAAATGAGACCAATAGAGTTAACATTTGTTTTTAATCTATGACATTTGTTCTATAATATACATTTCTGAACGCACGCATACTATTGGCGTACGTACGTACGACAACGTCACATTTGACAGCTACGACAACCACGACAACCACGAACATTTTGTATGGGAAAATGTTTTTTCTTTTATTTTATTTTTTCGAGAATTTTCCAATGTTTTTAAGAGTTATTCTGCTATTCGGGACGGAAACAAATCCAACAAATCAAAAACCATGGCAATCGATCCAGCCGTTCTCGAGTTATAAGTGTTGTAACAAACACGACTTTCTTTTATATATATAGATACTCGATATATGTTCTTTAGTTTAAAATGAGAGTCTTATTTTAATGGCACGGCGGCGCATGTCTACGTTTTTTTAAGTATCATTATAATAAAATTAAAATAAACTACAACGTCGTAATTTAATAACCGAGAAAAGGTTATTTTGTTATGTTTTTCTAATGGTAGATTGCACGTAGATAAGAAAAATTCTAGATATGTATATAACGCCGGATGCCAAACAAGCATTAGCCTTTTTCTTCCTAAATAATATGCTGTAGCTACCTGTGACCGATACGCGTGTGATTGAAACAAGGAATCTGTTCTTTGTTTAAGGCACGTAATCGTAAAAGATGAACTTTTGGGGTGTAAGTGGTTCATCAACATCTTTGAACCAAAGCCAACTTCACCTGCACGCGGTGCACCCTGCTGACTGGCAAACGATGCTCTGGCGAAAAGATAGGTAGGGAGCGTAATTGTAAGCTACCCGACTGGGGAATGTACCTCCACCTCAGAGAATACCGCAGCCAAATAATAATTCTCTTGAGGATTGTTGTGTTACTGCGAGTGAGAGTCACCAAAAAGGAGGGAGATGCTGCGTCGGCAGCGGGGGTGGCGGCGCGTGAACGATACGTTATGTTGCAGCGTTAATATGGCTACGGTAACCGCTGCATATCAGGCGATCTGTATGCTTGTCTGCCACTCGACGTAGTATATAAAAAAACCTTTCAAACGTAAATAATATATTCCACGGAGTCATTATAAGTGTATTCGATTCATGTATGCGTTCGCTGATTTTTTGTGTACGTAATGATTGTTGATCAAGGATCATTTCGCGTTGTGTTACTGAGTAGCTTTACAGATTGCTCACTATTACATTCGGAACGCTTGCGGGATGCGGCGGTGGCCCAAATTAAATAAAAATATTTACATTGGTGAAAATTATAACTGAAAATAAAGTAATAAAATCGTTTGGTAATGAATTATTAATTAACTAAAATTATTAATTTCATAGTGAATTCATTTGTGAACACAGGAGATTGGTTGTTTTTAAAACGAGTAAGTGTACCATTTTTGAAATTGATTATACATATATTTGGATTTTTTTGTATTAGGTAATCACATTGTAATTTCGTGTTTATGGAGATAAGTAAAGCTCTACATCCTACAAATATTATAAATGTGAAAGTTTGTGATGATGTATGGATGTTTGTTACTCTTTCACGTATAAAACGCACGGCTGGACAGATTTGAATAAAAGTTGGCATACCTTTACCTTATAAACACGTATTATATTATATTAAAGCGAGCGAAGCCGCAGGTAAAAGCAAGTATACTTATAAGTTTGTTTTATTATAGTTTCGATTCACTGGCATTACTACACTATTAATAGTTTGATACGAGTATAGTGAACATATTTTAGACAAGTTCGAAGCCTCGACTTCGCACGCGATGTATCGGGAAAGTAGCCTATGGTAAGGAATTAGCTGGAACCGCAATATTTAAAGCTATCTGCAAATTTCATAAAAATAGGTCCATCAAAATAGGTTCATCGATTTCAAAGTTTAGCCAGGGACTCATCATCGCATAAGCTCATGCCGATGCCAATTGGATTTTTGATTGTAAAAATCAAATTTCATTTTACCACTTGTAAAAGCTTAGATGGTAGAGACCAGGAAGATCTATCGCCAAACTGAAGTTGCTTGTGACTACCTTAAACAGAAGACAGATTTTCGAAATTAATTGTAAAATTCATCTGAAAACGGCAGAATTTGACTTTGAAGGTATGGCAAATACTTTCTCAAGTTTTTTTATGTAATTTTATTATTTAAGGCTTAATATTGTTTGGAATTAATAACCCACTATGAGAATCGTAGGTTGCAGTTATTTTTGTACTAGAAACTAGCAACCCTACCCGGCATAACACGGGTAGCAAATTTTTACTTTAATTTACAAATAATCCCTTGCTCTCTGGTGGAGGAGAGCCGCTAACTTATGTCGGAGATTGAAAGCACATTGAATAGAGTGTCCGATTGGAGGCGACAGAACCTAGTACAATTCATCCCAGTAAAGCACAAGTCTGTATGTTCACCACTAAGAAAACCGCTTTTGCTGTGGCTCCTCACGGAGCCTTCTCTCTTTCCGGAACACACCCCTTACCATCGCCAAAAGTACTGGGATATTTGGAGTTGAAATCTCCAGCGACGTCCAGTTTCGTTGTCACCTGGAGGGGAAGGTCAAGCTGGCGTCGAAGAAACTATGTGTGCTCAACAGGGCGAAGCGGTACATCAACCCCGCGGCAAAGACTTCTGCTTTACAAATAGATGCCAGCCTAGATACCATCTTGGACCTTGTGATAGAATTACAAAGCCTGCTGTGAGGATTGTTGACGATTCCAAACTGACAGACGGTTGCGAACCTTTTAGTCTGGGAAAAGATTTTTCGTCTCTTTGTGTGTTCTAGCGATTGTACAATGGAATGTGTTCCAGAGAAATTTTCTCCCGCGTACTATCAAGCTGTGGAATGAACTGCCTGTTTAGATTTTTTCAGGTGACTACAGCATGGGGTTCTTTAAAAAAGGACGTGAAGAGGTTTTTGCAGGTGTGATGTCCCTGGTTCATAGGCTACGGTAACTTCTTCATATCAAATGGGCCTGTATGCTTGTCTGTCTGCCACCCGGCGTAGTATTTTCGAACTTGAAACAAATATTGTTTCATAAAAACATTGATTCAATTTTATAAGCAGTGTATTGTGCAGTTATATTTAAAGCAGCAATTTTCGGAAGTCTAACCAAAACACGTCATAGGTCCAATAAATCAAGGCATTCCATTCGACGTAACGGTCACTGGCAGAGGTTAATAAATTGAGAGTCATTTTGATTATTCGACAATGACAATAAACTTGATACCTATACTTACACATATTAATATTATGGAGAACTAAGATAGCACTTCGAGAACAAAAATAGAGCATGTAACTATTATGGTCTCGATTACTCCTGACGACGCAGAGGCACAGTGTAAAGCACAGACCACACTAAGCAGATAATATATATTTAGAGTGAGATACTGCTATATGTATAAAAGACTGCGAAATAGCATTTTGACGTGAATAAGTCTTTAAAATTGCTTCCATAGGGAGGAATTTTTTTAGTGATAACAAAATCGGGGGATACAGTTTGGTGTTGCAGCTACAAAACTATCATCTTCATCCAAAATTCAATCCTACTAAAGGATAGATGAAGGATCAAAGAATTTATTAGGAGAGGGAAGCGCTGCCATTTTGAAATAATTTTAGTGCATATAAAGTATTCGCGTAGAACACACGGCCGTGTCCATGATACACCACACCCCATTTTTGTCTCTCCTATAGCAATCGATGTGTTAGGGTACAAAACTCACAGTTTTATGTGGTGCACGGCAGTTGAGCTTCACTTGACTAACCATTTCGTAAGGCTTTTAATGCCTTATTTATTTGCCACATTGCTGTCTCTCACATTGTCAAGAGGGAAAGTCAAATTCCAAAAACTTCCTACTCCTACTAACTTCTTCTGATTAAATTCGTTGTGAGTTCAAAGTTTTCCCTGGGACAGCAGTGGACTTCATTGTTCATTGCCATTTTAGTGGTCGCCGCTGTTCATCCTGGCTACACAAGAGACACAGTGGTGGGAATGTGTGGTGGACCCCATCACCTATAGCAATGTCTCGGTTTTAAATGTATCGTACCTATCTTATTATGTGACTTGCTTAATTAATATTAGGTACTACGTTCTTCTCAGTCGGACACTCTTGGCAGAGTGGTCGTGATCATGGGCAGGTCACTACGAATGGCGGCTCCCGTTATATTTCTCCATTTGGTTCTGTTGGAGGCATTGTGGGAGCATTCGGACATGGAGGACTTTGTGAGAGACTTAATTAAATCTCCCCACCTGGTTGGAGAGCGGCCGCGAGGTCTCTTGCCTTCCACCTTGCCCTGGATTACAAGACGCTCTATAGAATTTTCTTTTCGGGTAATATGGCCGAAGAACTTCAGTATACGTATTTGCACAGTCGACGATAACCTTTCTTTAATATGAAGTTCCTTTAAGATCGATGCATTGGTTCGGCGAGCAGTCCACGTACTACGTAGCAGAGGTAAATTCGTGGTATGCAATAGTGCTTACGTACATTAGGGATACCCTGCTGACCGCTCGAGTCTATTTCACGTTCGCTTGAGTCGAATCTGGATCAGTTTGTTCGCCACACGCATTCTCGGTTTGCATAAACATTTGTGTATATAGCAGTAGCATTGTATGGAATGACCGGGGCATGGCAGTGCTTGGTACTATTTCCATTAGACATATAACTGGAAAACTTGGAAGTAAAAGTAAACATACTTCACCAACCTAGGAAGCGACGCAGCACTACCTTTCATCATTATAGTGATCGAAGGCAAAGGGTGTCAAAATCCTATAAAAGTCTTGGGTTCCTATAAAAGAATCTCCTTAGAATTTAGCAGCCGAGCCAAGTGAAATATGTACATATACTATGTCATATACATAATATGTTACTATTAGTAAATTACCTACCACGGAAATACACTTTAAATATTTGTTTGTATTTAATTTTATTATTTTTTAACCTCTACTTCTTATTTGCTAATGATTGTTTTGTGCGGGGATCGAACCCGCAAGCTCGGAGTCAAAGTGGCTATTGTAAGCTATTTGACCACCGAGCTCGTCAAAAGTATATAAATACTTAGAATGTGTAAAAAATTGTATGTTTTTTTTAAGAATGTCGTCTGCAGGAGCGCTATGGGCATATGGCTTCATTATATTCAATGTCATAGTAATGCTGGAAAGTACGACAACGATCAGCGAAAAGCGTAAGTACCTACCGACATATCTACATATCTTCTATCTATATATATAAAAGAGAAAATCACTCACTCACTCATCACGAAATCTCAGAAACTATAACACCTACAAACTTGAAATTTGGCAGGTAGGTTCCTTATAGGGTGTAGACATCCGCTAAGAACGGATTTTACGATACTCCACCCCTAAGGGGGTAGAATGGGGGTTGGAAGTTTGTATGAAAGTCCTATGTTTTTGAAGCCAGAGACTTGAAATTTAAAATGTATGTTCTAAAGATGATGTGGAGGTGTACTATTAATGTATCTTTGGAAATCAACCGCTTTTTGGGGTTAAAACGGGGGTTGGAAGTTTGTATGAAAGTTCTACGTTTTTGAAGTAAGAGACTTGAAATTTAAAATGTATACTCTATAGATGTTGTGGAGGTGTACTAATAATTTATCTTTAGAAATCAACACCTGTAAGGGGTCAAAATTAATTCTAAAAATTCATCTAGATATTGATTGTTTTAAACTTTTTTTTATTTTTTCCTTTCATTAGGTTTGTTTTGTTTGTTTGTAAAATCTTTATTGCATTAAATGTTACATAGCACAGATTGTAGTGACAAGACATAGAGTACAAGGGCGGACTTATCCCTAAAAGGGATCTCTTCCAGTCAACCTTTGAGTCCCTGAAAGGAAACTGTGAATTGGCGGTGATTAAGATGAATAATTATAGAATATAGGTGCATAGCATAAAAAAAAAGACAAAACTTATATAAAAATATAAGAATTATATATAGTATAAAATATTAGAGTTCACATACATGGATATTATAATATAGGTAATTATATAAATTTTATTATACATAGATCAAACACTACGAATTTACTTGAGATCATATTTATGTCGAATTTGCTCAGGCAGTCGTGGGCGTGGAAAAGAATTTGTTAAGTCGTGACTTGAAGGAGTCAATAGAGGGTGACAGTCGTAACTCCAAAGGTAACGAGTTCCATAGTCGCGCAGCCTGGATCTCAAAAGAATCAAATAAGAAATTGGTGCTACAGGTGGGTATAACAAGTAACGGCTCACCACAACGGCGCAGTCGCTCATCTACATCACTTCCTTTTATTTTATAGGTATTTAGCTTTTTCGAATGTAATTAAAAAATATTTGCTAATAACTAACTCCACGCGTACGAAGTACGCGGGCGGCCGCTAGTATTCTTATATAACCAGCCCCCTTACCACCATCTCTTATTGCGATTCAATAATTGAATATATTGTTTATTCATACCAATGAATAAGCAACTCTATTCCATTTGAAATAGAGTCGCTTATTCATTGGCATGAATAAGCATTCCATTCAGTTATTGAATCGCAATAAGAGATGGTGGTGAGGGGGCAGTTTGTCCTGTTGTTCCACCCGCCATTTCGATTCCTAATCGTCTTAACGCGATGATAGCTAATAAACCTTTTTCCAAAATTAGGTATCAAATTAAGGAAGATAGTTTCAAAGCTGATTGTAGAGTTGTTACAGAGATCAGCACCTATTTTTATATACGCCATAGAAAGGATTCCAGATAACTAGTTCCGAACAAATGCGTAAAAAGATTAGAAGTATATTCGGCCAACAAATCCTAGATTTTCAAACCCCCTAGAACAAATCTTATTAACATCGACATTGAATTTTAATTGACTACGAGAGAGTCGATCACTTGACTTGTCATTACCCATACCTCATTTACAATCTTCACTGATTTTGGTATAGATACCCTGTTTCTCTATGCCATAGAGGTAGGTAACACGGTAAGTCTAAGATCAGACTGATTACAATTCGGACTATGGCTGCATAGGCGGCGGTAGGCCATGTTTCTTCTGTTTTAGATGTTGGAGGGTCGCAGCGATGACTGCAATAGCTGGAGTAGAAACGATCAAAGCAGCCGCGGCAGTTGCATGCATACGATACGATAGTGGATAATAGTAGTGGGTGGGTGCCGGACTGCAGTAATTTGCATGAACTAACTGGTGGTTTTCCAAGGAGACTGCTGTAAAAAAGTTTTTACGTTTTTTTTAAGCACCCCTTGCTTAAAAAAAACGTAAAAACTTTTTTACAGGATAGACAACGTATAAGTAATACCTCTGGTGTCGTAATATACATATGTCGTCTATAAGCTATGACTACTTGCCGTCAGGCAGGTAAAGTACACTTATTTTCCACCCAAGTAATATAAAAAATCTATTGGAACGACGTATGTATATAAAAATAGTTATAGCAATGTCCTTTAATGGTTATTAGTTAACTCTATTTCAACGTGTTATTCTGTCGTCCATATTTCAACTAAGCTGATGATATTGACTGCTGGCTGTTGTGCATTTTATATCTTCCTCATAAAGCGACAGCCGCATATATCTGAGGGACTATTTTTTTATTTTCAGAACTGTTTCCAGCCAGTAAAATACCAGACGATGCATTAAATACTCAACGAGCTATCGTGAGACGCAAGATAGTGCTCTATCACAACTTTTTCCGCACTAAAGTACGGCCGAAAGCTTCTAATATGTTATTGATGGTTAGTAGGTACATTATTTTTAAGTCCTCCGTCGCTGAATATCATATTCTCAAAAGACCACATTCGTAAACCACCACATTCGCAAAACACGATATTCGCAAAACATTATATTCTCATAACATCATATTCTCAAAACATCATATTCTCAAAATATCATGATGTTATAAGACCACATTCGCAAAACACAACATTCTCCAAACATCACATTTAAAAAAAAAGGAAAAAAAAACCGGCCAAGTGCGAGTCGGACTACCGCACGAAGGGTTCCGTATCATTATCTATAAAAACGGCAAAAAAAATCATGTCTGTTGTATGGGAGCCCCCTTAAACATTTGTTTTATTTTAATTTAATTATGTATTTTTAAGGTGAACATTTAATTAAAGCGCCATCTAGCCTCTGATAATGTACTACACAATTCTATTCGTCTTGCAATACATTTTATAAGCTGCTCGTCGGCTATTACTCAGTAACTTGTAAAGTCTACTTAGCCGTTATAGTTTTCCTTTTAAATTACAATTAAACACTATATGGACTACTTCCATTGATTTTTTTCACATTTCTAAATATAACCATGAGGTAGGTGCAGAAAAAAACATCATCCCCATTTTACGTGTAGGGGAGGTACCCCGAAAAAAAATATTTTTCAAAATTTTATTCTACCACTTTGTCATAGTTAATATGTGTCTACATGCCAAACTACAGCTTTCTAGTATCAAGCGTCTCTGAGCTAGGCCGCGGACGGACGGACGGACGGACGGACGGACGGACAGACGGACATGGCGAAACTATAAAGGTTCCTTGTTTTCTACGGAACCTTAAAAAGGACACTGGACTCATTTATTTTTATTTTGTTTAAAAATAATTTTACTTTTTCTTTTGTTATTGTGTTTTTAATTTTAAAAAAATAAAACTGCAGTACTGTACTTTGAATGTGGTACCTATCACAAGAATATTTAATTAAACGAACAATTCTTTATACATATATCATGTATATAAATTTATAAATAAATAAATAAATGTAAATATGCCACGACGATCTCGCAAAGGACTCTAATGATTTCGATGATATTAACAATATAGGGAAAAATTGAAGCTGGGTCTCTATATATTTATTCTGATGGAGGTCCCTGCTGCAAAAGTATTTTAGCGCCACTCGAGTAAAAACAATGTAATTCCTTATTGTACTCTACGTATCGACTCTAAAAGTCTAAATAGAAGGGAGGTCCATATCCCAGTAGTGGAATGAATAAAGGTTTATGACGATTTAAGTGATTATGGTGGTATGCCAGAATGCAACGTTGGCACTAAACGTGACAATTCATAAATGACCGACAGACCTTGTATGGAAATCATGTCCTAGAAGCTGTAGTTTTAACATCATATTATTAAGACGTATATTTGTTTGCATCTCGAGTAGTATAAAAATCATACCATAGTTTTGAGGTGTATGTGGTACAACACCATCTTTAGAGTCGAAGCCAACCTCACCTGCTCATGGTTCACCTTACTGACTGTTAAGCAAACGACGACGGCTCTGATGAAAGTCAAGCCCGACTAGGGAAATATCTTTAGCTGCGGTGTTCTATGACACCGCAGCTAAATAATGGCCTTGACAATTGTTGTGATCCTGTGAGTGAGTGAGGTCACCAGACATGAGAAAATGCGGCGATGCTACCGATCCATCAATGTGTCAGTAGTTCAGCACGCAAGCAATAATACTCACATGCCGTGTAGTAGAGGATCCGAAATAGACAGAGACGGGCAGAGATCCGAAAGAGACGGTATTCATCCATTTTTATTATCACTTAAAGAGATAATAAAAATGAAATAAATAAAATAAAATTTATTACCACTAGAAATACAACAAAAAATGCTATAACGTTTCTAACAACACCAGCCACAAAAATACAATATTTAATATAGCAGTCGTACAATTTTCTGAGTTACATAATGCATACAGAATAAGAGGTGTGACGTCACAACATGGTGGCCTCCTGAATGGAGGGTTTTCAGAAAAGTTCAGTTATTGTTATTTCCACACTTTTTTATTGTTTATAATTTTACTGACAACGACAACTATCCATCTTACAAAATTGCTATATAAGTTTTTTTAAGAAAAATATTTTATATTAAAAACCATATCTCGTATTGGCTGTCTAAAAAATTTTTGTACTTATTAAAATTTAAAATTCTACAACCGTCATACATACCAGATTTTTTCCAGACAACACTATATCATCGTGTTTGCATTGAAACAGCGCCCATTTTGATATAAGATTTATTCACTAAACAAATATGTAGACGAAAATAATTACACTTCTGGACACATCTATTCGCCCACCTTAGAGTTTAGGTTTCGATGGCCCCTACCGAAATATGATTGCTAGATTGAACAAAAACTATTGATAAAATGTATCAGTTTTAAACCTGATACATTTTACCATCTTTTTCGATCATATTGTTTTAAATTTGAATTCAGAATACCACACGACATGGAGCTACGCCTAACAAGTCGGGTATGCGCCTTGATTAAGGCAGTTGATTTTTGAATAAAAAACATTTTTTATCAAATAAAAGTTTAATTTAATAACGCGTGTTGCCTCCATGGGCATCTACCACAGCTCTCATACGATTAGGCATAGAGTTTATCAACCGCTCTATGAAATTTTGAGAGATCCTCCCCCATTCCTCTTCTATGGCAGTTTTCAACTCCTGCATCGTCTGGGCAACTGGCTGACGAGCCCTAACACGTCTTTTTAGCTCGTCCCACATGTGCTCAATGGGGTTCATGTCTGGGCTTCTTGCTGGCCAGTCCATAACTGTGATGTTCACATCCCGAAGATATTCCCTGACGATGCCGGCGTATGGGCTCTTGCATTATCATGCATAAAAAGGAAATTTGGGCCCACATAGTCCGCGTATGGCATCACGTGAGGTTCTAAGCACTCACGAATGTACCTTTCAGCATTTAATGTTGGCAGCCGTGGTCCCGTAACAACCTCAAGTTGAGTTTTGCCGCTCGCGGATATACCGCCCCAGACAGTCCATGAGCCACCGCCATAAGCAACCCTCTCTTCAAAGCAGCACTGTGCGAAACGCTCTACCTTACGTCGGTAGACCTTCTTCCTTCCATCATTGCCATGTAACACAATTTTAGACTCATCAGAAAAGAGTACACGGCTCCAATGCTGCTGAGTCCAATTTAAATGAGTGCGCGCGAAATGAAGGCGCGCTGTTCGGTGGGCTCGCGTTAGTTTGGGGCCATTAGCTGGCTTGTGTGGTACCATATCGCGTTCTTTTAACCTTCTCCGAACAGTTCGAGCGCTCACAGATACTCCGTGGAAGTCATGAAGTTGGTTTTGTATCTCAATGGAGGTAAGGTGACGATTTCTCAAGCTGGTCGTCACGATGAATCGATCCTGCCTTTCAGTTGTGACCCGAAATCGTGGCCTTCCTTGGCGACGAACAAAGCCGCCAGTCTCTAGGTACCTCCGATAAACATTTCGGACCGCAGATCGACTTAAATTAAGTTGAGCACTCACATTTCTTTGGCTGTGACCGGCCTGGATAAGTGCCTTGGGCGGCGACTTCAGGCGAAGTATCCATAGATTATTGATAGAACCTCACTTTAATGTTAAGAATAAGTAATGTTTGTTGCAAAACCAAAGAGAAAAATCACACTTTCAAGAATTAAATCCAAGTAAATCAATAAAATCAAGTTTTCTTAGTATTCGATTGTTGGATATCAACGAACAGGCTCCAAATTGTCTTTTTTTTCTTTAAATTCTGTGTTTCAAAATTCAAAAAAAGACTATTGAATGAAATTATGAATGTGCCAGGTTCAAAACTGCATAAAAACTTTTTGCTCGACCTAATATAAAATTTTAGCTAGGACCAAACGAAACTGAAAATGCAAGGTGGGCCAATAGATGTGTCCAGAAGTGTAGTATCGATATAGCTGGCTTTACCTGCCAACCCAATAGTTATGCCAGAAAAAAGAATAAACACCCACCGTTTGTATACTCTAAAGGCTTCATACTTTTAGTCAGTATTCAACTATTATTTAAACGCATGAGTGCAATGTTTAGTAAAAAGCAACGTAAAAAGTAGTTTATAAATTTTAGTTCATTATAGTTTGACCAAGAAATTTTTAGACAGCCCACTAGAGATATATTTTTTATAACACTAAATTTAATATAAAATACTTTTCATCGCTTAAATAGATGGCTGAAGGTCGTGTCTACTTCGTATCTTAGACTAGTGCGTCTATATGGCTACGGCAACCGCATTCATCAGATGGGTCCTTTATGGTACGCTTGTTTTGCGCACGACGGTGTATGAAAAAGAATCCCTATCCTTTTTCTCCGAAAATGTAGTATATTATTATTATATATTATTTTATTATCATTAATCGTTTATTATTACAGTCGTGGCATCCTGGCGCGGCGCGTACTGCTCAGTGGTACGCAGAACAGTGCGTTTTCCTGCAACATAACGCAGACACAGAACGCACTGATCCCCATTTAGGAACTTGCGGGCAAAATCTCTTCGTTGCTGCCCAAAAGACACCGTGGTAAGTCCGAAGAGGCTTTATGCAGCACACTAACAATTAAAAATAAATCAAAGCTTATAATAGAATTAACATAGTAAGTTAACTTTTGATCTGCGCTTGAAATCTCCAAATTTATATTGTAAAATTTGTTATTTTTAATTAACGCTTATAAAACGTTGTTGGCTAGATATATATATATATATATCTATATATATAAAAGAAAGTCGTGTTTGTTACAACACTTATAACTCGAGAACGGCTGGACCGATTGCCATGGTTTTTGATTTGTTGGATTTGTTTCCGTCCCGAATAGCAGAATAACTCTTAAAAACATTGGAAAATTCTCGAAAAAATAAAATAAAAGAAAAAACATTTTCCCATACAAAATGTTCGTGGTTGTCGTAGCTGTCAAATGTGACGTTGTCGTACGTGCGTACGCCAAATGTATGCGTGCGTTCAGAAATGTATATTAAGCTCATTATAGAACAAATGTCATAGATTAAAAACAAATGTTAACTCTATTGGTCTCATTTTTACGTCTTGAAAGTTGGCTGTGATTTGTTTTGAAAACAGTTTTGTGGATTTAAATATTTATTGCAAAGAGAATGTAACCACTACGTTTTAAGAGACGGATGTGCCATACAAATCGCGTAATTCTAATATGTATGAAATGGAAGCGAAAACAATCAGAATTTGTACCAAATTCGCTTCCGATTCATAGAGTTCGTTTTTTTACTTTGAGTTGCGCCAGGCTGATTTATTGGTTCTAAAATATTTATGCGTGCGTTCAGAAATTTAAATCAAGCTCCATAAATCTATATAATATATAAAATAATGTCGTGTCTTGGTCGGGAAAGTATTAAAAACATTGAAAAATTGACGAAAGAATTAAATAAAAGAAAAAACGTTTTCCCATACAAATAGTGCCAGTTAAAAAGGATTGGAATATTTATTGATTGTTATGTAAATGTCAAATCGATTGGTCTCACTTTTACGTCGCGAATGTTGTCTGTGATTTGTTTTGTGGATTGAAATATTTATTGTTGTCAATTGGTACTTTTTTTGTGACTTTGTAAAGTACTGAACTTATTATTTACCCACTGCTGTTACGGGTCTTCCCTCAACCGAAGATGTTTAGAGCATACTCCAACACGCTGCTCAACTACGGGTTGGGCCACTAACTTGGCTTAAGGACTGCCATGTAATGATAAACACCTGGACCGACGGCTTAACGTGCCTTCCGAAGCACGGACGAGCTCGAGATAACATAAACTCATCCATGAGCAGGCTACGGTTGACGTTGCTTAACTTGCGTGTACAATTAGACTGACACGTGCCTCACGCCATCGTGCTTCTCTATTATTTTCTATTATTCATTGTATTAATTTCAAGAAATCATAAATTTTGTTCATATATATATGTACATCACCGAAAACTTATAACTCGAGAACCGTAGGACCGATTTTCATGGTTTATGATTTATTGGATTTCTCTCCGTCCCGAATAGCAGAATGACCATGAAAAACATTAGAAGATTGACGAAAGAATAAAATAAAAGGAAAAACATTTTCCCATACAAATGAAAGTGTCAGTTGAAAAAGGATTGCGATATTTATTGCCTTATTGGTTGTCAAATATCAAAATGTCAAATCAATTGGTGTCACTTTTATGTCGCGAAAGTTGTCTGTTTGATTTGTTTTGAAAATTGAAAAATGTCAAATCGATTGGGGTGAAAACGCTTGGCCCATGGAGTTCGAACGCAAGAATCAAATCAGAGTAAACATCAAAAGAAATGACAATTACAAATCACCAAAACGATTAAACCGATTTCAAAACTAAAAAATAAAACAAAACTTTTTTTTTTAATTTTTTGATTAAACAATAATCTTTATTTTTATGAAATCTTCAGTTTTTATGGATACGGGTCTTCCCTCAATCGAAGAGGAATAGAGCATACTCCAACACGCTGCTCAACTGCGGGTTGGAGGAGGCCAGTGTTTTCGAGCCGCCTAAAGGCCATTAACTTGGGTTAACGACTGTCATCTAATGATAACAACCGGGACCGTCGGTTAACGTGCCTTCCGAAGCACGGAGGAGCGCAAGATAATCTAATGATAACAACCGGGACCGACGGCTTAACGTGTCTTTCGAAGCACGGAGGAGCTCGAGGTAATATAAACCCATCCGTGTACAGGATTCGATCGACGTTGTTTTACTTGCGTGTCCGATTAGACTGACATGCGCAATTATGCCATCGAGCTTCTCTATTATTTTCTATTATTCATTGTTTTAATTCCATAAAATCATAAATTTAGTTCAGCCAATTTGTACCACGACATTCATTGATTGTTAGGCGGTACGAAGTTCGCCGGGGCAGCTAGTATATATATATATATATATATATAAGGAAGAATCTATAACACCTACAAACTTGAAAATTGGCAGATAGGTTCCTTATAGGGTATAGACATCCGCTAAGAACGGATTTTTCGAAACTAGGGGGTAAAACAGGGGTTGGATTTTTGTCTGAAAGTCCTATGTTTTTGAAGCAAGAGACTTTGAATTGAAAATATATGCTATATAGATGGTGTGGAGGTGTAATAATAATGTATCTTTAGAAATCAACCCCTTTTTGGGGTTAAAACGGGGATGGTAGTTTGTATGAAAGTCCGATGTTATTGAAGTTAAAGTAGTTATGGCAGAAGGATTTTATATGGTATTTAAGTATAAAAATTATTGTAAACCACTACTTACTATTATAAGGAGGGATGTTTTATTAGGTCTTTACCTATGAAGTTGCCGTTTTGTATGAAAAAATTTAAACAAATTTTTTTCATGTATTTTTTATTTCTATTAATCGAAGTAATCACCCATGCAATCAATGCATCTTTGCCAACGCAGTGGCTGTTTATTGATGGGCTTCTTAAAGAAATCAGCTGGACGGGAGGCAACAAATTCTTCAAAGGCATTTTGTACTGCCTGTCGTTGATGTTGCGTGCCGCTTGTGCCGCGTTGCTGCCACGACGGTACTCATATTCCATAATTACGCGAATTTTTAACGTATCTATGATGACGAAAAAGATTGAAATGCGATGAAAATGTAACACTAATCAATAAACAAATGACTACTTTTGGAAAAAGAATTACATGTTTTTAAAATAAACTTAATTTGAAATTAGAATTCTTAGCCAAACAAAAATTATTTTGATTTGAAATGGCCAGTACTGCAGAACGGCAATTTCATAGGTAAAGACCTATTATTACAATTATATAATATACGTTATCACGGGAACCAAGTGTGCCAAATTTTAGTTTTACCTCAGAGGTGACAAAGAAGTATATGAGACGCCTGATGGAAAGCAGTCATTATAATGACTGTGGACCTAATGACGCTTGTAACACTAGACATAGACATCATTCACACGTAAAATTCACAAAACTTCCCATACAGTCTTTAGAGAAAATCTCGGCGTGACCTAATACTAGGACTTCTCGCAGGGCAACTAGCAGTATTTATTGTCTTCAAAGAAGGGGGGAGGACGTCGTCGCCAAGCCAGTGCTAGTCGTAGTGATGACGGTATTCACATTTGGTCTTCACAAGCAGTTTACATCAGGCGTAGTGTAGATGTAGATGTAGATGTAGATTTTGGACGATCACATTAAAAAAAATTGACAACTTTCAAGCTCAAATCCCACCTAAAGTTTATGAATATAGATATTCATCCTTATTAATGATGCTTTTCCAATTGCGTCAGAAGAAGGGCTATGTTTTTCGAGTGTATTACGTATAGTTATAACCTGTTTTTCGTAAGAATAACTAGTAAAAACAAGAACTTGCCAGTAGTTTATTTTAGTCGTTTCTGGCGATTTGTTTATGTGAACCTAACCCGCTCGTCGCTTCGCTCCTCGCTAACCTGAGAGAGTTTATAAGCGACGCTGTTCAATTTATCAGATTTGACAATTTAGGTGAACTTTAGCGCACCTACACCCTTTTAGTTCTCTAGTTCTAGTTTTAACTACAGCTTACGTAGTAACTATTATGTAATCTGTGCTACAGCTCGGAGTGACAACAAGTTTTATCTGAAAATGAAGTACACCACTGCACTGTTAAATTCTAGTTTTTACAAGTTATTTCTAGTTTTTACAACGGCGTTTAGTAAAAACTAGTTTTAACTAGGGAAAACGCATTCTAACGACAAACGGGTTTTAACTGTAACATATCTATGTATGTAAATAATTACATTACATTTAAGCGTGCCAACTAAATCCATTATATACATAAGTATATAATGGATTTATTTCACGCTCTAAAATTTTGCAAACAAGTTTTTGGTTTCGGTTAATAATTATTATTGAAAATGTTTAATTTTAATTATTAAATTAGTTCTCATATTTTTATGCATTTCCGTTAATAAGTAACGCTGGTCTCATTAACTAAAGTAAATTTATACACACGAGTATTCTTAAAAGAAACTCTAATTTAGCATGCGATAAGGTGTGTGCCGATAAAACTGATCGGTCGTAGCGTAACCTCGAAGTTGTACAATTATTTATAATTATAACAACAATACCCACGACGTAAGCAAATTATTAACTTGTAAGTCTTATTTTAGAGTTCCGAACGCCCGAATGGAAAACGGAACACTTATGATCACTGGGTCTGCCCATCACAGCTAATTTGGCAGATAGGCTGCCCGACTGGGGAAGTACCTCTACATCACAGAGTACGGCATGAATACGGCATTTCCCTTGAAGACAATTCTCTTGAAGGTTGTTGTGTTCCTTGAAGATTGTTATTTTGGCAGCAGGGCTATCTCATGTTGCGAGCACTTATAAGACTATGGTAATGACTTCATATTAGGTGGGTTGTATGCTTGTTTTCCAATTAAAAACATGATTCGAATCTACTAACTTCAAACGACTAAGTTCAATTTTGTTACACTATGAATTTCTGTGACGCAAACATCTAACGAAATTAATTAAATTTTGATTATGTATAATTATCATTATAGGGAGACAAATTATGAAATAAAAAGAAATTGCAAACTGTTGCAAGTGACATGTAAAAGGACTTCTTGCGGGAGTCTCAATATAATGTCGAATTAACTAGGCCAGGCAGGCTACAGGCATACCATATTCCTATCACGGAACCTTATTCAAGCGAGACAAATTATGGAATAAAATGAAATTGCAAACAGTTGCAAGTTACATAAAAAAGGACTTCTTGCGGGAGTCTCAATATAATGTCGAATTAACTAGGCCAGGCAGGCTACAGGCATAACATATTCCTATCACGGAACCTTATTCATACGAGTACAATACGCATTTGGCCAGTGTTTTACTTTATTTCCGCAGCCTCTGATGTTACTCTCGTCACATCACGATTTTTTTTATCGTGTGGATAATAGTAAATTCGTGAACACGTAATCACAGATTTCACAGTTAATAAATAATGGCAGATAGATTGCCCTTTAAAATCAAACATGCTTAATTCTTCCGTGAGTTAATTGAAGGCAAATGTCCGTTTTGAAGAGAAAATTAATAGTCTTGACTAACTACGGATGTAACTTAAATTAATCATCTATTGTGATATTTTTTACACCATGAATGGACTACATTCATGTTGTAGAATATACTAAATGGCTAGTTTGTTGTACCTGCGTCGATGTGTGTCTATCTAAGTATGTGTTATTCTACAAGACATTCACTGTTATTGTGATATATTTTACACCATGAATGGACTACATTCAAGTTGTAAAATATACTATGTGGCTAGTTGTTTTATTGTATCTGCGTCAATGTGTGTTTTTCTAACTATGTGTTACGAGACGTTCATTGTAATCAATATTGATTTCGTGATTGTTTTTATTTGAGTTCCTCAATGAATTGTTGCTTAGTATATCCATCAATATTGTGGGTGAATAATTTGGCACAAAGATTATGATGAACGACATACGTTCATCATAATCTTTGCGGCAAAAAGCCAACTTCACTTGCATGTAGTGCACCCTGCTGACTGACAAACGAGGCTCTTGCAAAAGAGAGATAAGGCACAGCGTATTCATAAGCTGGTCTGACTGGGAACATATCTTCAACTTACAGAATATCGCAGCCAAATAACAAATCCCATGAGGGTATGTTTGTTCCTGCGGGTGAGTGATGTCACCAGGAGGGAAGAAGTTGCTGCGATGGCAGTGGGGGTGGCGGCACGCTAGAGATATTTCATGTTGCATTTATATGGCTGCTTTGACCACATCTCATGTGCTTAGGCTAACCGCTTGACATCAGTAGGTAACTGTAGTTTATTCGAAGGAAGTGCTAGGTACAATTTTCTGTTCTGTGGCTACAATAGTTACTATTGTTTATTCTTATTATTATTAAATATATCAACAGAGATATATGTCAGAGATAACATATCATTGTTGTATTACGTAACTTGATATGGTTTTAATAAATTTGATTTATCAGTCACTTTTTATTGTCAATTATCATAAGTATTTTTTGTTTGTAAACTAAATGATGTATTGGAAAATATCCCCAACAAGATAGTATGCATATCTTTAGACCATCACTACAGTCTCCCTACAGACTATTTCAAATTAAGTAGGTATATTTCTATATCGTAATATTATTAAAAAATACATTAAAGCACATTTTGTTTTTATTTTCAGGTTTTTCGCTTTGAAGACTTGGTTCTTGGAATACAAGAATTTCACATATGGAGCTCCTATCAGAGACATATTGGCGGTGGGACATTATACCCAAATGGTGTGGTTTGGTAGCCATAAAGTGGGTTGTGGATTCGCCCACTGTTCAGGCGGACCTTGGGGTCACTTTTATAACTACGTATGTCACTATTGTCCTACGTAAGTATTTTAGTCCCCTATCCATAGACTTACTTATCTATTATTAGCTTTCGTCATGGGTTTCAACCCCATTATTTATTTGCTGTATTCTTAGCCATATTAACAATATGAGCGATGTAGGCAATTTCGAGCCCACATTTTTTGTCCTTTTCACACTATTTTGTAATTAGAATTGCCAAAACAGCCAATGTTCTATTTGCCCTTGTCAGATTATTTATATTTAAAGGTACTAGTGGTCGCCCAGTGGCCGAAATTCGACCATAATTAATTTACATTATAACTTTAACAATAAACAAAAGAGTATATATGCGTGTGTGTGTCAAATACATGGTAGTGTGTGTAATGTTTTTTTTTTTGTGATTTAATATATTTTTATGCATAATTAAAAAAAATATTAGCATTCTGCACTCCTTCTCTATATAAACTTTAAGTTTGCGAAATTTCATACTCCTCTGTCCGCGTAATTTTCGTAAAAAGGGGTACAAAGTTATTGCTTCACGTATTATTATATAGATAACCTGCTATTATACTTATAGTAAACGATAAGATATATTTATTTTCAAATGCCATTTTATGCATTGCACGCGATTATCTAAATTTATAATCTAGAATTTTACTTTATAATTACAAATTATTTATTATTAATTAGTCTAAACAACTAAACAAATAAAATCAAAATGTAGGATCATATTTTTTAAATATTATTTTCAGTTCGCAACCAATAGTAGAATGGAGTTACCAAAAGAATTAGCAATATTTATTGCTCACAAAATGTTTGTGTACATAATTCAGCAGGCGCTCAAGACAAAGAACGCAGTTGTAGGTTTGGTTACAATAATAACGGTTAAATTGACGAGCTCGGTGGTCGAATGGTTAGCAATGGCTACTTTGACTCGGTCGTGGGTTCGATTCCCGCACAAGTCAACCATTTGTGTGCATGAACATGTTTGTTTGTCTTGGTCTGGGTGTTTTCTATGTATTATAAGTATATATTTACAAAAAAAATGTATTTAAGTACCTACATTTATCAGTTGTCTAGTACCCATAACACAAGCTCTATGCTTAATTTGGGACTAGATGGCGGTGTGTAAATTGTCCAGAAATATTTATTATTATTTATTAAATTTAAATGATCTCTATAATATTAAGCAGTTGGCGATACAATAAAATTGCACTATTATTTGTTTATTATTACTTTATTTTATTAATTGTCGCAACGTGATAAATGATAACCTTTCTCGAGAATTTAACTATCAAATGCACAAGAAATTATTAACAGAAACAAAAAACCCAACTGAAAATTCGACCTTTTTTTGTTTTGTCCTCAAATTTTTTTATGTGTTAGGTAACAGTGAGCTTGATAACAATTCCAGTAATGTGAATTGCAAAATCGTCTGAATTCTTGGTAATTCTCCCTTATTGCTACCAAATCAGAATAGTATACTACCCCGGATGCGACATGCAAGAAATTGAACATGTCGTCACGCTCCCGTTGCCAAAGATCACACTCACAGAGAACATGGTGTGCTGTTTGATAGAATTCAAGATTTGTAGTAGAACATTCGCATAAGGATGACGTTGCTAGTTTAAACGGAAAGAGTTTAGCCTTAAAATTGACATACCCAGTTTAAAAAACACGTAAATATTGCTTGTACTGTGATTTTACGTTACCTAGTTATTGTATTACAGATTAATGAGTGGTTTGTTCATTTCTTTCACGTCACCATCTTTAGAGCCCAAGCCAACCTCAACTGCATGTGGTGCACCCTGGTGATTCACTGCAAGGCTCTGGCATAAAGAGAGGTAGGACAGCGTAATTATAAGCTACCTGACTGACTAACAATTCCCTTAAGGGTTGTTGTATTCCTGCGAGTGAGTGAGGTCACCAAAAAGGAATTGCTGCGTTGGCAATGAAGGCGGAAACGCGTGAGCGATATTTCATTTTGCGAGCGTTGATATGGCTACGTAACCGCGTCATATCAGGCGGGCCGTAGGCTTGTCTGCTACCCGACGTAGTATAAAAAATATATATATTCAAAATTGTATGACTTCTACTATCAATGGTACTGATCTGTAAATTCTTAATATTTACTGCGTAATATATTTTTTCAGAGGTAATTTCAAGGATATAACTCAATACCCGTACAAGGTAGGAGAGCCTTGCGCCGACTGTCCAAATCACTGCAGCGGCGGCCTACTATGCACCAACTCATGTCCTGTGAAAGATTACTTCTCTAATTGCGACGAGCTCGTGGTAGATCCTGGTATCTGCAAGCAGGGATACTGCAATGCAACTTGCGAGTGTGGAACTAAGCAAATACATAAGAATTATCCTTGGTAGTCTTAATTAAAAAGGCAGTTATTCTAAAAAAATAAATATTGTAAATCTATGTTTTAATACTTTATTATTACTCTTTATTGCACATAACATAAACAATTTGATAACATAGTAATATTGGACGTATACAAAGGTGAGATTACCTCTATAAAAGATCTATAATAAATATGGGGTTTAGGTGGTTCATCAACATCTTTGAACCAAAGCCTCACCTGCACGCGGTGCACCATGCTGACTGACAAACGAAGCTCTGGCGAAAACAGAGGTAGGGAGCGCAATTGTAAGCTACCCGACTGGGTGCTGCTGCGACTGCGTCTGGGAACTGCTGAATGTACCTCCACCTCAAAGAATACCGCAGCCAAATAACAATCCCTTGAGGGTTATTGTGTTCCTGCGATTGAGTGAGGTCACCAGAAAGGAAGGAGATGCTGCGTTGACAGCGGGGTGGTGGCGTGCGAGCGATACTTTATGTTGTGAGCGTTAATATGGCTACGGTAACCGCTCCATATCAGGCGGGCCGTATGCTTGTCTACCACCCAACGTAGTATAAAAAAAATATAACCAGCTAACCTAGAGATAGTAACAGAATAAGTTATTGAATGGCAGAATAAGTAATATTCTTTAATACTCCCATTTTGCTTATGTTTATTACTTTTTGTACTACGATCAAGATAAGTCTACGGATCGCTTGATAATATAAAGTATAACTTGGAGTCAGCACCCCCGCTGCCAACGCAGCATCGCCGTCGTTCCTAACTTAACCTACACTGTTGTCGAGTCTTTTTTCAGTTGCCGCTGTAATTTGAGCTCCTCTTTTCACTTAGGTACTTTCAGGCGAAGCGGAGCAACTACGCTGCGTTAGTAAATCATTTTAACAAAAAAAAAACCGACTCCAAACATTACTCTACATTTATTTATGTAAATACAAGCTGATCATGTATTTACATAAATAAATGTAGAGATGATGATGATGATGAAAAAAATATCGACCACCGAGCTAATCAATGATATAATACTTAAATACATATAGATCATAAAGATACAAGAAATTTTAGATTCTATCATTACAGTGTCTATGTTGTTGGCTTTGGCTTTGGCACTAGATATGGTAGTTAGTGAGCCACGTACTTTTTTATTTGATTGTCACAAAAAAAAATGTTAGAAATCTTTCAAATACTAGATCCGGTTCAAGATTTCATCCAGTAATTTACGCATGTATTCCATAGCATCAAGCCAACGAATGTAGTGGAATCCATAGGCTCTTGTTTCACTAGAACGTAGTACTAGTTATTACTTATACCACAGTATAAGTAATAGTACTAACGTACAGTATGGACACTCTCTGCCGCTCTCACTAGTCGACCTCACCTCCCCTATGGAACCGATTTGGAACCGTTCGCAAGGAATGCCACAACGTACGAATTGACGTCGCTTGTATTTTATTCTCCATTCAGTTTAAAATAATATGCGAGTATTAGCCTAGTCAACGAATAATTTGTGGATGGAAAAGTCGAAAGCAGAAACTTTGACTTAGGAACTTTGTTTGGACTAGTTAGGAGATAAACATACTAAAAGTCCTTACCCCTCCGAGGTGAGCCCGAGGGGGGGGAGCACAAAGAAGGTCCCGTTTTTTGGTTTTTTGCTTACTTCTCGAAAACGGTGCTTCGTACGAAATTTTATTGTACTACATAGTAAAAGCTAATTAAATTCTCTACAACTTTGTCTTTTGCACTTTGTATCTATCTTCTATCATTGCCAAGCTATGAGCTTCTAAAAGTTGTCGATTTTCAAAAATGTGTTCTACATTCTTTTACTTATTAAGAGAGGTCTCTTCTGTTTCGCTCCATACCAACTTAAAAAGCATAAGTATCCATTTTCTCTTATGTCAGCATGCGATGAAGTGGGGTTCGAAAACACTCTGCGGCTTGACGGATCTCAGGTTTTTCAAGTAGATACAGTTTACAAAAACCTTTGCTTCTCCGAACTGCAGTAGAAGTGGTGTCGCATCCCGTGAAGGCGTGTAGAAATAATATGTCTTTCATGCCTAGCTGTTGCAATTCCTGACATTAATAATAGGTGGTAGGTACTTTGCCTCTGCTAGGCTTGACAAAGATAATATCATGGTCAGGTGGAGTCCTTGCTATAAGCAGAACTACCAAGTAAAAATAAGAAATGATTTTGGTAAATTTGTACTGCACTGTTACAATGGGCTCCAGAGAAATAAACACACTTTTGAAAATCGACCACTTTTAGAAGCTTATAGCTTGGCAATGATAGAAGATAGATTCAAAGTGCAAAAGACAAAGTTGTAGAGAATTTAATTAGCTTTTATTATGTAGTACAATAAAATTTCGTACGAAGCACCGTTTTCGAGAAGTAAGCAAAAAACCAAAAAACGGGACCTTCTTTGTGCTCCTCCCCCTCGGGCTCACCTCGGAGGGGTAAGGACTTTTAGTATGTTTATCTCCTAACTAGTCCAAACAAAGTTACTGAGTCAAAATTTCTGCTTTCGACTTTTCCATCCACACTCCCCTTGTGAGCATTCATTGACCAGACTATATGTAAAAGATGAGAGTTATTTGTGCAGTGGATGGATGTCTCAACACATGGAAAGTAAAAAAAAAACAATTTGGATGGATGGATGGATGGACGGACGGACGGACAGACGGATGGATGGTAGGATGGATTGATGGATGGATGGATTGATGGATGGATGGATGGATGGATGGGTGGATGGATGGGTGGATGGGTGGATGGATGGGTGGATGGGTGGATGGATGGATGGGAGGGTGGGTGGATGGGTGGATGGATGGATGGATGGGTGGATGGATGGGTGGATGGATGGATGGATGGATGGGTGGATGGGTGGCTGAATGGATGGATGGATGAATGGATGGATGGATGAATGGATGGATGGATGGATGGATAGATGAATGGATCTGGATGGATGGATGAACGAGCAAACGAGCATTAGTTGATAAAAAATGCTATGCAATAGCTTTACCGCGGCAGTCCACGAGTGTCACACGTTTTTTTTTTCTTCACTACGCCCACCTGATGTGAAGCGGTTACCGTAACCATATTAACGGTCGCAACATTAAATATCGCTCGCGCCATGCCATTCACGCAGCAACTCCATCCTCTCTGGTGACCTCACTCACTCGCAGGAACACAACAACTCTCAAGGAAATTGTTATTTGACTGCGGTATTCTGTGAGGTGGTGGTACTTCGTCAGTCAGGCTGCTTAAAAAATACGCTATGTCCTACCTCTCTTTTCGTCAGAGCCTCGTCTGTCAGTCAGCAGGGTGTACCCCGTGCAGGTCAGATTGAATTTGGTTCAAAGATGTTGATGAACCACTTACACCCCCTTACATGTCCGACTAATAATTGTATAATGTCAGCCCTAGAGAACGTCACTCAAACATAGGCACGTGTACAGACGTCATTTGGTTACTACATGCAAAAGCGTCATTTTTGTATGGAGTGGCCGGGGTTTGCTTATACTGTGATTTGAATACCCTTGATTTGAACCGTTAAGAGTTTCAATGGTACTAGAATATCCTATTTCGTACTGATAGTAACCTCACCTCGACAACCTCGATCTGCAAATGGATTTATAAGTAAGAAATAAAACTGTTAAATTAACTTCATGGTTGTATTTAAAATATTATTATCATATATTTCATGAGATTAGATAAAGTAGTGTATGAAACTGCACATAATAAGGTATTAAAATACTCGTGTGGTCTATTATAACATTCGCCTTCGGCTCATGTTATAAACTCACACTCGTATTTGAATAACCCATAAATTATGCAACAGTTTCATAAACTACTATTATAACATCATTGGATATTTTAGTACCATTAAAACCTTCAAGGGTTGAAAGCAAGGATTCTAGTTACTGAAAGTAGATAATTTCAAAGTAAGTTTACTCCTACTGGACAACCGAGATTGTCCTAAGGTTCAGTGAGAGACAGTGATACTTAACCATATCTCGGTTAAGTATAATGTAACGTTGGTAGTATTTACGTGGAGTTCAGTGAAGGGTCACGGCGTGGCAGGTGAGTCAGCAGGTGGGGTGGTTGCCGGCGCGGAACCGACAGCGTCTGATGCTCCTTTGCCCCATTTATACTTGGGTTACGAAACTTCGAGGCAGTGTGTAAATGATGATATAAAATTTGTTTTAAAATCGAATATCAATCTCAAGGCACAGTAAATTTCTACATAATTATGAGGCGGTTCTTGTCAACTTCCGTTCCGATTCCGTTCGAATGACATAATTTTCGTTTTTATATAAATGCAATTACAATTACAACTAGCGCCACCACGGAGTCAAATACATTGTTCACCAACTAAATTAAACACGAAAGTTAACAAACATTAAATTTCTTATAAAGACAGTGAAATATTTTTATATATACTTCATCATCCTATATCTATCCACTGTTGGACATAGGCATTCCTTAATGCCTTCCACTATATGCGATCATCCCACATCCAACCACTTTAGGCCATTCCCTTGCGGTCATCGGTCCATCTAGACGGGACGCTTAACGCTTTGACGCCCCATGCCAGGTCTCCACTCAAGAACATCAAGGACCTCCCCCATCTGGCATCACTAACACTTACTTATGAGCAATTATTTTTATCGAACGGTCTCGGCTTTATGGCATTATACGAATATACAGAAAGAATTCTCAATTCTATAAGACAATCGGGTAAATGTAATTAAGGGAAGTTCCTCACAGTAGATGCCATCAATACATTATTTTTAGGGTTTTAGAATTCCAAAAACGGTTAGATTCCTGTAAAGTATGGATAAAGCTATATCAATGTATAGTTAGTCTCTGTTTAATACCAATCTGCAAAATTTTACGTTTTGTTTGGACATTAAAAGCTTACAAGTTTATGATACAAAAGGTAGCAGACACGTGAGACTTTTATTGGGTTTAATTTTCCTATTCGAAATAAATAATAGGTTGTAAACAACGAGCTAAAAGTATTCCACTACACAGCGAATACGCTCATAATTAGTGGATGTAACTTTCACCTTAAATAACACTGTGATTTTCAGTTTGTTAGAAAAGTAAAAAATGAGATTTGTTTTAGATATACGACTTGTTACATAAAACAATAACGCTTTATGCACCTACTATATAGATTTAGAGACTCCTGCAAACAATACAATAGGCCATCTTATTGTTGTAATTAGTTTCTTTCAAAGAATCAAACTGTTTTAGAAAGAAGAAAATATATAGCAATAGGTAATTACTTTCTTCCCTGTGAATAAAAATAACATTTTCAAAACGCTATTTAGATAAACACTTACTAAATACTCTTATTACTTCCCTAATTTGTAACTTTAATGACTGTTACTTTTTATCTAAGTTGCACATAAAAACTTTTCAACGTTATATAAACGGAGATTAATGCAAATGATGTTTATTTATGAAAAAAGAAACTACTTAATGTGCTCTACGAAATCACTTCCTTTTGGAAGAGAGAACGTTTTATATTGCTAGCAAAATAGCTCTTGCATAGTATAATATATTTATATTAGTGCACCTTGCGAGATGAGATCAGCTTTACATATATATATATATATGTAAAGTCAGCTCTACTTCTAATCGTGAATATATTGGTTCGATTTGTATTCCCCGTTGTTCCCGAATGACCGAGCAACATGCTTCCCACCCCCACTACTTGTCCGACCTAATTGTAATGCAGCGGTGGGCGCGGATGGCGGCGGACGGTGCGCGGGCATTGCGGCGCCGGACGCCGCACCTTGCGTCCATCTGCTGCCCGCGTCATGGTATGCGAGGACGGCGTGCACGCATCATCGCCTCACCATCGACGGAAGTCACTGCGCCGGCTCGCTTCCACCCGTGGCTTCAAACCTCGCACCGAAAACAACTCTGGCTGGATACGAATCTTTGAAGGCCTCGAGCCTTTCGCCGTAGATGCGCCCAGCAAACTCGTCAAGGTCTCCCTTAACACTACCGTCCAAGATTTAAACAAACAGCTTGGTTTCGGTGAAGAACTAACTTTATGGCTGCAAATAGGAGGAGAAAACACACGACGTTTGGAACAGGATGAATACCCTTTACGAATCCAGGAACAGTTTTTGGCAGTGTGTGGATGGAAGTCTGAATCTCGACGGCTGCGTGTAGCTGTTGATCCTGAACTACGTCATTCTCTACGATGGTGCGCAGGTCCCGCTGCACGATTTGGAGATCTTCTGCGATCTGGTACTCTATATGTGCTGAAAGGACATGTATTTCCCCAATGGAAACCTCGGCCTGCTTATGTGATTGGATCTCGTCTACATACATATGGTACGTTCAACAATTTAATTGTAGCAGTGATTAAGATTATGTAATTTTGTTAAGAATTTGTATTGTAGAGTTTCCTTTTTTAATCTCCAGGCACGTCATGGGAGGTATTGGAGTTAAGTGGAGGCACTATAGAACTGTGTCAACCGAAAGCCCAGAGGCTAGTGATATGCGTAAAACCTGGTTGTCAAGGCAACGCGGTACCGGGAGACGCTGGCATGAATCACCTCTTCCTAGGCTTCAGCACAGTTTGGGAGCGAAATATGTGGTTCTGCTGGCTAAAAGAGGTAAGTAAATGTTACCATAGATATTCACATAATCTCGTAAGAAATAACTGCTTAGATTATAGTAACAATACGAGTGGGTAACTATCCAGTTGTTTATTACAACTACAATAAAATGAAAACGAGAAAATCGTCGTTGAGAATAATAAAATATAAGTGCATCGTTGACATAATGTTGCTGTTACATTGTTGTGCAATATAAAGTGTATTTAGAAGAGGATCAGTGCATAACCATACATCTATACAGTAAATATTATGTTAGTTTTATGTTTAGTTTTGCTCTACATAGCGTAGATTGCCGCGCGTTGACTTGCCGTATGCTCTCTTAGCAGATGATCGAGGATTTGATTCCGGTACACTTCCCAAACTAACGAACCGTCACCACAGCAGCGGCAAATTGTTAGAAATCTCCCGATGCCTATTAAGCTTTTGACATTTCAATGTGCATTTTTACGTCATTCAATTCAGGGCTGCTACAATTTTCTGTATAAAATAGAAGTTTATTGTATAACCAATAAGATGATCTCGGAAGTGATAAACATCTACAAGTTGTAGTCAATGCAATGATTTATTTCATAAAAACTGGAGTTTAAAGAACTTAAATTTTCAGAATTATTAATTACCTATGTTGGTTTCAACTCAGAACATTCATTTTATAGTATACGTAACCGTACAACCATGTCAATGAATTTACAGATACCAAGAATGCATAGTGGAGTTTAAGGCGGTAGAGTTTTTTTATACCACTAAAGTGGCAAACAAACATACGGCCTGCAAGCAGTTACCGTCGCCGTAGCCTATAAACGCCTGTAATACCGGGCATCAAATGCCGACCCTGCAAAAACCTTTTCGCGTCCTTTTTGAAGAACTCCATGCTATGTCTCCTGAGAGAACTTAACAGATAGTTCATACCACAGCTTGACAGTACGCGTGAGAAAAGTCTATGACCGTACAAAATAAATTTTTGAGTAAAATTAGATTAATATTTTCCTATTACCAATAATTAGAACCAGTTTTATTATACACTTTTATAGTTAATTATATATGTAGAAATGTTGGCGTGCATATTGTATAAAAGCATAAGTATGAGTCTCTTTACAAATCGAATTACGTGCTATGTACCCGTAGTTCGTTCTTTTGACAGTAATCTTATGTAGTACAATATTATATAACATGCGGTAGAAAATATTACTTTCACAGTATAATGAATAAGAAGATGAAAGTGGTAATAATTGAAACTTGAATTGCTTTAGTTTTTATGTGAATTACTTCAAATTAATGTATAAAATGTGTGTTAATTAGAAATTGTGCGCGCACCGCCCTGACAGAGTGTCACGGTCGAGGTGTCCAGAGCGCGCGTGCGGCTGGCGGGACAACTTAGCCGTCACCACTAGTGAAAAGACACTCGAAACAATCACACTCAGTATTTTCTCCGGAACGCGACTCTTATTGTGTTTAAACGTAGTTCAGTGACAGTGCAAGTTAGAATATATAATACTGAGAAGAATAACTAAAGGCAATAAAATACACCAGTCACAAATTAAACAGAACAAAGCAAAATTTTAGTACTAGCTATCGTCGATTGTCTCCGCAAAACAATGTACGATCAAGGACGCGTAAATACCATTTATGTAAGCGACTAAAGCCGTGATCGGAATAATGAAACAGGAGTGTCGTAGACTTTGGGAATAACAATGCTTGAAAGAGTTCGTCGGCCTTAACCGCGGTTGCGAACCGAAACACGGACTCTACCGTGAGCTTTCAGTTATATTTGAACTGTCACTTGGTGTAATGTACGGTCTGAATCCTAAACTCGGTGTTTTTTAGTACTGTTATGATAAGTGTCGTAATATTGTGATGGTGGAGAGGAAAACCATAAAAATGGACGACGAGGAAGTCGATAGTTTGGATGTGTTTAGTCAGAGTGAGGATAACTTTTTAGACAGTTTGGAGCCGACAGTGGTGAATGAAAAATGTGACCTACTGGTGTGTATTATATAGAACTGTTTTATGATAATAAGCTAGTTGACAATATTTTTTCGATTTGTCATTTATTTATATGTAACGTCAGTATAATATAAATAAATATTCCTGTACTAATTACACACGGCTATATAGTCCCAAACTAAGTAAGGCTTGTACTATGGGTTCTAGATAGTACTGATATTATGCTTAAATACATCTTTTTTTTTGTAAATACATACATAGGAAACACCTAGACCAAGATAAACAGATATGTTCATGCACACAAATATTTGTCTTGTGTGGGGTACGAACCCGTAACCTCGAAGTCAAAGTGGCCATTGCTAACCATTCGACCACCGAGCTCGTCGAATATAACTTATTATAGGTGAAAGAATTACTTCAATAGCATAAAAACTTCTCCAGATAATTTGAATTTTGCACTATACCAAAAACGTTGTCATTATGACGTCACAACTTCCTACTTTACATACATAAAATCTGAAAGTGCAACAAACAGCTATGTTAAATATTACGTTTATATAGGTAGTGCTACTAGTACTAGTGGTATCAAAATATCCATGTTTATTTGTTATTGAGAGCTTACGTTATACAAGGAAACAGGAAAATTTACCGCAAATAATTTGCGCACTAATATTACGCTCTGTCAGAATTGATGGATGGATGTCAGAATTCGTTTTTTTAGTCATGTTTTGCCTTGTATTTGTTTTATTTTATTCAATAAAATGTGTTTTATTAAATAAAATAAAACACACAATAAAACACATATTATTGAATAACATAAAATGCATACAATGCAAACCATGACTAAAAAACGGATGTTGAATAGGTACACCGGTACACTAGGCATAATTAGCTCTTAGTGTTTACAACACTTTTTAAGTGGGGTTTTAAAGATAATGCATATGACATAAAAATACAGATTGTTACAGCATGCAAATATTTTTTTTACATTAGAGTACTCACAGGCATACTGAAATAGAAATCGTAATGAAAACAAAATGAAATTGTGTAGGTACGTAATAAGTACCTACTACTACTACTACAAAATGCAAAAGAGAGGCAACTTCTTTTTTATACCACGTCGGGTGACAAACAAGCATACGGCCCGCCTGATGTTCGCAACATGAAATAAAACTCTCGCGGCACCGCCCCCGCTGCCAACGCAGCAACTCCTTCCTGGTGACTTCACTCACTCGCAGGAACACGACAACCCTCAAAGGAATTGTTCTTTGGTTGAGGTATTCTGTGAGTTGCGAGGTACTTCCCTAGTCGGGCAGCTTACAAATACGCTGTGCCCTACCTGTCTTTTGCCAGAGCCTCTTGCGGTAATCGACAGGATGCACCACGAGCAGGTGAGGTTCGCTTTGGCTCTAAAGATCGTACTGAGCGACTTACAGTCTAAAATCTTTATCAAATGATATCAATAATAGCTTATAAAGCAAAATGAACTATCCGAAGATCCATTTTTGTTTATAAATTATTTATGGCATTTGATAGAGCTCGCAATAACTTGCATAGTTTATGAATAATCGAATGACATCACTCATCGTTTCCACACTGTATATAGGTATAATTTACCCGATTAGAGAAATACTTACATTTTTTAGGGTGCAAGTGCACATATACACACTATCTTGTAAACTAACGAGACTATTTCTAAAGAAAAGCAGAAAAATACAGTTTATCATTTATAATATACATATATAGATAGATATAATATATATAGATAGAGTATAGCATTTATAAGCTGCACGACTAGAAAAGTACTTCTTCCTCACAGAATACCGCAGCCAAATAGCAACTCCCTTGAGGTTTATTGTGTTCCTGCGAGTAAGTGAGTTCACCAGGAAGTAAGTAGTTGCTGTATTGGCAGCGGTTATTGTAAAGCTCTTTGACGTGCAATAAAGATATTAAAAAAAAAAACAATATTCTGTTCGGCCGATGCATCCTACTTACACCTATAAAATAAACAAATAAGTAGGTACTTAATATTGTTATCAATTATTAAAATTTCTTATTAATTTATTACAAATGTGTTACATATTCTTATAGCATCGCATTGGTGTAATCTGTAACAAAGTTATAAATTTCTTTAATAAATAAATAAAACAAATGCTCACCGTATTGACACTGTAGTCTTAAATGCTGGGGATTTCTTCTTCTTTATCGGTCGTGCCAGGGTCGATACTTGTTGTTAAAGTTTTCAGAGTCTAGAATAAAAGAAACTCTACAGATTCCATAGATCCTCTTCCTTGATCGTAAATAATCACTGCAACCTTCGTAGGCTACAGTAACTACTTACCATCAGGTAGGCCGTTTGGATACTTGCTAAATTAAAAATCTATATTTTGTTTAGGTACTTGTAATCTCTAGAGAACTCATGCTACTGAAAAATTGATTTTGCTGCGGAATTATGAACTTACGTTAACTACTATAATGTGGTTATAAATTTTTCCGTTTCCTCGTGGTCATACTAATTTGTCATACCAGTATGACTACGAGGATATACATATGGCATGCCCATAATTGCGTCAGATTGTGAAAACGATTCCTGTCGCCTGCGAGATCTATGACTATCTAGCGCTATCCTTATCATCTATGCGCTTTAATATACTTACTATCTCTTTTCCTGCAAAGTATGAAATTAACTTAAAATACGCATGAACATATCAAATGTTATTGTTTAATTTACTGTGATATGTGATCCCTTACTTTGTGCTTACCTTACTTTTGGCTTTGTTTACTTTATCAACATAAATTGTGCATTTTCGTAATATAGAAGACGGCTATTTTTCCCTATTTCAATCAATTATCAGTATTATCACAAACATTACTTACGTCGGCTTGATTATGGGAACTAATTGCGAGGTAAGACAATTACCTCACTTTTCGGTAGGTATATATAAATGCCTTAAATATCATTGACCTACTACAGTAATGATATTAATATACCTAGAATTTGACAGAATGAAGATCAACAACAAACTTAAGATAAAAAAATGACACACGATTTCTCGCCAAAAATTAATTTAATCAATGAATGAGTTTAGAGAAGAATCCTAAGTCTATAATTTACTACCATTTAAAAAATAAAATATAACGGTGGAAACCTCCGGGGTAGGACTTCCTTCTCACAGAATACCGCAGTAAATAACTATTTCTTTGAGGGTTGTTGTGTTCCATCGAGGTCACCAGAAAGGAAGAAGCAACGCAGCAAGCGTTGGCCGCTGGGGTGATGGCGCGCGAGTGATATTGCGAGCATTAATACGGCTACGGTAACCGCTTCATATCAAGCGGACCGTATGCTTGTCTGCCACCCAACATAATATGAAAAAAAAAACATAGTGCTCTATGTATTTGTATGTCAACAAAATGTAGTGGAAAGAAAGATGGAAGGATAATCGGCTTACGTTCACTAAAATTGCCTCAAAAACTAAACGCAATGTCCATTATGTATCTTTTTTCATAGATCATAAATTTTGTTACTTTTCCTTGTTTCCAGGGTACCCAAAGTACGCAGCCGCCTAATATCTTGGACCTGAGTGGAGGAGGGCGTGCTTCGCTTGGAGCTGCTCTGGCTCAACACGCTACCAGTGCATTCACAGTGCGTGTACTCCGTCTTAGAGAAAATGCCCTGCTGACTCTACCTCCGCAGGTGTGGTTGCTCCATGCGCTGACACACCTCGACATCAGCAATAACAGGATCACGGAGCTACCTGAAGAGATGTGCCAATTAAAACAGTAAGTTCCAATTGATCAAGGCCGCCATCATATTTAAAACTAAAGACAAAGATGCCTGTATGCGGCGCACTCACCAACGATTATTATCGAAACGAATGATTAGATTGGACGAACTCGATGGCGTCGTTCTAATCAAACACGCGTGTTAAACAACGCTGACCGTAGTCTGTCCCTGGATGGGTTTAATTATCTTGAGTTCCTTCGTGCTTAGGAGGGCACGTTAAACCGTCGGTCTCGGCTGTTGTCATTAGATGATAGTCGTTAAGCCAAGTCAGTAGCCTTTAGGCAAGGCCAGTAGCCTTTAGGCAAGGCCAGTAGCCTTGAAAATACTGGCCTCCGCCAACCCGCAGTTGATCAGCGTGGTGGAGTACTCTAAACGCCTTCGATTGATGTGAGACCGAAATCCCAGCAATGGGATGAATAAGGGTTGTCGACGGCGACCTATGTATATATACATAAAATAAAATAAAGTCCGGCTAGTTACACCATATAGAACTCAAGAACAGCTGGACCGATTTTTTAGATCTTTAAATTGATGGGTTCGTCTCCATCCCGAACAGCAGAATAGCTAAGTATTCATATATCAGAAAATTATAGAAAAAGAAAATTATGATCAAATTGTCAAGACAGGGTTTGTATATATAGGAAATCCACAGGAATGGGAACGAAAAGATTGAGCTGTAACGAAGCGAGGACGGGCCGCTAGTAAATAAATAGCAAGATTATATAAATTGTATAAGAAAATGATCGCCCTTATTTTTTTTTGTGATAACTATAAAGTTAAATCAAATTTTTGAACCGTTGTGCCGAGTACAAGCGGATAGCTTCCGAAACAAAACCATTATGACCTCACAATAATAAAAAGTAGTACTGGGATCAGTTGTATGTTCGCCCGACTTATCCACTTGACACTAATTGTTAAGTAACCGTAAGATCTCACTTGAGAATAGTTCAAATTTTGGCCACATGAGCAGATAAAGTGGTATCAAAGTAGTTGTTTTTTTTATAATGTGGTAAACAAGCATACGACCCGCCTGATTAAATAAGCGGTTACCGCAGCCTATGGACGCCTGTAACACCAGGGGCATCACACGCGCGTTGCCGACCCAGTAAAAACATCTTCACATGCTTTTTAAAGAACCCTATGCTGTCTACTGGGAAAACGTCACACAGGCACTTCACTCCATAGCATGAAAGTACGCAGGAAATAACTTCTCTGGAGGTCCACTTAAGTTTCAATGTGTGGCATTCCTTGTCGATGGCCAACGATGTGCTTGTAAAAGGAGGCCGTGGGCATTATGTCAAACTACTCCTCTGAAGATACCCCAATGTACAATCGATTATTAATTAATTCCATGTTTGGTTTATATGTTATTGTTTATACACGAAATCTAGGCGCTCCTAGGTTTGACTAGTTAAACCTTGGGTATCTCACCTCCATCTCCAAAAGCAAGTCAAACCTTGCTCGCGTCGCACGCTTTGCTTTTCTTGACCACAAGCTTAACACAACCTAACCAAAATACTTTTTGAAAGTATTGACCATTGACTTCGTTAAAGTTAGTATATGCCTGTAATTAACAAATGCCGAGCGACTATAACTTATATCTTATAATGTAGGTATATATTGTGAAAATCATGGACGTAATATTTTTCGCTGTGGTAAAACCAACATTATAACATTATAACATAATGTGTTCGGCTGTTTATGGACTGGCCTCGCGACCGCTGTATCGGGTTTTAAAATGTAATACTTACTTTTTCTTTACACTGCAAAAATAGTAGTAATTACAGTTTTATAACAAAATTCATGAGTGGCATTTTCATTTATGATATTTACTTAATTTTTTTTTTTTCAGTAACCCAATTTAGCAGCTTGCCTGGGTAACTACGCGTTTACCTCTTTCATTTCATTTACATGAAGTATTGTTTTTTACTAATGTGCAGGCCTTATCACTCGGGTCTAGCTTACCCACGGTATTGAGCTTCAAAATCTAGGGAGAGACTTTACCTTTGTACTCTATCGATTAGACATTAGGCAATGAGTTCGGTAGAGTTGTTCGATATGATGGCCACGGCTTCATTCTATATTAGCACTGCTCACTATCGGTAGGGAGTATTCCTAATAAAAAAAACATTTAGGTTTCGATGTGCGAGAATCTATATTCTCGCACATTAAAACCTAAATGCTTTTTTTAAACTGCGTCGGGTGACAGACAAGCATACGGCCCGCCTGATGCGAAACAGTTACCGTAGCCATATTAACGATCGCAACATGAAATATCACTCATGCTCGGCCATCCCCGCTACCAACGCAGTATCTCCTTTCTTTCTGGTGACCTATCTCACTAGCAGGAACACAACAACCTTCAAGGGAATTGTTATTTGGCAGCGTTATTCTGTGTGGTTCTTGAAATCAAAGGATTTTAATAAAGTACGGAATGCGTGAGTGACGTGTGGGCCAATGTTTCACATGTTACAAGTTTCAGATAGGTCTTATATTTCTTTACAGTCTTTGTGGTACAAAAAATACACAGGGTGGAGACGGAAGTGATCTCACTCGAACATTTCTAAACTATACAAGATATTTATAACCTATTTACTGACTCTGAAACTGCTTTATGAACTCTACCAAATAGTATCAATGTTAGTTTCTTATATATTATACTGGCGCCCTTGCCCCATCTTTCCTTGGACATATTCCGTTATCCCACGAGTTTTTTTGTAAAGGAACTATAGTATCTGTTTAATTCCGCCATTCACAACGGGACTGCATTAATCTTGTGGACCAGAAGTTTGGTGGCCTTGTTCTTAAAAAAAGATGATAAAACCTTATTGAATAACTATAGACCCATCTCGCTCCTGACACACATGTATAAGCTGTTTGTACGAGGTTTATCACGGATCGTCTCGGACCGGCTTGATGACTACCAGCCGCCGCAACAGTTCGGATTTCGTAAAGGCTACAGCACCATGGACCATATATATATACTGTGGCAGATTGTGCTGAAAACTATAGAATAATACAATCTACCATTTTATTTATTTATTTATTTAAACTTTATTTACCACAATTTAAGGGTACAAAGGCGGTCTTAATGCTAAAAGCGTTCTCTACCAGATAACCTTCGGGGAGTGCAGATATACACGAATGCGGCATACAAAATAAATTAACAACAATAGTGTACAATACAACAGAAAATATACATACATACACATTATATAAATACAAAATATATGATACATATAAAATAATATAAACATACATCATCATCAGGTCAATTTCCTTTTTAGTATCCACTACAGGAGCACGACCCTCTCTCGTCCGTCCTAGACGGAAGGAGGATTTGGCCTACACTCCCCATGCTGGCCAAACGGGTTGGGGAGGCCATAAACATAAACATACATATACATAATCAATAGGAGGATGATTAATAGTTTTGGCAAATTGTCCAAGAGGTGAGCATGAACTTTATTTTTGAAGTTAAATTTATTCTCGATTCTTCTGATGCTATCGGGTAGCGCATTCCAGAGTCGTGAAGATTGTAAAGTGAAAGAGTTTGACATAAAGCCAGTTCGAAAGAGCAGGGTAGAAAGTGCAAGGGAGTTGCCAGATCGAAGCTGTTTTTCATGAGAGTCACAAAGATATTGAAACTTACATTTTAAATATTCAGGGGAGAGAGGATTATTCAGAATAGAGTGAAGTGAACAGAGCAACCTCTTTTGCCTGCGCTGATGAATAGGAAGCCATTTGAGCTGTGACCGGTAGGAAGAGACATGATCAAATTTACGAAGACAGAAGACATAACATAACGAATAGCATTGTTGATTAGCATTTTGTATGACTTTTGTGGATTACGAAAAAGCTTTCGACTCCATTGTTTCTTGGTCTGTTATGGAATTGTTACAGCGATGTAAGGTAGGTCACCGCTACATCAAGGTGCTGAGATGTTTGTATAACGCTGCGATAATGAATGTCCACGCCCAGAACCAGCAGTCAGTGACTATCCAGCGCAGCGGGGAGTGCGTCAACAGGATGTCATCTACCCGAAACTATTTACCGCTGCACTGAACGTATGTGACGTATTTAAGACGCCGGACTGGAAGACATCGGCTTTAACGTGAACGGCGAGTACGTATCACACCTTCGGTTTGTCGATGATGTGGTCATAATGGCTGTGTCGCTGTAGGATCTCTGTCGAATGCTAAACGACCTTAATGCTGCTTCTCGATTCGTGGAGCTGGGGATGAATTTTGGCAAAACGAAAATCATGTACAATAACTTCGTCGTCCCTAGCCCAGTTATCGTAGAAAATGCAGCTATTGAAGTGGTTAAAGATCTACCAACGTAATGTCCTGTACCGTTCCAGAGAAGTTTTCTACCTTGCACTCTTAAGTTATGGAGTGAACCCTCTGCCTAGGTTTTCCCACATGACTACTATATGAGATTATTCAAGAAAGGCGTGAAAGGTTTCTTACAGGGTCGACTATGCGTGAGTGATGTCTCTGGTGTAACAGGCGGTCTTAAGTTGCGATAACTGCTTACTATGAGGTAGATCGTATGCTTGTTGTTCCAAGGGTATAAATAGTGAGATTTTAATGAAATTATTTCTTGAACATATGCTTACAGACTATTATCACAGCATAGTAATACAACCAGTACTAGTTTTGGTACGCGGCGCACCAAAACTTCCTGATCGGTCGTGTAAATGACGCTTGGCTGTGTGCATGCGCCGATTTGGGCGCTAGTATGAAGTTTTAACTTCCACCAGTACTTTAGTACTGGTTGTATTACTATGCTGTGCTATTATGAACCTATAGAAACAAATAACATAGAAAATAAACAATCCTTATTTACCATGGTGACGACATCACGTGTGAACGGCTGGACCGATTTTTATGTTGCATTTGTTATTGTTAAAAGAAGGTTCTTAAGAAAGAAAAAATAAGAAAGTTGCGCGGAAAATAAAAAAAAATACCATATTGACTTTTCTAATGCAAGTTTATGTCATTTGACAGATTACGCGAAATATATTCGAATTCAATATTCATTGTTAAGAAGCCAGGACAACGACTGTCAGGTCGGCTAGTAATTTTGTACATATCGTTTCAAAAATGGTTTCATACAAACTCTATGACAGTTTTACTTTATTTATTTCCTTGTATTAAATCCCTTCTTTGCGAATGTCTACACCTTATGAGACTACCTGCCAAATTACGCGTTTACATTTTATAGTTTTTAAAATTTTGAGCTTTCTTAATTGATACCTACCTTAGCTTACATAGGATACACAGGCATATAGACAAACATATGGAAAAAAATATAACTGCCTTTATGTAAAGTGTAAAATAAATAAATGGGATGAACTACGATGATCAAAACTATTATAATAAAATAAAGGGAAGCCGCATGAACAGCTATAACTCACGTGTGTTTGTATTGAGTAGTCAAAGACTGCTCAATACAAACACGACTTAAACCGATTGCTTATAAATTTGACATACTCTACTAATTCAGTATTATCTATGTGTCAGTTTATAGGGTCGCAGCGGCCTAGTGATACCTCTCGAGTTGTACGTGTTCCTAGGCTACAGTAACTGCTTTCCGTGAGGCGCGTCATATGCTTATTTTCCGTTTTATAATAAACTAGCTGACTCGTGCAACTTCGTCTGGGTGTTACAGAGCGTTGAGAGTGAAAAGTAAGTTTACCATTTGAAAGGTTATAGTGAGCCATTCACATACTTTTATTAGACCTATTTAAGATTAATAATTAGGTCGTATATAATTGTTGCGTAACTTGAACCGTTTACGCAGCGCAAGAAACGGAGGCTCTCAGAAGGAATATTTTTTCCAATTTTCGCAACATTTTTAATTGGTGCTCCGCTCCTATTGGTGGTAGCGTCATGTTATATAGTCTATAGCCCTCCTCGAAAAATAGGCTATCTAACACTAAAATAATTTTTCAATTCGAATGAGTAATTCCTGTTTTTTATACTACGACGGGTGACAGCCAAGCATACGGCCCGCCTGATGTAAAGCGATTACCGTAGCCATATTAACGCTCGCAACATAAAATATCGCTCGCGCGCCGCCATCCCCGCTGCTAACGCAGCATCTCTTTCCTCTCTGGTGACCTCACTCACTCGCAGGAACACAACAACCTTCAAAGGAATTGTTATTTGGCTAAGGTATTCTGTGAGGTGGAGATACATTCCCCAGTCGGGTAGCTTACAATTACGCTCGCTACCTCTCTTTTCGCCAGAGCTTCATTTATCAGTCAGCAGGGTGCACCGCGTGCAGGTGAAATTGGCTTTGGTTAAAAGATCTTGATGAACCACTACACCCCAAGATTTTCCTTCCTTCCTTTCTTTCCAGTTCCTGAGATTAGTGCATTCAACCAAACAAACAAACAAACTATTCAGCTTTACAATATTAGTATAAATTACAGTACTCTTTATTACACCAAAACAAAATTAACTTATTGTACATAAATGATAAATACATAGTAGAAAATCTTCTTCAATGCTTTGCAATAAGGCCGTCTACCTTATTGCAAAGCATTGAAGAAGAAGACAATTTAAATGTAAATACAGGTGGCGCAGGTTATTTACAGTACTCTAGATAAGTAAACTGACAGCTTATGACATGTCGCTGGTGGTTGCACAGGTTGCACTGGTATGTAGTACTATTTCTTATACTGTGGCACAGGTATATACTATTATGTCTACTGTGATTTAGATCACCAGGAAGGAAGAAATTGCTACCTTGGCAATATGAGTGGCGGCACACGAGTGCCACTTTATGTTGCAAACTGTATGTTTGTCCGTCGTATTCAAAAGTCGCCATAGCAAAGAATCCTAAGTCTATGAAATCCAAAGTCCAAAATCTAAAAGAATACAATATGGCGCGGTTTACCGCGATGTGGTCTATTAGAGTTTAGAGTTCATAATTTAGATTGGTTTGCACTTTGTATGGATATTTCTTACACTTTCATGGATAAACGGCTGCATGGATTTGCATGAAATTTGACATACATATAGAATATGTTTTAGATTAACACATAATGATACTTTTTATCTATGTACTGTATTCATGCGGCACAAAGCCGCAAGTAGAAGGTAACAATATATTAATTAATAGTGAATCTCTTAATTTATTAACTAAAAGTAATAGAGGTACGTAAGTGATATGAAAACGTCTGGGGAATGAGTCAGGGCACATATCTTGAGTATCATCCATTCGGTAACGCACGAGCGGCGAAGCGTGGCTGCTCTCAGCCTTCGGTACGTTGCCGTTACTACAGAACATACCTGTGTTGTTCTAAAACAATAAACTAGTTACAACTTACAAGTATTTATCTATAAGTATGCAGTAGTTTATCTATCTACAGATTGATCCATAATAATATTATATAATTGTGAAAGTGTGTCTGTTTGTCCTTCTTTCACATCGAAAGGAACCAATAGATTGATATGACTTTTTACAGAGATAGTTTAAGGTCTGGAGAGCAAAATAGGGTACCTTTTTACAGGTAAACAACTTGTCCTCACACTGGAAAAAGTTATATTAAAATAAATATGACTCGGGCGAAACCGCGGATAACAGTTTATTATAAAATAAATGGTCCATTGGATGGAGAGTAAAACAATTAAGCTCTCGTAACACGATGTAAGCCTTATTGACTATATCCAGATTATATTTCAATAATCACATGGGAAGAAACTACATATTACGTGCAAAAAATGCTTGAAATATTTGTGAGGAATGAGAGAAAAAAATATTGCCTTTGATATGAAATTTTGTACTTAGACTGTTTAACAAAGATCTATAAGTATGAAACATGTATAATATTCATTATCTATATACATATTGTTTTAGTTGAAGTAAAAAAATAGAACATAGGAGCAATTTTCGTAATTAAAAATGAAGTCAAAATTACAAACACATTGTGACATTTCAAAGTTTAATTAAAGTATGGTTATGAGAATGGTAATGTGCCAGCAACAATTTTAATTATTTGACATTAATTAATGATTTAAAACAAGTAAATAATTTTAAGTCAATTCAAAATTCAATCTCGATTCGATCAAGTTTCATTTTGTGATCGTAAAATAATTACTAGTACTGTCTTCAGGTATTGGAAGTTTGTTTAGTGAAAATGTTTTGTTTTATTGTTGCCTTATATGTCTATTGACCTGAAATTTATACTTTAAAACAAAAACTATAAAGGTAAAAGAGAAGCTCTGCTTCTGTGTTACCTTAATAGATTTTTTTAGGAAATGTTTTGTACAAGAATTATTTATTTACACAAACGTTAAGTATTCCGACCCGAACAAATCTCGGTCTCCAAGGTACTATACATAAAAATTTTCATCTTGTAGTAAAAAATATTAATTGTATTTATTTACCCTTTATTCAGCTTCTGATGAACTCTAGGTATTGTATAAATTCAGCAGTCTTCAAGTAAATTTTATACGAGAACGTAGAATTGAATGTTTTGTCTTTGCTTTTTAATGCCATAAAAGTTATTCATGTACCTAGTATAGTGTTTTTCGAGAAAAGTATAGAGAGGTCGTTACAGGGTCAACATAGCGTAAGTGATGTCTTTCGTGTTGTGATCGTCCATAAACTACGATGACTGCTTACCATCAGGCAGGTCAGATCGTATTTTTCATACCACTAAAGTGACAAACAAACATACGCACTGCTTGATGGATAGCAGTTATCGTTGCCTATGAATGCCTGCAATACTTGGGGTATCACACGCGTTATAATTACTAGTATACTTGTAAATGTGGATATAGGTACACTTAATCTAGTCCCATACATGAAGGATGGCCTTGCTTATATACCACGCTGTCGTTACCGTTTATACACATAAAGAGTAACGTTTGCATCACACCATGACTTTAACAACAGTCGTCGTAGTAGCGTACCTTTCCGTTGTGTGCTAATTTTTTTAAGTGAGTGCTTGCGTACGCGGGTTGATGTCGGGTCGGCGGGCTATCTACATCAGGGCGCTGGAGCGTAGCATTACGTTCACTCTACTTTGTACTCGCAACCCCTATTAGCTAACCTCGAGTATTGTAATAATTGATTTATCAATAGTAATATTTATAATACACGTATTATGCCTATAGCTAGATATGAAAAGCAAAATATATGTTAATAGAGAACATATTGTGTGTGCAAAATTTAATCCAAATACATACCTCCGTCGTCATAAACTTAGGCGCTTAGAAAGATTTTTATTCGGAGAAGAAGAGCAGAATAAACTCCCGCATATAATGACGTAACTAGGTGCCTAACAAAAGGTATTCAATATCACAGCATTTTTATTTAGTCATTGAAATTTATACAAATATGTCTAAAACAAACTTTCAGGATCCTGGCATATGCCATGAGTTAATGGTTATAAACGGAAATTAAACCAAAATAGTTAAGTTTATTACTTTTTTACAAAATTTTCTTTTCACAAAATATCTAAAATATCACTTAACTTCATTGTAGTAGAATCTGTATGTCAGTTGTCCACGGGTTTTGTTTTGAGACCATCTCGAATTTAAAATAGTCAGAAATTGGGGTTCCTTATGCTGATCGATATTGCTGGGGAACAGATTGAATTGTATTATGGATGGAAACAAAATGGTCCTACTTTCGAACTATCTATCAAGTATCTATGTGAGTAATTTTGTCATCATCGCTGTTTGTGAATGAAATTGTGATGCGGCCAGTCAAGTTCACATATACTAATTATATTTTCAATAATTTGTATATTACTATCACTTAGGTATGATTTTATTAGATTTCTAGAGACTTGTAAATTTACATCTTCTTTTAGAATTCTTTAAAACCCTCAGGGACATGATTTCACAATCAACTAATTTATTAAGCATTGATTAAGGGAAGCATTAATTAAATTAGGAAATTTATTTTACAATACAATTATTGTATGTATATGTCTCACACATCTCAATAGATGTGTGAGACATTTAAAAAATAGTTTAAGGAAAATAATAACATTTATTTATTTAAACTTTATTGACCACAAAATTACATAAGGGTACAAAAGGCGGACTTAACGCTAAAAGCATTCTCTACCAGTCAACCTTCGGGAAAAGCAGAAATTCATGAATGCGGTTCTAAGCAAATGACAGAAAATAACATCTCACAAATAGAGGTAATAACTATTCAACTAAAATAATATTCTATTCTATTCAATTCTAATTAACAGTAAACATACCTACATATAAAATACATACAATATTGTATTATATCAAATAATAAACATACATACACATACATAGAAAGATGATGATCATTTGTTTATTAAACCATCTAAAAGGTAAGCATGGATTTTCTTTTTAAACGTAAATTTGTTTGAAACACTTCTAAGCGATTCAGGCAGCGCGTTCCAGAGGCGTGAAGCTTGTAGTGTGAAGGAATCAGACATAAAGCCAGAATGGAATAATGGAATGGAAAGTTGACGAGTATTGTCAGAACGAAGTTGAAGGCTGTGAGAGTCACAGAGAAATTGAAACTTGCACTTTAAATATTCCGGAGAGGTAGGACTAGTGAGAATAGTGTGAAGTACGCAAAGCAATCTCTGTTGCCTCCGTTGATAAATAGGGAGCCACTTAAGTTGAGACCGATATGAAGAGATATGGTCAAATTTACGAAGGCAGAAGATGAAACGTATAGCGTTATTGATAAGCCGGTCCAACTTATTGAGAAAATCTAAATTTAGATCTGGATAACAGACATCAGCATAATCAATGATAGGGAAAATAAGAGATCTAACAAGAATGACCTTAGTGCTAATTGGGAGAAAATTCCTAAACCGATTAAGAAAACTCAATGCCGATATGACTGCACGACTCACCTCGGCAATTTGTGAGGTCCAACTAAGAGTTGAATCCATATGAAGACCTAGATTTTTAACAGTACAATTAAACGAAATAACACTATTTTCAATCATAACAGGCGACACAGAACTGAAATCAATCTTGGCAATCTGCCTAGAACTACCAATCACAATTGCCTGACATTTTGCTGGATTGACAGGAATGCCGAAATCTTTTGACCAAGAACTGATATTACATAGGTTACCATTTAAATTAGCAATTGCGCTGTTCACATTTTCTGTCGTTGTCTGCACATATATTTGTAGATCATCAGCGTAAAAGTGGTAAGAACAACTGAGCGAAAAGGACAGGAAATTTATGAAGATAGAAAATAGTAACGGAGACAGAATTCCACCCTGTGGTACACCAGCAGATAAAGCTTTCCAATCTGATAATTCGCCACCCAAGCGCACTGCTCGTTGACGACCGCGAAGGTATGATGCGAACCATTCCAGTACTATGGGCGAAAAATTATGATGTTCCAAAATGGCAAGAAGAATATCATGGTCTACCATATTAAAAGCGTTAGAGAAGTCAATGAGTATGAGAATGGTGACCAGTTTATTCTCCATGCCAAATCTAATATCATCAGTGATTTTAATAAGTGCTGTAGTTGTACTGTGTCCAGGGCGGAAGCCGGACTGTAATGGGGTAAGAAGGCAATTCGAGTAAATATATGAAGATACTTGTTTGTGTGCGGCTGCTTCTAAAATTTTGGAGAGAAAAGGCAAAATTGAAATTGGCCTGTAATTATTTAATTGCATTGGCGTGGGAATTTTCGGGAGAGGAATAACAAAAGCCTTGTGCCAGAGAAAAGGGAAATCACCTACCAAAAAGGAAAAATTGATGATGTGAGCAATGACCGGAAGAATTTGTTCGATAATACATATTACCATTTCCCTACTCACATCATCACATCCAACTGCTTTAGACCTAATGGAAAGGATTATTTTACGTACGAAAAAGAAAAGGAGTTAGAATTGGAATTAGCCATGGAAGAAATTTTTGAAATTGTTAATGATTTAATATAAGGAATAAGAGAAGGAGTTGTAGCAAAATGATTATTAAAATCATTAGGAGAAAAGGAAGGAATTTGAGATTGCGACGTACATTTTCCAACACCAAGTGAATGAAGAAACTTCCATATATTGGCCGAGGACGAATTAACTACATTTTCATGAAAGTATTGTCTTTTGGCTGTTCTTACCACTTGATTGCATCGATTTCGTGCTATTTTATACAGATTCCAGTTTGCATCAGACCTGTCATACCTGAAGGCGCGAAAAACGCGGTCGCGCTTTGTCATCGCCATACGGACTGCCTTAGTGATCCAAGGTGAAGGCGGCCGCTTAACACTAACAGCCTTCATAAGTGCATGATCATCGAATAGTTTTAAAATGCAATGATTGAGTTTGGTTACTTTTTCATTAACTGTTGTGGCTTCAAAAACTGCAGAGTAATCAGTCATAACAGCGTCCTCCCTCAATTTAGTCATATTTAAGCGTGCAAAATTACGCATCCACACCGTAGTAGGTTTAGGCTTTGTCGGTTTAAGTTTGTATTGGGCGAAAATAAGGTCATGCTTGGAGAAGCCGGGGGCAGGTAATTGACCATTTTTGATCACGTGATCTGGAGTGGATATAATAATCAAATCAAGCCATGTATCATTAGAAATAGGATTGTGATGAGTAGCCTCGGATGGCAAAATAGATAAATTAACTGATTTGATGATATCAACGAGTTTCTGAGATTGAGAGGATTTACTTAGAAGATCAGTATTGAAGTCACCCATAATTATGTGATGCCTGTAATCCACACAAAGAGGTTCTAAGATAGACTCAAGATGTGAGAAATAGTCAATAGTAGGAGGACAATAAACGACCCCTAGAACGGCTTTAGTACCGCTGATAGAAACTTCAAGGAAAAGGTACTCTGCAGAACCGGAATAGACCGAGGGTGATGAGGCCAAAATGGTAAAAGGAATGTCACTACGCAAGTAGATAGCTACACCTCCACCGCCCTTGCCAATACGATCATTTCGAATCAAAACATACCCAGGAAGTGCATATGATGAAGACAGGTGGCATGGCTTAAACCAGCTCTCTGAAACAAGAATACTATGAAAAGAGGAAGGTGAAAAAGTATCTAGTAAATCTGTATAATGGGCGGGTATGCTTTGAGCATTTATGTGGCAGATATTAAAACTGTGAGATGTAAAAACTATAGCGTTTTCGAGTATGTTGCGGAGTCAGAGCTAATACTGGAAGAGAGATTGAAATTTAATGCAGAAATTTATGTATCAAAATAATTATCATTTATGTATAAAAATAATTTGACATTCTTTTTAAATTCTTTTATAGTCAAATCTTAAGTTTTTTGATAGTTTTTTATATAACTTAGAAGCCATTCCAAAGACGTTTCCACCACACATGGCTGTGTTGTAGGACAAGTGCTTTTTTATTTGAATACTCTTTCAATATATTTTTTTCAAATCGGTTTATAATTGACGGAGTAATGAAGTAACAAATATTAAAAAAAATACAATCGAATTGAGAACCTCCTTCTTTTTTGGAGTTGTTCAAAAAGGTTTTTTACGGCTATAAAGTTAAACAGAAATAAAATAACAGGCATAACGAAACTGTTTAAACTGAAACTGAAAATGTTTTTGAAATATTATTTTATACATATATTTTTTAATTATTAAATCTTTAAAACTTCAAGTTACAAGAGAATTATTTTACATTAAAATTGCCAATCCTCACTTCGTAGGTGTGGTGGTGTGCCAACTTGTTTGTTTGTGTTGTAAGTGCTGTATACAGATACACACTTGCATAAAAAACAATTGTGCAACGCAGTAGATAGATAAGTACCTACATTGATTTATAGCATCTTTATTGTTTATGGAAACACATAATGTGCGGAAACCATTACGAGTTTTAGCACAAACTTGTTACTTGATAAAGCATTTGATATTATCCAAATAAATAATTATGCAAACTCGGATATGTAGGATTTTTTTTTTTTTTTTTTATTCGCTTGGACGGTCGACAAGGATATGGCGCCCACCTTGAAGTGAAGCGGTTATCGTTGCCTGAAATAATTGCTTTCAACACAAGGAGTACCGCTTGTGAGTTTTGTTACACTAGCTGCTAATGCAGTCTGTAGGTCGACGTATTTTTACCCGACTGACGAAGTAAGGGTTACGTTTATCGATTTCAACATATGAGGTGTCATCCGATTTGTTCACAGTTAAGACAAATTAGATGTCACGGGAATCGGAAGGTCATATGTTAAATTATTTCAATATGGCGTCCACGAAAAAAATGAATACGTTCGAGTTTCAGTCTGGTTTTTATTTCTTCTATTTATTACTAATGTCTTCTAAGAGACAGGCTTCTCCTAAATTATGTGACAAAGCTATGCTCTATTTCTCTTTCATCAAAACCTAATCCGTTTAATGAAGTGATGCATCACGGGCATACGAGCCTTGATTTAACTATAAAACTGGTGGTAAGCCCTTACGTCTATATAGAAAGCATTTACAAGAATTAAAACCTTCTTCCGAGCTCGGTGGTCGAATGGCCACTTTGACTCAGAGGTCGCGAGTTCGATTCCCGCACAAGACTAACATTTGTGTGCATGAACATGTCTGTTTGTCTTGGCCTGGGTGTTTTCTATGTATTATAAGTATGTATTTATAAAAAAAATGTATTTAAGTACATTTATCAGTTGTCTAGTACCCATAGCACAAGCTTTGCGCTTAATTTGGGACTAGATGGCGCTGTGTAAATTGTCAAGAAATACAAAAAAAAAACAAATTCTTCCATCCACCAACTAGATCTTTTTACCTGAGTGACGAAGAAGGGAGGGTTATGTTTTTGAGTGTATGTACGAATGTATATTTCTATGTCACGCTCTATAGCTTGAGTGCTTAGTGCGAGTTGTTTGGTCACATTCGAACGTGTTAACGTTTACAAGCCGACCAAATTGAGATAAAGTTTCATATTGTGAATTTACCAGACGCGTGTTACATATTCAAATTAGCCGGGTTGCTCACTTCAAAATGTAAGCAAGCAAACCACATAATTTTGATATGTAATTATAAATTCACGACATGAGAGTTCATTCCTAGTAGGTCGGTTTGTTTACGTTAACATGATCGCACGAGAACATGAAGTAATAATACAGATTAAAATTACAGTGAATCAACAAAAAAAAATATGAGGTGTCATTCGATTCTCTTATAAATAGTTGTGGAAATGACATAGGGTATATTACTCAATATTACGTGATCGAAAAAAAATTGGATTGTTAAAAAAGAAACATTTTGCAACCGAGTTTATTAGTCCAGTTAATATATTAGTTTGACGTTTTGTTAGTACAGTCGAGACGCGAGTCGGACTGGCCTTATACCACTGTATAAGAAGTAATAGTACAACGTACCTATACGTACGTTACTTCGAGAGTACTTTAATTTTAAATTCAAAATTATGGCTTAAAGTCGAGTTCGCATGAAAAATATTTTATGTTTCTGACGGGATAACTGTTGAGCCAGTCGATAAAATTATATACATATAGTACAGCCATTTATATGGCCCTTTTTGCCATAAGGCAAAAAAGGGATCAACTCCGAAATGAGAGATTATAAGCTTGTATAAAAAATATTTCGGCATTCAAAAAAGTGTCTGAAAAGTCGCATAAAATCTCGTGCCCGCGACGCAAGATATCAAAACTCAAAGGTCACAAAAATCTGTTTATTACATATATCCGGCATTCACTTGCTGTGATTTTTATGTGAATTGTAACAACATAATTGTAGAAAATTAAATTCTCTACAAATTTTGTAGAGAATTTAATTTTCTACAATTTTGTTCTCTACATCATTACAACCAAGAATTACAAATACAAAAAATGTTTAATACAGTTTTTTGTATTTGTAACTGACTGTTTATTACAGTTTTTTGTATTTGTAATTCTTGGTTGTATTCATTTACCAATGGGGTAAATGTAAAAATTACAATGCTTTACAATTTATGAGTCTTCTTTGTAAGCTTAATCAATATTAAATTACGTACGTACGGAACGGTTACGTAGGTACGGCAGACTTCAACTGGTATTCCACGAGAAAGCGTCATCATCTCCACTGGGGTTAATATTTATTGACATCACGCCTTCGATCATATTATACATATATGATCTAAGCATCCAGCGGTTTGTTTTTTTTTAATCTGAATATGTTGAAAGATGTTCGAAAGGGAAACCGCCAGTAACAAGCGAAACAATTCATGGTTATAAATGGCGTTGCATAGATTCCACGTAGATAAACTGGACAACAATGCGTATGTAACATCGATAGTGTATCGCGAGGATTGCGTCTTGTTGGTAAACGCGTGGTCAGTCGGCCGGCGCGGGCGCACGCGCCTCGGTCAGTCTACACCCACACTCTCACACCAGTGCCTGTGTTATTCTATTTCTATTATATATTAGAATCACAAAAGTATTAAATCTCTCTACGTATATACTATAAATCATAATACATAACAAAGATATATAACCCGTGAATCAGTTACCGTTGCTGTGTGTGTTATTATGCAAATATCATGACGAATGTGTAGTGTTGTGTTTTAATTGAATACAAACGATAAAATGAATTACTTTTAATATTACATGTTGATTGATTTGGTGAGTGATTATTATATCGTCAATGTAATGTGAAACGTGTATGTTAAAAATTCGGATTTGCGTGTTTGATTGTTATTAATGTGAAGTCACGCTTCGGATCGTCCTGTCTAAGTCCCGAATAGTTTAATTGCATAGTCTTTTGTAAGTAATTTTACGGTAATTCTCCTTACAGCGAAGTCATGTATATTTAGATTGTCGATTTTATCGGGTGATATTAGTCATTGTGATAGTAAATTGATATAAGGTTTTTACATTTATCATTTCTTTTCCATCCCCTGAAAAGTTAATTCATTGGTATTCACGAGGTCGCATCATGATGTGTTGTCTTCGTCGTCAACTCTTACTAATTCCACTGCTGGTATACGGGTCTCCTCTTAATCGAAGGTCTTTAGAGCATACTCTACCCAGCTGCTTAGCTACGGATTGGCGGAGGCCGGTGCTTTCAAACCGCCTTAGGGCCACTGATTTGGTTTAGCGACTGTGATCTAATGACAACAGCCAGGAAACTAAGCAAAGCTTGTAACACGGGTACTACACAACTGATACATTTTTTTTGTAAATACGTACATATAACACTTAGTCCAAGACAAATAGACGTGTTCATGCACACAAATTGATTGCCTTGTGTAGGGATCGTACCCGACGGACCTCGGAGTCAATGTAGCCATTGGTAGCCATTCGGCCACCGGGGTCGTGAAATCCTTCGGGTTTGGTAATAAGTAAATGTGAAGGTTTCACTAGCATATCGTGTAGCGATGGAATGATCAACAAAATATAACGCAACTGTATATATAGTTAAATGTAACTTGCTAAGTATTAAAGACATCAACGCGCATCGTTTGTTGAGAATAATTCAATATGACTTGAGCCCTCTTCAAGAACATATTATTATGCATGTATAAGTTTTATTGATAATAAACAATTATAACTGGGATCGCAAATAAACTTTCTAAGAGCCGTTATGATATAAAATCATGTTATTTTTATTAAAAAGAACTTTTAATTTCGTCAGTCACGGTTAACGAGCTAGTAGGCCACATATTAACATGCGGCCAATCTCCTCACAGGAACTATCAATCTACGAAACTCTATTGTGTGAAATAAAACTTATGCAATAAACACATTACCACGCCTACCTCTTCCAACCAAAGCAAGGCGTGTACTCGCGAAACATTAGCGGATTCAGTGAATCAGAGGTGTGCTTGAGTGTCGTCATCATTGTCAAACCTTACTCATCTTACTGCTGGGATACGGGTCTCCCCTCTATCGAAGAGGTTTTAGAGCATACTCCCACGCTGCTCAACTGCGGATTGGCGGAGGTTAGTGTTTTCAAGCCGGGTAAAGGCGAATGACTGTCGTCTAATGACAAGAGTCAGGACAGACGGCTTAACGTGCCCTCCGAAGCACGAAAGAATTCGAGATAGCAAACCCATCCATAGACAGGCTGCGGTCAACGTTGCTTAACTTACTCAAGAGTGTACAAAGTATTAAATCTTATCTAAGGACAAGTTTTCGTAATTTTTCCTTATTTGGGTCTTATTGTGGTTTAAGCAGCTCACTTTTTTACAGCTTTATATATTTTTATAGCCACTTTTTTACAGCTTTATATATTTTTATAGCCACATAGGCACACTGGCGACTAGCGAAAGGGGCTCTGGTAAAAGAGGGGTAGGGTACAGCGTATTTGTAAGCTGCCCGACTGGGGAAGTACTTCCATCTCACAAGAAGAACGCAGCATTGGGGTTGTTGTGTTCCTGCGAGTAAGTCGGGTCATCAAAAAGGAAGAGGTGGCGGCGCGCAAGCGATATCTCGTGTTGCGATTGCGAGTGTTAATATGGCTACAGTAATCGCTTTACATCAAGCGGTCCGTATATTGTAATGCAAAATTCTAATTGGAAGTTTTTTTTATACCACTAGAGTGACAAACAAAAGTACCCGGCTGATGGAAAGCATTCATCGTAACCAATGTGCGCTTGTGACACCAGAGGCATCACTCACGCGTTGCCGACCCTGCAAAATTCCCTTAACACCTTTCTTGAAAACCCCATACTGTAGTCTCCTGGGAAAACTATGGCAGGGAGTTCCTTCTACAACTTGATAGCTCGAGTTAAATAACTTCTCTGGAACCAGTACACTACGCGCCCATTTAGGTTCCAACGTGTGAGAATGAATTCTCTGCCCACAGCCATGAGGCAAGCGGTGCGACTGTAGATCTTTCTAAGATCTACAGTCGCACCGCTTGCCTCGTGGCTGTTGGCATCATGTCAAACAATTTCTCCGATCACAACCCATTGCACAGACGGCAGAATGTCTCTTCTCAGACTTAATGGCTCAGTACGGTCCGTAAGCTCAGAATCGTCAACAATCCTTAAGTCGTCAATAAGTTCAAACAATATCAAACTTAATAATTATTATTAAAATAATAGATTTCGGCCAACATACCAGTAAAAATGGAAAAATTCGCCTCTTCCGCCTAGGTGGGATTTGAAACCACGTCCATCAAAAACCTTCCGAGTGGCTCAGTTGGAAGAGGATAATCGAAAGGTTCAAATCCCAGTCGTGGGTTCAAATCCCAGCTAGGCAGGAAGGCGAATTTTTCCATTTTTTTAAATATTTATAATATCAAAACTAATTTAAAAGACGAATACAATAAACATACTGGCATTTTTATTAATGATCAAAGGTTGGCTGGAAGAAATCTCTTAAAGAGATAAGCTCGCCCTTGTACCTTCTTGTTTACACTATTTTATGTAACCACTGTATATGCAATAAAGAATATATAAAGAATATATGTTGTTACACAACAACACATACCTATGAAGTTCATATACATCCATGTAAAGTTTAGATATATAATGCTATATGCATACAATAAAAGATTGATGTTTGTTTTTCAGATTAGAAGAACTTCATGTGAGCCAAAACGAGCTCACGTCTTTGGACTATGTGTTGAGACTACCGCGTCTACGGATTCTCGTAGCTGATCATAATTTGATCACAACAATCGGTGTAAGTATTTCTTTTATATATTATTATTGTATGTAATAAAAAAAAATATTCTTGGACGTAATAGGTAGGGGAAAAAGTCTTTTCGCATTTTAGTATGTTTGAACTTGTAATAAAATCTCTTTGGTTATACCATTTGTATCTTTCAGGTTTTGATATCTTTATAAAGTTTAAATTTTAAAAAAGATAATTCCAAATTCAAATTAGGTAAATGTGTGATTTTCATTTGTTTTTTTTACTGTCAAGATGAGTGAATCTAATGAAGAAATTCGATACATTTTAAAATTTTACTACAAAAAAAGTAAAAATGCAACGCAAGCTGCGAAAAAAATTTGTGACGTTTATGGATCTAGTGCAGTGTTTGTGAGAGTAGCACAAATTTGGTTTAAGCGTTTTCAATCCGGAAATTTTGATGTCAAAGATGCACGTCGCTCTGGTCGCCCTGTTACGGATAAAATGGATGCCATTTTTGAAAAAGTGGAGCAAGATCAGCATATCAGTAGTTACGACGTAGCTGAAGAATTAGGAATTGACCACAAAACAGTTTTGGCGCATTTGAAAAAAGCTGGGTACACTAAAAAGCTCGATATTTGGGTGCCTCACGATCTCACTGAAAGAAACTTAATGAACCGTGTACTCATTTGCGATCCTTTACTACGACGTAATGAAAGCGAACCGTTTTTGAAGAAGCTTATAACTGGTGATGAAAAGTGGATCACGTACGACAAGAACGTGCGAAAAAGGTCGTGGTCAAAGGCCGGTCAGGCTTCACAGACTCTGGCAACACCCGGGTTAACCCGCAATAAGGTGATGCTGTGTGTATGGTGGGATTGGAAGGGCATTATTCATTATGAGCTGTTACCGCCAGGCAGGACTATCGATTCTGAACTCTACTGTGAACAACTGATGAGATTAAAGCGAAAACTTGAGAGAAAGCGGCCGGAATTAATTAACAGAAGGGGTGTGATTTTTCATCATGATAACGCTAGACCTCACACATCTTTAGCCACTCAGCAAAAGTTAAGAGAGTTTGACTGGAAGGAGTTAATGCATCCGCCGTATAGTCCTGACCTTGCACCTTCTGATTTCCACCTGTTTCGGTCTCTTCAGAATTCTTTAGGCAATGTCAGGTTAACATCACGAGAAGACTGCCAAAACCACTTGTCGTGGTTTTTTGAACAGAAGTCCCAAAATTTCTATAGTAATGGGATCATGTCTCTACCTACAAGATGGCAAAAAGTTATCGAACAAAATGGCACCTACATACTTTAGTTAAATGTAAATAAACTTTAGTAAAAAATGTTTTGAATTTTCATATAAAATACGAAAAGACTTTTTCCCCAACCTAATATTACACACTGTCATCTAGTCCCAAACTAAGCAAAGCTTGTGCTATGGGTGCTCGATAACTGATGTTAGACTTTAATACATTTTTTTTGTAAATAGGTTTTTTTGTAAAACACCCAGACCAAGACAAACAGATATGTTCATGCACACAAATATTTGTCTTGCGCGGGGATCGAACCCGCGACCGCCGAGTCAAAGTGGATTAATATAAAGTTTTACAAACTAACATAAAGTTTTACAATCTATATTAGTTTATAATGTTGTAGTTTTTAGGGTTCCGTACCCAAAGGGTAAAAAGGAACTCTATTACTAAGGCTCCGCTGCCCGTCCGTCCGTCTGTCACCAGGCTGTATCTCATGAACCGTGATAGTTAGACAGTTGAAATTTACACAGATGATGTATTTCTGTTGCCGCTATAACAACAAATACTAAAAAACAGAATAAAATAAATATTTAAGATGCTCCCATACAACAAACGTGATTTTTTTGCTCGTTTTTGCTCGCAATTGATAACGATAATAGGTAGACGCTTGAAATACTCACATAATATTTAGTTATATATTTACTTCAAAAATAAATAATTAAATTAAAATAAAACAAATATTTAAGGGCCCCCCTTAAATATTTGTATTATTCCCTATAAATATTATTCCCATACAACAAACGTGATTTTTTTGCCGTTTCTATAGATTATGGTACGGAACCCTTCGTGCGCGAGTCCGACTCGCACTTGGCCAGTTTTTATTAAAATAACTTGACTAAATATTTTATTGGTAAAAACAAAACGAAGGAACAGTTGAGAATCCATAATATTTTTGCTTATAAGAAGGTCTAGTATTTAAACTGATACATTTGGTGTTTTACAGCTACAGATGATCTACGAGTAGACAATAGTTATCTCATCACTCTAGATGTAAAGGCACATTTAAAAAGTCCTTTGTTGTCTTAAAAAATATAAATTTATTGAAATGAGCTTGCCGCGTAATTATGTACCTACTATGAAACGAGCAACTCTTGTATATGTATACAGTGTGGAAACTTCTAATGCCACATGGAGGGAAAGTACTCTTAATATTATAGATAGAAGATTCTATTCAAAGAAAACATTCCTTTATTTTGGAAAAGAAAGAAAACTGCATTCAATGATTTTCGAAAATTCGCTTGCTACACCCCGGAATCGAACCAGTTAAAATCTATAAAAATAACACTCTGTACTTTTATCGCATCGATCGGTTAAAAATACCCTAATATTTTTAACCGACTCCAAAAAAGGAGGAGGTTCTCAATTCGGCTGTATTTTTTTTTATGTTTGTTACTTAATTACTACGTGATTTATAAAGCGATTTGAAAAAAAAAAACATTTTATTTGAAAGAGTAGACTTCCAGATTGGTCCCATATTTTTTTCATCATCATCATCAGCATGTAGGTAACCCACTATTAGGTTTGTTATTTTATTACTCCGTCATTTATAAACCGATGTGAAAAAAAAACTTTTATTATTTTAAAGATTAGTTCCATATTTTTTTCATCATCTTCATCGTCAGCCTGTATCTACATACATAAATGTAGAGTAATGTTTGGAGTCGGTTTTTTTTGTTAAAATTATTATTATAAATATAGATGTAGACACATGTAGAAATATATGAAGAATATGTTCAAGTCTTGGGTTTCTTTATTATTTCAGTTCAACAGCCAAACGGAAATGGGTCTCGAGGATCAAAACAAGACTGAGTACCGCGCGCCGCTCACTAGCGTAGACCTTCGCCACAACAGACTGAAAGGAAGCATCATACTTGGAAATTATGAAGTAAGTTCCGGTTCGCACTTATTTATTTAATTTAAATCCCACACGATGAGCCGCGGCATTGAAAAAACCTGTAATTAACAGCCTTTGTAATTTAGCGTGCCATTCACAATATATATATATATATATACTCGTATATATAATAGTACAGTGGTACAAGTGTGTAATGTTGGTAGGTAAGAGTCTTAAGAGAGCCGAGGAAGGTGGTTATGATCAAAAAACACGTATATCATACGACGTTTTTCCACACACTTTTGAAGAAAATAATACTAAAAAATCATTTTAGTAGGTCAAAAGTTTATTTAGAGAAACAATTAATAAATGTGCAGTTAAAAGTAAAATTATAATTAACTGTTTTTGATGGCATAGCGGTCTCATCAGATAGATTATTTACTGAAATACTTTCATGTTCTATTGTTATTTGAGATGGTTCATTATTCGTGTAGGTAGGTGAAATCCAATCATTGTAAGTATGTACTTGGTGTTTCGCCAGTAGGACGCGCCTCAGAATCAAGTCCAATTCTTTTTGTGATTTTTGCACAAATTTCCTTCTTGTTTAGTATGGAATCTTCTACGTATGATTCTGCTACATTGCTAGATCGCCACTCAGCATGACGCTTCAAAGTTATTATATCAGCTCCTGAATTAGCCAGCAATGTAGCTGAAGTTCTTCTGAAACTATGCCCAGTGATCCAGTGTAGTTCTCAGCATCTGCTAAAACTAAAAGCTTAGCGATTTCTTTAGGCATAGAACGAAATTTGTTAATACCTATAGGCTAACAGGTATATTTACCATTCTGGTAAATTAGAAAGAACCGGTAATTTTTTTGCTTTTGGTGAACGCAAACTTTTATACTTCTTAACAATTTCATAGAATGGACCGTGTATGGTGAATGACCTCGGTATTTTATTTTTCATGATAAGTATCTTCACTAAAAGCATCTGGCCATGGTTCTCTACGTCTTTTACAGTTATATTTGTTAATTCTTGTATCCTACAAGTACCAGTTACACCAAATATTAAAGCAACCTGGAAAAAAGAAACAATAATTAAGTTCAACACACAACACAGGCTGAAGTCGCATAGATATTTAAAAAAAATTAACTAACCTTAGTAGCCAGATATTAGTTATCTGGAGCATCTTTTATAATTTTTTCAACATCGCCAGACGATAAAACCTTTTAGGCTATTGCATAGCTTTTATCGCGGGCGTTGAGCGCGGCGACCGAATCAAGAAATTCCGTAACGAAAATAAAACCTAACACCCCCCACCTAATATGACCTTTGGACTCGACCTGGCTTAAGAACATTTCCTTATACAATACATACTCGTATTTCGCCAGTGAGTATTATCGAGTCAATGGCGCAGTTGTAAATGTGTGACCAATTTGAACTATCGTTTCTACGTTCGCGTCTCGATGTGGTCATTACTGTTTTTGTAACTTTATTCGATGTTGGTAAGGATGTTGGTGAATGACTAAAGACTTTTTTTGATCTTTTTCGCTATTGTTATTTTTTTGACATTCGATTTTGACATCATTATTTTTGACATTATTACTGATTTTGGGATAAAACTTTAATTTAATAAAAAATACATACGATAGCATAAAATTTTAATTTAATAAAATAGCTTTTATCGCGGGCTTTGAGCGCGGCGACAAAATCAAGAAATTCCGTAACGAAAATAAAACCTAACACCCCCCACTCCGCCTACCATGTAGCTCGGCCGAGCGATCACTTAACGCGTATGTATATGGTACGACCACATCATAGTTTTCTGACTCTATTGTGGTACGACTGTACGAAGCTCGCACGGATCGAGACGAGCTATGAACACACGAAACCCGAACGAACTCCGTATTTTCGGGCTGTTTCCTACCACGACAATACTACGGGCCCGTCAACGGAACGAAATCGGAGTTTGAAAAATGGCGGGAAAAATTAATCAGTTGTCCTATGCACGCGCATCTATCATTGGCGATTGGCCATAAACTAAAAGAATAAGTTTTCTTTTTTTTTATACACGGCCATCTAGTCCCAAACTAAGCAAAGCTTGTATTGCTATGGTATTAGACAACTGATATTTCAACACATGAACAGCTCATACAGTGGCTCTAGTTTTACCGCAATTAGGCACATAAACTTAAAAAAAAAAAAAAAAAAAAATATTCACAAGTGGGTTTTAGAGTTTTTTATTTTTATTTTATTGGTTGAGTTGCTTTGTTCTCAAAAAAGTTTCGATACTATATATATGATAATAACATAGAAAAAATTGTTCAAATTTATGATAAGAGCTGGCACTACTCTTATATTATAGAGAACGTATATTATTATAGACGAACCGTGTATAATAATACACGTCCTTGGGAATTTTATTTCGAGTCGGTGATTCCCTGTATTTTTTGAAGTACGGTCGTCGTACATTTCGTATTACATAGAAAAAGTTCTAAGGAGTATTGTAAACCACAAATAAAAGATTTTTTTTTTACAAATACGTTACATTTTGATACTACTATTGATTATTTATTAATGGCATTATTTAGAATCATTCAATTAATGATAGAATTATTTATCTATATTTGCAAACCTACATTCAGGGTCATACTAATCTCTAGCATAACATCTCTCATCACTGTATTATGCTAAATATAAATAAATACAGGAATATGATTACATAAGAATGTTTCTTGGAAGCCTAAATGGCTCGCCGCCTCCAAAAAGTCCTCTAAAAAGAGCCAAAGCCTACCTCTGCCACATTGAGCACCATGTCAACTAGCAAATGAGGTGATTAACAAAAAAGAGGTGAAATATATTGATGTTAAGTAACCTAACTGGAGCCTCCACCTTATAAGAAGCCGGAACCAAACAACATCCTCACCTCCTGGACTATTGTTGTGTTCCCACGAGTAAGCCAGTGAGGTTGCTGGTAATTTCCCGTGGTCAGTCATTAGCAAAATAAATAATCAAAATGATTAAAATATTTCAGCACCTTGTATCACTGGACGTATCTCACAACGCCGTAGAAGTACTGATAGTGTCTGCCCTGCGCGGTCTACGAGAACTTTACGCTGCCCATAATGCACTACAGCACCTGGCGCTGCATGGAGCTTCTCTGCGTATCCTCCGGACGCCGCATAATCGTAAGTTCTATGTATTTCTGAAACAAATGGATAGGTGTATTTGCTCATTTCACAACAGAGCCTTAGAGAGAAGCGCCCAGGCCTGCTAATGATGTTTGGATGTTACGATAGATAAGATTGTGTAGTATGCGGCTTATATAAGGTTGTATCTATAATTATTTATACGGATTATTTTACGATTCTGATGACGACATACGGTCAAGGTGTGTACGGAGCTACTGAAAATATACCGTGAGTAGGGAAATCGAGACAAATTGGGAAGTCTTCGCTAAAGAGAAAATTTCATATATACCGCATTGCACAGGAAGCAGTATAACGCTACAAAAACAATAGTCGTAGTAATTTAAAACCACGAACACTCGCTATTTAGCCGATATCTTATACAATTCGAGGGCTTTACTTTATTTTCTTATCATTGTTCGTAACCAGATCAATGTGATACGCACTTATGACTATGAGGTCGAAGGCATTGGATGATGATTTGTTCAGTCATTCAACGTTCCAAGTAGCTGCTGATATCGCGTGTACATTTTGTTCCCTTAGGTTCCTTTCCTTGTAAATAGATACAGCAGTACAATCTTTGCTCCCTATTGTACATTTTTAATTTATTTGTCAATTTTGCTTCATTGCAATGAGTATATTTTAATCATTAGTTATGTAGTAATATTTCCTGTCTTTTACTTTTTCAGAATTGGAGACTTTGACCACTACTGTACCTCCCATTAATTTGGTGGAAATGGATGTGTCACACAACAAACTGACACTATTGCCACAGTGGCTCAGCGGCTGCTCCGACCTCACTACGCTTTACGCCAGTAACAATCAGCTGACGTCACTACCGGAACATTTATTTTGTAGTGAACTCTCCAGTCTCAGCAAACTTCGATTAGCACATAACAAAATCTCAAACATCCCTTCAATGCCAAGATTACGAGCCCCACTAAAAGAACTGCTGCTTCATGATAATTGTATACAGTCATTACCCGAAAACTTTTTTTCAGTTTGCGATAGATTATGTATTTTGAATCTCGCAAATAACCGTTTAAGTCGATTACCTCACGCCAGAGGACCTTCATCTCATTGTTTAGAACGGTTATATTTAACAGCTAATTGCTTAACCGACAACGTAGCAGATGTAATAATTGCATTTCGTGGTCTTAAGATACTGCATATTGCTTATAATTGTTTAACGAGCCTACCCGACAGTTGTGTTAATTTTTGGCCGGATATTGAAGAACTTGTGTTATCAGGTAATTCATTATTGAAACTCCCCGAAAATTTACCACAGCTAAATAATATTAGAGTTGTTCGAGCTCATTCAAACAGATTACGATCAGTTCCTATGTTTGCGTGTAGTGCTTCCATAAGAATTCTTGATTTTGCCCACAATGAACTAGATAGCATAGATTTAAGACTTCTTGCCCCGAAACAATTAAAATTTCTTGATATATCCTGCAACAAGAAACTACAAGTAGATCCATCACAATTTAATGCCTATAGATGCCAACGACCGTTAAGTTTAGTAGATGTCACGGGAAGAAATTCCTTACCATGGACTCAAAAAAGTGGTTATCACGAAGAATTAAGTGGGTCCACTCCATGGAGTACAGGATTTTCAGAATGCCCAAATAAGTCATTACAACTTTGTTGTGCTCAAATTCGGCTTCCATCATTTTGCAACAAAGAGGGTCTTTTTGCTATAATTGATGGTGAAACAGACATAGAGGTACCTAGAATTTTACAAACATGTTTACCTGGATTATTACTTGAAGAGAAATCCATCAAAGAAACAGTTAATGAATATATGAAATACGTTGTATTGTCAGCACATAGAGAACTAAAAGAAAAAGGACAGAAAAAAGGGGCATGTTTGATAATGTGTCATTTGTCGCCTGTGACTCCATTGGAAAATGGTTTCGGTCAGTCTTCTAAAAAATATAACTTAAGGCTTGCTAACGTAGGTGACACAAGGGCTGTTTTGAGTAGACGGAACGGCCCACTATGTTTGGGCGTAGAAAATAATAAGCGGCTCGGTTATTCGACCAGGTATCCAAATACGGTACCAGATCCTGATGTGATACAAACAATGATAAAAGAAGATGATGAGTTTTTAATAATGGGGAATGGAAAATTTTGGAATGCTGTTAGTATGGATACGGCAGTAACTGAAGTGAGAGCTGAACGTAACCCTGTTCTAGCTGCGAAAAGGCTACAAGACTTAGCTCAAAGTTATGGAGCGGAAGATTGTATATCTGTTCTTATCATAAGGTTTGATTTAGCACGCGCTGATGTTGATTTGCTAATGCGAGAATTGCGACAAACAATAAGTAGTAATAAATCCGTATGTCGATCTGATTGTTGTTGTTCTCGTGTAGATGGTTGTTGCCATTCTGCCTCCCCGCCTAAGCCTAGTAGTGACCGTTCCTCTCCCAGTGGCCAGAGCGATCGCCCCCCAAGTGAGACAGTAAGCCACCAGCATTATGCTAGTGTACGTTCACAAACTCGACCACCTGAAAGAAAAAGTTGCCGAGGCGGAGTTGCTCGAGCCATACGCGTTCGAGTCGAGGAAGACAAAGAAGAAGAGCAAAGAAATGATGAAATTTCTAACCCAGAAGAGCAATTTAAATGCTGGGAGTATATGTTAGAACAAAACACCCAGATGTTATTTGACAAAGAACTGGATAATTTGTCAAAAGGTATAAAGTCAAATGTCAGCAGTTTGCGCAATGTAAAAGGATTGTCAGGCAGTAGTCCACAACTTCACTTAACCGGAAAACAAAATAAGGGTGTACCGTTTCTTTCGAAACATTTTGGTAGCGCGAGATCTTTTGGTACGGCATTGAAACCAGATTTTCGGTTTGGTTCGGGACGATTACCAAACGGCGGTGCAAACGCTGCATATTTTGGATCGTTACAGCGGTTGATGCCATACCACTTAGAATATGACTTTGCTGTGATTCAGGAAAAAGCGGCACAATCTCAAGATTCACTAGACCTCGAAGGCCGAATGCAACAGTATTGGGGGGTAGCAACTACCGAATTGTAAATAAAAATTAAATTAACGACAATTTTTGTAAATAAAACTACAACAAATTTAGCATAGTATGTATAATTATTTATATACCATTCATCTGTCGACTAGATTTTTTTGCACAAAGTATTATTATCACTATGGACTTATAGTGAGCTAAGTTACTTATATTTATCACATTAATTTCTATGTACAGTATTAGCATATTCTGTTAAATATTAAATTCTACTCTGTAATTAAAGATTTAGTAAAATAACATGTAACTAGTCTCATTTTATCCATTATATAAAACTTTATACAATTATATAATTATATTCAAATACAAGACGTATTACTTTGATGATACGTGCCTTCTATAATTTATATACAGACCTTGGAGTTATAAGGCGTCAAACTTTTAATTTTTTGCTTAAAAAACCACACATAATATTATTATTCCTACTTACTATATTTACAAATTTATTTATCAATTTAGACAGAAACTTTAAACTACTGGGAACTTAAAATACTATTTACATTTTGAATTCTATTCTATAATCGACATGAAAATTTATTTGAGTCGCTTTAGTACCGCATTGTATAACAATATTACTTCGCTTATTATTATACATTGCAATAACTACATTTGGATATTAATATCAGCTTACATTTGACATCCTTTAATAATTTATTTTTATTTTAAATTATGTTAAAATTACTCTTTTGGATCGATGTTATTTAATGAAAGTGTTAGTTAAAAAATTTAAAATTAATTTTCCATAATCATAATTTCCATTGATGTTTTGAAAGGGCACAAAAAAATATTAAGTCAACTGAGATTGCTGCAAAGAGGAAACGTAAGTATATTACATGTTTATGTTTAGGAAAGATATTCCTTAGCGTACTATGGAACTCCAAAAATATGTTTATTTATATTTTTTGGTAATCATTGTCTATATGGATTGTCACAGCTCGCGTTTAACGACCAGCTCTAAAGGCTGCGCGGCAAGAGCGAGAGGATAGGGCGCGGAAAGCGGCGGGGGCGCGGGCTGCGCATGCGCCGGCGGCGGCCGCCGCTAGGGAAAACCTCGCGGGGAGTAGTGGTGAGGCTCTCCCAACCAGGAGTCGGGCGATGGAGGGAAGTCTGGGTATCCGCCTGCAGCTGGCGATGAGGAACTGCTCAGGTCTGAAGCTCCGCCTGCTCCTGTGCCTCCAATGCCCGCGCCAGTCATTGGTTGACCTATAATGTAAAGAGTCTGATTAGGGTGAATTTACAATATGAACATCATGTAAACGCATAATCAAATGTGACCTCAACATTTGATTATGCGTTTACATGATGTTCATATAATAGTTTATGTTTATATTCGTAACAGAAAGTTCTCTATATAAATGCTGGCTGGCGGCCAGCAACAGATTTACATGACAAATCACCTCTCGAGCAAAAACTTGTGAACTGTTTCAGAAAGTTGTATTATGAAGCCTAAAAATTGACAGCTGCGGCTCTATAGGTGGGTTGAATAGTAGCACCGGCTCAAACATGAATGAAAAAAAAATCCAGACATTTCCTCCCGGTTGACTTTCCAATGTTCTATTCAGCTTTAATTTAGAGCAGTCATTGGGTTCTCCTAACCATGCATGATTAATCCAATATGGCGGCCGCCACAAAAGAGCGATATTTTTTTTTATAAGGCAAATAAAATGCTTTGCTGAGCGAAAACACCGTAAGTAAAAATTTCAGTATATATATAAATATAACTTTCAATAAAAGCGTTCCCAAAAAAAAATTATTTGTATTAACATGAAGAAGAAATTGTGATTTTTGTGTATTCTTGTTATAAAGAATGTATATCTAGCTGCACTTACCAATGTTGGTGTAAACGAGATGATCAGGCGGGTAATGGTAGTGCGAGTGGGGTGGGGAGTGCGCGCGCAAGAACGGTGGTGTTGCGGCATAACGGGCGCCGCCCGTCGCCCCCGCGCCGCCGCCGCCCGCCGGCGAGCCCTCCTCGCCGCCCAGGGCCACCGTGCTGTAGCTGTCGTTGCTCAGCTCTGTATAAACCACATTCATTCACTGTAGGTTGATACATCAAACAAGAGAGGATAAAAATGATTTGTATTATCAAATAAGTAACACATTTGTCACCTACTAATACTTCGTACATACTCAAACTAGCTCGTATCTTTTGAGATTCGGGTTTGCGGACATTGCGGAAAAAAAATTACTAACTTTCACGGAATAAAACATGCCAAATTACTGAACTATTTCAGACTATCTTTAAAAAGAAAAAAAGAAAAAGAAGAGCTAGGATAAATTCTACGTCGTCTAAATGTATATTGTGACTTTTTTTTATACCACGTCGGCAAACAAGTATATGGCTCGCCTGATGTGTAGTGGTTACCACAGCCATAATAACGCACACAACATGAAATATCCTTCGTGCCCCGCCACTCCTTTCTTTCTGATTTTACTCACTCGCAGAAACACAACAACCCTCAAGGGAATTGTTATTTATAAATTGTGATTTTTAAATTTAATTTGAATTGGTAAGGCCGACCTTGTGATCGACTGTATATGTAGACAATGATGAGAGCAGCTGCCCTCGAAAATTCTACGGTCAGGATTGCAAATATTCCCAAAGGCCTGATGTTCTACTTACTCCGCGACCAGCATTCTGTTTAATTAATTGCCCTGCTATAGTATGCAGATTCCTATATTTTAACCTGTTCTCCTTTGACACCTTCGTCGAAACATCATGGAGCCATTAAAGCCCTGTGACATGCAATAGTGTAGGTCACATCGTATTAGCTCAAGGTGAGTTCAGAGTCTTTAAAAGCTTTGTGGTAGTAACTCCGACAGACACAAAATGGCAACTTAGACAACTAGGAGTAATATATACATTGCTATGGAGTCGTTATAATACTCAATAACTCGCCGTTTTTGATACGGTCACTAACTAACCGTTTTCTTTTTTTCATTATAAAAAAACGGTTAGTTATTGACCGTACTCTTGGGGGAGCACTCTCTCCATGGAGGAGCAGGAGATTAGTTGAATTATATACCCTTTTGCAATAATCCCCATCCTTCTCCTCCTGATCCATAGCTAACAACATCTCGTCGATAATTAAAAACATACCGTGGTGGCTGAAGGAGTCCAGGTCGATCTTCAACTCGTCCTTGTCCAGCAGCCGGTCGTGTCGAGGCGAGCCTCCGCCGCCGCCTTTCATTGACCGGAAGTATTGAGACCACCGCGTGCGACCGGCGTCCTTTTTCAGTCTCTTCTCTTTCGCCCTTCTATAAAATAAGAAAAAAAATGTTATTAGCCTTTGACCGGTTATTAATATATAGTTGATTTTGGTATCTCAATTGACGGTCGAGTGTTATTCTATTCATCACCATCACAAATCTTCCTGGTAGCTGTTGGAAGAACACGATACCGGTAATCGAGAGGTTCAAGTTCCACACTAACGGGGAAGATAAATATATTAGTTTAAATATTTATATAAAGTTGCCTATACTAGCCATTAGATGAATAGAGTTTATTTTTATATTCGTATAATTAAGTATTGGTCCATTATGAGTTGGTATAGATAGATCAACAAAGTAACATCGTTAAATAGTTTCCTCTATATGCAAGAGGTTAAGGTACATAGACTAGCATCAATTAAAACCAATGAATATTATATTGTTATCATTGGTTTGTTACTAATTTGTCAGGAACCTTTCCCGTTATCGCAGGACTGCAGATTTTATAGTGTAACTATCTAATTACTATGTGTAAATATAAATGTAATGGGAAATTATATTTCATTGATGTTACTTTTTTTTATACAACGTCGGGTGGCAGACAAGCATACGACCCGCCTGGTGTGAAGCGCTTACCGTACCCATATTAACGCTCGCAACATAAAATATCGTACGCGCACCGCCACCCCCGCTGCCAACGCAGCATCTCCTTCCTTTCTGGTGACCTCACTCACTCGCAGGAACACAACAACCCTCAAGGGAATTGTTTGGCTGCGGTATTATGTGAGGTGGAGATACATTCCCCAGTCGGGTCGCTTACAAATACGCTCCCTAACTCTCTTTTCGCCAGAGCTTCGTTTGTCCGTCAGCAGGGTGCACCGCGTGCAGGTGAAGTTGGCTTTGGTTCAAAGATGTTGATGAACCACTTACACCCCAAAACTATTGGAACTTATTTGTTTACCAAGATATATATAATATTGCTCTACATGTTCTCACGATTCATTCTCCATCACAATACTTTACTTAAAGCTTTACTTTTGTCATAGTCTTTGTCTTCGAGAAGTTCATCTATAGATTTGCACTTGTCTGCTAACCCAAGGATTTCTATCATGTATTGCACACTGTAACTATTTTCTAATAATAATTCAAGATCGTCTGCAAATCATATACTGTAATATTGTCCATTAACATTTAATTCACATTTTTTTCCAGTTTAATTTACTTATGATGAATTAATACAATTACTTAATACAGCAATATAAAATTTTTGGGAGACAAGGATCACATACATTATTCCTCTCTTTATGGGGAACGCTGGGCAATTTTTATCTTTTCTTTTTAGTTTAACTTTGCTTGTAATGTTATTATATACATATATTCTTTATCACTTCAATATATTCTTCTTTACTTTTTGAGCTGTTAGAGCTTCCCAGATGCTTGCCTATGATATTGTGTCAAAGACTTTCTGGTAGTCGACGAAGGCTAAGGTAGAGTGGTCCTGGTTTTTACACTTATTCATTTATGACTTTTTACATATTACTATTTTTATATGTATTTGTTTGTCTTCACATTTCAGAGTACGCTTTTGTTTGTTTGTATATTTGGCTCTACTGTTTATTGGTTTTGCGTATTATTATTGTACCTCTAATCCATCGGTGGTCTGAAGTTTAAATTTAATGTTCCTATGTTTTGAAATAATTTTGATTGGTTGAATATTATATAGTCCATTTCGTTTTTATGTTGTCCATTTGGAGATCGCCATATCCGTCTGCGACTTGGTTTCTTATTGAAGTATGTGTTGATGATTGCAAGATTCATCTCAAAAGCAACGTCTGTTAGTGTCTGACCTCGCTTGTTTCTTTGTGCATAATCATATTTTTTTTTGTTATTAGATATTCGTAACTTAATGGTAGACCTATTTTTGCATTGAAGTCTCCCATTATAATTAAATGTTAATTGGCCTCCTCTGCTTCTATAGATGACCTCTTCGTCGCCCGCTGATTCAGTGGGCGCATATGCCTAAATTATGCTTATATTATATTCCTTTATTTTAAGATTCAGCTATTCTACCCTTTCTGTGATGCCAATGAAGCTCCCGACAAATTGTTTCAAAGCTCCACTTATACCAGACAGATAATAACTACTAGTCCCCATTACAAAAACGTTAGCGACCCGATTGATTTCGATTAAAGCAAATAATCATATAATATGTATCGCAAACAAAACACCCCATCCAGTGCGCATGTTTTGCGTGTGTTATTAGTAAAACAGCGGGGAGTCAGGGCTTTCAACGGAGGTTGATTAATTAAAGTGCCTCCGCCCAGTCCTCCGGGAGCTGCGTGCTGCGTTATAGCTGCGTCGGATTATTAAAACAACGCCCTAAATTGCCTTCTTGAAGTGAACAAAGGAAAGAGTCGTTTAATCACCCCATGCACTGACCAACTTTAAATATTATTATTTGCCTTCATCAAATAACTTTTAAAAATAACTATGGATCAGATGTCTAGAGCAAATTATATAGTATAATAATAGGTTTGTTATCGATAGAGCCCAATCCATAACATGGCGGACAATTTCGTCTTGAGAAAAATCAAAACTTTTTAAATGTTTTGTATTATATTTAGTAAGTAAAACATTACTTTTATTGGTATTGTTTGCTAATGTAAATTCAGCATTGTCAATAGTTCACGGACAATGAAGGGATTGGGCAGAAATTGCTTTTTTACCAATTGATCAAATGGGTTGAACAATTAATAGTGTAACGTTATATTTGGTTACGTAGGAGTCCGCGTATTTATATTATGCATGGATGTTTGGTTCCACACAACGTAGAGAAGTCGGCGTTATCGGCCAGGATTACGAGGCGAGCCCAATGCGCAGGGCGTGACCGCTGCCGTGACTGGGGCCGCTCGCGCGCGACAATACATTGTTCTGAGTAGGGATGCCAGATATATTTTATTGCAAATAAAATTACCATGCAAATGCTCAAACTGTCTATCTAATGATAAGTGCTTTTAGGAAAGATTTTGAAGTGTCCCATCCAATATTACAGCTCAAAGGGATAATAGTTGGGAAAGTTCGTTAGTCGAGCTTATACTTACGGGCCAGGCTATGAGGTAGTGTACCTGTCTGTACCAATGTGTAATTAGATATTGTGGCAAGTGATGTAACAGAAGAATCTGAGAGACACTACTGTTACTTGAAATGCTATCCGATAAAAAATACTGTTGAAGCTCGTGATCCAACGCAGTTTCAAAGGTTTTAGTGCATCTGAGAATATTGGGTTGTCAACAATGCGCATTGCAAGGGAAAAATTGACGTAATTAATGTAATGATGAGCAGGGTGGTCGAATGGCTAGCAATGGCTACTTTGGCTCTTAGGTCGCGGGTTGCATCCCAGTATGAGACAAACATTTGTGTGCATGAACATCTCTGTTGGTGTTGGTGTTTTCTATGTCTTAGAATTATAATTGAATATGAATGAAAAAAAATATTATAAAAAAAATGTATTTAAATACATTTATCAGTTGTCTAGTACCCACAGTACAAGATTTGCTTAGTTTGGGACTAGAGGCGCTGTGCAAATTGTCCAGGCATATTTATTTACCTATAATTGATACTGAGGTACTCCAAAAGAAAGAGTTTAATTTAGGGTCTCGCTGACGTATGCAAAAGGATTCTTTACATGCCTTCTTTTCTAAGAATTTATTAATTTATGATGAGAAATTATATTATACAATATAATAAGAAACCAACCAATTTAAAAAATATATGTGTTCTTTTATGCACTTTAAAGAAATTTTGATTCGTATCACATCTATATAGGAAGTTATCATATCTATCTAGGAAGACGTTACGTTTTTTATTGACGTCATTTGTCACGTATGCCGTGTATGCACAGTCCCAAAATACAGACAGTACAGTCCTGTATAGTATAGATTGCAATCTGCCGCCCTAACGCCGGATCTGAAGCCGACCATCTGATTTTTTGAATGCGAAAATGACACTAAGTACTGCTTAGATTGTTGGTAAAACAATCTAATCAGTAATTATGTAATTATGTTTAGCTTAGCTGGAAGAAACCCTAGAGCTCTACGGACTAAGATGAAGATATTTGTAAATAAAAGTTATTTACAAATAGCTTCGGCTTGTTATGAAGCCAGGGGCCTGGCTTCATCTCCATGCTAGCCCTAGATCTATTTTTCTGCACATCCATAACTCCACAAAACGCTTTGTTCCACACCATACTAATCTACAAAGTCGATAGCAAGTAGGTAATGGGGAGTATTGCAAATCTGACAAAGCACATGAAAAGGTCATCGTTATATTGTCCTCATATTGTGCTGGCTTGTTCATTTGTGATACTGTATGGTGTAGGACGACCATTACTGACTACACTGACTGGATAGTGATACGATACCACAGAATAATATACACTACGATACCCAATACACTATCCAGTCCGAGCCCACTTAATATCAACGTCCATTTTATAACAAATCGGATATGAAAATATTGTTGTTTGTTGTCCTAAACAAAATACAAGCAATTTATTTTATTCAGTACATCAAATAAATGTACCTACAATGATTATTATAAAACAATATTGATTTACTCTTATCGGCGTTAGTCATTATTTTATGTATAGGGGTATAGGTGAAATATTATATTTTGTAAATCAAATATTTGTAATTAGGTATTTAAAAGACTGAAGTCTTTTATGTCTTATAATTATATTCGTTTTGTTTACCGACTTTCCTCCGCCACCGGCATCGGGCCACGAAAGAAAAATATCGGATCTCGTAGCACCGTTTTTATAAAATATTCTACAGTCTTTTTAGCATATTTGTAGATTATAGTAGTTTATGAAACTGTTGCATAACAAGGGTTATTAAAATACGAGTGTGAGTTTATAACATGAGCCGAAGGCGAATGTTATAATAGACCACACTAGTATTTTAATACCTAATTATGTGCAGTTTCATACACTACTTTATCTAATCTCATGAAATATATGATAATAATATTTTAAATACAACCATGAAGTTAATTTAACAGTTATAATTCTTACATAAAAATCCATTTGCAGATCGAGCATGCGTAGTGCGCATGCGCGACGCGCCGCGCGGCGCCGCGTTCACAGATTATGTAGAAAAAATTTGCATAGTTGCAATGTATTTGCATTGCAACCTGTTTAAAATACCTGTATCCAGGGCTGAAGCTGTATCGAAATGGTAAAAAAGTTATTTTACGATACAGTTGTCCATATAAGAGCTGTATCGAAAAATAACTTTTTAAATTTATTTTGATAGCTTGTGCGTAAAGACTGTCATTAAGATACTGTGTTTAGTTTTTTAATGTGTAAATTTCAGTATGAGATTAGATAAAAATATTTAAAAGAGACGCGAATCGAATAAACGGTTTGAAAAACCCTTCTCAATTCCTATGGTAATCACATTTTTACAGTTTCTACATGAGTAGCTTTTATTTATGTGCGGTTTGGCAGTTGATTTTACTTCAACATGTCTACCTCTACAAAGTCGTAAAACTTCTAATCACTGTTTACGTCTAGTTATAGCACCAACCATTTCAAAATCATTTGTGTTAACTCGCTTTCTGCATACAGGTGATGTATGAAAAATCGATTATTACACACGAATGCCTCGGTTTATTCATTTTGTATGCTTGGTAGGTCAATAAGTATATACTGCATGACGAAAATCCATTAAAATCATAACTTGATAATAGGATAAAAGCCTATGACTGTAACCAACCTGACCGTTTTACTAAAATAAGATCCAATGATATTATTATACATTATAACCACACCCATTCCCACGGCCTCCTTCTACAGTCGCCTTCTACGTCGCTCGCCATCGACAGGGAATTCATCCTCACACATTGGAGCCTAAGTGGTCGCGTACCGTGCGGTTCCAGAGAAGTTTTCTCCTGCGTACGGTCAAGCTGTGGAATGAACTGCCTGTCGAGGTTTTCTCAGAAGACTACAGCATGGGGTTCTTCAAAAAGAGCGTGAAGAGTAGTTTTTACAGGGTAGGCAACGCGCGTGTGATGCCCCTGGTGTTACAGGCGTTCATAGACTACGGTAACTGCTTTCCATCAGGCGGGTCGTATGCTTGTTTCCCACTTTAGTGGTATAAAATAAAAACCCAGGCCGCTCTATACAAATGTCGCGTCGTTTAATATAACCACAGTATATAAAGTAATAGTACTACGTACAGTATGGACACTCCCTGCCGCTCTCTCGTGTCGACCTCGCCTCCCCTCTGAGACAAATAAGGAACTGTTTGTATGGTGCCGCACGCACACACGCCCATTGGCGCTTTGCACAGACGTCATTGTTTATGTAGTAGTAAATGACGTGAAATTTGTATGGAGTGGCCGGGATGTGATATAACATAAACAATGACTCCTGTGCAGAGCGGAAATGAGCATGTATGCGTGCGGCGCCATACAAACTGTTCTAAATTTGTCTCAGAAGGAAGGTGAGGTCGGACACGAGAGAGTGGTATCGGGACGGGGGCCACCACACATTCCCACCCCTGTGTCTCCCGTGTAGCCAGGATTAACAGCGGCGAAACAAAAAAAGGCAATGAACAATGAAGTCCATTGTTGTCCCGGGGGTAAAACTACAGCTGCCATGGAACTCACAACGGATTTAATCAGAAGAAATTAGTTGAAGAAGTAAGCTTTTGGAATTTGACTTCCCCTCTTAGCAATGTGAGAGACAGCAATATGGCAAATAAGGCATTAAAAGCCTAAAGAGATGGCTAGTCAAGTGAAGCTTAACCACCTTAACTGCTGTGCATCACGGATTTTAAGTTTCTAACACTACCTAAAACATTGAGTAGTTACCTAACACATCGATTCCAATAATATAAATTGCAAAATGCTAGTGGTCGAATGGTTAGCAATGGCCACTTTGTCTCCGAGGTCGCGGGTTCGATCCCCGCACAAGACAAACATTTGTGTGCATGAACATGTCTGTTTGTCTTGGTGTATTTATGTATTTACAAAAAAAAATGTATTTAAGTATTATGTCAGTTATCTAGTATCCATAGTACAAACTTTGCTTAGTTTGGGACTAGATGGCCGTGTGTAATTTGTCGAGGAACATTTATTATTTATTGTTTTATAACTAAGTAACTAGTACACTGTAGTTATAACTGTATGTAGTATACTATAAATTCGATAATATTCAAGGAAATACGTGTCATGATTGGAAAACTTATCTTCTTCGGGTATCCTTCTAAAGATAAGTTGAACGGTGAAACCAGTGCAGCAATAAAGGGGCTCAAACATGGAATATTTAAATTTGATCTATGTACAGTGGAAAATCTTTCCAGCGTGAGTGATATTGTTAGAGATAATAAGCGCTGAGCGTATCTTTTTTTAGGGTTCCGTACCCAAAGGATAAAAAGGAACCCTATTACTAAGGTTCCGCTGTCCGTCCGTCCGTCCGTCTGTCACCAGGCTGTATCTCATGAACCATGATAGTTAGACAGTTGAAATTTTCACAGATGATGTATTTCTGTTGCCGCTATAACAACAAATCCTAAAAAGTAGAATAAAATAAATATTTAAGGGGGCTCCCATACAACCCACGTGATTTTTTTGCCGTTTTTATAGATGATGGAACGGAACCCTTCGTGCGCGAGTCCCACTCGCACTTGGCCGGTTTCGGGATTTCTTTTTTAATATTTTTACTGTCTCTAAATATAGGTATCAATCTTATATTTTTCGAAAAAATCTAATGTAAACCTTTCACTTTTCGGCAAAAAATTAAAAGGTACCGACTACGGATTTTATAATTTTGTCATTTAATTTGAAGTCTTTTTTATAGCATAGTGTAATAATTAAGTCTATGATTTATATGTTCATTCTGTCATTTTTTTACAACAAATTTTACAGATTTGTTACTCCGAAAGTTTCTCAATTTTGTTGAAATAGAAGCATGTTGAGATAGATAGTTGAAAGAAATAAGAGATTGAAGAAGAAGAAGTTGAAGAAGAAATTCTAAAACTGCCGTCGCCGCTTGACAAAATACTTTATTTTTGTACAGATTGTGGTAAATGGTCATTTATAGAATGTAATTTTTGAAAATTGGGTGCAAGTTAAGCACCTAATGATCGGATTACGGCACCTATTGGAAAGTCAATTTTAATTAACTTTAAAATTACCGTGATGACATTGTTATTATTAGAGCCAGAAAGCCAGTGATGTCTTATAAGATGTCATATAAGATATACTATGAAAAATTACTTGTTTTTCGAAGTAATACTTTACTTCGATTAAGAGAGTCAACATCATCATCATCCAGGTCACTTTAGTCTCCACTACAGGAGCACGACCCTCTCTCATCCGTCTCAGACAGGAGGATTTGGCCTACACTCCCCACGCTGGCTAGACGGGTTGGGGAGGCCTGATGTTTGATAATGTATTTCCCTTAGTCGCCTTGTACGATATCCACGAGAAGAGACGGAGTGATTCTATTCTAGTCTGCCGGAAACCACACGGCCATTAAGAGAGTAATTTTAAAATAAATAGTTTATAAAAGCTATTACAATATGGATGCGAATTATAACATTGCAACTCAGTTGCAAGCAAATCATTGCAAGAGACGAAACGCGGGCCACATGCCTTCAGTATTTAGTATCAGGCTCTTTTGACGTGAATAGGTCTTTAAATTTGTTTCCATAGGGAGGCAAATCAAAAAAAAAATGATAACAAAATCGGGGGATAAAGATTGGTGTTGTAGCTACAAATCTATCATCCCCATCCAAATACTCAATCACACCACTGGATAGATGAAGAATCAAAGAATTTATTGCGCTAAGTAAGGATTATTGAACATCGCATACGGGGGAGGGAAAAGAGCTGCCATTTTGAGATAATTTTAATACATATAACGTATTCACGTACAACACACGGCCGTGTCTATGACACAGCCACACCCCATTTTTACCAATATTTTACATATTTCTTTTCAAAACATAATTAACATATAGTTCTACAGTAGTCTATTTCTGCGAGTCTGATACAGAGATATAACGCAGGTGTAATATATTACTTACTATTGAATTTTAAACACATATTCACTATATTTTACTTAGTCAGTATAAACTTTTCTTCTATTCCATATAACATTGGCGAGATATATTAGTTACACTGATAAGTATAGGAATTTACATGTATAATTTTGTTCAATGTACCTAAATCCTGTCATGTTTCGTGCATTATATTTAAAAATCCTTTCTTAGCGGATGTCTACATCGTCATAACTACCTGTATGTCAAATTTGAACCCGATCCGGCCCCCCGTGTTTTGAGTTGTGCATTGATAGATCTCAATTCGAGGAGTCACTATATGGCGTCGTCGAGCTCGTCATTCTAATCAAACACGCAAGTAAAGCAACGTAGCCTGTCCATGGATCGGATTGTTGGCACTTTAAGCCGTCGGTCCCGGCTGTTGTTATTAGATAACAGTCATTAAGCCAAGTCAATGGCCTTTAGGTTGCTTTTAAAACACTGTCTCCGCCAATCCGCAGCTGAATAGCCGTTCTTCTGTTGATCAGCCTTGACTTTGCTCCACCGTTTTTTTTCAGGCTTTCGTTATTGAATGCATACAATACCTAGTTGAATATATAAAAATCCATACAATAGTTTCTGAAACTAAACTCAGCGCGATGGGCTCTTTATTTTATTATTATTATTATATATTTTATATTACGTATAACTGATTTTTTAAGGGATGGTGTCATTCTCATTTTTTCGTATAGTACTGTATCTGGCCGTCCCTCCATTACTAATCGCATTAGGAACTCCCACCGTAAGCCTTTACGTTACTGCCCATTTGTGAAAATCGTATCAGGGTTTAACATAGATAAGATAATAATCATTTATATTACAAGTTCTAAAGCAAAACGGATACATGAGGAAGAAAAAAAACGAATAACGCAACTTACCTATTCTGGAACCAAACTTGTACGACGCGCATATCCAGGCCGGTGTCGTGCGCGAGTTGCTCCCGTACGTGCCGGGCCGGCTTCGGACTGCTGCTGTAGGCACTCTTCAGGGTTTCCAACTGCTTCGCTGTGATCGTGGTCCGCGGCCTCTTGCTCGCCGCGTCGCCGTCCAGCGAACCCTCGCCGCCTGTGTTGGTTGCACTTAAATTTACAATCGGACCAATCACAGAAATGCTCTTTGAAGTCACTGATACATACATAAATATTAACGGTTGACTATACCCTGCTCCAAATAGAAACGGATAAAAATACCCATTTTTATTTGCGTTTCAAAAACTACTAATTCCATATAGCGTCCACGTTCACATTTGTGAACGTGTGAGAACGTGGCGCAACAGCAAAAACAATTTTGTATTACCAAGCATTTTTTGCTGTTACATTGCATTTGTAATTTATAGAACACAATTAAATGTCATGTGGTAATTTTTCAGCCTTTAGTTGGAACTGGGTATAGAGACTGTTGGTTGAAAGAATGCATTATGTATATAGTTATTTCTTGTGTACTATTAATATATTAATAAGGTAAAATAAATATTAATCTAAAGTTGTACGATCTTTAAACACTGACTATTTCTGGCTTCCCTCTCGCATAGTAGCCTGTCAATCTCCGATTTCAAGCTAACTTTGTGAAATAAATCACATTGATCTACTGATCAATTTTATAATACCCCACAGAGATTTTTATAATGCTCCAGAGTTTCGCAACTGGAACTACGGGTCCGGCTGTTTGGATCAGACCTGGGGACTGACTGACGAGCCCACAATTTGCCAGTGATGGGTTTCGAAGTGACTTTATGCGCGTGTGATCACTCACGTGCAATTGGTTTAGCTACAGAGGTTGAGCATGTTCGTCTGCCTTGCCATAGTTGTCGGCCGGGCGTTCGACCTCGCGCGTAGCAACTGGGTGGCTACTGGCGTAAGGCGAAGGGCCACCACAATGGTTGCCAACGGGGCTCGGAGCGGCCTTAGCGTGGCTGGCTTCCCCAAGCCGGCTGCGCAGCTCGGGTACTTGCCTGCTAAGCAAGATGATGATGGTCAATCGCTTCCGTCAGCCCGGTCACCCTACCGTAGGTCTGGGGCAGGCGTTCTTTGGGTGTCGGGAAGTGAGCTTGCCTTACAGCTCTGGTACCTGTCATGGACATCAGGTAGCCAGCTATCTGTGGGTATCAGCCAAGTGTGGGTACAATTATACTAGGCGTACAGAATGCATCGGGAGATGAGCGGGCTCTTTAGGGGCAAACGCCTACTGCTCTGGTACCATTCATGGAGATTGGGGACTGGTGGTAGGGCCCCGATGCTTGGATAACCGAGCGTTGGCGAGCGTGACGAGCTACTCGACTTAAAACTGTCCAAGTAGCCAGCTTGTAGGTGAAAGGGAAGTAAGACCCGTTACCACCTATTTGAGTGGCTGGTTGGTTACTGGGCGCGATAGCGGTGCGAGTAAAGGTCCTCTTGCCTGATTGCTTTACTGGGCGAGAAACTCGCAATCCTGTGATATAACCGAAAGTTTGGTGCACAGGGGCGCATTAGCTGTAGGCTTAGGGTCGTGGTGATCAATTTTATAAATTATTTATTTAAAAGTAGCTTCATCTGATGTTAAAAAAACTATTATTAAATGACGAACTGTGTTATTCTTTTCGATATTTAGAGCTTAATTGACGCCCTGCTATGAACAAAAACCAAGTAAAATACCTAAATATTGGCTAATTAGACACCGTTTTATGCCACTATATGATATAGATGCTTGCCATGTATGGCCACATCCACAGGAATTCTAAAGATTTTACTCAATTGCAAGAACACATAAAATACTGGACCTTTATGTCTTCAGTAAGGTCGCAGCTAATCAAAAATATAATAATCAAAAATCAAAGTTATATGTATCTAGACTATACCGTCAAGTTCCACAGTAGAAGAGTGAGCATCAGGTTGAAAAAGACATCGTTCGTCGAACAGAACATAACAAGATAGGTATCAAATTTTTAAAATGGCCTATTTTAATCATATTTCCAATGGTTATGATAAGATGGGGGTGATCAATTACGATTAAAAATATATTATCTACGTAGGTATTTCAAGTCCAAACTTTAAATCAGTTTTTCAGTAAAACTTCAAAATGCAATTACGTCGTTGTTATTACACAAGCAATATACAACTTCCACAGACTGGATAAATAATTCTGTGAAAATATATTTTTTATAACTACCAACCTTTGACTCTAGCTGCTTCATAATCAGGTTTGCAGACAAGTTTCCCATCCTCCATCAAGTAGAACTCATCGCCCGTGTTGAGCGTTCTCGAACAGGCCGCGCACGCGAAACAGCGGAGGTGGTAGACATGCGCTTGCGCACGCCGCACCACTTGCGTCGGAGGGATGCCCTGCCCGCAGCCCGCACACTTGGTGCCGAAGCGCCTGGGACAACAGCCGCAACAACAACAACATTATCAAAGTGTTAGCGACGTGAAAGTGTTTTACATTATTCAGAAATCTATCCATTCCTACCTATCCTATACTCAATGAAAGAGCCAAAGTACACAACGAAAACGATTCGTCAAGTAATTTGTAGTTGCATTAGTATGTTTGGAATAGTGACTGCATTAAACTTATGCCATCTATAAAAACAAAAAACCTAGTCATGTCATTTAAATTGCTCAAAGGTTGGCTGGAAGAGATCTCTTCATGAGATTCTATTTTGGTACAATGAAGATATTATTTTTCAACAACAACCTAGAATTATCTACTATTTACCTACCAGACGCGATGGAGGTGTAACAACATGAGGCCGTCCCTACTACAAACCTAGCGCCACTCGAGTCAACACGTTACTATTACTACCATACACGTTACTATTTCTATCCTTCTTTATTGTTTATATTTTAAATTAACAATACATATTTCGAATTTTTCAGACTGGAATATCTTATTAATTAAACTAATGACGCTATTATGACCCAGCTCATTATGCTATTGTTATAGTGAATTGCAGTTTCATGAAGAGGATTATAATCCAATAATCATTTTAATTAATTAATAGCTAAACATTTTAATTATATAATACATTGTATAATATTGATTATTATAGGATTTGCTATTTCGTTGACTCTACCAAAACAATTTTAGAGTCAAACGCAAATGAAGTACGTCCCAACAAATTACATTATAGCAACTCCAGAATTTTGGTTTTCAAATTTTTAATCACGTATACGGGTTTTTCCACTTGGCTCCAAATAATTTAGGTTAAAAGATACTCAACAGGGCCAAAGCTGAAGATGATTATTACCGAACATTTTTTCACCGAACATTCGAAGGTCTTAACGTTTTAGTTATTGCCAAACATCTTCAGCTTACTCGGTAGAGCTCTATCGCTTCTACCAGCTAGGCTAAACACAAGTAGCATAAATCTAAGTTGAACTTTGATTTTCGCAATCAAAAAATCCGATGGTAATCTGCTTCAGCTTCGGCGGTAGGAATCCAGATAGAGTTCTACCTAAACAAAACAATTTTGGAGTTAAGTGAAATTATAGTATGCAAATAAATATTGAACTGCTATAGTTAGATAATATAGCAAATAAAGCGATGTTACACTAATTGTTCTAGTTTATAAGGATCTCGCTCAGCACCTTAAATGCTACCTAGTTATGACTACAAAAGACTAGCTTATATACTGGTATCGTAACACATAATTTTTTTATGCCACGTCAGGAGGCTTGAGACATGAAGTACCGCTCGTGCGCAGCCAACTTCGATATTATTGGAGCAACTTCTTTTCTGGTAATCTCACTCACTCACAGGAATACGCTCCACGGCTGCTCACTTGTTTTTGAATGAGCGCCATAAACGGCTGGTCGATCAGTGCTGTTGGTGGGTAGGTATATTTGAATGCCTCGGGGGGTTAGAATTGGCTTAAAGATGGTAGTGACTAGTGAGTGACTTACATCTCACCACATATGAGTAATCGAGTACACTTATGCTTAGAGCACGGCGTACTTACTTACAATAACCCGGTTCCTTTTCAATACGCAGTAGGTTAGAGATTACTTAATAATTACGAGGTACCGTATTCAAATGAAGCCCGAGTCAAAAGATAAATTCCAGTCTTTTAACCTAAATTAATTGGAACTAAGTAGAAAACACGTAACAGTATGTTATAAAAAAATCTGAAACAAAAGTTTATGGAGTTGAGGCAATGGAATTGGGTGGAATAAGACGACTACTGAGCAATATCACACCCTTACATTAGTATACATTAAAAATAGTTATATTTCTTAAATTTGTTTTATATACACATATGTGGCATAGGTGTTGTCCACAGTGCTTAAAATTTAATATTCAGTATAGCGTTATTCAGTGTATATTCCACACTGAAATATTTCTTACGTAATTGCTTTTCGGAGTCATAAACTAGCTATCACTTGGATCTCTTTCTAAGTGTCGCGAAAACTGATAACTCATAACTAACTCATGGCTCTAAAAAGAGTATTCCAAGATAATTCGAATTAAAAATGGGATTCTGATTTTTCTACGATTTTTTTTATACTACGTCGGGTGGCAGACAAGTATACGGCCCCCTGATGTGAAGCGGTTACCGTAGCGATATTAACGCTCGCAAAATAAAATATCGCTCACGCGCCGCCATCTCCGCTGCCAACGCAGCAAATCTTTCCTTTCTGGTGACCTCACTCACTCGCAGGAACACAACAACCCTCAAGGGAATTGTTATTTGGCTGCGGTATTCTGTGAGGTAGAGGTACATTCCCCTGTCGGGTAGCTTACAATTACGCTCCCTACCTCTCTTTTCGCCAGAGCTTCGTTTGTCAATCAGTAGGATGTACCGCGTGCAGGTGAAGTTGGCTTGGGTTCAAAGATGTTGATGAACCACTTACACTATCTATGATGCGAAAGGACGGCGATAGGTACTAAATATCTATTCTACTCTATTACGAGTATATGACATGTACCGTGAAACTATACTAAGTTGTACGTAGTTCAAACAAATTTCACTGAAGACATTAAAAAAATAAATTATTAAACTTGTTTAAAAACCAATAATAAATAGTGTTAGCCAAATAATAAATATCACAGTATATAATTTCATCATCATCATCAGGTCATTTTAGTCTCCACTATAGGAGCACGACCCTATCTCGTCCGTCCCTGACATAAGGAGGATTTGGCTTGGCCTACACTCCCCACGCTGGCCAGACGGGTTGGGGAGGCCTGATCGATGTTTTATAATATATTTCCATTAGTCGCTTTGTACGACATCCACGGGAAGAGACGGAGTGATTTTATTCTAGTCTGCCGGAAACCACAAGGCCAATATATAATTAAATTAATAAAAAAAATCCCTAATCGATAATTTTGAATCCGAGGTTATGGGTTCGATCCCCCAAATATTTGTGTGCATGAACATGTCTGTTTGTCTTGGTATTTCTATGCATTATATATATGTATGTACAAAAAAATGTCTTTTAGTATAATATCAGTTATCTAGTCACCAGAGTACAAGGCATTGCTTAGTTTGGGACTAGATAGCACTGTGTAAGGAATTTATTTATATATTTATTTCGGAGTAAATCGCGGACAAATACAGTTACACGGTTATTTTATACATATAAGAATGTATATAATTATTATACTAATATAAACACAACGGTACAGGTACAAGTTAAACCTCGTAAGCACTATTTTATGTAATACATTCAATAATGATGAACATTTTGTATCACATCACATCACAATATTAGGTAGTTAATTCAACCTATGGACGCTGCAATATTAAGGCACACCTGGTATTGAGAGCACTTATGTTGTATTAATTCACAGTTGTGTGAAATAATTCACGGCTAAATATTAGAAGGCGGGATTTTTTTTAGCATAAACGTTGCTCTAGAAAAATACAATATGGCAATTACTGTCCGTTCAGAGCAGTTACCTTATTTTATTCGTTTAAATTTAATTATTAAATATACCTACACTTTGATGCTGTGAACATTTTAATACTTTAGACATTATGAACCTAAAGGAATAATAATGCGATTATAGAATAGACCTACTTATTGTAACAGTTAGGTAGGAAAATTTTAAATTAATAGACATTAATTTAATTACAAAAATATACCCACAGTATCCCCATCGAAGTATCGGTAGGGCTACTATTAATATTTATACTCAGTATACCCATCGATATTTTTATTTCTTCCAGAATGTTCTTCTTTGAAGTTATATTATCTTCTACTCGATAATTTGTCACAAAATTATACTCTTCTGGTTTTTTCGAAACTTGCGAAAACTTCTTCACTGATCAGTGTTTTTCTCGATAATTTCTTGTATTTTCAAAATATTAAATGTCTCTAGAAATAAAAAGAGAAATCTATCTTAACGCATTTTGAAATAAAATATTATTACTACATATTTAGGGTCATATTAATGTCATTTTCTTTACAAATAAAACACTGGGTTTTATTAAAATACGAATAATGTAAATTGTAATTCTAAAAATATTTTGGGTAAATAATCGAGTAATGGATTGTACAACTTAATTTGAGGAGTACGAGTGATCTATCTAGAGCGCATTAAAACAATTAATATTATACACAAAATACACAATTAGTATTATTTATTATACGGTCATTTTTGTCACATTTCGTTTTAAATATGGGATACGTAGTTTCAACAAGTTAATGAGTTATAAAAGTATACTACGGTGCGTTAAAAATAAATTAATTGTGTATTTAGCTAATAATATTTTTTTAATATCAGTAGCACTCTCAGACCCGCCCGGATCCTAAATTTAGTGTGGTATATATTTTTTTAATAAATTGTATCTACTTACATTGGCGAAAAAATTGTGGGCATCGTAAAGTCCATTTTCACATAGGTAGAGAAGCTCGGTGGCCAGTTGTGTATTAACTCAGGCATGGAGAATGTTGAATTTTAATTTAAAAATATTTAAACTTTATGGCTTTTCGCGACACACTCAGGCAAATAGCGAAACCTTCGCTAATTCCCTACGTTGGGCGCAGGTGATGGAGCAGGTCCCGAATTCTTTCCAATCAGGGAAAGAAGATATTACTTTCCCAGCGCTGGAATGTATATGGGCCCTTAACAAATATAGTCACCAGAGATGATTTCAATACAAAAGCAGAAAAGTAAATTGATTAGACTAAATAGTGCCACGATTTATAAGGCTAGACCTAATCAGTGAAGGTACCATTTTTGGTGATAACGGAACGTTGTTGTGTGAAAACTGATATGTCTCGCAGTAATTCTTGATATTCGTCCGTTTTTACTTGTACTATCTAATCGCCATATTTATCTTATAATTTCTGCTTACCCCTGCGCATTAAAATTTGAAACCAAAAACACTTTTATCATAAAAAAAACTTAGTAGTGAATGCATTGCCGCGGTGGTTGGATTCGTGTGTGTGTATGAATAACTCAATGAAGATCGAGTTCGATAGTATAATGCCTTTATTACAGAAGCTTGAAGTTCATATCAAGTGAAAGATAAAAGTATCAAGATGAAGCATTTATTAGGTAATAGTATTATTTTAGCTATTTCTAGTATTGCCAATAAAACAGCAAAAACACATGTACCTAGGTAAAATAAAAACCCCAACGTTGAAAGCGGGTTTAAGTTTGGAAAATTACATCTATCTATCTATATATATAAAACAAAGTCGCGTCTGTTCGAACACTTATAACTCGAGAACGGCTGGACCGATTTCCATGATGATTTCCAAAAAACATAGGAAAATTGACGAAAAAATTAAATAAAAGAAAAAAAACATTTTCCCATACAGAACAGCGATATGAAGTTCGCCAGGTCAGCTAGTATTTAATATTTTACAAGTATAAATGTTTATTCCAATATAATCCGAACTCCAATTCACAGTAGCTTAAGTACTGTTTTTTTTTAAATAATGTGTTCGAGAAATAAATGTAGATTTATTTCTCGAACACATTATTTAAAAATAATTAATAAAAAAAATAAAAAAACGTTGCCTATTATTGTTTGTCTATGTTCCAAATTATGTCAGTGCATAGGCTACGGTAGAAATATGACTATTCTGCCCCCCACGGATCGCGATGCAGCCAGTTCAGGACCAGCAGTCTGAGCCAACCCAACTGCAGCGGCATAGTAAAAATAAAGGCAGCGAGGGAGGCTACGTCAAGGGGATGTCATTTCCCCGAAACTATTTACCAAAACACGGGGCATCAATGTGAATGGCGAGTACATCTCACAACTTCGACACTTAACTATGTCTATGGGCTTATTAAAATTCTCGTAAGTAATACATAAATTAATTTATTACACTGAGGTCAGAGTAGGTAATATACTTTATTACTTTAACTTGTGTAATGTTAATTATTTTGATAAAAATAGTTATATACTCCTATACGAAATTTGTTCGGGACCTTCGGTATTCGAGCCATATGCAACACATGTCTCCTTTTTGTTTAACAAATGCTTTAGTAGTTTGAATTAGTTTTCAAATGCGCACTTATTATGTCTTCATGTCCCACTGAACGCAATAAAATAATATCAAGTACATTTTCACTCCTTCCATCATCACTAAGACTCTTGCCAATGGCAATTATACCACCAGTTTCTAGATTTAGTGACCTCTTTAACTCTACAACATAACTTCCACGTTATCCTACACTTATTAAAAAAAAGCCACCTGCGTAGTATATTTGCTTTCAATAATATTCTCTGTTTTATTTATCTCTCTTCTATTTCCAATAGCTTGAAAACGTTCTTCTTATCGGCAATTCACTCATACGGTACCGTACCTTTTCATTGGTCACTTTTTTCAATTAAGTAATTCTCTCGATTCTTCCTTGACACCATTTTGAAGGGTTCAAATTTATTCCTTTCTTTTTTGGGTCCATGTCTCACATGTACTCGTATATAAAGTAATACTGCATATTCACCATTAAACGTATCAATGAGTCATTTTGTATAGCTGGTAAAAGATACTGGCTATGGATCTCTTTTCTGGCGCTAGAAATGTTTTCATCAGATTTCTACATATAGTATATTTCTTTTTTTTTATACTACCTCGGGTGGAATATAAGCATACGGCGAGCCTGATGTGACGCAATTAGCGTAGCTATATTCTACTTGCATCCTAATCTCTAAACATTTGAAAAAGTCTATCATGATTCTTCGAAAGTGATGTTTTTATTTAGACTAGTATGAAATCATCAACCAGAATCAAAATTTATATTGATAGATCACTCTTAGCTGGATCCCTACCGGCTAAGCTGAAGCCAATTACCATCGGATTTTTTTATTACAAATATCAAATTTCTGCTTAGATTTGTGGTACCTGTGGTTAGTTTAACTGGTAGAAACCCTGGAGCTCTACCAACTGAGCTGAAGATGTTTGTCATTAACTAAAATATAAGACCTATTTTTTGAATCAAAATATTCGATGGTAATCGGCTTCAGCTTCGGTGGAAGGGCCTCCTGTTCGGAACACTCAGAACATAAACCCCCAAGTCCTCTTTTTACGGTGTGCATCCCTGGCGCGCAGGGTCCGGGTAAGTACCAACAGCGTCCTGAACGTGTTTGCGAATAGATTTGATCTTCAGTATGTGAACCACTGTTCAATGGTTCACATACTGAGGAACAAAGACATGTAAAGAAATGAAATCTTGTTTTCTTTGTTATAATGTTACTAACAATAGGATAAGTTTACTGTTACTAATATTTCTTATTTTATAATGATCCTTGTTGGTCGCAATAAAAACATTTTAATTTTAATTTTAATTTTTTTTTTACAAAAACTACAAAAATAATTTTATAATATATGAGCAGTCCACATATAAAATTATTTTTCCAACATTATAATATAAATAATAAATAAAATAAATATTGTCATACAAATTACACAGCGCCATCTAGCCCCAAAGTAAGCGAAGCTTGTGTTATGGGTACTAGACAACTGATAAACATACGTAAATACATTTTTTTTTTTGTAAATACATACTTATGATACATAGAAAACACCCAGACCAAGACAAACAGACATGTTCATGCACACAAATGTTTGTCCTGTGTGGGAATCGAACCCACGAGCGTTAGTGTCGAAGCCGCGTCATTGACCGCTACGCCACCGAGCTCGTCAAATTGTTACATTGTTACATAATTATAAAAACATTTTGAAATTAAACGAATTGAGCTAAAGTTTTTGGAATGATAAAATTATGTACTCCGTTAGATTATCTAAGGTTTATTGCAAACTACGAAGAAACGAGCGATGTTATGTAATCAATGTACGAGTATTCCAGGATTTTACTCGTTTAGGGTTCCGAAACTGAAGAATAAAAAATATACATTCGTTTTATATGTATACGTTTTTATAGGAATTACATATGCAATACAAATAGATCGCCGTCTGCATCGTAGAAAATTTTCACGATGTTAAATATGATTAAAGGCAAGTGTCAATACTAAGTTTATGGATTACGAATTCCGATAATGAAAATAAAAATAAAAATCTTTTAGATTAAGGACCAGCACTGTGAAATAGTGTTGATTATTATTTGAAAAGATTTATATTAAGTACCTTAAAAATCTTTTGTTTTTACTATTTATAATGCATATCGTTACTAAGTCTTAAAAATGTGAAAAATGTGTTTATTCAGAAAAAGGCATTGAATAAGGATATGTAGAGACATAGGCTGTATGCAAATCAGTAGGAAATGTGAAAGTAAACCATATAACCTACGATCAACTTATTGCAGAGATAGACAAAAAAACATTACAATGAAAAAATAAATCCCACTGACCACTATCTCCGACAACGTTGGAAAGGGAGTAAAGTAATATAATAATTCGTTCTAGCAGCTTTTTACGTTGGCGCTAAAATATGTTTAAAAAGTTGAACAGACGCTACAAAACTAACTTAATAACTGATGCATGGCTAACCACATCTATTAAATGTCTTAATGACATCATACGACACAACTCTTTGACGTCTTTGTGACGTCGCGACAAGATTTCCAGGACATAAACTTCTAAGCAATAGGTCTAGACGAATTTAATTTAATTATGAACAAGGTTATGTCCACAGAAAACGACGATTCAGCAAGAATATTAGTTGGATAGTATGACAGATAGGTGTAGGGGCAAGAAATAAATATAGCAATAGATAACCCCGCGAATGACATTATTTTTATCGTTACAGTTTTGCGTTTCAGATCATACTAAATACATAAATATACGATTAGTGCATGTTTCCCGTTCTAACGTATATTATGCCGAATTAAACCGATTATGCCGAAACTTGTGAATCTTAAAAATTATGCAGGAAATCTAACGTGCGTCAATGCGTAACAAGAAAATAAATGGAGGGATAATATCAAGACATACAGTAATAGGAAGGCGTACAGCCCCCTTACCACCATCTCTTATTGCGATTCAATAACTGGATAGAATATTCATTGGTATGAATAAGCATTCTATCGATATTACATGGAATAGAGTCGCTTATTCATTGGTTTGAACATTGACCAAAATAAATGCTGGTTCTAAAGATATGAATAAAGTTAAAATATTATTTTTTAACAAGTTTGGTTGCCAACTATTTATGCTATTCAAGTATGAATGTCTAGTTCAAACATAAAGAATCATTTGCACGTTCCTCTTCAAAATTGTTGAGCATAATCTGTTTCACAGAGTCATAACCTTCCTCAGGTTTAACCTATCACAGTAATGCAATTTATTCTTGTATTTTAGTTAATACTAATGTTTGTCGAAGTTCGTCCAACTTAGACATCATTCTGTCACTTTTTGTACAAAAAAACGTATCTTCGTTTACCTGGTTCTGGCAATTACTATTGCCCCGGCATCCATCGTTGTCAATTGCAAGAGTCGTTTTTCAGACATAGAAATTTTAGATTCCAATAAGACATTTATTAAATGCCACAAAGTTTTTTAAGTCGTGAAGAATAATCTCTATAAATCCGAACTTTTCTGAATTATGATAAAAAAGAAAAGAGCCTTACTTGAAGAAGTCATCGGTGCAATAGAGTTGGTTGTTTCTAGCGAAGCACTTCCCAGACAGCATGGCGCGGCACTCGACGCACCTAAGACACCCGGCATGCCACGTTCGATCCGACACCTTCAGCACGTACCGGTCTACTATCATCTCATGACAGCCGCCACACTTCGGGATACTGGCTGCAACAAACATATTTAATAGAATATCACGTCATTTCATGCGCGTCATGCGTATTTGCGAAAACTTCTAGAAGAAAATAAACCGGTCAAATGCATTACAAGGTGATTTGTTGGAATTGTATAGAGATGCAGTTTCCAATTTTTTCGAAGCCCAATACTTCTCAAAGCTACTCGTAGTTTTCATTGTTTTTAGAAATCTCCAAAACTCGTGCAATATATTATTTTCTATACTGAAATAAGCATTTGCTTAGTAGTCTTATTTATACAGTCTCATTTTTTTGTAAGTATATTTCAATTCAATTTTTTTAATACCACCCACCTGATGACCGTAGCCTATAGACGCTTGCAATACAAGAAACATTGCTCGCCCGGTGGCACACCTGCTACTAACGCAGCTCACCTCACTCACTCGCAGTAAGGCAACTAACGTCGAAGTTATTGTTACTTAGCTGCTGTCTGTAATATTACTATTTTCTTAATTAAGGGCAGATGACACCACATGGAAGTGATATTGTCCTTGGCTCTAAAGATATAAGAATATTATTTAACTTTTCTTTAATTCTCTTTAAATTTTCTTTAATTAATTTTTTATTGATAATTTAATTAACTCATCGAAATTATCTAAAATGTCAAAGAGAAAATTTGTATTGATTTAATATTTCAACTTAACAAACATTGCGATATTATTGAGATGAACATTGGAACTGCAAGGAAATAATAATAACCAGGAACATTTTTTGTCCAACATTTAATACAAATATACATTTATTTCATTTGGAAATTTTGTGTACACTTAGTGAAGGGAACGTTTATAATAACGAACCATTGTATCAGACAAAAGCCGGTCAACGGAAATAAACACGTCGGTGACTTGCAACTGCCGCTCCACTTAGAACTTGAGTATAGGCCTTGAGATCCAAGTAACCTTAACCGTATTAAAATTACACGTGTAAGCAGCGTATCAGCAGATACATCAGTTATCAATTCCGAATGACACAAATTGTACGAAAACGATTATATTGTTACGGCAGATAATCGCCTCGTGTCATCGGTACTCCCATAGCGGAGTGCGCTAGTCCGGGACTTGTGTCTTTTTAATAGTAAACCTCTAGCGCTATTTTACTAGCCCGGTCGAATGGGTAGCAATGTCCACTTTGACTCCGGTATGAAGAGCACATTATTACGCAATAATTACATAAAAACAAATGAAATTCGAAAAAAGAAAATTCATAAACGTTTTTAATTATTTACTAATGTATGTGGCCAGTAGGCAAGCTAATTACAACAGGAGATATTAAACCTTTTTTTAACGTTCCTAAATTTGTCCTGCATATTATAAACTACTCAAATAATTTAGTCAGCATACAGAAAATATCCACTTTAAAATATGTAAGTGCAACAAGGCAGTAAAGTACTAAGTGACTTTGTTCAGAATACTTCTCCCCGTGGCTTCGGATAAACACAAAAAGTACCGGGATAAAAAGTGTCACATGTGTCAAACCTGAACACATGTACACTAACATTTGTTTGAAATAAATAAATAATTTTAAACAATATTTCGCCCATAGAAAGCTATATGATTTGCGAGTAACATAGGCTAAAATTATTGCATCCGTGCGAATCCCTAGAATTTTATATGTTCGCGATATTTTACACAAATCTATTACTCGTCAAAGAATGACAAACTTTCATACAATTCATCCTCACAAACTTACACGTCTCTCTAAGTTTAGCTTGTAGTGATCTGTTATACTTAGACCGTCTTTCTAGATCTTTAATGTGTTTTTTTTTTATTGTTTATTTATGAACGTATAACATCGATCGATCGATAATACAAACTCACTTTCTATTATTGCTTCCTGCTTGCAAGAAGTTTACCATTTCAATATAAAAGCTGGTGACATAACTGCCTATCACTTAACGCAGTGATTTTATTTTAATTGTGCAAAGTAATGAGAATACATCTTTTTGTAATTGCTTGAATAAACAAATAAATAGAGTAAGCTAGTAAGTGGGGTGTAAGTGGTTCATCACTATTTTTAAACCAAAATGGTAGACTTCACGAGTCTTAAACTATAAATAAATCAGATTTGGGACTTTCGGACATTTTAAAAATAGTATATATAGATTGAAATGGTAAATGATACTGTTGTAGCTATAAAAGTCGAGATCAATCTTACACCTCAACTTTTAAACGTTGAGACCTTTTGATACCTCACTTGGTTGGTTAGTAAGAGAAAAAAATCATAACACATTGATATTTTTTTATAATTACATAGTGGAAAGAAGATACTTAAAATTTGTACAATGAGTTCACGCCGATAAAATGATTCATTTTCCAAGGAAGTAAGGATTCCATTAATGCGCAATATATTTATCATTGAGCAGCACGTTCATTTGAACGATAGGTTAAGATCAGATATTGAAAATAAAAAACCGGCCAATTGTGAATCTACGTAAGAAAAGGTTCCGTAGAAGTTCATAATTCACTAGCGGCCGCCCGCGACTTCGTATATGTGGAGTTAGTTATTTGCACAAAATTTTTAATTATATTCAAAAAAGCTAAATACAATGAAAGGAAAAAATAAAAGAAAGATAAAACAATCAATCAACATCTAGACGTACTTTTAGAACCAATGAAGTCGACGGATATAATTATTTCAAAACCTCTCTGTAAAACCTAAAATACTTTTTATTGTCTCATAAAACATCCCTCTTCTCTTTATAATAGTAAGTATGTAGTTGTTTTCAATAATTCTTATAGGTACTTAAATACCATTTAAAATCCAAAATTTATTCTGCTATAATTACCTGCTTTAACTTCAATAACATTGAACTTTCATACAAATTTCCAACCCCCGTTTTATCCCCAAAAAGGGGTTGATTTCTAAAGATACATTATTAGTACACATCTACACCATCTATAGAGCATACGTTTTAAATTTCAAGTCCCTTAGTTCAAAAACATTACATAGACCTAAAACAATGAATTCCATTAATATGAATTGAAAACCGTTTGAACGCTTGGTAATTCCCCTTATTAAGAAAATGCTTAACGTGCACACCGAAGCACGGAGCAACTCGAGGTAAACCCATCCATGGACAGGCTACTGTCGACGTTGCTTGACTTGCGTGTTCGATTAGACTGACACGCGTAACGACGCCATCGAACTCATTTTACATTAAAAACGGTTAAAAACTGTAACCAGACTACAGATAAATAAAATAAATTAAAAAGTAAAATACAAGTTGCTTTACTGTCATCGTCTTAGTAAGAAAAGTCATTTGATATGTTAAATATAGACTTGCGCAAAGCAGTTCACTGAACTGAAAAGAGAGATGCAGTTCTTTTGACGCAAATGAACTATATCACTCATCTAGTTCATTTAGTTCATTTAGTTCAATTACTTCATTTACTTCTGTAGTTCTTTTGACTCACTAGTTCAGTTTAGTTCAATGTATCTTTGATACAATCGACTCAGTAGTTCTATTGACTGATTCCTTCTACAGTTCTATTGCATCATTTTGATGACATTGTATTTTTGTATTAAATAAGTATAACTAATTAAATATTTTATAAATTCCCTTATAAATATTGATTTTCCTTCAAACTTTTCACAGGCTTAGGACTGTCAAGCTTGAGTAAAAAGAAATTATTTAGTGGTTAAAATAATAATTAATATAAAAATTGAGCCTTGTACTACTACTATAGCATATTTTCGCTAACAGCTTATGGTTCTTATGTCCTTAGCCTTAGAGTTCTAATTCGGTCAATCAACCACGCACGAAACTATCTGTCTCGTTTTATCTCGAACAATTTCAGAATCTTCCGTCCTTTTCGCTCTCTATCAGCAATTTTGGCATTACAACGTATCTCTCTCATTCTAGCTCGTACGCTTTATGTATTTCCGTTCTTTTTACTCTTTGTCACTCGTTTGAACTAAATGACGCAGTGAACTACATGGGACAAGAAAGAGTGAGTGACAAGAACCGGCTGGTATGGTGAACTGGTACAATTGATCTACTCACTCAGGAACTACACAAGTCTAGTTAAATATTCAATAGAACTACTTAATGAAACAGAAGCAGATGCTTCTGTTTCATTAAGTAGTTCTATTGAAGTATTCTAGTAACTTTACAGTAATAACGTTATCAACAACAAAAATCAGACATTCAAAATTGATAATCAAAGAAAAATAATGGAGATAATTCAATTTATATTTGCAAACTGTATCGAAAATTAAAGACCATGGAAATTATTTAAAACATCAGGTTATTTTGCAATACGAAAAATTTTGTAATAAAAACGGGGCTTTTTGGGCTAACTTGAAGTCATCAATAATAGGTACAATTTTATTGTGATTACTGTTTATAAATATCATTACTTTCTAAATAAAGAAACCTAATTTATAATTCTAGATAAGGAAAGCCATGTGTGAGCTAAAATAACAAACATAAACATGTTGAAACCTGAACGTGTGCGCTCCGATAGTGTAGAGCGATATAATTACGTGTTGCCTCGTCATTGTTTTATAGATCTTGATTCATTATAGTCATATATTGCTGCAATGTCGTCTGTGCACAAGTGTGTGAATTCGTCTGACAGTTTCTGTTATATTTATGGTGAATATAATAATATGGTATTAAAGCCACAACTTAATATTACGGACTTTGTAAAAAAAACATTCACATATTTTGGCTTAAAATTTGAAGATGAGGATTAAGTTCATGGGCAGATCATAAAGTCTGCAAACGATATATAGAAGGCCTTCGAAATTTGATTAAGGGCAAGAAAAAAGCTTTCCTATAAGCAATTCCTATGGTATGGCGCGAGAAAAAGAACCACAGTGATAATTGTTACTTTTGTTCTTGTAATGTGAAAATGTATAATTTAAGAAAAAAGATACCAGGGAAGATGGAGCGTCTCAATAATGGCAGACGCTTCAGAGAGACCTTCCAGATGCTTCCTAAAACAAGCGAAAATGTATCAAAAGGAGTCTCACTGGGAAAAAGAAAGTGTTTAGTGCTTACTATTGAATATATTTTAAATAAAAAAAAATCGGTTGTCTGTAAAGTCGGTTTACTGACGATAGTTGAACGTGACAACGTCATAAGAAAATACTGACGGAGTGTTTGCATTTTTCAAAAGAAAATTTTAATGGTACGCCTCAGAGCGAGGTAACGCCGCATACGTCATGTTTTTTCGTGCGTGCAGCCGGCTCCATCGAATTATAAGACGTTGTCACGTCAAAAATCGGTTGTCTGTAAAGTCGGTTTACTGACGATAGTTGAACGTGACAACGTCTTAAGAAAATACAGATGAAATGTTTGCATTTTTCAAAAGAAAAATTTAATGGAACGCCTCAGAGCGAGGTAACGCCGCATGAGTCATGTTTTTTCGTGCGTACAGCCGGCACCATTGAATTATAAGACGTTGTCACGTCAAAAAAATAAGTTTTGCTACGCAATTTATAAAAATTAAAACATTTTTTAATTTTTTATCTTTAATTTTAAGATGATAACTTATTAACATAGATACCTGCAGAACCTACCTACCTACAGAACGTTTTTAAAGAGTATGAACAATGTACTATTTAGAAAATACTTAATATTTTAGTGTATTTCTCACTTTTTTTTTCACGTTTGGGGTGTAAGTGGTTCATCAAGATCTTATAACCAAAGCCAACTTCACCTGCACGTGGTGCACCCTGCTGATTGACAAACGAAGCTCTGGCGAAAAGAGAGGTAGGGAGCGTAATTGTAAGCTACCCGACTGGAGAATGTACCTCCACCTCACAGAATACCGCAGCCAAATAACAATTCCCTTGAGGGTTGTTGTGTTCCTGCGAGTGAGTGAGGTCACCAGAAAGAAAGGAAGTAGATGCTGCGTTGGCAGCGGGGGTGGAGGCGCGCAAGCAATATTTTATGTTGCAAGCGTTAATATGGCTACGGTAACCGCTTCACATCAGGCGGGCCGTATGCTTGTCTTTCACCCGACTTGGTATAAAAAAAAAACTTTGCTTGCACTAATTCGGTTCAGTAGGTACATAATTTACTATGTATGAACAGAATTAGTGAACACGGCGTACAGTGCTACAAACTTATCTGACCCGGTGGCCAAATTTAGAACTAAAGCCGCCATCTTGGAATGTAGTATTGCCAGGTACAATTAATTTACTTACCGCTTAAGCACATTCCATTGAGGTCTATTTTTTTAAATACATATTATCTTTTTCTACACATATTTCATTTCTTACAATAAAAAAATCGTCAACGAGTTGTTTCTGTGCAATATTATAACTCTCTAATATTATATAATAGCTATGATCGCGACTTAACGTGGTGCATTTTTAAAACTAATCAACAAAACATAGAAGGCAATTGATATTTAATTGAAACACCACACAACACAATTAATAAGTATATCAATGCTATTATTTTAACAGTGTATATATTTCTTTGATTTTTATGTTTACTCTAAAACGGGCGGCATTTCGTTTAATAGCAACACTTAAGTCGATCGCACCGCCCCCGCCACCGGGCCAGATAAGTTTGTGGCACTATACACTATTTACGTCATTTTGATTATTAATTATGTCTGTTATTATGTCATTCATTGATTCATCATTGAGTAAACCAAAGTAATTTGTAGAGGTAGTTCAATAAATTTGCATTTGTTGCATTTAAAGTGATTAATGAAGTATTTATTGTCGAAGGCGTGAAAGATAAAGAATATGTGGCTATCTTATCTTGTTAGAATTACCGTCTAATATCACGAAAATTATGACGTGCATTCCTTATCTTTTGAGTTTGCAATAACGCGATATGGCTATTTCTAGGGTCATAACAAAAATTGTGTTGTGAACATATGAATATACGAGTATATATGAACCATTGCGAATATTTCGTTGAAATAAAAATAATTATAAAGGCTAACATCAGATTATGCTTAGGAAATAAAAAAATGCCATAAAAACAGTCATAGATTTAAGAAAACATATTTTTAAAAACAAAATTTTGACTATTTTCTACAGCTTTTTCCGTAAATTATGATTTTTATTAAATAATTTCCCTATGAACGTATTTCTTTTTGTTTTTATTATTAATTATTAATATTTATTATAAGACTATAAATTGAAGGGTCTGCGCCCATTATTACGTCATCTTTCAAGACAAGTGGCTTGTTCAGATAGATAGCAAATTTGGATAAATAAAAACTGTCTGACTTTAGGTAAGGGGTTTAAGGATAAAGAGAAATTGAAACAACGCACATAATTACAAAAATCTAGTATTTATTGATAATTATCACCAAAAATGTAAATTATCGCAATAAGTTCTCAAAATGTCTACCACGCTGGTGCAAACACATTAATGCACCGAGTGAGATTTGCTAGGTGGCCCTGCGAATCATTTCCAGCCCCCTTACCACAATCTCTTATTGCGATTCAATAACTGAATAGAATGCTTATTCATACCAATTAATAAGCGACTCTGTTTCAAATTTAATAGAGTCGCTTATTCTTTGGTATGAATAAGCATTCTATTCAGTTATTGAATCGCAATAAGAGATGGTGGTAAGGGGGCTGGGTCATTTTTTAAATCGCCTGCGTACTGACCAATCCTATCGTGGAGTTCGTGGAACTCAGTATATACAGTAGTTCTATACACTCGTGGTTTCAATTCATCCCACAAAAAGTAATCTAGCATTTTTTTTATTTGCTAAGTATCATCTGATTTTAGCCATTATAATTGCTTTTAACCGTCTTCAAAAAAGAAGGAGGTTCTCAATTCGGCTGTATTTTTTTTTTAAGTTTGTTACTTAATTACTCCGTGATTTATAAACCGATTTGAAACAAACTTTCTTTATTTGAAAGAGTATACTTCCAGATTGGTCCCATAATTTTTTTCATTATCATCATCATCATCAGCCTGTATCTACATACATAAATGTAGAGTAATGTTTAGAGTCGTTATTTTTTTTGTTAAAATTATTATTTCAACGAAATATTCGCAATGGTTAAAGGGTCTGTTCTAGTTAATAAAAAAAAATAATTAATGAAACAATTTTTTTAGTCATTTTTTTTGTCGATAAATTTAGGTCTAGTTTCACCCAAAGTAGTAGTAATAAAAATACATATAGTACAAGTAAGACAAAAATAACGTAGCTTTCTATTGGCAAAATAATTTTCAAAATCAGTTCAGTAGATTCAAAGAATACCCTTACTTTACCTCTTTATAATTATAGATTAACTATTTAAAATATAGTATGTTATTTTTATTGTATTTGGAAACATTACAGCTAGCTATGACAGTTATATCGCTTAAAAACAACTAAATAGAACGTTGTTTATGGCGATGTATATTCGTAATTTCGATTTTTTAAATCATATGTAGTGAAGCATTGAAAAAAATATGTATGTTAAAATTGAGCACCTGATCTATCTTATTGATTCGTTACATGATCAGGTTTACTTTGCTTGATAGAAAAAATCGCGAAAATTGGTCGATTTAAAAATTATTTCTCGATTTTTTCCCCTACTGTGTTTACTTTTATTACTTATAAAAATAACTTATCAAAATAATTACCTATGAGAGTAGATCTAGTCATCAATTTTTTAATCAAATAAGTATTCGTATACCCTCTTTCTTATACATTTATTGTTAGGCACTTTACACGCTACACTCACAGTGTATGGTTGGGATATTTTATAAGGGGTTCGCACACTACGTCGCAAGTCACAATCTCTGGATTCCAAGTTTCCAACAACTTAAAGCTATCTTCGCGATTGAAGTAAGGGTGCTTATCAAAGGCGAGGCATGAAGCGTAGTTCTTCTGACTGCAGTTATCTGCTCCTTGGTTCGCTGAGTCACAGTCGTTCTCATTTGCCCAATATATATGCATATATTGGGCAAATGAACTTCCACAATTGCAATCCATTTTATAAACTCCTGATTTCTCAAAAGAGGACACATCTTTCGGTGACCGTAAGTATTCCGTATTAATTATCTTAGTAAGTAAGACTTAGACTGTAAGTAGTCCTGGCTAGCTTAAATGTAGCTCTAATGGAGCATTTCTTCAAAAGCTTGCCGGTTTTATCACTTAAATTTTTTTATCGCCTTTGATATACGGAAGGTATGCTGGCAGTCTGTCAACCGTGAATGTTAACGTTCCACGTGTAGGCGCATTGATGTTCCTCACATCATATCCATTGCATCTTCAAATCGCACCAACTACCCTCACCACAGCGTCGAAATATCGGAGAAATACAAAAAACGATCACGGTTAGTCCCGTATTTACAATAGTGACGTAAGTCACTATTAAATGTTGAAAGCCGCTTGAAATTTCTTCAGTTTAAATACTGTTATTTACTTATTATAAAATTGGCAATTTGTATGAAAAAATAAAGGGTGTCTCTATACCGTCAGTGTGAATATTTCTATCCCCGTTCCAAAGTATTTCTGATTTTAAATAATATAACAAAAAACAAAAATAAAATGTCAAAATCGGAGCTGTTCTTTAGTCCTTCTGAGCAAAAGGCTTCCTTGCGCGATGCATGTGCACTTACGGCTTTTCAAATATACAAACATTTATCACTTTCCGAGTATATTCTTCCGAGGCCTTTAAAATCTATGAGAGCTCCTGTAGTCTAAACTGGATAATCGCCATCGATCGATCTATCGTGGTGGATCAATAATGTATTAATTATATTAATTCATTTTTCTAAGGACAGTAAATAAACCTCACATGTGATTTGGTAGACCGCACAGACTCAAGTCAGTTTCATCAATTTTCTAAGTTAAAATAAATACCTATTTCCGTTTACGTATGTATTAGGTTGGGGAAAAAGTCTTTTCGTATTTTATATGAAAATTCAAAACTTTTTTTACTAAAGTTTATTTACATTTAACTAAAGTATGTAGGTGCCATTTTGTTCGATAACTTTTTGCCATCTTGTAGGTAGAGACATGATCCCATTACTATAGAAATTTTAGGACTTCTGTTCAAAAAACCACGACAAGTGGTTTTGGCAGTCTTCTCGTGATGTTAACCTGACATTGCCTAAAGAATTCTGAAGAGACCGAAACAGGTGGAAATCAGAAGGTGCAAGGTCAGGACTATACGGCGGATGCATTAACACCTTCCAGTCAAACTCTCTTAATTTTTGCTGAGTGGCTAAAGATGTGTGAGGTCTAGCGTTATCATGATGAAAAATCACACCCCTTCTGTTAATTAATTCCGGCCGCTTTCTCTCAACTTTTTGCTTTAATCTCATCAGTTGTTCACAGTAGAGTTCAAAATCGATAGTCCTGCCTGGCGGTAACAGCTCATAATGAATAATGCCCTTCCAATCCCACCATACACACAGCATCACCTTATTGCGGGTTAACCCGGGTTTTGCCAGAGTCTGTGAAGCCTGACCGGCCTTTGACCACGACCTTTTTCGCACGTTCTTGTCGTACATGATCCACTTTTCATCACCAGTTATAAGCTTCTTCAAAAACGATTCGCTTTCATTACGTCGTAGTAAAGAATCGCAAATGAGTACACGGTTCATTAAGTTTCTTTCAGTGAGATCGTGAGGCACCCAAATATCGAGCTTTTTAGTGTACCCAGCTTTTTTCAAATGCGCCAAAACTGTTTTGTGGTCAATTCCTAATTCTTCAGCTACGTCGTAACTACTGATATGCCGATCTTGCTCCACTTTTTCAAAAATGGCATCCATTTTATCCGTAACAGGACGACCAGAGCGACGTGCATCTTTCACATCAAAATTTCCTGATTGAAAACGCTTAAACCAAATTTGTGCTACTCTCACAGACACTGCACTAGATCCATAAACGTCACAAATTTTTTTCGCAGCTTGCGTTGCATTTTTACTTTTTTTGTAGTAAAAATTTTAAAATGAATCGAATTTCTTCATTAGATTCACTCATCTTGACAGTAAAAAAAACAAATGAAAATCACACATTTACCTAATTTGAATTTGGAATTATCTTTTTTAAAATTTAAACTTTTTAAAGATATCAAAACCTGCCAGATACAAATGGTATAACCAAAGAGATTTTATTACAAGTTCATACATACTAAAATGCGAAAAGACTTTTTCCCCTACCTATTATACTTCATATTATCTTTTTGGTTTTTTTTTTATCAATGGGTCCCTACCTACTCACATTGTACATATTGAAGATTCTCTCTATATTGTAACCATCCCTTCAGGTTTTCTATGGTTGGCTGGAATAGATTCTTAATCGGATAAGTCGGCACGTTTAATTTGCTTCTGTTGTATGTGTTTTTTTAAGTACCTATAATAATATCTTTACAATATAATACTACGGAGCTTAATAGATAATCGTGTAACACAGATTTTTGATTCGTTGTAAATTTAGCGAATATTTTTTTTCTAAGTACAGTGTGAGTTTTGCAGCAGGTAACTTTATCAAAATGTAACCTACTGAACTGGACTTTACAAACTCATCATTGTATCTACTTTACGTGTCAAATTCTCATAGCATACAAAATCAAAACCACGTTTGAGACAATAAAATCAAATCGGTCCATTTTGCGCCAATAAGAGCCCATAACTGAATCTATTCATGAATAATTAGCATCTAGAAATTGAAAACTATAATAATAGTGAAAGAAAGCAATTAGTCGATGGATGTCGTACGTCATCCAACAATAGGCTAGTCGCCAATGTCCTAAAACTTTAAAAACTATTAATCATTATAGTAAAATCTTAGTAAAATACAAAATTAAAACGATCTGTAATCTTAAATTTTTAATAACTTATGTCCAACATGTTTTATGGTCGATCATCAAAGTTTGGTGAGCAATGCCATTTTAAAGTATGAAATTATTTCGAAAAAAATATTACCGTTGGAAAAGCAATAAAAAATACTATCAATTTTGTTACGCCACTAGCTAAATAAACACAACATTTAACGTAGACGTTGTACAAATTTCTGATTTATTAATGCATATACAATAGGAAGGTGTAACGTCATAACTTGGTGGCCTTTTATATAGAGCATTTTTAGGAACGTTCTAAGTAGAGATTTCAAGTTATCATAATCTCGAGAAGTGTATATGCCATCGAAGTAATTCTATCACCTATAATTATTGTTATTGTGACGACCTTACATAACAAATCGAAAAAAAAATGATTTACAAGCCTATTCCGTCACGACAACTGTGATTCTACTATACCCATGGAACGCTCACCTAGCCCCATGATAAATTATCTATAATATACCTTAGATAAGATACGTCGTAAGATTTTTTTTGTAAACTGGTCAAAAAGGTAAGAAATGAGCTAAAACTCTATTTCGCTAACGTTAATAAACCTTACTTCAAATATACGCTGTCTGTAGGATACAATTTGTTATGCTATCCCGTAGAAATCGTGCATTGTTTCATGATAACGAGTAGCTTATGCCATTCTCTAACCCCTTAACTACCACTATGCAAAAAAAAAACATGTAGACTCAATTGTTTGTTCTATGAAAACTAAATACAAATCTATCCCACATGTATTTTTCCGTGATAAAAACTAACCTAGGTGCTGTTCCAGCCTATTATCTATCTCTGTGCCACATTTTATCCAGACCCGTTGAACCGTTTTGGCGTGAGTAACAAACATCCATCCATCCAAACTTTCGCATTTACAATACTAGTCAGTTTAGTAAACAAAAAAAATAAAATAAATTATTATTTTTAAACACGGATCATATCCGTCGATATCAGTTAAGAGTTATGCGCGGGATATGGATCATACGAGTAGACGCCCTGGGGCATATAGCGATAACAACTAGGTACTCTCTGGACAGCATATGAAGGCAAGCCAGAGGTAAGAGTTCTGCAAGCCTTCTTAGGTTTCGATTCTACTCCGAGCGACGAAGGCCCTGACCGCCCCTCTGGAGATTCCGTATCCGTGATATCGTTATTTGCCACAGCTCACTACACTAGGGAGCTATGCGATCTATGACATATAATACTCAATACACAATATGAATAGTGTATGGGCAGCAAGTGTATGTACCTCTATTTCGGATGTCTGAGTTGAGGATCGCTGATATGAATATATAATATAATAAAATATAATAACCAGTTAATCTTAATCTTTTATTGGTTTAACATCTTTTATTGCTACTGTTTTTCAAGTATGTCACGTTAATAAAAAAAATAATATTGATGGTAATAATCATAATTTATAACACTGTCGTTGATTGATAAGCTGGTTTGTAGGTATTATGCAGTTGTTGATGTTATTTATAAGCACTCTATTGTCATCAGATACAGATAATATAAATAAAGTTTAAAAGTAACTATATTGATGTCTGCCAAACTAGCGCTATAGGAGTAAAACATTCGTAAGGTATTCGTTGAGTTATTCGTTATATACACAATGAGTCAAAAACTACAGTACACGAGTGTTTAAGCCCCTTAAAGTTTTTTATCTAAACTAATTGTCGGCACTGTAGTGAGGGCGGCTAGGCGACGATGGAATTAAAAACGGATGCCAAGTAAATTAGTTTATTGCAATCGCAACGCGGTAGAAAAAAAACCGGACAAGTGCGAGTCGGACTCTCCCACCGAGGGTTCCGTACGTAGGATCATTATAAATATCTTATAAATAAGAAATAATGGGTCGGAAAAAATAAATAAAATATATTTTGCAATGTTCACATCAAGCTCTTTCATATGATACCCCATTTAAACTAGTATCTTTAATTTGAAATTTCGACCCCCTATAAAAAATGTAGACCCCCTATTTTTTTAAGATTTAATTACAAATGTATAGTTTTGAGATTTATTCTTGTACTTGTAGTCTATAACGATGTTACTTGCCAAATTTCATAGTTCTAGGTCAACGGGAAGTACCCTATGAGTTTTGATTCCCTTGAGAATGTGTCCAAATACGCGTTTTTTGCTGAATAAACGGTCGTATCTTTTATTTACGTAAACTTAGCAGTTTGATTTTTTTACAACTTCATGAGGCCGTAGACCTGAGTGTACAGTTCAAATTTCAGCTTGATACCTCCACGCATTCTCGACATAGAGGGTCTTGACAGACAGACAGACAGACGGGCAACAAAGTGATCTTATAAGGGTTCCGTTTTTCCTTTTGAGGTACGGAACCCTAAAAACGATCTCGTCTCGTCCCCACGTTGCTTATTTTGTATCGCTGGTGGCAGAAAGTTGAAATAAACTAGACATGCTTGTAGAGGGCGATGCATTAAAGTTTATAGTGTCAAGCTAGCCAAAGAAGGACTCGTGGCATCACTATTATATTATAGAAATATATATAAAGAGGTAAAGTATAAGAGGTTGTTGGGCGTAATTCTACAGATCCGATTTTCAAAATTATTTTACCAATAGAAGCCATGTTAATGTTTGGGGTGTAAGTGGTTCATCAACATCTTTGAACCAAAGCCAACTTCACCTGCACGCGGTGCACCCTGCTAACTGACAAACGAAGCTCTGGCGAAAAGAGAGGTAGGGAGCGTAATTGTAAGCTACCCGACTGGGGAATGTACCTCCACCTCACAGAATACCGCAGCCAAATAACGGTTCCCTTGAGGGCTGTTGTGTTCCTGCGAGTGAGTGAGGTCACCAGAAAGGAAGGAGATGCTGCGATGGCAGCGGGGGTGGCGGCGCGCGAGCGATATTTTATGTTGCGAGCGTTAATATGGCTACGGTAACCGCTTCACATCAGGCGGGCCGTATGCTTGTCAGCCACCCTTCGTAGTATAAAAAAAAAAAAAAAAAAAAAAAATGTTATTTGTGAGTGTCATAAGCTGTATATAATCCCGAAAAATGTAAAGACTTTTTCATAGAAATGTTTATCGCCCAACGTAGTGGGCACGGGTCAGTTAGTGATTCATGAAACAGATAAAACATTTCATTCTATAGTTTTAGGCAGAATGAAATATGCCGGCCGGTTTTCACATATTTCACTTCAACAATTACAGGCTACATTAATATTGTAAATGATAACTTAATAAGTTCGGTTTTGAAAAAAAATATGCGACCAACTTAAAAATTACAAAGAAAAAGAATGCACACCCTAAAAAAAAATCAAGTAAGATGATGTATTTTTTTATTATTATAAATATTGTCTATACCTATGCTAAAATTATTATTATAATATGACAGTTTTGTATACCATTTGAATCCCCTGCGGTGCTCCTATTCCTGCTCGCGGATCACAAGAAAGCCCTAACCTACAACTGTGGAAAGAGACTAAAACTAAAAAAGAGAGAGAATAAAAAAAAAACTAATAAAACAAATTTAATAATTTTTATTATTAATTTAATTTGATTCACTCATATTTTTAAATAAAAATTCCCTTGAGGGTTGTTATGTTGCTGCGAGTGAGTGAGGTTACCAAAGGAAGGGGTTGCTGCGTTGGCAGCGGGGGTAATTAATGTTTTAAAGCAATTCGCGCGCTTTGTGGTTATGGACAATTTAATTATTGTTCTTAACGCACCAAAACAGCTTAGTATTTCAACTTGCGACATCTATCTGACAAAAAAGAAAAATATTTTCACATGTCCCTCTCGAAAGGTATTTTACATGCACCTACTGCACGCAAATGCACCCACTGCAGGGGTACACCACTAGACTGACTAACAAGTGCAAAACCTGTCTGATGATAAACATATATCGGAGCCTACTAACACGGACACTTGTAATACCAGAGGTCATCCCTTTTACGCCGTTTTTGAAAAACCCCAAATTGTAGTCTCCTGGGAAAACTTTGCCAGGCAGTTCATTCTACAACCTGCCAGCTCGAGGTAGAAAACACCTCTGAACCATGTGACTCTTGCCTTGACTGGGTTCAAGGCAAGAGTCACATGGTGGAAGCTGCAAATACCAGCAGAGTAAATTGGACTAAGTTCAGTCGATCCAAGTGGTTATAATCGACACAAGTGGTTATGGTTTTGGTGGTAAAAATCTCGCAGCAAAATTGAACTTTGTTGCAAGCATGCAACTTTTTATTTGGACTTTTTATGAACATATCATATAGAGTAAGCTTCTTAGCATAGCTTATGTTAAGAAGCTTACTCTTTCAGCGGCCGACTTTTGTCTGCTTTTCATATGGTTGTCCCAAACTGCCTAACATTACATACAACACAGAAATAATGTCATACTTCAATTGCTTGTCACGCAACAGCAGCAATGCTCATTTTCTTGCTATTTTTAACGCGAAAGTTGGCGATACACACCACAAAGCTCAGCCATAAAGATTTCATTTATTTATCAAATTGCTTTACGGCTTTGGAAACAATGTCTTTTAAAGTCTTTGAATAGGTCTGTAAACCATTTTTTTTTTCGATTTGTTATTTAAAGACGTTACAATAATATAACTAAAGGTGAAAGAATTACTTCGATAGCATAAAAACTTCTCGAGATATGATAACTTGAAGATCACAATTTTGGAGTATCCCGAAAACGCTCCATACAAAAGGCATACAGTATTATGACGTCACTATACGCTATTTTATATGCATTAAATCAGAAATTTGTACGACAGCTATGTTAAATAATGCGTTTATGTAGCTAGTGCCGTAACAAAAGTTATAGTATTTTTTATTGTTTCTACAATGGTAATATTTATTTTTTATAATTTCATACTTTTAAAATGGACTTTTCCACCAAACTTTGATCGACCATAAAACACGTCGGACATAAGTTATTAAAATTTTGAGATCGCAGATCGTTCTAGTTTTTTTTTTTCGTTACTGATAGAGAGTTTTTATAATTTTAGAACTTTGTTCACAGGCCTATTATTTCTTTATCTTCTTCCCGGCTTCTGGGACTTGCCGAAAAACATCGCCAGGAATGTTCTGGTTTCTCCATTATTAATAGTCGACAGTAAAACCGATAGTACATTTTTTTTTTTAACATTTTCAATTAAATACTCTACTATTTTTATGTACTAAAATGATCACTTGCAACATTACACACTATCTATATTATCAATCAACACCATTAAATTAAGAAAATTTGTTTAAAAAGCACAACTGTGCTCATCAAGTTTGCGCCAAAAAGTTCGCAGCCATAGAAATATAAAATTATACACTTTATAAACTCATCACAGATCACATTGAAAGTTCTGTGCTCATGTCCACTAATATATGTTTGAATTTTGAATGTAATATTTTTTAAGACATACGAAAAAGTTCAAAATTCATTATTTATTAAACCAGGCGCTGGAGGTAGTTGAGAGTGCAAAATATGCAGATCGAATCCCACCAAAGGATTTGAGTTAGGAATAGGTCCAAGATCAATAATCCGCATCTTGCCGGTCCATTATTTTAGCCCATCTACTTTTTTCTTTTTTTAAAGAGGACAAAGGAGCATATAAAGCAAAGCGACAGCCGGTTAGAAATCACTGAGTTACCGTTAAATCGAACTGCTCTACCTTGCATGCGATCAAATGGCGCAAGCAGGTATCCGGACACTTCAGAGGTGTGAACAGTATAGTCGAACCTGGGCCTTATACAGTTAAAGGCGACTGCAGGACCTAAAATAACGTCTTGCACTACTGATCACACCAATCTTTTTAGAAGCCGGTTTGGCCTTTCATTCCATGCGACCACGAAACTGAACATCGCTCGATATATCGACATCTACCCTCTATTCGTCGAGCTACGACAAACTCAAACATCTAATTGAACTAAGTTCTACCAAATTACGAGACCTATTCAAGTGACGTCTCAATTTCAGATACAAGTTTTGTTGGGTAATCATCGATGCAGTCTCGAAAAATATTGATTTGATCATTGTATCGTGAATCTACGATACTATCATCTGCACAACAATGAACATTGTGCAGATTCAACAAGTCATTGTACAAAGTAAACAACACACAGCCTTGTGATACGCCAGCATTCAAGGGCAACGGATCCGTCAAAAAACGGTTCATGCTGTTGCATGAATAGCTAGCGATATAATTAATTACGTAGGTTGGGACATTGACTATCGCCATCCTTATCATATCAGTGATTCAATTATATTTGTTATCTCTTTTCACCACTGAGGGCTAAATGGCGCCAATGTTCGCTAAAATATGATTTTAAATAAAGTACGTGCTAAAATCAATTATTATTGTGATATGTGATCTCTTGGGCTTTAATTACTTTATCAACATAAATTATGGGTTTTAGAAATACAGATGACGGCAATTTTACGTATTTCAATATATTGTCACAAACGTCAGATTCGTGCAAACTAATTGCGAGGTAAGTTTTTCTCCCTTGCAAAATTCCACCGAATATAAAAAATATTAATTCAATGTCTTTAGTTTTGCATAACGGTCATGTACCAGAAAAAAATCAAATGTAAAATAAATAAATAGTAATAATATTTCTTGCTAAGGGATGGATTAATGCAATATGAAAGCAATGAAGCTGAAATTTTGTAGTCATAGATAGAAGATTTCAGTTGAAAACTCTTGTGGCTGAGGCGAATTTAACTAAGTACTATGGTGGGAAACAAGTAAACAAGCAAGCTAAACCCTTGGCCCTTGAAATTGTCGATAATCCTCACAACTCCCGTCTGAACAGAATTACAAAAATATGGGTGGGAGCACCCATGGCATACATGATAACAGTACTCCATATGCGTAACTACTCCTAGTGCTTTGTAAAGCAGAAGCCTTTGCCGTAAATTCAAGTACAGCTTTTCTCTATTCAGCATACCTTTCTTTAACGTAACTGAATTGAGGACCCAAAGAAAAACCAAATTTTTTAGCACTAAACGCATTAATTGCATTGTGTCTCTGTGGGGTTGAATTGGACAAAGTTCAATCGCACCCAATAAGATATTCTTTTCAATTTTTCATTCTATTCAATATGCTCTCGATTCATACATAAATCTCCTTCTCCAGAGTGAGGGATATTGATGCGGTCTACCGAGTAATAAGTGTCACCGGTGCTTACTGCATTGCAAAGCATGTCAATTGACAACATAATGATTGATATACAGGAAATTAAGCATCGGCAACAACCCAGAATCTAGCGTGACTCCATCCATGCTATCGGAGCGATTGACATCCTTAACGGCTCTAATGCGTATGTTAGATAAGAATATACTCGTAAACTATGGTGCCAGACCCGACCAAATGCCTTCTAGGGTGTTAAGCCAATAAAACCCGGTATATACGACTGGGTTTTATTGGCTTATCATGCAGAATTACTCAGGCAGATACACTAAAAATCATTATATAGCTATATGGCAAAAGCCGCATTGGTGTTCACTGATCAAGGTGCGCTCTTCAAGATATCTAAAGAGCCGGTTGATTTATCACGCGCTCCATCAACTTGGAGAGACAGGACGTAACAGCAATAGTTATTTAATTCGATGAATGTACTCTGTCACCTTTATAAGATTCTGTAACTCAAAAGGAAAAACGAAACCCTTATAAGATCACTTTGTTGTCCGTCTGTCTGTCTGTCTGTCAAGACCCTCTAAGTCGAGAATGCATGGAGGTATCAAGGTAAAATTTTAACTGTAAATTTAGAGTTTTATTCAGCAAAAAATGCATATTTCGTCATTCTCAAGGGAATCAAAACTCATAGGGTACTTCGATTTGACCTAGAACTATAAAATTTGACAAGTAACATCCTTATAGACTACATGTACAAGAATAAATCTCAAAAGTATACATTTGTAATTAAATCTTATAAAATAGGGGGTCTATATTTTTTATAGGGGTCGAAATTTCAAATTGAAGCTACTAGTTCAAATGGGGAATCATATGAAAGGGCTTGATGTGCACATTGCAAAATATTATTATATTTATTTTTTCGGACACATTATTTCTTATTTATAATGAAAAATAAAAAAATTATAATGAACCTACGTACTGAACCCTCGGTGGACGAGTCCGACTCGCATTTGTCCGGTTTTTTTGTACATGTTCGCAGTCCACGAAAAGGGAACTTGCCAAGAAAAGTACAAGAGGGCAAAAGGCGTGTCAGTACAGAAAACAATTAAAAGCACACAGCTTAAGTACCACTGTCGGAATGTCATATGACAGCAATGTTCAGCGACCTCTTGTTGTGTAAATGTCATTTCTAGCGTAGAAATACCACACGTGGTGGCAGGTGGTGCGGCGTTATCATCGTTCAAAATCGAGTTAAAGTCAAAGAGATTGACTAGAAGGGCAGGTTTCTTTTTAGGGCCACAGAGCAGACTATCATCTGGTTTTTGTAGTCGTGGAAAGGACAACTGACAAGAAAATTCCCTTGGCAATCTTATCGAACAACCAAAAACACAGCTCTAAGATGGGATTCTTGCTAGGCGTTCACTAATTCTGCCTTAGCAATCACTTTTCTCACCTCTTCGCTAACCTCGAGGCAGCATTAAAATTAGTTATTTTGGTTCAAAATATATATTAAATAGGGCATTATGATTATTCTCACAGGGACGAATAGGACGTCTATCGTGACAATAAGTTTATGTGAAAAATTCCATGCTTTTACTGCTAGGCACTCATGTAGAGATAAATAATAATCCAGGGTTTATATAAAATAAATAGATAAAGACAATTTATAATGCGAAATAATTTTGCGGTGTTTGCTTTTGTGTCCTTCAAGTTATTAGAAATTTGACACAATGAAAATACACTGGAGGCTTTGCCAAGACAAAATATATCATTCGCAGACGAAATTGTGGGTTACACACAAGACAAGTGCAGTTGTACTAATAATATAATTATTGTAGAAATAAACATCAAATAAATGTTATCCGAAAGGTCATTCAGCTATCTACGACATACGTTCCTGTCTACGATGTATGATAAATTCATTCTAAGAAATTTGCAATCAAATTAGGTCACTTGATGCAAACGCCAAAGTTGACCGATAAGTTATAAAGAAAACATATTAGGTAATTCTGCCAAACATATAATTATCTACACACCTTCTTAAAACAATAGAAGATCAAAATCACAAGTAACATTGATATCGAAAAAAATCTGAGGTACTTTAGAATCATTAACGTTATCTTGAATTGTTATATTTTTTTAAATTTCTCTAGTTGCTGTGCTGTATTTGGTTAATATTATATTAAACTAGCTTGCGCCGGCGACTTCTTATGCGTGTATCCAGGTATCCCGTGAGATTTTTCAAAAATCCTTTCCTAGCGGATGCCGACGGCATCATAATACCTGTTTTTTATTGTATGCTAAACTTTAACTCGATCCATCTAGTAGCTTGAGCTGTGCGTTGTTAGGTCACTCAGTAACGGTTGCTTTTTGTAAATACAGATTAATAGGTAATTTGTACGTTAAAGCCGTTAAAATTACTGGGGATGTTTTGATGAAACATCGTACGTATAGTATAGTTTATACCGTGAACTTCGGTCATAGGAACACAGTGATAACACAAAGTACCTATATTTTTATACCGTACTATCTGTCACTCGCGGCTTCGCCCGCGTATTTAGTATTTTAATGAAACTTTTATTTTCCCATGAGAACAAATTGTTTTCCCGAGATAAAAATTAGCCTGTGACACTCTCCAGATTTTAAACTATCACCTTAAAAATCATATCAACCCATTGGTGCCTTTGAACGTGAAAGAAGAACGGACAAACACATTTTCTAGGGCTGCCTTGGAAATCACAATGAATTTTGTAAATGTAAAAAGCTTTTGGAATTTATTAGTATGGATGTGGATATTTAAAGTATCTTTTCATCATAGAATACAATAGAATAGAAGCACACTAATATCATTGTTCGTCATAGATGACGATTTAAAGAACTTTTTATCCCGGCTTAAATAAATTAAATTTTACTCGGTCGGTATGACGGGTACATTTAGTGGTTATTAATTGAAGGATCTGCCTTAATTACTCTAGTAGTCTAATCATTTGATATTATTTTTCAAACAGAGAGATTAAACATTTTGATGTTATACTGGCGACAACCTCTGACCTACTTCTATGTCAATTTGATGTTACTGATGATGTTAAATATTAACAAATAATATTAAAGTGTAACCATAAAGTTCGCTAGGTATAACTTTATGAGTTTAACACGCACTCTACTCCTTATCAAGAGATAAGCATAACTTGCAGGTGTAATATGCAACAAATATCGGAAAGACTCGCCCACCATAGTCGATGGTAAATATTTTTTATTGTGTGTTTTACAAGCGACTCTACTACTACTTATACAATTCTTATACATTTTTTTTTAGTTAATTTCGATTTTTTTTTTAGCATTTTTTTTTAGTTAATTGGTACTCGTATACCGATTTCGAAATCGGTATACGAGTACCAATTAACTAAAAAAAAAATGCCTCATCTTCAAGGTGCTTAATGTCAGCATGACTTACTCGATTCCGACAACGTCAACTTATTTTGTAAGGTAACGCTATCGCTATTTACGCCAGCGCCATCTAGTGACAAAGCTGAAGCAGAGCCAATTTTTTACAAAATAAACTTCCTCGATACCGAATTATTAGTGCAAGTTTTTTGGTGACATGCGAATATGTTAACGTTTACAAGCCGATCAAATTGAAAAAAAGTCTCCATAATTATTGTGAATTTACCAGACGCGTGTTTTACATATTCAAATTAGTCGGGGTGCTCACTTCAAAATGTGAGCAAGTAAGCGACATAATTTTGATATGGAACAAACGTCTTATAAATTCACAACAAGAGGGTTTTTCCCTATTTGGTCGGTTTATTTACGTTGACATGCTTGAACGCGAACAAAAAACACTCACTAAGCACTCTGAAAACTCGTACTGCGGTCTCAGTGTATTATGGTGTACGATTTCTCTACATGAGAAAGTATTGACTACTTCCTGCCTACAGACTGCCTCCAACAAAACAGATGACAAGGTATAACTATAAAATGATGATATTGGAATAATTTGAAATTTTACATACATGTAAAATTTTGTGACCCAAACATGAATGCTTAACGTAAATTAACTAATTTTGTACATGTGGATTAAATTTGAAAATAAAAAAGATCTCATCATGTGTCATATGAAAGAACTGGGCGTGAGGGTTTGAAATATAAATGCTTATAGTGCCTCATTTCAAAATTAATAGTTTCAGATTTATTTCAGTAAACTGGCCCTCAGGAAAACCTCTCCACGCTTGTTTAACTCATACTAGTCCCAGTTTTCGACCCTAATTCCTCAAAATGTGTACCTATTATCTCTGTGTGGACCTCTTATATCTATCGATTTGCGAAATTTCTGTTATAAATAGAAATAACTGTTTACTTAAAACGTTGACAAATTTTATCCTGATTTATCAGTTATCAAACATGAAAAATTCTGGGTGTGCGTCTTAGATAGATAACAAATTTGCTCTGATTATTATTATTAGCAGAAGTTGTTAGAGGGTATAGCGTTTTTGCATAACCTCGGTTCATAATAACCTCAAACCTTAAAACTCTCGTAAACCATAACACAGTTCACAAACACTCGAATATCAACATTGCACACAACACTAAACATTACGTACATAGGAACACTTCTGGCAAGTGTTCTAGTTGAATTGGTGGCACGCGCATGTCTTCTAGTTCGGCGTCTTCCACGCCCGGGTACATCATGGTACCCAGCATGTTCCCAGCGCGGCCGCCCCGTGCCGTCACCACAGGCACACTGCCGTCACCCCGCTATGCAACCCCAACCCTCTTATCACCGCTCCGGCGCCATTGGTCGGCGCCAATTCAATGATAACAGCCACCACGCCCACCGACCAATCCACGCAATCAAGGTCCACCCATCGATCGGCTGTGAAACGAATTTTTGCAACATTTCCATGCGAGAGATATTGAACGGACTCCATTCCTACATGAGCGAGGGTTTATGCTTTTGTATCTTTCATTTTTTTTTCATACCTTAGAATTAACTTATAGCTGATAGAGCAATCTTTTGTCTAATGGCTTGCGTTTGATTTTTATTGGAGAACTGAACTAATTTCTCCATAATACCCACATCATTCAGAAAGAGTTTATCGTTTTGTTACTAAGTCCGTACACACGTAGGTAAAGTAGTTGTAGAGGGCCGCGCTATACGTAGGTACATACTTTGACGTAGGTATTATTTATCATACTTGTTTACCTACTATTCATTCGTACATATTTTGATCGTTACTATTATCATCAAGGCCATCAAAAACATTTTTAGACGCATAAAATTTGCCAAGTCTCATTCATGACTCTATCTATAAATATAATAATAATGTGGAGCAAAACGTGGCATTCTTTTTATTTGTAACAAAATTCAGCAGCGCAGAATTAACAATGGCTAAAATACTTATATAAATATTGCTGGACAAACCACACAGCGCTATCTTGTTTCAAACTAAGCAAAGCTTCCACTATGGATACGAGAGATAACTGATAAAATATGTAATTAAATTAAATACGTTTTTATTGTAAATACATACGTACAAATAATATATAGAAAACACCAATAAAAACATATGAAGAAAAATGTACACAAATATTTGTCTTATCTTGTGCGGGGATCTAAAACGCGAGCTAGGGGTCAAAGTTGCTATGGCTAGCCATTCGATTACCGGTTCGGCATGACCAAGTATTTTATGTAACTTGTGAAATATAACATTATTAATTATATAATTTTTAAGTTAGCAATCACGAAACGTCAGATTCTATACAGCTGACCTCTCTGATTAAAATTCTAATTTGGGTACTTACCATTAAAAAGTAAAACATAGCTCGCAAACGGAGCCTATACAGCAAATCATGCTCTCCATCGTCCTTCAAAAGGACACAAAATAACCAAAGTTCCAATGCTTAGAGACATTGCTGATCACTACCATTTCACTCCTAACGTTAAATAAGCAAATTTTTTTGTTCTCTGATTTTTCCCTTGTATTATCATCAGAAGGTATGTATCTACCCACTATTGCACAAATCCTCTAGCTAGGATATATCTGGATCTATCGTAGGATTTGTCCATTAACGCACTGTGGACTGTTGGCGGTCCCATGTCCAATACATATATAACACCTACAACCTGTCTCGGTGTTCCTAATAAGTCACCTAGAAATAATCTGTCTTTGGGATGATCAACGATGAATGATAAAAAATCGATACTGCCGTAATAGATATTTTTAAAATTAACATTAACATGATGAAAAGATGTATGATCATACAAATCTTGCAGATTAGTATGGTCACACATCTTTTCATTAAGGACCTTAACGCATTTTGGACACTGTAAGAACCTAAATTTTACATTGCACATACTACCTAATGCATAGTTTACAAAACTACATTTATTTATTCATTTCATTTCATAGTTTATGTAGTTTTGTAAACTATGCATTAGATATTCAGTGTAATACATATTTATGTCTACCTACTACCTAATGTATAATGTACAATATGTAGTCAGTGCAATGTAAAATTTAGGTTCTAACAGTCTCTGTGTAAGCTATACATTAGATAACTAGACTTGATGAGAGCACTGCCGTGCTTCTTGAGTGTCAGTACTACATTATCACTTAATAAATCACTGATATAGATATGCAAGTTGATGAATTTGCTACTGAAGTGTAACATTACCTAATAGCTAGATAAGTACAGCCGACCGCAGATCAAGCTTAACACAATGTTATCCTTTAATTAAGTTAACGGCAAATCACTAGTATAATGACGTGGATGAAAAAAGGATATGCTATGCCAAAGTAATTTGTTTTACAAGCTTCTATTTACCCAAATTTTGCAAGTAAAATTTGACAAATTTCCCAGTGTCCTACTGAGCTGAAATTTCGTAATACATGATTACCTACCTAAATGCAGCTATTGTCGATAAAAGATAAAAAGCGAGAAGTTTTCCACAAATTTTCAATTTGCTCTCACTAGCTCGCACCAAATTTCCGCCTGGAGCTCTACCGCCTAAGCCGAAGCCGATTTTAAACTCCCAAAATCAGACTTCAACTTAAGTACTAACTTAAGCCTAGGTTTAAGTAATCTTAAGTTAGGCTTAAGTAATCATGTTTAACTTAGTCGATAAGGAATCTGGAGCTCTCCGAATCAGAAGGGAATATGTCATTGTTTGTAGAACATCAGCATGTTAAAACGTCTATTAGGGGGCAATGCCTAGAGTGGCAAAACGAACGACATCTGCCGACCATGCTGAATTTGTCGCTAACTTAAAACTAAATGGGATCCGAGTTCCGAAATCAAAAAATACTAACCCTGTCCCTGCGCTGGGGCTCTACCATCGAAGCTCAAGCCGTTTACCATCGGATTTTTCGATTGCGAAAAATTAATTTCAGCTTAGATTGGTGGTGGTGGTGTTTAGCTTATCTAGTACAAACTCTAGAGCTCCACCGATTAAACTGAAGTTGTTTGTAAAATATTAAATTAAACCGTAAATTATTATGATTTAAAATATTAAATTAATAAGTGCTAATAAATTAAAATATTAAATTAATATTAAACTGTAACTTAAGATTTATTTTTGGAATGAAAAATTTCAGCGGGAACCGGCTTCAGCTTAGGCGACAGGGCCCCCGTTTGCATTATCATGTATTTCGTTGAGTAAAATCGCGATTACAAAATTTACGGCTAGGTATTTATCAGTTCTTGATATAAAGTTTATGGCATGGCATCTACTCATTTTAATAAATCAAAATGAGATTTACCTATAGGTACGTGATTATAGTTCAAAGGATTTCAAAGAATATTCGCCAATAGTATTGGTAAATTTTCGTACAAATCTATATATACCTATAAAACAAAGTTGGATTGGGTACACCATTTATAACTCAAGAAGCTGGATCGATTTTTTTGATTTGTCTTCATCCCGAATGGCACAATAGCTATTCATATATCAGAAAATAAACGAAAAAAAAATTAGATTTGTGGATTAGATTTGTATGGGAAATCCAAAGAAGTGGGAAGATTAAGACACAGCAAAGTGTGGGTTCCCACCCCCACTTTGCTGTGCTTTTGCTTTGCGGGAGTATAAAATATTTTGATCAAATGCTAAAATATTGGTCCAATATAATATTTTTTATTTAAATTATCAAATAAATATTATATAACCCTTTTTAAATTTGGAAAAGTATTTGATATTCTTCTGAAAATTACCCTGTACTTCATTTTCACCTTCGCTCATGGAAGCACAAAATCGCACAAGCTTCAGGGTAAATAACTCATATGTGCAGTAGGTAGGTATAACTCGCATTTAGTGCAGCTCCTATAAATAGCGAACAATAAATCCGTACAATCCGGTCTAGGCCTCGGTCAAGCGTGACCTGCGCGTCGCTCGATACTCAATAAATTATACAAGCGAACGCGAGGGCACCGGTGTGTGCAACTTTACGACACATAAATCACTATACACTCTCTTTGCACCCTAAACGACACAGGCCACGAGTTTCCACGTATTACGAGACGTGTTCGTGGGTTCGCTTTGATGCAATCCAGACTGCGGCCAGTAGGTTAACGACATATCATATTGAAATTAAATGTCTCATACATTAGTAAAATCGTATTATATAATTTTAGTCTACAAGAGTTTGAAAACTCAGACTCTTGTAGACCAAAATTACAAGGGAATTATTACAATTTCTAACCCAGACTAAATACTCTGGGTTAGAAACTGTAATAATTCGCTTTTACATAGATTGATTGGTTGAACTGCCCAATTTGTAAGAAGGATGATGTATTTTTTTTTCAACCGTTTCTTGATTATAATTAAGTTTCATATACCGTTTCAGCCTGGGAGGTTTAGCATTGATGCCGAAATTATGTCGTTTTATTGTTTAATTCATTTGGAAGGACATCATAAATTTATTTTTGTTCCTACACCTCTCATACTGCTACTGACGGTATCTCGATCTCTGTGTTCCACGTAATATTTTTACAAAATCTTACTTCTCTAATGTCTTCTAAAAACAAGAACTATCTATCAGTTCTTCGCTTACTTCTTCTAAATCACACAACGAATTTTAATACTGCTTTCACTGTCATCGAGAGATTTTTTAATACATTTAATTAAAAAATACAGTAGATACTAATGAAGTTTATAATGTTACAGAAAATTCAAAGTCTTTAACACGTTGAGCGCCATGTGTGTCTTTTTGGAAACACAACATGCTTTGTTCTGAGGCCGCGTGTTTCTTTTTGAATACACAGATAGTTCTCAAGTTCGAGGCCAGTGTATCCGCCAGGATACACGTATCCATACATTTCACTGCGGTATCTAATACGCCTGGCCTCCACAAATGTTTCGGTCTGGGTTTTTCGAATGACTTTTATATGAAAAGTTATGAAGGAAAATAAAAACCTAATTTTTTTCATAAATTCCATTTATTTGTATTATTTATAATCCTAAATATCCTAATTCAAGCATGCAAACTCAACATTTAAAAGAGGTTTTATGAAAAAATAATTAGTGTAGCTTCTCAAAGCAATCTTGACATAACAAAACTTGGCATTGAGCAAATACGGTTTGTTTGTTTACACATCACACTTTATCTTTTACACTAATCTAGTCATTTATTTTTCATTCAGTCTTTTACACTGTTTTTAGTCCTTTACACGATATTTAGTCTTTTACAGTCTTTTCTTTACATTTATATGCTTTTATTTATACACTTATCACTTTTATTCTGAAACAATACAGAAAAGAAGAGTCAAAAAAACATTTTGTAATGTTTTTTTGATCCTTCTTATTTCTCTCTTGAACCTTCTTTCTTTTGTCACTATTTGAAGTAATAAAATGGGAACTACGAGCAAAAATAAAAAAAATAATATGTGTTCCAAAAAGATACACACGGCCCCTGAGTAAATTTTAAAATCAAAACTTTGTCAGGGGCCCTGTGTTTCTTTTTGGCACACATGAAAATTCGTGGAAAATCATGGAAAATTAAGATAATTGTACATATGTATACTATAGACATAGCATTAAAAACCGAATCACGACAAAAAAGGCAGGTTCAAAAAACCAAAATCATGGTTTTTTGGCTTATCGAGCACTTTCATGACTTACTCTGGCCAAACTTAAAAAAAAACACAATAACAATAATATACCTACTAGAAATTCTTCTTAAGTAAGGAGACAGATATCAGGACATTAGTATAGCCGGAAGCTTCCGGCGAGTACAAATTCCAACAAAACTGTTGAAAGCTGAAGGAACTCAGTTCTAAGAAAACGAGAAAATATTTTTTCCATGTAAATCTTATACGCCAATTTACCGCCTTTAAAGTAATTAATTTACTTTCCTCCTCATTATCTATCCAACATCATACACACTAAAAGGAATACGTCTTCAAAATTTCAAGTAAATGAGAATACGGTTTGTCGTATAAAAGTAGCTTTTGGAATATATCACCAAGAACTAGGGATGTTGGGTTGATGTGTAATGTTACGGTGATAAGATAAATTGCAATGACGATCTTCTGAGTGAAGAACAAGCTAGCTCAATAGTCCTACCGCCAATATTGCATTTTTAACGTGATTTTAAAATAAGCTACTTTGCTTGTTGATCCACGTGGATAAAGTCACGGTTTAACTATGTGAGTATAAAATATATTCAAGCAGACAATCCCGATTACGCCTAGTAATATTTTGTATCGTGAATTGATGGGGGCAGACGCGTGCATGCTCCCTTGGGCAGCGGCGCGTGCGCCCGCCCGACGTAATTAGGGGTTGCTAACTCGTGCTGCGCCGCACTGTGCACGCATTGCTAGAGCTTCTTAGCAAATCTTACTACGATCAGATGCGACATACAGCCACTCGCTCGGAAACGATTGCGAAGCCCCTAGCTCCATCATTTGCAATACCAAATTATTAAATAATTGCTATCAAAATAAAAACGGGAATCACAATTTCACATTATATTAAATAGGACGTAATCGTTAAGTGTAGCCATGCAGTTATTCCGTAAAAGTAAAAATATACAAAAACTTCACATATTGACATGGAAATGGAGAGAAATAAGGTACGTATAAGTAAAAATACATATAAAAAATTTTGTTAATTAAAAGAAAAATATCCAAATATCAATAGATTAATACGTGAAGCAAAAACTATGTACCTCTTTTTACGAAAATTGCACGGACGAAGGAGTATGAAGTTTTGCACACTTATTAGTAAACTATTAGAGAAGGAGTGCAGAATATTTTTTTTTTAGTTATGCATAAAATACATTAAATTAATAAAAAAATACACACACTACCTTGTATTAGACACACACACGCATATATACTCTTTTGTTTATTGTTAAAGTCATAATTTAAATTAATTATTATGATCGATTTGCTCCTCCATGCTTGGAGCATGGAGACTCGGGACCGACGTCCCGGCTGTTGTAATTAGACGACAGTCGTCAAGCAAAGTTAAGACTTTGCTTGACGACTGTCGTCCTCAGGGCGGTTTGAAAACACTGGCATCCGCCAACCCGCAGTTGTACAGCGTGGTGGAGTATGCTCTAAACCCTTTCGATTGAGGGGAGACCCGTATCCCAATTATTTATATTTTGTTTAATGTTCCATTTATAGTTTGTTTAATGTTCGGCCATAATTCGACAGATATTATGACAGATTGGCATAAACTTTGAAGTTTCATATACTTAATACCAAATTTTATTGAGAGATCGAGACTGAATCGAAAATGATTTTTGATTTTTAACAGTGATTAAATCTGTACATGGCTAAAGCAATGAAGACAACTGGGCAACTTCAATTTATTGCACTATCTCCTTTCCTAAGAAAAGATACTTACTGGAATATTTGCCGGATGTCTAAATTTCCGGCAATATTTCACACGATTCCCACCTGTGTAGAGAGCTATGTTATAATATGTCTATAATATTGAATCATTTCTGATATCATTTCGAGTTATTCAACAAAATCGACTGATAAAAATGATAACACTGATAGAGAACGGTAGACTCTATGGTGCTCACTAGGTGACTAACTTATCTAATCCATCGCTTACACTGAAGCCGCTACTCTTCCAATATTTTATATCGCCGCTACTAGTATTATAGACATGATAATCATCTTTTTTTATCTGTTTAGTTTGATTCTGAAGAATACGGGCGGATTACATCAGTTCATAGAAGTAATATTAATTATTGCGTCAATTCCTTCAGTAATAAACAGCAAATGATAACATGTAGTTTGGGAATATATGCAAATAAGCGAAAATACTAGGAGGGAAGAAATATCCGTGAACAAAAAATGTTATAGAAAACATATACATATTAATATTATGGGTATTTACTAAACCTGTTTTTATTTAAAATGTTTTTTTATTAACGTATCAACATTGACTATTTTATTGTACATAGGTCAATGAGAACAATGAAATATTTCTAATAATCACTGACTGTCATACATTCACGACCGCAACGAAATTGAACATTTTATGTAAAAATAATTGGCATTAATAATTATCATCGGTTTTAAAAATTATAACCGAATAAGATTATTTATTACAGATATGACAACTTTTTAATAGCAACATTGGCAGGTGAGAATACGTCAATACAATACTAACATAAACAGCATCTAACAATACTTATTTGCTCGTGTACTTGTTACTTGTTACAATTACATTAATAGGTAGGTACATTAATAACTATAATAAATGTAAATAATATACTACACTGGCTAAGCGTCGCGGTGTCCGCCCGCCTTTTCGGCTCCTAGTGATCATATCGTAACTGTATATAATCTTCCTCTAAAATTGTTTTCTCAAATTCAAAAAAAGTTTTTTAAACCGTCTGGTAGTTCCAGAGATTACCGCATGCTAACAAAGTCTTCAAATTTATTTTACAATATTTTATTTAGTTTTGTCTGTAATCAAATGTTGCAAGTTCGTTTGAGCTGAACTTTGAGAAACTCGATGGATTTTCGTGATTGTGAATACACAATGACCTAAATGTAATAATATCCCATAAAAAATATGTACCTAAGTGACCAGTTACAATTAATGAATAAGATTAACTTTATTAATTAATTTTCAACCATTATTTATCCCACTGCTGGAATACAGGCCTCCCCTCAATTGATGGGATTTAGAGCATACTCCACCACGCTGCTTTCAAGGCCAGTGCTTTCAAGCCGCCTAAAGGCCACTGACTTGGCTTAAGGACTGTCATGTAATGACGACAGCCGGAACTTAAGGGCGGCTTAACGTGGCTTCCGAAGATATCATAATAATATTTTTCTTAGCCACTTAACAGACAAACTACATGAAGTTCGAAATCGACAGTCGTACTAGCTCTTTCGATACGGAACCGTTACAAGAAGAAATTTCACATGTCATGGCACGGAACCCAGAGAGCGACTAAATGCGATAATTCTTTAGAAAAATATACAATTCCTACAGCTGATAGAGAATTAACATGAAGCATATCAATAAACGATAACGACAAAAATTCGAAGAAATTATAATTCCAAATTCTAGCAAACATTCAGCCTTGTTGCGTGCGCAATATACACATACCAAAATAATCTATATAATGTATACTAATCACTCGGCCATGTTGCGTGGAGTCACGCGGACTGATTTCAAACTTTCTCAACTAGGGTTGTAAACAAGTTTTGGGGTGTAAGTGCTCCATCTACATCTTTGAACCAAAAACAACATGCTGACGGACGAAAGAGGGTCTGGCGAGAGATTGGGCATTTATTATTTTATAAACTGCCCGACTGGAGAAGTATTTCCACCTTAAGGAAGACCGCAGCCAAATAACAGTTCCCTTGGAGGTTGTTGTGTTCCTGCGAGTGAGTGAGGTACCAAAAAGAAGGAATTGCTGCATTGGCAGAGGGAGTGGCGGCGGGCGAGCAATATTTTATGTTGCGAGCGTTATTATGGCTACGGTAACCGCTTCACATCAGGCTTGTCTGCCACTCGCCGTGGTAAAAAAAACATTTTTTTTTACACTGCGTCGGCTGCCAATCAAGTATACAGCCCGCCTGATGTGAAGCGGTTACATATGCGCTTATAAAAAAAAATAGTATTTCTCGCGATAGTACCCCAGCTGCTAACAGTATTTCGTACGTCTGATGATCTCACTCAGTAGCAGAAACACAACAATCCTCTAGCTAGGGTATTACTGTTATTTGGCTGCGGTCTTATATGAGGTGGAGGAACTTCTCACCACATAGAGTACACCACGTGCAGGTGAGGTTCGCTTAGCGTCTAAAGACGCCCTAAAATGTAGTAAGTTGACTAGCGCTTAGGTGTCGAGGTTTATAGTCACTTTTGAAAGAATATATTGTGATTATGGATAGTTGCGCTGACATTGTTATTATAATAGACAATCTCGACAAAATCTATTGACCTCTATATATAAATATCATGTCATGTTGTTTGTGGTGGCACTCCTCTGAAACGACTCGACAATTTTTTAATATATATATTTATTTAATATATATTTGGTATATATGAAAATAGGTCGTAAAGTATATTTCAAATCGCTAAAATAATTTATATAGCAGAATAACGTTTACCGGGTCAGCTAGTATTTATAATTGTATATTTTTTTATAATTGACGAGTTCGGTGGCGTATCGGTCAATGACGCGGCTTTGACACCAACGCTCGTGGGTTCCATTCCCACATAGGACAAACATTTGTGTGCATGAACATGTCTGTTTGTCTTGGTCTGGGTGTTTTCTATGTATCATAAGTATGTATTTTAAAAAAAATGTATTTACGTATGTTTATCAGTTGTCTAGTACCCATAACACAAGCTTCGCTTACTTTGGGGCTAGATGGCGCTGTCTAATTTGTCTGACAATATTATTAAAATATTAAAAAATCTTATGACACTTGCGTTCTACCACAGTATAAGTAATAGTACTAACGTAATAATTGGCGATCTACTAACGTTTCCTAATACATTTTATACCAAGAACGGTGAAACTGTGGAATCGACTTCCCTCAGCGGTATTCCCGACATGGGAGCCTTCAAGAACTGAGCATAGAAAAAACTTTATTTACTTACCTATTATTTATTTAGTCATCATCATCTGTTGATAATGATGACTAAATAAGTCATCAGGTCATTTTAGTCTCCACTACAGGAGCACCACCCACTATCATCCGTCTTAGACAGAAGGAGGACTTGGCCTACACTCCCCACGCTGGCCAGACGGGTTGGGGAGGCCTGATTGATGTTTTATAATGTATTCCCCTTTGTCGCCTTGTACGACATGCACGGGAAGAGACGGAGTGATTCTATTCTAGTCTGCCGGAAACCACACGGCCAGGTTTTATTTAGTAAAATTACGTAATTTATTATGTATACTTTTAGTAATTGACATTACATAAGTAATTGATATTTTATTACATTTATTTGATTATAATTAATTACATTTATTTTTAATGAAATTATGTAATTTATTTAGATTACCATTATTGATTAATATTAAGTAACATTACAAATATTATTTATTAACAGAACTCGTATAAAGTATTGATTGTTATAAGTAATTGAAATCATGTTATTTGCGTCAGCAATGATGTCAATCATTGTTGATATTATGATTCTTACTATGTCATATATTCGTATGTAATAAAGTGAACACCTGGAAAGGAAAAAAAAAACATTTATCGCTATTAAATTATACTCAATGTAAACAAATTAATGCAATAAAAGTTTATCTTATCGTAACAAAGAGATATATAAAGATACATACGAATTCCACATTACTAAGAACGTAATTTAAATTTTAAGAGAGGTAGAGCAAAGCGTATTTCGTAAGCTGCCCGATTGGGGAAGTATCTCCACCTCACAGAATACTCGTACCACAGCCAAATAACAATTCCTTTGAGGATTGTAGTGTTCCTGCGAGTCAGTGAGGTCACCAGGAAGGAGGTGCTACGATGGCAGCGGAGGTGGCGGCGCGCAAGCGATATTTTATGTTGGGAGCGTTAATATGGCTACCGTAACCGCTTCACATCAGGCGAGTCGTATGCTTCTATGTCACCCGGCATAGTATAAAAAAAATAAAAACAAACGTACATACAATTATATGACACTAGATCTATTGTCCATCATGCATGTCATTGCCATTTTTGTCGGTCGCCGCTGTTAATCCTGGCTACACAGGAGACACAGTGGTGGGCCCCCGTGCCGTACAAAAAAAAGATGTATTGTCCAGATCTCACAAAGAAAACAATTTAACGTCGATAGATATGTATCACCATTCTCACACTAATCAGTACGAGTACAATTTGTCCCACAATATATGTTCAGTCCCGATGGATATCCTCTCAGACGCGTGCCGACCAGCCGCGGTGTCCGATTACTATGGGAAACTGCGTTATTGACCTATCGAAGTCAAACAAACCCATAATGTCCAGACGTGAACATTTTATCATGAATCTTTGCTAACATTACAAATTCAAAAATGTATGTCCGCCCTAGGACGCATCCATCCCTTTGTATTTGTTCCCTATTACCACCTATTACCATGGAATATTAAATGAACATCTTTATGTATAAAAATGAATCCCTATTTCCCTTGATCACGGCATCACACGTGAACGGCGGAAACGATTTCGCTAATTCTTTTTTTATTGTATTTGTTGTCAGGAGAAGGTTCTTATGAAAGAAAAAAACCGGCCAAGTGCGAGTCGGACTCGCGCACGAAGGGTTCCGTACCATTATCTATAAAAACGGGGAAAACTCACGTCTGTTGTATGGTAGCCCCCTTTAAATATTTGTTTTATTTTTGTTTAACTATTTATTTTTAAAGTGAATATATAACTAAATATTATGTGAGTATTTCAAGCGTCTACCTATTGCCGTTTTCAATTGCGAGCAAAAACGAGCAAAAAAATCACGTTTGTTGTATGGGAGCCCCCTTAAATATTTATTTTATTCTGTTTTAGTATTTGTTGTTATAGCGGCAACAGAAATACATCATCTGTGAAAGTTTCAACTGTCTAACTATCACGGTTCATGAGATACAGCCTTGTGACAGACGGACGGACGGACAGCGGAGCCTTAGTAATAAGAAAGTTGCGTAAAAATTAGAAAATTTAAGAAAACTGAACAACCATATTAACTTTTCTAATGTAACTCTATTCGTTTGGCAGTTTTGTTTTCAAAAAGAACTTGCGTGCCTATCTTTTTAAACTTTCATCATTTATTAACCGACTTCAAAAAAGGAGGAGGTTCTCAATTCGACTGAATATTTTTATTTGTATGTATGTTCTTCGATATCTTCGCGAATTGTGAACCGATTTTCATAATTGTTTTTTTATTTGAAAGAGTATGATTGCAAGGTGGTCCCATATTCACCAAGTCAGGATCTGATGATGGTATGCCAGGGAAATCAAGGAAAACCCTTAAATTTTACAAGCACGTATGGTCAAATTCTATTTTTTTTATTTGAAAGGGTATGATTGGGCGGTGGACCCATATTCACCAAGTCAAGGTCTGATGATGAGATCCCAGAAAAATCGAGGGAAACACTTAATTTTGCCCTGTCAACTTTATTGATTACCAAGCTACTTCGTACGTACGTATCTCCTTTCCTTGGCAAGAGTTTACGTTACAATAGCTACCTGATACCAAATTTCAACTTCTACTTCTTCTACAAGTCGAATATTTTGATTCGAAAAATACGTTTTAGTTATTGACAAACATCTTCAGTTCAGTCGGTATAGCTCCAGGGTTTCTACCAGCTAAGCTAAACGCAAATCTAAGCTGAAGTTAGTAGCCCAAGGGATGCATTTTATACTCGTACATTATAGAAGATTCGCACTAAGCGGGATCCCCATATACTGGACGTGTAGGTGTATAAGCTGGTGTTGCCTACGTGAGTGTACGTACAGCAATATAGGCACTCCAATTTGCGACAACGGCTATCCATCCGGGTAGAGTATTAAATGTTGATTTATCTATCGTAATTAATTTAAATTTTGAAGGCGAAGCGATATTAATTACTGTACAAGGTTATGATTTATATTGTACAGTTGCAATATTTGAGGTGTAGGTAATTGTCAATGTACCTATATGAACTAGCGCAACAACGAGCGGCCAACGCTTCGCTGTAGTTCAATATTTCCGTTCCTATCTCATTCCAGTGGATTTCCCATACGATCCTCTTAATTTTTATTATATATTAATAGCTGAGTAGCTCGATGGCGTCGTTCCGCGTGTCAGTCTAATCGAACACGTAAGGTAAGCAACGGCAGGCTACAGTCGCAATTGCCTAACTTGAGTATTCGATTATTAAATTACAGTAGTATTATTAAGCCATCTCTTTGGGCTTTTAATGCCTTATTTGTAGTGTCCGACCGAAGCTTCGGCATCGGTTTCGGCTTCGGCCACCTTCGGCCAAAATAACCATGTTCGGCCAAACCTTCGGCTTCGGCCCGAAATCACGGCCGAAGCCGAAGATTTGCCGAAGGTTAATTTCCTAGCAAACTTGCACGACGCAGCGGGTAGGTAGGACATTGCGTTAAAACAAGTTTGCTTAAAGTAAACAGTAAAAATTTAAGAATTATTTAGGGGTGGATAAAACGTAAAAAATATATATTAATTTTATTACTTACTAGGTATTATCATTTAAAATTCATAGGTACAAACAAGTGTGACTTACAAGTATATACCTAATGTTGCCTTTTTTTTTTAATTTTGTATGATTTTCTATACATACTTGGTATTTAATTGATCAAAAACTATTAGAAAGCATTTTTAGGGTTCCGTATCTCAAAAGGAAAAACGGAACCCTTATAAGATCACTTTGTTGTCCGTCCATCTGTCTGTCTGTCAAGACCTCTAAGTCGAAAATGAGTGGAGGTATTTATTATTAAGCTGAAATTTGAACTGTATACTTAGGTCTACAGTCCCATGAAGGTGTAAAAAAATCAAACTGCTAAATTTACGTACAAAAAAGATACGGCCGGTTATTCAGCAAAAACGCATATTTCGACACTTTCTCAAGGGAATCAAAACTCATAGGGTACATCCCGTTGACTTAGAACTATGAAATTTGGCGAGTAACATCCTTATAGACTACAAGTACAAGAATAAATCTCAAACTATACATTTGTAATTAAATCTTAAGTATCTTAAGTTAAAAGTTAGTCGAGAAAAAAGAGACTAATCGATGGATCATAATGATTGTACTTGTTGAATTACTTTGATAAATAAATACCTAACTACATTATGATTCACAATAATCCGCAATTTTATTTATTATTTTTACATTTCTATATTATACAGTCAATACAAATATCCAATATTAAAGTATTCAAATCATCTAAATTAAACATTTTAACTTGTAGCTAATCTTGAATAACATCTCTTACAGATTTTAAACCTTCGGCTTCGGCCTCGGCTTCGGCCGAAAATTGTGGTGATAGCCGATTAATCGGCTTCGGCTTCGGCCAAAAATCGACCTTCGGTCGGACACTACTTATTTGCCATATTGCTGTCTCTCACATTGCTAAGAGGGGAAGTCAAATTCCAAAAGCTTCCTACTCCTACTAATTTCTACTGATTAAATTCGTTGTGAGTTCCAAGGCAGCCGTAGTTTTACCCCCGGGACTGCAATGGACTTCACTGTTCATTGCCTCTTTTGGCGGTCACCGCTGTTAATCCTGGCTACACAGGAGACACAGCTTGATGGGAATGTGTGGTGGGCCCCCGTCTCGATAGTATAATAGAAAATATGGTATGAGGTGTGCCAAATACTACGTGTTTTTTTGTTCCCTCAGGTCAGTCTCATACCAGCATGCCAGCAAATGCTCCTTGTTTGGTAAGCCTCTATAGGCGAGGGTAATGCGCTCTACATCAAGCGACCCGTATGCTTGTTACCCGACATGTTATTATAACAAACAATCGAATACAATTTAAAAAACTTCAAAAAATAAGGGCGTTCTCATTCCTATGATTTCAGATTTCTATGATTTTTTTTTTGTTTGGAATCAGGTGCTACTCATGTTCATGTTTAAATTGATTCAACTACAACTTCACTGACTTAGCAAGCGAATTCATTGGCATATGCAACATACCCAGCTTCTAAAATTAACTTGTAAAGCCCTAGAATTATAAGAATGGGTTTTTTCTGTCATAAGCAATTTCATTTGTTTTATACTATGTCTGGTGCCAGACGAACATACGGCTAGCCTGATGTGAAGCGGTTACAGTAGCCATATTAACGCTTGCAGCATGAAAAATTGCTCGCGTGCTGCCACCCCCGTTGCCATCGCAGAAACACCTTCTTTTCTCGTGACCTCACTCACTCGCAGGAACAGAACAATCCTGGAATTGTTATTTGGCTGCGGTATTCTGTGAAGTGGAGGTACATTCTTCCCTAGTCACGCTCTAAAGCTCACAATACGCTGTACCCTAGTTTTTTGCTAGTAGGCAGGATGCACCACACGCACGCGAGATTAGCTTTGACTCTAAAGATCATGGAGTGCCACTTGCACTCCAAATCATTCGCGATATCTCAGATATTATACAGTATGTTTGTTAATTTAAAATCATAAAAAACTTTTAAGTGGCAACGAGCTCAAAAGCGAACATAACAAAATTAACATGAATTATTGCATGAATGATGCCGGCTCGTTTGCTGTCCCGCCTGCTGGAAAACGGCGCTTTAATTCGATAATGTCTGCGTTATCTGATTATAACGGAACCGAAAAATTATATCATTCGGTAATTAGGTTAAAACGCAATTTGGAGATGCGCCGCGGGCGGCGGGAGTCACGCGCCGTCGACCGGAGACTTTATGGCGCTCTAACAAAAGGGCACAGTCAATAGGGATTATGTTTAGGTACTGGATAATAGATAGGATGTAAGTGTTCCACCATCAACTTTCAAGTTAAACTGACGTCTCGTAATAGAGATAATAAGAAATTTTAAAATTTGAAATATATTTCTTTTACACTACTGTGGTGACAAACAAGCATACGACCCGCCTGATGGTAAGCGATTATCGTAGCCTATCGTAGATGCTAGCAATAAATATTCTGTATTATTATAAATAATTATAATCGAAGTTTCTTTGAAGGATCGAATCCGGAACGTAGAAATACGACGGAGAACCAAAGCTGTCGACATAGTCTTCAGAGTTTGCAAGCTAAAGTGGCAATGGGCCGGTCATATCTGTTGAGTAAGTGTGGCCCGATGACCTTAACAAAGCGGCTGGAAGCGGAAGGCGGTGGATCGTATTTGGTGGAAAGCATTGGGAAAGGTCTATATCCAGGAGTGGGTACAGCAAACTTTTACTGGCTTATGATGATGATTATTATTATTATTTTAAATGACCAAAGTCCTATCTAGACCCATTGTTTTTTTCATACTAATTGTAAGGCGTTAGGGTTCAAGTAATGTGGACGAGGTTTATTATAACTTCTAATGATTTAGAACCCTTGGTGCGCGAGTTTGTTTCGCACTATTATTTATTGTTATTTGTTACATTAAATAACACAACTCTGTAACAATTAAAATATTAAATTTAATAATACTTACAACATAAACGGGACGGTGGGCCACCACACATTCCCACCACTGTGTGTCCTGTGTAGCCAGGATTAACAGCGGGCGGGTTAAGCCGCCGGTCCCGGCTGTTTTCTGTATAAGCTTGAAAACACAGGCCTTCGCCAACCCGCAGGTGAACAGCGTGTTGGAGTATGTTCTATACCCAATCAATTGAGGGGAGACCCATATCCCAGCAGTGGGATAAATTAGAGTTGACGACGATTGAGAAACATTACACTTGTCTGCAGTCTGCTGCTATGCACATTTACTTTGTGTAGAGTCATGGCTAGATGAAAACCATAGGCGTTATTATAAAGTAAGATATATTTGTACCTATTCACGAACTATCATGTACAATACAGTCCAAATGCTCTTTGGGTTGGCTCACTTATTATCAAAATATTTTATTTAAATAAAAGGAAAATTATGCTACGATACAGTTACTTAAATATAATATATGAGATCTTCTAAACCAAGGTATGTAGCCTCTGTTTTATCAGTGGTCCCATACTAGGCAGAAATTCCTGTCATGTGGTGACCTTATATTTATTATTATTTGGTCCATATTTATTCAACTCGACCATAAAATCAAAACTAATAAAACATTCGTAGCGGGCTGTCAGTGTCCCCTCAAAACTCGGAGTCACCCCACTTATTAAAATTAATAAGTGGGCCCTTCGCGTCTGTATTAATGATCACGCTATGTCAATAGCAATATTTGGCAAACAACGTTAACTAGGAATCGGGTAGAGGAAAGTTTGCGGGTTTCGTTAACAAGTTAATTACCTAACAAAAATATTAGGTCGGTGCTGATTCTCGACGTACAATAGCTAATTAATTTACATTTCACAATTTTTAAGTTACATTACATGTTACGCAAAAGATGCCATTGTATTAAATCACCACAGTCTATTCGAGTGAGATAAATATTTTTAGGGTTCCGTACCCAAAGGGTATTATTACTGAGACTCCGCTGTCCGTCCGTCCGTCAGTCACCAGGCTGTATCTCATGAACCGTGATAGTTAGACAGTTGAAATTTTCACAGATGATGTATATCTGTTGCCGCTTTAACAACAAATACTAAAAACAGAATAAAATAAATATTTAAGAATATACCACAAACGTGATATATTTGCTGTTTTTGGCGTGTTAAATGGTGTTAATCTATTCCGAACAATAAGTAAATAGTAAATATTTTTTATTCCATAGATAATGGAGTTGAGTTTGCTCATTGAATAAGTATATTTGAAAACATTGGACGCGCAGCATGCGCCACCATAGCGATTTTTTTTTTTCGAAAACCCGAATTGATATCATAAAACCAAGGTCACTTGACATTACTATCTACTTTTTGATGCTCTACACGAATCGGAAGTCAGAACTTCGAATTGTATTCGCGAAGAGAGGGTTCCGCACGATAATTATGTATAAGGGGCCGTCCATTAATCACGTGATATTTTTTTTTGCACGTTTAACACCCCACATCCCCTTGGTGATACTTGGTGAGGTTTAGGTCTAACCCCCCCCCCCCCCCCCCCCCCTAAAATCACGTGTATTTTTGTCATGAAGAAAAGGATGCTGCCTTCTTCCTTATCGTGGCATAAAAGTCATCATGAATAGTCTGAAACCATTATTATACTGTATGCGCAGGGAGTTGTAGGCCGTCATCATCTTTTCCTTCTTTTACTTCTTTTACTTCAACACGCCGCTTTTCGGTTTAGAAATTTGTCAAAAAATAAATACACGTGATATCTTACTATTCCCCCACTCCCCCCTTGTGATATTTCGTGATTTTTACCGAACCCCCTCCCCCTCTTTCGAGCCTCACGTGATTAATGGACGGTCCCTAAAGAGCGACGATACCGGACCTAGTAAAGTCGAAGAAGTACCAATAAATTTATCTCAAGAACAATAATAATTTTGTAATTGAAAAACATATTTAAGCGAACATGTAGTTCAATTGAGTATTAATATTAAGATTGTTCTTTCAATCACATTTCAACTGCAAATGTATACCAATTTTTTAATGTAATAAGTATTGTTATCTTAATATATAAAAATTCCGTGGCACGTTGTTTGTCCGCGAAGGAATCCGAAACTACTGAACCGATTTAAATCAAATTTTGCACACGCGTGTAGTTTGATCCGACTTGAGATATAGGATAGTTTTAACTCGATTTATACTAGCATTATTTTTTATTGCAAATTATTTGTTCATAATTATCAATGAGTACCATATCTACTATTATAACAAATGGCGGTGTAAAGTAATTTGGTAGGGTAATCTTAATCATCTTAATATATAAAAATTTCGTGTCACGTTGTTTGTCCGCGATGGAATCCAAAACTACAGAACCGATTTAAATCAAATTTTGCACACGTGTGCAGTTTGATCCAACTTGAGATATAGGATAGTTTTTAACTCGATTTATACTAGCATTATTTTTTTATTGCAAATTATTTGTTCATAAATATCTATGATTACCATATCTACTATTATAACAAATGACGGTGTAAAGTAATTTGGTAGATTACCCAATCTTAATCTTATTATATAAAAATTTCGTGTCACGTTGTTTGTCCGCGATGGAATCCAAAATACTGAATCGATTTAAATCAAATTTTGCACACGTGTGCAGTTTAATCCAACTTGAGATAAGTATAGGATAGTTTTTAACTCGATTTATACTAACATTATTATTTTTTTGCAAATTATTTATTCATAATTATCTTTGAGTACCATATCTACTATTATAACAAATGGCGGTGTATAGTAATTTGGTAGGGTAATCATAATCATCTTAATATATAAAAATTTCGTGTCACGTTGTTTGTCCGCGATGGAATCCGAAACTACTAAACCGATTTAAATCAAATTTTGCACACGTGTGCGGTTTGAACTACTTAAGGTATGGGATAGTTTTTAACTCAATTATGAAACAGAAGCACTTTTGTCATCAACATAAAGTTATTTTGGATTGAGTGTGGCTCAGTAGTATCTTTAGAGCCAAAACCAACCTCACTTGCACATGGTGCATCCCACCGGCTAGCAAAAGGGGCTTTGGTGAAAGAGAAATAGGACATAACGAGCCTATACTGGTGTAATCATAAACATTTGATATTAATTGATCTTTGATTTGTTTTATTTGTTTCCGCCACGTATAGCTGAATAACTATTAAAAAATTGGAAAAATTTACGTAAAAATATTTAAAGGCGATATGAAGTTCGCCGGGCCAGCTAGTAATCTATAAGGAAAGAAATATTGTTTTATATTCAACAAACCGAACAAAAACCCTGACTCCCTTCAAAAAACGAAAAATATTTTTAAAAATTAATCCTATTTTTTTCGCAGATATCATAATGTACTTACTTACCCTTTATCACTACCACAACTAAGATACATCTTATTAAAATCTGCTAAACATTTCAGACTGTAAAGCGTGCATACATACATACACTTAAACATTATCACACCGACCTAGACAGTCGGTTAAAAAAGTATACTTTCGAAATGATCTAATTCCAAGTATTTCCTTAACTTAACTGCGACAGACTTCAAACAGACGTGTGGTCATTTATTAGAATTCCGTTTTGCATTTGGATGCACGGATCTCTAAAAGTGTGTGAAAGATGTTTGATAGAGAAGGCCACATCAACATTTATTTTTATTAATTCGTACGTCTCTAAGGAATATAAATGAATGATAACAACAATCTCTACCATTTATAACAACCCCTATTCATCTCACTACTGCAATTCGGGTCTCCCTATCAAACAATGATGGTTAAGAGTGTACTACATCATGCTGCTCAACTGTGTGTTGGCGCAGGCCAGTGTTTTCAAACCGGCCCAAAGCCATTGACTTAGCTTAACGACTGCCATCTAATGAGACAGTCGGGACTGATGAAGCACGGAGAAGCTCGAGATAAATAAACCCCTCCACAGACAGGCTAGAGCCGATGTTGCTTAACTTACGTATTCGATTAGACTGGCAACTATAACGACGCCATCGAGCTACTGAATCTTAGTATGTATTAATTGTCGGGATAGGAGCAGTTGAAGTAGTGAATGAAAAGGGTTTTCTTTATTTAAATACTGGTTTTAATTTAAATATCTTCTTTTCTTTGAACACTTTTAAACAAAATATATCGTCTTTACATCTTTCGTTTTACCCAAAGGATTCCACGAAATAAAAATATCTCTGGCAAATAGTCAGATAGAATAAAATATACAAACACATAATTTACGTAACATGTAAAGATATTATCTTATTTTACATTTACAAAACATGTGCAACCTCATTGCAGAAAGCAATAAAAATTTGTGAATATTTTCAAAGCAACCTTGAGGTAACGGATTTGTGTATGAAGTAGATAGAGTGCGCAAGATATGGGAAGATTAAATAAATATAGGATATCAGCTAATTTGAAATGCATTAAATACTCAGAACTTAAGATTATTGTAAATAAATGCATAAGCAATTATTAATAAGTATAACACATTTAAGTACGCAGTAACATATTTATTATTATTAATACCTAATAATATTAATGATAATTATATTTTTACACAAAATCAGAGTAATCGATTAAGATTGTTAGTTCTAATTTCAGAGCTTGATAGCCTTAACTACCCACTCGCGTGTCCAGGTTCGCAACCCAAGGAGGCCTCGCGTGTCCGCCGAACGGCATAACCGTTCGGCGGTCCCAAAATACGGACGATACAAACAAAAATCGTTATAACTGGCGTAATACTACAGCTATATTGAAATAAAAAATACCTATGGATAGCTTATAATATACAGAATGAGACTACATTGTCACAAATTGCTATAATTGAAGCTAAAGTAAAAAATAAACAAAGTAAAAGTCAAGTATATCAACATTTTGCTCGAAAATTTTTTTTCGAACAAGTTTTTATCAATAAACTTTTCATTTCGAAGCAATCACACTTATATTGAAATAAACTACACTATTTCAGCTTTAAAATGACATATTAATATCTTTCGTAGGTTTACACAGTGTGGAGAAATAAAATAAATAGTATCAGTACTACTCACCAGTCACGGATTCGTCCCCATACAAAAATCACGATCGTAACCCTGCGGGCGCGCTGACATAAAATGTCATTATTTACACATACCACTATATTTCTGTTAAAAACTATTTTTTATATGTTTACAATACACTATTATTCACTTATCTTGCTTTTAAAACACTAAAATAGCATATTAATTATTGTAAACAAACAACACACACAACAGCGCCATGTTGATTTTTCCACGCGCGCCCACTTTTCGTGTTCATAAATAAACATGAGTGTTTCGAAACTCATTTAACTAAACACACACACGAAGTACACATCACAACGATTCTTTTGATATATAATAACCGTAGAAATAAACACTTTAATCACAATAAATAATTAAAATACCCGAGCCGACCGCCACCCGATATCGCCGACGCGCAAAAATTTTGACAATAATAAACAAAACTTTTGATTTTAGAAAAATTTTGTACTGCCAGTGTCACTTTTTAAATTTTTGACGCTTATTAGACTATATCCATCTAATTTTTAATAAAAGTTTCAAGGCTCTGGATAATGGGAAGTTGGAAAAATAAATTTTTGAAATAGGGTCGGCGCGCTGGGATAGGGGACTATACCCAGATCATGCGGGTCTACTTTTTTCTCGGGATAGGCTGGAATCCCAGTACACGCGAATGGCAGATTACATGGTTACGTAAAACCCTGAACAATGAATTATTGATTGAAAAAGAGAGAGGTTTTAGGTAGTCCATTTCTTTAGTTAATTCTGAAAACGTTACAGAATGAATTGTCTTTAAATCCTAGCAATCCATTCTGTAACTTTCTCATTCGTCAACAAGGTTTTCATTCGAGATAAACTGGATATAAAAATTTCTTTACTACCGTAGTGTTTATTGTGAAGCACAACAATTACTAAATGAACACTTGAAAAAAATTTTGCCGCGATTATGTACGCTGACTCTTTGATCTAGTTATTTGCCTACCACTACAAGCCCTTCCCCGAGGGCGGACAAAGAAGGGTGACTTGTTTGCCAAATAAATATTTTCGATGAGCGCACTAAAATGTATTTGTCTAATAAATTATTACGACCGAGCTCGAGCGTCGATTTATGATAAAAATGCGGCTATACCGAGGTTAAACAAAGCGAACAAATAGCGAAAAAGGTTTTACTTCTCTACATTGGTAAGCGTTGGGAATCAGGTTTCGAGTTGGAATTCAAGTGGCCATTATTATTTTTTCTGTGAACACGTTTTGCGGGTTAATGAGGTGATTTAAAAAGAAAGCTCCGCGAGCGTGACGCCGGCGCGGGCGTAAAGCGCGCTCGCAAGCTCCGGTAGCTGTAATTGAATATCGAATGCATGCCAGCCGCGACTCTCCCCATTTAGTTATGCTTCCTGGCAAAATTATAGCCATCAAATAACACAAATGCATTTTTTTTTATATATAAAAATGACCATGTAGACTTACTTAACATAAGGAAAGGAATACACGGACAGTAGGTACTGTCCTTACCTACCTTACCGATAGTACCTACGTACTGACGGTAATGTAAGTTGGTATTGTGTTTCAACAAAACTCAGACAGACATTAACAGACTCAGCTATAACAAAACTTCTTAACAAGCGAACGTTAATACGGCTACGGTAACCGCTTACTTCAGGTGGGCTGCATATTTGTCTGCCACCAGACGTAGTAAAAATAAGATGTAGTGTAACCAACTGGAGTGCAAGTGGCTCACCATAATCTTTAGAGACTCTCACAGACAACTCTTCCATTTTATTATATGTATGTATCGATTTCGAACCTCTCGCGTTAATGTCTGTGTGTGAGTAGGCCGTAAAGACTGTTAAATCAGAATATATTATAAATGTCAAAATAAATTATAAATAATGAATTATAATATTTTCGGTGTGTAAGTATCTCACCACGATCTTTAGAGACAAAGCCCTGCCCAATACGAAAGAGACTCTAGCAAAGAGAGGTATGGTACAGCGTATTAGTAAGCTGCCCGACTGGGGAAGTACCTAGAAGAGTTGCTGTGTTGGCAGCAATGGTAGCGGTATGACATTTCAAATTACAAACGGCTACGGTTACTGCTTTACATCAGGCGGGCTATACTCTTGCCTACCACCCGACGGAGTATTATAAAACAAACAAAAATGCTGCTATTATTTTTGAGAACGAAAATAGACCCTAATTTGAAAAGTACAAGCGAATGTCAATCTAATGGTAGTAGACCACTTAATTAACCTACAGTAGACTGTGCGACTCTATATCTCTCTCTATAAATACTTCCATGTACTTACTACAAAATGTATAACAATGGAATGGTGTATATGTTACAATTTAATTAATTGTCAATATATCTAAATCTATAAAAGAAGAAACTGACTGACTTATATATATATATATATTTTAACGCACAACCCAAACCGCTGGGTCTAGAGATTCCAAATTTGACAAGTAGGTTCCTTATGACGTCTAGGAGTGCACTAAGAAAGGATTTTTCAAAATTCATCCCCTAAGGGGGTAAAACGGGGGTCTAAAATTTGTATGGGGAACAAAGATTAGTTGGACTATTTTCTCTGAAACTTTATACGAGTACTTTTATCGATAAATGAGTAAACACGTGTTTTATCGACAAATGAGTAAACATGATTTTTCATAATTCAACCCCTAAAGGGGTTAAATGGGGTGAAAAGTTCTGAAAATCATCATGGATATTGTTTTTACGGTTTATCGGGTCGCTGATTACGAAAACAACAACTATTTTATAATCCACCATAGCCGACGTGACATAAAATCACCCCTGTGCGGGTGCGATAGTCATAATATCAACATGGGTGTTGATTCTATGGTTTTCTGGGACGTCAATTACGATAATGGCGTCGATTTGAAAATATAACAAAGTGGACATGAAATTACTTAAAAAAAAATTCATCTATCTAAATATTTAAAAGAAGAAACTGACTGACTTATATATCAACACACAGCCGAAACTGCTGGGTCTAGAAATTCCAAATTTGGCACGTAGATTCCTTATGACGTATAGGGGAGCACTAAGAAAGGATTTTTCAAAATTCATTCCCTAAGGTACTTCTGTAGATAAATGAGTAAACACGTGTTTCAGGGTTTTACAAAATTCAACCCCTAAAGGGGCAAAATGGGGTGAAAATGTCTGAAAATCGTCATGGGTATTGTTTTTATGGTTTATCGGATCGCTGATTATGAAAACAACAACATTTTTATAATCCTACATAGCTGACGTGACATTAAATCACCCCTGTGCGGATGAAATGGGGTTGAAATGTCATAATACCAATATGGGTGTTGATTCTATGGTTTTCTGTTACATAGTGGACACGAAATTCCTTTAAAGGATTTTTCAAATTTTACCCCTAAGTGATGACTTACGGCACTGAAACGTGGTCCCTCACTATGGGCCTTATGAACAAGCTCAAAATAGCCCAACGAGCTATGGAGAGGGCTATGCTCGGAGTCTCTCTGCGAGATCGAATCAGAAATGAGGAGATCCGTAGAAGAACCAAGGTTACCGACATAGCCCAGCGGATTAGCAAGTTGAAGTGGCAGTGGGCAGGGCACATAGCACGGAGGACGGATGACCGATGGGGTCGAAAGGTTCTCGAGTGGAGACCACGTACCGGCAAGCGCAGCGTAGGACGTCCACCCACAAGGTGGACAGACGACCTCATTAAGACCGTAGGATCGCGCTGGATGCAAGCCGCTTCCAACCGGTCTTATGGGAGATCTAGAGGGGAGGCCTATGTCCAGCAGTGGACTTTCAATGGCTGAGATGATGACCCCTAAGAGGGTGAAACGGAGGTCCAAAGTTTGTATGGGGAAATGAGATTGAGATGGGGAGAGAGAGAGAAGCCAAAAATAACAACTACCTACCCCCTGAGATTTTGAAGTCGGTGTAATTTTTTTAGTCTGTGTAATTCGTATTTAGTAAAATTAAAGTTGTGCTTGGTTTGGATAATATAAAATGAAAAAAGTTGTATCTACTTACGTTCCTTTCTTTAGATAACATTAAATAATAGGTAGGGGAAAAAGTCTTTTCGCATTATAGTATGTATGAACTTGTAATAAAATCTCTTTGGTTATACCATTTGTATCTAGCAGGTTTTGATATCTATAAAAAGTTTAAATTTTAAAAAAGATAATTCCAAATTCAAATTAGGTAAATGTGTGATTTTCATTTGTTTTTTTTACTGTCAAGATGAGTGAATCTAATGAAGAAATTCGATACATTTTAAAATTTTACTACAAAAAAGGTAAAAATTCAACGCAAGCTGCGAAAAAAATTTGTGATTATTATGGACCTAGTGCAGTGTCTGTGAGAGTAGCACAAATTTGGTTTAAGCGTTTTCAATTCGGAAATTTTGATGTCAAAGATGCACGTCGCTCTGGTCGCCCTGTTACGGATAAAATGGATGCCATTTCTGAAAAAGTGGAGCAAGATCGGCATATCAGTAGTTACGACGTAGCTGAAGAACTAGGAATTGACCACATAACAGTTTTGGCGCATAAAAAGGTCGAGGTCAAAGACCGGCCAGGCTTCAGAGACTCTGGCGAAACCCGGGTTAACCCGCAACAAGGTGATGCTGTGTGTATGGTGGGATTGGAAGGGAAGATATTCATTATGAGCTGTTACCGCCAGGCAGGACTATCGATTCTGAACTCTACTGTGAACAACTGATGAGATTAAAGCAAAAAGTTGAGAGAAAGCGGCCGGAATTAATTAATAGAAGGGGTGTGATTTTTCATCATGATAACGCTAAACCTCACACATCTTTAGCCACTCAGCAAAAATTAAGAGAGTTTGACTGGGAGGTGTTAATGCATCCGACGTATAGTCCTGACCTTGCACCTTCTGATTTCCACCTGTTTCGGTCTCTTAAGAATTCTTTAGACAATGTCAGGTTAACATCACGAGAAGACTGCCAAAACCACTTGTCGCGGTTTTTTGAACAGAAGTCCCAAAATTTCTATAGTAATGGGATCATGTCTCTACCTACAAGATGACAAAAAGTTATCGAACATAATGGCACCTACATACTTTAGTTAAATGTAAATAAACTTTATTAAAAAATGTTTTGAATTTTCATATAAAATACGAAAAGACTTTTTCCCCAACCTAATATAATTGATAATATTGGGAATACATAATGCGCGTCATTGCTAAACGTGCGCAAGCGCAGGTGGGACAATGTGTACGTTCTTATCAACTCTGTGATGTGTCCGAGTGCGTAACCCGAATGCGGAGAGACGCGTGAGGACCAGACGTCGTTGTCGGTTGTATGCTGTATACGAAAAAAATTTTGTTTTGATTGATACATAATTGTTTAACTTACGTTTATCTTTATATTAATAGCTAAATCTTTTGGTAGGTACGTTTGGTAGGTACGTTTGGTAGGTCTCTTTTTTGAACGTATTCCCTTATTGTTATTTGTTGCCTTTAATTTTTTTTTTAATAGGTTTACATTCCATATGATAGGTGAGTTTTTAGGTATAGGTGGTAGGTTTCACGCATTATTTTTATACTTTTTTATTTAGTGAGTTTATTTTCGTTCAATTTAAGTTTTTAGGTAGTTTTGTCGACTTTATTATACATAGGTAAGTAGATATTAGCTAGGGTGTTAGGTAAAGTTGATTTATACATTATATTAAATTTTGTTGGGTACCTACATTATATATTATATGGTATATTTTTTTTCACATTTACTTTTATATTTTTTCATAATTTGATCCCCGCCGAGGGCAAACATTTATGTGGTGAACAATTTTTTTTGTCTTGAGTGTGGGCGTTCATCCATATTAATATTATAAGTGTTAAATTAAGTAAATTCGTTTGTATGTTATTTCTTCACGCCTTAACTATGCAGCCGATCACCATTTTTTTTTATATATTGGGACTACTTTTTATCCCACGAAATAAAAAAATACAACAAAAGAAAAATATACACAAATCAATGGCAGCTCCCCTGGTACGCGGGCGAAGCCGCAGATAACAGCTAGTTATTAATAATTAAGCTTCCTTGGCACCACATCATTAATCATCTAGGTTGACGGTGCTCCTATTTCGGATGACAAGGCACAAGAAAACCCTAACCTAATCAAACTCAAATCCAAAATCTAAAACATGTTTTATTACATTGACCAAGTATCGGTCAGTATGAATAATAACTAATTTATTACATTGACCATAACATATATTTACAAGAAGGATAAATTTGAACCTTTAATATTTAATTGATGTACATGTACACTTTTAAAAATAACTTTTACGAGTTTTACGGATAAATTATAAATGAACTGTATTCAAATCTTTTTTAATTATTAGTCTTTTTTTAACCCACACCGCCACTAAATTACAAGTTACGAACCCACGCTTTCGGGGTTAGGTCAGGGTTTTCTTATGACGCGCAAGCAAATAAGATGGGGGCGGTGGAAGCCACGATGATGGAAACTGCTAAACATTTATCATGTAAAAAAGTGACCAAATGTATTAAATTCCCTAAGTGTCAGCTCGCAGCAGGTGGCTAACGTAAGTTTTACATATCAAACAAACACCAATGGTGACTTACAACGCCACATGCAATTCATATTATTGGAATCGATGTGTTAGGTAACAACTCAATGTTTTAGGTTCCCAATAGTGTTAGATACTAAAAATCCGTGGTGCACGGCAGTTGAGCTTTACTTGACTAGCCATCTCTTTAGCTCTTAATGCCTTTTTTGTCATATTGCTGTCTCTCACATTGCTAAGAGGAGAAGTCAAATTCCAAAAGCTTCCTACTCCTACAAATTTCTTCTGATTAAATTCGTTATGAGTTCCAAAGCAGCCGTAGTTTTATCCCCGAGACTGCAATGGACTTCACTGTTCATTGCCTTTTTTGGCGGTCGCCGCTGTTAATCCTGGCTACACAGGAGACACAGTGGTGGGAATGTGTGGTGAGCCCCCGTCCCATAAAAGAATATCAAACATTTTCTGCATAGCTCTAAAAAGTTAAAATCGATATGATTTATATTGTGTATCAGAAATAGGGGCTCAATCTTTAAAAAATATGATTGTTTATATTTTTACTGCTAGCTGTTTTGCTGCTGCTGTGAAACAACATTTTTATTTGAAAACTTATTTTAAACATTTTACTGGATATATAACAATAAGAATTATTTTGACCCAATTTCAAATTAGTAAAAAAATTAAAGTCTCACTCGTTCGACTATAGAATTTCCTAATTGAACGAGCTATTAGTGGAAGCTAAGTGAATAAATTATCTACATCGCAAATTAATTGATTTTATATAGGTTAATTATAAAAGTATAGATAATAGGATTTAGTAAATATTAATAATTATACATATCTCTTGGTCAATTTTCCAAAACTATGAATCATCCTCCTATTCATATGTAGGTATATGTTTGTTTATATTATTTTATAATGATTATATAATTTTTATTTATGTAATGTGTATATATGTATATTTTCTTTTGTACTATAACATATTGTTGTTAATTTATTTTGTATGCCATATATCGTGCATATCTGCTCTTCCCAATGGTTGTCTGGTAGAGAATGCTTTTAGCATTAAGTACTATGTACCCTTAATTCTTGGTAAATAAAGTTTAAATAAATAAACACGTAGAGATAGTATTACTGAAGTTATTTTGATATGATACAATTATGTATGTTTATTTTATATCAATAGAATAGATATTCTTTTACTTGAATACATAGTTAGGTTTTGTCTCTATTTTCAAGATTAAGAATTTCTGCTATTCCCGAAGGTTGAAAGGTAGAGAATGCTTTTAGCGTTGAGTACGCCTTTTGTACCTTTATGTAATTTTGTGGTCAATAAAGTTTAAATAAATAAATAAGTTAAGGTTCCATTTTAGTTAATACCTATCTCTAAAAATACTTTCACATTGAATAGGTATTTCCTTGAATAATATATACCTAATCAATTTCAGTCCTTGAATAATATATACCTAATCAATTTCATGCGATTGTATTTATTGTCATTATTATAATTTTAAAATACCTATGAAATACTAGGAAGTAAATTCCGTCTTGAAGTTGTACGATAAAAAATATATCTGTGTATAACTGATTGAGTCATTTAATAGTAATAATAATAATTATTTATTACAATATAAATATTACCTGAACTACCGAATTTTATGTGGCATTTTTTGTAAAAAAAACGCATTTGTAGGAAGGAATGCGACCTAACTAAATAAATCGACTTGTCGCTCCAAGAAACCCCAATTATTGTAAATGTCACCGAAATTGTTTGAGTCGTTGCTGGCGAAATCGTCGTAGTATTATATAATTTAATAGTGACCCTCCCATGCTTCTCCCGTGTGGTATAATTTAAATGTATTACACCTATATAAAAAAAACCTTACGGAAAACTGCTCTAATTGATAGTACAAACCGCATCCAAATCCATCTCATGGTTTAAGAGGACCTAGCGAAAAATATTCCAAAATTTGTATCGCTTCATTAGTGTAATATTAATTAAATGATTTTGGATTTTTTGCCAGAATCATCTCAGTTCTGGAAGCCATATAAAACACATTATTTCAGTATGTTGCCCGCGAAAAATAAATATAGAGATAATTAAAAAATATTTGCGCTTGTCTTGTTTTTTGTTCCATTCAATGATTTCTTGTTTCATTACTGTCGATAAAGTATACAACTGCATGTAAAAGGCATAAAAATACTCATGCTGTCTATTTTGAAACTTCTTTTTATACAACTAACGTGGTAAACAAGTAAAAACCTCTTCACGCCCCTGTAAAAACCTCTACACACGTTTCTTAAAGAACTCTATGCTGTAGGTTCTTGGGAAAATCTTGGCAGGTTAATTCACTCCACAACCTGAGAGTCCATGGAAGCAAACCTCTCTGGAACCACACAAATCGCGACCATCTTGGCTCCAATATGTGAGGATGAATTTCCTGCCGATGATGCGATTGCATAAACTCTTCAAGATTCGTTTTAACTCTTCCTCTCATTGTTTTAATAATTCTTTTGATACCTCCAATCGTAGTCTTTTTCTACTATTGAATCTATTGATACACAATATACTTGGTGGGTCCAAGTATATTGTGTATCAATAGATTCAAATACATAACTCAGTTTAACATAAAATTATAATAAAAATGATAACAAAAGAAGAATTCTTACAGCGTCGTCGTCTCCGGCCTATATTGGTTTTCAACGGTAAAAAACGAAAAGGAGATAAATCCGAAATAATTATAATTGCAAACATTACAAGAATAATGAAACGTTGGTATATAATTAGGACATTTTTTAGCATACTGGAAAATTACCCAATCGAACACGCAATTTAAAAAACTTCGATCATAGCATGTCTATGAATGAGTTTATTGATCTCGTGTAATTGTTGTCGTGTGGTTGAAAACTTTGATTTTTTTAAAGTAAAGCCATGAACATTTTAGTTACTGAATTGTTCTCTTTAATCCTAATAAAAATTTCGAACTCTTGCGAACTCCTAGATACGTCATACATGATTAGTTCTTCATGTTTTCATTTTGATCTTATAATAAATGTACATTAAATGAATGCAATGTCAAGAGTAGTTGTATATGTTACAGTCAAAAATCATAACCAATAAAAGTCACTTTTGACTGCACGAACGAACCACTTGTGCGGTCAAAAGTCGATTTGATCGAGGAAGTTGTTTAGGATAGGTTAAGATTATGATCATCAAAAGACGAGCGAGCGAAACGAGCGGGGCTCTTGATGATCACAATTGATGTCTAGGAAATATTGTTATCAATAACAATAAAATACTACATATTTAAAACACATTTCTGTCGTACAAATTTCTGATTTAATGCATACAAAATAGAAAAAGGTGATGTCATAATCTATAAGACTTTTGTATGGAGCGTTTTCCGGAAAATGAAGGCTATTTGACAATGTTCAAAAATTGTATAATAAATTATTTAACAATATCGTAAAGTACACAAAACTATGTATAAAGATTTGCAAACTTTCGTTCTAATATCTTCAGTCAGACTTTTTTAGGGTCGATCAAAATTTGGCGGGAAAGTTCATTTTAAAAGTATGAAATTATAAAAAAATAATATTTCCGTTGGAGAAGCAATGAAAAATGCTATAACTTTTATTATGATACTAAATACATAAACGTAATATTTAACATAGCTATCGTACAAATTTCTGATTTGATGCATACAAAATACAAACCTCGTGACGTCATAATTCGGTAGTCTTTTGTATGGAGCGTTTTCGGGACAGTCTAAAAATTGTGATTTTCAAATTAACATCTCTATAGATTTTTGAGCTATCGAAGTAATTCTTTCGGCTATGGTTATATTCTGGAGACGTCTCTACATATCAAACCGAAAAAAATGTTAGTCAAATAACCTAATGTATTTTTAAGTTACATATCTCTCTTGAGCAGTTTTTATGCTATCGAAGTAATTCTTTCACATATAATTATACTTATCATAAGCACGTCCGTACATAACAAATAGAAAAAATATTGACTAGTATTGATTAGTAGTTTATTAGTGACAAACGGGGCAAAATGCGATACTTAACTAATAATCTATATATATAAAAGAAAGTCGTGTTTGTTACAACACTTATAACTCGAGAACGGCTGGACCGATTGCCATGGTTTTTGATTTGTTGGATTTGTCTCCGTCCAGAATAGCAGAATAACTATTAAAAACATTGGAAAATTTACGAAAAAAATAAAATCAAAGAAAAATCATTTTTCCATACAAAATGTTCGTGGATGTCGGACCTGTCAAACGTGACGTTAACGTGCGTACGTCAAATGTATGCGTGCGTTCAGAAATGTGGGTATAGGATAATAAGTATTAAAACATTGACAAAATTGTCGAAAAATTAAATTTGAAAACGGATTGGGATATTTATTGATTTTCAATTAAATGTCAAATCGATTGGTCTAACTTTTACGTCGCGAAAGTTGTCCGTTGTTGTTTTGAAAATTGTTTATGAATGAATGCTTGAAAATGAATATTAATTGGTTGTCAAGTGTCATGGTACTTTATTTTGTGACATAGTAAAATACTGAACTTAATATTTACCCACTGCTGGGTAATATTTACCCACTGCTGGGTAATATTTACCCACTGCTGGGTAATATTAAATACGGGTCTTCCTTCAACTGAATATGTTTCGAGCATACTCCACCACGCTGCTCAACTGCGAGTTGGCGGACGCCAGTAATTTCAAGCCGCCTAAAGGCCACTTGGCTTAACGACTGCCATCTAATGATAACAACCAGGACCGACGGCTTAACGTGCCTTCCGAAGCACGGGGGAGCTCGAGATAATCTAATGATAACAACCGGGACCGACGGCTTACGTGCCTTCCGAAGCACAGAGGAGCTCGAGATAAACTAATGATAACAACCGGGACCGACGTCTTACGTGCCTTCCGAAGCACGGAGGAGCTCGAGATAATCTAATGATAACAACCGGGACCGACGGATTAACGTGCCCTCCGAAGCACGGAGGACCTCGAGTTAATCTAATGATTACAACCAGGACCGACGGATTAACGTACCTTCCGAAGCACGGAGGAGCTCGAGATCATATATACTCATCCATGGACAGGCTACGGTTGACGTTGCTTAACTTGCGTGTACAATTAGACTGACACGCGCAATGACGCCATCGTGCTTTTCTATTATTCATTATATTAATTTCAAGACATCATAAATTTTGTTCAACTAATATGTATACCACGACATTCATTGACAATTAGGCGGTACGAAGTTCGCCGGGCCAGCTAGTAACGTATAGAAATTAACTTAATTTATTAAAATTAAAAAAGTCCCTCTCGGTTGCCTACGACATTGCTTCCGTGGGTAATCGTAGGTAAGTTCGTTGGTGTAAAACAAATTAAAATACCTTACGGCAGCGACACGCTTCGCCTGATATTTCCGCATGTCAATTTTAACTTACTGTAGTGTTTTTTTTTTTACTACACAATTTGTTAAGCTTGTAGCTTTGAGATTGGGACTCCATTCCTATGAAAATTTAAGTATATTCTATTTTTAATAGTTCAACTCGGCTTGGGTTTTTGTTTATTTTATTATATTTTTGCACAAACATAATTTGAAGACCTTGTTTGACACTTATAGAAAGGTTACGTATTCCAAATCTCTTGTATGGAAAAATAAAGTATTAAAAAGTACAATATTTACAATGAATAAATACACGAAAGATGAATTAGAATTCTGAGCATTTTCCCCATGAATTATTTCCCTTATTATATTATTTATTTATTAATAACGTCTGCCGGCGACTTCGTCCACAAGTATTATTAACCTCTTTGTTTCCACTCAACAAACCAAGATGATGATGAAGCACCAGATTTTATCTAGTACCTCCAGTAATATAAAGATAGACAGACAGACAGCGAAAGAGCTGTCTTGGCTTCCCTGATTCTTAATCGGTCTGTCGGCCACTTGGTGAGAAATAGCAATTACATCTTTATACAGATGAGTAGCTAGGTAAATACAATTATATTTTTGTGTTTTATCCTGTGCTTTGCTGAAGTTATTCAGGTCATTAACACTGACCACTGTCTCTATATAATTACATAATCAACCAATCATCGTGCCCTTGTGCTGCTTATGCCTCCTTTGCGTCGCGTGCGCATCCCTCCAGATTATCTATTATGCTGCTAAGGTTATCAAGGTTAGTTATATGCTCTGTGATAAGTAATTTCATTATTAATCTAATCATAGGTACAGATATATATCCACGAGTAGTATTATTGTCTTGAATTGAATAATATTCAAAATGATTCAGCACTTACTCTTAGCGTCATAGTAACAATCCTAACTTCATCATCATCATCATTATCAGCCTGTATTTATCCACTGCTGGATATAAGCGTTCCCCAATACTTTCCTCCAAATCCTTCGCTGGCAATGGCATTTTGGCCGACATTTGTTTATTTTACATTCTGCAAAAACAAATTATGCCATTTTTGATGATCTGTAGGAGTAAAGAAAAATATTACATATAGGTTGAAGCCTACATTTATATAATATTTTCATTTACACATATTTTTTTTATCACGACTACTTTAGTACGACTGTCTTTTTTTTTTTGTTTTGTATAAATAAAATTTGCTTCAGTATACTATACAAAAAATATAGTATACTTATATTTCATTCTTATAATAATTTTATATGTAACATTTTATACCGTCAAATGAAATTCATCAAAAATGTTTTTGAACATTACCTGTAGGGTAAATAATATATATAACGGTAAAACCCCAAGTTGAACTAAATATAGTAATTACGATATTAACTCAAATATTAATTGGCTTTTTAGGAAATTATCATGTTTAGGACTATGGAAAATCAGGATGGGTCAGCTGGCAGGGAGATGTGGCGTGTGCCGGACGAAGCCCCTGCGGTGGCCCGGGGCTTCGCGTGACGTCAGCGCATCTGCCCGACAGATGGCGCCGCGCCCTGAACGCATCAAGATAATATCGCACCGCACACGCCAACACACCGGGAATACAAAATCATGAAAGTATCATTATTGTGTACGAATACTTCTAATCTTGTTATCTTAAATTCAATTATTAGGTTCATAATGTTATAATAAAGCACTTGTACAATTCCACGTTAATATACTTATTTAATATTACCGACCGGTTTCGCCGCTAAGGCATTATCAAGGTAAACAGATGGTGTTTGTGTTTCTAACCGGAAACCGGTAGGTAATATTAAATATAATAACGTGGAATAGTACAAGTGCTTTATTATAACATTATGATAAGAATGTTCCACCTAGTGCCAACAGTCAACAGTGTCAACTTCAATTATTAGGTATATAAGCATAGAGATAAATTTTTATTATTAAATTTATCTCTATTATATTAAGGGATATATGACACTGCAGATATTTTTTTTAATTTAATTTGTACCTAATTAACTGTTCATTAATTGTTTTTATGTTCAAATCATATTACTATCTACAGTTATAAACTATCTATAAAATACCAATAAAATAATTTACTTTATTGTTTATTAGATCTGTAGCTTTTATTTTCTCCGAGGTCGCGGGTTCGATTCCCGCACAAGACAAACATTTGTGTGCATGAACATGTCTGTTTATCTTGGTCTAGGTGTTTTCTATGTATTATAAGTATATATTTACAAAAAATAAAGTATTTAAGTATATTTATCAGTCGTCTAGTACCCATAACACAAGCTTTGAGCTTAATTTGGGACTAGATGGCGCTGTGTAAATTGTCCAGAAATATTTATTTATTATTTATTTATTAATTTTGGATAATAATATTTATAAGTAGTTTTAATTTTAGTTAGTTATGCATTATATTTTAGGCGGCTACAAATTGTTGGTCGCCGCCACAGAAATCTAAATAAGAAGACAAAGTTGCTGTGTAATTATGCGGCAAGCAAGGGATCGCATATGGTTGGCCTATATACTATATCCAGCGGTGGGTAGATACAGGCTGATAATGATGATAGTTACACTTTCAATAGACAATATAAGGACCAAAACAAAAAGTCAAAAATATATCTACATTCGTATCATAAGATAATTATTGTACCTATTGGTTTTGATATTTGACAAACATATTGGTTTTAAAAAATTAATCATACGAATAATTATTTAATTACTTTCTGAAATTGTAAGCTGTCTGTATAATATTTAATTGATAACACACTCGGTCATGTGCATACTTGTGATACCTACTTACAATTTGTTAAATTTATTTATAATACGTAAATTTACAAGTAATTTTACTACATTTATAAAATAAATATATTTATGTAGCGAGATTTACAACATAGTAAGAATAAAAAAAATGTTTAAGGTGCTTAAACATTTTTTTGCTTGGCTATCAGGTTTTATCTATCATCCTGATTCTTGCTGATTTAGTTTTTTTAAACCAATTCCATTAATAAGCAATTAAAAAGTAGACTTTTGAAAAACATTATTGATTTTTTTATGACCCCGACACTACCTTGAGGGGCGGGAGTACACACAAGTCTGGATATCCACTCCTGCCACAACAGAACACAATGCAACATCAGTATTTTGATTTTAAAGCTGTATCGGTAACTGTTCTTCTGCTACCTACTAAAGCAGTTCCAATAGAATAAATATTGTAGCTCGTATTTGACATAACAATATTTTTTTTATACTACGTCAGGTGGCGGACAAGCATACGGCCCCTCTGATGTGAAGTGGTTACCGCCGTTTATTAACGCTCACAACATGAAATATCGTTCGCGCGCCGCCAGCCCCGCTGCCAACACTGCAACTCCTTCCTTTCTCGTGACCTCACTCCACTCGACACCAAATAAAATACTTAGTTGTTGAAATAAAAAGTGCAAAACGGTCGTTTTACTCAAATTTTATTTTCATGACTGCATATTTATACTCACTAGATTTGTCCGCAGCTTCGTTCACACGAATATCGATTATATCGCGCCAAAAGCATATTTTATAATGCTTCCTCGGAATATAATCTACATATGTCCATGTCTAAATTCATTTATTAATGATAATATATCAGTTCAGCCATGAAAACGTAACAAACAAATATAAATACTAAATTAAGAAGAATAAAATGCCTAAAATTTTAGTATGGATTGTAAAAATATAAAAAAAGTCATGAAATACCTAAGAAGCGAAATATGTGTTGTGAAAGTCATTGTTCATTTATGCAAAGGTTAAATGCACTGCACATTAAATGTTTTGAACGCGCATTAGCTCCCAGCAGTCGAACTACCCTATTGTTTTTATTATTGCCTCCGTCGCGGTAATTACCGAGGCATCATCACGCAGTAGGTGATTTGATGTTAGTTAACTAAGTATGCCATATGCCGTCACTCCATTGTACTACATTTACGTAACACAATAATTAAAGTACAACTGCACTTCTCGTCACTATTTATATAGGAGTGGAATATTACTTACAGCCCTATCATAATAGATAAAGGAAAAACAAGGAAAAGTTCGTTATTTTTTACTACATGGAGAGACAGATCTAACAGTACCTTGTAAGGAGACAAATGACATTCAGGTATTTCCTTTATTAATTCTTTAATTTTTGATGATTAATATTCGACTATTTCGACTTATGAAACGTTTGACAGATTATACCACGAAGTCCACCATAATTACAAAGTTTCCTCTGTCTAATAATTTAGTGACTTCAAAGTGTATCGCGAATGCCATCGATTAAGTAGACTGAAAGAAAAAATTACATTGTATTATTACTATGAAAAAGGATTTTTAAGTCGTATTTTAAGTTGTATAGTAAAACAAAATACATAGTATGCTTAATGGGGTAATAGTGCAGCTTGTGGCGAGCTGTTGTGTGAGTAACGACACCACGGACCAGAGTCTCCAGAGAATCGGTCAGGGCCTTCGTCTCTGACGTGTCTTCATCGGTCGAAGGAACACAAGAAGGCCCGCAGGACTCTCAATTCTGGCTTGCCTTCACTGGCCGTCCAGAGAGGAGCCGTTAGAGTTATATGCTCCAGGGATGGAAGTGTTAAAGGGCATCACGCCGCGAGTAACTTTGGAGAAAGCGCAGCACACCTCTCGACATCTCTGAGTCACTCACACCGGTGATGCCCCCGGCCGATTTTCTGGCATTTCGGGGGCCCATCTGTGCCTCTTCTGTAATAGGCTGGCATTTAGTTCACCCAGATCTCAACTCCATAGCCCATTTATTTTCCATCACACTTTGAAATAATCTGAACGCCTGCCGAGACCTGCTCATGGGTATATCGCTCCATTGATACTCGTCACGGTACCTGGAGCGGGTCACGGCGGGCGTACAATATTACATCAAACTTCTCAAAGGGGCCTCTGCGCGTTGGATGCATACCCCCGTGCACGCCTATCAAGTGACCGGGTTTAAGCCCGTGAGTCCAAGAGAGCTATAATAATTTAAAGGCATCATCATCATCCTTTTAATACTAGCCGGATTCTAGATCACGGGCCCAAAATCGAGGTTGAGTGGGGGGAGTAAATTCGCTGACTGTATGTTTTCCATTGATTTCAAAGGAAAATATATTTGTTATCATTATATTTAATGATCATTCCTCAAAGACATGATCGATCTCAATTTTTTTTTCGACACAAACCTCAAGCTTGTCGGAAATCTTTAATTATCATGTTTTATCAAAATCGGTTTCTGTGGTTTTGGAGTCTATTCATTTCCAAGAATGACTTTACGGCGTATATATATGAGCGCACTGCTCGCACCACTCAAATATATGACAACTAGCTTCCGCCCGCGGCTTCGCTCGCGTGAAATTTGAGGCAAACACGTGTTTACTCATTTATCTATAGAAGTACTCATGTAAAGTTTGAGATAAAATAGTCCAATTAATCTTTTTCCGTTTCACCCTCTTAGGGGTAAAATTTGAAAAATCTTTTTAAGTAATTTCGTGTTCACTACATTATATTTAAAATCGATACTATTTTCGTAATTGACGTCCCAGAAAACCATAGAATCAAGACCCATATTGATATTATGACATTTCAACCCCATCGTACCCACACAGGGGATTTTTTATGTCACGTCGGCTATGTTGGATTATAGAATAGTTGTTTTTTCCGTAATCAGCGACCCGATAAACTATAAAACAATACCCATGACGATTTTCAGACGTTTTGACCCCACTTTAGACATTTCAACCCCACGCACCCCAATTGGAGATGATGGTCACGTTAGCTACGTTGAATTTTAAAATCGTCGTTGTTTTCGTAATCAGCGACCCGATAAACCGTAATAACAATACCCATGACGTTTTTCAGACTTTTGGGACCCATTTTACCCTTTTATGGGGTAGAATTTTGAAAAATCCTGAAACACGTGTTTAGTCAGTTATCTACATAAGTACTCGTGTAAAATTTAGGATAATATAGTCTAACTAAGCTCGTTTCCCCATACAAACTTTGGACCTCCGTTTCACCCTCTTAGGGGTAAAATTTAAAAAAATATTTTAAGTAATTTCTTGTCCACTATGTTATATTTTCAAATCGATGCCATTTTCGTAATTGACGTCCCAGAAAACCATAGAATCAACACCCATATTGATATTATGACATTTCCACCCCATCGCACCCCCACAGGGGCGACTTTTTGTCACGTCGGCTATGTTTGATTAGAAAATAGTTGTTATTTTCGTAATCAGCGACCCGATAAACTATAAAAACCATACCCATGACGATTTTCAGACTATTTCACCCCATTTCACCCCTTCAGAGGTTGAATATCGAAAAATCCTGAAACACGTGTTTACTTATTTATCTATAGAAGTACTCGTGTAAAGTTTCGGATAAAATAGTCCAACTAATCTCGTTTCCCCATACAAACTTTGGACTCCCGTTTTCAAAATTCACCCCCTTAGGGGATGAATTTTGAAAAATCCGTTCTTAGTGTACCCCTAGACGTCATAAGGAATCTACGTGCCAAATTTGGAATCTCTAGACCCAGCGGTTTGGGCTGTGCGTTGATATATCAGTCAGTCAGGACTTTGAATTTTATATACATATATAGATACAACATTTTTTTCCCGCTAACTGTCGTTCCCGTGGGAATTTTTCAAAATACAGCCATAACTAAAATTTATATTTACTAAGGTATGCATGTGTCAAATTATACTACTGGTATATATATAAGTATATGGGGGAGGTGGGCTTTTAACTATATAATGAAACCATGAAAGTATATTGTAGGTTTGTATAATAACACTATTTCAGTAACGTTGAAGTTAATAATAAATCCTTATAACCAATATTTACTTTTATTTTACATCTTGTACACAATTCAGCGTAGTAATGTTTTTAAATTATCATTCTGCTTCTATATAAAATTATATACATACACCATATATGTATATATAACATCATACATCTATAGGACCTTATATACATCCAGTCAGCTTATATACCTATTAGTATATAATTTATGTATCCATATATAACAATATATACCCACACTGTATATGTAACATTATATACTTCTAGACACTTTATATACTTATGAACATAATTGATAAATGGTTTAGAAATTATATTACTAGTTATAGAAATTATACTTAGCTTGTTTATCTTTCATAAACAATAGCAGCACGTGGCGTACTGGCGAACTTGTCTACAAGACTACGAGCAGAGCTTCCGCTCTCTCTCTATACTTTCATAAACAATAGTAGCACGTGGTCTCACCAACCCGCCCACCAGACTACGGGCAGAGCTTCCGCTCTCTCCGACGATCAGACGGCAAGTGTCGTGTCCGACCGAGCTCCGGCCATTTTATAGCATAGCATAACAACAACAACACATTTTATAACAAGATGGCGAGGACACGTGATTCACCAACACTATCAAATTCAATACTATTTTATCAATGAATTTACAGTAATTTGATTAGTTTTACAAAATAAAATATTAAAAATGTATCCAATACGTATAATATTAATTACAACAAATTATGTTGTAATTAATATTGATATAATCGTATTAATTACTGTTTTCATATTTCTTAAATTACAAATCACTAAATTTATTATCAATTGAGGCATTTTTAAATAGTAAAAATGCTTATCGATTCATTTCATATATTTTGACACACTGTAATATTTAAATAAATCTATCACGGCCATACTGACATTGTACTTTGTTCTCAAAGTACATAGTTTTGTTTTAATCAATATTTTGTTTTAATCAAATACACTGGCCATGACAATGTTATTTCTATCACCTGCTGCACGTGCATTCGAAAATAACATCTGGGCAGTGCAGACCAGCAGAAAAACAATAGCATCTGGCCTTCAACCATATTAGACCTATCACTTGCTGCTAGTGCATTCAGTCTAATATAAGGGCAGTGCTGACCAGCAATTTTTTTTTTTATAATATCTCTGTCCTTGGCATATCAGTCATTCATACGCTGCCAATGAATCTACAGACCGACATCGGGACAGAGATAGACCAGCGTGTTTTTTTTTTTATAGTATCCCTGTCCTTGGCATATCAGTCATTCATACGCTGCCAATGAATCTACAGACCGACATCGGGACAGAGATAGACCAGCGTGTTTTTTTTTTTATAGTATCCCTGTCCTTGGCATATCAGTCATTCATACGCTGCCAATGAATCTACAGACCGACATCGGGACAGAGATAGACCAGCGTGTTTTTTTTTTTATAATATCCCTGTCCTTGGCATATCAGTCATTCATACGCTGCCAATGAATCTACAGACCGACATCGGGACAGAGATAGACCAGCGTGTTTTTTTTTTTATAGTATCCCTGTCCTTGGCATATCAGTCATTCATACGCTGCCAATTAATCTACAGACTGACATCAGGACAGTGATAGACCAGCGTTTTTTTTTTTTTATAGTATCCCTGTCCTTGGCATATCAGTCATTCATACGCTGCCAATGAATCTACAGACTGACATCAGGACAGCGATAGACCAGCGTTTTTTTTTTTTTTGTTTTTGTAGATATTGGCCACCTTAAATTAAAATGTCAAAAAGCCAATTGTGTCAAAATATATTCACAAAACTGTGGACTAAACATCATGTACACTTATCGCTTATTTTGCATTTTTCATAATTTTCATAATAGTACTAGAACATCTATACATTATCATATCTATCACATTTATTATTCTTAATAACATTTTTATATCTATCACGGTACATCAACCTTAAATTTACAGGGCTATTCTTCAAAAAAAATGTTTTTTATAGACTGTATGTTTCCATCTCTACCTATCAACAATCTAATGGGGCTAAATCCTGTTTTTTGGACAGCTGTACCTTCCAAAGCAAGCTCGGCCGTTCTGATATATTTTGGATCATTGTTGTTAATAACGGTAGTGACATATATCTTTTAACTCGCCCGTTGCTTCGTTAAATTAGATTTCTAAGCAAATCTCATCGAACCTGACTGGCACCAATACTTAGCAAAAATATGAAGCTTCCCATTGCCTATCCCTTCAAGTATTATAGAACATGGGAACCATTTTACAGCCGGTTTTTCTGGCGACGAATCCTTCATTACACTACAGCTGGCACTAGTATCAATGAGAACTAAGATCCGGTGCGATATTGCAATGGAGCTGCTTCTTGTCTGGATCAAACGATGGCAGCGCCACATCGTCAGTTCGCTGGTTCCATCTCGAATGGCTTTCAACAAGCCTTTCACGACGGACGGATCCATGAGAACACAGTATCTGAAAATATATAGATGTATATGTATATATATTAAAATACCACTTAGTTCTGATCCCACTTCTGATGTCAAATTATACTACTGGTATATATATAAGTATATGGGGGAGGTGGGCTTTTAACTATATAATGAAACCATGAAAGTATATTGTAGGTTTGTATAATAACACTATTTCAGTAACATTGAAGTTAATAATAAATCCTTATAACCAATATTTACTTTTATTTTACATCTTGTACACAATTCAGCGTAGTAATGTTTTTAAATTATCATTCTGCTTCTATATAAAATTATATACATACACCATATATGTATATATAACATCATACATCTATAGGACCTTATATACATCCAGTCAGCTTATATACCTATTAGTATATAATTTATGTATCCATATATAACAATATATACCCACACTGTATATGTAACATTATATACTTCTAGACACTTTATATACTTATGAACATAATTGATAAATGGTTTAGAAATTATATTACTAGTTATAGAAATTATACTTAGCTTGTTTATCTTTCATAAACAATAGCAGCACGTGGCGTACTGGCGAACTTGTCTACAAGACTACGAGCAGAGCTTCCGCTCTCTCTCTATACTTTCATAAACAATAGTAGCACGTGGTCTCACCAACCCGCCCACCAGACTACGGGCAGAGCTTCCGCTCTCTCCGACGATCAGACGGCAAGTGTCGTGTCCGACCGAGCTCCGGCCATTTTATAGCATAGCATAACAACAACAACACATTTTATAACAAGATGGCGAGGACACGTGATTCACCAACACTATCAAATTCAATACTATTTTATCAATGAATTTACAGTAATTTGATTAGTTTTACAAAATAAAATATTAAAAATGTATCCAATACGTATAATATTAATTACAACAAATTATGTTGTAATTAATATTGATATAATCGTATTAATTACTGTTTTCATATTTCTTAAATTACAAATCACTAAATTTATTATCAATTGAGGCATTTTTAAATAGTAAAAATGCTTATCGATTCATTTCATATATTTTGACACACTGTAATATTTAAATAAATCTATCACATGCATGCTAGACTGGAAACATCTATCTTACGTGATTTAGATTTTTACATACAAAAGTTTTTTCCCGCTAACTCCCGTTCCCGTGGGAATTTTGCAATATCCTGTTGCAACTAAGCTTTAAGTTTACTAAGGTACCTGCATGCCAAATTTCAAGCGTCTAACTTAAGCGGTTTAGATTTTTCATACAAAAGGATTTTCCCGCTAATTCCCGTTCCCGTGGGAATTTCGGGAATTCCTTTCTTAGTGCACCTCTACGGTACCTAAGCTACGTCCCTTCCAAATTTCAAGTGCCTACGTTTAGCCGTTTAAGCTGTGCGTTGATATGTCAGTCAGTCAGTTTCTCCTTTTATATATTTAGATTTACCATATTATTATCCCTTTTAATGGAACCAGAAGTAGGTACACTAGTTATAATGCAATTGAACTGGGAGTTTACAACAATAACTTCTGACAATTGTAAAAAGTAAATGTTTGACATTATGCATAATAATCCAAACTTGTTTATACATTTTATCTTTGACGTAGTCGAGCGAATAAATAATGATGCAAATATCTTGTCAAAATTTCTGCATTGACGTCATTGGGCTGTCGAATATTTAAGCTTGAATGACTGGCACTTGGAGTAATAAAAGCAAATAGAGCACCCTTCATATTTGAACGTACTCGTGTCGAGACGATTTACTTTCCTTTGAAGGGAAAAGCTTTCCCTCCGAAGGAAATACTAGTTGCCTTGAATGAAGGCATAACGAGTTATTTGACAAAAAAAAGTTTCGATATTTCAAAAACAGATTTTGATGCCCAAATCAAAAACAGATTGAGCGAAGGCAAAAATTATGTAAACTTTTTAAAAGTAAATTTCTTACAAATTTCATCAAAATCAGCGCCGTGGTTCGAGAGCTTTCGTGATATGTACATTAACGAATATAAAATGTTGTTTTACCACTGTGACTTGGAATTGGAGGTTAAAAAATTAATGACATATGAATAACTTTGCTTTCTATGTTTATACGTACCTTTACTGCGCTGACATTACGTGGGACTTAAACATTTTTTTTATTCTGCATCAAAACATATTCATCCTACGGGCCTTCCCTCAATACAATAAATTTTACTCCACCACCCTTCTCAATTGCGGGTTAGGTTAGGTTAGTTAGTGTTTTTAAACTACACACTGGCTTGTTTGGCTGATTGCCCTGGCTGTTGACAGTAGTTACTGTCAACAGCCAGGGCAATCTGCTTAATATATTCTCCGAAGCGCGGAGGAGCTCGTGAATAATAAGCCTATCTATAGAAAACTGTCACGCGCAACGACGCCATTGAACTTTGCTTGTTTTTACAAATCTATTATCTATTACGTATCTATTAACGTATTATTATATATCTATTACGTAGGTAATGTAGAGTCTATAAAATATAATTATGTATTTATACCAAATCTTAATTTTTAACAATTCTACTTAATATCTGTATACATAATAGCAATAAATAGTTGTTAACCGTTTCAATAACTCTATGATTTCAATACATAAAAATAATTTAACTATTTTAAGTCATGATTACATTAAAGGAAAATCTTATTTTTTTTATATTATAGAAAATAGGTAACCAAGAGCGTCCTTAGAACACAAATTCAATACCATTAGCAACTCCATCGATCGTGTAATCGGCTGATCCATTATGTTAATTGAAATACGTAGAGTCGTCTCTAGTGTTCATGTATTTTTAAAATAAACATATATGTATGTATTATAAAGTATTAAACATACCTTTGCCATCACCAAGACCTTTAGGACAAAAAAATATATATGAATAAATGTTATTACTATAAATAAAAAAACCACGATTCAAATGATAGTTGGCTCTCTAATTACTTAAGGCGAATTTATATTATCTTATATATATAAAAAATCACGTGTCACGGTGAAACTACTTAAACTATCATAATAAGATTTTACACATAAGTGTAATTTGGGCCAACTTAAGAGATAGGATTAGATCTAATTCATCAAGGATGAAAATTAGTATGAAAGTCCTCGCAGACGAAGTCGTATGCGACCACTACTATTATATATTATTATTACTTATATTTATAATAACCCAACTGACGTTGCCCTGTCCAAATCCCATGGGAAAATACTTTCCGTTTTACCCAAATTTTCCTATGTTCGGCATAACTTTTTAATTTTCTTATTTTCTCCAGCTGTTCTCAAGCTTCGCGGGCATCGACGAGCAATAATTAATAACGTAGATTTTACATTCATAGAATAATTTGCAAGATGTTTTGCTCCTTTTAGATGGCATTTTCTATAAATGTACCTCTATAATTTTAGAAATTACAATCTAAACGTAGATTTTACACTCACAGGTACCCTAGAATAACTTGCAAGATGATTTACTCCTTTTAGATGGCATTTTCTATAAATGTATCTCTACAATTATAGAAATTACAATCTAAACGTAGATTTTACATTCACAGGTACCCTAGAATAACTTGCAAGATGATTTACTCCTTTTAGATGGCATTTTCTATAAACGTATCTCTACAATTATAGAAATTACAATCTAAACGTAGATTTTACATTCACAGGTACCCTAGAATAACTTGCAAGATGATTTACTCCTTTTAGATGGCATTTTCTATAAACGTATCTCTACAATTATAGAAATTACAATCTAAACGTAGATTTTACATTCACAGGTACCCTAGAATAACTTGCAAGATGATTTACTCCTTTTAGATGGCATTTTCTATAAATGTATCTCTACAATTGTAGAAATTACAATCTAAAAGAGACTGACTTACTGGTTTAGTTACAATTATAGAAGTTTGCATTTTAAATGTTAAAAGGAGTATATATTTTTTTCCGAGTATTGCGTTCAATGTTTTTATAATTAGAGGGTAAGTTGAGGGTAAGTTGATAATTTATGACTATATGTAACTGATATTTTTTAAGGCTACCAATTCCATGATAGCCATAAAAAATATCAGTTTCCTAAAAACGTGACTCAAGTGATCTTTTTAATTCTATTACAAAATATTAACTTTATTAAATATTGTTTATTTTACAGATGTATTAAAATGTCATTGTTCATGATTGATCAATTTTAAATTAAATGTTATGCAGTTGATATGCGCATGTGGCGAGGCCATAAGTTGTACAGTAGGCCGAGGTCTTGGGCAACTATTATTCTGAAACACTACAACGTAGATGACTTTTAAATAGGTAGCGTTGTATACTTGAAACATAAAAAAAACGACTAAGAAGATATATGTTAATAATTTAACAGAAATACAAAACCCGACTGAAGCTTCCACACGTTTTTGTTTTCATTCTCCAATATTTTTTTACTCCAATATTTTATTTATATTCAATTATTTGTCAGTAATAGGTTACATCTTCGTATACAAAATGATGATTCTTATTCATTCAAAGAATTAATCAAATTTATTCAAAAGAAAGTAATGAAAATTAGAAGTACAGCAATATCTACATCTAATTTTCAATAATTTCTTTCATTTTGCGAATCCTGCCCACTCTATGCATAAATTCCTTACTCTAAGTTTGCTTTGAAAAGATTGCTCTCAGCAATAAAAGCAATCAACAAGGCGGCCGCCTTGTGACATATATACCGGTCTGTAATATGTATAATAATTTATTGATTCAAATTGTACTTTAAATTTGTATAATGCAAATAAATAATTTGTGTAATCCATACGACAAACGTGATTTTTTGGCGGTTTCTTTATATAATAAAATAAATAAATATTGTCAAACAAATTACACAGCGCCATCTAGCCCCAAAGTAAGCGAATCTTGTGTTATGGGTACTAGACAATTGATAAACATACGTAAATACATTTTTTTTTTGTAAATACATACATATGATACATAGAAAATACCCAGACTAAGACAAACAGACATGTTCATGCACACAAATGTGTGTCCTATGTGGGAATCGAACCCACGAGCGTTGGTGTCGAAGCCGCGTCATTGACCGCTACGCCACCGAGCTCGACATATAATGATAATGGTACGGAACGCTTCGTGCGCGAGTCCGAGGCACTTGACCCGTTTCTTTATTAATTTTTTCGCGAACACCATATTAATGTCTTGACATCACCATATTGATTGATCTCAGCTGAGATGACTCAAATGATACCTCATATATTGAAATCCATCAAGCAGTTTCGGCTCTAGCATTAAAGCATGTTAAAAAAATATATAAGCACTCGAAAAACATAACCCTCCCTTCTTCGTCAGTAACTCAAAAAAGCGTGGTCATGAAGGTAAGCTTTCGGAAATCTCTCCAAAAGAGGTTCATGTCCTAAGATTACAAACACCACAGAGATCGGAGCAAGTACAGTTGACTTATTTGCTGACATGCGATTGTCAGAGCATAAATTTACGGTGCTACCATGACTATAAAATAAGTCTGTGACGCACGGGCTTTTTCACCTATAATTATAAAATTGGCTGTATACGTGTTCTGTGTAAGTTTGACAAATAATAAAATATGTACATAATATGTATGTGTACTCGGTTTTTAATCAGTATTTATTTATCTATTTTAAAAAACACATCTAAAAATATGTAGTATCGCGCTTGTAAATCTAGTTTCCTATTTCAAACCGTGCGAACGAAGATGCGGGTAGAACAAGTACCGAAAAGGAAAATAAAAATGGATAGCGGTTCACGTAAAAACAATGAACCCTCACGAGTCAGCCAGGTTGATTCAGAGCAGTTTATCGTGGAATCAAAGCGGAGAACTCGGCCTGCGGTGGAACCTAATTGAATTTGGTAAACAATCCGTTTTGCCAACGTGCCTCGGAAGCATTCGCAACACGCATACAGAAGCCACCTGCTCTGTTTTATTTCCTCACAGACACATAAGTTACAGTTACTCACATTGTTTATCTCTGTTGTTACACGAAAGGTTACATACATTATTATTATTTTTTTACATTTTCTTTATACAAACATTCTTGTTAATCTAAATATATAAAAGGAGAAACTGACTGACTGACATATCAACGCACAGCTTAAACGGCTAAACGTAGGCACTTGAAATTTGGAAGGGACGTAGCTTAGGTACCGTAGAGGTGCACTAAGAAAGGAATTCCCGAAATTCCCACGGGAACGGGAATTAGCGGGAAAATCCTTTTGTATGAAAAATCTAAACCGCTTAAGTTAGACGCTTGAAATTTGGCATGCAGGTACCTTAGTAAACTTAAAGCTTAGTTGCAACAGGATATTGCAAAATTCCCACGGGAACGGGAGTTAGCGGGAAAAAACTTTTGTATGTAAAAATCTAAATCACGTAAGATAGATGTTTCCAGTCTAGCATGCATGCATACCTTATCTAGCATGCATGCATACCTTAGTAAATATAAATTTTAGTTATGGCTGTATTTTGAAAAATTCCCATGGGAACGACAGTTAGCGGGAAAAAAATGTTGTATCTATATATGTATATAAAATTCAAAGTCCTGACTGACTGATATATCAACGCACAGCCCAAACCGCTGGGTCTAGAGATTCCAAATTTGGCACGTAGATTCCTTATGACGTCTAGGGGTACACGGTGAATTTTGAAAACGGGAGTCCAAAGTTTGTATGGGGAAACGAGATTAGTTGGACTATTTTATCCGAAACTTTACACGAGTACTTCTATAGATAAATAAGTAAACACGTGTTTCAGGATTTTTCGATATTCAACCTCTGAAGGGGTGAAATGGGGTGAAATAGTCTGAAAATCGTCATGGGTATGGTTTTTATAGTTTATCGGGTCGCTGATTACGAAAATAACAACTATTTTCTAATCAAACATAGCCGACGTGACAAAAAGTCGCCCCTGTGGAAATGTCATAATATCAATATGGGTGTTGATTCTATGGTTTTCTGGGACGTCAATTACGAAAATGGCATCGATTTGAAAATATAACATAGTGGACAAGAAATTACTTAAAATATTTTTTTAAATTTTACCCCTCAGAGGGTGAAACGGAGGTCCAAAGTTTGTATGGGGAAACGAGCTTAGTTAGACTATATTATCCTAAATTTTACACGAGTACTTATGTAGATAACTGACTAAACACGTGTTTCAGGATTTTTCAAAATTCTACCCCATAAAAGGGTAAAATGGGTCCCAAAAGTCTGAAAAACGTCATGGGTATTGTTATTATGGTTTATCGGGTCGCTGATTACGAAAACAACGACGATTTTAAAATTCAACGTAGCTAACGTGACCATCATCTCCAATTGGGGTGCGTGGGGTTGAAATGTCTAAAATGGGGTCAAAACGTCTGAAAATCGTCATGGGTATTGTTTTATAGTTTATCGGGTCGCTGATTACGGAAAAAACAACTATTCTATAATCCAACATAGCCGACGTGACATAAAAAATCCCCTGTGTGGGTACGATGGGGTTGAAATGTCATAATATCAATATGGGTCTTGATTCTATGGTTTTCTGGGACGTTAATTACGAAAATAGTATCGATTTTAAATATAATGTAGTGAACACGAAATTACTTAAAAAGATTTTTCAAATTTTACCCCTAAGAGGGTGAAACGGAAGAAGATTAATTGGACTATTTTATCTCAAACTTTACATGAGTACTTCTATAGATAAATGAGTAAACACATGTTTGCCTCAAATTTCACGCGAGCGAAGCCGCGGGCGAAAGCTAGTGGTTCCATAATGTTCAAAATTATAAATCCTTTCTCTATCTTAATGTATATTAATCTGCTTTAATGCAATTTCATAGGATAAGCCAATGTAATTAAAATTAATTATAATTGTACCTATTAATATTTAATTAAACATATTGATAATACTCATGACATAATTAAAAAATATATATTCCGGTGGATTTAGTGTGCGGGCAAAGTAATGGAGTGGACGCTTTATGTACATTGGTGTGGGTGGGTAATTAATGATTAATGACATAATAATATATGTTATAATATTAAATTCATATAATATCATTTGCTATAATTTTAAATATATTGCTGGCTTGCAATGTACTAAAATATCAAACCTAACCTAACCTTCAATGGATATCAAATTATAGGAAATGAACGTAATGCCAAATGAAATTATATTATCTGTTATTTATTATATGTTATACTAGCGACCCGCCCCGGCTTCGCACGGGTGCAATGCTGATACTAAATGTACTACAGAAGGTCTTTGCGCTTTGTCCTATCCAGTCCTTCCCCAGTTATAGGCACACGCCGCCGGCTCCGCGGCCGGTACCGCCAAAGCCGTTATGTCGCTGCATTTTAAATGTGTAATATCTTCTAAACTATTCATTTAAATTACATGCTGTGAAGGGCCATATTGATCTATATTAAATGCGCAATGTATTTAAGGTACTTAATTGGATAAGGATTAATTCTGTATTGCTTAAAATCGTAAATAAGGCATTATTTCTTGTAAAAAGCAAAGGATAAAATAACGGTTATTGTGTGTTACCACTAAGAGATAGACATATACCATCGCGAACTTTTTTGTAGACCATTTTAAGGTGAACAATACTGTACTACATTATTTTGATCTATCTCGTTGGGTTCAGCCAGCGTTTGCAAAGAAAGAGCAAAAAAATGTGTTTATTTACGACATCACATTAGAAACCTCTAAATTATCAGTGTTTTTCTACTATGTTATGCATATATTATACATATAAACTTTCCAGTTGAATCACTCTATCTATTAAAAAAACCGCATCATAATCCGTTGCGTAGTTTCAAAGATTTAAGCATACAAAGGGACATAGGGACAGAGAAAGCGACTTTGTTTTATACTATGTAGTGATTACACACGGTTACATTACTATCGGTATGTTAAACATAGACATCGACGATTTTTTACGTAGGGTGGTAAACAAGCGGGCCGTATGCCCGCCTGACGTGAAGCGGTTGCCGTAGCCATATTAACGCGCGCAACACAAAATATCGCTCGCGCGCCGCCATCCCCGCTGCCAACGCAGCATCGCCTTCCTTTCTGGTGGTACCTCACTCACGCAGCCAAATAACAGTTCCCTTGAGGGTTGTTGTGTTCCTGACACAACAACCCTCAAGGGAACTGTTATTTGGCTGCGGTAATCTGTGAGGTGAAGGTACATTCCCCAGTCGGGTAGCTTACAATTACGCTCCCTACCTCTCTTTTCGCCAGAGCTTCGTTTGTCAGTCAGCAGGGTACACCGCGTGCAGGTGAAGTTGGCTTTAGTTCAAAGATGTTGATGAACCACTTACACCCCAAAATGCACGACGATGCAATAATATTATGTTATGGTTTACAAACATAGACAAATAATTCTAGACAAATTCATAGCATAATTACATACTTAAATCGATACTTAAATAGGTACCAAATAAGTATTGTAAGGGCCTCTAAGCCAAGTTAATCGTTTTACATAGGATGTTAGTCTCGTACCCAGCCTGGTATAACAAAACATAAAATTTCTAATTCGTTTTGTATTTTCGAACATTTTTTTAAATATTCTATTGAAAAAAGGATTAATAAAATAGAACCGTAAGGTAATTAATATACAGTGATATTATAGTATAAAACATATATACTCTAGATCAGTGTTTCCCAATTAGTGGTACACGTACCCCCAGGGGTAAGCGAGATTGCATCAAAGGGTACGCGCAGCAATCTCTTAACTGAAAGATTAAATCCCTAAAAAACAATAATGGAATAAAAATTGCCAAAAAATGTTGAATTTAATTAAACGATCAGTAGGTAAATCAAACGTATGCATTGAGCGCTTTAGTGTGTTATTAGAATGTCTTTTGATGATAATAAATATAAAATACACCTGATTTCCTTTTTTATTCAACGTTCCTGCAATAAGGGGTACGCAAGTTTGAGATGTTTCTTGAAGTGGTACGTAGAATAAACTAATTGGGACCCGCTGCTCTAGATAGATTATTTTTCGTTATTTTTCGTTCCTTGTCTTTTCGAACAAAACAGAATTCATTGATTTATTATATTTTTTACAAAAAGACTGATTGACAAAGATACATGCCAGTATAATCAAAAAAATAATTAATAAATTATCAAATAATCATTAAGTCTGTGTAAACATTTGCAACCTCTTTTAATTAATATAAAAATTATGTTCCGGACGCGTGTATCCTTATTTTAGTCAGCGTCCCTGTCCAAACGAGGGCGCGTGCGTAACTTTTTAGTCGCGAGAAAAAACAATAGAACAATCTCTCACAAGTATCGGTTTCACCAACAGATCAGCAGGCCCCCGCGCTATAATTGAATCGCGAGGGTCAGATCGACCCCGACGTATTTCTGATACATTTGATTCGTATGCGGCCACCATAACCACTCATTGTCTAACATTTAGAAAATAAATTCATACAATAAGTAATAAAGAAAGTCGTAGTAGTGATTTTATCATAATCTTTTAAAACATTTGACAATAATACATTATGATAATGGCTAATGCCTCATTGGTTGCTTATTTCGAAGAATGCTCATGCGATTACACAAATACAAGCCTTTCTACGCCCAGTAGATTATAGTAATAATCGCATGTCGATAACTTATGTAATTTAGTACTCCATCATGAAAAACTAATTCGATTAAATACCTTATTAATGGATATCAATAATATGGATTGATAAGCAAAATATTCGATATTCTCAACGCACATACATATAGTTAGATAAATGACTTAGAGGGGATAAAAAGTTATTAGACGTGCAAGTCGTAAAAAAAATAAAAACAAGAGTGTCATCTCACAGTGGGTTGGCGCAGTTTGTATTTGCTCTCCGTCGGGAGGGGGTCATTACTGAACTCCATTACACTTTTTGTGCCAAGTGTTTTGGTGGTATAACAAGGGTGAAAACGACTCTGGGAAACGAATGACACGCTCAACAGACTACATTTTTTATCGTACATATATATTTTTATCACGTGTGTGAAAGCAAAATATAACAATGATGTTTTTATTTTATCGTCTACTATTTTATACATATTTGCTTGATGTTGGGTGATGGATGTATTATACGGAACTGCGAATACTCCCTTTAAGGCATAATCATCATGATAGATGATAGAAGAGCCTGGCGGCCAAATGGCTAGCAATGGTCACTTTGATATCGAAGTCGCGGGTTCTGTCCCCGCACATAATGAAAAAAATGTATTTAGTTATATATCAATTAATTAGTATCCATAGTACAAACTTTGTTTAGTTTGGGACTAGATGAAATATAATATTAGTTACTGTTTCATTATTGTTTCATGCATTAAAAAAAAACGTGTTGCACTCCGGGAGTGAAATAAGTGAAAACTTGAACATTAACGTTGTGCATTTTTGAATATTTTAGAATGGTTAGGGAATAAATTGCTTTATTTATCAGTATAAAAGTTCTATCATTTATGGTAAAATACAATATTCATTTATTGTGCTATCGTACAGAACATGACAATTTATATTACATTAAAAATAAACAGCAGGAGCAGGCATACATTTTCGCCGCGTGGCAGAAAGAGAGGGGATATTACTTCCTCTCCTACGCCGCGGCATCGGTCTACTCTCCCTCCGTCTTACGAATTTTCGATCAGGTCACGTGTCCTGACGCGAATTTAACATTTTTTACCCATCCCAAAAAGTGCACAACGCCGCTAAAGAAGTTTTCACTTCAAAAAATATTTTAAAATTACTATGGTAAGGTGAAAATAGGTATTCGGATAGCTTGATGGTAAGCAGTAAAGTAACAACACCCTACGAACCATATTCTACTGTGAGTCACAGGGATATGTGACCGTGTTGTGATGCTGTTTTGATTTATCTACGAAATTTATAGTTTTTGTACGGTTTATCAATAAAATGATTAATAAGTAATTCATATTCCGGTTTGTCCGGGACGTGAATACATTTACACATAAATTTTACGGCACAAAAGATAGGATACCATACATTAGCGTAGCGTAGTACAGAAAATTCATAGTTAATGTGTCTTTATTCTACTATGTCTCCGTCGTCAGTTTGAATTTGCCAGCAAGCGAAACGCAGATAAAGGTAAACAGCCCCACACAAGACAATTCACTCAGCGAGAGTAAGCTAATGAAATGAAGTGAAAACCAAATTGGGGTTCAACGACCCGACAACGATCCTACCTTCGCGATTAACTCGGAGAGAATAATTTAGTCTGTGAGAACCAGCCTAACAAGACATTATTCTGTAATATGCGACTCTTGCTCCATACTTACGCGTTATGTAAATACAGCATTTTGCGAACATTTGTTTATTATGAATGTGCAGTTATATCAGCTCGGTCCTTACTATTATATAATTTTGCAAGCTATTTGACTAAGTGATCGCATAACATTTACATGCCCTAATACTTTTGAATGCGGCATTCAGAAAATCGCCATCAATCTTCAAGGGGTGCGGAGTGAACACCGAGCGCGGAACGTTAATGCGAGGGACATATGGCGTATCGTCGCTGTGCGATACTATACCGTACCCTACCTATGACTCGTTCCGCCTCGATGCCGTCAAATGCGCCCAAGTGACCCGCACGACCTTCCATACGGTCGCACCACTCCCAAATAGAGATCACATCTCTACAAGTGGACACCAGCTTTCAAAACCTCTATTGTATCGTAGGTTTCATTGTATTTATATAACATTGAACGTTTTATTCATAGGGACATCGATACAGGCAGATTGGCACTTACGAAACTCATTGAAGATATTTCATTTGCAAATTACCCGCAGCTGTAATACTTACTGGAAGTTATCGGGTAAACATAACAAAGTTTGGAGCGATAAACGCTCGTGAAATATTGAAGGAATGAGTATTGCCGCTAACACGTCTGTCGCATGCATATGAACTTATGACGACGTCTGGTTTTCTAAAGTGTTGTCTCTACATAAAATGCGCTTATGTTATGGCTATTATAAATATCAATGAGGGATGTATTTCGTGTATGGGTACATAGGTATTGAGTTGGTGCGCCGGCGAGGGTGGCAGTGCTAAGTGCCGGGAGGCCACATGTCGCTCTCGTCGCGCTAATCTCCAGGATTTGCCATCCGATGTCCCTCGCTGCAGGCATCTCTTTCCCTCTCCTGCACGCAATATGGCATCCATCTCATGCAGCTCATTGAATATTATTGCTCTATGGGGATTTTGAAAATATGGAGCCGTTTAGCGAAAGCCGTACATTGTATCCGTCGTGTGGAATTATTCATAGTCGGCCCGTTGCATTTATCACTTAATGGCATTAGCCATTAGACCGCTTAATCACTCGATTTGAGACTCTATATGCCGGAATGAACTCTTTATGTTTTTCCATTACGTGTTTGATTTTCCAATTTAAACAATAGCGTCACTGTATCGAATATTAAAAGGGTGCTGCTTTAAATATTTATTTAATTCAGCACACGTACAGCAAAATGATGTTTCACGTATTCTTCTTATATCTTATAATAATGGAATCAGTGTTTCAGTTTAACAGTACCTACCCATTTAACTATATTTTTATATGACGTACGTGCCAGATAGTAAACAGTTATGTCATCATCATCATCATCATCAGCCTGTATCTATCCCACTGATGGATATAGACTTTTCTGAATGCTTTCCACCAAATGCAATCCTGCCGCATCCATCCATCCGCTACCAGCGACCTTTTTGAGATCGTCGGTCCATCTAGAGAGTGGGCGCCCTACGCTTTGTTGCCCTAACTCTAGGACTTTCCTCCCCATCTGCCACAAATGACTCGGCATATGTGGCCAGCCCGCTACCACTTCAGCTTGCTTACTCTGAGAGCTATGTCTTTCAATTTGGTTCTGCGTCGAATTTTTTTCGTTCCGGATTCGATCCCTTAGAGAAACTTTCCTTAGAAAAAGTTGCTCTCTCCATTGCTCGCTGTGTCACTTTTAGTCTTGTGAACCAGCCCAACGCTCAGCGTCCAAGTTACGTCATAATACATACAATATCGATTAATGGAAGTCTCGTATCCTAACGATAACTTGATATACGTACGTATACGTAAATCAATGATGTCATAATATCATTGATTTAAGTAGTAGATATGTCATCATAGTCAAACTTTTTACATTTATTTTAGTTGTAGGTTAGTTTTATTTTAGTATTATTTTGTTTTAGGTACTTTAGTTTTATAGTTGTTACATTCTGTTCCATATTTATGTAATACTAGCTGGCCCGGCGAACTTCGTACCGCCTAATTGTCAATGAATGTCGTGGTATACATATTAGTTGAACAAAATTTATGATGTCTTGAAATTAATATAATGAATAATAGAAAATAATAGAGAAGCACGATGGCGTCATTGCGCGTGTCAGTCTAATTGTACACGCAAGTTAAGCAACGTCAACCGTAGCCTGTCCATGGATGAGTTTATATTATCTCGAGCTCCTCCGTTCTTCGGAAGGTACGTTAATCCGTCGGTCCCGGTTGTAATCATTAGATTAACTCGAGGTCCTCCGTGCTTCGAAGGGCACGTTAATCCGTCGGTCCCGGTTGTTATCATTAGATTATCTCGAGCTCCTCCGTGCTTCGGAAGGCACGTAAGACGTCGGTCCCGGTTGTTATCATTAGATTATCTCGAGCTCCTCTGTGCTTCGGAAGGCACGTAAGCCGTCGGTCCCGGTTGTTATCATTAGATTATCTCGAGCTCCTCCGTGCTTCGGAAGGCACGTTAAGCCGTCGGTCCTGGTTGTTATTATTAGATGGCAGTCGTTAAGCCAAGTGGCCTTTAGGCGGCTTGAAATTACTGGCGTCCGCCAACTCGCAGTTGAGCAGCGTGGTGGAGTATGCTCGAAACATATTCAGTTGAAGGAAGACCCGTATTTAATATTACCCAGCAGTGGGTAAATATTAAGTTCAGTATTTTACTATGTCACAAAATAAAGTACCATGACACTTGACAACCAATTAATATTCATTTTCAAGCATTCATTCATAAACAATTTTCAAAACAACAACGGACAACTTTCGCGACGTAAAAGTTAGACCAATCGATTTGACATTTAATTGAAAATCAATAAATATCCCAATCCGTTTTCAAATTTAATTTTTAGACAATTTTGTCAATGTTTTAATACTTATTATCCTATACCCACATTTCTGAACGCACGCATACATTTGACGTACGCACGTTAACGTCACGTTTGACAGGTCCGACATCCACGAACATTTTGTATGGAAAAATGATTTTTCTTTGATTTTATTTTTTTCGTAAATTTTCCAATGTTTTTAATAGTTATTTTGCTATTCTGGACGGAGACAAATCCAACAAATCAAAAACCATGGCAATCGGTCCAGCCGTTCTCGAGTTATAAGTGTTGTAACAAACACGACTTTCTTTTATATATATAGATTTTGTAAGCAGTATCTCACGCCATTTAGATGCATTTTATACCGGTATACTCTGTTCACGCGGGTCGAAGTCGCGGACAGGAACTTGTTATTTTGTTACTTGTAGATCATGTATGCAAAATTCAACCCCGACGACCTCAAAAAAAATTTTTTTTTTCTTTTCATAGATAAATTTTGATGTGGTGTAGATATTATATTATATTTACAGGTATTTTTGGAGTTAGTGCTTACTATTAATTGTTGTTTACTTTATCTATATTTGCTTTCCGTATTTATTTTTAGTTCTTTATCGTTTCTCGTGTTCTATTCTTTATATCTGAGGGCCCTCGCCTCTCCACAGTTTATATCCAACACTCAAAGATTGGCTCGTAGAGATCTCTTGCAGAGATAAGCCTGCCATTGTACATCTATGTTATATATACATGTATATATGTTCATTATGTACAATAAAGATAATACAAACAAACAAACAAAATGTACTTTACTGATCGTCATCTGATTGCCAAGATTTTTTTCCACGATATTAGTAGTTTTTTTTATTATCCAAATATCAATTAAAGTAAATCGCTAAAAGTCAATGTCTTTGTAATGATTACACAGCGCTGACAGCATGTCATGTGGTTCCCTATGCACATGGCGAAAAATATTAAAAACAAACATTTTATTTGCCGTTAATAATCAAATGTATAAGCTGTATTGCAGGGGAATACAGTCCGCTTTACCTTAATAGTTTTAATATTAGGATTATTTTATTTTAATGCGAATGCATTGTAGGGACTCCGCTTGTCATTGCTTCCCTTGCAACCCTAAAATCATTCCATTCTGTGTAACCGGACGAGCAGACAGGTTAACTTTTGTTGTTCTACAAAAGCAGCATTACACACCGATTGTCGGCACAAATGTTCGCTATTACAGAACATTTTGTGTTTACTGACGACTATTTCGGATTTTAATTCATTAATATCATTGACTTATATTGTTTTCTTCCAACTATGCTTTAATTTCATCACAATCATACTAAAAACTCAGTACAAAACGAGTCTTTAATGCTCTAGAGCAATAAAAATGTATGAAATTTCATTATTGCACAGTTTTTTTTAATCGCACCAAAAGGTGCCAATCTCAATGGATTAGCTCTATTCAGCCAGCCGATATCAATACTTTTTTTTTCGTACGTTTCTATCCTACTTGTTCCAAATTAAAAAAATCATTGCTGCTAAAACAATAAATCAGGCACTCGGTACAATAATAAATTACTTTGTGCTCGATGCAATAATCTACTATTATTGCATAATTATGTTGAGTCGACGTTTCTTTTAATGACATCTTTATAATAGATATGCTTTACAGGGTAAGTATAATAATAATATGAAGATAACTAAAAACTAAAACTATTTAGGTCGGCCGAATGATTAATTAATTTAGACTACTTTTAGAATACGTTTTTACTAGGTGAAGTTCAGAATGCACCGGTATTTTTTTTATTACACTTTATTACATTCAGGCACTGTAAATGTTAGTTCATTGTCTTTCACATATAGTATATAACAAAACTAGTTTAGCTCTGTGGTGTTATCGATTTACAATTTATCTCAGCGTATATCATACATACATACATATATCATACTTACCGACTTATATACATTTATCGGATTTTTATTTAATAATCTTGGCTTAATGCTACGAAAATGTGTGCACGTACGTGACAATCGCACCGACTCTTTCAAGGCTAATTTTGTCAACTGCAAGAAAGTGAAATAATTAATATGTGAGTGGTTGACCAAAAGGGACCTGGAGGATTTGGATACCCGTTTTTTTTTTATTTTAATTTTTGAATCTGTGGTCTTTTAGCTTTGTTTTGGTCTAACCAGAATATTTTTAGGTGCCGTAGTTTTTTTTATATTTTTTTTTTGTGAGCCGAGGCAGTTTTGGAAAACTTACACCTTACACTTAAACTTGTTTCTACACGAAACTTCAAACGCGATTTACTCGAAATCAATTATTTTCCCTTGAGGTCCCTTTTTGGTCAACCACTCACATATATATTTAATACATGCAGGGTATGAATCTCAGCAATTGTTTAAAAAGTAACGCCAAGAATCCCTACATTATTTATTTTAGTTCCGGCATTACACGAACATTTTTTCCTTCGGTATTGACTTTTCATATCAACAAAGGAAATGTAAAAATATTTCTTTAGCTCGCGGTAAGTCAATAGAGTTGAGACATTGCCCTCGAGGTGGGTCGGCGCGATCCACGGGCGCGGCGCAGGGGCGTACCTAGGGACGGGGGTACTCTTCTTGATTACAGAACTCACCCTCTAAACCCCCTTAATACCTACCCCGCTGAAGTACACGTAGCCAAATGACAGTCACATGCAAACTCTATTAAATATGCTCATTGTAAACTGAAAAATATTTAAAAATTTTAATACTAAGGTACACTAGTGATATAATAACTTTAACATACAAAGTGAAAATATCTTATTGCAAGCTTATTGATGTATTTCTTAATTAAAAGAATGAACTATAACACACAACAGTTAAAATTAACGGTTGTTAATTCTTTACAATTTTTTACGATTAAATGTTTTTCTATAAAACTCTATATTAAAATATGATAACAACTTACTACATTGAAAGAAGGACTGGCCACATCTGCTGAGTCAGCGATGGCAGATGGGGAGGAAAGTCCTAGAGTGGAGGCCACGTATGGGGCGTCGAAGCGTAGGGCGCCTCTTCTCTAGATGGACCGACGACGTCAAAAAAGTGGCCGGTAGCGGTTGGTTGCGGGAAGCAGAGGATCGCATATGGTGGAAAGCATTGGAAAAGGCTATATACAGCAGTGGGTAGATACATGCTGAATACGACGATGATGATGATGACATTGAAAGAAACACTTACCTAATGTTACTTGTTTCGTAATAGGCAGTACGAAGGAGGCAGCGAAAGCGTGAACAATACAAGGAGTAAGCGTCTATAGGCTACTGTAACGGTTTTGCATCAGGTTTTGCAACCGTTTATAGACTAAAATCGCCACTGGTATCAGACTGGCCGTTTGTCTGTTTACACCCGACGTGGTATAAAAAATCGTATTATTAACGCAGTATAAGTAACAGTACTACGTAACATGTTTTTAAATCCGCAGAAGCAAAGCAAGTCACAGGTGTAATGGGCCAGAGGGCACCCGAACAAGCCGGCCGAGGCGAGCAGAGATTGTTCACATCAAACATTCACGAGCCTGCGCCCTACGCGCTCATAAAAATACATATTCTAGCAGAAGGGCGTCTGCTTTTAATACTACGCTGTAATGAGCAACGGAGGTCGGCATTCTCCTTAATTTTGCTCTTTAGCATCCTATTCGGGTCCTTATTAATTGTTAAGGGAGACAGTAAAATTACTTCAATGAAGTCAGTACTCCTTCGTCGATCTTTATTTAACGGCCCACATCAACGAGGCTACGCTGACAATAATGAAATAAAATCATAGCAAGATTGAACGAATTTCACTTCCAGGTTTTAAAGGAATTATGTTCATCTTCAAAAGTGTTAATAGAGCACGAAACATTTTTCTTTTTACTTTAGATTTTTTTAACTGAGTATATACTAAGTGAGGAGTTCGATGGCGTCGTTCCGCGTAGCAGTCGAACTGATCACGCAAGTCAAGCAGCGTCGACCGTAGCCGTAGCCTGTCCACGCATGGATTTATAAATAAATCCATGCGTGGACAGGCTACGGCTCCTAATGTGAGCTCGATATAAATATCGAGCTCACATTAGGAGGACACATAGGCCGTCACCGTCAGTCCCGGCTGTTGTCGTTAGATGACAGTCGTTAAGCCAAGTCAGTGGCCTTTAGGCGACTTGCAAACACTGACCACCGCCGCAGTTGAGCAGCGTGGTGGAATATGCTCTAAACCCCTTCGATTGAGGGGAGACCCGTATACCAGCCGTGGGTCGAATAAGGATTGACGACGAGTATTTACAAAGTACCCACCTCTTTATTTAAGAATCAAGCATAAATAAAAATACTTTTGGAAATATTATGAATGTAAAATATTTTTTTAACAATATATTTTTTCTTCTTTGAAAAAATCCGAGATTGCGGAATAATGTTCAGAAAGAATGGTGACCATAAATCCAATGACATTGCTATTGTGTAATAAAAGGCTAGGCCACCGCATGGACGAAGCTAACCTTGACTGTGGATCAGCAAAAAGCAGATAAACTTGACTTTGCCTCTAATTATCTTAGCCCTATCATTCAGCTGACACGTGTCATCATCAGAATATTTAGCATATATTTATACCAAGGCAGGAGTCAGAGTACAAAACTTACATTATAAATAGAGATCTTGCATGTAAATAGATATTGCGGTCACACGTCTCAGCATCGATCTGTGCTTATGATTAATTAGTACGTCCAAAGTACTAACTGACCACCTCTTATTAGTGGTATTATCAATTTGACATTTTCGTTTATTACCTTCTAGAACAATGCACCAGTTTTCATTCTCTCCTTATCTACAAAATCCGCCATTGACTAGGCCTAACCTACATTAACCCGTCTAACTCTTTACACAGGAGCATGCACAGGAGTGTTTTATTACCACTCGAATGGTAACAAATATGCAACTTGTTTGATATGAAGCGCCGTACCACACTCCGGCCACTCCATGCAAATGTAGCGTCGTGGACTACTCCATACACAACGACGTCTGTGCCGCGCGTGAATGAGAGTGTGTGCATGCGGCGCCTTACTTACTGTTCCAGATTTGTCTCAGAGGGGAGGTGAGGTCGACACGAGAGAACGGCTGGGAGTGGCCATACTGTACGTAGTACCATAAGTTATACTGTGGCCGTACGTAGCGCTTTAGGAGGTTTCTCATAATGTTACTCACTCACAGCCACTTCATTGAAGTTGTCATTTGGGTGGGGTATTATAAAAATCTTTGTCATTTTATATCTTACTGATAAGTTATCGTAATGCTTATGTGGCACCTCTGATGATGATATATCTGACTACAATGACTGCTTACCATCAAGCAGGTCGGATGCTTATAGGCCACTTAGTGGTATAAAGTACAGGTTAATAAAATAAATTTGCAATAAGTTATTATGCAATCATTTGCCTAAAGCGAATACGTCGCTTATAACAAAACTATTTATTTTTTAGGTCCCAGAAAGAGAAGCCTTTCTCAGAAATAAATTATTCCATTGTCGATGCATATTACGCTAACCGCCTACCCCAAACCTTGATCTGAACAGTCGGTAAGGCATCTCTGATTGATTAAAACGCTAACAAAGGGATAAAGTTGATCACTGCGAGCTTTGTGCCGAGAAGCCCTTTATGTTCAAGTAATCAAAGAATCCCTCTATAAAAATCGCCCACGAAAATTATGACTTTCAACGCTTGTCCTTTGTATGGCTAAACATTAATAGATTTCTAATGTATTTCGAATACACACATGATTACTTTTTGTTAGGCATGAAATTATATGTTTTACTAGGCCACTCGCACGCTCCGCCGCGGGAATATTGCAAAGGGAAATAATCAATGCTTGTGGTCGAAATTCAACCACAATTAATTAAAATTATGACTTTAACAATAAACAAAAGAATATGCGTGTGTGTGTCAAATACATAGTGCGAGTAATGTTTTTTTTTTTTGATTCAATGTATTTTTTATGCATATTTAAAAAAAAAATTACTCCTGAGAAGGAGTAATATTTTTTTTAAATATGCATAAAGTTTACATAAAGATATGTAAACTATAAGCACAGTATAAGTAATAGTACAACGTACTACTATAAGTGTGCGAAGTTTCATACTCATCCGTCCGCGCAATTTTCGTAAAAAGCGGTAGAAAGCTTTTGCTACACGTATTAATATATAGATTTAACTACTACCATTCTACCACAAGATCGCTATATATATTTTGTGCTAGATCAAAGTGGGTGATTTACTTTTGCTGACCATGCGCAATTTTCGTTTCGAGAAAACATTAATGAATGAGTAATTTTACACATCTGTCATTTAAATGTGACAACTTTCATATAAGATTTCATAAGAAAATTTTTAACATCTTTTCTTTTCTTTTTTATACTTGCATCTCCATATTTATCTATTTTGCTTTCAGTTTTTACTCTTCAAGTTTATTGTTTCATTTGCATTTTATTACCTTCGCGTCCTTTGGAATTTCCAGTTCATAAATATCATTGAAAATGAAAAAAGCATGTTATTATTGTGATTTATTTATTGCTGAAACGAAACTTTTCGTCAATATTGATAATAACTCTTACATAAATTATTGAAGTTACATATTTCAAAATAATTTGTTGGCCAATCTGCGCGTAGTTTTAGGCATATTTTTTTTATACTACGTCGGGAGGCAGCCAAGTATACGGCCCGCCTGATGTGAGCGATCACCGTAGCCATATAAACGCTCGCAAATCGCGCCACCACCCCCGCTGCCAATGCAGCAAATCTTTCATTCCTGGTGACTGACTCACTCGTAAGAACACAACAACCCTCAAGGGATTGTTATTTGGCTGCGGTCTTCTGTGAGGTGGAGGTACTTCCAAGTCGGGTAGCCCACAATTACTTTCGCCAGAGCCTCGTTACTCAGTTAGCGCAGGGTGCACCATGTACAGGTGAGGTTGGCTTTGGCTCAAAGATATTGGTGACTCACTTACACCCAACTTACACTTTATAATTTCTATTGTGTTAAGTATAAAATATTTCCCATCATTTCTTTGTGTATTTAAATAAAACATTTAATAGTCATTAGCATTACGAAATAACGCTACATGATTTATAATTACCAAAATTTTTTTCAGTAAATATCCATACTTCCATACTAATATTATAAATGTGAAAGTGTGTTTGTTTGTTTGTTTGTTTGTCCTTCTTTCACGTCGAAAGTAACGAACGGATTGACATGATTTTTTTTTTTTTTGGAGATAGTTTATGGACTGCAGAGTGACATAGGCTACTTTTTATCCCGGAAAAATATCCTATTCCCACGAGAAAAAATAAAGTTTATTATCATTTGTCCTTCTTTTACGTCGAAAGGAATCTACGTACGGCCATGATTTTTTTAACGGAGATAGTTTACGGTCTAGACAGTGACATAAGCTACTTTTTATCCCGGAAAAACATCTTATTTCCATGGGATAAAAAATAAACTTTGTAATCATTTGTCCTTCTATCACGTCGAAAGGAATCTAAGTACCGACATGATTTTTTTAACGGGGATAGTTTACGGTCTGGACCGTGACATAAGCGACTTTTTATCCCGGAAAAACATCTTATTTCCATGGGATAAAAAATAAACTTTGTAATCATTTCTCCTTCTATCACGTCGAAAGGAATCTTAGTACCGAATCAACGGGGATAATTTATGGTCTGGACAGTGACATAAGCGACTTTTTATCCCGGAAAACATCTTATTTCCATGGGATAAAAAATTAACTTTGTAATCATTTGTCCTTCTATCACGTCGAAAGGAACCTAAGTACCGACATGATTTTTTTAACGGGGATAGTTAACGGTCTGGCGAGTGACATAAGCTACTTTTTCTTCCGGAAAAATATCTTATTTCCATGGGATAAAAAATAAACTTTGTAATCATTTGTCCTTCTATCACGTCGAAAGGAACCTAAGTACCGACATGATTTTTTTAACGGGGATAGTTTACGGTCTGCACAATGACATAAGCTACTTTTTATCCCGGAAAAATATCTTATTTCCATGGGATAAAAAATAAACTTTGTAATCATTTGTCCTTCTATCACGTCGAAAGGAATCTAAGTACCGACATGATTTTTTTAACGGGGATAGTTTACGGTCTGGAGAGTGGCATAAGCTACTTTTTATCCCGGAAAAACATCTTATTTCCATGGGATAAAAAATAAACTTTGTAATCATTTGTCTTTCTATCACGTCGAAAGGAATCTAAGTACCGACGTATATATAAATATATATATATATATATATATATAATTATGTGTTTTGTATTGTTTTTAGATCCTTCAGCGTCAGAGGTTCGCGGGTTCGATCCCCGCAGAGGGCAAACATTTATGTGGTGCTAATATTATAAGTGTTAAAGTAAATAAATTCATCCGCAGACGATGATGATTAAAATTTGTACATATTGGTACTACGTTTTATCCCACGAAGTAAAAAAAATTGCAACAAGAAAAAAATATACACAAATGAATGGCAGCGCCCCTGGACCACGCGGGCGAAGCCGCGGGTAACAGCTAGTGTATTTATATATACAAGTATTAAGCATACTTTTTTCTTAGATAAAAAAAATATTAGAGTTATTTATATGAATAGAGCATAAAATTAGAATAAGTAAATATAGTGCAATTATTTCCACAGATTATGATTCCCAAACGCAGCAAGTTCTCAAATCTGCTGATTGATACGGGAGCCTATTATATCAGATCAGGTGAGTCAAGGTAAGGGTAAACAGGCGAGGGGTTGCGGAACCCGCAGCCGACAGATGTCGCCCCCCGGTGAGCGGACGATGAGCCATGAGCCCCCAATTGTAACGGCTTATAAGTTGCCATTATTGTTTTAAATATAAACGACAGACAGAGCTATCAAAGTTAGTAGGAACAAATTTGGTACAAAATGTAAATTAAAAGATGTTCTGTAACCAATATGCCAGACATAAATAATATTGGGCTACGAAAACGAGACAGCAGAAGTAAATGCAGAATTGCATAGGCCTGGGTAACTTGGTAAAGACTTCAGAACTATTACTCATACTGTGCTTCAGACTGAAACTAAGTCACAGTCTTCTAGCAGTTCGTAATACCCGTGTTCACCTACGGTTCAGGAACCACTATAATGACGTTCTGACATATCGTTATACTTTGACCTTGTATTCTAATTTGCTTTTATTATATTTGAATTTTGCCAATTGAAATTGACAAAGCATTATCCAATAATTCAATTTGTTTGTTATTTAAATTTAATTTTGCATGCCGGTTAAGTGTGCGATCTATCAGTTTATAACGTATTCCATCTTTTTAACCACAACTTAATGTCAATTAATAACATGTCATCATATAACAGCACTCGCCAAAAATCAGCAGAAAAATTCTGAGTAGTACAGTGGTGCATGTAAAAAGCAATGGTTGGAATAACATTTCGCGATATTTGTATGAGTGTTCTCGACAATGATACTGTGTTATTAACGAGGGTGTTAGTCTACGAGCAATAGTTATTAGGTACGAGTATATTGCAAGCGTCTATAGACTACGGAAACTGCTGCACTAAAACTAAAAAAAGGTGAGAAGTATTTGAACCCAACCTCCCGTTAATATATCGAATGCTCTATTATACAATTAAACCAGGAAAGTCTGTTGTCAGTCGTGTCAGCGAAAGCGATTTCTATTCTACGGTTTCACACAGAACAATGAATTGTTGGTTGCATCGTTATATACCGTGTAGGTATAGCTAAGTAATAGCACGTCAAACTTAACACTTTGACGGTTTTACAGTTCTTATGCCGCACAAAATAGTCGCTGAATTGAAACCATGGTGCCTATGTGCACTTAATTGTACTTGCGAAATATTATATAAAAACATTACTACTGTATTATTATACCTACTATATGACATCTATAAACAAATACATTTCTCGTGTTTGCACGATTAACGATTATATACTGTCATTTTAATGCCAATATGGCGGCGACCGTAGAGTGGTGATTTATAATTTTCACATTAATCTCTACCATATAGGTATATCGTTTATACCACTAGGGTGGAAATAAGCATACGATCTGCCTGAAGGTAAGCAGTCATCGCATCCTATAAACCCTTGCAACACGAGACCTCTAGTAACAATCGCTTACGCGTTACCGACCCTGTAAAAACCCCTGTACGCCTTTCTTGAAGAACCCCATACAAAAGTCTTCTCGGAAAAACTTGTTAGGGGTTCATTCCACAGTTCGAAGTCGAAAACTCCTCCGGAACCAATGATATGATGTTTATGCCATGACATAACGGTGTTTTAAGTCGTCACAAAATCATTACGTTATTCTTTGTAAGTCAACCGTGTGAAGTTATTTAAAATAACACAATCTCATTTTATCTCATTTATAAACTATATATAGATATAAATTTCGAGCTCGATGGTATCGTTGCACTTGTCACTCGAACACACAAGTTAACCGACGTCAACTGTAGCTTATCCACGGATGGGTTTATTTATCTCGAGCTCCTCCGTACTTCGGAGGGCACGTTAGGCTGTCGGTCCTGACTGTTGTTATTACATGACAGTCGTTAAGTCAAGTCATTGTGCATTAAGCGACTTGAAAACACTGGCCTCCGCCAACCCGCAATTGGGCAGCGTGGTGGAGTTTGCTCTAAACCCCTTCGTTTGAGGGAAGACCCGTATCCCAGCAGTGGGATGAATAAAAGCTGATGACGAATATAGATTTAAGATAAAGTTAAAATTTGTACAATACTCTAACTAAACAACCAAATGTATACAACTGCAATAAAATCTGCTGGTTTTCAAATTACTATCGAAAATGCTGTCCGCAATATCTCTGCTGCTTTTTATGCATTGATAAATTTTTAACAAATAAAAATGACAAAGAATTTTGAATATTGGTAATTTAAAAACTACATATTACTTATTACATTTTGATACAGCAAATGCTCGACGAAGGAAAGAAAAAAACCGGACAAGTGCGAGTCGGACTCGCCCACCGAGGGTTCCGTAGGTACGTAGTATCATTATTAAATTTGATATTTTTCATTATAAATAAGAAATAATGCGTCGAAAAAAATAAATAAAATATATTTTGCAATGTGTACATCAAGCCCTTTCATATGATACCCCATTTGAACTAGTAGTTTCAATTTGAAATTTCGACACCCTATAAAAAATATAGACCCCCTATTTTTTAAGATCTATTTACAAATGTATAGTTTTGAGATTTATTCCGGTACTTGTAGTCTATAACGATGTTACTTGCCAAATTTCATAGTTCTAGGTCAACGGGAAGTACCATATAGGTTTTGATTCCCTTGAGTGTGTCGAAATATGCGTTTTTTGCTGAATAAACGGCCGTAACTTTTTTTTACGTAAACTTAGCAGTTTGATTTTTTTACAACTTCATGGGACCGTAGACCTGAGTATACAGTTCAAATTTCAGCTTGATACCTCCACGCATTCTCGACATAGAAATTCTTGACAGACAGACAGACAGACAGACGGACAACAAAGTGATCTTATAAGGGTTCCGTTTTTCCTTTTGAGGTACGGAACCCTAAAAACAAATGAAACGTCTTTTTAACCGAAATTGAGTATTAAATATTATAGAGTTATTGATTTTCTCTGATTAACTGTTATAAAACTCGATTAAAATGGCTTTTCATTTATTTTTTCTTTCCAACATTAAGCTGATGAAATCTCTTTACAATTGTATATAGTACATAATAATATGTCTTTTATCGATTATGTTCTATTTCATAATAATAATATTATGTTTTTATTATTATTGTTGTTTTTATTATTATTGTATTATTATTGTTGTTTCTATGCATGTATGTCCGTGATATCGCAACTGGTCCTAACTGAAAATCAGTGCCGAGTCTATTACAGATTTCGGTTTTTATACTGAGTTGAGACCATTTTGTGACATTGCACAGTGCTTTATATTTTTTTGTTATAATCTAATTGTATCTGTTGAACTTGTTTGTAGTTTTTTGTTTTTTTTTTTATATCATAGGGGGGCAAGCGAGCATGTAGTACTGTGTAATGTGCAAATAAATGTTTTTCTTCTTCTTCTTCATTTCATTATGTATATTTTATCATAACGAAAGGTCAGAGTGCAAAGATAGTCATGCCCATTCTACCTACCTGCGATGGTGTAACAAACAAAAGATAAAAATTGAGAATCACCATATTTTTTTCTCATAGCCATATACCCATAACTTATATTATTTTTATAAATTAAAACGCAAGCAATCGTCCCACACACAAACACCTCGTAATGGAAACCGGAAGGAGGCGATTCGTAGCGCGCACCTCCGCCACGCGACCACTTCCGCTACTAAACCGATAATAATAGGAGACATCTCCGAAATAGTCCATTGTAATTCAAAAGACCCCCTAAATGTTGACTAAATATTTTCTCACACTTTAAAAAAATGTTTATCAGTGAAACAAATTGATATCAAAATTATTGATAACCTTATCCGTATTCGTTTCGTCGAATTATTTTTGGCACAGGTTAAACAAACTTTCCATATAATTGTTTTCATAGAAAAGGAATAAAAATCCATGTCAATAGATAAAACTATATGCCTGTGTGGGATTTCAAAATAGATACCAAAATTTAAGTTAAATGAACTATTCTAAAATAAGAATGTACTGATAATACAGAACAACAAATAAAAATTTTTGCAGTTGACTGTTGTTCTTATGTGTTTAGTAAATACCGCTTATGTTTACCTCAACTTCTTCGTAACTTTTTTCTTTCATCATCATCAGGTCCATTTTAGTCTCCACTACAGGAGCACGACCCTCTCTCGTCCGTCCTAAACGGAAGGAGGATTTGGCCTACACTCCCCACGCTGGCCAGACGGGTTGGGGAGACTTTTTTCTTTGTATTTGTATATTCACAAGATGCTTCTACTAGGCTTCCAGCACGAACAGACATTGGGGCAGATGGACGAAGTAACGATGAAGGGCCAGAAAACTCAACGTAAGACGGCCGCCTACTGATAACGATGGATGGAATGATGGTAAAGATGGATAAAAGGCACAAAATCGATGGTGGTGGAAGTCTATGTTATGGTGGCTAAAACTCGCATGAGAAATCATAGTAAATTAATTAAATTAAATGGGTCACTCACGTATTTTTGTCGGGAAAGCGGCCTAGTGTGATCTCCAACGTATCTCTTCATCAGGGCTAATGTCCAACGCGTAATGTTCGCGCACTCCTCTCTATCGCTAGAGACTAGTCGGTTTTCCCGACAAAAATATATAAGTGACCTGTTTAATTTAATTAATTAATTGGTAATGTTCGGTTTATTTTAATTAATTAATTGATAATCCTCCGCCAATCCGCAGTGGAGCTGCGAGTATACTCTAAATGCCTTCGATTGACGGGAGGCCTGTATCCCGGCAGTGGTATGAATAAGGGTTGATGACGAATTGATAATGTTAGTTACGAGATTCTAAAACTACTCAACGGAACGAAAAATAGGTACTCGTATACCCTTGCTCTACTTCACTCTTGCCGTTATCTCATTCACAAATCAGCGGGATGTACTTTGTGTAACGTTAAACTCGGAAACTTAATCGAATTTATTAAAAGTATTTCCAGTACTTGTACAATGTATAAACATACATTAACTTATAGCACAGTATAAGTAATCGTACTACGTACACATAAGCATTTCTGTAATTGATAACATTCCTGTAAGATAAAAAATGACAAAGATTTTTATAATACCTCACCCAAATGACAACTTCAATGAAGTGGCTGTGAGTGAGTAACATATGAGAAACCTCCTAAAGCGCTACGTACGGCCACAGTATAAGCACAGTCTTAAGACTACATACCTCTTAATACTGTGGTATAAGTTATGGTACTACGTACAGTATGGCCACTTCCTGCCGCTCTCTCGTCGACCTGACCTCCCCTCGGTGACAAATCTGGAACAGTTTGTATGGCGCCGCACGCACACACGCTCCGCACAGACGTCATTGTTTACGTTTGTTTAAGCAACTTTTGTATGATGTGGTTAGGGTGTGCTTATATCCGTAGGTATCCGTAGTAACGATCACGATCACGACATAAGGTACGATGGACCCATATATTGAACATTTTCTCTCCCACGCTCAAACACAACTGTATGATTGTTCGCTGATACGCGTATTCCGGATTGTTGTATAATGACAAAGCAATATTGTTGAATCTAATACAGTTTAGTAAAATAATAACCGGTCAACGCCCGCCGCCGGCTAAGCACTCCCTAACTGCGTAATCACATGCTTTGAAATAACAGGGGTTCAGTTCTTTATAAATTAAATTAGAAAATCTTACTAAAATTATAAATGCGAAAGCTTGGATAGATGGATGTTTATTACTCAATCACACCAAAACCGTTGTACAGATCAAGTGCCCTACCGCCTAAGCTGAAGCCGATTACCACCGGAATTTTTGATCGCGAAAATCAAACTTCACCTTACATTAGTAATTATTTACATTACATTGGTAATTATGTTTAGCTTAGCTGGTAGAAACCATAAAGCTATACCGACATAGCTTAAAATATTTGTCAATAACTCACACCTGATACATATTTTTGGGGATCAAAATATTCGATGGGAATCGGCTTCACCTTCGGCGGTAGGGCCCCTGGTATGTATGTGTGTATGTGATGTACCGCCGAAGCTGGAGCCGATCACTAGATTGAATTGCCTCCCCATGGAAGAAGTTTTAAAGACGTACTCACGTCAAAAAACAGCTTAGGTGCTTCACTTCCTTTGAATATTGCAGCTCCTATTAGGCATCGCCACAATCTTACTCTAGGATACTCGTAATTGTAAAACATCTAAACAACTAATAAAATTTGATGTTTATTATCTGGAATAATAATTCATCCTACTCTTCCAATAATAGGAAGTAAGTCAAAATTTCTAAATATAAGCCATGTCCATTACTACGACAGGTGAATGGTCATTAGAGTAATTTACTAAATGCGACGTTATCGATGTAATAGGTGTCGGCTGTTAGCTCTTGTCTCCTGTTAAAATAAAAAAGCCCATCGGCCCTGCTATAGTAGGCACTTGTAAAGAGCACTTAACTTGATTACACGAAGCCGGTCGTGGGTGTCCCTACAAAAATATAAAGGCTTGCGTAGGGCTGCGCGTCGCGTGGCGATGTCCTCCACTAAAACCCAGGCACGTGCAGCTCAGCCCTTAATTGTAGCGTGCAATATGAACATCGTATTCCCAAAAGTAGAACAAAGTTGTAATATAATACAATAGAATCCTACGTCCTTCTAATATAAAGTAGTGAAAGTTTATGATGGATTTTTGTTATTTTTCACCCGTAACTGGCAGAACGGATTTGGATGAAATTTGGCATGCATATAGAATATCAGCTGTATTTAGATATAGATGACTTTTTATTCAGGTATTTATATATACCTACTAGCGACCCAATGGTCGAAATTCGATCATAATTAATTAAAATTATGACTTTAACAATAAAAGAGTATATATGAGTGTGGGTGTCAAATACATGGTAGTATGTGTAATTTTTGTTTTATTGATTTAATGTATTTTTTATGCATATTTTTAAAAAAATATTAGCATTCTGCACTCCTCTATATGAACTATAAGTGTGCGAAATTTCATACTCCTGCGTCCGCGCAATTTTCGTAAAAACAAACACAAACAAAGTACAAGGGTACAAAGTTTTTGCTTCACGTATTAATATACAGATTTATTTACGTTTACATCACACTCACAGTTTAAGTAATATTACATAGGTTAGTAAGTAAATTAATATTACTATCTACATATATAACTACGGAATCATTGGCCACACGAGTCTGGCTCGCACTTAGTTTTTCAAACATTAAAAAAATTGTCAGAATCTATGTATTTTATTATACTTTTTTCCTATTATTTTTGTTCTTCTTTCCTGTGGATTAACCTAAACTAGTCTACTTCTGTGTTAGATTGAAGATACAATGTCTTCTTCTTCGTCGACTTTTATTCATCCCACAGTTGGGTTACGGGTATCCCCTCAAAAGAAGGGGTATAGAGCATACTCCACAACGCTGCGAGTTGGCGGAAGCCAGTGTTTTCAAACCACATAAAGGCCACTGATTTGGCTTAACGACTATCATCTAACGATAACAGCCGAGACCGATGGCTTAACGTGCCATCTGAATCACATAGGAGCTCGAGATAAACAAACTTGCTTAACTTGCGTGGTCGATTAGACTGACAAGCGCAACAAAGCCATCGAGCTCCTCGGATGCAATATATCTTCAATCAAAAAAAGTGTTATAATCGAAAAAAATGTTATATTTATCGGTCTAGTCAACTCAATTGATGTAATAGTATAGGTATATTATGTATTTCATAGGTAACATGTAACTAACAGTCTTTGTGTAATTCTGATACATTTTACATACTTGAAGTTGAAAATTTATTAATTGATTGACAGCATACTATCATCATCAATAAATCAATTTTCAAGTATGTAAAATGCATCATGTAATCAATTAAACTAATGGAGACATTTGTGTATTTGAAGATGGCGTACGGTACACAGAGAGGAAATCATAAGTGTTCTCATTAGGTTACTTTATAAATTATACAAGATATTGAAAAACAAATTACTGACTCTGAAAGTCCTTTACGTGCAGCAGTTATTTTAATATCTAACTTTATGAGTACCATATCATCATGCTAAATGTAATGTATAGTGGGTGAAAACGTCTAAATTTCGATTAGATCCAGTTTATTTTTAACCGACTTCAAAAAAGGAGGAGGTTCTCAATTCGACTGAATATTTTTTTTTTGTATGTATGTTATTCGATATCTTTGCGAATTGTGATCCGATTTTCATAATTCTTTTTTTATTTGAAAGGGTATGATTGCAAGGTGGTCCCATATTCACCAAGTCAGGATCTGATGATAAGATTGCGGGTAAATCAAGGGAAACCCTTAAATTTTATAAGCACGTATGGTCAAATTCAATTATTTTATTTGAAAGGGTAATTGCGAGGTGGTTCCATATTCACCAAGTCAGAGTTTGATGATGGGATCCCAGAAAAATCGAGGGAAACCCTTAAATTTGCCCTATGGTAGCCGGCAAAATAAAATTGTGCCACTCCATTGCTTTGCGCTGGATGTCGTACAAAGGCGACTAAGGAATCTTGTGTCACGCGATAAATTTTCTCCCGGAAGTTATTCCACCAATAAGCTGCGCTCGCCAACTGAAGTCGGTTTCAATTTTTTTTTAAATCATTTAAAATAATATTGATAACATTTGATAGAGTTCGTGAAACACTTTCAATATCAGTAATGACTTTCTCAATACTTTGTATAGTTTAGAAATAATCGAGAGAGATCACTTTTCTTTTTCATCTTGTATTCCAACACATTTTTGTTCAGATGTATACCTCCTCCACCTGCTCGTACTCAAAGATTGGCTGGAAGACATCTCTCTGTGGGATAAGTCCGCCTTTGAATAAAAATATTGTATCCCACTGTGTACTGCAACTTTTTGTATGGGTAATAACTACAAAAACAGTATCGAAGTTTAGTCAAAGCACTAACATAGAATTTACCTTAGTATTTAACTAAGTGGTATAAGTATTATTGGCGAATTATCGCCAAAAATACTTATTTATATCTGCAATAAGGACCTATAGTTAACTCACCTTCAAGTGCTTTATTTCTCGCTAAAAGGGCTAAAAGTACGTCAGGTGGCGGCGGGTCTAACGGATGCATGCCATCAAGCGTCGCGTCCAAGGGAGCTTCACGTCGCGCCTCGCAATCCGTCATCACTTCGCCGTACCTAACATCCATGTATCCACTACTACGTCCGAAAGACACACTGAAGGTATACCACTTCAACTCCTTGAACTAACATCCCGCACAAATTGCGTATAAACCACAAGGTCCCGAGCACATGCTCATAGCTCCAGATAGCGTTATTCCGTAAGCGGTCGCAGCGGGCGTCGCGACGCAGCCGAAAGCCGGGCGGCCACGTGGCGACGCCGCCCACGTCCGCCCCTTGCCGCCGCGATCGCCGCGCGCCGCCCTCCTTCCTCCCATTGAGAAGTAATTTTTCACCCCCTGAATCTGATAAACCCCCGGGCCACCGGGACGGCGGCGGCGACGCGCAGGGCTCCCCCGCCCCGAACTAATTTGCCAGAGTCGCACGACACACCCCCGGTGCTTACATCCATCTACAATATTACTCCAGCACGTTATCCCGTTGCGGGGGCACTTCGTTTCAACTCATCTGGTATCGTTGTGAAGAAAGGGAGTTCTGAAATTATTGCTACATTCAACGCGGAGGATTTTGTTAATGAATGCTATTTTCCCATTGCCACAGATAATTAAAGAAGATATTCATTCGTAAAGGAAACGAGTCAGATACTTTGTTGCCTATCAGTGTAGTTTGCAACAATCTATATAGGTATATAAAACAATGTCCGATTAGTTAAACCATTTATAACTCAAGAACAGCTGGACCGATTGTTATGATTTTTGATTTGTTGAATTTGTGTCAACTCAACAAGAATTCATATATCATAAAAAAATACGAAAAAAATACGATGAGATCATCAAGACAAGATTTGTAGGAAATCCACTTGAATGAGATGGGAACGAGAAAATTGAGCCAAAGCGAAGCGTCGGCAGGCCGCTACAAAAAAAATAAAATAGTCAGTTTATCTGCATAATATGGGTGCAAGTGGCACACCATGATCTTTAGAAACAAAGCCAACCTCACCTGCCGACTTAGTACTATTACTTATACTGTGGTATGGTATAGCGTATTTGTAAGCTGCCCGACTGGGGAAGTACCTCCACCTCACAGAAACTCGGAGCTAAATAACAATTCTTTTGAAGGTTGTTGTGTTCCAGCGGGTGAGTGAGGTCACCAGAAAGAAAGGAGTTGCAGCGTTTTCAGGGATATCGGCGCGCTAGCGGTATTTCATGTTGTAAGCGTTAATATGGCTACGATAACCGCTTCACATCATGCGGGGTGTATGCTTGTCTGTCATCCGACGTAGTATAAAAAACAATAAAAAAAATAGTACTTACGTCGCATAAGTCTAGTAGTATTCATTTTTGCTAGCTAAATACTAGCGACCCGCGCCGACTTCGCACGGGTACAATGTAGATATGCATGTATTATACATACAAACTCTGGAATTACTCTCTCTATTTAAAAGATTTAAGCGAACAGGAGGGGGAAATGAATTTGTTTTATATTACATAGAGATACCTAATAGCAGAACTTCTGGTTACATAACAAAACTATTTCTAATTGTAATTTGTTTATGTAGTGTTATATATCTAATTGGATAGGTAGCTCGATGTCGTCGTTGTACGTGCAGTCTTATCGAACACGCAAGTTAGGCAACGTCGACCGTAGCCTGTCCATGGACGGGTCTATATTATCTCGAGCTCCTCCGTGCACAGGAGAGCAAGTTAAGCCGTTGGTCCCGGCTGTTGTCATTAAATGGTAGTCGTTATGTTAAGTCAGTGGCCTTTTGGCGGCTTGAATACACTGGCCTCCTCCAACCCGCAGTTGAGCAGCGTGGTGGAGTAAGCCCTAACTTTCATCAATTGAGGGGCGAGCCGTATCTCAGCAGTGAGATGAGTAAGGGTTGACGATGAATAGGTAGTATGGAAAAAATTATTGCAACAGGTAATAGTAAAAGCAATAGTAATTTAATATTCTCTTGTCTGAATGGTTGCGTTAGCGGCATCTGAGGATATCAGAAATATAATAAATATATATGTCGCAGGAAAATGGTAAAAGCGAAATATGATCAAATCCCAAAACTTGTTTAATGAATTGATAATGTTTTCACCATATCCCTGCGACATATACATTTATAATCATAATGCAATGCTTCAAATTAACAATATACACATTTAGGAATTCCAGAGAGAACATAGCTCGCTACGATTTATGTAATTAAAAAAAACTCAGTTTTTCTTTTCAAATTTTCAATATAACAAATAACAAATTATTTCTATAGTGCGTCTGTAGATTTATTGTATAAGTGTTTACGTAGTGTAGGTGTAAAAATAAAAATAAAATACTATTACCGTTTATTAACCACAGATGTAAATCTTATATGCATATAATAAAATGTGCTCAGCGAAAATTGATACTCTGCTTAAAGTATTTTTTTATCTCGGTTGAACATGTTGGAGAATTAGTTTTATTGTTTATGGTTTTATTGATGGCTAAAAAAACATAGTGACATTGTAGGAATTTGAATTTAAATAAAGGAATGTATTTTGTTTGGGGTTTGAGAAAATTTAGTTGAAACGAAGTTGTCAAGAAGTATCAGGAAAAAGATGTGGTAGATTGTGGTTTATTGTTTTAAGTTTTATTTTGATGAAATATATTTTATTATGAGAAGAGGAAGTTTTTAATAACATTTTAGATAGTGTGTTCCCAAAAGGTGATAGTGAATCAACCCTGAAGGAAACCCCTCTCAACACGATGTGATTCCGCAACAGGTTATGGGCCTTGCAAAAAATATTTTTTTGATTACGAGTTTATATAAATAAATTAACATGGATTCCGAAAATATGGGTGAGAAATTTAAAACTGATTTTTATCCTAAACTAAACAGTGACTGTGATTATACCATATGGAAGAAAAAGATGCTTATTCTTTTACACGCTAAAGATTTGCATGATGTTTTGACTGCCGAATCAAAAGAAAAGGTATGTACAAAGAAAGACAATAAAGCAAAATACCTAATTATTAACAGTTTGCACGACAAATATATTAATCATATTATAGAATGTAATACCGCTAAGGATATGATTACAAAATTAGATAATTTATTTTTGGGAAATAAAGAAACACAGATTTGCACTTTATTGGAAGAATTTTATAATTTCAAAATTACAGAAAACATCATGAATGACATTAGTAAACTGCAAAATAAAGTAACAAAAATTAGGAGCCTTGATTTTCAAATGGAAGACCAGCAAGTGATATCAAAAATATTAAGCTGTTTACCTACAAAATTTGACTACTTTCGAACGGCGTGGCAATCAACTGGAAAACAAGATAGGAATTTAGATAATTTGATTTCAAGAATATTAGTGGAGGTAAATCATCAAGACAGAAAGGAGAATGATGAAAGTGAAACAACTGCCAACACATTTTATATTAAAGACTGTTACAACTGTGGCAAGAAAGGACATGTTGCTAAATTTTGCAGAAACAGAAATACACATAACAGGATGGAATACAAGGGAAATGCACTACAATGTTTTAAATGTTTAAGAATTGGACATAAACATACAGCTTGCAAAGAAGAAAATAACTGTAGTATTTGTAAGAATGACTCACATTATACAAAATACTGCTTATATAGAGGATCAAGTACTGTAAGTAATGTCAAATCTTCAACATTCAGTTCACATGAAATAGTTGAATTTATAATGGATTCTGGAGCAAGTAACCATATAATTAATAATGATAAATATTTACAAAATTTAAGCAATAAACAATATAGAATAGCAACAGCTGATGGTAACATACATACTGTTAATAAAGTAGGAAAACTGTACAGTAGAAATAACAATTGGACCTTCAGTGATGTTCTATATGTTCCAAAAATGATAAAAAATATTATTTCAATACCGAAGCTGACAGATTATAATTATGAAATTAAATTTTTCAGAAACCAATGTAAGGTCTACGATGATGGGGTCTGCTTTCTTACTGCGACCAGGGGCAGTGACGACCTGTACTACGTAAGAATTCCTATTGAATATGTTAACCACATAGGAAATTCAAGGTCAGTCAACTTTTCTAGAATATCAAAAGAGGAATTTTGGCATAGAGCATTAGGACATTCCTCGATTAATAATACTAAAGGCTTAGTACGTGGTATTAATCTTGATATTAAAGATAGTTTGGACATCTGCGAAGTCTGCACGCAATCGAAGTTATGTAGAAAACCTTTCAAAACAGAACGTCATAGGGCTACAAAGCCATTAGAAATTGTTCATAGCGACATCTGTGGGCCAATAGGGGTTCCAACTTTTGACGGATATAAATATTTTATCACATTTTTAGATGATTACACACACTTTATGAAAGTTTTTCTCATTAAAAGAAAAGATGAAGCATATTCTAAAATAATTAATTATATTAATGTGGCAGAAAATCATTTTAATACTAAAATTAAAACTTTTAGATGCGATAATGGGGGAGAATACTCTAGTAATAGATTAAAGAAATTTTTTGAAGAAAGGGGAATTCAAATAGATTATAATATACCATATACACCCCAACTTAATGGGAAATCTGAGCGATTAAATAGAACAATTATGGAAAAGACTAGAGCGTTACTATTTGATATGAGTTTACCAAAACAATTATGGGGTGAAGCGGTACTTACTGCAGCATATTTAATTAATAGGTGCTCGAATAGAATTAATAGTAGAACGCCGGCTGAAATGTGGTTCAACAGAATTCCAAATTTAGAACATTTAAATATTTTCGGTTCTTTGGTTTATTTTAAAAATAATAAACCTAATGTTAGTAAATTAGATTCAAGGTGCAATAAGGGTTTATTAATTGGTTATACGAATAACGGTTATAAGATTTGGGATCCAATTAATTTAAAAATAGATTATTCTAGAGATGTTAAATTTGATAATAATAAAACAAAAGTTACTGAATTTTTAGAAGAATATAATTCGAGTGATAACATGATGGATTTATATAGAATTTTTTGTGATGAAAATGTTAATGAGTGTTCGGTGGATAGTGATTCTCACTTTGAGAGGGGAAATTATAGATATAGTCATGCAGGGTCGAATAGTGATGGGAATACACAAGTGATAGATATTGTCGATGATTATAATTTAGAAAATAGTGATGGAATTAGTGCGGTTAATAATGATGAAGAATTTTTAAATAATAATGAAGAAAGTTTAAAGAATAATGATGAGATTTTAAATAATAATAATAGTGAAGAAGATAATGGTGTTTGTGTAAATGAAATAGTGGAGCCAGAGATTTTAAATGAAAATGTTCAAGAAAATGAAGATGAAGATGATGAATTATTTGAAGATGCAAATGAAATAATTAATGAACAAATTCCTAGAAGAATTTTGCCTAAAAGAGAGAGAAGATTACCAGAGAGATTGAAAGATTATGATTTAGAAAGTTCGTTTTTAACTTATGGTGAAGCAATTAAAGGTGATGAGAAGTTGTTATGGCAAAAGGCCATTGATGAAGAAAAAGATTCTTTGGAAAAGAATAAGACATGGGTTATTGTAAATAAGTCAGAAGCAGAAAATAGAAAAATAATTACAAGTAAATGGATTTTTACAATTAAGCCAAGTGGAAAATATAAAGCTAGATTAGTAGCAAGAGGTTTCTTACAGAAATATAATATTGATTATAAAGAAACATATAGTCCAGTGGTTAATACTACAAGTATACGTTTACTGTTGGCAATTGCGGCTCAAAGAGGATACAAGATGAAGCAATTTGATGTGAAGACAGCATTTTTATATGGAGATTTGGAAGAAGAAATTTTTATGGAAATACCAACAGGCTATAATATTGAAAATAGTAAGAATAAAATTTGCAAATTAAAGAAGAGTTTATATGGACTGAAACAAGCACCACTTATGTGGAACAAGAGGATAACCGAATATTTAAAAAAGTTAGGTTTTATACAATTAAAATTAGATCCTTGTTTATTTTTCTGTAAAGAGAAAGAAATATATTTAGCAATTTATGTTGATGACGGAGTTTTAATCGGAAATAATATTTTACAATTAAATAATATAATAACAAAATTAGAAAAAGAATTTGAAATGAGAAAGTTTGATAAAGTTGAAAAGTTTCTTGGTATTGATATAGACGTTAGAGATAATTTTGTAAAAATATATCAAAAGACATATGTAGAATCATTAATTAATAAATATAATTATGAGAATTTGAAACCAAGTGTTTATCCGGATATTTTGATCGATACACATCAAGAGGGGAAAGGGAGTATTGATGATGTGCATCGTTATAGGACATTTATAGGTTCTTTATTATATTTAGTGAATAAAACTCGTTTAGATCTTGCTTTTCATGTTGGGTATTGTAGTCGATTTCAAGAGAATCCTAACTTAAATGATTTTCTAAATATCAAAAATTTGTTTAGGTATTTAAAAAGCTCTGTTTCGAATGGCATTACTTATTTGAGAGGGAATGATTTAACTTTGAGAGCGTATTGTGATGCAGACTTTGCTGGTGATCCTGATACTAGGAAAAGTACGACTGGCTTTGTCATCCTGTACAGTGGTGGACCTATTCATTGGTGTTCGCGTAAACAGTCCGTGACTGCTCTGTCCAGTACAGAGGCAGAATACATCTCAGCTGCCGAATGCATTAAAGATCTATTATACGTTCAAAAATTAATTCATGAAATAACTGGTAAAATACCAAAAACGGAACTATTTGTTGATAATCAGTCGGCTATTGTATTAATTAAAAATGGAATCTTGAATAGAAGAAGTAAACATATAGACGTTAGATTTCACTTTATTAAAGAAAAAATTCAAGAAAATAAAATTGAGATATTCTACTGTCCAACAAATTCAAATTATGCAGACATATTGACAAAAGGATTAGACAGAACAAAGTTTTTAAGACTAAGGAAATATATAGTTAGTGACACTTAATTAAAAATGAACATAGTGAAGTGATTTAATGTAATGTTATAGATATAATGATAGGTTAAGGTTGTTTGGCTGATTAATTGGAAATTTAGTTTTAAGGTTGTTTTGATTGATTAATTTGAAATTTATATATTAAGGTTGTTTAGGTAGAATTATTTTAAATTAATATTTATGGGGTTATATTTATTTAGATAGATTTGTTAAGTGGGGAATATGTGTATGGGATTTAATAAGTTAGTAAATATTAATTTAAGAGGGGATGTTGGAGAATTAGTTTTATTGTTTATGGTTTTATTGATGGCTAAAAAAACATAGTGACATTGTAGGAATTTGAATTTAAATAAAGGAATGTATTTTGTTTGGGGTTTGAGAAAATTTAGTTGAAACGAAGTTGTCAAGAAGTATCAGGAAAAAGATGTGGTAGATTGTGGTTTATTGTTTTAAGTTTTATTTTGATGAAATATATTTTATTATGAGAAGAGGAAGTTTTTAATAACATTTTAGATAGTGTGTTCCCAAAAGGTGATAGTGAATCAACCCTGAAGGAAACCCCTCTCAACACGATGTGATTCCGCAACAGAACATTCACGGGAATCGAAACACTGAAATATACTTTTGTAGCTAGAAAAGTCGTAGGTTTAACCTAACCAAAATTTTATGAAATCCAACATTTACATATTTAAATTATTTAGTAACTTTCATCTTTCTTCATATGATCATGCAATAAGTTGTTCTCTTGCGATGTATACCCATCTAAAACATTTGCTTCAGTATTGTAGTTAAAATTGTTGTTTGCGCCATGTTCTCTGAGATTGTGTTTAAAGTCTATGGTTCAAGGTATATTAACTTTATCTGTTCAACAAAGAGTATCATAATATAGATTAGAGCGGGCGCTGTATGGAGTTGAGTGTGCAAAATATGAGGACCGCATTCTGTAAACAGTTTTGAATTCAGAAAAGCTTGTAGATTATGATTCTGAATGTTGCCAGGAAGTTTCTTGGTCCAATTTTTTTTTATACCCCATTCCCTTGGATATCGAGTAAATCGACTGAACAAATGCTTTACAACAATTTTAATCATTGTTTTATTGAAAATATCCAATTGTTTCTTATGATTAAAGATACTTATAGCTATTTAGTGGAAATAAAAACAAAAAAAATTGTTGAAAAAAAAAAATATTACCTAAGGATATTTTATGTAATATTTTTTTTATAAAAAGAAATGATTACATAAAATTATTACAAAAAAATCTTATCGATCGATCTCTACGATCCTCTTTTGAAAAAAAAAAGAATACTGCTCTGCCGTGTTTCTGGACATACAAACAGCCTTTGATAAGGTGTGGCACAAAGGCCTCCTGTGCAAGACAAGGACATCTCTATCCCATAGCTATTATCTACTTGTAGAGTCCTGTCTCGCAAATCGAATATTTCAGGTGAGAGAGGAAGGAGAACTATCGGACTTCCATAATATAATAGTAGGAGTTCCACATGAATCAGTGCCGACTTCCCAGAAACACTGATGTAGAAAATAATCAAAGATCAAATGTAAATGCCAATCACTTTTATAATAAGGTAAACAAAGGAGTAATTTATAAAATGCACTTGAATGTACAATAACGCATAAGCAAAAGGAAGTTGAGTATGCAAAATGTGAGTATGGAAAAATTGACAATCAATCTTTTTTATTCTCACTGTATTAATATAAGTACAAGTTTCAAGTCTCTGATGACCGGCTTCATTCAAGCAAAATTCCATACCTGGTTTCCTCATCATAGCTTTCAGTGCTATTCTAAATCTTTTGCTGTCCTCGCTGCTCGCCTTTGGAACAAACTGCCAGTGAACATCAAAATGTTACAGTCTCTTTACTCCTTCAAATCTCAACTTCGCGAGTATTTTGGTTGTACTCCTGATGTTTGAGCTATATATTTCGATTGTGTATAAAATAGGTATGTAGAATGTGTACCTTTTTCTTTTTCTTCTTTGTCGCTTCACTCTTGCCAGAATGGTCGTGGTTGTCATGATGAGGCAGCAGCTCGCCTCACCACGTCTCGCCATCTCTGCCTGCTGGTCGTCAATCGGGCACATTCGTGTACCGGAGCGCTCACCGCCGCCTTCACCTGATCGGTCCAACGCATGGGGGCCCCGTGGTCTTATGCCTTCAACCTTTCCCTGCACAACAAGTCTCTCTATGGAGTCGTTTCCGCGGCGACTAACATGTCCAAAGAACCGCAAAATATGACTCTGCACCAAGGTGGATAGACGTTCTGTAATGCGTAGTTCTAGATTGAAGAATTTGTGCGGAATTCAGTCCACGAAACTCGGAGCATCCAGCTCCAACACTACATTTCCAAGGCGTCAATTTTCTTTGTCTCCGTCCGCCGTATAGTCCAAGTTTCTGCGGCATATAAGAATATAGGAAACACCAACGATTTGACGAGCCGAATCTTTGTGGCTTTTGTGATGTTTCTATTGGCCCATATTTTCCTCAGGTTTCCATCGCACTCCTAGTAATAGCCATACGTCGATTAACTTCATCTATACAGCCCCCTTGATTTGAGATAAAAGCGCCAAGATATATGTAGGATTGTACGACATCGTAGTTCGCGATTGGTTTATATTCTGCAAGATGTTTTGGGCTCTGTCTATAATCAATATCTTAGTTTTGCAGCGGTTTATCTTCAAACAAAAATCTAGGCATACACTTTCCATTTTTAGGAGGATGTGTATGTACATTTTGCATAATAAGGATTCGCATGTTTTGTTAGTAATATTATTATTATTTCATTTTAATACTTTTTTATTTTTATTATTTAAAGCTCTATGTTGTACGAATGCTCTGTACCAATTACGAAACCCATGTTAATGTTCCCCATCAAGCATTCCATGGTTGACTGGAAGAAATCCTTGCATGGGTAATACCGCCATTGACATTTCTTTTGTATAATCTACATGCGTGTTTTAGTAGTATAAAGTTTACAAACACAAAAACAAACAAACTGTACAAATATAAATTAAAATTTTTGATTACTTATGTAAAAATTTCCTTTTATGTTTTTTTTTCAGCAATATTTGTTTATTTATTTTTTTGGTTTTTTATTTCCACTAAATAGCTATAAGTATCTTTAATCATAAGAAACAATTGGATATTTTCAATAAAACAATGATTAAAATTGTTGTAAAGCATTTGTTCAGTCCATTTACTCGATATCCAAGGAAATGGGGTATAAAAAAAAATTGGACCAAGAAACTTCCTGGCAACATTCAGAATGATAATCTACAAGCTTTTCTGAATTCAAAACTGTTTACAGAATGCGGTCCTCATATTTTGCACACTCAACTACCTGTGGCGCCTGCACTAGATCTCTTTATCACCATAATCCTCCCAAGGAATAACGTCCTCCACGATCATTATGTTGACAATGACATTGACATCATTTGACATTTGTTATTGATATTGTGCTCAGTGTGTTGTACTGTGCAAAAAAAATACTATTATCTTTTGATTTATTTTCTATTTAACATTTTATTATATAATTTTGTATGTCCAAATCAGGAGATTTGGAGTTGCGGTTTCAGGATCCAAATAACACTGAATGTGCATACTATAACCAGGACAATGTTTTCAAAAGATTCAAGGTTGTCGAATTTCCAATTTCTTTCGTTGGCTTATCAACCATGCTTAGCCTCGACGTTGAAGTCAATCTCGATACGTGTGCTTATCTCAAAACTATACATGAAGGAAAATTAATGGTAACGTTACATAATTAGTATAATATTTATTGCCGAATATTCCAAATCAATTCAGACATAAAGTTTAAAAAATCACTCCTCACATCCTCCATCACACAAATTTACAACAAATACGTACCGCTTGCAAACTTATTTCAGATTCAGATTATATGTTTTTCTTATTTCAGAAATTCGAGGACGTTCGCGAGGTATCTGCTTCGCATAGAGCATTCGATATTGTGCGCATAAGCGAACGACTTATTATGATAACTTTCAAGCCAAAACCAGAATGTATTTCTAAAGCTAAATCCACGAAACAGTTCGATAATAGATTTGTGTTTGACTTGCGGTTGATAAAAGTAGATGGAGTTCGCTGTTGTGCTAATGAGGTTCACTCAGAGATTGGTCGATATTACATTTGTGGACAATTCGATTACTGTAATATTACAAATTATCCGCAAGTAATTAACTTCGGTGATGTGGCAATAAATAACAAAGTAACGAAACATGTGCGTTTAAAAAATGAATCTGGCCTCATCGCAGCAAAAGTCGAATATATAAAAGCTGTTGGGTTCGAAGTTTCTCCACAAAAGTTTACAATTGAACCAAATTCTTCAAAACGACTCTCTGTTACATTAAAACCGACTGGTTTAAAAACATCCAATACACTGTTTTTTAAAATAAAAAATCCCCATCACTATGGAGTTGATGAAAGCAAAAATGCCGACGATGATAATTTTATACAACACACAGTAGAATGTAAAGTTAATGTTACTTGTCATATTCATGCCATCCCTAGAGAAATACAAATACAATCCCTACTTAAATTAAATGAGCAAAATCCAAAATATACTTACGTCGGTGAAGAATTACATATACATACCAAAAGGAAACAAGTAGCGATGAGATATTTAGAAATATGTAAAGTGTCTCACTTTGTAGCGCCTACAGTAGAAATAAAATGCAATCAGAAAGAAAAATGTTATCCAATGTTAACAAATTGTATGAAAAATGCAGAATATTTTTGTAGAAGTAATAAACAAAAAGTAACAACGTATGATTTAACGAATATACTATTCATACCATTCTTCCTCGACTTTGGCAGAGTTGGATTATTCACATATGCTGAACAAGAAATTAATATTAAAAATAACACGAAATACGATATCATTATAAAGTTACTCAATGATCAATGTGTGGTTTATACCGAAAAAAAATTGAAGACTACTATTATTAAACTAAAATCATATACCGAAATAAAATTTGCTGTATTTTGTTTAGGATTTAAAGAAGGTAACTTTAGTGGAACATTTGAATATGCAATAGATGATAAATATTATCGAAAACATCCTTACTTTCTCCAAATCGGAAATCCTACATTATTGATAAAGGACAAATCCTTGAAGTTTGGAATGGTCACTAATGAATATTTTATTACTTCAGTTCCAGTCAAGATTTATAATTATTTTAACATTCCTGTTAAGTTTGAATGGGATGAAATGAACTCAGAGAGCCCATTTGAAATAATTCCTAAATTTGGGTGTGTACCATGTCACACGTGTAAAATATGTGATGTAATATATAATTGTAAGGCATCTAAAACAAAAACACATGAGGTTGATTTCGTGTGTCACAGTAAGCCGAAAAAAATTATACCCATAGAACTGAGTGTTATTACAAGAAAATTGTCAATAAAATTTTTACAACCAACTGTTACTTTCAAGGACATTGCTTTGAATTTAGAAACTACTGAGAAAGTGAAATTAGAAAATTCGTCTCGCGAGATAGCATTGTTTCATGTCATGGAACCTTTAATACCAGGTCTTCGAATAGAACCTATGTATGGAACTATACGGCCTAAAATGATTATGACATTTGATATAATAATTAAAATTTCATGTGTATTAGAATTTGCTTTTGATATATGCTTAAAAATCAATAATAAAGAAAATGTGATTTTACCAGTAAGTGGAAATGTGGTGGAACCAAAATTGCTTCTACATCCGAAATATATTTACATGGCTCGTGTGCCATGTAATATGATAACTTATGTCCCAGTAACTTTTCAAAATATAAGTACGTTAACAACGGTTGTAGAAGTTTTAGATACAGGGGATGAAAATATATTTAACGTTTACGCAGCTCATGGTAACGAAAAAGAGAGAGTTTTTGAATTCCAAATCGAAGGAGGACAATCTAAAACTATGTTCATAAAAGTATACGATATATTTCGTCGAGAATACGAAATGTATATACCATTTAAAATAAACGGACTACTAGGCCCGCCAGATCATAATTCTTGGACGGTTGAACTTCAACATTACATCGGGAAATATGAACAGTAACTATTTTATTATTTTAACAGTTTTTTTAAAACCATAATTTTTTTATATGATAAGACTGTGGGACTGAGTACGCTAAATAAAACTAGCACTTGATAATATCACACTACATAATTGTTATTATTATTTCAGGCAATATGAAAACAATCCTAAAGTGAAAGTAAAATCAATTAACAAAGATATTAGTTTTTGTCGCATAACTGGAGTAATAACTGTACCATGGATTGAGTTTTCGGTAGAAAAGTTTGAGATAGATTACTTCGTCGATGCTAGTAACACTATAGAATTCACTATGCAAAATATTTCTAAATATAACCTCTACATAACCATTGTTTTATCAAAATTATCACCCAATTTTACGCTAAACTTAACAACGGAAGAAAACCAATCAGTCATAAATGAAACCAACATTAAATTTGAACTAGATCGACAAGGAAAAGCTGCTTTTAAATTGAAATTTCATCCTAAAGGCCATGGAAGATTTGTTTCTACCGCTTTATTATTTTTAGATAAACATATGACCGTTCCATATTACAACTTAACATTTGTTGGAAAACGACAGTCACCAAAGATGACCCCTGAAACATATCGTATTATCTTCCCTCCTTGTTACGTAGGAACAACAATTAGCCGAACTTTTATTTTACAATTGGAAGCTGCATCAGAAAAGCACTTATTTTCATGTGTCTCAAGAGAAGAACCTAATTTGACTGTTGAAATTATTGACTCTGAGGTAGTTCCTGAACACGAAGGCTACAAGACGATAGTGAAAGTTAAAATTAGTGTCTGCTGTCAATCAACTTATGCGCGTCACTTAATGCTTAACTTCTGCCATGAATGTGGATCCGGTTGCGAAGTGGACGTAAATTTTTGTTTCACTTATTGCCCTTTGACTCTACACGCAAATTTTCTTGTAACGCCTAGTAAAAATCCATATCCATATTATCCATTAAGCTCACAAGCAAATCTTTACGAGTATTTAGAAACGTGTTCTAAGTTTTTAGAAAAATGGATGTTCCAACAAGGTTTTCGAAGAGATTTGTATCCTGTAATACCAGATACTTTTCATGCCATTTCCTCGAGTATATCTTCGCAATCTAGTGATACGAAAAGTAAAGGGATCAGTGTTTCCTATTTAAATTTTGTAAGAAGAATTGCGGGACCATTGATGAAACATGTGCGAAAGATAAGGTAAGGTATATTATTAAGGTAATTTAAAATACATAACAAAATGAACTGAATTGTAGATATATATATAAGATTTAGCATTTATTGAAATGGTTCCTTAACCAATTCTATAAACGTATTAACTTAAGACTTTATACGAATAAGTAAGACAAGTCACCGTTTTAAGCATATCTGCGGTCTGATATTTCATGTTTCATCATTGACCTACATATTATCTATATTTTATCAAAATGATGTCTTAAAATGTTGCAAAAATCTAAAAAAAAGCAATGGTTTAAGTATAACAATAAACATCTTTTGGCTGACATTACATCAATAATGATTTATGTGAATTCGCGGATTATGACGAATAAATAATGGCTAATGAATTTTTTTTTTTTGGCCATGTGGTTTCCGGCAGACTAGAATAGACTCACCTTGTCTCTTCCCGTGGATGTCGTACAAGGCGACTAAGGGAAGAGGCGATCAGGCCTCCCCAACCCGTCTGGCCAGCGAGGGTCGTGCTCCTGTAGTGGAGATTAAAATGACCTGATCATGATGATGAATGAATTTTTGGTCCAAGGTTTTTTAATATCTTTGTATATTATGTGTAGTTTCAACAGAGTAAAACCTCATTTAATTTCATTAAAATCGAGAATTCTTTGACTACTGCATACATTCAACCTGAACTACCTGAATAGTTGTAATAGACTGTATGAAAAATATCATGCAGGCGTTTCTCATAATAAATCGCACGTGATCTAGCGAGCGTGATATATCGCGTATATACTCTGCATAACATATTACGTCTATCCGAATCTTTTACTTGGTCACTTCACTTGTCAAATCAGTATTCTGTGGCAAAGGCCACAGAATACTGGATGAGCATGACGAAGCTCAGCATCCTGTTTTTTTTTTACCCCATTTGTATCAAATTTGCTTTCGGGCTTAGGCCTTAGTTAAACTACATAGTTACTTAAGTTACATAGTTTATATATGTTTCTTCTTCTTGATCTTGCCAACTCGCATATTGTCAATATTTAAACAGAATGTATCATAAATCAAGTTATACATTTTCAGTGTTCAAGGTCATGACGAGTCTTTCAGATGCATAAAAGAAATTCATGACACATACAAGGAAATCATAAATTTATTGAAGTCTCGTGGTGCAAATTTGTGGATCTTACAAGCCAAGTTTCTCCTAAGTTTTGATCAATTCGTTATTTATTCAGATAACGTAACACCTACATGTAATTCTGATATAATACTAACTAAAGAACTCCTCGGTGATATCAATTTGTTCAACCGAATTAATAAACAGAGTTGGATTGATTTTATATTACAAAGTTATAAAGTTTTTGTAATGGATAGTTGTTTTTTTGAATGTGTTTGTGTTAGTTCTCAGCCAAGAGATATTATTAAAATATTGGTAGAATGGTATAATGAACAGATAGCTATACAACATAATCAGTTACGTGGTAAAGAAAAACCAATTAAAGTAGTATCCAATATCACTACTGACCTATCAGATGGTATAGCTTTGATATCAACAATTATAAATTATTGCCCCTTCATGAAAGACAATTTCGCATTTTATTGTGAAGTAACTGATGATAATGATGACATAGAAGGCATTATAATACATAATGCATGCTTAGTTATAGATGCTATGAACCAATTAAGACTTTATTTTCCATTGAATAGTAAGGACTTTCTGGAGCCAAATTTTTTGCAAATGTTATTTTTATCAATACATTTATATGTTACTCTACCAATGTTTAAACCAAAAGATCAAGTTAAGTTTAATCCACCTCTTTTAAGGAGTTCTACTCGCCAAGTCGTAATTGCACCATCGAGTCAAGAATCTCTAATATTCAGTTACATGATTCTCAATAATGTCCAAAATAACTTTGTAGTCGAGAAAGCTCCTTCAGGAGATAACGGAAAGAAGATGTTTTTGAACGTTAAATACAGTGCCAATTTTGTAGATAAGGAGTCATGCATCCTTCTTATTCATGGCTACAACAAAACAAGAATATTCGACACTTATATTGTATTTTTACTACAAGGCTATATTGGCTCATTAACCCCACTGAGAAAATCTAAAGTGACCGGACCATTATATCGTCCTAACAAAGTAGATGTTCTAGTATCGTCACCATTTGCAGTGAACGCAACTTTTGATATCCATATAACAGATAATGAACCAACAATTCCTGTTAATTTTATTAAAGATATTAAACAAAATCGAAAATTTTATGTCCGTCGCCTTAATCTTATCGACAAACAAATAACTTTAAGTGGACTACCTAAAGAAAGTGGACAAGAAGTGCAGGAGCACAAATTATATTTACAAATAATATGCCTAAGTACTCAAGTAGGAAATACCTGGATTTGGTTTCGGAGTGATGTGGGACAGTTTTTTATTAGAGTAACAACACAGCCTCGATGGGATTTGGCCGTAGACACTTTGCAAGCTAAAGTAAAGACTTGGCCAATGGACCCTTGCAGCTGTGGAGAAGCATGCGAATGTTACAGGACTACTGTCCTTATGATGCCACATCGCAATGAACTCATGGTTAAATCTCTCCGATACTCATTACTTGAAAATGCGTCTGATACTATGATGCAAGTTTTTGATAGTTTAATAGGTACCTATCTTCTAATATATACTTGCTTATATTATAAAGCTGTAGAGTTTGTCTGTAGAGTTTGTTTGTTGTAAGCTAGTGATTTAATAATATTACTCAATAATAATAATTAATAATATACATTCAGTAGAAGTTCATAATCGTGAGTAACACAAAGTCATGCTACTGTTGTGATACAGATTTTCACACAGTCGTAGGAGTTATGAGCGTATTTCACAAGCTCTGTTTTCCGTTCAGGTTTGGTGGAGACGATGTGTTTTCAAGCCGCCCAGAGGTCATTGACTTGGTTTCACGACAGTCATCTAATGGCAACAGCAAACCTGTCTTATGGCTGAACGTGCCCTCCATAGCACGGAAGAGCTCGAGAGAAACCGATCCATAACCTGGCAACGGTCGACATTGCTTAACTTGCGTGATTTAGACTGGCACGCATAAACACCATCGAGCTCCTCAACCTGTCTCTCAATGAATGGTTCATAAAAATACATTTTATAAAGTGAAAAATAATGCATTGAAATGTAAATTTTTATTAACTACTATATCGTATTTAAAATAATCCAATGTATGAACATAATCATAACAATTATTTTCAGAGACACCAACAGGCAAGATGATTCTGGGTATGCTGTTTAGCGAAAGTGGCACTAACATGTCCGAAGTGCAACACATACTTCGTAACGAAGTAAAGTACCGAATAACTTCAAAAGCACTTATACCACGACTCGAGTATGTGACATTGGCCCACCATAGTCCAGCAATGATACCATTACTATTGACGATTCCTGCACAGGACAAATTTGAAAAATACTCCCTCACTCTCACTTCCGACTGCGGAATGGACATAAGAACCTACCGGGTTCTCTTTATAGAAGCGAGCGAAGAGTTCACTACATTATAATGGCATTTAAATAAAACATGTTAACAAACCGACTCGTAAAATTGAATGATCTGTTTTAAAATTGCGGAAAGCCTACATGCACAAAATAAATAAAACATAAAACCGGCGAACAACAATCAAGTATAGTAAATAACATTGACATTGATAGTCTAAGATACGTAATTGATGTCGACCTGCACCGATCAAGTAACCGAATGAAATGTGTTTTTATAAAAGAAAATATGTTAAGAAATGTAATAAGGCATTATACTTTTGATTAGTATAAAATTTTTTTGGTTACGAGATCGGTGAATATATGGAAAAAAAAAATATTGAATTTTTAATTAAACATAACCTTGAACATTTTTATTAGGCAACTCATCGAAGTTACATTCCTTAACATATTTTCTTTTATAAAAAACACATTTCATTCGGTTACTTGATCGGCGCAGGTCGACATCATTGACGGATCCTGTACTATGATTCACGTTTATTCCTTTAATTTATTTTTTGATATGACTGCTAACTTATTGCATATCAACTGTCTATATTCAGTGAGACTAATAATTATCAGCTATTAAACTAAATACTAACCGCTACGGTCTATATAGAAATAGGACCCATACATAGGTGAGAGGTAAGTATTACCTTGCAAATTAGATATACTGTTTTTTTTATACGGCTGTATCAAAGCGAGTCTATTATCAAATACAATTGATTTCACGTCCTTTCAGTTTTTTTTTTTTTTACAAATGGTTTGTTTACATTTCATAAGACTACTGTCCACCACGACTAATGCTTAAATTAGGTACATGGTAAAAATAGCCTATATCCATTTGGAATGCTGCTATTTATATACCTAATATAGCAGTATTGAACGTACATTCAGCAATATAGCAGTATTGCTTAAAATGCGATTTAATGCAAATTGATAGATAGATAGATAAGATTGTACATCTGCGGTACTTAGACTTAGGGTTTCCCTACATAATTACAAAGTCAATAATACGTCAATGCTTTCCTGATACATCTTTATTTAAATTTTCGGTCCTGGTTACGTGACTTGACTGTACCTTACAAATGGTGAACGGTTTTTCAAATAGACATTGATTTCGGAGTTGACCCACTACATAAGTAAATACACATCTCAAAAAGCAGTCTCTATTGGTATACACTAGCCGACCTACACTAACTTGCATGGGAATATCCTGCTATTACATAATATTAAAATATTAAAAAAATAGGTTGCGTATATTTTGGAGGTTCTTGACCGACCCCTCCCCACACGTAGCTTTGAAATGCAAGCCGAGAACAAACAGTCACCTGATAAAAGAGGTTTGCATAAATGAATAACAAGTGCAATTATAACTATGGATCACAATGCGGCGATTATTAAAATTATGCTAATGAAAAATTGTTTGCCAATAATTAATTAAATGCAATTGTTTGCAGTTTATGCGGTTAATTTAGTTGAATGCCTGTTTTATACAACAATAGTTTATTTTTATTGCTGTAGCAACTTATAATTGTGCGCGTTATTTATAGTGTTTTAACCATTTATACTTAATTGTGATACCTGGCTGTACTCTAATAAAATTTAAAGTATATAACCGTGTCATTCATTTTAGTATTATTCTTATAGTTCTAAGAAAAATAATATTGCAAACATACGACAAACGTGAACAATTACGTGCTAAACTGGCCATAACTGTAATTTAACTGCTGTATTTCCGTGTTCTACATTTTCATTCTGCGTCATTAATTCAGTATTATCGAAATGTATTAAGAATTTAATACATAACAAACGTAATCAGATTATATCGATTATACCAAAATATCTTATTTTTGTGTGTACCTGTGTAGGGAACAAGGGTTCCCTATAGTATAATAAGGTAAGATATATCTTGGTCCGCATCGGTACAAAGTCTAACTTGCCGTTGTTCATCTTACTGTAAGATGGTTAGGTATATAAATTCGCTCGTAGCTATTTCTTTATTATCATTATTTGTAGTATCTTCTTCTTAACCTTTATCCGTTGGCACAAATATAATAGGCATAAAAGTTGTTTGTTTGAATATATGAGGCAATCTTCGAATCTAGGTACTCATCCTGTTTCAAAATTGTATTTTTTTAATTTTATGCAAAAAGTTCGCTGTACATTTTTTTTTACTTAATATTTAGCTACCGTTATTTATTTCTGGAATATTTAGAAAGGAATTTCAGGTGGATATAATGCTGTATACAAAATTTTTAGTCTTATATTATTTGAATGTCATGATTTGCACAAGGGGTCTTATTGCTTCGAAGTATCTCTTTCAGCAATGCATTGCCTTTGAATTCGTAAGTAAGTATTCGAAGTAGTTACCCTGAGCTGAGACATAGACAGAATGAAAAATACTTGATAAACAGACAGCTGGCGCCGGAAGACTCAATGTTATAAATTTCAGATTTCTATCTTCATCGAACTGGGCTCCCCGTTGATGATTAAGATTATATGTATATAGGGTAATTTTCAACGGCCCCGATGGTCGAATGGCTAGATAAGTAATCTTTACATCGTTTGGGTGTTTTCTATGTACCTATTATATGTACTCATGTATTTGCAAAAAAAAATATTTAGCAGTTATCCAGTACCCGTAGTACAAGCTTTGCTTATAGTTTGCAACTAGATGGCGGTATGTAATATATCCGGGAACATTTATTTATTTAATGATTATTGTCCAAAATATAATAGATTGTACCACGAAAAAGCAACCTAATATTTTAACAGCAAGGGCGGATGACACGCTGAAGCTATCGAATGTATACTTGAAACACTTTAATTTAGATAGCAAAATTAAAACTTGACCTTAGATTGGTGGTAATTCTATTTGTCTTAGCTGGTAGAAACTTTGAAGCTCTACCGGCTATGCTGAAGATATTTGTCAATAACTAAAAAATAAGACCTATTTTTCGAATCAAAATATTCGATGGTAATCGGCTTCAGCTTCGGCGGTAGGTCCCTTGGTCCAATAACGATGCTCAGTGAATATGTGATATATACGTTCTTTACTCACTTACATTATCATGTTTCATCGAAACCGGTTCAGCGGTTCGCGAAAATAGCGAGCACGAACTTTAAAATTGTATTGTATGCACGCGTTTCCTACATACAATAATTACATTAAAACCTTTCGAGAGTGATCGCGACGCGATACACTTACATACAAAAATTTTTTTTTCGTCTCAATTTATGTGTAAACATGAAAGTGTCTGTAACATTATAACGTGAAAACGTTTTTAAAAAGGCTCCCATACTGAATACTGTCTACCCATACAGTATATCAAAATCTGATGTTGTTGTTGTTGTAAAATCTTTATTGTACAAAAGAAATACAAACATATTATAAAGAATAGAAGAATTCCATGTACAATGGCGGACCTATCCCACATGGGATTACTTCCAGCCTACCATTTAATATTGAAAAGAAAAACATGTCACATGACGCACATACACTAACATCTTAAAAAATTGGTAACAATATAACAATAAAAGAGTAATGTGGCAATAATTAAGACTAAACAAGCATCACTAATGCACCGCCCAAATGCTTCCTCGTGCAACTTGAACGATGCGATACCATCACGTTACTTTTGCGACATCATCACGTTAGGCGGGACCGAATTCCATAGACGAGCTACTTGCACAGTAAAGAATTTAGTATAGGAGTAGGAGTTTCGGACAGGATCTGTAATTTTCTATTTAGTAAAATACACATGATGACATAGGCAAGTTTAATTCACCTGACCACATCTATCACTAAAGAACATACATTGTGTTTTTATACCAAGAATGGAGCTACCCACTATAGCCCGTACTGTCAACGACACCACTGAACCATAACTAACAAACATTTACCATTCGTAAGATCACAACATGATATAGATGATCTCTTTGAGTCTTTATGCTCAGCAAACATTACACATTACTAGCGGCAGTGGTATGGTTACCAAGAAAAAATTGTAAACGACACCACAGTGGTGTCGTTGACAATACATGCACTATAGACCAAGGAACTATTAACGAACTCTAGATAAATACTGGCGGAAACACAAAGTTCCCATGACCGTTCAAGCGAGAGCAGTTTTAACTATCGGAAGAGCCGGGCGGTACCACCATTCACCGCCACCTTGACCGGCCAATAGTCATCATGTCTGTTTACCCGACCACGACATGACCGGTCAATGTAATTGATTGATTAACAAGTTCGAAGAGATAAGAAAACTTTTTTACTGATTTTTTTATACTACGTCGAGTTGCAGACGCGTACTGCCTGATGTGAAGCGATTACCGTAGCCATATGAACGCTCGCAACATGAAAATAGCTCGCGCACCGCCATCGCACTGCGCTGCCAATGCAACAACTCCTTCCTATCTGGTGACCTCCATCACTCGCAGGAACACAACAACCCTTAGGGGAATTGTTATTTAGCTGCGGTATTCTGGGAGATGGAGGTACTTTGGGTCTACTTCGGTACTACTTTGGGTCTGGTAGCTCTCAAATGCGCTGTTTTCTACCTCTTTTTTGCTAGAGCCTGTTTTGCTAGGCGTACACTACGTGCAGGTGAGGTTGGCTTTGGCTCTAAAGATCGTGGTGAACCACTTACACTCCAAAAAGTTTCAGCTTAATGAGGCTCGATGACCTCGCTGCACGAGTCAATTTAGACAAATACGTGTTTAGCTTACATGCTTAGGGTGCCTTAAGTCGCCCATCTTGGATGTTGTCGTTAAATTAATTACCTAACTGCAATCTGACTGGTAGAAGAGGAGGTCATAGCCACAGAAATCTTGATAAAAGCACTTCATTAAGATTTCTGTGGACCACAATAAACTGATACAATACGCGGGTAAATGCTAATTACATTATCTACCAGTCAACCATTGTGGAGAAAATTACGAATGCGGTTATATGATGGGTGTATCCAATAGTATTACAAACATAATATATATACACATACATAAATTACTCCAATATATATACATAAATATACTTATCGACTTATATATACATAAATATACTTATATACTTATTTACATACATAATACATACATTACACTACATAACTAGGCGAAGCAAGTCGAGAGAAATTATACAATCAATAATATGTTTTTGTATTCGGGGAATCCTATGTTCATCACTTTGATTATATAAAATTCATAATGATTATACGTTATGATATTGTATGTAGGTACCGGATGGATGACATTGATAATTAAAAATCAATTTAGAGTTTTGATACTTTGATATGACGTCAATGTCCATTAGGCATAAGTTACAGTTATACAGGATTTTACGCTTGCTCAACTCAAATAATTTAGTATACTGTCTTGTTTTATTATATTGCTCCATATTTTTTTAAAGCTAAGTTGCATTGACATCACCACACACTTCTTCCACTGGGAATTGGCAAAGCCTTCCACCCTTCATTATATATTATTTATTGCATAATAACTAATACAGAAATTAGTGAACAGACAAGTATACAAAGTTGAGTTTATCTCTTTAAGAGTGTCTTCCCGCCAACCCACTGTGCATAAAAAAAATTTACATATCTGGGAGTCAATCAAGCTATGCATAATATTTTAGTATCTTTTTAACAATGCTAATTTAAACTTATCACTCGTCATGTGTAAGGTAGTGCTCCTTTAGTTAGTTTTTAAAAGTAGCGACAGTACAGCTCTCTCTAATATGCCCAGTCAGTTTGTTCATAGCCGTGCCGCACGGACAGTAAATGACTGAAAGAAAAAACATATGTTTGATGTGGGATAGTTGAAAATTTTGGTGAGACATGAAAAAAGACGGAGTAGGTAAGTCCCTTTAACCAAAGGGGCAAGACGTACTCCGCCAGGCTTCTCTATTGTGGATACAGCCGGTGTTTTCAAACCGCCGATTTCACGTGCCCTCCGAAGCACGTGATGCTTTGATGGCAAACAAACCTATGAACGTTTAGAATACCAGAGAAGTCACTAACACATTAGTGTGACTTCTCTGGTATTCTAATAGCTTTGATGACAAACAAACCTATGAATGTTCATAGGTTTGTTTGCCATCAAAGCGTTTAGAATACCAGAGAAGTCACTAACACATTAGTGTTAGTGACTTCTCTGGTACGTTCATAGGTTTGTTTGCCATCAAAGCGTTTAGAATACGAGAGAAGTCACTAACACTTATGTGTTATATACATACATACCAAAAATTAATTAACATTATTTTATATATAGTATGCAAATAACACATTAGTGTTAGTGACTTCTCTGGTATTCTAAACGTGGTAATCCATGGTAATCCATCATATAAAAAATCCTTCCACATCTTTCTTAAAGTAACACATACTAAAGCCTTCCGAAGTACGTCTGTATGGAGTTTATGCCATAACTTTAGAGTTCTCAGAAGAAAAACCTACTGAAGCATTCAAAGAAAAAACCCAGACCAAGAGAAACAGACATGTTCATGCACCCAAATATTTGCATTGTACGGGGATTGAAGCCGCGGCGTCGGAGTCAAAATGGCTGGCCATTCGACCACCGGGCTCGTCGATATAATTCATAAATATCATGTATGAATGATTTTTAATTCTCTATTCAAACCGCCTTATATTCTCCTTTTCACTTCCACAGCATTACCTAAGGTTACCTAATACTTCATATTTTGATTATAGGTATTGTCATAATTATAATCTATGACTTATGGGTATGTAACACCATTTTTTCCATATGTTACTACTGTGTACTGAAATGTTGTGGATCGTTGAATTTTTTTTTTTCTTTCTTTCTTTCTATACCTCATGACTCATGATGAGACGCCAGATTTCCTTTCCAACACTTAAAGATTAAAGATTTCTTACAATGGTTCTAAGTAATTTTTGTTATCTATATATATAAAAGAAAGTCGTGTTTGTTACAACACTTATAACTCGAGAACGGCTGGACCGATTGCCGTGGTTTTTGATTTGTTGGATTTGTTTCCGTCCCGAATAGCAGAATAACTCTTAAAAACATTGGAAAATTCACGAAAAAATAAAATAAAAGAAAAAACATTTTCCCATACAAATGAAAGTGTCAGTTGAAAAAGAGATTACGATATTTATTGGTTGTCAAATATCAAAACGTCAAATCGATTGGTGTCACTTTTATGTCGCGAAAGTTGTCTATGATTTGTTATGAAAATTAAAAATGTCAAATCGATAGGGGTGAAAACGCTTTTCCCATGGGGTTCGAGCGCAAGAATCAAATCAGAGTAAACATCAAAAGAAATGACAATTACAAAATGATAAAACCTATTTCAAAACTAAAAAAAATAAAACAAAACGTTTTTTTTTAAATAAAATAACAATAAGGAAATCTTTATTTTTATGAAATCTTCAGTTTTTATGGATACGGGTCTTCCCTCAACCGAAGGGGTTTAGAGCGTACTCCAACACGCTGCTCAACTGCGGGTTGGCGGAGGCCAGTGTTTTCGAACCGCCTAAAGGCCACTGACTTAACTTAACGACTGTCATTAAATGATAACAACCGGGACCGACAGCTTAACGTGCCTTCCGAAGCACGGAGGAGCTCAAGATGAGCTAATGATAACAACCGGGACCGACGGCTTAACGTGCCTTCCGAAGCACGGAGGAGCTCAAGATGAGCTAATGATAACAACCGGGACCGACGGCTTAACGTGCCTTCCGAAGCACGGAGGAGCTCAAGATGAGCTAATGATAACAACCGGGACCGATGGCTTAACGTGCCTTCCGAAGCACGGAGGAGCTCAAGATGAGCTAATGATAACAACCGGGACCGACGGCTTAACGTGCCTTCCGAAGCACGGAGGAGCTCAAGATGAGCTAATGATAACAACCGGGACCGACGGCTTAATGTGTCTTTCGAATCACGGAGGAGCTCGAGGTAATATAAACCCATCCGTGTACAGGCTACGGTCGACGTTGCTTAACTTGTGTGTTCAATTAGACTAGCACGCGCAATGACGCCATCGAGCTTCTCTATTATTTTCTACTATTCATTGTTTTAATTCCATAAAATCATAAATTTAGTTCAGCTAATATGTACCACGACATTCATTGATTGTTAGGCGGTACGAAGTTCGCCGGGAAATAATGTTAATAAATTTTTGGTATGTATGTATATGGCTCATAACCATCTTTGAGCCAAAGCCAACCTCACCTGCACGTGGTACACCCTGCTGACTGACTAGCGAGACTCTGGCGAAAGAGAGGTAGGGTACAGAGCATAATTGTAAGCTGCCCGACTGGAGAAGTACCTCCTCCACCTCACAGAAGACCGCAGGCAAATAACAATTCCCTTAGATACCTAATTGTTGTTGTGTTCCTGCGAGTTTTAAGTTCTGTTGTTGAGAGAGTTTATATAGCTACGGTAACCGCTTCAAATCAGGTGGGATGTATGCTTGTTTTCCACCAGACGAAGTATAAAAAATAATACAAAGATGGATAGGGCGTTGACCTTTCTGCTAAGAGTGTAGAACATTTTGGACTTTTAAAAGCTATAATTTTATTAAACAAAGGCAGTTTTTTTTATTTTCATGCACTATTATGACTATTAATGAAAATAACCCCTTTTTTATAAATCATCATCATCATCATCAGTCTGTATCTACCCACAGCTGGATAAAGGCCTTTCCCCAATGCTTTCCACCATATGCGATCCTACGCTTTCCGCATGTAAGTGGCTCGCTAACATCTTTTCAGCCAAAGCCAACCTCACCTGCACGTGGTGCACCCTGCTATATATGCTAAACGAGGCTCTGGCGACAGTCGCCAACCCGGCAGCCCAGCGTGGCGACTTAAGGGCATCACTTCTTCATGAGTATCACTTTTTATAAATATCTAGGCATAATATATAGACTTCACAGCAGTCATATAAAATGCAAAACTTCGCCACCATGACAAACCTTCCTGGTAGCTCAGTTGGAAAGAGCACTCGACCGGTAATCGAGAGGTCGGGGGTTCAAGTCCCACGTAGACGACGCAGGTGAAATTTTCCATTTTTAAAATAAATATATATTCTGGGACGAATTACACACTGCCATCTAGTCCCAAACCAAGGAAAGGAAGCTTGTACATATCATACTTAAATACATTTTTTTTTTGTAAATACATATAATATATAGAAAACACCCAGACCAAAACAAACATACATGTTCATGCACACAAATATTTGTCTTGTGCGGGGATCGAACCCGCGACCCCGGAGTCAAAGTGGATGGTTAGTCATTCGGCCACCGGGGTCGTGAAAATATTTAAAATATCTAACCTAAAATAACAGTAATGTACAATTTATATTAATTTAGCAAGGTAGGTATTATATACGCTCGCAGTAAATACTGTAAGTAAAAGGTGATATTGTCCGGGCGAGCAATATCACCTTCTACCGAGCCATTGGGCCAAGTTCACGAAGATTGGTAAGTAGTGACCTTGGCCCACGCTATATTTTTTGCAGGTTTTCCTTCCTTGCAACTACTCATACCTTATAGAAGATGACCGCTAAATGACAATTGCCTAGAGTGTTCTTGTATTCCTGCAAATGCTACGTTAGCAGCGGTTTGGGACCGATCTTCTTCTTCTTCGTTACGCTCTTGATAGAGCGGTCGTGGTCGGAATGAGGGAGGATTCGGGGTTGTAGTGACTCGCCTCACAATATCCCGCCTTGGGACCGATAAGATCCCATATATTACGGGACGAATAAGCACTTCTTGTGCTATAATAGCATATAGGCTTACAGTTATCGCTACATGCTTCGTTTTCAAAAAATGGGGTATAATATTTTATTTTATTTTTTTTCTGGACAATTTACACAACGCCATCTAGTCCCAAATTAAGCGTAATGCTTGTACTATGGGTACTAGACAACTTATAAATGTACTTAAATACCTACATTTTTTTGTAAATACATACTTATAATACATAGAAAACACCCAGACCAAGACAAACAGACATGTTCATGCACACAAATGTTTGTCTTGTGCGGCGATCGAACCCACGACCATTGCTAGCCATTCGTCCACCGGGCTCATCTAATATACATATAATGATATAGAGAATGCGCTATGATATATAAATTTAAATAATAAGGCATTTGCCTTGTTACTTAGGTTTTTGTGGCTGTGCCTCTTATCTCAAAACTAAAGACGGAAGAGTCTCGTAAAAAAAAAGCTTTAAGCATTGTCCGTCTCAAGTGTGGGTGGGGTCTTGCGAATTTTTCTTAAACCTTAATTCCCTATTAAATTTAGATTTAAAAAAATCTTACTTTATATAACAGATAATAATGAATTATTATATATATATAATTATTATATAAAAAAAATATTATATATTATGACTAGACCGCGTCAAAAAATTCCTCCGCATCACACTTTTAGATTAAAATAAACCAAAAAATAAATTACCAAGTTTTTTTTGTTTACAATAACAAAGAACTCGAAAGGTTACTGAAAATAACTACATACTGTAAGTAATAGCTCCTCAAGCCCTTTCTTTTGATATCTATATCATAAACATATCGCTATTTTGTGGCGGCCGGAACGTTCGATTAAAAATGGCAGCATTTAGGTTATCGTGCATTGTCACAAGAACAAAACGAACGTACCAGAATTTCAGTTCAATCGGATTCTGGAAAGTGATCAAATTTAACGTGCATAATTTGAATAAAACCTTGTAACAATAATTATTAATAATATTTAATTCAGACGTCCGATAAGTCTCGATACGTCTACATTCATATGAGAATATGTAATTTACCGTTGGGCCTTTAATAAGTAAATAAACTAGATAAATAGTAAGTCAATAGAATACCTATTGATGAATTTTCATAAAATAATTCCGTCTCAAAATACTTATTTAAAAAAGATAAAATACTTACATGTATCTTCTTCGTCTTGTAAGAGCTTTATTAAAAAATGGTTACTTCTTTTTATCAGTCTGTCAAATTCGGAGTCTGTTTCTTGTTGTTATATCTGCCTATCTAATATTTATATATAGGTATTAAACATGTTTATTCATAAAAATCCGGGCTATATCGCTATTCAATAATTCGTCAATCATTTTACTGTTGAATGTCTAATGTCTGCAATAAATTTATTCAATTATATTATATTAAATATAACGTCATTTCTTTACTGATTTTACTGATATTATTTCTTTGGACTTGAACATATATACGGTTCGTTGTGATAAGCAAAAATAAACAAATAAATAGGTAATCAAATTCCTTAAACGATACCAAATACCAACTGAGGGACGGGGGCTAAAATTGCCTCTGGTATAAAAATATTTTAAAAATAAACTAGAAAAAGAACAAGGTATTTTGCTGATGTTACATAAAATAATTCCGTCGTAAATTATTTAAAATAGATAAAATACCTACGTTTGTATCGTCTTCGTCTTGTACGAGTATCTTAGGAGAAACCTTATTAAAAATGGTTTTTAAAAGAAATATCTAATAAATCTGTTCTATACTTTCACAGACACAAGCGGTTATCACATAGAATTTTATTATTTTTTTATTACAGTTTCTCCCGCTTAAGTTGTGGAATGAACTACTTGTCGAGATTTTTCCGAGAGACTGAGTCGGGTTCTTCAAATAGGGAGTATAGAGCTTTTTACAGGGTCGGCAATGACCGAGTGATGCTCAGGGTGTTGCACGTGTCCATAGGCTGCAGTAACAACTTTCCATCGGGGAGGCCATATGCTTAGTGCTTAGCTTAGTTAGTGGTAAAAAAATGATCTGTTCATAGGGTCGCAACGCGCATGTGATGCCTCTGGTATTACAGACGTCCATAGGCTACGGTAACTGCCTTCTTAGTAGTATAAAAAAATAAATAAAAGTTTTCCTGGAACTGTATTGAGATCAGCAACAGTGTGTGACGTTATTATCTGACAACAATATTATTACTTTATTGTGTAAAACTTATTACATGGCGTCGATACTTGATAATTAAATATCATAATATTGCTTTATAACCAGAATTGACTCAAAATAGTTTTAACTATAATTAATTATACATTAAATTAGTGAATATTGGGGGAATAAGCCATTAAAGTGTCGTCATGGGTAAATTTTACAAACGAGCAGCGCGTCAAACACGGTAGAAAGCTGATCTGACCGCGCACCTATAAATCCACCACTCGTATGCCCGTGCCTCCATTATCTCTCAGGGCGTCATCTCAGCTCTAAGTGCCTTTGTCTTACTCTTCGTTATATTTTTCCAATAACAATTTATATGTAGCGGTCTCAATTGCTCCACTCTTGTTAATCTATTAGAGTTTAGGAATTCAGTGATTTAAAGTGTTTATGATACAAAATGGATTCCCAGCAGTTTCGAGAATTCGGCAAGGCAGCTATTGATCTGGTTGCTGATTACTTCGATAACATAAGGAATAGGTAAGTCTTATCAAACATTTCTTAATTAGTGTATAGATACGAAATATTTCTATCGAGTGTGTTATGGTCGAGTGTATTATGGTATAGCTAATAGTTGCCAAAGTTGTTCATCAAGATTTAATCTTTAATTAATATAACCAAGCATTATTTACTTACCTGCAGTTAGTGCGTTGATAAATTAATTATTTCCAATATGTACAGTCAAGGATCATAAGTGCAATACCAACCGCCTTACCATTCTTTTTGAATAAATTTATTATGATAATAAACTTTCCTTAAATATTTTTTAGTGAATGATTGGGCAACAAAATAAATACATTAATAAAAATAATATCGTAATAAATAAATAAATATTGCTGTACATAAATAATATAATAAATAGTTTGGGACTAGATGGTGTCATGTAGTAGATAATGATGTGTAACACATCCCCATCTACTCCCAAACTTAGCAAAGCTTGTACTATGGGTACTAGATCACTGATATTATACTTAAGTACAGTTTTTTTTTAAATGCATATATACAATACATAAAAAACACCCAGATCAAGAAATGTTATTCCACAATATTTGTCTTGTGCGGGATCGAACCCGCGACCCCGGAGCCAAAGTGAACATAGCTAGCCGAACACTGCGCTCGTCAAATAGATTTTTATTGCACTTAAGACCCTTTACATATTATATGTCAATACTATAACATTTTTAGATATTCTGTTTATTTATAAAATAACGTTTTCAATATCTTCAAAGTACTTGTGCACTTGCATCGGCTAAACAGTAAGTTATTAATTTTAACGTTTCGTGATACAACGATAAGAATGTCACAGTAGCAATTACTTAATTTGTGATAATGCCTCAATCAGTTAAGCTGCAGTTATTCGTAATAAATAATTGGAACACAAATTGATTGCCTAGTCAAAATAATGATCATTCAATTATTTGTTCCATATAAAACTTCATTATTCAATATTTTAAAAAACGTATTTCCAATTATCTTTACAACAATCGTCTGAGCATGTCTTTATCAATTAAATTCCTTCGATTATTTAATACCGTCATAATATAACATGAATAACTACTTAGTAGGTAAAATAACACTAATGACACACATCATACTTTGATTTTCGGAGCAATTTTTTACACCTTTGTTATCTGTTATTTGCCAAAGCTACGATGATCTAAAGTCCATACTCGCTCCTTACCTGTGTTAGGAGCATGCAAAGAGAGACTTTCAACTTTTGTAAAATGATAAAAGTCTGGCAGTCACGGTTTCTCAAGCCATACTAGAATTACATAGCCGAATTTCATATATTCATAATTAAAATTTCTCTGTAAAAAAGCGAAATTTTCGTATGTCGCTGTCCCGGATATAATTATAAAGCACTAGCTGACCCAACAGACGTTGTCCTGTCTTCTTAACAATGAATTTTGAAGTCAGATGACACACAGTTCTGTCAAACGACATAAAGTAACATTATAAGAGTTAATATGGTCGTTCAGTTTTCTTAAATTGTCTAATTTTCCGCTCAATTTTCTTATTTTTTTCTATTCTAAGAACCTTCTCCTGACAAATACTACATAAAAAGAAATAGCGAAATCGGTCCAGCCATTCACGCGGGATGCCGTCACCAAGTGTTTGATATAGATTTACGTTACTACTAAAATTTTATGTTCTCTATATTTTTATATGAAAAACACACAACTAAATGCTGCAAGTATACGCAAAACTAACTTTTCCTTAATAAAATTTTTAATAGTTAATTTCTTAGACGCTTTCTTAGTTTCTAAGACGCTAATTTGACATTGAAATAATTGTAATATATACTTTCGTCTTAGAATCACACATTTTTTTAGTTATAGTAGAAACGTAAACATACAACCTAATGCTGAAAAATATAATTTTTAATACAATATTTTTAGTTTTTTTTTTTTTTTTATCTTATAGTTTTACGCTACTGGTCTAGCTGCCAGTACTTTAGTTTGGAGTCGGGTTTTGTACTTCATTTTTGATGAAAATTAATTTCCCGCCCCTTTAGGAACTTTTCTAGAATTTTTGGTTAAAAGTGTGTTACTTCGATGTTGGTACAGAAAGTCATTCAAGATAGCAGTAAAATGCACTGTCAGTTTTGCTGTTAAATAATTACGTAAAATTAATAAACAAGATAGTTCCTGTAATAATGTTCGTCATAATAAAAAAAAATCACAGAGCAATGTCTGTTTACTTAGGTACCTAATTTATGAGTTTTTTGACAAACGTGTACACCTAAATCTAAGACGAAATGAAAGATAAGGTAGTGTTACTACTGTTAGATTAACATTTTACCAGTGAACTCGGGTGTAAAATATTTTAAAAGCTTGTGAATTACTTCATATTTACCGATTTGCACTTACACAAAGTTAAATTATATAAATGTATTATTTGTAAATTAGAAGGAACTTATTAACTAAATTGCCTTCGGTGTCTTTCCCTGTCTAAACAATTAAAAACCTGAATAAACGTGAGAAAGGTTGGATGTTACGCACGAGAGCAATTTTTTTAACGTCTCGTGCCTTTATCTCCTTATGCTCATGTCCATTCTAGACCATTTCGCAAGTTCGGGATTTTTTAAATTTTATTTAGTATGAGGAAGCTAATGGGTGATCTTCATGGAGTAACGCGAGGCTTTCCTTAACAAGTCATGGTGAAATCGCTGTCATGCGATTTAGTACGCATAACTAGTTTTATTTTAATTTAGTTTCTAATTGCCTATTATTCACTTTATTATATATGTAAGCATCTTTTAATAGTACAATTTAATGATCAATAATAATAATTAATATGTAATTTATCAATCTGTATAGATACTCTATACAAAAAATCTTTATTGATTTATGCATTCTACATACGACCTTTACATAATTCGCATAATCTCAAAAAGAAACTAAATTTTCTCTTAATCACATATAATTTCTTCAGTTCAGTCAGACACAAGTCAAGTCTATTGATGTTCCCAGGGCCTGTCAATAATAATCACGCAAATTATGCAGCACGGAACATCCAATCACATAATAATTATGATAAATTCAAACAAGTACGTGTACATTGTTTTTGTAGTTACGTTTGAAATAAGATTGTTTTATCTCGTGTCGGGTATGTAACAGGGAAACGTTGCCAAGTATACATTAGGACGTAGACAGAGAAAACTATAGACAAATTGAAAGATTCCATCGCATTCACACTTCGCTAAGTAAAGAAATGAAACGATTTTTTGTTTCGTGTCACGTGTTGGGACTTTTAAAGGAAAGCGCAATAATGTGCCAAACCGTTTATATGACAGCGTTATATAAAGTCACGTCAATCTCTATCTCATGATGTTTGCCACGCCAATCAGGCGTCTATAGAACGAAATGTATTATAAGTCGGCATATGTGATAACCATTTAATTTAACCGATTTATTTCCGAATCTTGCCTTGGCTGTCTAAGATTAGTTATACATATATATAACAATACAATAATAGTACAATCAATACCAACAACAAAAGAGGCAAACATCGCAAACGCGCATATATCTATGATTTTTTTATATGTTATTCCGTCTTTTGAGAGCGGTTTATATATACCCAAATTTACAACCAAGAAAAAAATTCAATTTTTCAGTTTATTTGGAAACACTAACTTAAGGATAAGGAAGCCTTTACCAAGTATCTTTGGCTTATACTTTTGTAAAGCTAACTAAATTGTATCAATATGAACTAAATTCGAGTACTCTTGGTTAATTGGGTGCAGAAATATACCTCGTCAAAGATGGGCATTATTTTCAAAAGGGAATAATTACCGCACTTTTATTAGTTTTAAACTTGTTTTAAAAAAGCTATCTAAGAAAGTTTTTCTCAGGCAAGTTTACTAAGTACCTCTGTAAAGTTAACAAAATTTCTACAATTTGAGCCTAACTTTCCCCAAGTTAACATAACAACATATAAAAAAATCGTAGATACAATCGCGTTTGCGATGTCTAATGTCGATGTTGACACAGTTGTCGAACGAGAATAGAGCTCTGTCTTGAAGGCGTACGCTTAAAAAGCTTAATTGGAAACCAACACCATAGACCATAAAACTACAGGAGTTATCGTCTAAAATTTATTAAGGTAGTGAAATTTTAATTGCAATTGGCCCATTTGTTTTTTTTTCAAAAAAGATAAATAGACTTTGTACATGCGTATCCCAGTTTGGATATGACTTTGCTTTTATATACATACAGATGATTATGTTTAATTTATTCTAGGGATGTTCTGCCCTCAGTCGAGCCTGGATATCTCTTAAAGGCTCTACCAGAGGACGCACCTGAGCAACCAGAAGACTGGAGAGATCTACTGAATGACTTTAATCGGAACATTATGCCTGGAGTAAGTACCTAATACGACTTTCACGACATGTCGTCCTTTTAACAATTGAAGTTTCTTTCTATTATACCGGAGAAGATGACTATGGTTTACAGCAGTGGTTCCCAACCTCTTTTGATCGCGGACACTACGAGGTTTTTGTTGCGTGTAGTGTCCTCAACTGTCATAAAACCATTATTCTGTAACTCAAGATTTGAGTATTTTGTATAATAGTGTTCAATCTCTTTCATTATAAGTTTGTAACACGGACCATAATTTACCTCTCACGGACCATTGGTGGTCCGCGGACCACCGGTTGGGAACCTCTGGTTTACAGTATACTTAAGCTTTATGTTCACGGGTAGATTAAAATTGGGTGAGTCCGAGTACGTTGCCGAGCTACCTGCACCACATTGCACTTTTACTAACAAGGAAGTCAGTAATTCGGTGTAACGATTTCACTCTACCCGTGGTCATGAGCTTAAGGTATTGAAAACAAGCCCCTAAAACACGTTACTGCAGTTGGACAACGAAAGCTATATTTATTAGTTGAATTTCCCCACAACAAAATTCCATATCTGAACAACAGATACGACATATCCGTGATATGCAGAAATTGGAATTCGTATCGATAATCGCCTTCGTGTTAAGATTGCAAATGCCTCAATATTTTGCTTAAATTGTGTCATTTATTTCGAAGTAACAGACAGATATTTCTACTTTATTTATACTTTATTATAAATATTATGATACCTGTAGTTGGGTACAGGAATTTAATATTTCTAGTACTTGATTTTAGAAACATACTTACACTCATTAATTAGAAAATAGAATAGGCTATTTGACAATGTTCAAAAATTGTATAAGTTATTTAACAATATCGTAAAATACACAAATCTATAAAGATCTGAAAATTGACGGGAAAATCAAAGATTGACGGGAAAGTCCATTTTAAAAGTATGAAATTATTAAAAAAAAAATATTTCCATTGGAGAGGCAAAAAAATACTATAACTTTTATTATGATACAAATTTCTGATTTGATGCATACAAATTACAAACCTGTGACGTAATAACTCAATAGCCTTTTGTATGGAGCGTTTGCGGGAAAGTCCAAAATTGTGATTTTCAAATTAACATATCTCGAGAGATTTTTTTGCTATCGAAGTAATTCTGTCACCTATGGTTAATATTATTGAGACGTCCCTACATATCAAACCGAAAAAAATGTTGGTCAAATAGCCTATTCAATTGAGTAACCTCAGTTGAGTAACTCTTCCTGTAAAATATTTAAGTGCCATTTATAAATTATCAGCATAGAAATTGTTTGGTATACTTGCATTATTAGTTTCCACTCTTCTATTACATTTTTTTTCCTACAATACTTATTTAATACTTACTTACTAAACACTTTACATTTGGGATAACGTTTTTTATATTACTAATAGGGACAAATAAGCATACGGATTGCCTAATGAAGAACAGCTACCGCAGCTAATGGACGGGTGTAACACCAGCAGCATTGCAGATGCGTTATCGATCGTGATAAACCCTGGGAAAACCTCGACACGGGATTATTTTCACAACTCAATAAATTGTGGATTAGAAAAATCCGCTGAAACTCTGAAACCGCACTGTTCATTCCTTCGAATTCCGGTTCCAAAATGTGAATAAATTCTCTGCCAATAGCGAGCGGTGCGGTGACAAAATAGAATTGAGTAGGAGCCCATAGATATTACAAAACACTTCTATGAACAAAGTCCATCATACCTTCAACTAGCAGGACAAGCAAAATGACGCAAAGTATTTCAGACCTGACCTGAGTTTGCAATCGTCAATAGATAATTGTCGTAGCTCGTCTCTGATCTGAGTCACAAGGAGCTAGTTGCTCGCTTTGTTGCTAGTTGTGACTACAGTACTCCATGAGAACCTGCTCTGTAAAGCAATATCTAGTCATTTAAAGTAGGTACTCATTCGCTATGTTGAACATACCAAGTCTCTTCGTCGTTAGCTTATCCTTCACCTCCAGATGACTTCTGGACTGGAAGATAACAATCCGCTTGTACTTTTGGCGATGGTAAGGGTTGTATTCTAGAATTGAGGAACGACAGAAAATGTGGGTGAGCGACGGTAACTAAAACTTGCTTCCTATTGGAATTAAATTAGAGCAAATTCAGTCACTGCCAATGGTCAAATGTCTATACAAAAACTTGGTATCCATGTAGGATATTTATATCTTATCGGCTATCCTATAAAGAGAGCATAAATAAATATCGCAAGAGCAATTAAGCGAGAATAACAAGAAATATATAAAGGTGACAAGATGCCACCTTTGCCACGCTGCATAGAAGTCATTCCAATCAGACAAATTACGTTCGACACGTAGAGCCTACTGGTGGTCACGAAGGTAATAAATTATAACCAGTCCAACGCGACAGCTGTGAAATGTAAAAAACACTGGAAAATCAATAAGATTTGAGTACCTGAGTTACGGATAAATGAATAAAAAAATGTTAATTAGATATTGTGTCTAAAATTAAAATAATAAGTTTAATGTGTTTACATATTTGTATGTTTTGTTATCTATGAAATCTTATAATATAGATAAATTATTATATTTCCCGAAAAATTCACTCGAAGCAAACGTTGTCATTTGGTAACAAACAAAAACAAAACCGAGAAGGAATGGTGACAAATGATTAACACTTCCTGTTCTTACCTATCTATTTTACTGAAGTTTGTATATTTGTTGTTATGCTTTGTTATTACTGAAGATTGAAGATATTACTGAAGCTGTTCATAAGCAATATCATAATGAAATAACACAAGTTTATTTTTCTCCAAAATGGTTCGATTTCCGAAAGTATTTTCTTAATATATTTGAATGCAGATTTTCATATCTCTAAAATCGATGATATGAACGTTTGAACATATTTTTATATCTACAAAAGAAGCAACCGGCAGACTGACTGACCATTACGCATATAATAAACCGCTGGCTAGATTGCACTTTTTTCCTAATTTGGCATGTAGGTTCCTTATGAGCTCTACATTATGAGGCGTGCATTAAGAAAGGATTTTCGAAAATTTCCACGAGATATGGTCACAGGCGCATACTATTTTCTTACAGCTTCGGAATTCCCCGTACTAACTACTGACCCACCTCGATGCCTGTATAGACCCTGTACGAGAATGTCACCAAGCCAAACATATAAGAAATCCAGCTCAATATTTTCTAAGAAATGTGCATTTATTTATTTTTCTTTTGTTCTAGATAACACATTGGCACTCTCCCAGATTCCATGCATTTTACCCCACTGGATCCTCGTATCCGAGTATTGTAGGAAATTTACTCAGCGACGGTCTTGGTGTCATCGGTTTCAGTTGGGTTCGTATAATTTCATTTAATAAAAAATACCATTTTTATAGGACAATATCTTCTCGTAACTTTGTTATAAATCAAACTAGACATAGACAACGATCATAAGAACTAAGTCTCGAATACTTAATTAACAGTGATTAATTAGACAGCACGAATTGATAATTACTATTTTATGCAATTATGCATTGATCAAGCATTATTTTGCTATTACGAGTCAGTAATAGGATGATCGATCATTTAACGCCTTGAATATTAATCATAGCAAGATATTTAAGAAATGTGTGTTGCAAATTGTGCTGTTCAATATTTACATACACTGTAATCAACAACAACGAACTATCAATTGTACTGGTCCACTTAATTAAAAACTTTATTATGTAAACGAGAAGACCATCTGAAAACCTTGATAATGCCGTAAAGGCTTAACCGGTCGATAAAAAATAAATTCAGGTAATTATGTCGAACAGTGCAAAGGATTTTAATAACATCATAATGTTAAATAAATTCAAAAGTTCCCTTAAATGCCTACGATCACCAGTATTAACATTATATTTTATACTTCTAGATGGCGAGCCCTGCTTGCACCGAGCTAGAGGTTGTAACGATGAACTGGTTGGGCAAACTGCTAGGTCTTCCTGAAGAATTCCTTAATTGCTCTGACGGCCCTGGCGGTGGAGTTATTCAGGTACCTATATAAACTGGGATAAGTGATCTATTTTTTATTATTCTTACAAGCGTACAAGTATTATAAAGGTTTGCTTTAGTATTTCATTTCATTATTTCACTTTACAGGGCTCTGCAAGTGAAGCAACTTTAGTGGGATTACTTGTTGCCAAAGAAAAGAAAATGCGCATGCTGCTAAAAAACAATCCTAGCCTCGACGAAGGCATCACTAAATCTAAATTTATCGCTTACACTTCCGATCAGTGCAATTCATCAGTTGAAAAAGCTGGCTTACTTGGTTCAATGAAGATGAGATTGCTAAAAGCAGACACAGACGGAAGACTGCGTGGCGAGACATTAAAAGCCGCCTTTGAAGAAGACCGTGCTCAAGGATTAATACCTTGCTACGTCGTTGCTAACGTTGGTACTACTGGTACGTGCGCGTTCGATCCATTATATGAACTGGGGCCTATATGCAATGAAGCTGAGGTGTGGCTACATGTTGACGCCGCTTACGCTGGCTCAGCCTTCATCTGCCCTGAATACAGACATTTAATGAAAGGAGTAGAATATGCTGATTCCTTTGATGTCAACGTTCACAAGTGGATGCTTGTGAATTTCGATTGCTCTGCTATGTGGGTTAAAAATGGATATGATCTAATCAACACATTTGATGTTCAACGAATCTATTTAGACGATGTTAAGACAGACATAAAAATCCCAGATTACCGGCATTGGCAAATGCCTCTTGGACGAAGGTTTAGAGCCCTAAAATTATGGACTGTCTTAAAAATATACGGTGCTGAAGGCATCAGAAGTCATATCAGGCACCAGATTAGCCTCGCTCAACATTTTACAAAGTTAGTACGCGCAGATGAAAGATTCATCGTTGAACCGGAGCCATCTATGGGTCTAGTTTGTTTTCGATTAAAGGAGGGAGATATGTTAACTAAAAAGTTATTAGAAAACGTGACAGAAAAGAAACAGGTGTTTATGGTAGCTGCCACCTATAGAGGCAGGTATATAATTCGTTTTGCAATCTGCGCTCGACTCACTACCTACGAGGACATTGATTTCAGCTGGAGTAAAATTAGAGACGAAGCCGATCTTATTTGTTCACGTATCCATGTTAAATCTCAAATGGCAACAATCGATATAACAGAGCCATTAATTCTATGCGAAAAGTCCAAATGAAATAGAAATAAAACTTTACTTTAATTACTGATTAAATAACTTTTAAGAGGAAATCAGAAATCACATCTCAATAATTGGTAAGAGCGATGGCGTTTTCAACTTATAAAATTGCTACACTAAAATACTACGCGTGTACATAGTGAGAAAGGCGGAATCGATAGGCGAGACTGTAAGCACCTCAAGGTTCACGACTATTACAAACAAAAAAGATAATTTTAAAATGGACGATCACGGAGTTCGCATAGCATTAAATACCTGCACGAGCTAAAATCAATTAAAATGTATATAAAATAAAAAAAATCACGACTTGATAAAAATAGACTGGTTTCAGATTTGTTTCATTCTTCTAGTAATTGGATATTGAAATCGAGAATTATAAATGTTAAATATAAATGAATATCTCGATACTACTATTATTTTGTGTGGGAAATTCAATTGGGCACTTGTTCCTGGATCTATTGAGAGTGCATCTTAGTATTATCTGAGTGCATCGGCATTCGACTATGGTAAAATTATAGACTGCACACGAAGTCTAAGGTTCACAACAAGTCAATGCGAGTGGGACTACAACAGCAGTTACGATGATGACTGCGTTTAGTTTTGTGCTAACCCACTTTGTTATCTTTGTGTATTCTTCAGGACTAATAACCCCAAATCTAATGTGATTGTTGAAAAGTGGAGATCTAAGAAGCGCCTAATACTTCAATACCACAAGTCCACAAATGTGCGAAACAAAGTAATCGGGTTCCAGGCTTGTACGTTCAGTGTAAGGGTCCTTACATAAAGGTCCTGGGGCCATACCACCGAAGCTGAAGCCGGTTACCATCGAATATTTCGTTTCGAAAAATAGGTCTTACGTTTTAGTTATTGGCAAATATTTTCAGCTTAGTCGATAGAGCTCTAGGAGTTCTACCAGCTAAGCTAAACCTACCCATCAATCTAAGCCGACGTTTGACTTTGTCAATCAAAAAATCTGATGGTTATCGGCTTCAGTCTCGGCAGTAGGGCCCCTGGTTACCGGTCCGAGCTCTCAGTATGATAAACTTAGTGTATGGAACAGTTGAGTACTGTTTGCTTTGTATTCCCATTTAACGGCTATCTGTAAGTACCTAGGTAATTTATGTAAGCACCCTAACACATAAAATATTATTAATTTGATGTACCATTTTAAACGTTATGTTAGTCATCCCAAAAATTATTAACGACGATCACATGGTTTTTTTCTGAATCTTACTTTTATCAGGTAAACGTGAGAATGATGAAAAATATCTCAGTGATTTAGAAAATTGAGAAAAATGCGTGTGACAATCAGAGAATCTTTCATGGCCATATAACATACGAACTAAAGACATTTGATACATATATAGATAGTATTTCATCCCAAGATTTACTTATTTACTATACTTTGAAATGTTATCTCTTAAATTGTTAAGTATGTTGGCTAATTTGCCACATTTTACCTATTTTGTGATTTTGCTGTATGTAGGTAAATATATATAAGTAGATATAAGTTAGCCTCAAAAGACGAAAATAAAAACACTCGTTGATTTTTGAAAAAAAAAAAACTTATAACACGGTGCAGATCAGCGCACTTGATCGTGGAGTACATGAAGTTAACCTTATTTAAAATTTAACTTTCAGACAAATTGGCAACGATCTTTATAAATAGTTTTAAGACTACTTCGATCCACATTCACAAACCATTGTGCATATGTTATGAACCTATTCTAGCTGAGTGATCCAAATGCGTCAAGCCTTTTCTTCATTGCCGTAGTGCGTTGTGATCAAGTAGCAACTCATGGTATGATATGAATTTCGCTACCTATCGTAACTAGGCCTATTCCAAAAAGGAAGTTGACTGTTACGTCGTATTTTTTAAATGATTACTCACTTATTATGACGTTGTAGAAGGTATAAAAACTAGGCCAGAGTTCTAGCCCACGGGGCCGAAATCGAGGTTGAGTGAAGCGAGTAGTATCGCTGAGCATGTTTTCCATTTATTTCAATGGAAAATGTATTTGATGATCATTCCTCAAAGACATCATCGATCTCAATTTTTTTAACGTGACAACGTCTTATAATTCGATGGAGCCGGCTGCACGCACGAAAAAACATGACTCATGCAGCGTTACCTCGCTCTGAGGCGTTCCATTAAAATTTTCTTTTGAAAAATGCAAACATTCCGTCAGTATTTTCTTATGACGTTGTCACGTTCAACTATCGTCAGTAAACCGACGTTACAGATAACCGATTTTTTTTCGACACAAAGCTCAAGCATGTCGAGGTTTTTAATTGTGACAAGTTTCATCAAAATCGGTTCATTGGTTTTGGAGCCTATTCATTTCCAAAAGAGGCTTTTCGGCGTATATAAGCGTTCCGCTCACTCCGCTCGCTTCACTCAAATATGTTATCTTTTTCGTAATTGCAAACACGAAATATCACAAACACGTATTCCGCCACGTATTTAATGCGGTTTGGTCTGCTTTTTCGCTCAATAAGTATGTGCGTTTTGTGAGCCTGTTAAAAATTGCATAGCAAATACATGTATTTCATCATCATCTCAGCCATTGAAAGTCCACTGCTGGACATAGGCCTCCCCTCTAGATCTCTAACAACACCGGTTGGAAGCTGCTTGTATTTATTAATATGCAACATACTTGCAGGTTTAGTACTTAAAAGTTTCTTAGATAATACTTACCTACATTATCATCACACCTATTTGTTCACTACCTACTATTACTAGGATTTAATAGACTTTATGTACATAGGTACTTATTTTAGTGACTAAATATTGTTGATTGAATAAATGGAATTAAAGCAAAAATGTTTTATTTACTTCATCTCTTTTAATAATATCTACATTTAACAAAGCAGTATAAACCGCATGTTTTAGATTAAGCTCAGCTGAACTTAATCTATTTAGGAGCAACATCTAGGTTTTGTTGCATTGAAATCTGATATTGGCGAAAAAAGTTATCCTTACTTCCTTACTAATCCTTACTTCCTTACTAATATTATAAATGCGAAAGTAACTCTGTCTGTCTGTCTGTCTGTCTGTCTGTCCTGCTTTCACGGCAAAACTACTGAACCGATTTAAATGAAATTTGGTACACAGATAGTTTAGAGCCTGAGGAAGGACATAGGCTACTTTTTAATGCAAAAAAATGGTTGTAAGGGGTTAAAAGGGGGGGGTGAAAGGTTGTATGGAAGTATCGTTATTTTTAGAGCTAGAAGCTTGAAACTTATTTTTTAGGCTGTTGATTCGATATAAATAATCCTTACTAATATTATAAATGCGAAAGTAACTCTGTCTGTCTGTCTGTCCTGCTTTCACGGCAAAACTACTGAACCGATTTAAATGAAATTTGGTACACAGATAGTTTAGAGCCTGAGGAAGGACATAGGCTACTTTTTAATGCAAAAAAATGGTTGTAAGGGGTTAAAAGGGGGGGGGGGGGGGGTGAAAGGTTGTATGGAAGTATCGTTATTTTTAGAGCTAGAAGCTTGAAACTTATTTTTTAGGCTGTTGATTCGATATAAATAATCCTTACTAATCCTTACTAATATTATAAATGCGAAAGTAACTCTGTCTGTCTGTCTGTCTGTCTGTCCTGCTTTCACGGCAAAACTACTGAACCGATTTAAATGAAATTTGGTATACAGATAGTTTAGAGCCTGAGGAAGGACATAGGCTACTTTTTAATGCAAAAAAATGGTTGTAAGGGGTTAAAAGGGGGGGGGGGGGGGGTGAAAGGTTGTATGGAAGTATCGTTATTTTTAGAGCTAGAAGCTTGAAACTTATTTTTTAGGCTGTTGATTCGATATAAATAAATATGACATTCAAAGTTTGTAAAAGTTTTACCCACACGGGGGTAAACTAACAATAGGGAATAGGGGATGAAAGTTTGTATGGAAATATGTAAGGTATAAGTGAATGTTTTATAAGTTTGCGACAAGAGACAAAATATTAGTGCTATCCTGATGTAGATAACTTTTACGCAGTCATTACAAAATGAGAAACTGAAATTAACGCGAGTAAAAAACTTGCCAAGCATCGCGCCGTACTAGAGATGGGCAAAATGCCGGGCATTTACAGTAAATGCCCAAAAAGTAGTTATAAATTCCCTATTTATGCCCAAAACTAGGCATTTATTGGGCATTTACAGGTACTTACTGGGCACTTATTGTAAATGCCTGACATTTTGTCTATCTCAACGCCGTACACCACCCGTGGTAAGTTAATTGCCCTCACCAAATAAACAGTACTTTTTTGAGCGTTGTAACAAACAAAGCATTTGACCATCTGTGAATGTAAACAAAAGTGAAAGCTTAATAGTTTTATGAATGAGTCTTTATGCCTTTGCAGCCGACTCAGTCAGAAGTCGCAATATCCGAAAGGGATTTCTAGGAATAGGTTACAAATGGGTCATAAAAACAAGTTCTTAAGTACAAGTGTAAAAAGTTATACCAATAAAATTAGTTAAATTTAATTCATTTGGGTTTATAATAATTTTTTAAATAGGTTTTTATACAATTGAATAAAATACTTAAATAAGTTTATTTTGATAATAAGAAGTTTTGTTTTCTGTGTTTACGGTTAAAAGCAAAATAAAGTGTAAATAGTTATAGGGGTATAGCGCACTCGGTTCTAAAACTACCATGAGAACTTAGCTCATGAGGACATGCCAGTATGTAACATTAGCAAGCAAAAGCAGTGAGCGCGGAAGAAAGTTGCAGCAGTGTAAGCTGTTGGTTGGGATGAATGTATGTTCCACAAAAGAGCTATATAAGCACTAGATCGCACACTGTAACTCATATAAGTATTAATACGTATGTGTCTTATTTGTAAAATAATTAGCAGAAATATTTAAAAATGACAGAGACACTTTTCCACGCGGACGAAGTCGCGGGCACAGCTAGTTATTCTATATAGTAATTAAAATTTGCCTGTTAAAAGATGTATAGCAAAAGTCACTTAGAGGTTGACGTGAATGAAGTCGCGTGCACCAGGTGGTTGGAAATAAATTAGTATATTCTAAGTATAATGCTATGATACTATGAAACTCATAATGTTTCTCTATATACATACCGAAAAAAAATAGCGTTTTGTACATTATGCTCCGAAGAGAAAATAAATTACCCGGCAGAACGCGTTTATATATCGCGCGGGAGCTGTATATTACTAGCTATTGTCCGCGACTTCGTCCGCGTGATATTCAGTTTTATTACGCATCCCTGTTTAAAAATTAAAAAAATGTAATAAAATTTAGTACTGCAGCTAAAGCTTTGGGATCAGCCCTTTTAGTGACTCTTGCTATGCAATTTTTAGCAGGCGAATTTCAATTACTTTTTTGATTGAGGAAATAAAATATTACTGTTGCTTGAAGCCGAGCTTATTATTATTACTTGTGAAGACCGCAAAAATTCTGTTCAGTAGTTTTAGACATTAGCGTGTACTCGTACCTACATTGCTGCTGCGTGACGCAGGAGCTGCATTAGTTAAGCATACCTTGACTGATGACAGAGAATGACAGAGATCGGAAGACTATCTATGTTTTCGGTTATCTTTCCAACGCGTTTGACTGTGTCGACCATCAGACGTTATTGCTGACACTGGATCACTATGGAATTAGAGGAATGGCCCAAAATTTTATTGCAACTTATATACATGTTATTGTCAATATCTACCCGATAAATCTAGGCGCTCCTAGGTTTGATTAGTAAAACCTAAAGTACCTCACTTCCCTCTTCAAAAACAAGTCGAGATGAGGTTGTAGAAACTTGTGATCAACAAAACCCGATTTGCTTATGGAGAGTGAGGTGAGGTACTATTATATATTATATTATATATTGACACAATTTTTATTTTACACAACTAATTCCTTTGGCTACCTATTATGATATATAGGTAGCCAAAAAAATATATCTTCTACAGGGGCGCCGACTCCGTGGGTGCTCGGGAGCTCGAGTACCCATGAGAAATAAACAGTGGGTGCTGAGCACCCACGAGAACAGATGTCAAAAAACTGATCAGTAATCGGCTTTTAGGGATGGGGTTTTTTTCATTTAATTTTTCCCGTTTAGCGCAAATGTTTGTTGATGAAACAGATATTTGTGATGGGTCTGAGTGTTTGTGGTACCTTCGTTGTTCCTGGTTTCCATAATACAAGGGAAAACCTTAGTTTGGAACCAGGACAATGTATGTGATGTTGTCTCAATTTATTATTTTCGAATTTAATGCGCATGAGCACCCATGAGGTTTTCTAAAAGTCGGCGCCCTTGATCTTCTACACGTATCTTAGGCCCCTCCCTCCCTCCCCCCACGAGTAAACAGTAAAAGGATAAAAGTATTCTTCATATTAATCCAGAGCTTATTCTTGTCATGTACGAGTAACTAAGCCAAATTTTATTCAAAATCGTTTACTTGTGAAAGATCAAGAAACGTCCATCCATCCACACGTCATCGTTCACATTTATAGGTATATCTAATAGATACTAATATTATGAAGCTGAAGAGTAGTTTGTTTGTTGAATGCGCTAATCTCAGAAACTACTGGTTCGAATTGAAAAAATATTTTAGTGTTAGATAGCCTATATTTCAAGGAAGACTATAGGCTATATAACATCACGCTACCACCAATAGGAGCGGAGCACCAATGAAAAATGGGAAAATTTTTGTCTTATTTGGGGGCTTTCGTTGCGTGCGCTGCGTAAACAGTTGAAGTTACGCAAAAATCATGTATGATAGAATTGTAACCTCTTTAAAAGTTCTAAAAAAAAGTCCGCGACAGCATATGTCTATCTTTTAAGATTGACTCACTATAACCTTTTTTATGGTGATCAAATTTGTTTACAATTAATGTATTATTTGCAAACAAATTTGAAAGCAGGTATAAAATTAGTAGGTACCTCCATAAATTATTCACCATAAGTTTTTTTTAATTAGACGATTATGTTAAGTAGGTACTTGATTTCCTATGGTCTTAGCACGATAACTGGTATTCACGCGGACGAAGTCGCGGACAACAGCTAGTGGTAGGATAAAGTAATGTAATAATAAACACACGAGTGCAACGGCTGCAAATAAATGATAAGTGAATCAGAAGTGAAACCACGTCGGTTTGCACAATGAATCAATCAGTTTGGGCAATGAGTCAATAGCAAAAAGCATTAATTAGATGATGACCTAAGTACAAAAGAATCTGGAATGCGCAATCGATGCGATCGATCGATCAATGTCATGCAGTCTATTAACCTTTGTTTAGTTCTAGAACCTTTTCATAGAAAAACAATAGCATTTATTTTTCGCCGCAATTTTAAAGACCAGCAAATCTGGTTCGTCAACCCGTATTCATCACACTGTTGGAATATGGGTCTCCCATTAATCGAAAGGGTTTAGGGAAATAGAGCAATCATATTCAATATGCAGCCCGCGGGCCACGGGCCGCATGTGACCCGTTAAAGTTTTCTGTGTGGCCCGATAAATAAAAAGAGTCATTAATGGTACGTCAAATTTTAAGAAGTTCACCGGATAACTCTATGAGTACAGAGCAGCAGTTACCTCAGCCTAATCTTTCTTTAATATATAAAATTCTCGTGTCGGCTGGACCGATTTTTATGAAATTTTGTGTGCATATCGAGTAGGTCTGAAAATCGGCCAACATCTATTTTACATACCCCTAAATTATAATGGGAAAACAACGATTGCCAGGTCAGCTAGTCTAATTATAAAATGAATCAAAATAATTCAGAATATCAGCGAATATCAACAAGCGAGCGATCCATGCAAACCGTATTTGTGGCTCAAGAAAGACAAAAGTTGGTTAAGGCTGGTTTAGTTAGAGCATACTCCATCATGCTGCTCTACTGTGAATTCGTGGAGACATTCAAAATAATAGGCGGAAGCCATGGAACAAAGTATGGCTGTCAAAGTGTCAAAATCTTTAACGATTACGATGTCTACTTTGATTCTGTGTTCGCGGGATTGATCCCCGCACAATAGGACAAACATTTATGTGCATGAACTCTGTCTGTGCTGAATGTCTGTTTGTCTTGATCTACGTGTTTTCTGCGTATTCTGCGTATGTATTTGTTACAAAAGTTATCAAGTACATTCAGTGTGTCACGGGATAAAGTGTAAAAAAATAAAAAACATATAGGTTTTTTTTTCTGTTTTGTCGATATATTTTTTTTCACCCCCTTTCAGGGTTACACTTTATCCCGGGACACACTGTGTAGTACAAGTTTTGATAGATGACGGTATGTAATATGTCCTAGAAAATGCTGTGTGAAAGAGCCTTTACTTAATAATTACTTCGTAGCTCATTCATTTCTAGAGATATCTAATGTATTTGTACGTTTATTATCTATTAAAATTTTATCACCATGACGTAGTTTCGAAGAATTGAAAAAATGGTTCGTGGTGATAAAGATAGAGACTGCGCGTTGATGAAGATTGCCGTATGCAGCCCCGATGAAGATTTCCGTATGTGATCGAAACTAGTCGGATTTCCCGAATTTAATTAATTAATTGACAATTAAAAAAAAACCTTATTTCTACAAATATTACTCTTGGAAACGTCTTGCAATAATACGGCATACACCAACATAGTAAAAAATAAAATATAGAGAATATGCTCGAAGACTTTAGTATATGGCAGTTGGGTATAACATGGTTTTTTTTATAACATTTTTCGGTGCAGTTTAGCGCTTTAAAAAATGTTATACGAACCAGAAATTATATACTTATAAATTATTAGCCGTATGCTTGTTTACCACCTATGGGGAAAAATTGTAAATATCTATTGACCAGAAAGTAGAAAATTTAAGTAATTATATTAAACAAAATTAAACACAGCTACAAATATGATTAACACAAAGCCCGTATGTGTATCCTTTTGGAAGACAATGCTCTTGACATACGTTGTCCTCGGTCGCTTCTTCGAACTGACATGATACACGATGAGGAAGACGAATTACGTCTGAAATAAAAAAAACATAACATAATTAAAATTGAGTCTCCAACATGTCACCAACACAAACCTTCCTGGTAGCTCAGTTGGAAGAGCACTCGACCAGTCATCGAGAGGTCGTGGGTTCAAATCCCACCTAGGGGGAATGGGAGGTGAATTTTTCATTTTTAAAAATATTTATAAAATTGAGTCTGTTGATAAAAAAAAATCTAGTTTTAGAGATCGCAAAATTAATTTTTCATATGATAAATATGAAAATGTGTTTGTTTGCCCTTCTTTCAGGTCGATAGGAACCAGTGTATTAACAAGTTTTTTACGGCAATAGTTTAAACACATCCCGGCCACCCCATACAAATGTCGCGTTGTTTACTACTACATAGACAATGACGTTTATGTAGTACGTAAATGAGCGCGTGTGCATGAGGCGCCATACAAACTGTTCCAGATTTGTCTCAGAGAGGAAGTGAGGTCGACACGAGAGGCGGACGCGGACATACTGAACGAGAGAGACATACTGGAGAGTGACATAGACATTTTGTATTCCGGACATGCATTTTATTTTTACGGGAAAACAAACGTTTTATTAAAACATAAACCACGAGGGCGAAGCCCCGAGTATCAGCTAGTTAAACATAATTACCATTATGTAAAAAGGAAATTTTAATTGAATTTATTAATTAGAAAAGTTTATAACAAATGTTGCTTTACGGAACTAGTACAGTACTCATATATTCAATGGATTGTAGATACCTACTCATGAACATATTAGGGTTTACATTTATGAACTAAGCAAAATCACTCAATCACTCGATCACTCCATCACTCGATCACTCCAACACACGCAATACGTGTGTTGAGTGATCGATGAATCATTAATTTAATTTTTAATTAATTGCTTTGCGTAGTATAGTGCCAATTGGTCACAGTTTAGAACGGAAAAAAATTCCTAAAGTGAAAATTGCATTCATTGATAAAATTAGCGCCTCTTGAGTGAGTCACAAGTGAGATAGTTATTCACAAAATTCATAGCAAGTCAAAATAACTGTCCTTTTTTATACCACATCGGGCACCAAACAAGCATACAGCCCGCCTGATATAAAGCGGTTACCTACCGTAGCCTATTGACGCAGGCAATCAACAAGTATTGCTCGCGTGCTGGCAACTCCGCTGCTAACGCTAAGTCGGACGAACTTAACTTATTTACTCGCAGGAACACAACAATCCTCACTTAACAGTATTGATATTTGGCTGCGGTTTTCTATGAGGAGGAGGCACTATCCCAGTCGAAGTAACATGACCTACCTCTCTTTTCGCCGGTTCCCGTTTTGTTTATTAACAGAGTGCACCACGTGCAGGCGATGTTGGCTTTGGCCCTAATGATGGCGATGAGCTACATATACCCCAAAATGGCCGCTCCGTATCAGAAGGTCAAATAAGCAAAATGACCATGCCCATAAACGATTGTTTAAAAAATCATATTTTTTATCTACACTGTTATTATCATTACACCTTTTTCGCGTGACTGACTCATCATCGTAAAGCCGAAACTAACAAAGATATATAGAGTTACATTTGGACAGTAGTTCCGTATATAGTCGAGGCAAGTAGGTATTATTACAGAATTATAAGGAAGTTCAACAGCTATGGATGCTAAATGGGGTTTGAAAATTTGTATAGTTAAGATGAGTGTAAAAATGTCGATTTTTTTTTTTACATAGTCTATAATAAAAAATAAATTAAAAGTGGTAACGAGAAGGTATCTAGAAAATTGACTACATCGATTAAAAAATATACTGCAATAATATTTTTCTATATTATTATTATCTTTTGCAATATTTACTGCTATGCTATACCCACGTATTGAAATTTACACTTAGTAACTATATATACAAAAAGTGATTCATGGTCGTCATCACTATTTGTTGGCGCATTAGAAGTATTACTACATATATCGTAATATTCTTCTGAGTAATGTTAATGTGTAAACGTTATTAATGACAGGGCCTACCCAGATAACTAATAAATAAATACCCAGGTATATAAATACTATACATATAATACTAAAAAGATCAATACTTAATTAAGCTAAGGCCTTTTTTAATCTAATTAAAGTACGTACCAGGTTTAGGCTCATTGTTTTCGAACTCTGTATCCACTTTTGATGGCGATACATATTCATTGCTTTGAATTTCTTCAACTTTTACTCTCGTATCATCTCTAGGAAACCCACAGACACTAATAATTATTGCTAGAGAAATAATCAAAACTCGAATAGACATCGTGAAATTTAAACTTGCTTTGTTCTCGAAATGCAATGACTATCGAATGAGTAAGTGTTAAGTAACGGAACCTTAATGCGGTATTAACGATGAAATACTAGTGGTTGCCAAAGAAATTATAGATGTATATATGAGAGGTCAACCGAGCAGACTACCACGTACGTAAATTACCTACACACTTATTATGACTAGTCACTGGCTGCACTAAGGTACCTTCTACAATCGCTATACCAATTACGTATCCATGTACGGATACGTCATTAACTGGGTGCTTCGCAGTACAATGTATCAAAATCGTAATTTATTCTTAAGTGCACATAAAATATTACAGTATTTTACAGCTTTTATTTAGTTTCACTGCGGTATAATCAAATCTTGTCAGTTAAATTTGACACAGTATATTTAAATATATGCTCATTTTCTATTTATAAAATAAGGTAAATAGTTCTACAGAAATTATACAACATCATCTAGGTCAAAACTAAACAAAGATTGTGCTAATATTAAACTGGATTTTGCTTTCGGCTAAGATAAATTATACGTAATTAAATACAATTACGAACAAACCTGCATATTATAACGCGGAAAGATTTGTTTCTTTGTCTGTCCTTGGCTATACGGATGGACAAAGGCAAATACTTGTGTATCTTGTACCGGTTATAATAGAATTCATTGTTAATACTTTGCGATAGTACTCATCATTCCAAATGGCTTTTACTATGGGAGCAACTTCGTCTAGGATACAGCGACAGTTGTTTAAAAGACTCATAATCTATGTAGTAATATGATGGTTACTATGGCTTCTGAAAGTATTGCCAATTACGTCCTCTACAATATTAATCACATCAAAAAAGCAAAGCTTAACTTCATCATCATTATCAGCCTGTATCTACCCACTGCTGGATATGTCTATTATAAATGTTCAAGTTTATTTCATAATTCACGTCGAAAGGAACCAATGGATAAACATGATGTTTTTACGGAGATAGTTTAAGGTCTCCGGAGTGACATGAGTTACTTTTTATCCCAGAAAAACATCTTATTCGCACGAGAATAAAAGTTTTATTATAATAATGACCAGGCATGTGAAACTGCGGGTAATAGTTTGTATTTTATATTTACAAGTGGCGTTCCCAAATCTTTTGTATTATCTAATTTGTATTTTAATTGAACAGGATATTGCGGCTGGAAAAATTAACTAAAGTAGGTATTTATATAACACATTATAAGAAATACCCAGCCATTGTTATTGTCATTTTCTGTGTGAGTAATGTTTTTCCAGTAAACGTAATCCCAACAAAAACACTCTCGTACAAAGTAGATAGCTACTTTTGTTGACCAAAGTATCTTTTAAATTAATTAATTGGTCATGTCATGATTTTTTCATTTTTATATTTATTTAATTTTTCAAAAATTATAACGGCAGGATACTTTTTTTTCACATATATATACTTACATAAACTTATTTTTTTCTCTACATTATTATTACGTCTGAATTAAAGTTATTATATGTATATCTTTTTAATCACGGGTCAAGCCCGGTCATTTGATAGGCGTGCGCGGGGATATGGATCCAACGCGTAGAGGCCCCTTTGAGAAGTTTGATGTAATGTTGTACGCCCGCCGTGACCCGCTCAGTTATTATTATTATTTATTATGTATCCCTCTTAATTCACGAGTCAAGCCCGGTCATTTGATAGGCGTGCGTGTCTATATCCCCGGATCTATATTCGGGACTTCTCAAAGGGGCCTTTATTTTTTAACTTTGAGAAGTTTAATGTAATGTTGTACACCCGCCGTGACCCGCTCCAAGGTATATCAATGGAACGATATACCTATGAGCAGGTCTCGGTAGGCGTTGAGATTATTACAAAGTGTGATGGAAAATAAATGGTCTATAGAGATGAGATTTGGGTTCACCCAATTATTGGCTGGTATTAACCCCTTTGAACCTGATTTAATCATTTATATGGGAAAAAATATTTGCAATGTTTTTCTATATGTTTAGGCTCTATGTAACGAATATATTATTATGCAAAAAAAAGATGTTATTTATTCGTATATTTTTGGAAAATCCAGTGTCCACTGAAATGGACACCGGGTGACCGGGTCTACAGAGATACATTTTTCACCATAATTTAAGACTTGAAGAGTTTTACCCCGCCGCCACACTATGCTCCTCGCGCTGCTCATCGCCTTGCTCCTCGCGCTGCCGCGATGTTTCCCTCTCTGCCCACACTCTGCTCTACTCGCGCAATTATTCGCGACGCTCCGCACTTGGACATTTGCCTTTGCTATACAATGGACGTTGAAGCTGTGACAGCGTGCGCGATATGCATTTTTATTAGCGAAACGAAGCTTTTTTTTATGGACTAACGGTGTAAAAGATGCCATCAAACATTTCTTTTTTGCTACCAGCTCTTATAGGGAAATGTTCATGACAGACATGATTTAAAAAAAATGATTTAAAAAATATGACGCGTGTTACGCGCCCGAGCGCTCGATGCGGAATACGTCCGATGCGATTATGTGACGAGGCGATTATGTGGCCGGCCACTCGCACTCACGTTGCCGGTCCTTTGACTCGCGCCCAAAAAACCGACAAAACAGGGAATGATGGGCAAGACGAAGAGCAAGACGAGCGGCATGACGAGTAACGTGGCCACACTACGTTCCTGCCTACTTCCCTCGCCACTCGACGAGTGTATGGCAGGGCTATTATATTAAATTAAAGTCACTGTAAATATATATTTAATTATAAAAGTATCATTAAAATATACAGGAAAAACATTACATTTTTGATGAAACGTTCTAAAACAATTTATGTCACCGGTAAAGCACAATGTATGTTACACTTTATGCAATACACATGAGCTTTCCGCTTACAATCAGGTTTTTTACATCTTGTTGCATCTTTTTTATCATCATATTCTGGTAGGTGATCGGCAGTATCGTATTGGATTTCTTCCGCTGGTCTTATTTCTCCGCAACGACGTCGTTTCTTGGTGCTTAGAATATTTATAGGACTGCTATTGTCGGAAGATGGACGTCCTTTTTTTCTCGTTATTAGTGGTTGTCCCATTTATATAAGAGCATCTGCCACGCGCTGTCGAAAATGCAACAGATCCAAAATATATTTTTTGGTTGCGAACTTTGCTATCCTCTTGATATTCTAACCAGCTATTCGTTAGAGCTAAGTCGATAGCGTGGAATTCGCTAAGTCCATTTCTTAGACCTAATATCTTATAATACCTTATAATCGGATAAGTTCAGGACGTGGAATAGTTATGTATTCTTTAGTTAATTTGTTCCATCGTCGCGCCAAATCCTGATTTCCTATACCAACAAAATTCGAAGTTAAGACCACACCTTTATTGTCCATCCACTATCACTACATCCATAGTATCATTGATGACTTATTCGGAATGTCCTCTCGCCTTTTCCCCCCTTCCCTATCAGATAATAATGGAGGCTTTGCAATTCTATCTAATCTGATTGTTGATTCTACGTCAGAGAGTGGGGCGGTCCAAGTGAAATTTGGTACCTCGAATGGAAGATCTTTTCTCCATACTAAGTCTTGTTTTCTTTTTTTTAATTTACTTGGTTCAGCACTAGACCCTGTTTGCTCTTCCAATTCATCTTCTACATCACCTTCTATTGCTGGTGATTCGTTAGGATGTATAATGGCACTACCTACACGAACCTCATTTACTAATGTAGCTGATAATATCTCGTCGTCACTTTCTTCATATCCTAATAATGCCATTTTCTAGTATGTCGAACAATACATTAATATCTTTTTGTTTAGATAAATCCATGGCTAAAATAAAACCAAATTATATTGCAGTTTTCGACACAGTAGATATTCGATAGAAATGTATGTTACGTCTCTAAAGACCCATTGTCCACTGAGATGGACATACGAAAAAATACATATTTCTGAAATAATACACATTATTTTGAATGTATAAAATCATAAAAAAATAACAACAATAATAACATAAGGAATCCTAAAAAAATAAAATAAAACTAAAGACTTACTTGCTCCCGGCGTAACTATGACTATGGTCAACACTTGACTGACTGGATATTTTAACTTATCTACGTGTATGGTAATTCTTTGTTCTTTGTTTAAAGTATATTCATAGATTCGTTCCAAGTGTAATGTCATGCTTACATTAAATGTTTTTTTTTTTTTAGGGACGGGGGCCCACCACACATTCCCACCACTGTATCTCCTGTGTAGCCAGGATTAACAGCGGCGACCACCAAAAAAGGCAATGAACAATGAAGTCCATTGCAGTCCCAGGGGTAAAACTACGGCTGCCTTGGAACTCACAACGAATTTAATCAGAAGAAATTAGTAGGAGTAGGAAGCTTTTGGAATTGACTTCCCCTCTTAGCAATGTGAGAGACAGCAATATGGCAAATAAGGCATTAAAAGCCTAAAGAGATGGCTAGTCAAGTGAAGCTCAACTGCCGTGCACCACGGATTTTAAGTTTCTAACACTATTAGGGACCTAAAACATTGAGTTGTTACCTAACACATCGATTCCAATAATATGAATTGCAAAATCGTCTGAACGCTTGGTAATTCTCCCTTGTTGCTACCAAATCTGAATAGTATACTACCCCGGATGCAACTTGCAATGAATTCAACATGTCATCCCGCTCCCGCTGCCAAAGATCACACTCCCAGAGAACATGGTGTGCTGTTTGATCGAATTCAGAATTAGCAGTAGAACATTCGCATAAGGGCGACGGCACTAATTTAAACGAAAAGAGTTTAGCTTTAAAATTGCCATGTCCAGTTAAAAATTGCGCAACGGGGTGGTCGACTTCTAACCACTTTTTCTTTAATCTATCTCTTACCGATTGAAAGAACAGATACAAGTGGCGTCCTTTGGTAGAAGTTTCCCACCTTTCCTGCCATTCAGACAGCAATGTTTCAAATACTTCATTAATAGGTTTGAACAGTCTAACTATTTTTTCACGATCACGCGTTTTCAAGAAATCAGGGACCATATTTTTAGATGTATAGTACATTGAAGCGCGGCGTTGTACTTCTAAGTCTACCGGTAACACACCTGCTAGCACGGGTAGTGCCTCGGTGCTTACAGTTCTATACGACTTACATAAAAATATCAGAGCAAGGCGCTGGCTTTGAAGTAATTTACGACGTGCTGCACCTATAGTAGCCCTATCTGCCCACGCAGGTGAACCGTACGTAACACAACCTAAGTATGTGGCGGTATAAATAGTTTTTAACGTTTTGAAAGTTAATCCCCACGTAGAGGTAGAAATTCGTGTTAAGGCATAGAAATTCTTTTTTGCTTTTTCACCTACTTGCTTCATGTGCTCAATATAATTAAAATTTCTGTCCAAAAGCAAACCTAAGTAACAAACCGAACTTCTATTAGCAACAGATACTCCATTAAAATGAAATCGCGGTGAAACCTGTAAATTTCCCTTAAGCAAGAGTTGATATGTTTTATGTGGCGCAAAATCGAGACGATTACGATAACCCCAATCTGAAATTAAGCCTAGGCTAGTGTTGGCTAGTTTCTCTATGCTAGATCTTGAATTTGCATTGATTAATAAGAGACCATCGTCAGCGTAACCAGTTAACGAGCACCCTTCCGGTAAGGGTAGGCTAAAAAAATCATCAAAACCGATATTCCAGAGATACGGTCCCAACACTGAACCCTGGGGGCAGCCCTGCGTGAGCACCTTTGAAGCAACATAATGGCCAAGTTTTAATTTAGTTGTACCATTCAAAAAGTACGATCTAATGAGAGAGTAGATATTGCTAGGGCAACCTCTCACCTTAAGTTTCAGCAACAACATTGGCCACCAAGCATTATCAAAGGCACCTGAGATATCTAAGAAGATAGCTACAACATACTTGCTCTCCGAGAGTTCAACAACTTTGCGCACTGCGAGCGCAGCATCAACAGTAGACTTGCCAATGGTGAAGCCGTACTGATTTTTATGAAATCGCGGGCCACCGGGCAGCAACCGTGGCACAACCAAGCGCTCAAGCAGCTTACCCAACGACGGTAGCAGAGTAATAGGACGGTAGGACTTCGGATCGTCCGGTGGTTTATCACCGCCTTTTGGTATTATTTTTATAACACCACTTCGCAAAATGCCAGGGAAATGACCTTCTACAATACACCGAGTAAGTATTGTTAAGATAGGTTCAGCGGCTACTTTACAAGCTTCTTTAATCATTCTATTCGAAATCTTATCATCACCGGAGGCTTTATTTGTAGGCAAAGCTTTAACAATAGACATAAATTCATCCATCGACGGTACATTTGATATTGGAGTAGAAGGGCACATATCCGCCGCGCTCCTAACCTCACGATGGTAGTCACTGTCACTATCGGCGCAATCATCAGGAATTAACGCATGCAGAATTGTCTCAGCGGTCTCTTCTACACCAAGGGTATGTGAATTATTAAATTTTATATTGGATACGTATGCCTGATCAATCCGCCTATTTGCTTTAAATTCGTTATATAGGGGAGACCACGGACCCTCACTATTTAATTTTTCTACAATACGTTTTAATAAATTACCTTTGGATTTTTCAACAGCAGCGCGATAATGAGATCTAGCAATACGCAAGTCAGTTAGAGCTGTTTGATAAATTTCTCCCTCGATGTTACGTTTCTTTAATTTTGAAATCTTACGTCTAGCGGCACGGAAATTCCTACGCAACCTAACAAGGGTATCATTCCACCAATCGCATCGTCTGTTATTAACTATAGGTTTTCGGCCTAATGCAATGTCAGCGCAATACACGAATGTGTCAGACATAATTTCAACACTTTCTGTGACTGTAAGTTCACTACGAGTAAAATCCTTAGCGCGGGAAGCGAAAAGTGAAGCAAAGCTTGCCCAGTCGGCATTCTTAGTTTTATATTGAAAACCTATTAACTGTTGCCGATGTAAGCTTTCAATAACTGGGGAGAATTCACATACGATCAGACGGTGATCACTACAAGAAGCTTCAGGAAGAACGCGCCAGTTTTGTATTCGGACGTCTGCACTAGAAAGTGTGACGTCAATAAAAGACTCGCCCATAGGGCTACTAAAAGTAGGTGGTGCTTCAGGGGTATTGTGAATATGAAGATGCATTTCAGCAATGAACTCTTCAACAGCAGAGCGTCTGTCGGCATCGGTCGCTCTCAACTTGCCGTGCCATAATGGTGATGATGCATTTACGTCTGCCCCTATAATAACCTTATGACCGGTAAGAGCATGCAACACTCTTCGTAGGTGATACAAATGCGAATCCACAGGGTCAGAAAATTGAAAATAACAACTGACTACAAATACTCTCAAATATGGAGATGTTACTTCAGCTACCGCACAGTGAGTGGACATTAGGTGATTGATTGATGTTATAGTAAATCCGCCTCTTGGCGCATATATACCCGCGCGCGACTTGTTATTAAGTTGTATAAATTTACTGTTTAATTGCGATCTTTGGTACTGCTCTTGAACTAAAACAAGGTCGAGCTTATAGTCCGCAACGAGCTTATCTAACTCGGACGTTGCAATTTTGTCGTTGTGTAGATTTAGTTGTGCAATTACGACGTTAGCCATAGGTAGTATTTAAAATATTGAACTCTAACCGAGCTGCGTATGTGGGACAAGACTCTGACCCGATCTTGTGGTCAGCAGTCTTTTTTTGACGCCTACAAGCTGCGCATGTAGGTTTGAAGTCTGCTTCAGACTTCTTCAGACATTCCCGTGAGTCGTGTGCTTCGGCGCAATGAGCGCAGGTGGGGTTATTCGCAGAGCAGTATTTACTGACATGCCCATATTGCTGGCATTTTAAGCAACGCACGACTTCTATATCGTCCACGAATCTACATGTGGCAAAATCTATAAAAATCTTATCTTTTGTCGAAATAAGGTGTTTGCGTATTTCCGGGGAGATTTCGACTCCCATCCACTTCCTGCCGTAGGCAGTAGGACGACGACGCACGATTTTTATGTCTTTTAGGTAATCCGAAAATGTAATTTTTAATTCGTCCTTTATATTCTGATTATATAACGCGGCTAAAAATTTTGTGTCGTCCATTGTGTCCGGAATATCTTTTATAATAATACGCGGGCGGCGTCCTTTGGGCTTTTCGAGCTTAAGTCCAACCGATTTTATGCTTTCAATTGACTGCAGCTTTTTAATTTGAGCGTCATTGGAAACGCGTACTACTACACCGGATTTCGCAGTTTTCTTGACCCCTACAATTTGAAAGCCATCATCGGATGGCTTAATGGCTTTCATAAGTGCCTCCTTAGTCGCTTCGGATGTTGTGAATTCCGCCGATCGTTCTTCAGTTGGATAGGCTACGACGCAGGGCACTGGCTCGCGAGTTTGAACCGGCTTAATTTGTTTTGGCAAGCGAAGTTTTAGTTTTTCGGCGTACGACTCGCTAGCCTTAGTTATAGGCGCAACGGGGTTATTTTTTGCATCTAATTTTAGTGCTAATAAATCTCGTTCGACAAGAGCGAGCTTTTTTTCCGAAATAGCGAGGTGTTTTTCCGCCGTGGCTGACTTTATGGCTAGCATAGATATCAGTGAGGTAACTCGTTGGGTCATGCCCATTATTGTCGATTTATTTGCAACGCCAATTCGCGAGGTCTGCCCGATAATTATTTCATTAATTTTTGCCAGACATTCAGAGGATTCGCGAACAAATTCTACATAATCAATATTTGGATCAACAATTTCAGCTGAGGTGCTAAGGCTTAAATTGTGTAAGTTGTCTATGTTATCTGTGCTTGCTGACCGCTGTAATCGCTTTTCATCGGGTGATAAATGGCTTGGCGATATATCACCTAATGTTCTCTTAGCATTAGTTGCCGGCGGAGATCGCGGCGTCAAATTACTACGGCCAAAAATTGGTGTCGTGCCACCAGGATCATCGGTATTACTAGACATTTTATTTATGTTACGAGTTAGCAGGAATAAAACTATTACCTATCAAAATAAAATTTTCCCCGATTCAGGGGTAAATTTATAAAGTGACAACACTGAGAGACTTTGTTGTACTAATATTAATACCAATAAAAAACACTAATAGAATAACAAAATATGAAATTATTACGTACCTTTTACGGGCCAAACCTGTTTTACGATTGATGCAGCTGCAGTCAAGAAGCACAAAAATATTTTTTTTAGTATACCTACTAGTTTGCGAATAATAATCACTGTATTTACTTATTTACAAATAAAACCTAAATAAGATCGAAATTTAAAGCGAAAATGATAAATTCAGATGAGATCACCAAAATTCACCGAAATGCCCACACACTTTACGAAACAAATTAATAAAATTATTTAATTTGCAATATTAAATCGCACAGACAGCTTAGTTCGACCGTCTCGCAGAAGCGCGGGAGGGGGATTAAATGTTTTATAAACATACAGTATGTTATGATATGTACTAGATCATGTCCATTGAGATGGACAAAGGGAACGAAGGGGTTAAGTCCACTTAATACCGGGCTATTAAAGAAGAGGGACGGACGCCTGTCATAACTGCTTCTATTGCTAGTTATTTGAGGCAGACGGTGGCTTGCCACTCACTAGATAGGCCCCCGAAATGCCAGGAAATTGGCCGAGGGCAGAGCAGTTGAAAAATCGTTTAAAAAAATCGATTTTTAATCGATTGTTTCATATAATAAAATCTCTTTAAAAAATCGATTATTATTTTTAAAAAAAAATGATTTTAATCGATTGTTTCTAAAATCGATTATTTTTCACATCCCTACTTTTTGGCCGCGGCCGTATTACGTTTTCACATTTTCTCGCTTGATGTGTTTGTGTCTATTATTAAATTGCGCTCGACAGCAATTTAATAATAGACACAGCAATTAAAAATAATAATTATTATTTTTCAAAACCAGTTACTTTAAAAATGGATGAAATTATAGAATATTCTGAACAAATTATTTTTAGGTTTTGCAACTGTCAAAAACGCCAAAGAAATATTACATGGTAACCTGGAACGGAACGCAAATGTCACTTTTACGACCCAGATTACAGCCATTTATTCTGGGCCATCCATCTAATGGATGGCCCAGAATAAATGGCTGTAATTGTGCGGTTGTTTTTGTGAAAAGTGCAGCTTTATAAAAAGAAAACAGAAAGTTAAGTCGTACAATTTTTTGTTATGTTGTAGATTTTGAGTTTTTCTAGTGATATAGACAGAGATTACCCTTCGATCATTATAATGATCGAAGGGTATTTTCTGTCTATAATAAAAAGGCGTGCTCAAAAAGACACTGTTTCCAGAGCGTCAAACATATTTATTAAAAAAAATCTGCATTTTCTCTTTTGTCTGTCATGTCATGTCATAAAATGTCAATAATTATATTTTTTCATTTTTTGATTTTTGAAATGTTCGCTTCACTTTGTAATATCTCGTTTCTACGATATAATGAAATTTGATTACTTTTTACATACTGTGTTGGAGGTATATTACACAGGTTGAAGGTTCTTTACTTTTAGTTCATCAGGAAGAATATTTACTACCTGCATTGCCTGGTTATAGTGTTTTGGTCGAAGCAATTTATGCACACGAAATAAATATAATATTTATTTCATTTTTAAAGTTATCGATATATAACGTTGTTAGAGTCCTACTGCAATAAACAATCATCAGTGTTTGTGTTATTCTTTGTAAATATCCATAATGGTATACTTGCATTTTCCTTCTAATCTTACTGAAGAGGAACTGATGCTACAAGCAAAGTACCAGAAATTGAAAAAAAAGAAAAAGGCGCTGCAGGCTTTGAAAGCACCAAAACAAGAACCAGAGAAACCCATACTACCTAAACGGCCTACAGAGGCACGTGACGCACGTGAAATTGCCCGCAAATTGATTAAAAGTGGCGCTATACAAGCAATAAAAAGTCCTCCTCCACAACCTCAAAATGCTACGTTTAAACGGCCGCGAGCAGGTATTTATATAATAATAATTGAGAAAAATTTTACATACAGTTTGAATATTTTAATAATTTAAGAGACAAATATTATGTAAATAATATAAGTGAAATTAAAGGTATCGGTATTTAATATTAAAGATTATAAAACATTATCAATAGGTACAAAGTATTTCTTAACCTCAAGGTTTCATAACTTTTATTTATATCAATATTTTTTATCTAGAAGAACCGGTGAACTTTGTATAGCTTACATATGGGATTACAAAATACCTAGTTGTTTTTATTATTTTCCTCGCAATTATTCCACATTTTCTTAACATATAAACCTTCCCTGGCCTACAACAAACATATTAAAAATTGCGGAATTGGTCCAACCACTCTCAAGTTTTGGCGATACTAACAAACAGCAGAAGATTTGTATACCTAAACTAGCTAACTCAGCAATTGTTGTTCTGCTATATTAGTTATTCCTAGTTCTCATAATATACCAAATAAATATAATAATGGTTTCAGAGATGTGCCACAAACACTTATATGAGATTTTTATGTAAATAGATACCCATATTTATTTTCACTCTCTAGGCCGGGAGCGCAAATTAAGTGGTTCAGCTGGCGCAGCTGGAGGTGTTGCATCATATCAGCCATTTAGTGCATCACAAGAACCTCCGCCACCTGAAGAAAAGGCTGCACCAAGAGTTAAATATCTTTATGACTCCTTTGTAACTGCACGTGAAAAGTAAGCAAAACTTTTTAAATCACTGGAAGTACTTAGTATAAACACTATTATTCCAAAGACAACTTGATTTGTTATATACTTGTATACTCAGTAATCCTTTAGTCGACTAAGGTCTACAAATAAAATTTACTAGGTAAAAAAAAAAATACCATAACTATAATAATAACAAGAAAGCAAATTGAAGAAGCTTCTGAAACATCTGCATCTCCTTATTAATCTTATGCTTTGGTCAAGGACAGTATTTTGGCAGTTTTTAGTATCAATTTCAGTGAAACATCTTGAAAACAAACTTCCTTGCCTATAAAGTTTGTGGCTCAAGTAATATACACAATGTTCAGTACTGCCTTACCAGCTTTTTTTTTCTGTCTGATCATAGAAAATTTTCATAAAAAACAAACACACAATGACGCCATGGAGCTCCTTACATGCTCTTTAATGAAATTCTGTTTCTAGGGAAGAGAAAACACCTCGTACTCATGCAGGAGGTGACACTCCAGCAACAAGTGGTGGAAGAAGTTCTACTTTGCAAATTACAGGATCTCAAATAACAGAGGAAGTGATTAGACGTCGTTTAAAAACATATGAACCTTTCACATATGCCCAAGAACCTGATGATGATAAGTATGTTAATTTTTTTTTTAATTAAGGTCTGATCCATTTATCATATGATATTTTTGGCAACTTTTCGAGTGTGACATCATTAATGACTAGCCACTACAATAACTACGTCCAGTGGCAGATACAAGCATACGGCCCGCCTGATGTGAAACGGCCACCATAGCCATATTAACACTCGCAACACAAAATATCGCTCGCGCGCCGCCACCCCCGCCGCCAACGTAGCATCTCCTTCTTTTCTGGTGACCTCACTCACTCGCTGGAACACAACAAACCTCAAGGGAATTGTTATTTAGCTTACAATTACGCTCCCTACCTCTCTTATCGCCAGAGCTTCGTTTGCCAGTCAACAGGGTGCACCGCATGCAGGTGATGAGGTTGGCTTTTTGTTCAAAGATGTTGATGAACCACTTACACCCCTTAGGTTATAAGTCAATTTGCAATCGCCAGGAATGAACATGAAATTTAGTTTTTAAAGAGTCTATAATACTCTTTGGATCTAAAGCTATCTGAGTGAAAGAAGAGCAAACATTAATGTTTATGTAATATGATTTAATTGTATAATAAGTTTATATTTAGAACAATTCCGACAATGTAGCTTTGAAACACATAATTGTATTGGTCTGACTGCAAACATTGGCATGGGTTCACCACACTATCTGTCTGTATTTGCGACAAAACGGCTGAACCGATTCCTCAGTGAAATTTGCCATGGACATACATTGTATTCCGAAGAAAGGAGGCATAAGCTACCTTTTAATGTGGTAAACATTTTTTAATGTGGTGGTTTTAATGTGGTAGCCAATCTTAGCATGCATTTTATGGGAAATCTATAAAACAGTGGACAGAAGTAACTAACTCAATTTAGATGAAGATTGATACATAGTTTTGGATAATACCTACCAATCATAAAATTCATTTCAGGGTATTTTTAACGTTCGACTCTGCGGAGATTGCAAATCATGCCCAAGTAGCACTGGAGGGTTGTGAAGAAGGCTGGCGAATAACTTCCGCCCGCAGACCGCCTGCAGCCGGAGCCTGGGCGCCAGCTGCGTCACCACGCAACCCGCCGCCACCTAAAGATGCTAAGCGCACTTTACTCACTTATGACGATATATTCGATTAAATATTGACCGCTATAATTGTGTATGTCACTTGTTTCATTTTCTTTCTGCAAATATGTACATTACATTTTGAGGATTTTGTGTGAAAACAATGTGGACAAATCCGCTTAGCGTGAAACATACTATAGAAACAAGCAAGCATAGGCCGTCTTTTCGTTTCTGATATTTTTTATGATCTTCACATAAAAATCTTTATACAAAAAAAAATAACCGACTATGTAGTGTAAAAGTTAACATATTGTGTTTCCCTCATCGTATGGTATTCGCCGCAGGAGGCAGAATTGCAACTTTTCTCAGTCGAAGCGCCGCCGGTTGGAAACGGCGCGTCTTATACAATACGGCGCTAATTTTTATACATTTTTTATACTACGTCGGGTGGTAGACAAGCATGAAGTAAAGCAGTTACCGTAGCCATATTAACGCTCGCAAGATTAAATATCGCTCGCGCGCCGCCACCCCCGCTGCCAACGCATGCTGCGTCCTTTCTGGTGACCTCACTCTCTCACAGAAACACAACAACCGTCAAGGGAATTGTTATTTGATAGCGGTATTCTGTGAGGTGGAGGTACATACATTCCCCAGTCAGGTAGCTTACAATTACGCTCCCTACCTCTCTTTTTGCCAGAGCTTCGTTTGTCAGCAATCAGCAAGGTGCACCGCGTGCAGGTGAAGTTGGCTTTGCTTCAAAGATGTTGATGAACTTACACCCCAAATTATATACATATTATATTGTCCTATAAGCTTTTATACTACAATCTTAAAGTTAATATACCACAATACTATACAACCAAATTCAACAAATTAGAACACGAAGCACTTATTAGCAGTATACTCATATTGTTTGCCTGTCGTAAATTTGGCACATTTTCAATTGAAAAATTGACCTGCCCCCCTAGGTGGAATTTGAACCCACGACCTCTCGATGAACGGTCGAGTGCTCTTCCAACTGCAACAATTTTTGCATCTTATATTTCTACTGTGTGAATTTTTCCATTTTTCAAAAAATATTTATCTGGCAAGTTGGCCAAGACAACTATTTAAATAATAATAACATTTTCAATTAATCATCTTTTTATTCACCTAAGTACTTTTTGACGTGAATACGTCCTTATAATTGCTTCCATAAGGAGGCAATTCTATGCTATAAACGAATGATAACGAAATCGGAGGATACAGTATGATGTTGCAGCTAAATATCTATCATCTCCATCCAAAATTCAATCACACCACTGGGTTGAAGGATCAAAGAATTTATTACGCAAAGTAAGGACTATGGAACATCGCATGCGGGGGAGCGGGAAGCGCTGCCATTTAGAGATAATTTTAGTGCATGTAACTTAATCACGTATAACACACGGCTGTGTCCATGACACAGTCACATCCCATTTTTTTTAACAAAATTAATATATTCTACTAGTAAACTTCCCATAGTAGGTACCTAATTCACTTATTTGGATAACTGTTGTCAACACTGAATGAATGTAGTTTGTCAAGACTTTTTCGCCGGAACTTGTGGTTGTGGTGGTGGTGTTAGCGTGGTTGTGATGCTAAGCAAATTTTAATGACTATTGATATTAATTCCTAATAGGTACAGTGTTAATACAATTTTATGCACTCAAATGATCACTTGCAGCTTAATAGCTGCCAGTGATCATTTGAGTGCATAAAATTGGTAGAATGTTTTATATAAATGTGTTTAAATAAGCTCTGTCGAGCTGTTCCAAGAAGTCGTCCAAAACAGAAGTAAAATTGTACTAGCAGCGGTTAAGTTATTACAAGTAATTAAGTAACGTGAAGATTTCTCGTGATATTTTTCGGCTTGACCCTGGAAATAAGATGATGAAATAATATAGACGGGCTATAGGACTTATTTTTTCAGAGCTGTAAAACCATCTAATAGAAACATATCTCTGATTTGATTATGCATCATTCTTATTCAGTCACGTTCACGTATGTATACACGTTGGCCGAGTGTAGGCCAGCGCGAGCGTTGGCAAATGGGTATTAAGGCAAGTGCTAGTGTCCACACGTTGGACAAGTGCGACGAGCGCCAATGCAAGCGGCCAATGTCGACGAGTGTTAGTAGAGGTGGCCACACGTTGGCCACTGTCAGTGTTAATTGTGCACTGAAACACTATGGACGTCGACATTGAATTTGCTGCAGTGCAGCTTCGACTATTTACCTAATGAGCATATAAAACTATTATTTGGGGTGTAAATGGTTTATATTGTTGGTCGTGTGGTTTCCGGCAGACTAGAATAGAATCACTCCGTTTCTTGCCGTAGATGTCATACAAGGCGACTAAGGGAAATACATCCCCAACCCGTTTGGCCAGCGTGGGGAGTGTAGGGCAAATCCTCCTTCCGTCTAGGACGGATGAGAGGGCCGTGCTCGTGCTCCTGTAGTGGAGACTAAAATGGACCTAATGATGATGAAGTGGTTTATAAACATCTTTGGACCAAAATCAACCTCACCTGTACGTGGTGCATCCTGCTGACAGTAGAGGTTCTGGCGAAAATAGAGGTAGGGCATAGCGTATTTTTTAAGCTGCCCGCCTGGGAAGTACCTCTATCTCACAGAATACCGCAGCCAAATAACAATTCCCTTGAGGGTTTTGTGTTCCTGCGAGTGAGTGAAGTCACCAGAAAGGAAGGAGTTGCTGCGTTGGCAGCGGGGGTGACGGCGCGCGATCTATATTTCATGTTGCGAGCGTTAAAGATTACGTTAACTGCTTCATATCAGGTGGGCCATAGGCTTCTCTGCCACCCGACGTAGTATAAAAAGAAATATCTCAGTGTATACCATAATAAAGTGGTAAAAAAGAAAATAATAAAAATATAAAATTATGGATTCATTTTGATAATATTCCAAAAATTTTAAAGTATCTTCGATGCTAGTAAGCAACAATATTACTATATTATACACGTTTGACAGCAATGGATGTCAACCGTGTAATGGCGGGTCACATACAAACGTGTGGACGCCACTGGCCGAGCGCCTTTAATTTGTGCACAAAAACCGACAGTGCTCCGAAGTGAGGCAAGCGATCACGAGTGACGGCGAGCGAAGATAAGTGCCGCCAAATGACCTCTACACACGTAGGCGCTTACCTTCACTCGGCCAACTAGGCGAGCGACACCGAGTGATGATAAGGCAAAGCAAATAGGCTGCCTACATGTTGGCGCTTGCCATCACTCGGCAAAGCTCGGCCAACGTGTATACCGACTTTAGAATAACACTATTTTCATTCATTCTCTTTTGTATTCTGTATCAATTCTCTAATCTACTTTACTCTTGTCTCTTTTAGCCCTGCCACACTCTCGTCGAGTGGCGAGGGAACTGAGGGAAGTGGGCAGGAACGTAGTGTGGCCACGTTACTCGTCATGCCGCCCGTCTTGCTCTTCGTCTTGCCCATCATTCCCTGTTTTGTCGGTTTTTTGGGCGCGAGTCAAAGGACCGGCAACGTGAGCGCGAGTAGCCGGCCACATAATCGCGTCGGACACATTCCGCATCGAGCGCTCAGGCACTAAACACGTCTTATTTTTAACCAACTTCAAAAAAGGAGGAGGTTCTCAATTCGACTGAATATTTTTTTTTGTATGTATGTTATTCGATACTTCGCGAATTGTGAACCGATTTTCATAATTCTTTTTCTATTTGAAAGGGTATGATTGCAAGGTGGTCCCATATTCAGCAAGTCAGGATCTGATGATGGGATGATAGGGAAATCAAGGGAAACCCTTCAATTTTATAAGCACGTGTGGTCAAATTTATTTCTTTTATTTGAAAGGGTAATTGCGAGGTGGTCCCATATTCACCAAATCAGGGTCTGACGATGGGATCCCAGAAAAATGGAGAGAAACCCTTAAATTTGCCCTGTGGTTGCCAGCAGAATAGAATTGCGCCACTCCATTGCTCTGCGCTGGATGTCGTACAAGGCGACTATGGAATCTTGTGTCATGCAATAACTTTTCTCCCGGAAGACGGGCAACAGCGTCTGCCGGGGTATACCACCAATAAGCTGCGCTCGCCAACTGAAGTCGGTTTCAATTTTTTTTTAAATCATTTTATTAATTATTTTTAAATCATATGTCAGTCATCAACATTTCCATAGAAGAGCTGAAAGCAAAAAATAAATGTTTGATGCATCTTTTAGACCGTTATTCCAAAAAAAAGCTTCGTTTCGCTATACTAAAAATGCATATCGCGCACGCTGCCACAGCTTCATCGTCCATTGTATATCAAAGGCAAATGTCCAAGTGCTGAGCGTCGCGAATAATTGCGCGAGTAGCACTGCTCTACTCGCGCAATTATTCGCGTTTAATTAATCAATTAATTATTTAATGTGGGCAGAGAGGGAAACATCGCGGCAGCGCTGCAGCGCGAGGAGCAAGGCGATGAGCAGCGCGAGGAGCATAGTGTGGCGGCGGGGTTAGATTTAAACTTTGGCGCGAACCGCGAACTTGGTGAGCGCGGTAATGCTTTTAATAATCATAATTTTATGTACACTGAGTGCAAGTTATCAATTGAATGCATAAAATTAGTAGAATCTTTGATTAAAGGTGTTTGAATCAGGACTAAAGTCATGCAAAAGAGCAGAAAAAATGCACTACACTACTTTACACAAGTAATGGAGGAACAAGAACCTGACGATATTTTTCGGCATGTCACTGAACTTCACTGAAGCTGGTAATAATTTATAAATAAGAAAAAGACGAGCACAAAAGGGTATGAATTCCAGAGCCGTAAAGCTATTCGATAAAAAAAATCTCTTTGATTTAATTCGGTCATTCATTCTCTATTCTCATCATTCTAACCTAATCATTCATTCATAATTTTCAAGTACACAAGTTATTACGTGCCGGTTGCAATAAAATAAACTCAAAAAAAATATTAAAAAATGTTTCGTCTAGCTAAAAGTATTATCCCTGCTGTTTCAAAACCAACAGTGCAAAGAAGTACTCAACATAATAATATTTTAATAATTTTTCAAGGTCGCAAATTGTTGTCTAGTGCAGGTAAACAACATTGGTTATCTATTTATCATTTATTACTTTATAATTACATTGGTATGTATCTATTCTGTTGTAGGTTTATATTTGGAGCATGATTTAGTATTACTAAATAAATATGTACCTTAGCATTATTTTTGATGATCACTATTACGTACTTTCAGCGGGACAGTCCCGTTTCTATAGCTGCTTTAATTTGTGACATGTAGACTATTTGCATTGATTATTTGTTGTATATTATACCTAGTTCACGCCATATTATAGATGAGTTATAAATGATTGGACTAAATTATGAAAGTAGGATGTTAGGAATAGTATGATTCACGGCTATATTAATCTATCAACAAATTCCAAAAATGGCGTGAACTTTGAAACCACTAGAAATGTAAGCAGTTCTACATGTCACAAGTTCAATGCCAGTTGCCCAAACCTATAATATTAGATAAGTAAATACATTTTATTAATTAAAAATGGATAAGTAGAAAAAGTACAATTAGGTTCACAAAGTACATCTCGTTCTCCCCATCCTCACATCACATGAGTTGGTTTTTCCAAACACTGTATTTCAAGATGTCTATCATACTGTTCCTTATACCCTCTTAACCTTCCTGTACCCGTATCAATTTTTATGACCCTTATACCCGCGCAAGGTCTCACAGACTGAGATTTCTGAACCTTGTTTTGTGAAAGTTTATTTAGAAATGCTATATGTGTAATATATAATATATATTTTAAGTACAAGGCATACACAAATAGAAAATACCATTTAGTAACTTATTTATTTATTACTTTATCAGTACTGAGACTTGCAACTAGGGTTGCCAATTTTTATTTACAAGAAAAACAGTATATTAAAAGCTGCGTAGCAAAACAAACAGTATACTAAGACCCAGTGCACGCGGAGCAGTACAATAAACAGTGCTATGGTCAAATGAAGTTTTTTTCAACAGTAGCAACCCTACTTGCAACACTGCCTTCTAAATTCCAGTTTTTTTCTTAGTACTACTAAACAGATCATAAATAATATTTTTACTTTATTGAAACAAAAATATAAAAAAACTTCTAAAATATAAAAAACATATGTTAAAAAATATAAATGACATTCGTTTTCTTAGGTATGAGCATCACCATAGCAATCAGAGCACACCATAACCGCATGTTCCAAACGAAGACAAACAATTGACGCTAAATATGACTAGACGTAGGTCGCCTATGACCACGCTACAGGCACTAAAATAAAGCTAGCAACTAATTCGGCAGTTAGCAAAAAAAGGGATTCTCAATGCTCCAGGGAAAAGAAATAACTTCATATAAGTCAATCAGTTTTTTTTAATTTCACATACATATAGCAAATAAAGTACTACTTAAAAATGCTTTGCTATCGTAACCTCTAATTTCAAATACAATGAAATCCCGAAAATTTTCGATAACAGTTCATTAAAAATACAGATCACTCTACCTATTCCGATCACTGGTTATCAAAGGCGGTAGTAGCTCGCAAGCGATATTTCATAGTGCGAGCACTTATATGGCTACAGTAACTGCTTCACATCAGGCGGGTCTTATGCTTGTTCGCTGCCAGACGTAATATAAAAAAGAGACTTAAAAAAATTTACAGGTAATACTGCAATTTACAGGTTTTTCAAAAGTTGTCTTGTTTATTTTAAATAAATAAATCTACTATGGTCAATGTTGATCTGGCTCATTAGCAAATTCAGATGTTAAGAGCCCTATTACATTTGCACGCTGACGAGCTCTCGCGCAGTACTAAACCCGCGAAGGCCGCCGGTGCATCGTTTTTTGTAGTAATTTTGAAGTTATATTTATCGTTTTTATTGAATTATGATAATAAATTCATGCTAAAAAGTTTATTTATCATGAAGTAACAATTATTCTCGTATAAATATTGCTTAATAATATTATCATTTATTCGAGGAAATTAACAGTTTACTTAAAGCTATTTTCGAAGTATTTTTGGGTAAAAGAATGTTTTTTTTTCTATATTAAATCAATGATATTTCAAAATTCCGAGGCCGCTATGTACTATACGACTATATAACAAATAACATTCTATTTTTTTTATTTAATTTGTTTGGAACAGTAGTACAATCCAGGAGCTCAAAATAGTGAATGCGCGCATTTTACGAAAATCTATCTCTGCAAATTTTGGGTTTATTAAAAAAGTTAAGCAAAATTTACAAAAAGCGAGGCCGCTATGTACTATGCCAATAGATATTCTATGCTATTCAATAAGTCAACATTGTTAATGTATTTTTGTTTCCGAGATCAAGAACGCCAAAATAGGCCATTTTACGCAAAAATCACAGTCAAAATGTAATATGGCTCTAAAAGCCGTACAGTCATGTTTTGATGTAGTATATTTGTCGCTTTGTTTAATTATTAAATTAATGCAAGTGTAAAATAAGATTATCATTGTAGTCTTTGGCTATTTAGTCACACTCAGGTAGAGAGTGACTAAATAGCCAAAGAGAGAGCGACTTTAGAAGGAATAAAATTTGCCATGTGAAAATCTAACTATACAAGATGGATTTTTTGAATTGGAGGTACCAGTACTCTAAACAATGGAGAATCAAATTTTACTAAAAAAAACCTTACTTTATTAAAAAAAGAAGCTGTATTCAAAATTACAAAAAAAACATCGGACGCGCAGCATGCGCCATCATAGCGAAATTTATTTATTTATTTATTTTGGCCACTTTCCCGAATTGATATCGGAAAACCAAGGTCGCTTTACATTATGTACTACTTTTTGATGCTCTATACGAATCCGAAGTCAGAATTTCGAAATTTTGAGTTTCATGGCAACGGACGGACAGACAATTTTTTTTATTTATTTATTTTGGCCACTTTCCCGAATTGATATCGGAAAACCAAGGTCACTAATCTTTTAGGTTTTTTTTTCTCAAAAATATATGTTCTGCCAAGTACTTACCAACACGCTTGAGCCTCTGCACACACCGAGATATTGGTAATCTGAGTATGATATGATGGCGGTCCTCACATCAGGCGGCTTCACCTGTGCTTTTCATCAAGCAATAAGGAGACATTTTGACCTACCACATTAAAAGATAAATAAATAATGGAATGTTTCCTTTAAGTGAAATTTCCTATTTCCGTTGTTTAGAGTGCTTTCCGTTCAGATATGGCATTAAACCCTCAACAACAGGGCGGATTTGTAGTCTGGGCCGCCCTAGGCCGTGTCTTAGATAGTATCGTGGTCGCCTTAGGTTGTATCTTGATCCTCATTAGCCGGCTCCTTATTCCTTATCATATAGTATGGTGGTTCTTATAGCTTCATACCTATTTATATAATACTTGCCCAACAAACAAAGATTTAATATTTTAAAATTACTCCTAGACCTAGGGATTTTCCCTGCGCTTACATCTATGAAAGAACTTAATAACCTTTCGCGTCTTATATGACCACATGGTCCCATAGTGACACAGAGCATGGTGGGTATAGCGTTGGTACAGAATGGACAGCTCGCGGTACGCGAGGTATTAACAATCAACATACACACAAATAGATAAAGGAATACTATTTATCTAAGTGTAATAAATAATATGTAGTATTTACGTATTAGTTGTATATTTAAGTATAGATAATGTAGGTAGGTATTTCATACATTTAATGTTTTAGGTAAGCTATAAAAGTAATATGTTTGTATTGCATAATAGTACGTTTATAATAATAGTCTGCATAGGTAATGTTGATTGTCTTCCATTTAAAGACTGTTTATCTTACTGCCTGTATGGTTGACTGGAAGTTGATCTTTTGTAGAAGTAAGCATACGGCACGCCTGATAGTAATCGGGTAGACTTGTGTAGTTCCTGAGTGAGTAGTTCAATTGTACCATTTCACCATACAAGCCGGTTCTTGTCACTCACTCTTTCTTGTCCCATGTAGTTCACTGCGTCATTTAGTTCAATGAGTGACAAAGAGTAAAAAGACCGGAAATACATAAAGCGTACGAGCTAGAATGAGAGAGATACGTTGTAATGCCAAAATTGCTGATAGAGAGCGAAAAGGACGGAAGATTCTGAAATTGTTCGTGATAAAACGAGACAGATAGTTCCGTGCGTGGTTGACTGACCGAATTAGAACTCTAAGGCTAAGGACATAAGAACCATAAGCTGTTAGCGAAAATATGCTATAGTAGTAGTACAAGGCTCAATTTTTATATTAATTATTATTTTAACCACTAAATAATTTCTTTTTACTCAAGCTTGACAGTCCTAAGCCTGTGAAAAGTTTGAAGGAAAATCAATATTTGGAAGGAAATTTATAAAATATTTAATTACTTACTTATTTAATACAAAAATACAATGTCATCAAAATGATGCAATAGAACATAGAAAAATGTAGAAGGAATCAGTCAACAGAACTACTGAGTCGATTGAATCAAAGATACATTGAACTAAACGAACTAAATGAGTCAAAAGAACTACAGAAGCAATTGAACTAAATGAACTAGATGAGTGATATAGTTCATTTGCGTCAAAAGAACTGCATCTCTCTTTTCAGTTCAGTGAACTGTTTTGCGCAAGTCTATAATCGGGTACTGCGGTTTATCACTGCACGCAATATAATACAAGGGTAGACTTGCGGAAAGCAGTTCACTGAACTGAAAAGAGAGATGCAGTTCTTTTGACGCAAATGAACTATATCACTCATCTAGTTCATTTAGTTCATTTACTTCTGTAGTTCTTTTGACTCACTCGTTCAGTTTAGTTCAATGTATCTTTGATTCAATCGACTCAGTAGTTCTATTGACTGATTCCTTCTACATTTCTATTGCATCATTTTGATGACATTGTATTTTTGTTTTAAATAAGTGTAACTAATGAAATATTTTATAAATTCCTTTATAAATATTGATTTTCCTTCAAACTTTTCACAGGCTTAGGACTGTCAAGCTTGAGTAAAAAGAAATTATTTTGTGGTTAAAATAATAATTAATATAAAAATTGAGCCTTGTACTACTACTATAGCATATTTTCGCTAACAGCTTATGGTTCTTATGTCCTTAGCCTTAGAGTTCTAATTCGGTCAGTCAACCACGCACGAAACTATCTGTCTCTTTTTATCGCGAACAATTACAGAATCTTCCGTCCTTTTCGCTCTCTATCAGCAATTTTGGCATTACAACGTATCTCTCTCATTCTAGCTCGTACGCTTTATGTATTTCCGTTCTTTTTACTCTTTGTCACTCGATTGAACTAAATGACGCAGTGAACTACATGGGACAAGAAAGAGTGAGTGACAAGAACCGGCTTGTATGGTGAACTGGTACAATCGAACTACTCACTCAGGAACTACACAAGTCTATACAAGGGACGTCACTCTCATTTTGCCAATGCTGTAATCTTTTGTTCATGTCTTTTTGAAGAACCCCAAGCTGCAGTTTCTTGAGACAACCTCGACGGGCAATAAATCTTTGCACAACTAGGATAAATACTAACTTTGCACGCTTTTGATTATATAAATAAATGTATGGACTGTTAATTATGTGCAATAAATTTGATTTTGTTACAGCTGATGACAAATTTTCTTTAAAACATGAAGAGTTTGGTCGACCTCTTTATTTTGATGCACAAGCAACAACACCTATGGTAAGCTATAATGGTGCTAAATTCCTAACTCATTGTAATAATATGTACTAATCATTTATAACTATTACTGACAAGAATATAGTTTTTGTCTTTCAAATATTATAGATAATGATATTTATGGCGTCGTTGCGTGTAACAATCCAACCTATCGCACAAACTTATCAACGTCGAATGTAGCTTGTCTATGAATGGGTTTATTTATCTTAAGCTCTTTCGTAGTTCGGAGGACACGTTAAGCCGACAAGCGTGGCTGTTGTCATTAGATAGAGAAATCCCTTTCTTAGCCAACCCGCAGTTAAGCAGCGTGGTGGAATACGCTCTAAAGTCCTTCGATTGAAGGGAGACTTCATTATTTATTATTATTATTATTATTCAAATTCAGATCCAGGGATGAATATGGGTTGAGAGATTTAGTTGAACTATGAACTAGGGAAGGCCTGCATCCAAAGATACATAATGAAATGAAATTACTTTTTTTACACCACGGCGGTGTCACATAACAGAACAGAAAGTTTGATAGTGATTACAGATATTTACATCAATGTATCACAAGACGTTTAAATATTGACCTTACGGCAATACTCACTTCATTATTTATCAATGATAATATAGATATGGTTGTTTGATATGATGCAACAATTATCTTTATCAATACTACATATCAATATTACCTTTATAATATAGTTTTAAGAAATTGTGTTTAACTCTTCCAGGATCCGAGAGTCCTTGATGCCATGTTACCTTATCTCGTCAGTTACCATGGTAATCCACATTCTCGAACACATGCTTACGGATGGGAAAGTGAGGCAGCAGTGGAGAAAGCGAGGGAGCAGGTCGCACAGTTAATTGGAGCAGATCCAAAGGAAATTATATTTACATCGGGAGCGACTGAATCCAATAACATATCAGTAAAAGGTGTAGCTCGTTTCTATGCCCCGCGTAAAAGACATGTTGTAACCACACAAATTGTAAGAAAAAAACATTTTTTTTAGTTGCATCCAGAATTACTTTATCATGATTACAATTTTTTTTCTTTATTTATGAATAGGAACACAAATGTGTATTAGATTCCTGTCGCGCCTTGGAAGGAGAAGGGTTCAAAGTGACATATTTACCGGTGGGAAGCAATGGCATAATTGATTTGAAGGATCTTGAAAACAGTCTAACGCCAGAAACGAGTTTGGTATCGATCATGACTATTAACAATGAAATAGGTATTTATATCTTTACTATTCAATGAGCTATAAAATTGTATATGTTACTTTATGTTAATTTTACATTCATTACTGTCATCAACTCCAGTATCAAAGAAAGTTTATTTTATCTGTCCTCACTATTTGTTTCTTTTAACATAGCGTTAATACGGTTAAAATTAACTCTTTTGGATGGAAAATAAATAGACAACACAACGAAATTAAGAGTTAATTTGAACGTGCCTGAATAAGTAACATGTTATGTTAGTTAACAATTTCCTTTATTATGTTATTTTATATATCAGTTTTTATTTATTTATTTAAATTTTATTGACCATAGAATAAGGGTACAAAAGGTCGACTTAATGCTAAGAGCATTCTCTACCAGTCAACCTTTGGGAAAAGCAGATAAAATAACAGTAATGAACATGCACACAATAAATACCTATGAAAACATAAAATTACATTATATTATGCTAATTATACACATATACAATAGGGCAATGTTGATTATTGCTTGGATAAATTCTCAAGTAAATAAGCTTGAACATTCTTTTTAAAAATGACCTTACCGGAAGATTCTCTGATGGCCTCAGTCATTGTCTTATTGTATATATAGATAGATCATAAATAACACTAAACCCAACCTCGTCGATAAACGTCCATTATGTTTGTCAATTATTAAATAATAAATATATTTAGACAAGGGGCTGCAGCTGCGTCACCTATCTTTAGCCGTACCGTAACATTATATATATATATATATATATGCAACAACACATGTTGTACGCAACGATCTCGTTAACTGTCCTAACGATTTCTATGAAAAATACTTCATTGTGTGAATAATCATCATCATCAGGTCATTTTAGTCTCCACTACAGGAGCACGACCCTCTCTCGTCCATCTCAGAAAGAAGGAGGATTTAGCCTACACTCCCCAGCTGGCCAGGCGGGTTGGGGAGGCCTGATCGATGTTTTATAATGTATTTTCCTTAGTCGCCTTGTAAGTACGACATCCAAGGGAAGAGACGAAGTGATTCTATTCTAGTCTGCCGGAAACCACACGGCCTATCACCTCATTGTACTTTATTGAAGTTTTATAGTCATAATTCGAGAATAATACTTCTAGATAAGCTTTATTATTTTATGCTATCATGTTCTCATTAAATCATTCTTTCAGGCGTGAAACAACCCATTTCTGAGATTGGAGCTATCTGCAAAAGTAAAAAGATATTTTTCCATACTGATGCTGCTCAAGCAATGGGCAAAATCCCTTTAGATGTTAACAAAATGAATATAGATTTGATGTCAATTTCTGGACATAAAATTTATGGCCCTAAGGGTATTGGTGCATTATATATCAGGCGCAGACCACGGGTTCGAGTCGAGCCGATACAAAGTGGAGGCGGACAAGAAAGAGGCATGCGGAGTGGTACAGTTCCGACACCATTAGTTGTTGGACTGGGTAAGTTAATATTCTATACACATAATTATTATAACACTAATAGAAATATTATTAGTTAAAGTACCTACTGAGTAATATGAACATAATGCTAAATCTACTTTTTAAGATTTCCACAGGAACCTACAGTGAGTTTTAGTAATAACTTAAGTTTATAAATGATTTATTTGGCAAATATATATTTATTTATATATAAGAAATTCCGTGCGCAAGATTTTTATACACGTCTGTCATAAACATGTCTACCATAAACCTGGCAACATCAAATTGAGATTGAGATTGAATAATAAGAAAAGGAGATCATCTACCGACCCTGAACGGGGTTGATAATCGGAGTTCACATAATATCTTACTTTATCAGGGTGGATAGACGGACACGCGTTTCCGAATATCCACCTAAGGAGGCCAGTTTTAGGATGGATGAACGGAATAAACCAATAATTCTAAAAATGCTATTATGCATCCGTAGAATTATTATTGTACTTTCAAAACGTACATGACAGCATTTTTCTTGTTAGAATTCAACTCAAGAAGTCTGTGCACGACTCTTATTGCCATTGGGTATACTGTCTCAGATGAGCACTGCAAGTTGCGCACACATCCTCTCCGCTGCCGAGTCATGTCTATTGCAATCACGTGTGGTACAAGCATGTCTAACGATTTACATCTATGCTTTGCTCACTCCTGATTGTTCTTATATCTGAAACACTAGCTGACTCGCGAAACTTCGTCTGCGTGTGACAGAGCGTTGACGAGAGGGAAACGTAAGGTTACTATTTGAAAGGTTATATAGTGAGCCAATCTTTAAAGATAGATATATGCTATCACGGACTTTTTTTAGAACTTTTAAGATGAATAATTCCGTTGTATATAATTGTTAATATTTGTAACTTGAACTGTTTACGCAGCGCACGCAACGCAACGGAAGCTATCAAGAGGATTTTTTTTTTTCATTTTTGCAACAATTTTCATTTGTGCTCCGCTCCCATTGGTGGTATGCGTGATGTTATATAGCCTATAGCCTTCCTCGAATAATAGGCCACCTATCTAAAACTAAAATATTTTTTCAATTCGAATGAGTTAGTTTCTGAGAATAGCGCGTTCAAGCAAACAAACAAACTCTTCAGCTTTATAATATTAGTTTAGAGATCAAAGCCTATATTGGTTTATTCATCGTCATTACCAAGCTAAGAGATCGTCATTCTTCGTCATTGTCAACAGAGTTCAGCTAATAGAAGGCAAGAGTATACAGTGATATGGGCTAATAAAATCCAAATTTCAAATGAACCACAAGCATTAGTTACTTTCCAGATGTTAAAAACATATGTACTTAAGTTGTACCTATATTCTTATTTGTTTTCTAGGTGCTGCATGTGATCTAGCTGCTCGTGAAATGGAATACGATCATGCATGGATGGAAAAGTTGTCACAACGATTCTTAGATAAAATAAATTCGAAACTAACACACGTTATCAGAAATGGAGATCCAAAAGAATCCTATCCAGGATGCGTAAATTTGTCATTCGCTTTTGTTGAAGGTATGTGTATATGTGTACAGAGCCACTAATTTACCTGTGATTTGGAGCAAGGTTGCTATATGTAACATTTTAGTTGTTATACTTAACAACTAAAATGTTACATATAGCCACGGAAATGAAATCGAATGAAAATGGTATGCAATTAGATTTGTATGGCACCAAACGTGTCAAACTTACCCAACGACAGGCAAGCTATGTATACTACTAATAACTTCATGTTGTAATTGGTTGAAGTTGTTGTATTATTATTGTATCATAATATCAAAAAAGCATAAAGAAGATTAAAGGATATAAAATATATTTACCACGATTTATTACGTCAGACCAATCCATATTAAATTAAGAGTTCGGACGCTTCCTGTTGACTCCCTCGCCACGCATACATACCATGTCTACTATATACTTGGTCTGTGCTTAGAGCATATAACTATAATATAAATAAATAGTTCCATTTGTGCTTTTTCACAGATTGGTGGTATGTACTGTATAAAATCAGGTAGACGGTTTTCATACGTAGTTATAAAAAACGTTATAAAATATATAGACTTATATTTATATACTTTTCATAGTAATGTATCAATGTTGTTCTGATTAAATTCATTGTCCAAGGCAGCCATAGTCTTGCCCCCGGGTCTGCTATGGACTTTTTTGGTGGTTGTCACTGTTAATCCTGAATACACAGGAGACACAGTGGTGGGAATGTGTGGTGGGCCCCCGTTCCGTAAAAGTAATGTATCAATGTCGTTTTGTTCGGATAATTATTTACAACAAAATCGTCATTCAACTTTTAATTTAAATTCGTCATAAAAGGATACTTTCAATTTTTGTTTATTAATAAAGCCTTGTCATATTTATAGGTGAATCATTGTTGATGGCACTAAAAGATGTAGCGCTATCGAGTGGATCAGCATGTACTTCAGCTTCTCTGGAACCTTCTTATGTATTACGAGCTATTGGTACTGACGAGGACTTGGCACACAGTTCTATCAGGTAAACTAAAATAAAATGAAATCAGGACTTATCACACACATACAGTAGTTGTTTATCATTTCGGAATAGGCTATTTGACTAACATTTTTTTCGGTTTGATATGTAGGGACGTCTCCATAATATAATCACAGGTGAAAGAATTAATTCGATAGCACAAAAATCTCTGGAGATATGATAATTTGAAAATCACAATTTTTAGACTGCCCCAAAACGCTCCATACAAAAGACTACCGAATTATGACGTCACAGGTTTGTATTTTGTATGCATCAAATCAGAAATTTGTACGACAGCTATGTTAAATATTACGTTTATGTGATTAGTATCATAATAAAAGTTATAGCATTTTTTATTGCTTCTCCAATGGAAATATCATTTTTTAATAATTTCATACTTTTAAAATGGACTTTCCCGCCTAACTTTGATCGACGCTAAAAAAAGTCTGACTGAAGATATTTGAATGAAAGTTTGCAGATCTTTATAGTTTTGTGTATTTTACGATATTGTTAAATAATTTATACAATTTTTAAACATTGGAAAATAGCCTATTGCAACCTCTCAAGTTCTTAACGCCTAAACATTGCAAGACAGTCAGTAGTTCCGTTCGGAATTCCGAAAGAAAAACTACTGTACGTGTGCCACTCCTGATTTTATATGCATTCGGAATTCCAAATCGGTATTTCGAAACATAATTCCGTTAAGATATCCGACTGCATGTTACTGGCCTTATGGCATACTGGTTCGAAATTCCGAAAAGTGATTCCGACTGTTTGTTGCCAGCTTCAACTTCCTCTCGGCACAAGTGTTTTACTAGATTCTCGTTGATAGAGATCTTTCAGTGTTAGTGAGTAGCCACGGAGCCCATCAGGGTCATAGACCTGCGCCCATCTTTTGTATCTTTATGAGACGAAATCAAAGTACGATTTTTTTTTTGTAAAATAATATAGAAATTTAACCAATTCGCTAAACCCTTAATAAACAGACCTTGTTATCATTTGCAGATTTGGGCTAGGACGATTTACAACGGTGGAGGAAGTAGACTACACAGCAGAGAAAACCATTAGACATGTAGAAAGACTTCGCGAAATGAGCCCGCTGTGGGAGATGGTACAAGAAGGTGTCGACATCAAGACAATACAGTGGTCACAGCACTAAACTTTATATCATGAAAATCTTGATACGTACAATAGGACGTATTATGCTTAAAAATTCCAACTTTAGATATAAACGAAAAGGATCTGGTAAAATAAAATAAAAAAATGTTTTAGCAATGAGGAATGTGTTATCTATGAGATTATAATTTACACAGTAGAGACCATTTCCAAAATGCCTGCAATGACGCGCGAGAATATATAAAACCACAAAATTATACTTATTTATTACAGCCAGATAAATAATTCTGTTACTTGTAATTGTCAACTTATTGTAAAATGTTTAATCACTTTGTAAGCACACTTCAAGTGACTAATTACTTTGTTTAGTGTAAACTGACACTGTTTGTATAAATTATTAATTATTTACGTATTGTTACATGATATTATTTTTGTTAAATAAATACTGCTTCTCATATTAATCTGAAACTTTATTTGTCTGAATTATTCTTACATTAGTGCAAACATAGCATAATAACATTTCATTAAATAAAACATTTGAATAAAATTAAAATCCATTTGTTACATAATTATTATGCTGGAGTTAGAATGTGTACAAGTTTTGTAGCACCATTAAACTAAACAGTCTTAAAAGGGGCATGTCCATACAAAATTAAATATTTCAACTATATTACATTGCTTGTGCTTAGGAATGCCCAAAATTTTCAAGATATCTTTGGCACTGTATCTATTACAGGTGCCAAGGAATATTTAAAGCATTATTAATTTTTTTTGGGCTATTCATGTCAACAGGTATATGAAACTAAAATATAATAATGTGACTTGGCAAACCTATGTGTATATGTATTAGGCATTTTATCATTGTTGCTATATGGGAATCTAGTCTGTCTTGTTCAACCCCAAATTAAAGCTTTTTGTCACAATAATAAATTAAAAATTAATTCTTCAGTAACGAAGACAAAAGTATTAAAATAAAAGCTAACATACAAACTGGAATATCAAGATTGAATCTGAGCATAAATTTTAATACCAATATTATGTTCTAAGTTAATCTTGTTATAAGATAACGACATAGCATCACAGCACACACATTAGGCGACTTACTAATTTTTCAGTGCAGTATCATTTTTCTCAGTATATCCCACTGATATAAATACTAAAAAGGATTTACCACACTTGATATATTCTTCATAATGCAGTCCACTCAATGCAAATGCAGCATGAATCTTATACTTGTCCATTAGTGGAACACGCAGAATGGTTCCACTAATGGACAAGTATATCTAGAAAAATATACTTGTCCATTAGTGGAACAGGCAGGGCAACCAGTAAAATAGTCTGGGCCATAAGATGAATGTGCTCGTGGAACAATGCTTTTTTTATAAACCCAACATTCTCTCTATCTCTCTATTTTCCTGTACTGTATGACAACAAGATATTTAAAATTTCTTTGCTTAACACAAAAAACGTAGTATGTTTATTAGTTAGTATAACATTGTTTAGGTAGGGACTAGATGGCGCTGTGTGGTAGGTCCAGGAGCATCTGTTGCATTCACTTTGAATGGACAACAGGACATATATCAACTCCATCGATCGATTTATGAAGAGTTAATGTCAGATTGAATGTTATTTGATTCTAAATATCGGAAGAAAATGTTAAAAAACTTACATCTGTAGAATTCATATTCCTTATCTTGCCTAGCTATTTAACTAGTTCTTGTTCCATAAGCACATCAGACTCTGTTCTATAGATGAGTCAACATGTCTTTTTGTCTTGGTACAACCAAGTATATACACCATAAAAGTGTGACAAATCCTTCAATGGTTGTGAACTCAACCTATTAGATAAGTTGTTACCTGTCACATAATATGTATTAGTTGTGGCAAGAACCAACAAATAATTTAGAGATTCTTCAACAGTCCATGTTTAATATGAATGTGGTGGTGAATGAGACTGCCGAGAGAGCAGCTAATGTGGAACATGGTATATTGATACCACACTAAAAAGTTAGCAAGTGGTCTTTTTCTACAGTCAACATAAAAAAACATTTCACATTGTAAAGCTAGTACAGTAGTTTAAAGTTACATCAATAAATAATATTGTAGTCAACAGTTGCACGGTGGCTCCTCTGGTGGCTCTGGATTTGATATCTTGAAGCTGTTATGATCTAAGGTCTGTAACTCTATCCTGGATCTGTTTGTCTCCACTAACTGCAATGCTATGTCAGAAAACATTTCTTCTATTCCTTTCCCAGTTTTACATGATGTCTTGTAAGTGGTGCTGATGAGATTATGGCATTGTTCACTGCAATCAAGAAACAGTACAAAAATTAACTCATAACCAGTGAAAGTTATTTTTTTTTACTTTTATGTTTTACCTATATATATATTTAAAATTCATACACAAAAAAACCAATGTACATTGGTGTATGGTTCACAAAATCAAAATTTTGGTGCTGTGGTTTGAGAATTTCAGTTGACCACAATCAACTTTCTACATCCACCAAAATTAGGACATATGGTGTATGACGCAGGACATACTTTTTGCATGTTCTACTAAAATCAGGTCTTTCTCTTTTTTAAATTAATAAGGACAAGTTTTTGGTATGACCTTGGTAAACTAGGTTAGCATAGCATGGGTGTGCCTCTAAACAAATTTTCGGAATTTAACGTATAGTGATATTCATTCATAATAGAGATTGTGTATTGTGGTGCAAGTAACCATTTGAGTGCATAAAATTAGTAGAATCATTGATTTAAAAATCAGGCCAGTCGAGTCATTCCAAGACATTGTGCACAACAGCAAAAAAATTGTACTATCGGTTTGGCTAATGACTTATTACAAGTAATGAAGGAACAAGAAGATTCCTGATGATATTTTTCAGCATGTCCCTGAAGCTGAAGATAAAGAAATGACACAACAATTGGGCTCTAAAGACCATTGATTGTAAAGCCATTTGATTATTAATTATTATGGACACAAATTACATTTTGTTCTTTATTTTGTATTTTAAAAGGAAAAAAATATTTAGAGTACCTAGTATAGCATATTCTGATGATTGCTTCACATTACATAACAGTATAATTTTACACAGTATCAGGATAGGGGGTAAACATCCAATTTTACCCAAATCAATTTAGCTGTTTGCACATGAAATAGCCTTTACAGTGTAAAATCGCAAATTGCATGTACCTGCATTGGGCATGAAATCAGTTTTTTTATGCTCAAAAATTGTGTAATTAAATTGCAGAAATCCAGATTATTTTACATGAACATCAAATTTTACCCAAATCAATTTAGCTGTTTGCACATGAAATAGCCTTTACAGTGTAAAATCGCAGATTGCATGTACCTGCTGTGGGCATGAAATCACACAGTTTTTCTATGCTCAAAAATTGTGTAATAAAATTGCAGAAACCATTCCAATTTTTAAGTAACTTTAGCTAAAAACAACTTTAAAAAGATTGAAAAACACTGCTCTATAACATTATAGAGCAGTGTTTTTCAATCTTTTTGATTTCTATTCTCTTTACAGGTTGAAAAATTCGCGTGACCCCACGTGCCATAGACAAATTGATAATTTAAAAGACTACGATGTTTTGAAACTAAGCACCATGTAAGTTGATAAAGCTACCCGCGACTTAAGTCAATGGTGCCAGTTTACAAGGGTGATGCTGCAAAAACGTTGCGAGATACTTTTAATATACTTTCCAGACATGCACTCTGTAGCTGACAATGGGCGTAGATGGATTCTAAACTCTTTCTTGGTTCAGCCAGTTCTGTTGACTTACAACAGAACTGACCACAAATATGAAAAAAAATCTTATAGATTTAGCTGCTGACAGCATGCTTAAAATGGAATTTTATTGGTCGACATATTTTGCATGAAAAGAACATAAGAATATCAAGAGCCTGTAAGGGAAGCTCTAAAATTATTAATACCATTTGCCATTTCATACTTATGTGATCACACATTCTCTGCAATGGTGGACATTAAAACTACAATGAGGAATATACTTTAATTAGAAACTGATTTGATTATTAATGTTTGAAAATTGCACCACGTTTTGGTTAAAATTGTGTTTTTTCTTATTGCTGGCGACCCCTCGTGTCTGGCTTACACTGTGACTGTGAAAAACACTGTTATAGAGGAAAGATTGAGTTATCCAATATTGTACATATTTACCTAATGTAAATTGTTGCAGCACTCGAAAAAACCTAACCATCATTCATACATACATCCTCACAGACTTTTATATTTATGATAATAGGGCTAGCTCACCAGAACGTTTCAATATCAGCATCAGTAACTTGAGGGGCTGTTCCTTCCAAGTCAGATTTATTCCCACACAGAAATATTTTTGCGTTTTCAGCATATGTAACAATATCCAAAAGGTGTTGACTCAAAACATGAAATGATGATGCATTGTCCAGAGAAAACACTAAAATTGCTGCTTCAGCAAATTTATAGTAACTTGATGTGACTGAGGCAATTCTTTCCATACCTCCCGTATCCCAAAGCTGTAACTAAAAGAATAAAAAGGTTTGTTAAATAAGTAAAACTTAAGTACAACTCTATTAGATTTATATTATATTATAACCACAACCTTGACATCTTTGTCTGCAACTTGATACAGCTTCTCAAAATGGTCTAATCCCAATGTCGATCTCCGATCCGAATTAGGAACAAAAGTATTGTTTATAAAACGACGAAATAAAGAACTTTTACCCACACCATATTCACCGCATAATATCACTTTCAAAACAGGAGTTTTTACAATTGCCATTGTAAGTTGAAAGCTGTAGCGGAATCATCTAAGAGTTGCTATCATGTAGCGTCATCGCTGATTTATTGTACAATATCAATGAAAATCTATTTTCATCCAGTAATAGAAATTCACTGAGACGAGATATTTACAAAATGGATAAAAGGAAAAAAAAGTAGAGAGAGAACGTCAAAATCACAAATTCAATGAAGGTACAAATAAAAAAGTTACTCTATGGTTCTGTCAGTACCTTATTTTTTTATTAATACATTATTTGGCTTTACGGTTCTCGAATCAATGACCTTTAGAATCCCACTTTGTATTATTTCTTTAACTTATTCTAGGTTTCAAGGGCATACTAAAAATCTTCAGGAATATTCTTCTGCCTGCATCCATTACTTGTAATGGTACATTTACACACGAGCATTCAACGCGATGACAATAGCTATAATATAAACAGGCATATGCCTCGCGCAGTGCGCACGCGCCCGTGCCTTTGATCGTAAATCGTGTGCATGTGATTGGTAGGCTTAATCCGCCGATGCATTCCGAGCTGTATGCCGAACTGCTTGCCAAGCTGCATGGCACGCGTTTATACGTACCATAAGTACTTACAGTAAAAGTGAATATTTTCTGTATGCTGACTGAATTGTTTCTGTAGTTTGTATAGTAAATAAAGCATATTCTATCTATCTATCTATCTAAAACAAATACATAATGCAATTTGAAATAACTGAAAAAACCTAGGATAATAGGTTTAATTAAACTGAAATATGTACTAAAGAAAACTGCAGCAGAAACGACCAAAGCAGCAACGGCAGTCGCCTGCATCTACTAACGGTGGGTGCCTGCCGGCAATTGTTTGCATGAGCCATGAACTAATTGGTGGCGGAAGCCCGCAAAATAGTGTACCTACATCAAATTGCCTATAATTAAGACTTCCGTAAAATAATACGAGGGAAAAACCCGATTGACGGGTTTTTTAATTATTGGTTCAAATTATCAATATCATGCATTTTTAATTTTTCCTACTTTAAGCATGAATTTTAACATTATCTAATAGTGTAATAGATAATTTCTTCGGCGAAAAAATGGTGCTTGAATAAAAAGAGTTACTTTATGTAGGTATTTGACCTGTTTGTTTATTTACTTGTAAGCATCTGCATAATATTTGTGGATTTTAGGGAAGTCCGATTCGATCGAGATCATTAAATTGCTTCTGTTACTCATAATGCCGAGGTTCTGAAGATGGAACCGGAAGAGAGCGATTGGAACTTCCTGATCGAAAGCTATAATATAAAATCATTCTTGCAAACAACAAATAATTAAAAAAATAAATAAAAAAAATTAAACAACAGCAACAAATTACTTGTAGGCATGCAACATCGCTTATAAAAAAACATCGATTGTAAGATATCGATGTTTTCAAAAATAAAGCATCAATGTCGGAAACTTCGATGTTTATGAAGGATACATCGATGTTTTATTTATCTAATATATCACACGACGTAAAACATGGTTAATGACATTGAACTTATAATAACTAGAATCACATATTTTATTCTGCAAGTACAATCTATATCTTTTAAGTCACATAAACTAATTTTAACAATTTTTTAACTTCCAAATAACTATATAAACTGTAAAATATTAAAATTCGATCTTGTAAATAAAACGCATTTCCTCAATTTTGTAGTTTTATTTACTTCAACCTTAACAATTCAAATGTATTATGAAGAGACATTTTATTTAGAGGCGCCCAAATATCGATTGTTCGATAACTATCGATATTTGGGCGCCTCTAAATAAAATCGATCGATAGTATTGATGGTATCGGTACAATCGATTGTATCGATTTTACAAATTAAATAATGATATTCATTGTAAGCAATATTATCGATAGTATCGATACTATTACATTACAATACTATCAATAAATAATAATAAATAAATAATAAATAAATATTTCTGGACAATTTACACAGCGCCATCTAGTCCGAAATTAAGCGCTAAGCTTGTGTTATGGGTACTAGACAACTGATAAATGTAATTAAATACATTTTTTTTTTGTAAATACATACTTAGAATACATAGAAAATACCCAGACCAAGACAAACAGACATGTTCATGCACACAAATGTTTGTCTTGTGCGGGAGTCGAACCCGTGACCTCGGAGTCAAAGTGGCCATTGCTAACCATTCGACCACCGAGCTCGTCAATCAATCGATCAATAGTATCGATAATATCCATTTTTACATTTATAAAAGAAATAATATCGATACTATTGATACTATCGATAGTATTATTGCATTAGATATGATAGTATACCACTCACTCAGTTATATGCTACAATTATTTGTAGTACTATGTACAAGCAAGCAAACTGTTAGCTGATTGGTTGTATGTAATGTTATGGAATCGCGATACTAAGTAATACTAATTATTAATTGACTATTGCGAAACAATACTATCGCATTTTATTAAATCAGTGTTTCTTAACCTGTGATCCGCGGACCCCTGGAGTCCGCGAGTCTAAGCAAGGTGGTCCGCCGTCTTATCTTATAAATATTAGAATAAATATATAATGCCAGTAAGCAAAAACTCAGCACCAACCTTCACATGAATACAGTATTGACGTGACAACGTCTTATAAATTGGTTAGCCGGGTGACACTTCAAGAAACTGGCTCACGTTATGCGCTTACAATGAGAGCGAGTGAAAGGCACGCGTCCCTTCTAAGAGCGAGAGAGACAGACATAAAAAGTGAAAGGCATGCGTCCCTTCCACTCGAAAACATTTTACCACTCAAAGTCGTTGTCACGTAAAACTTTCGCCCGTATACCGACTTTACAGGCAACCAATTTTTATTTTATTTTTTATAGAAATGTAATTATTTTTCAGTACTATCACAAATTGTCCTAAATTTATTTCTGTGTTTCTATTATGGGGGTCCTTGATATTGTGCTTGATTTTCTAGAAAAGGTTATGAATCACTTTATTAAACTATCGATAGTTTGAGCTATCGATACTGTCAAAACTATCAAACAATAATATTGCCATAAAGTACCGATTCTATTTATATGACGTCAAATATCGATAGACTATTGACAGAGATGTACAAAATAGTTGAAATGTATTTAAATACAAAATGCAAATACTTTTTCGATTTACTATTTCAAATGCAAAATACCAAATAGTTTTGAGTTTTGTATTTTAAATGCTAAATGCAAAATAGGTATTTTCAAAATACTTTTTAAAAATACAAATACCTTTTGTCCAATTCAATTCTCTTTATTTTTATTTATTACACGATTTAACAATACCAGTTGTTAGAATACAATGTCGACCGTCATGGATAATTTGCGCTCTTTCTAATCCTTTATGCACTCTCACCTGACAGTCTGGAGACATGTTCCATGTAATTCAGTATGCTGCTTATTGGGAAGAGCCTGTAATCGTCCAGGCCTGGGTATGCCTTTCCTAGAATTTCCATTCGTTTGCCGGCTAGGGCGTCACATTGACACATCAAGTATTTCATGGTGTCGTTAAACCCTTTGCATGTTCTGCACTCTGGGCAATCAACACGTTTCATTTTCTATAGGTGTCCATGGCAGGCTTAGTGGCCCGTCAGTGCCCCAAGCATGAGACGCATCCGTTTCCTGTCATATTTATGTCCATGTATCAAATGTACCTTTGTCAATGATTTCCTTAGAGTGTAGCATTCCACTCATCTCCTTCTATTCAGCCTGATGCCTAGTTCACCCTGCCATTTATAGCCATAATTACTGTCCCATATGAGAGACCTACAAAGGGTTCAGGTCCGAAAGTTTTTGCTTGATCCCTCCCTTGCCAGTTCATCAGGCTTCTCATTGGTCTCAACGCCTGTGTGTCCCGGAACTCAGATCAACTCCTGCCGACTATTAGTTTATTTGTAGTTATTAGCCCAGTTTATTAAGGGCAGATAACGATTAAACGTTACTACTTACTTTGATACTTGTCATAACGAGTCGGCGGCGGCGGCGTCACGTTCCATAGTCCATATTCGACACCATGTTTATCGTTTTCGTTTGTGACTAGACAGACGTTTAGGCGCGCACAAAGCTAGAGGAGCGCCTCTAGCAGTCAAATTGGCCAATACCAGCGTCATTCGTTCATTTAATTTTGTTTGACTGGTAATGTTTGGTAAACTTAATCACAATAGTATTTTGCATTTTAAAAATGCAAAATAACATTTCACAAAGTATTTCAAATAAAATACAAAATGCTTTTTATTAAAAGGTATTTAAATACAAAATACAAAATAGGTATTTTGCATTTTGTATTTGCATTTTAAATACAAGTATTTCAAATAAATCGCATCTCTGACTATTGATTGTTTAGCGATAGTCGACTATCGCTAAACAATCAATAGCAACTCTAATTTTAATGTACAAAAAACAAAAAAGGAACTTTATCTATTTTCTTTCTCATATTATTACGATATCGATAATTCGGAAATATCGATGTATCGTTTGCATTCGTAATTCGTACGTAATTACTACTACTAGCCAAATTGTATTGCATTTTGTATTGTATTCAATAAATTCAATTGTATTATTGTATTGTAGACGATCTATGTGTTTTAGTGAATGAATTATGTATTATATTGTAGAATGAGATTAATTAAATAAAATTTCTAAAGTGGCCCAAAAATCGTAAGATGGATTTGCAAACTTCTCATTTAGCTGCGGCTTTGATGTCTGGTTCTACGTACGGCACAACAATGCCTGAAGTTGCATCTAGTTCTGCAAAAGAAATAGAATTAAAAACTGAGAACCCAGTCGAAACTCCTAAACCTCCGTCGGATGAAGATAAAGAGGAACTGGCTAGTGGAGAAGAATTCTCAGATGATGTGCGTACTGTCATGCTTTGGTTTGTTTATTAGAATATGTAGTTGTTAATAAATTTCAATTTTCACTTATGTTAAATATTATTATTTTCAGGAGGCTGAAGCTCAAGCTGGAAGTAAATCTATGCCTGGTCGGGGTGTCACTTTGCAAATGCTCTTAGAAGAAAAAATGCTTGAACCAGGAACTGCTGCTATGACTATTGAATATTTGGTTAGTGTTTACTATGTTTCACCCTTTAGTTTAATTCTTTCTAAGCTGGAATCAGTCAGGGAATTTAGAAACTCAATTCCGGTGTGTTTGAATTCGCTCTATAGAAATATAAGGATTTTTTTCTGTTTTGAATTAAGAGCCATATTACATTTTGACTGTGATTTTTGCTTAAAATGGCCAATTTTGGCGTTCTTGATCTCGGAAACAAAAATACATTAACAATGTTGACTTATTGAATAGTACAGAATAGCTATTCGCATAGTACATAGCGGCCTCGCTTTTTCTAAATTTTGCTTAACTTTTTAAATAAACCCAAATTTGCAGAGAAAGATTTTCATAAAATGCGCGCATTCACTATTTTGAGCTCCTGGATTGTGCTACTGTTGCAAACAAATGAAATACAAAAAATAGAATGTTATTTGTTATATAGTCGTCTAGTACATAGCGGCCTCGGAATTTTGAAATATCATTGATTTAATATAGAAAAAAAACATTCTTTTAACCAAAAAAACTTCGAAAATCGCTTCAAGTAAACTGTTAATTTCTCGAATAAACGATAATATTATTGAGCAAAATATATACGAGAATAATTGTTACTTCATGATGAATAAACTTTGTAGCATGAATTTATTATCTTATTTCAATAAAAACGATAAATATAACTTCAAAATTACTACAAAAAACGATGCACCGGCGGCCTTCGCGGGTTTAGTACTGCGCCAGAGCTCGTCAGCGGGCAAATGTAATAGGGTTCTTAAGATTATACTCATCATTAAAATCTTAAAACTCATCAGTGTTATTCTAACAGTTTGATCTAAATAAAATCAGCATGTGTGTGCTGAATAGGTAAATTTGATTTGTATGGAATTCTGTGCACTGGGAATTGGAACTCTTAATTAAGATTTCAGAACCCGTATAGGATTCCGCCTGTGTAAGGCACTACTATGGGTGCACTATTGATGTGAAGATATTTGAGAGTTCTGAATAGTCTTAAAATTGTAGGCAAACATCTAATAATTTACATATTTATTTTTAGGGTCAGAAGTTTGTAGGTGATCTACAGCCTGATGGAAAAATAAAATCTCATGAAACAGAAACAATATTTTGTTCCCCTTCAGCATGGGCAATACACTGTAAACGAATTATAAACCCTGATAAGAGATCTGGGTGCGGATGGGCATCTGTCAAGTATAGAGGCAAGAAATTGGATACGATTAAAGCAACATATCTTCGGAAAAAGCAACTGCAACGAGAGAATATGCACTCTGATGGTAATATTACTACTCTACTATTATTATTCCCAGAGATGGCAATATTGACTAAATTATTATTAAGCCTCGTGTACACATGTAGAGTAATATTGAGCAAGTAAGAGTGCATTGCGGAGCTACCAGCATGTTGACAATAGCAACAATGAAACCTGTAGTCAATGTAACGGTACTCTACTGATTATACTTTTACTCTTGCATAAAAATAAATGTATATGCCACGTCGATCTACCAAATAGTTCTAACGATTTTGATGAAATTTTCAAAGCAGAAGTTTACTGCGAAAATTCATTTTCACCTTAAAATGTCAGAAAAACTTAGGACCTCTATGTAATATTACTGTCTGTATGTGTGAATCTGATGAAGTTCTGTTAGCAGATAGCAATGATAGTTATTAGATACAAGAAGTCACTACTACTACAAATATTGTCAACATGAAACCCAAGTACAGCTTGGCCCGCCAGATTTTTTATTGTCTATGGTAATGATAAAAATGTTTTTTTTTTACAGAGGAAACAGAAATGGAGGTAGAGAATCCACCTGAGCCTCCACCACAGAGAATAGTTATGAAACATAATACTGTGCCAAACCGGATGATGCAACAGTCAGTCAAAATTATATTTTTAATTAAGTTGTTACATTTTTTATTACTTTTTTGCCATAATTCTTATTCCTCAGTGCAAAATAATTTATGTAAACAAATATCTATTAATTTAAATCCCTAGGTTATAAATGTTTAAAACATAAGTGTCGCTGGCGCATGCCTACACTTTCTCTTAACGTGGCCCTCGCGTGGAATATAGTCTTCACACAATAAACATGATATTATAATTATGATAACAATACCTGTCAGGGCAGATGGTTCTGCGTACTTAAAAATGGTGCCTCCCATGGCAAATGAAGAAGAAAAATACTAGTTTTGTTCAGATATGCTACAAATAATCTAAATTGAAAAAACTACATGCAACAAAGTAACTTTGTCTTAAATTTTGACCTTCTATAATATTTGTTGGGAATTTTAATTTTTGATTTTTTTATTATAAGTCGGATGGCGGACAAGTATACGGCCCGCTCCATGTAAAGTGGTTACCATAGCCATATTAACGCTCATGACGTATCGCTCGACCACAGCCACCCATGCTGCCAACGTTGCAAATCCTTCCTTTCTGGTGACCTCATTCACTCACTCACTCGCAAAAACACAATAGCCCTTAAGGGAATTATTATTTGGCTGCTTCATCTGTGAGGTGGAGGAACTTCTACAGTCGGTCAACATACAAATACGTTGTACCCTACCTCTCTTTTGCCGCAGCTTCTTTTGCTAGTCAGTAGGGTGCACAATGTGCAGGTGAGTTTGGCTTTGGCTCTAAAGATCGTGGTTATAATAGGTTGGGGAAAAAGTCTTTTCGTATTTTATATGAAAATTCAAAACATTTTTTACTAAAGTTTATTTACATTTAACTAAAGTATGTAGGTGTCATTTTGTTCGATAACTTTTTGCCATCTTGTAGGTAGAGACATGATCCCATTACTATAGAAATTTTGGGACTTCTGTTCAAAAAACCACGACAAGTGGTTTTGGCAGTCTTCTCGTGATGTTAACCTGACATTGCCTAAAGAATTCTGAAGAGACCGAAACAGGTGCAAATCAGAAGGTGCAAGGTCAGGACTATACAGCGGATGCATTAACACCTTCCAGTCAAACTCTCTTAATTTTTGCTGAGTGGCTAAAGATGTGTGAGGTCTAGCGTTATCATGATGAAAAATCACACTCCTTCTGTTAATTAATTCCGGCCGCTTTCTCTCAACTTTTTGCTTTAATCTCATCAGTTGTTCACAGTAGAGTTCAGAATCGATAGTCCTGCCTGGCGGTAACAGCTCATAATGAATAATGCCCTTCCAATCCCACCATACACACAGCATCACCTTATTGCGGGTTAACCCGGGTTTTGCCAGAGTCTGTGAAGCCTGACCGGCCTTTGACCACGACCTTTTTCGCACGTTCTTGTCGTACGTGATACACTTTTCATCACCAGTTATAAGCTTTTTCAAAAACGGTTCGCTTTCATTACGTCGTAGTAAAGAATCGCAAATGAGTACACGGTTCATTAAGTTTCTTTCAGTGAGATCGTGAGGCACCCAAATATCGAGCTTTTTAGTGTACCCAGCTTTTTTCAAATGCGCCAAAACTGTTTTGTGGTCAATTCCTAATTCTTCAGCTACGTCGTAACTACTGATATGCTGATCTTGCTCCACTTTTTAAAAAATGGCATCCATTTTATCCGTAACAGGGCGACCAGAGCGACGTGCATCTTTCACATCAAAATTTCCTGATTGAAAACGCTTAAACCAAATTTGTGCTACTCTCACAGACACTGCACTAGATCCATAAATGTCACAAATTTTTTTCGCAGCTTGCGTTGCATTTTTACTTTTTTTGTAGTAAAATTTTAAAATGTATCGAATTTCTTCATTAGATTCACTCATCTTGACAGTAAAAAAAACAAATGAAAATCACACATTTACCTAATTTGAATTTGGAATTATCTTTTTTAAAATTTAAAGTTTTTAAAGATATCAAAACCTGCCAGATACAAATGGTATAACCAAAGAGATTTTATTACAAGTTCATACATACTAAAATGCGAAAAGACTTTTTCCCCTACCTAATATATTCCCCTCATTAATTATACACCCTCAAATTACATATAAATTATTAGTTCATGATCTGACAGGAAGAGCTCGATGGCGTCGTTGCGCGTGTCAGTCTAATCGAACACGCAAGTTAAGCAACGACGACCGTAGCCTGTCCGTGGATGGGTTTATTTATTTCGTGTTCCTCTGCTTCGGAGGGCATGTTAAGCTGTCGGTTTCGGCTGTCGTCATTAGATGACAGTCGTTAAGCCATGTCTGTGGCCTTTAGGCGGTTTGAAAACACTGTCCTCCGCCAACCCGCATTTGAACACCATGGTGGAGTATGCTCTAAACCCCTTTATTGAGGAGAGACCCGTTGATGATGATTTGACAGAAACGGAAGGCTCCATCGACCACAGGGCCTTGGGGACTGAGTTGGGAAAAGAGGGAATCAATTTTTTTGGTTTCAGTGACACAAATATGCTGATTGAAGCAGTTTCCTTTTCATCAGTAGGCAAAGTGCAGCCTTTCTTGGTGTCAGCAAGTTCGAATGCATGCCTTGTTCTTGACATACACTGCCATTTGAAGAAAGAGGAAGTTTATGGGTATTTGGCTGGAACCTGGGATCTGAATAGTCATAGTAAGTTGCTATTGAAATAGCCAAGAAATTTTATTCATTCTGTATTATAATTTAAAGGTTATTTATACTACTCTGATAGAATACAGGCATACTCGTATATGATAATATATAGTTAATATATATTGTAGCTCATAGACTAAGGATGCTCCAACGAAGTAATGTTTGCAATATACCTACATGTTATTCAGTTATTTATTTATAATCATGTATAATTTAAATTAATGACTTTTCCAAAATAGATGAATAGCAAGCATTGATTTTTTGAGTATCGATTGAGGTTGAGAGATAAATTGATTGAAACTCTTAAAACATAAAATTAACATACTATTTCTTTCGTAGGGTATGTTTTCGTCGTAACTAAACGCTGTCGGTTCGTATATTACCTCATTTTTGTGGGTTCGATTCCCTCTTCAGGCAAGAGATATTTTAAAAATCCTTTCAATCCTGTTTTATTTACAATTAAAAATATTGTGAAGTCTTCTTTCAGGAATGTCATCTACTTTAAAGTTTATGTGATTTTATATTATCCTCGTAAAAAAACATGTCAATCCTTTCATCGATATGTTATCTAATTTCATCGCCTCCGCTCACGGCTCGTCATTACATAGATGCGGCGCACTTGTATAGTAGCATATCCGTTAGCAGCAGAAGGAAATGTATCACACCTTTGTCTTCTGATAAAGTAGACATTGTTGTTTTGCGTAACAAATTTGTTGGGTCACCCATATGACCAAAACAATTATTAAGAACTAACCGTCGCACTCAGAGATGTCAATTAAATTTAAATGACAATTAAATCTGCAGCATCCTTGTCTTATGGTTAGTGGTAGACAGAGACAAAATTGATTTAATTGTCATTAAAGTTTAAGTGACGTCTCTGAGTGCGACAGTAAGAGTATGCGTAGCGGCGTGCGCCGTGTGCGGAGAGAGAGAGAGAGGTGTACATTTACTCTTCTGAGTATATATTGAACCAATACCTCCAAACGATATATATATTATATTTCTTTTTAGATTTAATGATAACGCATGCATTCCCTTGCCTTGTGAGCAAAAATGACAACAGACCAAGAGTATTGGTAGAAGTGGAGATTCAGATGGAGATTGAGAAGCTTGGCCTCATGCTGCTCGGCTGGTATCATTCGCACCCGTCAAACCCGGCCATGCCAAGTTTGAGAGATTGTGACAATCAACTAGAGTACCAGATAAAAATGAGGGGACCCTCTGAAATCTCTTATATTCCTTGTCTTGGCGTCATATGCTGTAAGTAACAAGTTTTGTAGTTATAATTCGTTAATAATTGAAATAAATAATTGAAATAAAAATACATGTATCCAATAACAATAGTTCAACAAATAATTCGATACAATAGTTAACAATAGTACAAAGCTCATCACTGTGTTACAGTACAATCGTATTGTTTAATATAAATATTATTGAACTGTTAATATTTTTTGTTATGTTTGAATTCACAATGGATTTTTAAATTATTTTTCCTAAATGACAGGTAAATAAAGATAGGCAATCTGACAAATAAAAAGCAAACCGAGGCGTTTTTAATGTTCAGTTTTACTAGTAGCAGACCTTACTTATCACAATATTATTATTTGCAATATGATTGCTTAAACTTCCAGAAAAAATATTAAGTTTGGTATGATATCTATTTCAGCACCTTATAATCCAGAGAGTCCAGTATTAGAATCATCATTAACATTTTTTTGGGTGATGCCGCCACCTGAACAAAGGCCTACAGAGTATCCTCGACCACTGTTACTGCAGTACAATATGATGCACGACAGTCACTTGTCTACACATGCAATGGAACAAATAAGAAAATGTATTAAATATTACACCACATTCGCTGACGACACATTCGTTGATTTTAAAGAGAGCTTCAAACCAGATATAACGTACTTGGACAAATTAAAATGCACGTTATCAGCGAAGTTTCCACGGGAGCAAAGTGATGGGCTTCTGTGGCATTTTATACGTGATGAATTGGGATGCTCTTCAGAGCACGACGATAAAATGGATTTGGATGCCCTCTTAGCAGTACCACAGCCTATTCCCGTATCCAAGCCCAGTCCAGCAACAACAGTTCCTAATTTCCCATCTGTTAGTACCTTGCAACAAATGGTTAGCAGGCCAGCGGGCGTTCCTCCGATAAATGTATCGTCGGGCATTGGATCTCCTCATAAGTTCGACACAACTTCTCAATTAAATATTCCTGTATTGCCAACATCTTCTAAATCAAAGTCATCAAGTTCATCTCTTTCGTCTGCTTATCCGACTGGTTTGGATATGTTAACGAGCATGGCATTAGGACTCGGCTCGGCGAATCTACCATTGCCTTTAGGCAGTAGTAGCTTGGAAAGCCTAGCCGCTGCTAACAGCATGTTAACTGGTTTGTCTCCCGGTATACCATCTAGTCTAACCGCAAGTTTGTCGAGCTCTAAACTTCCTGACCCACCCTCTTATGCTGCATCTTTGCAAAGTTTAACTAACAGTATTGGAAACTACGAAAAAACTTCGACTAGTACTTCTACCAGCTCCTCATCTACCGCTGCACCCATTCCAGCTAGCATAGCCTCGAACCTGATGATGAGTTCAGCTGATATTGCTAACGCTCTTTTTTCTGCAAGTAAGTATTCCAACGCTGGTATATTAGGAATTCCCGATCCGATGTCAAAGTCCACGTTAGCCGCAAACAATATGTTTTTATCTCCATCTTTGATGAAAATGCAAGAGTCGCTGATGAAACCGCTATCTAGCAGCAGTCCGATATCTTCAAAAGTCGGTTTGGATCAGAATGTATTGATGAAGTCTCCACATGATTTGCTAAAGGGCAATAAAGATTATTTGCCACCTGATTTTGGAAGTGTTGGGAAAGGAAAATCTGATAGTTCTCCTTTGGATTCTCTGAAGCACTCGGAGAGTATGTCGTCAAAAGGAGAATCATCTAAATGTGACGCCTTGGATCTGCAATCGACTGATTTCAGTATGCCATCTCGTGTTGGCGGAGAATCTTTTTTGAATCAAATGTTAGAATTGACTAAAAAGACGACAATGCCAGATTATATGTCGGACTATGGGCAGACGTTGAAAATGTCCAAATCGGAGGAGATGGCGACGTCAGTGCCGCCTTCTAGTCATTCGTATTTAAACACCTCCAGTATTGTAGATACCATAGCGCAAGTCGCTATGGGTAATTTTTCTAAGCATGATGAGCCAATGACTATAGATTATAGTAAAGAACAAGATTACAGCTCGAACAAAAGCGGAATTAATGAATCTGATAATTAACGTCATATCTTCAATGATAATCAGTGAAATGTACCTATTTAAGACTATGACGTATCTATATCTAATTGTATTTTATAAACATGTGTGACAAATTTGTGAAATATGATATTTACACCAAGGCATATATTTCAGAACGGTACTCGATCAGGTCTAATTTTAAATATAATTGCAATATTCATAGAAGACCTCGGTTTCCCAGTTTATTTTTAACATTTAGGGTCGCAGGTAATTTCAATAATAATAGAGGTCTCTCATAAATCACGGGTCTAGCCCGGTCATTTGATAGGCGTGCGCGGGGATATGGATCCAACGCGTAGAGGCCCCTTTGAGAAGTTTAATGTAATGTTGTACGCCCGCCGTGACTCGCTCCAGGATATGTCAATGGAACGACATACCCATGAGCAGGCGACATACCCATGAGGAGGTCTCTTACTTTTGAAAACAAAAATAGACCTTAATTTTAAACGTAACATCAAATGAATGCCAATTTACTTGTACTTGGATTTTTTTTATATGAGAGGGGGCAAACGAACATGTGGGTCACCCGATGGTAACCAATCACCACCGCCCATAGAGATCAGCAACACCAAGAGTCGCCGATCCGTTGCCTGCCTAATATACTCCTTCCTTTCTTTCTTTTGCTTTACACTTATTCGCTAAAATGTAAATGAGTGCTTCCTCAGCGCAAACTCACTAATCAGTTAATTTATGACTTGAAAATTTGGCCTCTCGTTTAAAATATAAAAAGAAGCCTGTGACATACGGATAGACAAACACTTCATTCGGCCTAATGAAACTAGGTTTTAAAATTATTTTCATAATGGAATCGTTCTACAATACATGCCTTAGTTTTAAATATTACGATAGACTGATTTTAATCGAATACTGTCCAGTATTTTATTTATTTAATAAGTAGCAATATAAAGTGCAGCTATTTTTTTGTATACTAGCATTTTTTTGTATACTTTTTTCTATATGCAGAGAACAACCCAGCAAAGTTTCATCGCCATTGGATGGACCCTATCGGAACTTTACTTGAACGCATAGGGAACTATTATAATAAATAAACATTCATTATTGTGTACTTATAAGATTACATTCTGAATACAATATAATACTTTCTGGTAGCAACATAAAAGGTTTATGAGCGATAAATTTTAAAGAATAAATGCCGTTACCCTATGCTGTACAACTTGTATGAAAGCAGTGGCTAAAACTTCATGTGGCAAATATGCATAATAAGTAGGTATTTATTTTTACGTATTTAATAAACAAGTATGTGTCTATGGTGGTGTTTATATTTTTCACACAAAATCAATCCAACCTAACCTCATGCAGCATCTCCTCAAGTCTGGTGACTTTACTAACTCCCAGGAACACAAGAATACTCAAGGTTATTTTATTTATTTATTCATAGAACAATATTACAATTGTATTCGAATATTATTATGCGTATAATTGAAATATTGACTTAAATAAATTAAAGTTGTTATAATTTTACAAAGTTTGTAGTTAATACGTCACTGTATTAACTACAAACTGCGATACTCGGCGCTGCCCGGATTATCTTGGGCAGGGTACTTTTCTGGACCCATCTTTTACTATACTCCTGACAACACAATCCAATTTAAAAGTCTTTAATTGAGTATTGGAGATTTGTTCTTGAGCCTCGTTTGCTAATCAGCTGGGTGCACTACATACAGATGGGGTTGGATTTGGCTCTAAAGATAATGGCGAGCTACTTACGCCCCAAACATTGTGATTAGCGGCTGCGCGAGTGTTATTATCAGGGGTAGATGTTGTTAACTACCTACTGAATGACGTCAGATTTACTACGAAATGTTAATATGGATACGCCGTACAATCCGGGAATTCCGGTATTGATAAAAATGATAACCTTTTTTAGATAGGTTGTACTAATTGTATCTATATATAATAATCTAAATACGTAAGTAGCCTATAATATCTGGGGAGTAATCTTCTACCAATTTTTTATTACTAAGTAATATAAATTTTCACCAATTTCTTTTTGTCGGTTCTATAACCCTGCCTACCCCATATACAACAAGTATATGGTTACCTTAAATAGATTAATTTCAGTAAGAAAACTGCCTTTTTGCATACATATAATTTTGTATTAAATATACCTTGTCATATTTGTTGTTAATTTGTATTCTGCAAATGAAGCATATTCTTTCCATGTATCAATTTCTTTGTATATTTGCGTACAAATGAATGATTTCTTAATGTTTGTATGGAAGCTGCGTGTCTATTTAAAAAAATATACTTTAAATGTAAAATTCCATGACCCCGGCATTTTAGAATTTTAGATAGACATATCCATGTTCTGATCTACGTATTTGCTTAAAAACTGGGTATTCAGACTCCTATCGCCTAAGCTGAATCCGATTGCCATCGCATTTTTTAAATACAGAAAACAGACAGTAGCTTAAATTTGTGATAATTGTTATTAACTTAGCCGGTACCACACAGCTCTACCGACTAAGCTGAAGATGTTTGTCATTAACTTAAACATAAGATCTATTTTTGGAATTAAAATATTCGATTTGAAACGGTCTTAGCTTAGGGCTTAGGCGGTAGGGCCCCTGGTTTTGCAAACGCAAACGTAATTTCCAGAAATTTGCTAAAGTGATTTTTAGCGGACTCAAATCACGGTCACTAGTATTAATAATCCCAGATAAGTATGTAATCAGTAATCAGAGAGTGATAAGTTACGGCCAATTGATATGAAGATAATTTCATGTACCTGTTTGAAAATTACTAGTAATTATTTTATTGTGTGTTGACAGCTTGAGGATATCGCACTGAAGACAAAATCCAACAGTTGGGAGCACAAAGCCATTGCTTTGTTAGTAAACAAGTTATAGTTATGATTGGTTTACAATTGGACGATTCCTATAAGGTAAATAAATAATATATTTTAGTATTTATTATGATTTTAATAAAACATATTTTATTATTACGCATTACCAGTTTCCCTTTTTATTTAAATTGGTTAATAATATATGGTATTATAAATATGGTAGTATGGTATTATAAAATATAGTATACTGAATAGCTAAAGATAAAAAAGAATAGCAAAATTTCTGTAAAAAAAAAAAACAACTGTTCGGAAAGCCTGGCATTGAATAAAAGCGAAAATAACTTTATTTTTATTTCGTAACTGTTTGTCTTTTTTAACGCGCATCATAGTAAAATAAGACCCGATTTCTACAGAATATTTTTACAACCTTTTATATAATTTTAATTTCACCGCGATGTCTCTAATCCAATTTTTTAGCCGTTTACCTACATATCTATTCTTATATAATTTCACATTTATAACTTCCATATTAGCATGATAGTTCTACATAAATAGTGCTCTGGTATGATAAATCATTTTACGACGATGTAGATATAATATTAAATATTTGTGTCATTGGCCCCTCATATTACTTTTTCTTAAATATTTTAACGTGAATCTTTAAAATTGTTTCCATAGGAGGCAACTCAAAAAAAACGAATGATAACAAAATACATGCAGGGGATACAGTTTGGTGTTGCAGCTACAAATCTATCGTCTCCATCCAAAATTCAATCACACCACTGGATAGATCAAGGATCAAAGAATTTATTACTCTAAATAAATACTATGGAACATCGCGTGTGGGGAAGGGGGAAGCGCTGCCATTTTGAGATAATTTTAGTGCATATAACGTATTCACGTACAACGCACGGCTGTGTCCATGACACAGGCACACCCCATTTTTTATGTACAGACTTCAGCTAGTTAAAATTTTATTACCCATGTGTATAAATACTATGTAATAAGCTTGTCGCCCATGTTACAAAATTATAAAAACTCTATCAGTAACGTAAAATACATAAAACTAGAACGATCTGCGATCTTAAAATTTTAATAACTTATGTCCGACGTGTTTTATGTTCGGTCAAAGTTTGGTGGGAAAGTCCATTTTAAAGGTATGAAATTATAAAAAATAAATATTACCATTCAAAAACAAAAACAAAATGTAATCTTTTTGTATGGAGCGTTTTCGGGATAGTCCAAAATTGTGATCTTCGAGTTATCATATCTCGAGTAGTTTTTATGCAATCGAAGTAATTATTTCATCTATATTTATATTATTGTGACGTCTTTAAATAACAAATCGAAAAAAAAAAATGGGATACAAGCACAGAAATAAAAAAGGACTAGAAATAACAAGTGGGCGTTACCCGCGTAGGTCAATATACTCCAATTTGGCATATCTCGATCGTCGCATATCTCAGTCGTCATTTGTCACAGCCGCGGAAACAATCATAGAAAAAAAATATAAAAATGCCTTCTTGTGCCATATTATCGTGTAAGAATAATAGTAGCAAAAATAATGTGTCTAATGGTGGCATTTCATACCATCGGTAAGTAATATTTCTCATTATTTTCATTATTTAATAGAATTTAAGCATATTCAATAAAATGCACAAACGCGAACAAACTAAAGTAACCTTTATGCGTTTAATTTTAAGGTCAAATTTCTAACGCACTCCACGTCTCTTGTTTAGAACATTCTAGCGTTAATCGATTAGTGATGTGACTCATGTATCGTCAGTATTTATTTACTTGATTATTTACTCCCATCACGATATTGAAACAGTATAATTTTTGAATTATGAAAAAATATTATATCATAATTATGAACATAATATAATAAATTGTAAGAAATGTTATAAATTATAAATAAATATAGGCAGGCATAAGAAACCAGCTGTAGCGCGAGGCTTCGCTCGCGTAGCACTTCGTTGTCACATATAAAGTATCCTATATATTAATCCAGACTATCTATATTTGTGCAAAATTTCATCTAGTCTGATCGAGTCACAAAGTTCTAAACATCCTCACAAACTGTCGCATTTATAATTATTAGTGTGAAGTATGATTTCACCTATCATCATCATATATCATCATAATTAATAAGTTTTTTCAAAAAAATATTTTTTGGGACAAGCTTCTACGGCAGCTTTTACGTTTATCATGCATTGTCATCCAAACAAACATGTACTACAAAATTTCAGCTCAATCGGTTGAAAATCTGTCTCAAAATTAAGTTGCACCACCCGAATGCATTCCACCCGAACAAACATTGTTACATACTGACATACATACATTGTAAGTTGAAGAAAAGATTGTAAAAATATTCAATTTTATGGTACCAAAAATTATAATAGGTAGATATTCATTAATCCGGTAGCAGTACTCGGTGATACTTGGTGTTCCTCATAACTACATCACTTCGAAAAGTAGTGATATCGACATTCGTGCAGTACGGTCATTCAAATATCAGCCTTTAGTCAAGGACAGAAGTCATAATATTAAAATCAATATTAGTAGCGCCACCTTGCGTCGATTAGCTATACTGTTTAGAATCTGACAGAATAAGAAGTACAGCTATTGCTCACTAGATGCTTATTCGGGATTTAATTGTTTATGAACCGTGTCATAACTGCATAAGGTTGAATTTAAACTAACATATTTTTGTATATATGTCATTTTTTACAGTATTTTTAGACCAATCATAGCACAAACATGCATGTAGTAACACGTTAACATTTTGCTTTACATGTGTGAGTTTGGCGACAAAGGTTTTCTTACTAATAGGTCGTCATACGATTTCTACGTGTTTTTTTATTTCTGTGGATACAAGCCTATTGAGGGTCAGCGTCCATAATTAAAAAGTATCCCAAGAAAGCGATTAGGGTACTTACTAATGTTGACGAAAACGTACACTAGATGGCATGCATAAATACATTATTATCATATGCTAATCTACTATATAAAAATAAGTCGGGTTTTCCTTCCTGACGCTATAACTCCAGAACGCACGAACCGATTTCCACGGTTTTGCATTCGTTGGAAAGGTCTCGGGCTCCGTGAGGTTTATAGCAAAGAAAATTCTGGAAAAATTTGAAAAGAAAAGCGGGAAAATCTTTTTTCACATACAGCGCCATCTCTAAGGAAATGGATGGAAACGAAAAGATTGAGCCACAGCGAAGCGTGGTCGGGCCGCTAGTCTACTCTAAATACTTATAAATGTGAAAATTTGTGAGAATGCTTTTTCTCTTTTACGGATTAACTGCTGATGGGATAAATATGTTTCCAATGCGAAGCTAGCCATCGATACACCAGGTTCTAAAATAATTTTCATGGTAAAACGGCCGCCGGTTGTCGTAAATTCCGACACTTGGCATCATGCTTGTTTTTCATCAATACAGTTTTTTACGCCTTACAATTTGTTGCATCGAAATCTAAGTAAGCGAAGCCGCAAATGGGCCTCCATTTGCGGTAAATGGTAATTACTTTTATCTTGATATAAATAATCCATGAGAACTAAAACAGGAAAGAACTGTTATCTATTTTAAAAACAAATCTGAGTTGAACATTGTGTTGAACCTTATCCGTCTTAATACGGAATAATATCAGGTATCTAAATATTTAGATTTAGATACGCTTTTAAATTAATTTGCGCAGAAAGTATTTAGAATGACCTAAGTATCTTGCTTTTATACAATTGATACAATTTATAGATTTTTTTTTGTCTGTAAAGTCGGTTTACGGTCGATAAATTTCCGTGATAACGTCATAAGAAACATAGGCCGATCGTGCCTCTCTATCGCTTGTTCTAGACGCTCGGCTCAGGCGGAACGTGACAATGAGTCATGTGTTTTCGTCACGTCAAAATTCAAATACTTCATTTTTAAATAACTCTACTTATTTATTTATCAAGTTTTCGTATCATTATAAGATGTACTTATAGTTATTACAATTGCACCATGTTGATTTATTACGTCATTAATCGATCGGTAGATAGATAACTATGTTATAAATGTAAATATATAATGAACGTATTAATTAGGAAGTTGATTCATTCTCTGCCCTTTTTTTTAACAGGTCAGGTACGTCAAAAAATTGGTGTCCTTAGTGTAAGTTTGTTACAGATTTACGCCTTTAGGGTTCGCATTTACTTCGATAGTTTGTATGCCAAACTTAGTAGTGTTCTAGTGTTCTTTAGCGAAATGTTCCAGTAACTGATCCTATGCAAAATTATAGACTAAACTAACGCAGTAGTAAGTAATGTAAATCTGTGTCAAATTTACAGTACTCTCTCATCCATACTCTTAGTAGGTCTCTCTCTGCGTAAGTCTCCTCGTTCAAAACTTTAATAAAATGAAATATTAAAAACTAAGTAACATTCTTTAACAAACAAACACTGGTTTGTTAAAGAATGCTACTTAGTTAATACCCACCACAACAAACCAGTGGTATTAATACCCACTGGTTTGTTAAAGAATGCTATGTACTTAGTTTTTAATATTTAATTTTATTTTTGTTGTTGTTACTTAATAATCATTATGTACCTAATTCTCAATTAATCTTTCTTTATGTCTTTATATACATTTACTTACTTTATATACGTAAAGACATCAGATACAGCCTAGTATTAAATTTGTCGTTAATGTTTTTTTGACAAAGCCTTCTTGTCAAATGTCTTGTCAAACATTTTGATTGGTTTAAAGTTTTGAACGAGGAGACTGTTTATGATTATGCAATACAGTTTTACAAACAAAACTCATAGGTACTATAGAATGTAATATATGTCCTATATTATAGGTTACTTAGTGTACTTCCCATAGACCTACAACCTGAAATTTGAACAGAAGCAAGTTTTCACGGCAGAAGGATAAGATGCGAAAATTTACGATTTTTAATGCTTTAGTGCAGGCACTACGTTTTATCTGAGCCTGGCCTTATTTTTACACTGAAATTATTTTTCCAGATCAGTAGACGATGACGGCTACCACGTCAGCGTTTAGAAACATCCCCGAGGACAGCGAACAGTCAGATGATGACTACACGCCCCTTCATGACGATGCCGATGAGCCAGAGTATGTTATTAATCCAAATGCTTAATTTATATTAAAATTCACAGAAAGGGTTCGTTTATGAATATTTTTTTTAAACTTCAGGAAAAAAAAATAGTTTCTTTACACAGTATGCGAAAAAATTAAATGTATCTCTGCTACGTGGCTTCTGTAGAATTAGCCTTATGGTATTTCCCATTGTAAATTTGCGCGCACGTATCTCCGCTTCCCTGGGCACACTATATTAACTTGTTATATTATTAAAAGCGAGAATACGCGCGCTCTAATCTGTTTTAGAAGCGACCACTGAAGTTAATGAGCAGGCATTCATGTTGGAATTTTTCAGAGATATTTAATTTGCCACTTTGTTTATGCAACATCAGCCACGCCCGTGGGTGTTTGAGAGGCATGAAAAATGAAAGAAAATATCATTAGTTCAAGCTTACGTTAAATGTTATTGTGCTATGGGGCCTCTTTATTTTCTTTCTTACTGCGTAATTAAATATCATTGCGTAGTGTTACGCTATTTGTAATATTGAGGCAGTGAGCCATCTTTCCCTTAGGTTAGTTTTTCTTTGATCCCGGTGGTGGTGGGTGCCTTCCTAGTCCCCCCTTAGTGCTACGAAAGCAACAATAGTGGCGACGCACAATTAAAGATTAGTCTTGTGATGCCCGCGGATATATAAAAAATGGGATGTGGCTGTGTTATGGACACGGCTGTGTGTTATAAGTGAATACATTATAAGCACTAAAATTAACCCAATGGCAGCGCTTCCCCCTCCCCCGCACGCAATGTTCCATAGTCCTTACTTAGCGTAATAAATTCTTTGATCCTTCATCTATCCAGTGGTGTGATTGAATTTTGGTTGGAGACGATAGATTTGTAGATGCAACACCAAACTGTATCCCCTGATTTTGTTATCATTCGTTTTCAGCGAAATTTATGGAGCTTGTAAATCGTCCGGTCGTTCCACAGAACATAAAAAACTACTAGAAATCGTATGATGAGCTATTAGTATGAAAACCTTTGTCGCCAAACTCACACATGTAAAGCAAAATATTAACGTGTTACTACATGCATGTTTGTGCTGTGATTGGTCTAAAAACACTGTAAAAAATTACATATATACAAAAAAAAAGTTAGTTCAAATTCAACCTAATGCAGTTATAACACGGTTCATAAACAATTGAATCCCGAACAAGCATCTAGTGAGCAATAGCTGTACTTCTTATTATGTCAGATTCTAAACAGTATAGCTACTCGACGCAAGGTGGCGCTACTCATATTGATTTTAATATTATGACTTCTATCCTTGACTTAAGTCCGATATTTGAATGACTGTACTACACGAATGTCGATGTCACTACTTTTCGATAGTGATGTAGTAACGAGGAACACCAAGTAACACCGAATACTACTACCGGAGTAATGAATATCTACCTATTACAATTTTTGGTACCATAAAATTGTATATTTTTACAATCTTTTCTTCAACTTACAATTTATGTATGTATGTCTATATGTATGTCAGTGTGTAACAATGTTTGTTCGGGTGGAATCTTGCAACTCAATTTTGAGACAGATCTTCACGGATTGAGCTGAAATTTTGTAGTACACGTTTAGTTTGGATGACAATGCATGATAAACGTAAAAGCTGTCGTAGAAGCTTGTCCCAAAAATGATTTTTTAAATAAACTTATTAATTATGATGGTTAAAGGTAATACTTCACACTAATAATTATACATGCGAAAGTTTGTGAGGATGTTTAGATCTTTGTGGCTCGATCAGACGTAAACGGCTGAACGTATTTAGATGAAATTTTGCACACATATAGATAATCTGGATTATTATATAGGGTACTTTATATGTGCCAACGAAGTGCTACGCGAGCGGAGCCTCGCGCTACAGCTAGTTTCTTATAAGGGGCCGTAAGTTTTACGTAAGCAGATTTATTACAATTATTTACCCCCAACGCTATCTTATCTATGCAGAATAGCAAGTAATCAAAGCTCTTATGGATATTATCGGAAGTAGACAAGTTAATAGTGTGCAGTAATTCGAATCGTCAAATTCTAAGTTATATTTTATATAGATTATATCAAAGCTACAAACTACTAGCGTTTCGGAACAACTACTGATGAGATGAAAGGAAACGCCGAAAGAAACTCAGTCAGTTCAATTTCGGTCCCTACTATGCCTGCCTATATTTAACATTTCTTACAATTAAATTATGTTCATATGATATAATATTGTTTTCACAATTATAAAATTATACTGTTTAAATATCGTGAGGGAGTAAATAATCAAGTAAAAAAATACTGACGATACATGAGTCACATCACTAATCGATTAACGCTAGAATGTTCTAAACAAGCGAAGTGAAGTGCGTTAGAAATTTGACTTTAAAAATAAACACATAAGGGTTACTTTAGTTTGTTCGCATTTGTGCATTCTAATGAATATGCTTAAATTCTATTAAATAATAAAAATAATGAGAAATATTACTTACCGATGGTATGAAATGCCACCATTAGACACATTATTTTTGCTACTATTATTCTTACACGATAATATGGCACAAGAAGGCATTTTTATATATTTTTTTTGCCATGATCGTTTCCGCGGCTGTGACAAATGACGACTGAGATATGCGACGATCGAGATATGCCAAATTGGAGTATATTGACCCACGCGGGTAACGCCCACTTACTATTTCTATTGTTTTTTGTGTTCCGTGGGTCGTTCTGTCTGTCCTTTGCCATGAAACTCAAAATTTAGAAATTCTGACTTCGGATTCGTGTAGAGCATCAAAAAGTAGTAATGTAAAGTGACCTTGGTTTTCCGACAAAAAGTCGTTCTGTCTGTCCGTCCGTTGCCACGAAACTCAAAATTTCGAAATTCTGACTTCGGATTCGTGTAGAGCATCAAAAAATAGTAATGTAAAGTGACCTTGGTTTTCGGATATTAATTCGGGATATCGAAAAAAAAAATTAATAAATAAATAAATTTCGCTATGGTGGCGCATGCTGCGCGTCCGATGTTTGAATTGCTTCCATATGGAAGCAATTCAAAGACGTATTCACGTCAAAAGATAATGTCTCTAATGAAGTATGTACCTGCTAAAATATTATCAGATGACGGACTTCCGTTTTCCTACGATTTGCAAATGATTGTTATCTATCACATCGATACAAAAGTACTGTGACAATGTTCATATTAACGTCATATACGTGGAAGAATTTGTCGGTGACTATAAGTAGTTGATAACAAAAAAATGTTACATTGATAATAATGAATATTATATGAGTAGGTAGTAAATATTGTAACAAAAATAATTTGGATATTTCGACGTTCTCTCTAGATTTCGACGTTGCAATAGCCAACTATGCTTATAATAGAAGCGTAGATTTCGCGGTATCGACATACTCATAAAGCCAGCTCCAGACGCTTAGTGTTTCTCGCAAACACCTGAATCACTAAGCACATACCAAATATTGAATACAAACACGCAACACAAACACTGCTCGATATCTGTGTTTACCGAAAACAGAACGCCTTGTGTATGGCGATCACTGGTGAACAGAAATAAAACAGCAAACACAAACAAAAACAGGCAAACACCATTCCATACGTTGGTGTTTGTTGTTTACCAAGCGTATGGAGCCGGCTTAAAGGAAACTGCATCAGTGTCAGTACCATGCGCTTACTTATTCTCGTGGCCAAGATAGTAGGGGCGATGCATAGTTACATAGTACTCAAATTAATACGTGATTAAAATAAACCAAATAATCCTTTATATCTACCTAACAGTAAATATTTAAGTTATCATTGTGAATGTAATCTCAAGTTTGAAAATGATATCAAATTAAAAATGAAATTTTATATTTGAAACCAAGGTCGAGCAAAACAGTTCTACACGCAAAAACACAATATTAGTTATACTCATGACATGGTTCAGTAAAACAAAATCCTAAAAATTATTCTTTCGTATTTTACCAACATGATCCGAGAAGATCCAAACATTAGTGGATTTTTGGTTTGTGAATCACTTAGTGTCTAGACTACGTCCACATCCCGGCCACTCCATACGAATGTCGCGTTGTTTACTACTACATATACAATGGCGTCTGTACAGAGCGCGTTTGAGCGTGTGTGCGTGAGGCGCTGTACAAACTGTTATAGATTTGTCTCAAAGGGGAGGTGAGGTCGACACGAGAGAGCGGCAGATTGCACGTAGTACTATTACTTACAATGTGCTACGTCACAAGCTGGAACTCATTATTGACATGATTCCATCTTTAACAACAAGCATACAGCTGGGCCAGTAGTCAGAGAGTCTGACGCGGGGGCACTTCCACAGACATCTCTCTTTCGCCAGAGGTACGCTATAGGCAGGGTGGAAACGATAAGTGATCTCATTCAATTACATATTTCTAAACTGTACAGAATATTGAGAAACTGATTTATGATTCCTGAAAGTGCTTCACGAGTTCTATCAAATGGTATTAATAATAGTTTATAAAATTAACTAGATCCATCCAAAAATTCGATTCGATGATTCCATCTAACATACATTTAGCAAGACGCAGAGTGACGTAGAGTGTGATATTAAATTACACGTGTGTTAAATATTTATGCAAGTACAATATATATACGGTTATTATTAAGTGTACAGCATCCTTTACTTAATTAAACAATAAAAGTGTTAGTAATCAGTTTTTCAATACGTTGTATATGTTTAAGAATAATCGAGTGAGATCTAAATGTATGGTGGATGGAAACATCAAATTTTCGGATAGATCAACTTTATTTTATAAACCGTTATACAACTTGATAGAGATTGTGAAGCACTTCATCGGTAATTAGATTTTAACATTTTGGCATCATCATTATCATCATCTTCATTGGCTTGTCCTTTTCCCATTCTTTGGGGTGAGCGCAATATGCCTTTTTCTTCCATTCACCCTTATCAGCCATTTTATTGGTCTGCCTTGTATAGTTTTGAAAAAAATATAATGAACCCTGTATATGATATAAAATGTACCAATGTCGTTTTGTTGATAAAACAAAAGATATCATCTTTGAAACCTTTTATCAGTATCTTTTAGTTTAGTCTATCTAATCTATATGCATCAAGTGCACAATATTTATTTATTAATATTTAAATGTAATGGATTTTAATATCGCAAATTACGCACATTTGTGTAATTTTAATTACAAAATTCTGTGGTATTGTGGTGCTGATGATGTTGCAATGGACACACAAAAGAAAGCAGTCTAAACTAGCATAGTACAAGCCGCGTGGCATGCAATTAAAGTTAAGCTCGTTTCTCATTAGTTAGCATGCAGTCTTGCATTGAGTCAAATCTACAAAATTAGGTCTCGAAAACTTGCGCTCTTTGCTACAATACGTGAGGTATATGACGTACGATTAACTTATTTAGTAGACTGCAGGTATTTTCCTTGTTTATCTATATTAATATCTTTATTATGCTGTATATTTTATTATACTATCTATATCTAAGTAGGACAGTCTTACTCATGGACTCATCGATAGTCAGTTTTATGAACCATGAATAACAAAATGCAATTTTGAACCTTTCCACAGCCAAAGGACCCTACAAGTCACGAAAGGATGGAATCTCTTCAGAGAGTTGCCTGTCAAGAGGGAAAGTGGGTCCATGGCCACCTCGAAATGGATCGATAAGAGCGTACAGATCATCAAGTTGCTGGCTTATATCGTAGTTTTCACCGTCGTCCTTGGTGCCGCGGTCCTGGCCAAAGGGACTTTGCTGTTTATCACGTCGCAGTTAAAGAAGGGTCGTGACATTATTCACTGTAACAGAGTTTTAGGTAATTCCTCACCGCTCATATCTTAACTTGCTTTCATATTAGTTGTTATTTCTAACGCAACTCTAACTTTACTCGTGGACTGCAATGTAACATAACTGTAGGTAATTCTGTCATGTATGTTTTTAGTTTAATGTTTTGATGTTGGACAAGTCGTAATCTTATTAGTACCCAGTTTGTCGGCGGCTTAGGTTACCCTATACCAACTAAGCGAGCGAAATATTCTTTATTTTTTCGAGCGTATATCATGTGTCTATTAACATGTTTTGGCTTCACCTGTAAATACAAGAGCTAGATTTTTTTAATTATACTATACCTATATTTTTCAGCTCTCGATCAGCACTTCTTGACAACACTTACGTTGGAGGAGCGTATAACATGGCTCTGGGCTGCCATCATTGTGTTTGGCGCGCCAGAGATCGGAGTATTTCTTAGATCTGTTAGAATATGTTTTTTCAAGAGTGCTAAAAAGCCTACTGTCTTGCAATTCAGTGTGGTGAGTATGTGTACTCAAAATTATGTCAATTTGTTAAGCTGTATCCCTATCACGCAAAGTTTGTTACTTACTGCCGGTTGACTAGCTCTGAGAAAAAATATTTTAATTTATCGGCGTCTAATGAGCAGCCAATCTGTTAGCGGCCGACTTGCTACGGCTGCTAACATATTGGCTGAGGGACGAGTGAAACGGCAAAAATTGCGTACAGTACGCGTTATGTGAACACTCTTTGTCATCAATTTGTATTGATCCCACTGCTGGGATACGAGACTCCCCTCAATCGAAGCGGTTTAGACTGACTTGACTTAGGCACTGGGGGACGGAATGCAAACGGCACCAAACTAATCATTATGAAAGCCTGCGTTCCGACGTCCTCTGGCTGAAATGATTACTGAAAGTACAGTCAACAGCAAAAACATATGGTAAAGATTGTAGTTATAAATTTCAAAAGGATTTTTTTTAATGGCTTTTTCATACAGTTCAGGCATTTCTAAAAATGGCGGGTAAATAAGAATAACGATTGTTCGGAAAATAAGAGTGATCCTACAATTTTGGTGCCATACTAACTATCGCTCCATATAGATAGTTCTAATGTTATGGACCCTATTTGGCCGGAACTTTTAAAAAGTATTAAAAATATATGGAAGCAGAATCGTATCATTTATATAATCCGAATAAACAATAGTAAAAAATGTATAATGCAATATGCAATTAAAATTTAATTTCAACTGAGCACACTAAGTATTTTGATAGCATATTCATTAAGAAAAACAAATTGCTTTGCTCAAAAACTAATTTTGAAATCTGGAATAGATCTACTTTATAACACATATAATATTTTTTTATTCTGGTTATCCATTTATGGTGGTCCATGTGAACGAAGCCTCTGGTAGAAGCTAATCATCATCAGCTTGTTCTTTTCTCTGTCTCTCTCTCTCGGTCTGCACAGTATTTTTTAACAGTACACAATGAATTAGGCATAATTATGCTCCACTGCTTTCTGCGCATGTAACTCAGGACTCACGTAATGTATTTAATTCACAGGCTTGGATTATTGACACATTATATGCCATAGGAGTGGCTCTGTTAGTGGTCTTAATTCTACCAGAACTGGACGTAGTAAAAGGCGCAATGATTATGAATGGACTGTGCATAGTTCCCGGTATTATGAACGCTGTCACCAGAGACAGAACAGATTCTCGGTACTCGATGATGCTGGTTCTGGACGTCGTGGCCGTGTCTGCGCAAGTTACGGCATTCGTTTTGTGGCCATTGCTAGATGGGAACCCGATATTATGGTGTTTGCCATTTGCCTGTTTGTTCATATCTCTTGGTTGGTGGGAAAATTTCTTGGGCACCCCAGACAAGCATTCGCCAGGTACGCCGTCCTCTCTATATAAATACTTTTTTTTATTAATAATTATAATTGTGTGCACGGGCTAAATGTGTGCATATGGCGGCAATTTTGATTACTTATCAGTTTTTTAATTTACTTTCAACCAGGAATCGTTAAATGTTTGTGATTTCTTTTATGTCAATACGGAGCAGGAGTCAGTAGTTATACACCAAGTTTATAAGCCAAGGGGAGTAAGGTATATTACATCACGAATGTGCATTTGAAAATTGAGCCGCCAGACGAGACTTCTAAACGGCCACGAGTGATGTAATTTGAGCTTACCCCGAGTGGCGTACACGAGTATACTCTTTAGGTAACACTTGCAAAAAAATAGAAATGAATTGCACATACAGTAATGTCCTGCATATCTCTCTTGACTTTCAAGGATTCTTTATAATTTGTTATGCGCCTACTTTTAGAGAGTAATTTGCGCCTCACTATCTGAGCAAACCATCATGTATTTAATATACATAATGGTTTACTAATAGATTGTGTACTATTTAATTTTATTGTAGATAATTCTACAATAAATATAATTAGTATTTTAATGCAAATTGCACGAGGGTACCCTATCTATTTTTTTAGCGCGCCAATATAGCCTCATGGTATGTTATAGAGTTAGTGCATCGCGTATATCGCAATTAAGAAGTAAAAACATTTTCGTACGTTTTTATCCCCCTGATTTTCAGGGACATAATGGATTTTCATACAACTTTACATCTCGTAAATTTTAAAAGCGTATAATGAGCTTTTCTTCTATTGTTAGGGTAGTAAGTACAGATTACAAAGCAAGTGTAGTATAAAATCGTAATCTCAGCGAAGCCGGTGATTACAGCGAATTATCCAAAATATATATTTTTCATTGCAGCTTTTTACATGCATTTGGGTAATTTGCGAGATGGGATTAAAAAATCACGTTATTATACCCAAAGAATTCTAACACTGTGGAAGATTATCGTTTTCGGAGTTTGTGCCATGATCGCGCTGCATCTTCAAGGCGATGGTGCCTTTTCATTATTCTCGTTGGCTAACTCTGCTTTTGGTGAACGGAATTACACAGCTCATGAGGCAAGTTAATACAGAATTCTTATACTCCGGTCCGAAGGACCAAATATGTCCTAAACGGATTTGAAATTTTCAATGGAGGACAAGTCATTTTTAAAAGTACAGTTGACTACAGATCAACATAACATAATGATGAGAATATTAACGTAATAATGATAAGAAGTTACAGACAATATTATTCTCTACTTCATTCTTTTGTTAATTGAGACGATGTGATTATATTTTGCATACTGTATTTAACATTATTTTTTTTGTTTCCAGTTTCATGTTATGCATGGCATGGACAATGAATTGACCTTCGAATTAACAAAAGGCGTGTTCATATTGCCAGCCTCCTGGGGATCGTCATTGTGGGTGGCGCTCATCCAAGTACTAGCGGCTTACATTTGTTTCATTAGCGGCAAGTTCGCCTGCAAGATACTTATACAACCATTCAGTTTTACATTCGCATTGAGTCTCGTTGGACCAGTAACTGTCACCATGCTTGTAGTATTTTGCGGGCTTAAGAATGCAAACCCTTGCGCCTTCCATGGAACCATACCAGACTATTTGTTCTACGAGATACCACCAGGTTTGTATATATTCTTTTATTTTTATGAGAATACCTATTTAATGTTAGTAATTGCTCCGTAAATCTGCCTATGTTCCATTACAAACCTTCACCTACGTGTAGACTGTACAAGAGTAAGCTTGAGAATGTTGGAATTATTTTATCCCTCATTTTAAATTTTCTATACTTACAAAAGAAACCTGGAAACGAATCAGGAATTTGTGTTACGAAATTTTACCGTCAATAAATTACATTATATAGTTCATTTTGCTATATTAATAAAAAATAAAATTAGCAATGAATTTGAAACAAGTAGCTACTATGTTGACCAAGAGGATTTCATATTCTTTTGTGGCACACCGTGGCACCCCCTTATTTATGGAGTAACTTACGGTAATGTAATATATTGTTGGGATCAAATTAATAAAGATAAAACAGTCACGTGACTTTACTGTAAATATTATTTGCCTTGTATATCAGTTATAGTACAAGTATTATTGAATAATATTATAGTTACCAAATAACATTCCAGTATACACACTAAGAGACTACGTGGGCCAACAAATGGCGTGGGTGTGGCTCCTATGGCTGGTGTCACAGGCGTGGATATGTATGCACGCGTGGCTGCCGCATTGTGAAAAACTCGCCGCCACCGACAAATTATTTAGAAAGCCCTGGTATAGCGGACCGCTCGTCGATCAATGCTTGTTGTTGAATAGAAGCAAGGATGAGGAGACCGAAATATCAGTTGAGGTATTTTATATAAATTATTTGATATAAATATTTTACGATAAATTGTATAAATCGTAATCGTGATTTTCTGCATTCGATTAAAAGTGTAGAAAATCTATTAAGTTAACTGGTACAGAATGCATATGGTATGTTATCATGTATGATATGTACTCGTATTGTACCAAGATTTTGTTATTCATGAAGATAGATATAAATAAATACGGATAGTGTTCTCTGTTAGGAGGGTTTGGTCGAACCCTAGTGCTCGTCTAATCACAGAGATGGAAAACCAGCGCTGGGGCTACGCCTCAGCTATGCTAGGTTGAAATCATTTTGGGCACACCTACTACTTATTTTTTTTCCCGAATAAGTTTTACTTATTCGGGAAATATATGACGACGAAGCGTTGGACATCATTCTAGTCTAGTCCAACGACCTTAATAAAGCAGTTGGATGCGGAAGGCGGAGGATCGTATTTGGTGGAAAGCATTGGGGAAGGCTTATATACAGCAGTGGATAGATACAGGCTGATGATGATCCATTAAAATTTTATTTATATAATTTTAGTTAAACATTTTTACAGTACTGACGCCATAAAATATACCTATAAAATCTTAATAATGAATTTTCGTTACATATACATAGTTACATTTAAAACTAAAGTTTTAAATAGACTCTCCAGTTATTTTTGTGAAAACGAAGCTGAAAATTTTTAGGATTTAAAAGAAGCCAGAGTGTCGGGCGACAGTATTGAAGAAGACAGAGACATCAAGCCCAGCGATGGAATAACAAGGTATAGTTTGCCATAAGGCAAAGTAATAATACTTACTACAGTAGGCTAAACCTTATACATATAGCTCCTATATTCTTCTGTCATATTTCTAGCAGTCTGTGAAATTATTCTTCCTATAGATGGTTGCTTTAAATATTATAATCTATTCAAAAACATAATTTGTCCTTAGTGATTTAGTAACACCTTTTTATTGGTTAACAAGATATTAGAAAGCAGGTCTTGGTCAAATAATTAGCGTAGAGACAGAGCACTGTCCATGACATTTTTACATGTTGTTGTTAGGATATACATCTGTGCTACGATGTGGCACGAGACGAAAGACGAGATGATGGAGTTCTTGAAGTCCATCTTTCGCCTGGACGAGGACCAGTGCTCACAGCGAGTTGCCCGCAAGTACTGGGGTATTGTCAACAACGATTACTACGAGTTAGAAGGTAAATATTACAATTAAATGACATTACTTTAGTTTCAATTTGTTATGTATGTTTCCTCAAATCGCTCTATATAAAAGGCTAGTTGATTATGACTCTAACGTTCTTATTTTGTATGTATTAAATCAGAAATTTGTACGAAAGCTAAGTTAAACATTACGTTTATGTAGCTACTGCAGTAACATAAGTTATAGTATTTTTATTGTGTTTCTATTGCTATTGTACTTATTATTATTTTAATAATAACATAATACATTTAAAATGGACTTATCTACCAAACTTTGATCGTACTAGTGAACATCGCAGATCATACTAGTTTCATGTATTTTACGATACTATTAAATATTTTTTATAGTTTTAGAACATTGTCAAGTAGTCTATTCGATGTCATTCGAAATATTCGGAAAGAATATGTCTATATAAAATATGTACTACATGCGGTCCGAGGGCCCTCGGACATATCCGATCCGAGGGCCCAACTTTTCCGCCTTATTTGTTCACAAAATCTGTTTCCATTTTGATGAACCTCGAACTGCATATAAATCATAAAATTGAATAATACTAATACTACCTTGTACATCTTTGTAGCCCATATATTCCTGGACGATGCCTTTGAGGTATCAGACCACAGTTCAGATGACTCCCAAGTGAACTCGTTCGTGAAGTGCCTAGTGAACACGATAGACATCGCGGCGTCTGAAGTGCACGTCACCAATATCAAACTGCGGCCTCCTAAGAAATACCCTACACCTTACGGCGGCCAGCTCGTGTGGACACTGCCTGGGAAGAACAAGCTTATCTGCCATTTGAAAGACAAGTCCAAGATAAGACACAAGAAGCGATGGTCGCAGGTGAGGCAACTTTTAATAACTGCAAATTAAACTAGTGCTGTCGCCCTTATGCGAAAGTCCTACTAAAAATCATGAATTCGATCAAACAGCACATCATGTTCTCTGGGAGTGTGATCTTTAGCGGCGGTAGCTGCAATTTGTTGAAATGGCTAAGAGCGCTGTTTTACAGTAAATAATAAGATAATCAATATTCATAGTAATAATATGATTTTTTTTCTATCAGAGGGGGGCTAACGAGCATGTAGGTCTCCCTATTGAAAGCAATCACCACCGCCCATGGAGATTAGCAACACATAGGGGTCGACGATACGTTGTCAGCCTATAATCGTTCCTTTCTTTCTGGTATTCTGTGAGGTGGAGGTACTTCCACCACGTGGAATCACTTACACCCCAAAATGTGAAAATGTGTTTGTCCATCTTTCACATTGAAAATAACCAATCGATTGCCATGATTTTTATGAGCGAGGAGAGTGACATAATTTACTTTGTATTCCGGTGAAAAACTACATATTCGGACGTGAAAAAAGCAAATAAAAATTATGACCATGAGGGCGACGCCGCGTGTAGCAGCTAGTAACTATTATTATTGTTTGTTATAGGTAATGTATATGTACTACTTCCTCGGCCACCGCCTGATGGACTTGCCGATACCAGTGGACCGAAAAGAAGTACTCGCAGAAAACACGTATCTATTGGCTCTGGACGGTGACATCGACTTCCAACCGAGCGCTGTCACCTTGCTCATCGATCTTATGAAGAAAGACAAAAATCTTGGCGCAGCGTGCGGTCGCATCCATCCAGTCGGATCAGGTGCGTGCTTTACATTTGTAATAATTAATTCCTACAGTCCAAAAGTAATAAATTCGTACCTCATTTAAGCGTTTTGAAAGTTTCAAATATCATCTAATTACTTTAAAATAGCTTTTTTAAAGTTTAACTCGTGTATTACATCTATGGCATCATAGCTGCCAAAAGAAAAGTATGAATTGATTTTGACTTCATGTTTGTTTGTTTGTTAGAAATATGACGAGTGTTTTTAATTAAGATTCAAAATAAAACAATCAGGTGTGAAGTTCATGAATTGTTTTCTATTTTTTTAAAGGATTTTCAACTTAATGATCTTAATGAGCTCAATAAACGGGTTATAGATAAATGGCGACAAAGATAAAAATAAAATTATATTTTCTATTGTTGGGGAGTTTAACGTTTTTTTTTATTTACTCTTGTCCATTTCAATCATAAAATGATTGAAATCTATTACAATGAAATAGATCATATTATGATCTATTTGATAGCGAGAGCGCGACACAAGCGATAGAGAAGCACGATCGGCCTAAGCGTTCGGCTTGTGACGCTATCTCTCTTCTATTCCAACGGACGATGTATTCTTATGACGTTACCACGTAAAATTATCGTCCGTAAACCGACTTCACAGACAACCAATTTTTTTTTTGACATTGCAGGGTTTATGGCCTGGTACCAGATGTTCGAGTATGCGATCGGACATTGGCTACAAAAGGCGACTGAACACATGATTGGCTGCGTACTCTGTAGTCCAGGATGCTTCTCTCTCTTCAGAGGAAAGGCTTTAATGGACGACAACGTGATGAGGAAATACACGCTGACTTCGCACGAAGCACGGCATTTTGTACAATATGATCAAGGTATTTTAGTTCTTTTACTTATACCGCAAAGGTGATTTTCTGTAGACCGTAATACTTATTTATAATAAACAAATGCCACGGAATGTACTATCCTGTTATCAATAAATTTCTTTGTTTACGGAAGAGATAATGCGATTAATGATAGCTATGATTATAAAGAAACCTTGAAATTTATTACGTAATAATATTCGGGGATTTTTTTTTTATAATCAACACTACAGAGGTATAAAAAAAAATAAAAAAAAGATGTTATAATAAATCTTTGACCAAGCTCGTCCTCAATCCGGTTTTCCGAATTATGCTGTCTCCCATTTAAGATAGAAATAGGTCGTGATAAAGTCAAAGTCAAAGTCAAAATTCTTTATTCTGTGGGCCCTCGCGGGCACTTAGACACGTCTTTTACAATTAGGTATATTTTTTATCTACCAGCATTTCGGAATGACCATTGACGAGAAGAAATGCCGAAAGAAACTCTGTCAATATAGGTCTTTTTTTTTAAATAGCCATACAATATTATCATAATACAATAAAAAGAATGTCAATGTACAATAAAAAAAATGGTATGTCAACCAAAATAAGAGAGAAAATAAAAAATAAAAAAAATAAGTAAAATAAAATAGTAAAAAAAATAAAAATATAAAAAATCATAGTATAGAGTGTATATACATATTGTATAAAGTCTAAATATGTATATCCACAATACTACTTGTAAAGATAAGACGCCTGTGCTTCACATCCTGTGCCGAGAATTTGAGATAGTAAGGAGCTATTCAACCTTGCTCTAGGGATTCTATTAGGACCACCCCTAGTATACACAAAGTAATCGAAATTAATACCGATATACGTTTCCGTAACTTTTTTTAAGCTATTGCATAGATTTTATCGCGGGCTTTGAGCGCGGCGACCGAATCAAGAAATTCCGTAACGAAAATAAAACCTAACACGACCCCACCTAATATGACCTTTGGACTCGACCTGGCTTAAGAACATTTCCGTAATACTTATTTATAATAATACATACTCGTATTTCGCCAATGAGTATTATCGAGTCAGTGGCGCAGTTGTAAATGTGTGACCAATTTGAACTATCGTTTCTACGTTCGCGCCTCGATGTGGTCATTACTCTTTTTGTAACTTTATTCGATGTTGGTGAATGACTAAAGACTTTTTTTTGAACTTTTTCGCTATTATTCCAAATATAAGTATGTTATTGACAATTCTATATCAGTTTGGGTTTTGTATGACTACTGAGAAGGTGTAAATGTCTTATTAAAAATACTGCATAAATAATTATAAGTTGATAAAAATGCTACGCAATAGCTTTACCGCGGCAGTCGCCGAGTGCCACACGTATTTTTTTTGCTATCTGTTGCTAATCGATGATCGTTGAGCAACAAGCAAGTTATCCCTTGATGTCAATAAAGCATATGGACGAATTGTAACAATTGGTGCTTTTCTTCCATATGGTTAAACGTTGACTGAAAGGTATAATAAATACTTATATTTTTATAGACGGCCCGTAGCGAATGCATTTGGCATTAAGTCCGCCTATTGTACCGAACTATTGTGGCCAATAGACAAATAGGGCATTTTAAGATGGCATCTATGACACATTAAAATAGTAACGTGACTGAGGTCGATTTAATATCGAAAAACTATTGTCTTACTTCAAAGTTTTACTTCAAAATTTTTATTAAATAATAAATCTTGGTTGAATATCAAAATGAAAATACATATAACTGTTTTTTCGCCCAAGATATTAAAAAAGATAAAGAAAATCTAAGAAGGAGCGCTGATGAACAAATTGGTTTAAATATGTTTGATAAAAAAATTCATTACTCTACACTCCCTACTCCTAGATTACTCCTATATGTCAGGATTTGTATGTTTACTTCCTAAACTTTTGTTCAGCTAAACAAGTTCTTGAATGAATAGCACACGCACTCGGGATAGAGTGCGTGTGCTATTCCTTCAAGAAGAGCCATTCGTAGACTGAAAAAGTTTGTATCGTAAAATTATACATTCGTCAAATTATTTTTATGACGCACATCAATATTGACCATGAAGGACAGTTATTTTTGCCTTCACACATAATTGTTAAATTTTACGAACCTTCATGAGCAGTAAATGTCATAGATGCCATCTTAAGATGCAGCAAAAGTAGTTGTAAATAAATAAAAAGGTTTGTAAAATATTTTTTTGTTAATTGTCACTAGGCGAGGATCGTTGGTTATGCACACTGCTACTGCAGCGCGGTTACCGAGTTGAATATTCCGCGGCATCGGACGCCTACACGCACTGCCCTGAGCGGTTCGATGAATTCTACAACCAGAGGAGGCGCTGGGTGCCCTCCACCATCGCCAACATTCTGGACCTGCTCATGGACTACAAGCATACCGTCAAAGTCAACGACAACATATCCACGCTCTACATAATATACCAGGTACTTATTAAGAGTTCTTTTATACAGGTCGGGTGGCAGACAAGCTTACGGCCCTCCTGATGTGTAGCGGTTCCTGTAGCCGTATTAACGCTCGGAACGTAAAATATCGCTCGCGCGCCGCCACCCGCGCTGCCAACGCAGCATTTCCTTCAGCAGTTCATTAACATCTTTAAACCAAAGCCAACTTCACCTGCACGTGGTGCACCCTGCTGACTAACAAACGAAGCTCTGGCGAAAAGAAAGGTAGGGAGCGTAATTGTAAGCTACCCGACTGGGGAATGTACCTCCACCTCACAGAATATCGAAGCCAAATAACAATTCCCTTGAGGGTTGTTGTGTTCCTGCGAGTGAGTGAGGTTACCAGAAAAGAAGGAGATGCTGCGTTGGCAGCGGGGGTGGCGGCACGCAAGTGATATATTATGTTGCGAGCGTTAATACGGTTACGGTAACCGCTACACATGAGGCGGGCCGTATGCTTGACTGTAACGCGACGTAGTATAAAAAAAAATCGGTACAGCCATTTACGGGTCACGCGTTGTCTACTCTGTAAAAACTCTTTCACGTCTTTCTTGAAGAATCCCATACCGTAGTCTCATGGGAAAACCTCGAAAGTCCGATCATATCTAGAGACAGCCAGTATGCCAGACACAACAATATTCTTCAATGTGTACATATTGATTCAGTGTTTACAATTTACCCTGGCACGATCTCGCAGACGCGAACAGACATGGACCCGGCCAGTATTCGCGGAAAAAATATTTTTGTCTGCACTGTTCATGTCTGTACGTGTCTGGGGATATTTGCCGGGAAATATGAATGACAAGAGGCTCAGAACAGTGCAGACATTTTTTTTTATGATTAAACGGCATCTGTCGGTGTAGAGCAAGATACTGTATCTAGCACTTTTTCTTCCTCACCTTATCCCTTCATTCGGGGCTCTGCTCTCCTCGTCTTTAGGCGACAGGATAGACTATCCTGGGTTGTCTGTGTGTCCAGCTGATCCAGTCGCAGGTCTTTGTATACGGTTGTCCGCCACGTAGCTAGGGGGCGCCTTCTTCCTTTTTTCCTTTCTGGGATCGCCAAGGCCTTCTTTACTGGGTACTCTTCGTTCCTTCTCATCACATGTCCGAATCAGCACATACGTCTGTAACATCTTATCTTCTATGGGTGCAACTTTGAAGGAGCCTCTTAATGTAAATTCCACGCTTAATGTACCTAAATATCGACGTGGATCAGTGTCGGGCACGGCACGTGACTGACAAGCTAGATGTCTGGAGATATAAACGGGCCCTTATTATTTACAGATGATGTTAATGGTGGGCACGGTCCTGGGTCCCGGCACCATTTTCCTGATGATGGTGGGCGCGCTGAACGCCATCACGGGGATGAGCAACTACAACGCTTTGCTGGTCAACTTGATACCGATCATCATCTACATCACCGTGTGCATGACCTGTAAATCGGAAACACAGGTGACAATCAATTTATATATACAGGGTGGAAACTTCTAATTCCACCTAGAGGAAAAGTACTCTTAATACTGTAGATAGGAAATTTTCCTCAAAGGAAACATTCCTTTATATTTTAAAGAAAGAAAACTGCATTAAAAGATTTTCATAAATTCACATGCCCCACCCAGGAATCGAACCGTACTTTTATTGCATCGATCGTTAGGGTCAATTATAAGGATGAAATTTCTCTAACAAACTTGATAAGTTAAATGAGGGAAAGCCGTGAAATCTAGACTTATAAATTCAATGGATCAAGTTAAAGCACTTTTATTCAAAGATTCATCAGTTTACTTAAGTTAGTAATAAATAATATATATTTTGTACATTTTCAGATCATGCTTGCCAACGCGATTACATGCGCATATGCAATGATGATGATGTTAGTCATAGTGGGCATAGCGCTGCAAATAGTGGAGGACGGGTGGCTGGCGCCGTCCAGCATCTTTACAATCATCACTTTCAGCTCGTTTTTCATCACTGCGATGATGCATCCGCAAGAAATGATATGTTTATTATATTTAGGAGTCTACTACATCACCATCCCCAGCATGTACATGTTGTTGATCATATATTCGCTGTGCAATTTGAATAACGTCTCCTGGGGTACTCGAGAAACTGTTGTGAAAAAGACTGCTAAGGTATGTATTACCTTTTTCCTATTTCTTTGTATTAATGATGTTATTCTTAATAATAATTCCATTCCATAAGTGACCGGGCTCAATACCCGCGAATTAAAGAACATGGGTAATAATTTATTCGAATAAGGTACTTACAAATTTATATAACACGAGTAAAACGAGTATAACGAGTATAAAGTTCCTCTGGGTAGAATAGTACCCATAACGCACATCTAAATGAAGATATTATGGAAATAATACATTTAAATTTTATATTCAGGCCTGTACAAGAATCACAAATACAATAAATATATTGTATATCCAATTTACACTGTTATTGAAGAATAAATTTCAAATAATTAAAACTGTGAAATCAACTTCCCTCGATGGTGTTTTCGAACAATTACAACATAGGAGCCTTCAAGACCCAGAGTCTTTATGTCCCTTAAAAGGCTGGCAACGGATCGGTGTTGCTGATCTCCATGGGCGGTGGTGATTGCTTTCCACCACGTGACCCACATGCTCCTTTGCCCCCCTTCTCATATACAAAATATAAAACTATTGTCAAACAAAGTTTTAAAACTTTGAAATTATCCTCTGTTCTAAGTTGTCTTAGCTAATTACTATTGTTGAAAATGACTAAATCTTGGGAATTACTAAGCGTATCGAAAACTAGGGAATGACCAAAATCCTTCCTAAAGATTTTCTAGAGCGTGCCCCAGTTAGAGGTGGTCTATTTTAGTGGCTAGATTGAAAAATCGGGAGTTACGAATTTTCAATTTTCACATACAAATTTTCCCTCGTTAATCACCGCTGTATTTCTAGAACTACTAAACCGATTTTCATAGTAAGAATAGTGTAATAATTTATAATTCATAGTAATAGTACCATAGTAAGAAGTACCGGCAGTTGAAGTCTACTGGCGAGCAACTTCCATATTACTTACTTCTACCGACAACTAAATTCTGTTCATCTGAAAGGGTCCTATTTAGCGAACAAATACATAGTCGAGTAATGCAAATTTTGCTGCTTAATGGGGCTGGATTCTAAAAGTTAGATTGCCAGTTGAGTTCAAAATTACTCATATCGTTTTAGGAACTGGAAGCGGAGGAGAAAGAAACAGTAGAAGCGAAGAAAAAAATGGAAACGAATACATTGACAAAGTGGTTCGGCAAATCGGAGGAGACGAGCGGGACGATGGAGATCGGAGTCGCGGGCCTGTTCAAATGTATGTGCTGCACCAACCCCAAGGACCACAAAGACGACCTCTATCTACTGCAGATTTGCAATTCTATTGAAAAAATGGAAAAGAAATTGGACACGTTGTAAGTATAGTGTTTATAAAATTATTATTGATTCACACACAGAATAATGTAATTTCATATTATTCATAGTTAACTAACCCCCTATAACTTATAATCTATAACTATTTGTTCTCTGGGAGTATGATCTTTGGCGGCGGGAGCGGGATGACATGTTGAATTCATTGCAAGTCGCATCCGGGGTAGTATATTAAGTATTCTGATTTGGTAGCAATAAGGGAGAATTACCAAGCGTTCATACGATTTCGCAATTCATATTATTGGAATCGATGTGTTAGGTAGGTAGGACCTAAAACAATGAGTTGTTACTCATTGTTTTACGATGTGTTAGGACCTAAAACAATGAGTTGTTACTCATTGTTTTAGGTCCCCAATAGTGTTAGATACTAAAAATCCGTGGTGCACAGCAGTTGAACTTCACTTGACTAGCCATCTCTTTAGGCTTTTAATGCCTTATTTGCCATACTGTTGTCTCTCACATTGCTAAGAGGGGAAGTCAAATAACCCCCTATAACGTCGTCAACTCTTATTTATTTCACTGCTGGGATACGGGTCTCGCCTCAATCAAAGGGGTTTAGAGTATACTCCACCACGCTGCTCAACTGTGCGTTGGACGGAGATCAGTGTTTTCAAGCCACCTAAAGCCACTGACTTGACTTAACGACTGTCCCGATTTTTTGATTGCGAATATCAAACTTCAGCTTAGGTTTATGGTGTGTTTGGTTTAGCTGGTAGAGACGCTCGAGCTCTACCGATTACACTGAACATTGATGTCAATACCTAAAACATAAGACTTATTTTTGTAATCAAATTATGCAGTGGTAATCGGCTTCAGCTTCGGCGGTAGGGCCCCAGGCCTCCCCAACCCGTTTGGCCAGCGTGGGGCGTGTAGGCCTAATCCTCCTTCTGTCTGGGGCGGATGAGAGAGGGTCGTGCTCCTGTAGTGGAGACTAAAATGACCTGATGATGATGATGACTGTGATATCAGAGGTGCAACGGAGGCGTGCGAGCCGAGCGGGCGGCGGCGGTCGTCGGTGGGCCGGCGCGAGTCGTCGGGCGTGGGCCTGCGGCGGGAGTCGGCGCTCGGGCCGCGGCGCGAGTCGGGCCTCGGCCTGCGCCGGGACTCCGTGCCCGTGCTCGACGACTACGACAGCGAGGCCTCCGTCGACATACCGGTTGTACGTATTTATTGTATTTTTTACTAGCGGCTTCCCGTCCCGGCTTCGCACGGGTCGATTTTTTTATATAAGATTTTTTAATATAGCCTATGTTACTCAGGGTGAATGTAGCTTTCCAATGGTGAAAGAATTTTTGAAATGGGCACAGTAGTTTTTGAGTTTATTCATTACAAACATACACATCTTTCCTCTTTATAATAGTAGTGTAGATAATATTAAATGGCTTCACAACGCTGGAGTCCAATGTCCTTCAGAACCCGTCTTTGTATTCTTTCTGTATCTTATTTTCGGCTTTAGGGACATGCCGAAATATCGTCAGGAATCTTCAGGTTTTTCCATAAATTATAATAAAATACAATAATTATAGACTTTCACACGTAGTTTAGTTATTTTCATATTTTTTGCAAGGAAAATTGGCGCCATTGTGCACTCGGCGAAAAAAAGAAATAGCAAATATAAGGCTAAATAAAATATTGGTCTAAATAAGTCGCTAATATAAGGATGGCAGCGATACTCTATGTACCAACCTACTTACAAATAATTATAGTTCCATGCAACAGCAGGGACCGTTATCTGTCGCATTTTAGCATGGGTACGCCAAATCTATAGAAATATATAATATGATGCAAATACAAAACTGAAAATTACCGCGATGCGAATTCGCACCGCAGCAGGAAACTTGAATTCTTACAAGGCGATTTCGTGCGAAATGGCGTCCCCCTGCCATGGTATAGATTACCATTCTTTTGATGATCTTCTACTGAACATACTGAGCTTAGTTTTGGGACTAATGATTTCTATAGCAAAAAAAGTGTTACTCTGCTGTTAGAAAGATACAAGCAGTGATACGAATCTATTTGCAATTTTTTTTAATGCGTCGTTGGAGCTCCTTTCTTGCATCGCAGTTTTGTGTTTTCATTCTATTGATATTCTTTATAGTATAACAACAAATACAGAAATTGGTGAGCTGACAAGTATACAAAGGTGAGCTTATCTCTTCAAGAGATTTCTTCCAGCTAACCCCAGCTGGAAGAAATCTCTTTTAGCTGGAAGAAATTGCAAACACCCTAACTAAAAATCTTGCGACTCACTTAGCAGACTCGGTTCTCATGACAATGCCCGATTACCTAAATTTCGCCCTATTTAATCCAATATGTCGGTCGTCATAAAATTACGTTACTTGACTTCGGTTTTGTGTGAGATCGAGGGACTTCCCAAGTCGGGCTCGATATGGCCTATGTCTCTTTCACCAGAGCCTAGTTACCTCATCGGCAAGGTGCATCACGTGAAGATAATGTTGGGTTAGGCTCAAAACATAGTGGATACTCCTACTCGCCACCCACCTTTTGGTATGAAACATCTAAACTAATACAGTGGGCCGGCTTAAATAGTTAATTTATTATCTTATGTACATATAAATACCTTACTTTATCATTTGTTATATACTCAGGAAAAGAGAGAGAGCCTTGTGAACCCGTACTGGATTGAGGACCGCGACTTGAACAAAGGCGAAGTGGACTTCTTGATGACGGCCGAAATAGACTTTTGGAACGATTTGATCGACGCCTACTTGAAGCCTATTGATAAAAACGAAGCTGAACAGGTATACTTACTTATAGATATGGTTCTATCGGGTTGAAAGCGTAATCTGAGCTAATTAATTGAAATTTATTACTTCGATTGACTGTAATCGTATTAGCGAAGTAATACATTTGTCACATAAACTGTCGAATGGCAAGAAATGGCTGCTTTGGGACCGAAAGTCGCGGGTTCGATCGCCGCCCAAGACAAACATTTGTGTCCATGAACATGGTTTTGATCTAAAGAATTATGGAACTTCTTTAGTAGGCTTTTTTGTTTTCAATTGGAATAATGCGTTTCTAGCTTTGAAGACATCGTTTAAAAAGTTTATATTTAACAGAAGGAGCAGGTCTACCCTACATTCCTACTACTATGTAGCCAGATTGCAACCACTAGTTTCAGTTTCTTTGGAAGACACTTTAACCTCAAAGAAAAATCGTAACAGGTAAAGTATTAGATTTTATTTTTTTACATTTTACATCATATATTTTTTTACATGAATTACTCGCATTAATCACTCCGTCTCTTCCCGTGGATGTCGTACAAGGCGACTAAGGGAAATATAAAACATCGATCAGGCCTCCCCAACCCGTCTGGCCAGCGTGGGGAGTGTAGGCCAAATCCTGTCTATGACGGACGAGAGGGTCGTGCTCCTGTAGTGGACTTAAATGACGTGCCGATGATATCAAGTATATATTTACAATATGTATGCATATATTTCAAACGAATTGAAACATTTCGAGTGCTGATAATGCCTTAAAAATACTGACTTGGTAAACTGAGTATAGGTTTTTTTGATACTTATATTGTATGCTACAATACGGTTTAATTGTCCAAAGAGGTACCATTTTCGCAAATTACCTCAAGGGTGATAGATGACATGGTATATCTCGTATTAAAAAGAAAAAAATATTTTTGGGCACATTTTAGACTTTTATTAAAGGTATTCAATTTGTGTTAATTTACCAGTAAATGTATTCGACTATTGCAAAATGTCATAACGATGTGAAATAACAATATTAATGTCACTCAACGGCAGCTAACGACACCTCGATATCACTATCGTTAAATTAGACTGGTTCTGTTACAATGTTTTCGTAATAGGTAATGATAGTTTGATATTGTTACGAGTTTTCTCCTCTTATCAAATATAAATTTACTGTGCAACCCTGACGGCCCAGGTAGTCATGCTCACTAAAGTATTCCAACTGGCGGTGGTGTCGTGTGGCAGGTCGCCGCATTCCCAATAAAATGGTTGAATGCGGTGATGGCTGCCCCATGCATCAACTCGTGAACGAGTGCTGCCAGAGGGGGCTGGTCTACCCTGGCTGTTATGGTTGCAAGGTTAACAATAGGAGGATTTAGGTTACGGTTACGGCCCGCCTGATGTGAAGCGGTAGCTGTAGCCATATTAACGCTCGCAACATAAAATATCGCTCGCGCGCCGCCACCCCCGCTGCCAACGCAGCATCTTCCTTTCTGGTGACCTCACTCACTGGCAGGAATACAACAACCCTCAAGGGAATTGTTATTTGGCTGCGGTATTCTGTGAGGTGGAGGTACATTCTCCAGGGTAGCTTATAATTACGCTCCCTACCTCTCTTTTCGCCAGAGCTTCGTTTGTCAGTAAGCAGGGTGCACCGCGTGCAGGTGAAGTTGGCTTTGGTTCAAAGGTGTTGATGAACCACTTACACCCCGAATATTAAAATGTATTTTCCAATATGAACTTATAAATTACATGCCTGTATTATATAGGTGAGTAATTCATGTAGAAAAATTAAAATGTAAAAAAAAAATCTACTTATCACTTTATCCTGTTACAATTTTTCTTTTGGGGTTAAATTATCTTCCAAGGAAGCTGAAAGTAGTGGTTGCATTCTGACTACATTGTAGTAGGATAGGGCGGACCTGCCCCCTTACCATCATCTCTTAATGCGATTCAATAATTGAATAGATTGCTTATTCTTACCAATGAATAAGCGACTCTATTCCATTTCAAATAGAGTCGCTTATTCATTGGTATGAGTATCTATGAGATGGTGGTAAGGGGCTGCTCCTTCTGTTAAATATAAACTTTTTAAACGACGTCTTCATAGCTAGAAACGCATTAATCTATTTGAAAACAAAAAAGCCTACTAAAGAAGTTCCAAAATCCTTTAGATCAAAACCAATAGTTTGGAATGATTTTATTTTTATTTTACTGTTTATTGTTCACGTTTGACCTGAGTTCTGATATCTAGAATTTTTATATTTTAGTAAATTTATTATATTTGAAAACAGGAACGTATTACGACCGACCTGAAGAACTTGCGCGACACGATGGTGTTTGCTTTCGTAATGCTAAACGCTCTGTTCGTACTCACGATCTTCCTGCTGCAACTGAACCAGGACCAAATGCACATCCGTTGGCCGTTCGGGCAGGATATCTTCATCGAGTACGACGATGACGCCAACATTGTAAGTTCAATGCAGATATTACTAGGCCGGATTCTAGCCCCCGGGGCTGAAATCGAGGTTGAGTGGAGCGAGTGGATTCGCTGAGTGTAGGTATGTTTTCCGTTGATTTCAATGGAAAATGTATTTAATGATCATTCTTCAAGGACATGATCGATCTCAATTTATTTACGAAACAAACCTCAAGCATGTCGAGGTCTTTAATTGTGACAAGTTTCATCAAAATCGGTTCAGTGGTTTTGGAGCGTATCCGTTTCCAAAAGTGACTTTTCGGCGTATATAAGCGTTCCGCTCGCTCCACTTAATAATTTTGTATTTCAGTACTCTATAAATGATCACAATCATTTATAGAGTATTGAATGATCACAATCATTTATAGAGTATTAACACCATAAATCTCTCTCGGAGTGGCTATCTGAATTTAGCGTTAATTTATGTACTGTTCGAGGGGAAAACAATCTTTCTACTATTCCAAAAAGGAAGTTGGCTGTTACGTCGTATCTTTTCAAGATAATACTCACTTATTATTACGATGTATTAGGTATAATATCAAACTATTTACATATGCATGACATATTCATTCCTCAAAATCTTTTATTTTAAAATACAAATGTCACAGTAACGTATGCAACGTTGAGGAGCTCGATGGCGTCGTTGTGCGTGTCAGTCTAATCGATAGCGCAAGTTAAGCAACGTCGACCGTAACCTGTCCACGGATGGGTTTATTTATCTCGAGCTCCACCGTGCCTCGGAGAGCACGTCAAGCCGTCGGTCCCAGCTGTTGTCAATAGATAGATGTCGTTAAGTCAGTGGCTTTTAGGCGGTTTGAAAACACTTGCCTCCGTCAACCGGCAGTTGAATAGCTTGGTGGAATAGAATAGCTCTAAACCATTTCGATAGCAGGTTCGTATCGCAGCAGTGGGTTGACGGCATATGTAACGTAAATAAAATAAATAAATTGCAATATGTTCGAGCTCATTAGTACCTATTTTTGAATTGGTATAACTATACCAATTCCAAAATGGGCTGGTATCAGTAATTATTGCATTGTCAATTCTATTGCACTAATCTATGCCTCATTATCGACAGATCAATATAAGTCGAGAATACTTGATGCTGGAGCCCATCGGATCGCTGTTCATCATCTTCTTCGGATCGGTGATGATGATTCAGTTCACGGCCATGATGTTCCATCGACTCGGAACGCTCACTCACTTGTTGGCCGCTACTCAACTCGAGTGGTACTTCACAAAGAACGTATGTATATCTGGCAAAGGTTTCACGTGCTTAAACTACTAGGGGGCGTTAGACTGGAGATACAGAAATGTCAAATTAGGTGTCGGCTGCGACATCTTGAGCATGTAGCAGTTGGGATCATATTTTTGTTGCATTATTAATTCAGACGATTCAGACGAGCTCGGTGGTCGAATGGCTGGCAATGGCCACTTTGACTCCGAGGTCGCGGGTTCGATCCACGCATTCCCCGCACAAGACAAATATTTGTGTGCATGAGCATATCTTTTTGTCTTGGTCCGTGTCTGTGTGTGTATATGTATTTACAAAACAAAAAAAGTATTTAAGTACAATATCAGTTACGAGTATCTAGTATCCATAGTACAAGCTTTGCTTAGTTTGGGACTAGATATATAGTTTGGGACTGTGCAAAGAAATATTTATTTATTCTAAATATTTTCAAGATAAAAGGTACCTATCTTATGTGAAGCTCTATTAAAGGAGTTAATCTCCTCCTTCCTTATCTTCCTGTGATTATTTTCAAAATTTTAATAAAATAAGGATGTCCCAAAAGTGGGTTCCAGGTCACTTAGTACGACTACACAATCTACGTATCCGAAGATACATGTGGCGCTAGAACTTCATAGCCAGCACTATAAACACTTTCATGGCATGTGACCATATCTCGAAATGTTAGTAGATAAATAAAAATTAATAAGAATACGTTTTATAACAAAGTGTAAGGTGTTTAAGTGCTCACAAGGACTCAGAGGCCAATAAAGAATTTTCATTTTATTTGATACTAGCTGACACGTGCCCACTTTATTGGGCGGTAAACATTTATACGAAAAACTCTTTTCCATTTTTGGGTTAATATATGAATTTTCCGATAAGCCTATGATGACATTCACAAATAACGTGGCTTTTGATTGTTAAAAGAATTTTCAAAATCGTTTCAGTAGATCCAGAGTTTACCCCCTACAAATTCACAAACTTTACCTCTTTATGATGTTAGTATAGATTGGTATATAATTTATTTTAGGCTGAGGATCTCTCATATCACGCACGTATCGAGAAAGATGCCGTGAACTTAGCGAAGAGTATGCAAAGGGCTGATATGAGCGACTTGAACGGGCCACGGATAGACGAAAATAATGTGGCGCGAAGAAAGACCTTACACAACCTGGAGAACTCCAGGGTTACTAAGAGTAACGGCTTCAACCTGGATTCAAATTTCAAGAGAAGACTCACCATATTGGAAAATGCTAAGCCTGGTAAGTAGACCTAGGATTTGCGTACTACGACGAGGGTTTGTAGTTATGGTTACTCTTGAAATCTATCCTGTATCGAGAGATTGTAATTTTGTTTTTTTTTTGAACCCTGACTAGCGCATTATTGGTATCAGTTTCATTAGAATCTGCAGCGATACTTTCATACAAAAGTATATTTTCGGATCGGCGTAGGGATTTAGTTTTGATATTTTAACTATATGACCGACTATGAAAAACTTTATAAAATAGAATACTCGTATATGTAAGCAAGTAAGTCGTTTAGCGGACTTAACTTATCGGGGATTTCCACTGAATGCCAATAGGACCGTGAAATTTAGAACAATCTCAGTTGTAAATTTTTATATAACAAGATATTATATTAACTTTGAATTTCCAACCTTTAGTTTAATATGAGCATCGGTCCAAAGGTCCGTTCATCAAAATCCATTGACACTGGTTAGTTTCAGTGAACATCTTAAAATAAATATGCAACGTTGAATCAGATTTTGTGAAAACCTAATAAGCGAGTTATAAGCCGAAAAGTTGGGCCCTCGTATATCTATCATGACGAGCCCGGTCGGGATGTTTTCTATGTATTATATGTATTTACAAAAAAAGTATTTAAGTATAATATCAGTTATCCATTACCCATAGTACAAGCTTTACTTAGTTTGGTACTAGATGGCAGTCTGTAATTAGTCCAGGAATATTTATTTTATTTATTTATTAGTTCACAGAATGATGAATGGGTCTTCAAACCGCATGTACATACTCTGAATTAGGTCGAAGGATTCATGAAGGCTTTGTTTTTTCCAGAGGTGTTATATAAACTGCCGTGGTTGAATGGCGACCTGAAGGAACGTCGCGATACGTTGGCCGCCCTCAAGAACCGACGCGAGTCAGTCGCGCAGCTGCGCGTGGCCCCGCCGGGCGGACGGGCCTCGGGCGCAGACGCCATCTACAGTGTACCTGGCATCTCGGTAATTATATTATTATTATTTAACGTTATTAATTAAGGTATTAAGCATTACTTGAGAAAATAATTGGCGGGCGAAGCCGCGGGTAACAGCTAGTACATTATAAAACATCGATCAGGCCTCCCCAACCCGTCTGGCCAGCGTGGGGATTGTAGGCCAAATCCTCCTTCCGTCTGGGACGGACGGAAGAGGGTCGTGCTCCTGTAGTGGAGCCTAAATAGACCTGATGATGATGATGATGTAGAGAAAAACTTTTTGTAAAAAAAAATTGCATGCTAAATTAATTGGCGAGATGTGAGTACTCAACACAACTGTAATCACCTCTATATACCATATCTTGTGCAAATAAAGATTTATTTATGATATCTTGATTGAGGCTGTGACTTGCCACTCACTAGATGGGCCCCAGAAATGCCAGGAAATCGGCCGGGGGCAACACCGGTGTGAGTGACTCGGGGCTCTCGAGAGGTGTGCTGCCCTTTCTCCGAAGTTACCGCTTCATATCAGGCGGGCCATATGCTTGTCTGCCGCCCGACGTAGTATAAAAAACATAGTAACGCTGGCAACAACAACATGCTAATTAATTTTTCTTCAAATCTTTGTTTGTTTCGCTTTAACGCACGAAGCATGAGCACTGGGTTCCGATTTTGATGAAATTTGTAAGTTATAGGAAACATAAACATAATTTTTAAGTATCGGTTAAGTAGTTTTGAATGTTCCCATTAACGTCAAAATAGGTATTGCATTTTTACTCGTGAAGCGCTGATCATCAGTCGTCCAACTAAATGTGGAAATATCAAATTTTAGGATAGATCCAGTTTATATATCAGTAGTAACTACTAGCTGGCCCGGCCGTTCATATCGCCTTTAAATATTTTTACGTCAATTTTTCCGATGAGTTATAAACTATCCTATCTCTCAAGTTGGATCAAACTGCACACACTGGACAAAATTTTATTAAAATCGGTTCAGTAGTTTAGGATTCCATCGCGGACAAACAACGTGACACGAAATTTTTATATATTAAGGTTAACGACGCCATTTGATTGATCTCTCGAAGCAATTTCAGGACTAGTAAGTTTTGCACGTGACTGTACATACAGATCAAACACACAACCCTCCTAGGCTTCGTCGAGGTAAAATAGTAAATGGTTTTTAATTTCACAGGGTATATCAGGGAGGAGGGATACCGCGGCTGGGTTCGTGAGGCCCCTAGGCTTCGAGGCAGTCGTCAGCAGCGACGAGGACGAAGCACCCACAGCGCCCCCCAGACACAGCGTACGATGGAGCACTCCATACCGATAAATCTAAATATCTGTATGCTTATCTGCCGCCCGACGTAGTATATAAAAAAATGAAATGATACGAAGGTGGTTGTGATATATAATATCCATTATACTGTTTAAATAAATGTTTTGTTATTCTATTGGTTTTTTTATTATTCTTGAAGTGAAAACTTCTCTGTACGGAGTGGCGGTGGTTGCCTACCATATTTTTTTTTTCAGAACGGCATCACTGTGTCTCTTCCAAATCCACCAAAAAAGGCAATGAACAATGTAATCATTGCAGTTCCGGGGGTAAGACTACGGCTGCCTCGGAGCTCACAAGGAATTTCATCAGGAGAAATTAGCAGGAGTAAGAAGCTTTTGGAGTTTGACTTCCCTTTTTAGCAATGTGAGAGAACGAAATATGGCATGTGAGGCATTAAAAGCTTAAAGAGAGGGCTACCATATATTGTTATTTCTCAAAAAGTAAAGCTGTTACTGCGTTACTGCAACAACTGCAGCGCGCCACACGATTGGTCGAAAGTTACCATCGGCAACAGTACGACTGTTATTTATCGAAACGCTTAAATTTTATTGTTTTAAATAGTCTTGTCGTTTTATACATAAACAGTTTAGTGGTGGTGTTTATGATGGGTTATACTGAACCAGCTATGTACTTCTTGTAACGTAGATATAGGCTGATAATGATGAAGCTTTTGACAGCTCTAGAGGCAGAATATAGTGATGTTATGACGTGTTCTTTGTATATCATATAGGTATAGTAGCTATATTTCCACAATAAATATGCTTGATTAATTCTAGAGCTGTAAACGTAGCAGTAGATGAAATACTGTAGTTAAAAATATATTATAATAATTATTGAGCGTGCAAAATCGAAAGCTATATAGCAATAAGGTTGCTTACATAAAGCGACTGGAACCATGCAACCTCAATTGGGTTAAGTTCCTAAATACAATAACCAAATAACAGTATCTTTGAGAATTGTGTTCCTGGGACTAGAGAGAAGAGACAAGTCACCAATCGTGAGATGTTGCGTTGGCAACAGGGGCGCCTGCACGCGAGAAATACTTGTATTGAGATTCTATATGCATATGAATTCAATGACTCACCGCCGAGGTTTTCCCTAAAGATTACAGCATGGGTATCTTGAAGAAAAGCGTGTAGGAGTTATACACGGTCGGCAATGTGTAATTTATGTGACTGGTTCCCAAGCATCCATAGGCTATGAGTATGGCTCTCTATCAGGCGCTTATGCTTGTTTTCCATCTACATATATGGTAAATAGTATTTTTTTCATCAACGATATTATCCCTTCGATTGTTTAACTAGGTACACTTTAAATAAAAAGTTGTACATTCCTAGCCACTTCTCACACTTGTTGTCGCTACCTAAAGACAATGTCACATACATTACTCGTAAACGTGTACGTCATAAACTCGATTAATTTGAGTGCAGCATGAAATCGAGAGCGAGTAAGTGGTCTTGGTTCAATCTGGAGGCGAGTTTTGCGCTCACATCTGACCGCGAGTAGCGCAAGCAGTGAGCCAGGGCAGGGTATAGGGAGGTCGAGCAGTGCGCGCGCGGCGAGCCGACCGATCGCACGAACGTACGACCGCGCACCATGCGCACGCATACTTCGCGAGTGCACTCTACACATACATACATCAATATTGTGAAGTGATACACCTAAAGGATTTCCTCATCATCCCGCCTGGAGCTGTGAAGGTAAATATACTCATAAAAACAACCAATAAATGACCTTAGAAACAGCCATGACTCTACACGATCAGCTGCGAAAGTATGCGAGGGTGGCTGTATTATGTACTTTAATTAATTGTAGGTATCCTTTCGATTTAATATTAATTATTTCAATACATCTCATTTTCTGCAAGATACTACTGGTCATCGTGAACTTCCACGCCAACTTACTGACATGATTTCTCTTTCGAAAGTTTCGAAACCGTATGTTAGTTACGTGAAATCTGTAATATCACAGTAGTATAAATGAAATTTCTTGTAAAATATATATTTTTCAATGAGCATTTTGCGTAAATTAGTATCGTGACTAGTATTCGCAATTGTGTTCTAGTATTTGCAATCGTAAACAAAAGTGAATGTGGGCGGCATTGGTATGGGAGAAATAAGAATGGGAAACAAAGAGCCAGTTCCTTCATATCTATTATGACCTTTAATTAATAATATAACCGCAAGGTGTAATTTAGATAATTAGAATTAATTTAAAAGAGACATTATTCATTATTTACGTTGAACAAATTCCCAGTCTATATTTTATGTCTATGCTAAGTCAATGTAAAGATGCCATATTGATAAAGTCCAATAATGTTAATAATATTAACTTTATGATATTTAGGGCTTAAATAACTACACATATGTTAATTAGTTGAAATTTTAGCATTGAAAGGCAACGGAGTTAACGCAGCGTGGCAGTCCTAAGGCCTCGCACACATCCGGTTCCGACAGGGGGTCGTTCTCACTACGGGTTTGATTTCCGCGAGAGCAATTAACAACGAATTACCTAATTATTAACAGTCTCGTTGCGCAGTCGCCGACCCGTTTCACGTGCAATACTACACAAAGCCTAATTACATGAAATGTTTTCAGCATGCTTATGAAGATTATGACATTATTAAGACCGACCTAGAAATGAAACGAGGCATGAGATCTTTTTTATGTTTAATATCATGTTATTGTTTTAATTTGAATATTTTTTGCAAGCCATTTGCTCTGATTTGTACATAACATTTAATAATGAAATTTGCAAGCAACTATAGACCTAGGTTCTTTTAGATGGTCATTCATTACTCATTGCGTATTTGGATATTAAATTTATATTTACATACTATTATTATGTAAATGCCTATTTGTACTAACAACTGAATAAAATAAGAATAAACCACATTGCATGCGCGAGGGTACGTAGGTACGTAAATACATACATGCTACAGTCATTTTGTTTGTTCGGACTCAGAAATGAACTGAATTATTTTTTTACCGCTCTTAACAATAGAAAGAAAGATTATTTAAGTAGCTAATTATTATAATAAATAATTTATAATATATATATATATATATATATAACTATTATTATATATATATATATATATATATAATAATAGATAATTATTTAAGGCAATAAACTTGTGAATATTAATTAAACATGCCACGTGAGTAGGAGTGGCTCACTAACTAGACTAAACTCTTATGTATAAGGAGAGATTTAATTTGACATCATAGTCAGTTGCAATGTGCATCTTTAAGTCTATAACTAAAATATATTAATGCAACAGGCTTATTAGTACTGTTCTGTTATTCCATATTTGACCGACTCAGGGATAGTTACCTATTCGTGGTTTGATACACTCGAAGCCTGTCCATATAAGGAGCTCTACAGTATGAGGGCTCGTAATAGAGCACAAGATTTAAGTCTACTGATCAACTTGATTTGGAAAAAAATATCGTTTTCCCACTTCGCGTTTCAGAATTACAAATGAATCACGTTTTTTCTATCAACACTACATTTCCGAATGTAACGGGGCCTTGTTTTACAAGTCGGTTTCCCAACCATGTAAGCAGTATCAATAAAAACCTTTAAGTACTTCCTCATACTATAATATTGCAACACGACAAATTCTGTTATTTGGTTTAAGAATAGAAATAGACAGTCATTTATAAAGAGGAATTTCCTAAAATTATAAGGTCGTGGTTATGTCAGTTATGTTACAAAACAAAAGGAAAATATTAGTAGTATTATAAATTTAATTTATCAGGGTTGGCCACACGTGCTGCCTTCGGTCACAGTATTACTATTTTTCATACTTCGGTGGTGCAAGCGTATAACCTTGTACTGTCTTATACGACGGCAGCTTATCATCAGGCAGGTCGAATGTATGTTTATCAATTTAGTGGTAGGTATTAAAATTATTAGTCGTAGCCAAAATGTGCTGCCGCGTACAATTTTCACAGAATATACAACTCATTTTAATTATAGTATGTACTTGGCAGTAGAGTCAGAATTACTATGGTACATGATATAAGATTTTGTCAAAATACGAGTACAATGAATTATTATTTTTATTTCAAAGACAAATCGTGACTTAAAATCGATTCTTAAAAATGTTGCTTGAGATGGGCGATTTTAATAGAAATAAAAATGTATAAAATTAGGATTCATATTATTCAGAACAAAATCTATAAGTGGGCTGGACAGACTGGCCTTCTATACTTGTATCTTTGGTTCTGATCTCAGAACAGGTTTCTGGCCGACAAATACTTAAATGTTAGCTTAGCACATAGTAGTCCAATTTATCTGTATTGCGTACAAGTAGAGTAAAAACTGTCTATTTGTATTTCATACTATTAGCTAATTTTTTTTTTATACTGAATACGGTGGGAAACAAGCACACGGCCCGTCTTATGGGAAGCGGTTACCGAACTATGTAAACGCTCGCAATATGAAATATCGCTCGTGCGCTGCCACTCTCGCTGCCAGCGCAGTAGCTCCTTCCATCTAGATGACATCACTCACCCGCAGGAGCACAACAACTCCCAAGGGAATTGTAATTTCACTGCGGTATTCTATAGAGATTCTTCCCCAGGCGGGCAGCTTAAAATTACGCTATGTTCTACCTTTGCAGTGCACCACGTGCAGGCGAGGTTGGCTTTGGCTCCAAAATGGTGGTGAACCACTTATACTCTATATTTGACACCAAGCAATATTGTTTATGTTTATATGTGTACCTGAAAAGGTACATATTTATGTCAAAATGCGTGACTTGGTAAGAAACCCGAAAGGGTTTCTTTTACCAAGTCACGCATTTTAACATAAAAACAATGTTGCTTGCTGTCAAAAGTTAGCTCATAGTTTCGAACTATTTTTATGAGGTTATAATAATACTGCTTTATGAGATATATTAAAATGACATATGAATTCTATGTATAATATAAGGTTGCATTTCTCATAGGCCAGTATTCTAGACAAATGAAACGTATTTTAAAGAAATTCTGCAAAATGTTGCAATTTATTTGACATAGAAGCGTATTGTAGAAGATAGGCGGTAAAAACGTAATCGAAGTCACAGAGTTACTGTTCGATTCGTAGCGCTCACGATGTGTGCTCTAATAAAAGACATCAACGCACGCCCACATTATGCCGCGTTTGTCGCGACGTCGACGGCCGCCTTTAGAGGCCCGAGAATTATTATGTACTTTCTTAACAATTTTTATGGCAACAATTTTATAAAATATAAACGTTCAGCGGATCTTCAAAGACAAAATACTAGGTTAAGTAAAATTGAAACTTATTTCTACGAAATAAGTTGTTTTAAATAAAAGCGGAATAAATAAAGGTGTAAATTCTGTAAATATAAGAGGAATTTTTAAATCAAGTATAGTTACTTGACAATAATACCTCATAACATTAGTGTAACGCTTTGTGGCATAGCGCAATGAGGTCCACTTTCTCTTTTTTTTGTGTGGATTTTCTCGTAACTCACAACCGATCAATAGTTACTCGTAGCTGCGTTGCAAACAATAAGCAAGCATTCCCATTGCCTAGCACTATCTTATGTATTAATTGCAATTAATATCTCGTAAGACTGTAAGGTGAAAGCGGTATCTATAATTTACATGGCGTGTAAAAGTAACCCTAACTGACTGGTTTATACGACAAAACCACTGAACAACTTATTATAAAATTGGCTGTAAAGAACATTTGGAGTAGTATCACTGAAACCCTTGTTTGAAGTAGTTGCATAAAGTCGAATACACTCGTACAGTATGGTACTGTATGGCAACAGAAGTATTTATCAAACTACCGCAATGTATTCAAGCTGAGCAAACTGAGGAAAATACGTAATGCTTTAAGAGAAAACTGAAATACTTTTTAATAGAAAAGGCATATTATTCTATTTAAGTACAATTTTTTAAAGGATACATTTTAATGTTGAATTGTAATGACAAACAAAACAAAATAATTGTACGGAATCAGAATTAACGAGATTCTGATTCCGTACAATTATTTTGTTTTGTTTAAATGTAGGTAATATTGTAAGTAACGACATAATATTTTAAAATTGAATATGAAATACTATTTAAAAATTGGCGCCTAATATTTTGTGACATGTTGTAGTAGCAAATATTGGTTTTAAAAATGCTTGCATACCTAACTATAGATAAAATATGATTTGTACAATTTTATAAGATCTTTGTTACCCATATTACGAAAGAAAAAAATGATTTTATTTGAACCATTAACAGTTCTGGCGGTAATACAATATTTCTACTTATTCCTATAGTAAATATTATTGTTGGTCTGTACGAAATGAATATAACAAATTGATTCAAAGTTATTCAGCCATAAATATTTGAAATATTTCTATGTAGTATAAATACATACTGGACAATTTACACAACGCCATCTAGTCCGAAATTAAGGGCAAAGCTTGTACTACGGGTACTAGACAACTGATAAATGTATATATTTTTTGTAAATACATACCATCATATAATATGTATATAGAAAACACCCAGACCAAGACAAACAGACATGTTCATGCATACAAATGTTTGTCTTGGCTAGTAAAGTAGCAATTGCTAGCCTTTCGACCACCGGGCTCGTCGCATAAACATAAACAATGCCGTGGAAAATTGTTCACATTTTAAGGGTTCTAGTGATACATAAAATGATATAGTAGAACCGCTTGACCCCCTAATGTCCATATCTAAAACTCTTTTAGTGATACTACTCCGACAATCGACACCGCGGGATGATATGTAGTTTTTTTTTGGAAAATTATAAATTGTGTGACTAAAAATACTAAATTGGCGACTGGAATAGTAAGTTAGGTTTGGTATGTTTTGTTCTTTAGTCGCCTAGTGGTAAAATTTTAAATGCTCGGTTAATAAGCCGAGCATTTAAAATTTAATAACAAAAACGGGTAGTAATATCTACCCGTTTTTGTTATTCTAGGAGTTTTAAAGCGTAGGATGAAATCAGTATCGATAGATATATATAAATACGTGCTTATGTTACTAAGTTTCACAGAGATGAAGCCTCTTAATTGCGTTGCATAGTAGTCAACTCTGTGAGTACTACAGGCTGGTAGTTAATAGTACGTTACAATGGCGTTGGCCTTACGGTTTTCACGTGATATACGATCGAATAAAATATAAAATGAACCCTGTTATGTAGAATAGATCCAACCGACTTTTGTTACCTTTAAGTTAAATCTATTTAAAGTTTAATAGCTCAAGACAAGCTCGGTGGTCGAATGGTTAGCAATGGTCACTTTGACTCCGAGGTCGTGGGTTCGATTCCCACACAAGACACACATTTGTGTGCATGAACATGTTTGTTTGTCTTGGTCTGGGTGTTTTCTATGTATTATAAGTATGTATTTACAAAAAAAAATGTATTTAAGTAGTTGTCTAGTACCCATAACACAAGCTTTGCGCTTAATTTGGGACTAGATGGCGCTGTGTAAATTGTCCAGAAATATTTATTTGTATTTATTTATTTATAGGAATAAAAATATCACACAGTATAAGTTTTAGTAAGCATATGTCATCAAAATGCTAGAATCTGTTGCGAATATATAAAACTCGATTTGAAGTTTCTCGCTATGTGTATCTCTTAATTTGGCATAGTTTGTCGGCTGGATCTATTCTGCATAACAGGCTCCAAATAATACTAGCTTTGATGCCAAGCTTCTCTCAATCAAATACTAAATAAAAATTCTGCTCTGGTATGTTTGCATAATAGATTATACAACTTATTATTAACCTTTTAATCCCCGAACATTATTTCACTGAACGTACTTTCATATGTTATACGTCATATATTTTAGATCATAGCGGTTAAGAGGTTAATGTTTATAAGTTTAAGCTTATTATAAATAAATTTATTGGGAACAATGTGGGCAAAGTATATCTTATATCATTAAAATAACAATTAAAAACTAAAACAATAACCGCCTAATAAATGACTCGTATTACTTTAGTTAAGGTTGATGTTATGCATTCATTTCTTTGTTTCGAGGTCGCCAGAGACGTATTGACCACCACGCTTCAGAAGGTTTCTGGCACGCCACTTTATAACATTTGTTTAGTTTATACTTTTATATATGCATAAATATTCTCATAGTACATGTATAGTAAAAAGAGGCAAGTTTATAAATATATATTGCTGCCAGTGTGACTGCTCTGCAGCCAGAATTAACAGCGGCAGCCACCTAAAAGACGAATAACAGTGAAGGTCATTGCAGCTTAGCTGGTAGGACTCCTGGAGCTCTACTGACTTAGCTGAAGAAGTTTGTCAATAAGTTCAACGTAAGACCTATTTTTCGAATCAAAATATTCGATGGTAATCGGTTTCAACTTCAGCGGTAGGGCCCCTGTTCCAGGGAAGGTTCCAGGGCTAAAACTATAGCTGCCTTGGAACTTACAACGGATTTAATCAGAAGAAATTGAATATAAAGCATTAGAGTTACGTAAGTATGTAGAGTGCATAAACAACCTGTACATATTATACCTACATAAGCAAATAAAGTATTTATTACTAGTTTCCTGTACTCTCTGGTATCTAATGCATAAAATAGAATAGGTACACAAGCAACGCAATAGTTCGTGCAGTTTTTTGTATATGTAGGAACCTAAGGAGGTAACTTTTTATACAGGAAACGAGTCACCAGCTATTTTTCGCCCTATGATTACATTATTTCGCATATAAAATGTCTATGTGATAGAAAAATTATTCGAAGTATTATAAAAACACGTTTTACAAGTTAGTTCTGGTCAATCAACCAGCCAATGGTGACTATCCATATTTATTATACCATAAATATTTTAAGAGCAATTTGCATCTCAGAAATTTGTAAATATTTTCATATTTTCTAAACTAACGTAGCAATCTATATCTATAAAATAAAATATAGAAGTATATGCTTTATATTTTATGTATATCTATTATTTCGAAAGTGAGAACTTTCGTTTTAGTATGCTTACGATTCTTATGAAACATTACTAAAAAAAAATATTTACTAATAAAACGAGTCGATTTTCTCCGTAGATTCCGACAGATATATAGATAGATTCCGACGTAAAAAGAGAAAACTCTGTATAAATTTAAAAACTATGTTTTAAAATGGATGCACATATATTGAGCCAAACGATTGACTCAATGTATATTGACTAATCCTACATCAGTGCGGGCAAGAATGTTCTTCGATTTAATTGCCGCATCTCATAACTGCGTCTTTTGAATTAGAGTACGATAGGGTTGACGTATCTGAAACAGATATAAACCCATATAAAAGATTATAAAAAAGAAGAAACAAAAATAGGTTAATATGCCTACAGGTTCATCGATACGATCGATTTCGTACCTATTGTAAATTATTCCATTTTACTTATCACTGAAGTAGTTGAGAATGATCATTCATCAAGTAATCAATGAATAGGTACCGTTAGAATCATTTATTTTAGATAGATATGGTATCTATTGCGGTCTATTGATGGCCATGTTATCAATACCATTAGATATATGTTTAATTATTATTTATAAGTTTTTAACTTTCTTTAGCTGCGTGCTTTAGTGTCTTTAGTAACTTTCTTTCATCTGTTCACGTTATTTGTAAAAGCAGAGAGGCAAGTATATTTAGTATTTTCTTTCATATAGTTCAACAGTGTACTGTTGATTAAGTAACGAATATTTACTTAATCCAGTTAGTACTTTTAACTCAATTTTATTCATTTATTTTAGTCAGCCTTTCGCATCTACATTCAAAAGTATGACACTACTAAGCTGTATGACATGTAAGCTATAAATCAATTTTTGAAATTAAATACAAATTATGTATTTCGTACTCAAAGATATTTTCTAAGTACATATTTATAAATGTGAAACTAATATTATAAATGCGAAAGTTTGGATGGATGGATGTTTAAGACTCAATCACGCCAGAACGATTGAACGTATTTGGATGAAATTCGACACAGAGATAGATAATAATCTGGAATAGCATATAGGCTACATTTTATCCCGGAAAAATGTACGGTAATGAGATAAATTTGTTTTTGTTTTCATAGAACACACAATCGAATCGACAGGATTATTATAGTGGTAGTTTAGGGGTTAGAAAATGGCAAAAGCTGCTTGTTATTCTGAAAAAAAAAAATGCACGGTTTCTATGGGATAGCATAACAATTAATTGTATCCTACAGGAACCGTGTATTTAAAACAAGATTTGTTAAAATAACTTTTAAACTTTCGCGTTGTATGATTAAAATTATAATAACGTTATTATAATTATAAGGTTTGTTAAAGTTAGTGAAATAGAGTAATACGTGTGATTTGTTTCGGACTTCTGCCACCCACAATTGCAGCTCAAAAGGAAGCCTTTTATTTATATAATCTGGGTCTCCTCTCAATCGATGGGGATTTGGCACATACTCTACCACGCTGAACTGCGGGTTGGCGGAGGCCAGTTGATCTCAATTTGAGTCAAAAGCTACTGACTGATTTCGCTTAACGGCTGTCATCTAATGACAACAATCGGTACCGATGGTTTAATGTGCCCTCCGAAGCATGATGATGAAGTCGAAAAAAAGCTCCAAAGTTATATTATACTCATTACCTACATTGATCATATTCTGGTCACTGTCAACATAAAAATCAAAATGCGCGATCAAAGACGCGAACAAAGTTGCGGGCATCAGCTAGTTAAATATTCGATTCTATGAATATGGTCAATGTAGGTAGACCAGTTTGTTTAAAAGTCAATAGATTTAATAAATAAATATCTACTTTTAACTGACTTCTAAGTAGCGTAATAGGAATTTGAAAATGTTCATAGGTATTTCTAGTTAGTGGACTAATTAGACATTACATGGTTGCTTACGTTTTATTACAGGTATTACTTGTTAGACGATTTAGACAAACGATAAAACCGGTCATCATTAATAAAACACTGACATATATTTCCGGTGTCGCATTAATAGACAGGAATATGAACGCAGAATTAATTGAAAATCCCATCTACTTTATATACGTACGTCATGTTTGCGAAAGAAACTGATTCATTTTCGTCCATAATTATCGTATTAAAGATACAAAATTAATCACATTACGGATAATTATAATATTGATATTCAGCATAATCACAGACAAAAGTAAATTATTGCATTTATAAATTCTACTTACAGATACGTTTAGTGTATCAAATCCATATTCAGAGCACTAGATAGCTGGTTCCCTGATATCTTGAAATGAAGTAGGATTAGAAGTTCGAAGTATGTAACTGATGTAATGATAAAATGGGTACGAAGCAGTTGCAGGCTTCGGTAACAGATTGATCCTGACGTATTTTTTGTGTTCCTCCTTTTCTCTTCAGGCCCTACTACGTAGCACTACTAACACCAGTAGTGTCATTTGAGACTTCTTTTTTGTTGCTCTATCGGTAGTGACGTGATGTGGGGGAAATTGCATCTCCCGTGATACTACTGTGCTAGTTAGTGTCCCAGAAAATTCAGAACACGGTATGTTTCTTCTGTCTGTCTGTCAGTCTATCGACAAACCTAACAATTTTCACGAACAAAAATCAAAGCAGGCTTATATATAATTGTAATTGACAATAATCTATATTATAAAGATGAAGAGATTTTTAGCGTGACTAACTCATCAATGCAGAGTCGAAATTATCGAATATAGAACTACGAAATTTTGACAACAGGTTTCCTTATAGCCTACGCGAACAGTAAGAGTAACTTTGTACTGAGACTCTTCAATAATAATGAAACACGTGTATTAGCATTTATCAAAATTATTAAGTTCTGCGATTGGTTATGCGTATAAAATAGGGGTCGAAATTTGTTTTGGTAAAAATTTACCACTGTATTACGGAAATAATACAATTATGCACACATATATGATACGTTTACGGACTTAAAATTTTTCAGTAAAAATAATGAAACACTTATTTTCGCTTTTATGAAAATGGATCACTTAAGAATGTAAAATAAAGGTAGAAATTTTGTATGGTGATAAAGTCTTTATCTTCTTTATACCACCGAAGTTACAAATATGAAATTCCTACATGAGGTTAATGAGAAGAAAAGTGAGAAAAGTGAAAGAGAGAAAACGACAGGGGAAATGGAGAGGAGATAGAAAAAGCGAGAGAGAATAGTAAAAGGAGAGCGACAAATAAATAGGAAATTTGGATAGCATAGTTAGAGGAGAGATACGCGAGTTCAAGGGGAGATACGTAAAACAGTTACAAGCAATAATACGAAATTTAAATAGCATCAGGAGGTTATTGGGGGAAACCTTTAGGAAAGTAGAGATAGGCAAAAACTGTAATTAATTCAAACCCAATACTAATAAAGTTTATGAAGATTGAATATAAGATGAAAGAAAAGAAATAGGAAGGTTTGAAGAAGAGAAAACTTATAGGACGTAGTGAACAAAAACAATGTTTATACAAAATGCACGCGAGTGAACTCGCAGCGTAGAAAGCTAATCACATAAAGAACAGTCTGATGCAATTTATTAGCGGAGAGAATTATTAGTCGGATACAAATTAAATAAATTGCGGTAAATAGAAAACTCGTGGAACAGCTTTTCTTAAAAAAAATGTATTAATTTTCGTTTAATTTTTTTTTATAATAAGCAACATTGGTTATAATATATATTTTGTAATAAGGAATACTAACTGTATTTCTAACAGACCTGGAAAAGAAAAAACAGGCCAAGTGCGAGTCGGACTCGCGCACGAAGGGTTCCGTACCATTATTTATAAAAACGCCAAAAAAATCACGTTTGTTGTATGGGAGCCCTTAAATATTTGTTTTATTTTTATTTAATTATTTATTTTTAAAGTGAATATAATAATTAAATACCGTTTACAAGCCGGCCAAATTGAGAAAAAGTTTCATATTGTGAATTAACCAGATGCGTGTTACATTATCCAATTAGCCGGGTTGCTAACTTTAAAATGTGAGCAAGTATCTAAGCCACATAATTTTGATATGTAACACGCGTCTTATAAATTCACAACATAAGAGTTCTCTTCTATTTGGTCGGTTTATTTACTTGATTCGGTTTCTTTGTTAACGAACGCGAACAAAAAGCTAGCACTAAGCACTTACTAATTTAGTGAATAAAATTCAAGGGGAATCTGTATCTATTAAAGGCAACCATTACTGATTGATCTATTAAAGCACAGCGCAGAACATTGGACAGATCGGCTTCAAATTTGGTATATAGGGGGCCTACCGCCGTAGCTGAAGCCGATTACCATCAGATTTTTTGATTGCGAAATTCTAAGATTAGCTTAGATTAGCGGTAATTGTATTTAGCTTAGCTTATAGAAACCATAGAGCTCTACCGGCTAAGCTGTAGATGTTTGTCATTAACTTAAACCTATCTATTCTGGCGATCAAAAAACTCGATGGTAATCGGCTTCAGCTTCGGCGGTAGGGGCACCTGGTAGTTATAACGTATGACGTACGCTTCCGCTAGTAAAGGATTTTCGAAAATTCTCACGGGATAGCGGTATACGCGCATACTAAGGCGAGGGCTCGAGCTATTGTGACTAGGGTTATCTCTCAACTTATCAGGTAATGAGAATAGTAGAGTCACGGGGAATTCTCCCATGTCACTACTAGTAGTGTTACGCAGTATTGCCTACCTTTTTAATTTAATGTATAGTGATTTAGTTACTTATTATTAATACACATTAAGTACAGTTGTCAAATGTCTCCCGTTTCTAATGAATATTATTGTGGAGTATTTAAAATATGCAATAGAATTTTACAGTATAGGTACAAAATAACACATAGATGACAATTTGTACAGTCGAGCAACATTTACTTAGTACCCAATAATCTCTATCGTGAGATCGCCGTTTACAATTTATAGTTTCTTAATCTGGCAATATTTCTTAATTTAGAGTACAAATCAACAGCTGCATGAATAGGTGCGATGTAAGGCAGCGTTGCGCAGTAAACCGTCGAAGGGGGGAGGGGGGAGACTAGAGGGGGGACAGCCAGCTGGCGGCCGCCAACAGTGAAAGTATGCCTGCACTGGCCATCGCCATCGGTGTCTGCTAGAGTCGTTTGACACTCAATGAGTAAGATCAAAGCTGTATGTATGTCGTATTATATAAATCATACGTAACTACAAAGCTGTTAAATTATGTTATGCTGCGCATGCAGATCATAATCTGTAAAACGAGAACTTCGTTCTATCAAAGTTTTCTTAAGAGATTGAACAATGACTATATCATGTAGGCTACGGTGGCTGAAAGACACTGGACGAGCTTTATGCTTGTTAATAAAATAGTATAATAAAAATCTAGTACAAGTTGCATAATTAATAATGGCAAAAAAACAATATCGATTATTATTGTTGCTTTATTGTCATTGCGTATCTTAATTTTACCATAGATCATATAATACTTTAGGTTCTGCATTAACCCATATTCGTCCCACTGCTGGGACACAGATCTTCTCTAAATTGAAGTTCACTAATGGTTAAATAGCTTTTACCAAAGAAATTTTAATGGGTATTACTAATATTAAATTATAAAATAATACATAAGATTGACTGCAAGAGATCTATCTCTAACGGATAAGTCCGCCTCTATTTGCTCTTTCTTGTCACTGTGTTTGCTTGTATTTTTGGTGTTTATATACCATAAAGTTAGGTACTTATAACAAACTTAGCTAAAATTGGATATGGGCTATGTAAAGTAGGTATAGTCTCTTAAGGTTCCAAGGGTTATTGATTTTAGAAAGTGGTTAGTATCAAGTAATAAGTGGTTCTATTACAAAGCAGGGCGAGGCCCATTGTCCAGCACTGCGTGGTCGCGGAAGTCGCTGACCTTGAGGCCGACGACGTCAGTAGTCGCAGCCCGGCGCCCCGCGCTCCACTTCTGGACAAGACTCTCGAGTGTCTTCAGTACTTGTATCAATACTATTTGCATTTATACACTGAACTCAGATCCTTGTAATTTGCAATGACGAAAGAAAGCAAAAGCCACAGTAATGTCACGTTTTGTTAAAGTTATGTCATGTTTCATGTTGCTTATCAAAAAACTAGTTATTTAGGCTATTTTTTTATACTAAACATCAGCTTTGAAAGTTTTGTTCAATCAAAGGTGTGTTCAAACATTTTTCGGTTTTAATAATGCCAGAGCACACAATTGTATTGTATTGCACATTAGAACATGTAGATATATTATTATTTAGTTAAATAAAATTTTAGCGTTTATCGTTATGTGTAAAATTTGTTATGATAAAACCGAGAAACCTAGATACCTACCTACATCTAGATCTACATCTAGACCTAGATATCTACCTACATCTCGCGATACATAGCGATACCATCGCACGTTGCAGCACTACCGTTTTAGTAACATTGCTTACAAGTACGTTATGATATACTTATCTAAAAATTTAATATATCACTTTCTTATACGAGCTCGGTGGTCGAATGGTTAGCAATGACCAATTTGCCTCTGAGGTTGCTGGTCCGATTCCCGTACAAGACAAATATTTGTCTGAACATGTTTGTTTGTCTTGTTCTCGGTGTTTCTATGTATTATATGTATGTATTTACAAAAAGAAATGTATTTAAGTATAATATCAGTTATTTAGTATCCATAGTACACGCTTTGCGTAGTTTGGGACTAGTTTATATAATATCTCTATTTTTTTATTTAATTACATTGTGATATATCTAAAAAGTACCTATATCACTTATATGTTATACACATAAGCAAAAAATTTACATGTACTTACGTTATGTAGGTACATATAAATTCATTGTTTAAAAGATTTCTTGCAATCTGTTTTAACAGGCTTTAACAAAAGTTTCTGTGTGGAGTTTATCCTGTAACTAGGATAAATCTGCAACACTATACATATTATTACGATAAAAGATAATGCATTGCAACATGGATGGTTTTACCATGTAAAGTTAAAGAATCGATAGGAATTCCTCCATAAATCTCGAGGGATGAATGACCCGCAAGGTCGAAGGCTCGAAGAATGCTCTGTGGTAGAGCCGTGATTCACGTCCGCAAACTTTGTCGCTGGCGGTTTTCCATTTTATTTATTGTTACTAGTGTTTAGTTTATAACTGTTAAATTAATATTGCAATTAACATTACACTATTAATCTTTGTTACGCAAGAGGTTGAGAGCAGCGCTGTGAAGTGGGCCTGACCCGTAATAATTTGAAGTCGTTTAAAACTACAACAGTTTTCTCTTTGTATTATCAAATCACGATTTTAGGTAAACGTGACAACAATAACAAATAAAAAGAGGTTTCATTTCTAAATTGTTTTTACAGACTAACCACATTTATTCGATTATCCCCTATATATGTTAAATTTTTCACTGTAAAGGTGGTTGCATTCACTGAAAATAAAGGGTGGAAACATTAAGTGATCTCACTAGGTTGTTTTCTAAACTATACAAGATATTGAAAAACTACGTACCTACTGATTCTGAAAGTGCTACACGAACTCTAACAAATGTTATAAATTAAGAATAAACTGGAAAAAATTCGATGTTTTCATTTACCATATATTTCATCTCACTCGATTATACGTAAAAAAAAACTTCTCTTATACGATTTTTCATTAAACCTAATTATTAATTTATGTTTTTTTACAAGTTATAAAATTGATAAAACTTTATACTCTTTAAATGTTGAAATAAAATATATTAAAAACGGTCGTTATCTGTAAATTGATGATAAATGTGGCGATACTACTGCTACAGCTACAGCTGGGACCTACTTAATAGAAGAGATATCCGGGATCCTGCCGCTTAAAGTGAAGCCGGTTCAGATCGAATATTTTGATTTCAAAAATAGGTCTTAAGCGTAACGTAAAGAGAAAAATCTTCAGCTTAGTCAGTTCAGCCCCAGAGTTCTTACCAGCTAAGTTAAACATAAGCACTACTAATCTAAACTGAAGTTTAATTTTCGAAAATTCGATGGAGATCGGCTTCAGCTTAGGTGGTAGAGCCCCTGATGCCAGCCCCCTTACCACCATCTCTTATTGCGATTCAATAATTGAATAGATTGCTTATTCATACCAATGAATAAGCGACTCTATTGCATTTGAAATAGAGTCGTTTATTCATTGGTATGAATAAGCAATCTAATCAGTTATTGAATCGCAATAAGAGATGGTGGTAAGGGGGCTTAACTAGGTAACGTACACCCCAATTATAATGCAAGCTTGGTTACAATTTTATTGAAATTTAATACACCAGTCATCCACTGGTCCAATATAACTATACATAATGAATTGAAGCAGTTAAGGTCAAATGTTAGTAAAATGTATGAGTTTATTTGCACATTGTGTTTTTGCTTCAGTTATATCTATCCATATTCATTCCACTGTCAAGAGACGGGTGTTCCTTCAATGAAGTTTACAGCGTTTACCACAATGCTCAACAGCGGGTTGGCAGAGGCCATCGTTTTCAAACCATCCAAAAATTGATTTATGAATGGCGTCATGGCTCCATTTCTTGAAAAAATAAAATAAATTTTCTGTAAATACATATAATGCGTAATAATATTAAATGACTACTACGAATATGCTACATTACGTACGAATATTTAAGTTTTGCTGAGTTACGCATAGTTTATGGAAATATCAACGGGAATTAACGCGATCACGTGTAAGGATACCAGGTTGTGGCCGTGGTCATAGACTGTGACCACGGCCAGTGCAACCTGGTCGAAACGTCAAAGGTGTGTATTTACATACATACCTTTATTTACCCTTACACATGATCGCGTTAAGTCCCGTAGTTATTTTCATAAATAAAGCAACGCGAAAGTTTAAAAGTTATTACGCATAGTTTGTAAATAATTATAAAATCTAGTACAACACAACATGAATATATAATTTAAGTGATTATTTATTTTTTCAGGGGCTAATCAGCAATGGCGGCGTCGGGAGGGAAGCGCCGCGATGAGGGCAGCGACAATTCCGATGACGAGCTCACACCGCTGGCCAACGAGATCTATGGCGGGAGGTATGTATCACAAACATTGACAAATATTGCGGTCTCTCACATTGCCAAGAGTGGAAGTCAAATTCAAAAAGCTTCCTACTCCTACTAATTTCTTCTAATTACATTCGGTGTGAGTTCTAAGGCAGTCGTAGTTTTACAACCGGGACTACAGTGGGCTTCATTGTACATTGCCTTTTTATTGTTGCCGCTGTTAATCCTGGCGACACAGGAAACAAAGTGAACGTCTGATGAGCCCTCGTCCCGTCACATTGAAAAAAACATTGTCAAACCAGTTGGGATCTTGGCAGTGTGTGGCTTAGCATTATCTTGCTTCAAAACACGTGTTATGCTTAATACCCAGTTTAGCAAACAAGACTGGCGAGAGCTAGGTAGAGCATATCGACTGTGACTACTAGGAAGTAAAGTACCTTCACCTTAGACAAGACCACCACAAATAAGAATATATTGGAGAATTATGTTGCTGTAAGCGAGTGAGGTCAGACGTGAGATGTTGAGTTAGCAGTAGGAGTGCATGTGAGTAATACGTCTTGTATTGCAAGCATCTCAATCAATATCAAGCTCGGTGGTCGAATGGTTAGCAATGGCCACTTTGACTCCGAGGTCGTGGGTTCGATTCCCGCACAAGACAAACATTTGTGTGCATGAACATGTCTGTTTGTCTTGGTCTGGGTATTTTCTATGTATTATAAGTATGTATTTACAAAAAAAAAATGTATTTAAATACATTTATCAGTTGTCTAGTGCTCATAACACAAGCTTTGCGCTTAATTTGGGACTAGATGGCGCTATGTAAATTGTCCAGAAATATTATTTATTTATTTATTTTTTATCTACATCTCAATACAGGTTTCGTATTAGGCAAGCCTTATGCTTGTACGCCATCTGACGTGGTTAAAAAAGAATTCAAATGAACTTTCTAATGGCAAGCATTATGGTACTAATCCTGCTAGTATTATGTGAAAATTTGTGACAATATTTGTATGATTGTGACAAATTTTGTTTGATTGTAATTAAGTCTCGCATAATCAGCTGACCGGATTTGAATGAAAGTCCTATTCAATTTGGTTCAAAATTGGTCACTATTATCCCGGTAGCATGTTCATCTGAGCAAAGCCGTTCAACCGAGCAAAATTGGGCAGAAGTTACTTTAAAACTGAAACTACACAGACGTACCACTTACATAAGTCGCGTCAATTAATGCACAAAAACAGCATTCTTCGGAAGTCATCAAGACCAACTCTTCTCAGCTCAGTTTTTGATGACGTTCAATATTCTTTTTTTTTTGTTTTTTTTTTAGTATTAGTTATTTTAATTAATTAAACTTCCGCTTCGGTGTAAATATTTTCGTCACCGCCCGAAAAGGTTTTAAATATTAAATAAAAAATATTCATCCCAATCCAAGCTGTTCTTGAGGACTTCTGAGAAAAGGGTTTTATTATCGAGACTATATTGTATACCTAAACAAGCAAAGAACTTAAAGTTAATAGAAGTGTCAGGTGCTCGACCGTGCAATCTCTTTTATTCTAAGACTGGCTAAAATCATTACATAATGTTACCGACATGTGATTACTATTGAAAATAAGAATGCTAAGAAGTATTCGTAACGAGTCGCGTTTTGCAAGCTTACATCTTTTAGCAAAGGTCAAACGATGTTCCTATGTAGCTAGCAGAGACGAGACATTAGTCATCTCCTTTTGATATGCGGTTACAGTAGTGGGAGAATCCGTCGATTGCGTGGAGATCCCACGATATTACTGTTATGTGTGACATCATTGGTCCGGACCCAAAAATGTAGTCTCAACGCACGCGTCATACTCCATACCAAGGCCAAGGGTTTACGCAAAAAAAGTTTTAGTTTTATTTCAGAGTCGAAATTGGGGCATTTATTGTTTCATATAAGCTTGTTATCATACTAAGAGACAGCGGTAAATGTCCTACATGCCTGTCGCATAAGAGATAATAATTTTGATACGTAGGTATGATATTTCCATGCTACTACTATGTATAATACATACTATGTATAATCTTGTAAACTCCAACTTTTTTGCACATATTCAAAGATTATTATAGAAATTACTTAATCTAAATTGTACTTTAAGTACCTAGTTGTAGTGCATATTAATTACATTTGTACATCATGACATGCCGATACTAATGACATTTAGCAATTGAATTTCAAGACTTTGATTATTTCTAGGAGTAGTTTTCGATCATTCTATTAATGATCGAAGAGAGTAGTACAGATTTATTCTACAAAACCACTAGATGTATGTTGTAAGGTGTAAAAGTCATGGTATAAAATGTTTAATAGTAGATAGTATCCTAATCGCACGGACTTAAGACAATCGCTTTTATTTCATACAATATCACAGAATTTATCAGTGAGAAAAAATAGAACGTAAAGATTTTATGAAACTTTTGCTTGTTTTTCGGTTTGAACTGAGAAATTTTAATTTCAGTCAGAGTGACAATATTTTTTAGTACATGTATTTCATACATATACTAAATGAGTGCCGCCGCCGCCCCTCGCCCGTTAGCAGGGGGAAAATCGCAGGCATACTCGTAGGTAGTAATTAATAGTATCATTATGCATTTAATTAAATGTCAGTAATGTAGTTAATATAGCAATATAGTTACTCTATTTGTCCAAAGCCTCTGACGCATTATATTCCCATCAGCACCACGCAACAGTATTGTGATAGTGGAATGTTGAGTATTCTTGGGCAACTGGCGACGTACAACATAACTACACGCGTCGAGTCGGTTCCGCATCTATGGCGGCTCTCACTTGTGCGTAATATTTGGAACCTGTCTGTGAAGCATAGAGTAAATTAATTAAATTTACATTATATTAAATAAACATTAAAACCAAACATATACCTCTATTCATGGTCTTTTTGTAAGTATAAATATCTTATATCTTCGCATCAATTTCATTTTCTACTTGAATTTTGATGAATAAAATTGATTAAGCAGGGGTTCCCAATCTTTTTTGTACTGCGACGAATGTATTCAGAGGTTGTTTGTTGCACTAGCCTTCTTTCGCCAGCGTTCTAGCAGACATAAAGATTTAATAATTTTATTTAATTAAAGAAGACTATAAAGATTATTATTTAATAATAGTTATATTGGTATATGAGAGGATGATGATCATGACCTCCTTGTTCAGAGGATTAGCATTGCTATTCAGCGAGGTAAAGCTGTCAGCATTCTTGGTACGCTATCGACGAGTACATAACGATTTGGGGGATTTTTCTTATTTATAATTTGTTTTGTTTCTTTTTTGTTTTCTATTTCTATGTAAATTATTTAATAGAAAGTATCACACTACAATGATCGTGCAATGAGTAGCTGAGTATAACACCTTAAAGTAGGGACGTAGTTTGTGCGGTTGGTACGTCTAGCAACGCCTTCAGGCTACCACCTACTGGATTAAATAAAGGAAGACGTTCCTGTCAGATTTCAGTAGATAAACAAATGTCCTCAACTCACTAAATTCGTATCTGGCAAGAGCCAAAAATTACACTACGTTTTAGTATTAGCTGTATTATGAATTTATAAATAAAATATGTATATGATTATTATGAGATAAATAAATGAAACAAGAAGATTGCCACTAGGTAGTTGTAGACGCTTTGTTTAGAGGTCGATTCACATTTACCGATCGGTCACCGCGGTTGAGTCCGGAACCCGCTTAAATGCCAAGGTTGACAACTCTGACGACACAACTTTCGATCAATCCACCGCGCCACATTTTTGCGCCCCACTTCGCTCTATGACCTCAGATACAGTATCACGTAGATTAACTTTAAAATCAAACTGAGATTGTATCTACCTAGCTTGCATTTTATTTTTATATTTTCAATGAAATGTGGGGCAAGCAGCGATGGAGATGAAGCTATTCGTTCACTTTCACTTGTTATATCATTTTTATACATTTTAAAATCAATTGTTATCATAAAATACTATTTTACGTAATATTCGGTGCAGTAACTCTACCTCACAATTTTATGAGACATGCTTGTATTTGTAAATATTTTTCATTTTACTTAGTCTACAGTAACATAACTAATGCAAAAAGTAAAACAAGATTCTATTAAGATTTTATCGTAGTCTAGTAAAGAAAATCTTGAGGAATAAAACGGTACCTAGTAGATACTTTCTTTACGTGGCTATATGCATATATCCATCCATAGTGGCTGGGACGAGCGGGGTCAGGCATGCGTGGAATACAAGATGAGAACGGGACGCATTCGTCAGGATGGTTGTAACTTGCTCCTGTAGTTTAATTTACTATAACTTTGCCTTCCTTGATTTCGTCTACTTCACACCAAAGTATTTGGGCGTCATGGAAATGACGTAATATCTAAATATAGTGAAACAATTATGATAACTGTAAAGTTACAGCCTTAAAATGAATAGAGTTGTGACCATAAGCTCTTCCTCGAATGTGCGGTCACCGACCTGTACCAATGTTGCATATTGGGTAAATAAATGAACATAAATCTGGAGGCGACGTTTCGAATATAAAACAAGCAGTCGAATTTTGCTTGATATTTATGCGAAACGATTTGATAATTTGAAATCGATTTGTAATAACATTACATTAGGTACATACTAAATAACATAACAAATTCTGTAGAGTGATTAGTTTTTAACTTATTCTATTCATATCTTCATTTTGTATTGAATTGATTCTTTTTAAGCTTTTTGTCAGATAGCATGTGTCGATTCTAAATAAAATCAAGTTAATGTTATCGATATTGAATAAGTCGGCCTAATCACTTTAATATAATGAATGATTCTTTAAGTATCGAATAAGTATGAATTGATTTGCCACTCGTTGGTTAACACTAACGCTGTAATCTGACAACGAAGGCTTTCGCAAGTTTTCGTGAGCTCGAACGACATTGAGTGATCTATTGTTCGAAAACACGCGACGTGTAGCGCTTGCGCCGTACTAAAACGCCGCCCGCCGCGGCATTGCATCGCGTCGCCGCAGTCGTATTTCTTGTTGAAATGTAATGCCTATGCCTGTCTGGATAAGAAGGTCAAATAACTCAGATACTTTTATTTCTCTTTTAAGAGCGTTTAAGGTACATATTTAATGTATAGGTAAGTCTATTGAGACAAAAACATTGCTTGTGAAACCCCTTTCACAAGCAATAGACTACCTCTATTTTGTCAGAGCCTCTTTCGCTAGTCAGCATGGTGCACCACGTGCAGGTGAGTTTGGCTTTGGCTCTAAAGATCGTGGTGAGCCACTTGCACACCAAGTACGTAGTAATGTATTAACTAGGTAATCGAGTTTTTTATGTAAGTACCATAAGACATAATACGAGTGTTCCTGGAACTAAACATACACACAGGAAAGTTACTTTCATTCAAGTTGTCTATGTGGTGATCAAAAAGGCAATTATTCTGCTAACGATATAATTTCACATGTCCACTGCGGCAGAACGAAACTTGCCGCACAGTGGTCTACACCACTGGAACCTAGACAAAAATATGTACAAATTGTTCTTATAATATTTTTAAAGTTTGAACTGTATAGAACGATATTTTTTGTCTTCTTATAAATCAATGAACGCCGGCTGCACGCACGATAAAGCATGACTCATTGTCACGTTCCGCCTCAGCCGAGCGTGCAAGTGAGAGCGCGGAATGTTGTTGTGCCCATGTTTTCAGATGGAGTGGAAGAGAGATAGTTATCTCTCTTCCACTCCATCTGCCGATGTTTTTCCACTCCATCTGCCGATGTTTTCTTATGACGTTGTCACGTAAAATTTTCGTCCGTAAACCGACTTTACAGACAACCAATTTTTTTATTACTATATCCATACATTTTGTTTGGTTTCGGGATATCTTCGAAACTACTAATCTGATTTTAATGGCATTGTCAGTGGAATATTAAATAGTTCATAGGGATTGGTGATTAATGAGAAATCTATTATTTCAACTGAAAAATTAGAGATTTATCAAACAATGCGTGTAATACTTATTTTAAAACAAACCATACATATTATGATGATAAACTAAAAAAGCTAAAACCCACTTATGACCACCACTTATGACGACACTTTAGTCGGGTTATTTGCACAGGGAGGTGAAACTTACTCATCAGTCTGATAGAGCTAAATGAGGAACTAGGCTTTAAATCTTAGGTAAAAATATTTCAGTTACGACTTTTATATATTGTCGACATTCTTAACTCTCTTATTGCTAAGAGGGGAAGTCAAATTCCAAAAGCTTCTTACTCCTAATAATTTCTTCTGATTAAATTCGTTCCAAGGTAGGTGTAGTCTTACCCCCGGGACTGCAATGGAGTTCACTTTTTATTGCCATTTTTGGTAATCACCTCTGTTAATCCTGGCTACACAGGAGACACAGTGATGGGAATGTGTTTTATACATTGTCGCGACACAAAAGATAGTTAGAAAATATTTGTGGGCATAATTAATATTCACATTTTGTCCATTGGGAGACAATAGCGAATCGCTGTCCATTGAGCACGCGTGCCGCCACTCAGTAGTCGTTATTGCGATCGCACCGTTTGCCGTCCTCATAACACGAGTTATTGAACAATAGTCGACCAAGCAGGACATGTCCCATCACACTCTATGTCCTTCCGAACATTTTAAAGTCCAGGTGTGCCAATAGTGATGAGTATGGTATAAAGTGTACTTTCGACATACAAAATGAGCGAATACGATCGGAAAAGTTGTTACGATAAAGATGCAGCAGAAGAACATCTCTATGGTGCAAATAACAACTCTCTCTATAGCAACGGAACATTGCAGTACTGCAGTATTTACAGGTAACGACAATTATACTTGCTGACCAATATTATTTATCGTACTTAATTTTCTATTAAAAATATACACGCAAGTGATTAAATTGTAGCGTGACGATAAAAACTTTCTATTCGCATATCCGTAAAAGGTTTGACAAGTAACACCGTTCAATTTTGAAGGCTCAGTTTTGCAGATATAGAAAGACAACTCTATTAGGGTGAATTAGTGAAGAAGTATCACTAGAACCATTGTTTTGAACTTCCAACGGCTCTAGCAGTACCAGAATATCCTATTTTGTCCCGCTAGTAGTTGTCAAGAGCTATGGTAAAAGGTATACTATATACTAGAATATATTTTTGTATACTAGAATATAGTTTTGTATACTAGAATCCTTGGGTACCATTATTCACTTAATAAATATTGTTTTTTATTAAGCTTATAATGTTAGTTATTAAATTAATTATCGAAGATTCAAGTTCAAGTTATAGCTGTGAATATCAAACATTTTACATTTTTCTATTATAAACGTAAACAATGTCTAGGGAAATTCTTGTTACTATTTAAAGGGCTTTATTGGCGTGAAATATGTTGCTAGAATCGTTAAGGGTTCTAAGCAAGTTATAGTGATACTCAGAATTGACAACTGACAATGCTATGTATATATATATAGAAATCGGTATCTACCAATGGTATATTATAAAACGAGCAATACATATATTTTATATACCGATATCGAAGAACAATTATAAAATACTCGGGTATGCACTGATATGAAAACTATTGCAATTTGTTCAACGGATCTAATGGCAATACTAAAACATTGATCAAAGCCTTTTGAGATAAACATATTTGTTATTTTCAGGGGACAAATAAGTAAGAATAATTATATCAGTGGTAGCTTGGGCTCACTAATCTGTCACAGATACTATGTTTATATAGTTTATAATGTTTATATAGTGTTTATAATGCAAGTTGTGGTTGTCGTAAGACAGAGAAATAACCGATTTTTTTGTCAGCCAATACATTGATATATTTTCAGAGAAATGGCAAATTAGGGATTAAATTGGGATAGGGAGAGAACAGTTGTATTATATGGCATTGGTCAGATACTTATTACTAAAGGCGGGTCGTTTCGCCTGCTGGCTAGCCGCGCGGCAGGCGTAATGTATAATTGGGTTACCACCGTAGATATCCACAGAGCCTTACGTAAAGCCCCTGTCACAACCTCACGACACAAACAGTGCGCAAACCAAGTGCGCCAATTGTGTCGAAACATAATTCCTCTAGTTTGAATGATTTATGAAGCATTTTTATTTTTTCGAGTGTATTTTTTTTATATACTACGTCGGGTAGCAGACAAGCACACGGCCCGCCAGATGTGAAGCGGTTACCGTAGCCATATTAACGCTCGCAACATAAAACATCGCTCGCGCGCCGCCACCCCCGCTGCCAATGCAGCATCTCCTACCTTTGAGGTGACCTCAATCACTCCCAGGAACACAACAACCCTCAAGGGAATTGTTATTTGGCTGTGGTATTCTGTGAGGTGGAGATATATTCCCCAGTCGGGTAGCTTACAATTACGCTCCCTACCTCTCTTTTCGCCAGAGCTGCGTTTGTCAGTCAGCAGGTTGCACCACGTGCAGGTGAAGTTGGCTTTGGTTCAAGGATGTTGATGAACCACTTACACCCCACTTATTTTAAAGACCGGTTAATATTTAGACAAAAGTACATTCTTTATCGTGTTCTTTATGTTTCTCCGCGCTAAATCAGAAACTACTGATTTAGATAATATTTGTTATGAAGGTGCTTCATGAGCTCAATCAATTTGGAACAGTTAATAAAATAAAATGGATCTAAGATCATATGCTTTTTCCACCCTGTTTATGTCACAACGATCTTTCGACCGCGAATTTAAAGGTGTAATTGTGCCTTATAGACATAGACAATAACTTATAGTCATGATTACCTAATACTATAGAGAATTGAATATGCGGCTGAAGGTTGATACTTAATTTATTAAATTGATACTCTATAAAAACAGCAAAAAATCGATCGTTGCATGGTCGTCGTGGAACCCTATCTATCAAATTTAATAGAAAGAGGAATAGATCTATGTGCAATAGTAGTCCTTTATCAGCTGAAATGACGTAAATGGTGACAGAGTATCTTACACGTGACATTTTGAGAGAAGATGTATGGATGTTTGTCGTTATTTAGGGCTCCCACACTGATGTTATAATTGTAAAAATTTGTAACATTCAATAAAAAAGTAACAACAATGTGTCAAAACAATTTATCATAAAGTTACTTAACAATAAAAAAATATACATTACGTTGATATTTTCGCTTCCCAATTGAATGCTACGAAATGTTATAAAATATTTCATAACGTCATATAACACCAGTGTGTGAGCACCTAATATCTACATAGTTACATAAGCTCTTTATCGCCTGAAACAGAGGAACCTCCTAGCTCAGGCATATGTTGTTTGTTTACCGTAAATATAAATAAATGTTTTATCACTAACGTTTTTCAATGAAGATTAATTAATATTGTTACTCTTTCACGTGGAAATGGCTGAATGGATTTAAATAAAATTTGCCACACGTATAGAAAATGGTACGGATTGAAACATGGCATCTGCACCTATAAAAGGCAGGCGTTACTGATGTCTTCACGCACAGCTCAAACCACTGGGCGGATCGGTTTGAGAAGTAGCATTATAGTTAGATAATACCACACCCTAGCCACTCCATACAAATGTCGCGTCGTCAACTATTACATAAACAATGGCATCTGTGCAGAATAAATGAGCGTGTGTGCTTGCGGCGCCATATAAACTGTTGCAGATCTGTCTCAGAGGGGAGGAGAGGTCGACACGAGAGAGCGGCAGGGAGTCATACTGTACGTAGTACTATTACTTATACTGTGCTAATACGACGCGGAGGTAGGCATCCATTAATAATTGAACAAAAAAGAAACCGACTCCAAACATTACTCTACATTTATGTATGTAGATACGAACTGATGATGATGATGAAAAAAATATGGGATCAATCTGGAAGTATACTCTTTCAAATATTTTTTTTTTCAAATCGGTTTATAAATCACGGAGTAATTAAGTAACAAACATTAAAAAAAAATACAGCCGAATTGGGAACGTCCTCCTTTTTTGGAGTCGGTTAAAAAAGGATTTCTGTAAATTTCTACGCTAAGCTAGTATTCTAGATATGTGTTCTGTATGTGAGATAGTTTACCTGGGTACTGGGCCAAATCGCAGGCAACGACTAGTCACATTATAGAATATCATGTATGAATATCCAAATATATCTCTACGTTGCAGCGAATTGTAAGTACGACAATGTAAGACACGTCACAAGGTCAGAATAAACAATGCACTTACACTGTGTGCCTATTATTTTATCGTCGGAAGTAATGTGTATGGGAAGGAAGCACCTAGGTGAAGCATGCTAAACTATAGATAGACGTAACTCAGTAACGTATGTGATTTCTCTCGGCACAGATTGACGTGAGAAAGTTGTTTTTCTCGCTTTTACTCGTCGCGTTTCTGTAATGGTTATTCTTTTAATAGATATATAGGTTAAGTAATTATTGAAATTTAAAGGGGTGCCTCGCGTATTTTGCCTTGAATTTGCCAACCTTGATATCGGAAATTTTATTGATGTAAATTAATTGAAAAAAAAAAAAAACATTTCAATATATTGCTGGGTGTAGAAATCTGGTGAGATTGTTTAAAAGTTTAGGGTTACCTATGTATAACTAATAATAATATAAAATATGTATAGCCATGTTATTCATTCTAAGTGATTTCTCGTAATTGTTACATCCTTTTAGATTAAGCTACAAGCAATTTGAAAATGATTAATGGAAAATAAATGAAAGATTTTATATAGCTGTCTGAAAACTCATATAGGCCTTCTATTTGAGTTTTTGCCGATCGCCAATCCATACTAAAATTGTAAATGTGATAGTGTGTTTGTTTGTCCTTCTTTCACGTCGAGAGGAACAAATGGATTGACATGTTTTTTATAGGGGCACTAGAGTGACATAGGCTGCTTTTTATCCCGGAAAAATTACTTATTCCCAAGGGAAAATCTTATTAAAATAATAACCACGGGTAACGGTTAGATAATTATAAATAAGGTGTACAGTTATAATTAATGGTATGTGCTTGTCTACAATTATTTCTAAATATTGAATTTATCCAAGCACTATGGCGGTCGTTAACGTTATTTTAAAATGTCATATTTTAATTGTTTCATTTCTTATTTTCAGTCAAAGAACGGTACACGAAACAAAAGGATGGGACGTGTTCCGAGAGTTTCCGCCGAAGCAGGACAGCGGGTCGATGGAGAGCCAGAAGTGTCTGGAGTTTACAGTACGGCTCCTCAAGGTGCTGGCCTACATCGTAGTGTTCGTAGTGGTGCTGGGCTCAGGCGTCATCGCCAAGGGCACCGTGCTTTTCATGACCTCACAGTTGAAGAAAGATAAGCGGTTGTCGTTTTGTAATAGAAATTTAGGTAAGTTTTGCACGACCGTATTTAGTTATTAATTGGTTTAATTATCTAGAACTTTTCCATGATTCGGAGTGAATGTTTACGTTGTCTATACTGTCTGTTGCCATGAGTGTCAATAGATAAGCGGCCTTTGGTTAGCTTAACACTGACCTTTTAAACAAAAAATCCGTAGTTAAGCAGTGTCGCAGAGTAGTTTTTTTTTATAACACGCCGGGTGTAACATGCATACGACTTACCTAATGTAAAGCTGTTAATGTAACCTGTAGCTGTAGATGCTTGGAATACAAGGAGCATTGCTCATCGACGGGCCTCCGCTATTAACGCAGCATCTCACGACTGATGACTTGGTTGACTCACCGGAACATAACAATCCTCAAAAAAAAAAAATGTTTTTTGGCTGCGGTCTCCTGTGTAGTGGAGGACTTCCACAATCGGGCTCGATATGTCTTTCCTCTCTTTGCCAGAAACACTCAGATACCGTCCATTGAAGGGATTTTATTTATCGACTACTATTTGAGTTACTGCACTGGTTCACGTCATGTTTATGTGAATGTGTTTATTCTTTATTGCACATAAATTATCATAACATAGTTACAACAAAAGTGTACAAAGGTATCTACAAGAGATATCTCTACAAGAGATCTCTTCCAGCCAACCCTATAGGAAGTAAGGGGAATAGTCCTTCCCCGGAAGATAATTACATTATGTGCGTACTATTATTAAAGAAAGTAAAAAACAGTACAATCAAATGATATAACTCTCTAAATAGTAACAGCAGTAGATAAGTATAAAAGAACATTAATCGAAAAACCTACCTAACAATTCATAATAAACACAAATAAATCCATGTTATTAGATACATTATATACTATACATATTCATAACTGAGACAAATAGTTCTCCTGCAATCTTTTTTGAAACCAGTGACGGATGGGCAATCTCCATTATTTTAATATATTAGACAGGATATACCAAGCCAAAAGGACTGTTCTATTTATCAACATGAATTTTTACTACCAAATTAAGGAAAAAATGGCAATATCTAGTAGGTACAAATTGTCGCAAACAGTCACCTTTCTTATAGAAGTTGAAAATTTGCGGACACAAAAAGTTCTTCTTGATAAGGAAAACCACTCACTTTTATCTTGATAAAATCTATAAATTGATAATACTATATCCTGGTATATATTGACAAGTATTTATCAATAAATTATAATATGACGAACCCGGTGGTCGAATTGCTCGCATTGGCCACTTTAACTCCGAGTTCGCGGGTTCGATTTTCGCACAAGACATATTAGTTTTGTATGAACATATTAGTTTGTCTTGGTCTGGGTTTTTTCTATGCACTATATGTATGTATTTAAAAAAAAAATATTTAAGTAATTACATCAGTTATCTAGTACCCATAGTACAAGCTTTGCTTAGTTTGGGATTAGATGGCAGTGTGTTATTTGTTTAGGAATTTTACTATGTATGTATTAATATCATTTCAGGTAGGGACAAACAATTTATAGTCGCATTACCAGATGAAGAGCGGGTGGCGTGGATGTGGGCCGTACTCGCCGCTTTTGCCATCCCTGAAATAGGAACTCTCATTCGATCCATGAGGATATGTTTCTTCAAGTCCTCCAAGAGGCCTACGAGTGCACAGTTCATTGTGGTAAGTAAATAAACAAAATGTAGTTTACATTGTTTATAGTTGTGAGTAGCTCGGCGCGCGTTGTGTTTAGAGCCAAGGCTATCGTCGTTAACCAACTATCAAGGCTATAGCGGAAGAGGTAGGATATGGGAGATGAGAGAGATTGAGGAGGTACTTCCACTTTCAAAAGAGCGTAGCGATATAACAATAGGTACTCTAGAGCAGTGTTTCGCAAACTTTTTGAGTTTAAGGTACATCTAGAAAAACGAAAATTTTTGGAGGTGCACCAAAATGAAAAATCAGATTTTATTTGTGTAAGAATTTTTCTTCCGTACGTCTATTTTAACTTTATGAGATAACCATATTTTTTCGAGGCACACCAACTAATGACAACGGTGCACCAGTGTGCCGCGCACACACACTTTGCGGAACACTGCTCTAGAGGACCGAGTGAGGTCTGAAGAAAGCAGATGTAGACTTGTGGAGTTATCATTGAGGGTGTCAACGTGTGAGCTCCTGTTATTGCTTTTATTTTATAGGCTGCAGTGATAGCCTTCCATCAGGCAGCTTATTTGACTTTCGATTTGGTATAAAAAGGGGCGGCAAATTTTGCAGACCACACAAAAAAAAAAAACTTTAATAACTAACTATATATTTTCTGATTTCCTTTGACACCTTCCTTTAGTGACATTATGAGTTCTATAGATAGATCCCTTGCATGTTGGAATAGAATGGTTGACATGAAATACTCAGTACTCTGTCCAAGCGTGAAATTGTAATGACTGTTCAATTTCGTTTTTAAGGAGACTTTGAGGTGACAATTACGATGTTAGTTAACCACGCGATGTTTTTCAGGTATTTATAGCGGAATCACTACATACCATAGGAATGGCCTTACTTTTCTTTAAAATCCTTCCCGAACTGGACGTAGTGAAAGGGGCTATGATAACCAATTGCCTTTGTATAGTTCCCGCCATTCTTGGTCTGCTTTCACGTAGCTCTAGGGATTCCAAGCGTTTTGTGAAAGTCATTGTGGATATTGCGGCGATTGTTGCACAAGTCACCGGGTTCATCGTCTGGCCGCTGCTCGAGAACAAACCCGTCCTGTGGTTGATACCGGTCGCCTCTTTGTGCATATCGTTGGGATGGTGGGAAAATTATGTGACAAGACAAAGTCCCATTGGTGAGTAAGGAAATTTAGTAATTTTTATTTATTCATACTAATATTACAAACGCGAACGTTTGTTTGTCTCACGACTAAACGGCTGAACTGATTTGAATGTAATTTGCCATGGACACAGATTATATCCCGAAAATAGACATTGGTTACCTTTTGGCGCGCGTTGGAAGAGCACTCGACCGGACATCGAGAGGTCGTGGGTTCAAATCCCACCGAGGCGGGGGAGGTGAATTATCCGTTTTTAAAATATTTATAATAAAAGTGAATATTTGTTAAGGACCTACCTACATAATGTTGACAATGAAAAGGGTCTATCATCAAATAGTGAAGTTTGATATAAGTGCTACTATAAATACAGTGTCACGACAACTCGACCTCGACATGTCGACCCGGACAATTCGAAACACACAAATTTGCATTAATTAACACCATGACAATAATTTGTGAACAACTCAAATTGCACTCGAGCAAGCAAAGGAATCTAGACGGACATGGGCTTTTTTGGGTTCAGAAGGTTATGACATGACGATACTTATGGAACCTTCTTCAGCACTGCTTCGGTCGCATTTGGCTTGCATTAAACAAATGTTTTCGAGGTATATAAACCGGTTATATGCCAGTAAAAATAATCCTCCCTGAACGAAATCACATCACGGTCATTCTATACAAATGTCGCGTCGTTTCCTACATGCGAGCGTGTGTGCATTCAAAATAAGAGAGAGCAGTAGGGAGTGGCTATACTGTGGTACTATTACTTATTTTATATTATATATTATTTTATATTATATATTTATTGGCCGTGTGGTTTCTGGCAGACTTGAATAGAATCACTCCGTCTTTTCCCGTGGATGTCGTACAAGGCGACTAAGGGACATACATTATCAAACATCGATCAGGCCTCCCCAACCCGTCTGGCCAGCGTGGGGAGTGTAAACCAAATCCTCCTTCTGTCTGACAAGACGGACTCGAGAAGGTCGTGCTCCTGTAGTGGAGACTAAAATAACCTGATGATGATGATGATTACTTATACTGTGATGAAATCCTGTGACGAATGCCTGAAGTATCTCTTATTCTCCTTTAACTAACATCTGCACTAATATTATAAAGAGAGAAACTAGAATGAAAGAATCAGCGTATAACATAATCCATATTTTATTGGGACAGGTCGCTAGTTATTGTATAATACGCAAAGGATTTTAATACAGTCTTCACTATTATTTATGTAGACCATTTCTTCCTTAAGGTTTACATTTATATAATCTCACACAGGCGAAGCTGATAATGGATAAATAGTATTTTATACTTAGTATAAAAACAAACAGTCAAAGTAATTTTGTTTCAAAGAGATTTGCAGTGAATGGTCTCGTTTAGAATGCATCAACTCACTTCAAAAGTATAAAGCGACTCTTCCATAGAATAGAGTCCGATGTGATCATGGAACAAAAATGTGTTAAGCTAACTAGACTAGACAAGGAATATGAATTCTTCAGACATACGTTATTAGAATTTTCTTATATAGTAATATAGCTAAGCTAGTAAGCTGACCCGGCAAACGTTGTTTTGCCATATAAATTTAGGGGTTGATGGTAGAAGGGTGCAAAATTTGAAGTTGTATGTATTTTTCAATGCTAAATCATAATAAAAAAAAATAAAAAAAATTGTCAATAAAATAAAATATTTAGGGGTGAGTTATTTATTTATTAATATATATCCTTATCATTTAGGGCTATAAAAAATAGATAATGACCGATTCTCAGAACTACCCGATATGCACACAAAATTTCATAAAAATCGGTCCAGCCGTTTCGGAGGAGTTTGGTAACAAACACAAGACTTTTATATATTAGATTTATCCTCCTATATTTAAAATATAATAACGTTCCATCTGACATTAACTTTTCATAAAAAAAAGCACGAAAGTGAAGTACCAACGATACAGATCGGAGATTATTCTACGGATGCGTCGAAAGATAATAAAACTGAACTTACTCGTTTTCAGGTGTCATCAAAAGTTTAGGAAGACTAAAAGAAGAATTGAATTTGTCTCGCTACTACACGTATAGGTTCATCTCAGTGTGGAAGATTGTATTTTTCCTCGTGTGCATATTGTTTTCGATATGGATTGAAGGCGATCATCCTGCAATGTTCTTCCAACTATTCAACAGTGGATTTGGACCACACAATATTGTGGTCGAGGAGGTTTGTTAAACATATCTACTTAGTTAGTAGTTTAAGCACACTAAGGCCACTACATACAAATATCTCGTCGATAACTATTATACGAACAATAATGTTTGTGCAGAGCGTGAATTAGCTGTGTGCGTTGCGGCGCCATACAAATTGTTCTAGGTTCGGCTCAGACGGGAGGTAAGGTCGATTCAAGAGACCAGCAGGGTATGGCCATACTTTACATACTAAGGTACTATTACTTATACTCTGCTTTAACTTTACAATGACTTGAAAACTTAGACAATATTGCGTTCACTGATCATGGAATGAATTGCTTGTCTTAATGTGTGTGTTAAGACACACACATTAAGACAAGCAAACACAAAGCAAAGACTAAGGTCTAATTTCAAAAATATACAGCAATAGGTATTATTGTCACTTAACCTTGCTCCAAATATTGTAGTGCAATGGAGAGTTTGTACATTTATCTGATTTATCTATGCATCAGGGTTGGCTGAAAGAGAGACTTTTGTCGAGATAAGCTTACTTTTGTACACCTTTAATGAACTAATATAGGATATATTTATTATTGTGCAAGATGCGAGCAAGAAAGGCGTGCGAAAATGATTGCTAAGGGTGTGTGTGAGGAATGTGTGCGAGGTGAGGCTTGATCAATTCGTATAGGCAATTTGACTTCACTACTTTGCGTGCTTCTAACATCAGTTAGTTCATGTAAACTATCGCCGGAATACACCGACTACCGTTGTAGATACTTGCGACTGCCGTGGCTGCTTTGGTTGTCTTTGCTCCAGCAGCTGCGGTCGTCTCTGCGACTCTCCAAAGTTAATACCAATTCCGCACTTTCTTTTCAGATTCAATTACATCAGGGCGGCACTGTTATACCGGATCTAGCAAATGTAACCCTCACAGGAGATTCTGTAGAAGTTGCAGCGGTTTATAAATCTGCATTCTATGTGCTGCTTATTCAAGTATTTGCAGCATATTTCTGTTACATATTTGGAAAGTTTGCTTGCAAAATTCTTATTCAAGGATTCAGTTATGCTTTCCCTATCAACTTGGTAATACCGCTGGTGGTAAACATGCTTATTGCCGCATGTGGACTGAGGAATGGAGATACGTGTTTCTTCCATGGGACTGTGCCTGATTACCTATTCTTTCAGAGTCCTCCAGGTATGTGTAAAATATTTACTTATAATTTTACAGAATCTGTATCTGAGACCATACACATCTTTGTAACAAGTGTTTCCGAGTTCATTACCATTATGTTTTTATGTTTTTTGTTTTATTCCACTGCCTGAAGATTAGAGGTTACCATAATATATGGATGATTGCAATTGCAACAGTAAATATTGGTATTGAAGATTTCATTTGACTGTCCGTACGATTTCATCTAATTGATTGAACCTGGTTCGTCATCAACGATTGAGTGGTTACCAATGGCTAGGTTTTAAAATCAAGGATCATAGGTTCGAAATCCGCACAAGTCAAATATGTGTATATCAAAATGATTTTTTGATATTATATCATAATTATGTATTTACAAAAAAGAAGTTACAGTAAATTACTACTTGGTATACTGTAATTTTACTTTTTATGTTAATAATTTTACTTTGTTTTAGTTTATACACTTAGCGATTTTATATCTCGTCAAATGGCATGGATTTGGTTATTATGGCTGCTGTCACAGACGTGGATTACTATTCACATCTGGACACCAAAAGCAGAGCGTTTGGCATCCACTGAGAAACTGTTCGTGATTCCTATGTACAATGGTCTACTGATAGATCAAAGTATGGCACTAAATCGGAAGAGAGACGATCATAAGAATGTAAAAACTGAGGTAAATTTTTGTGAAATATTTTTAACATACTTATTATCGCACCGTCTAACTGCATTTGGCTCCGTTCATGCTTCGGCTGACGGATGAATAATGTAGATTGCAGATTTAAAAAATAACGTCTTGAAATTTTGTGGGATACGAAGATATGTCGATAAAAAGTCTACTCGTAGTCCTACAAAGGAATTATCAGATAATTTATAATTGCAGGATCTAGCAGAACTTGAGAAAGAGAAAGGTGATGAATACTATGAGACCATTTCGGTTCACACTGACAACACCGGCTCGTCGCCCAAAATAGTAAAATCATCAGATTCCATTACTAGGATCTACGCCTGCGCTACTATGTGGCACGAAACGAAAGACGAGATGATGGAGTTCTTAAAGTCTATTCTTCGACTGGACGAGGACCAGTGTGCTCGCCGCGTCGCTCAAAAATATCTTAGAGTTGTGGATCCCGATTATTACGAATTTGAAAGTAAAGTTTATATTTTATAATATTACAATTACCAACTTGCTTTTTAATTAAAAATTAAACATAAGCCTTAAATAATGGCACGGTACGAAATATTCTGTCTCTTTGAATAATCAATACGAATATGACGCGTAGGTATCTAAGAAATGTGTCCTTAAAATAAAAGCTGAATTTCTTAGAGACGAAATCTGCGAAGTATTGAAAATACGTGTTTTAATTTAATAATCATTATATGAAAATCGTGGAAGATATAGTTGTATCTACAAGATATTGAAAACTGAAAGAATACATCACATATGTTTAGTTTTGTTTAATTAAGGGCAATGGTTTTGTTTTTATGCATGGTATGGTTTTTGTTCATCAACTTTAAATTGTGAGCAATCGAAAAATATTTGTCATAAATGTTTATTTTAAATTTCAGCACACATCTTTTTGGATGACGCGTTTGAAATATCGGATCACAGCGACGACGACTCACAAGTAAATCGATTCGTAAAGCTTCTAGTAGACACAATCGACGAGGCCGCTACAGAAGTTCACCAGACGATCATACGAATTCGCCCACCGAAGAAATTACCAGCGCCCTACGGTGGAAGACTGTCGTGGGTTTTGCCAGGAAAAACTAAAATGATATGCCACTTGAAGGACAAAGCTAAGATTCGACATAGGAAACGTTGGTCTCAGGTGAAAATCAAAACTTCAAGTAATTTATATCCAAGTGACATACCATACTTACGTACCGTCGTTTTATGCACTTGGTTAAACAAAATATAGCACCAACACTATATTGAAACATTCAAGGTGTTTATTTCGAAATGGTAGTGTGATATTTCAACCGAAATTACGGAAATTTTCAACCATGATGGATTTATACCGACCGTAATGGATGTTTCGTTCGCCATGATTGATTTTATTGTATATTTACATGATACAATAACCATCAAACAATAGCGTTCGTTTTGTTGTACTAAAAGCGAAATAGGAAAAATTCGAACTTTCGGTCAAAACATTGTACAATTATTTTTGAGTAGATCTCTGACTTTGAGCATACCCCATCCACTACATACAAATGCCGCGCGATTAATGCCCACAGACAAGATGTCTGCGAAATGCGTGTGTGCTTGTGGTATTGAATGAACAGTTTCATCTCAGAGGTCTTTTCGGAATGGAGATGTCGGCTCAAGAAAGTGGCAGGACGCCCATACTGTACGGAAGTACTATTACTTATGGTTTAATTTTTTTTTCTAGTTAGATTCACACCCACTCTTTCATCGCACGTGAATTAGTTTTAACGGTAACGAGTTTTGTTGGTAATAAAGTAAAACAGTAACTGAGTGAACATTTTAGTGTGTCTCTAACTTATAATATTAATTATTATCGTCTCTGCCTGTTGTTAACATATTTAAGTATCTATGATACAAACTCGTATTATAATCTCTATTATGTAATAGGTGATGTACATGTACTACTTGCTGGGTCACCGTCTGATGGAGCTGCCTATATCCGTGGACCGCAAGGAGATGATGGCTGAGAACACGTACTTGTTGACTCTTGACGGAGACATCGACTTCCAGCCGCATGCAGTGCGGCTTCTTATTGACTTGATGAAGAAGAATAAAAATCTTGGTGCTGCTTGTGGGCGTATTCACCCTGTTGGCTCTGGTATGAATTATTTATACATGGCCTTTTGTAAGTTTCTGTCGCTATAAAGCGCATTACACACTAAGCAGATAACAGATGATATGGCCATAATGGTCTCATCTATAGCAGTGTCTCGCTCTAAATAAATATATCGTATATTATTTAAACGTTGTATCCATTCGCAGTGAACAACTAATAAAGCAGTGGTTTCCTATCTTTTCTTGTTCAAGTTAAGTGGTCCCACTTAAAAGATTTGTTCAATGTAGGGACCCCAATTGTCGTATAAACCCAGTGCACATGTAACTCGAGAATACAGTATTTGGTTTAGTATTGATCAATCTTCACAATAAGTTTATACCACGAACCTTAATTTAACTCTCGCGGAACATTAGTTCCAGACCCCTGATCTAAATAACAGATACGTGGTGCCTTTTTGACGATTATCGATTAATATACAGCAATGTTCTATACTACTTCAGGTCCCATGGTGTGGTACCAGATGTTCGAGTACGCCATCGGTCACTGGCTGCAAAAGGCGACTGAACACATGATTGGCTGCGTACTCTGTAGTCCAGGATGCTTCTCTCTCTTCAGAGGAAAGGCTTTGATGGACGACAACGTCATGAAGAAATACACGTTACGATCAGACGAAGCTCGGCATTACGTACAATACGATCAAGGTATTTTTTGCCAATATTTACTAGCCTAATTTAAAATGATTATATTCATAACTCAGGTATATATTCATAACTCATAGTATTATATTCATAACTCAGGTATTCTTAATCATTGCTTTTCTTAATTTTAATGGTAATTTACTGTACGTAGTAACGAAGTAACTAAATTGTTTAACAATTTAATAATCTTAACTATATTGTACATCAATACATGAGCATCCCAGTGGCGCCACTTGGCAGATTTACGAAGCCTGACGAAGGTCATGGGCAATTATTCAAAGAATAAAATAAGTAAAGCCTGGCATACACGGGTAGAGTAAAATCGGGTGAGTACGAGTACATTGCGGAGATACTAGCACCCTAAGAATAGTAACAATGAAACTAGTAGTCGATTTTACTCTACCCGTGTACAAGAGGATTTAAAGCTTACTAATATCACAGTAATTACCGTCAAAATATAAAAGAAATATGACAACCACTATCATTAAATTCTAAATAAATATTCATTCTTCAAACAACTATTAACCGTTATTATCACAATTGGCAGGTGAAGATCGTTGGTTATGTACGCTACTGCTGCAACGTGGCTATCGTGTAGAGTACTCGGCCGCTTCGGACGCATACACGCACTGCCCCGAAGGATTCAGCGAGTTTTACAACCAGCGTCGCCGATGGGTACCATCCACCATCGCCAACATCATGGACTTGCTCATGGACTACAAGCACACCATCAAGATCAACGACAACATCTCTACACCATACATCGCCTATCAGGTATTTTAATGTTGCTTTGTTATGTCTAGGAATGTATTTATTGCCAACAATACAAATTTTATTGGAAATTCGGGTAGGTAGTGAGTATTGCTATAATTTAATCGGAAAATATAAAATTGACCCACAAAAAAAAACCTGATTTGCACATCAAATTAATCTGATCGAATATCAAATCGTGCATTTGATGTGCAATAAGTATTTTTTGATTTGCAAAATAGGTTAGGTTTGCTCGATGTTTGATGTTACGTTAAATAGTATACTAATTTTATTTGACAAATTAACAATTATTAATGGGATTTTCGGTTGATGTTTATTTATTCTTGATTATTTATTTTTGCCTGTGATAGCTAGTCTCTAGCTTCTACGCTCTGCTTCGCCTAATAAGTAAATGGATGTCATATATTAATTCAGGACATATTCCATCCGTTTGTCTAATTTCATCCAAATACGTCCAGTCGTTTATGCATGATTGGGTCATAAAAATCCAGTCAAAAACGTTCACATTTGTAATATTAGTGGAATATTTATTTCGCCATTTCATCTTTTAATTTCTTTCGAACAAATTTTTACTGGAAATGTTTATGTAATTTACAGATGATGTTGATGGGCGGCACAATCTTGGGCCCCGGAACTATATTCCTTATGTTGGTGGGTGCCTTCGTGGCTGCTTTCCGAATCGATAACTGGACTTCCTTCGAGTATAACCTTTACCCGATTATGCTTTTCATGTTTGTTTGCTTCACGATGAAATCAGAAATTCAGGTAAATATAATAATAGTATAATTTCGTGCTTCGGAAGACACGTTAAGCCGACGGCCCCGGATGTTGTCATTACTTGGACTGATTTGACTTGATAGACTGCGCCAACCCGCTGTTGAGAAGCGTGGTGGAGTATGCTCTAAACCCCTTAGATTGATTCAGGGAGAACCTATCCCAGCAGTGGCATGAATTAATGACGATAATAAATTGTAGATAGCCTAAGAGCCTTATAAAAATATCTGTGCATCTCTATTTAAAGTACGTAGGTTGGCATTTTTTGAAAAAAACTTTATTGTACTGTATGACAAGCAAAGTACAAAGTAACAAGAACAATTCAATAATGGCGAGCAAATCCAATATTCACTCAAGTATACAATACAGACAGGAAATCACGCTTTAGTAAGGGCAATGAAATGAACAGCTATTATGTCCTATACCATACTTATAAAATATAGTCATATATGTGTCTATGGTCAGCCTATAATCCTTCCTTTTTTCTTTTCGATTTAATTAATTTTCGATTGTTGTTTATTTATTCTTGATTATTTATATTGTCCTGTAATAGCTAGTAACTAGCTGCTACCGGTACGCGGGGCGAGCGCGTATACACGCTACTATATAGTTTTAATATTATATTACAGTTACTGGTGGCACAAATATTATCAACAGCCTATGCCATGATAATGATGGCTGTGATCGTGGGTACTGCGCTCCAGTTAGGCGAGGACGGTATCGGATCTCCGTCTGCTATTTTCTTGATAGCACTCTCCAGTTCATTCTTCATTGCGGCATGTTTGCATCCCCAGGAGTTCTGGTGCATAGTACCCGGAATTATTTACCTACTGTCTATACCTTCTATGTACTTGCTCTTGATTTTGTATTCGATAATCAATTTGAATGTAGTATCGTGGGGTACTAGAGAAGTGCAAACCAAGAAAACTAAAAAGGTAAGATATACATAAATGGGAATACAGGTATTATTCTTGTATAATTCAATTTTTTAATAATATTTCGTAATATTAGGAAATAGAACAGGAAAAGAAAGACGCAGAGGAAGCAAAGAAGAAAGCGAAGCAGAAGTCATTGCTAGGATTCCTTTCTGGAGTGAATAGTAACGAGGAAGAAGGGTCTATCGAATTCTCGTTTGCGGGATTATTCAAATGTTTGTTGTGCACACATCCCAAGGGAAATGAAGAAAAAGTACAGTTGATGCATATTGCATCTACTTTAGACAAATTAGAGAAGAAATTAGAAATCGTCGAAAGGTATGTAATGCAATATTTATTTATCCCAAATTAGAAATTATGAGAGATATGGAATTAGAGGGTTATTTAAACGAATTCAAGGTTTTCTCAAAAGACTACAGCATGGGATTCTTGAAGTGAAGAGGTTTCTACGGGGTCGGCAACGCGCGACTGATACCTCTGTTGTTGCGTGAGTGGCCAGCGATGACTGCGTACTAACAGGAAAGTCGTATGCTTGTTTCCCACCTTAGCTGTACATAAAAAAAGAATTACAACATTTAGGCACAGAATAAATAATAGTACTTAAATGTTTAGGGTTCCCAAATAGGATTATTAAATCCTTATATCGCTGTACCATTTAATCGAGTTTATGCGAGTATATTGTATATTCGTGCTGCTATTTAAAAAAAAACGCTAAATACACGACTATTTTTGCGATAAATAACATTTTACCTGTTAACTGACCTAAAAAAATACTTCATTGTCTTAGTGATGTATCTTCTCTGCTAAATAAAAGTACAAAATTTTATTTTTAATTATTGACTTTGTAACACAATTTATGTTCGATGATTGGTATCGGTGGAAAAAACATTAAAGGGCTCATTCAATAAATCATAGAGCCAAATGACTCTAAGTTACTAGAAGATAACATTAGTTGTTTTTTGTTTATTGCACTAAGGCGGAAAAAAGTATTTAAACGGTTCGCTAGACAGAACGCATGTACCTACCGATCGCACGCCGGATGAAATCGTGTCGATTTGGCGGACTTCTTTTTCCCGTGCCTGTATTATGGCCCTAAAAATGTTTGATAATTAGTGAAATTCTGATTTTATTATCGATTTTTAGGTCAGTAGATCCTCATGGCTTACACAGAGGAAGAAAATTGTCAGTGGGTCATCGCGGCAGTACCAATGGAGATCATCAGTTGGATGCTCTAGCTGAGGGACCAGAAGACGGTCATGATTCGGATTCCGATACCGACACGCTTTCCACGGTACCTAGGGTAAGGGATAAAACTTAGTTTACCTTTTATATTCCATTTAGTAAGATTAAAATGATTCCATTGACGACGACGATTATTATAATGAATGAATATTTTTTTTTTTCCATACACAATAAAGTACTTACTTACTTACTAATTTTATAGGAAAGGAGGGATGATCTCATAAACCCCTATTGGATTGAAGATCCAGAACTAAAAAAAGGAGAGGTAGACTTTTTGAGTCCATCTGAGATACTATTCTGGAAAGATCTGATTGATAAGTATTTGTATCCCATTGATGCAAACAAAGAAGAACAAGTAAGTACTGTATAAGTGGTCCTTACGGAGTATATACATATCAATCATCAACATAGCACTTCAGAACTTGGGAGTGCTGAAAGTCATCTTAATGTATATACTATATTCTATGTTCACATGAACGTACTTTGTTGACATTGCAAAGTTACTGAAGAAAAGAATAGATTAGTAGCCGCAAGATGGTATGCGGGGTATCCGTATTGCTTTATCTATAAAAATACCTTTCGGTATTATTTCATTGGATTTGCCATTGAATAGTTATATAGCTATGTCGTTTGAAAAAGTACCAATTAAAAATAGAAGACATACAAAAGTCAGCATGGACTTAATGGCAAAAATCTGTATCTATAACATTCTAATGAGCTTTTATTTCAGATACTACTTCTACAGGAGTCTTATATATGAACATTATTTATTTCATGTTTAACCTTCCCATAATTTTAGGCCCGTATAACCAGAGATTTGAAAGAATTGAGAGATTCATCTGTGTTTTCCTTCTTTATGGTCAATGCCCTATTTGTACTCATTGTATTCTTGCTACAACTGAACAAGGACAACATTCACTTAAAGTGGCCCCTCGGAGTAAAAACTAACATTACTTACGATGAGGTTTCGCAAGAGGTAACGTGGAAATTAAGTACCCAGCGATCGGCCTTCAACGATGACTCGGAACTGCGACCATCATTTATATTCTGTAATTCCGTCAGGACCCAGTCACCCTTGAAAGTTGATTCAATTTTAATAAAAGTTTTTGTTTTATGAAATTTTACAGGCTCGAATTGCAAGAGATTTGATAGAACTTCGTAATAAGTCAGTTTTCGCATTTGTTATGTTCAATGCTTTATTCATACTGATAGTGTTTTTATTACAACTCAACAAAGATCAACTCCACGTGGATTGGCCTTTGGGAATAAAGACAAACATTACGTACATCGAGGACACAGGCGAGGTATAGCCAAATGTTACCACAAAATGTGTGTCACTTCACAAGTCTAACGACCTTCTTCTAACCGGTCTGTCCTGGGATGGCACACCAGCATGGAGTCCTACAGTCACAGAGGATTCAACAATAAGGGCGTCACTTTACTGGTTCTCACGCAACTCTAATAAAATCCGAGACCCTTTAGTCCTTACCTTTTATAGAATAAATATATATTCCGGAAATTCTTACCCTGTACCTACACATCAAATTAGAGTGCGCCTTGATGCGCTTTGCCATAGAATTATCGTTTATTTCATGGCTGAAGATGCCACTAGTTCTGTTGAAATCCTATACTCGCACTTTTCCAAACCAACCACACCGAAAGTTCATTAATATTCTATTCTGTCTTTTAAGGTGGCGGATTTTCTATTAATTAAACACGGTAACAGGGTTACTGGTCTCCTTTGTATATAAATTATAATTATTATACCTTAAAAGACGTGGTGATTTGTTTAACATTACGATTACATACTTGTTTCCTTAGTGTTCATACAAATTCGTTCGTACACTAATTTATTGTTTTCTGATTATAATACGAACTATGTTTGGAGACATTTGGATGGTTATTGATAATTAATCATAACAGCAATATCTTATAATAATTAAAAACTACGTATTACATACTGTTTTAAAAAAAATATCATATTGTATTACTTTATAGCATGTTACCTTTATTACCATTTTATCTATTCTAAATGTCTCCTGCAATATTTAGTTCTTATTGTTTTACATTACACGTTACGCATATCACGTCCATGTTTCAATTAAATGTATAATTTTCACTCGTTTATAACAAAATCAGTCGTTTTTATCAATCAAATAATTTTATGCACTTTGTATCATTACGAAAAACACCGTGTACATTTTGTGTAAATTATTTCTAGTATTAATTAAGACTGTACCTAATCATAATAATATGTTACAGGTTTTAATCTCTAAAGAATATTTGCAACTAGAACCTATCGGTCTAGTGTTCGTCTTCTTTTTCGCTTTGATCTTGGTAATACAATTTACGGCCATGTTGTTCCATCGATTCGGAACTCTTGCACATATATTATCGTCTACAGAACTGAACTGGTTCTGCGCAAAGAAGGTAAATAAATTGACAAAAATGAGAACATACTCTTGCATATTATAAAGACTTAAGGTTACGATGACTTTAACATGTTAACTAATATATCTTTTCAGGCGGAAGATTTGTCCCAAGATGCATTACTAGACAAAAATGCAATAGCGATAGTAAAAGACCTACAAAAACTAAATGGGCTAGATGACGACTATGACAATGACTCAAGTTCAGGTCCACACAATGTCGGTAGAAGGAAAACTATTCATAACTTGGAAAAAGCAAGGCAAAAGAAGAGGAACATTGGTACTCTTGACGTGGCATTTAAGAAACGATTCTTCAATATGAACGCCAACGACGGACCTGGTAAGAACAATTTATATCCAGTACGTAGGAGATCAGACTATGCTCGGACTATTTGAAGTATTTAAGTTTTTTTTAAGCCGGGGCGGTTCTCCGGTTATCAATAGTTCAACGGGTAATTTTACATAGTTTAAACTTTGTAGACAACAAGTTAAAATCATTATTTAACCGAGATTAATGTATTCCAGGTACACCAGTACTAAACCGCAAGATGACATTGCGCAGGGAAACATTAAAAGCTTTGGAGACAAGAAGGAATTCTGTAATGGCCGAACGAAGAAAATCACAAATGCAAACTCTCGGTGCTAACAACGAATATGGTGTCACTGGAAAGGTATAAATACTAATAATAATAATACATTTGACCCCAGCCGATTTCCTAGCATTTCGGGGTCCATCTAGTGAGTGCCGAGCCACCGCCTGCCGCACATAACGCTCGATAATGGTGGTTATGAAAGGCGTTCGTACCTCTTCTGTGATAGTCCGTTATCTAATCCACCCAGATTTCACCTCAGCTCTCAGAGCTCGTTCATCTTGTCCAACACATTTTGCCATAGTCCCAATGCCTGCCGAGACCTGCTAATGGGTATATTGTTAAATTGATATACCCTGGATCGGGTCACGGCGGGCATACAACATTACATTAACTTTCTCAAAGGGGCCTCTACCCGTTGGATCCATATAACCGCGTACGCCTATGAAATAACCGGGCTGGATCCGTGATTAAAAATTATTCATGTATCTCATGAATTTTTGAAATTACACAGCGCCGTCTAGGGAATTGCAAATGAAGTCAAGTTTATACCGTGGATACGAAACAACTACTAAATTTCTAAATACATACTTATTAAACCTGCACAAATGCACAAATGTTTGATGTGCGAGAATCGTGACATCGTTCGTATTAACGTAGCCTTTTCTGGCCACTGAGGACATCAGTCATGTAGAAGAGATATTCTCGTCCAGACAACAAAAACACTGCTACTGCTTTACGAGTATGGGTAGTAGATAATTGGTACACCAACTGCATGCAAACATAAACCTAAAGCAGCTTCGCTGTAGGTACGAGTACATTTCATCACAATGTATTCAGAGATAGTCTGAATACATTGTGATGAATACATAGTGTCGTCTCTAAGATAGACAATTTGAAAACATCATTAAAAACTCTATTCATTGGAGAATGTTACTATTCACTTGACGACTTCTTTAATGAATCCATAGATTTTTTTTGGACTATTATTTGTATGATATATAGCAAGTATAATTTATGTATGCTGTGCCCTAAAAAGAGCTCTTGTTTTGTTATTAATAGTATTATTAATAATTTAAGGGTCCCTATGAGCTAAGCTGAAGCCGATTGCCATCGGATTTGTTGAGTGAGCATAACAAACTTCAACTTAGACTTATGGTACCTGAAGGTACACACACAGATACTACCTATGTGTTTAGTTTAGCTGGTGGAAACCCTGGAGCTCTACCGACTGAGCTGAAGATGTTTGTCAAGAAAAGCATTACACATTTTTCGAAAAAAAAAATTCGATGGCAATCCGCTTCAGCTTCGACGAACCCCTGAACCCCTGATCTCAGGTTACAACATAAAAATGCAATAAATATGAATAACAATGTATTTCAGCTAAACAACAATATAGCACCACCACCGCGTCATCGAACATCTACCGCAAATATATCAGTAAAAGACGTGTTTTCGGAACCAAACGGAGGTCAGGTAAACCGAGGCTACGAGACAACACTGGGCGACGAGGATGACAGCAATTCCATGAGGCTTCAGCCGCGACAGAATCAGGTCTCCTTCCAAGGGAGATACTGATGTGTTAAGTTAGCTTTTGAAACATACAGAATCTACAGATTCCAAAACTGTTTACTATCAAGAGCTACCATAAACGAATTTAGATACTCATTTTGTACTTTTAGATATTTTTTAAAGCTATTAATTACTAATGTAATATCGTATCGCTTGTGATATTTCAATATTTTTCTTACTTGATTGTACATAATTAGTACAGTTACTAAGTACCAACTTAGTTGACTTAAGGCTTTATTATCAAATAGGACTACTATTACACTGCCAATAAACTTTAATAAATAAGATACGAAATAACATGTGATGTAATTTTTACTTATTCTCAGCATTTTTCATCCCACAACTAAAACAAAGGTCTCGAAATTGGAAAGGTTTAAAGCATTTTTCATGACAATGCATAATATAGGGATGGCGAAGGCCAGTGTCTTCAAGCCGACTGTGAAACACACAGGAGGACAAGTTATGGTCGATGTTGCTTAGTTTGCGTGATAGATTTGGCTGACACGCGCAACGCAGCCATCGAATTCTTCCCTGAAGCTCGAGGTAGGTACAGTCAACAAAAGAAATAAGTAGAATATCTTAGTAAATATTTGTGTAAAATTATGAGACTGTAATTACTATAACAAGAACAACTAAAAATAACGCTTTTTGAAATAAGCTTTTATTACATAAGAAAAAAAGAACTTAAAAGTTTACTTATTGTGTTTTGTTCATTAAGCCCTTTCATTTAATACCCATATTGTAGGCAACCGCGGTGAAACTAATTAAGAACTTGTCGCAATACAATGTACAAACTGTTAATTTTTTTTTTTTTCAAGTATTATTATTATTTATTGATGATGCGTTGTTTCGAGAAAACTTGATTTACGAGTATAATATTCGTAAATCAAGTTTTCTCGAAACAGCGTGAATGTACAAACTACTGCCCCCTTACCACCATCTCATATTGCGACTCAATAATTGAATAGATTGCTTATTCATAGCAATGAATAAGCGACTCTATTGCATTTGAAATAGAGTCGCTTATTCATTGGTATAAATAAGGAATCTATTCAGTTATTGAGTCGCAATATGAGATGGTGGTAAGGGGGCTGATTAAAAAAATAAATACATTTTTTTAATCAGTACTTTGTACATTTTATTGTTACAAGCTCTTATTTAGTTTCAACACAGTTGCTTACGATATGTGTATCAAATGAAGGTGCTTGATGGGCTTTATGACCTACCTTTCTTACCTCCTTTACTGACTGTACAAAAAAATAATAATAGTAAAGATGTTGAAATAAAAGATAACATCTATGAATAAGGTATATTATAACTTACTTAATTTTCTAAGAAGGAAACAAATTCTGTGAGTTTGAAGAGCTGGTCCTCGCTAGAAGTATGCAGTGGAGAGGGCTGGATCGGCGGAGTGGGGTTCACAGTGACCCCATCCTCCTGGAGCTCCCACTTGCGGTCGCGACAAGCGTGCGTAACAGCCTCCTTGCTAAGTCCTGTCATGGTGACTACGGTTTCCAGAGAGATAGAGCTGTATGAACGACCAATTAAATTGAAGGCTCGTTCTCTGACCTTTTCTGGAAATTAAAAAGGTGGTGTAATTAGTAACTACATCACTAACTTATAATAACACTATCAATTAAATCCATCTATCCAATTAGATCCATCTTTTGTCTCCTTGTTATCAGCAAGGAATTCAGCTTCATATATTAGAACCAATGTTTATATATTACAATATATTATATATTATATTACAACATATATACAACATATATACATATTACAATATAGAATATATTACAACCAAGAAAATTAGCGCGTGTGATGCCTCTGGTGTTACAGGCGTTCATAGGCTACGGTAACTGCTTTCCATCAGGCGGGCCGTATGCTTGTTTGCCACACTGGTGGTATAAAAAAAAAAAAACCAAAATGGTTGTATATTATGCAGTTCCAGATTTTCCCAATTGTAGGCCAGAGTCAGAGCGGCATTCGCTAATCGGCAAGGTGCAGGTCAGACTTCGACTTTGGCTCTAAAGATAATGGTGAGCCAACAGAAGCACTTTTACTTTCCAGAAGAGTACAACATAAAGTTCTTTAAAAGGATTTCAAGGTTTTTACATACAGGGTTGGCATGGCTAACGGATTATTATTGAGTAAGCTTAGTTAATGAAAATAATATTTTTTTTATACTACGCCGGGTGGCAGACAAGCATACGGCCCGCCTGATGTGAAGTGGATACTGTAGCCATATTAGGCTTTGGTTCAAAGATGTTGATGTTAAATCAAATTATGAATGAGTTTTGGGGTGTAAATGGTACACCATTTACACCCCAAAACTATATATAACATGCTTGGCAGACTTTATGTCAGCTTTGTAAGCCCAAAAGCAATTTAATGTGTAGATATAACTTTATTTATTATAAATTGAAGAGCTTGGTGGTCAAATGGTTAGCAATGGCCACTTTGATTCTGAGGTCGCAGGTTGGATTCCCGCACAAGACAAACATTTGCGTGCATGAACATGTCTGTTTGTCTTGGTCTGGGTGTTTTCTATATATTATAAATATGTATTTACAAAAAAAAAAAATGTATTTAAGTACATGAAATTATCAGTTTTCTAGTACTCATAATGGCGCTGAGTAAATTGTCCAGAAATATTTATTTATTTATTTATAAAAAAATCTCCTTAATGGCTGTATATCTATGGAATACCCTCCCTGATGATAATTATATAGAATGAACAATTTTATTCTTTCTTTCATTGGTCCGAGTGTTAGTAACTCATTTCAGCTACTGCATCAATTTTTCTTCACAAGTATTATTTTACCTAATCGGTAGTCAGTGTTGTGTACCCTTTCAAATATCTTAAATATAATAACACAAAATATGATACATGAAATATTTTTGACTGTTTGAAATATATTTGAGACTGTTGAAATATTTTTGAAAAAAATAATAATAATAGATACCTTCAAGTGCTCTGATGACATTTGCAACTGGTTCTGTCCAAGTAAAAGCAGCAAGAGCTTGGTATGTTCCGGCTAAATCTTTTTTCCATAACTTTTGGCCAACTGCCCAAATAGCAGAAATTTCTGGATTACTGCTTGTAATATTTTGAGGTATTCTTTTCCATAAAAATTTTGCATTGCATCTGAAAAAGATTTTGACACAGCATAAGTAAAAACTTATTTAGGCAAAGTTATGACAGAATTGTTTCAGGTATTAAGAAGTATTGGTTTGTGGTGTAACTTGGTTTAAAAATTACTTATAGTTTGAACCCGAAAAAGGAAGGTATACTTACAAATCGTTTTGGTATAAGTAAATTGCTAAAAGCTGAGCATAAGTTGATGGTGAAGCCACTCCGTTAGGGGCCTGAAATAGTATAAACCAATTCATGTTTACTGAAGTTAATATTAGACAAGAGAATAATAACCTATGACTATTTACAATACTAAAAAAATAAATATACCTCTAATTCCTGTTTTTCTAATTCTCCACAAAGTTTATCAAAATTGGTTATCATTTTAAGGCTATTTTTCAATTGAAATAAAATATAAACAGATTTGCGATGTTGAATTTATCAAAACAAGATGAAATCAAAATCAAAGCAAAGGATTTAAAATGAAATGACAGACGACAGACTGACAGACAGCCAATGAATGACATGACATGACATTACGATATAGTATTGCCACTGTTTAATTTCGATTTTTCCCTAGCATGATGTGAAAATTTTACACTTTATGTAATTTTTCACTTTTTCCCCCCAAACATGGAATTGCAAAATAAAACACAAAATGATTTTAATTATTTTGTATACCATTACACTAATTATTTTCATAACTAGTAAATAATAAGTTATTTATTTTTTTGGAATGATTATAATGAGTTAGATTTTATTTTAATTCTTGTGGTTCAATTCCGGTAATATACAAATGTTACGTTATCGTATCAACTTAGTCGTTAAAGTCATTTGGCTGCATTCACACGACGACAATTAATTCAAATTTTTCCGTAGGTAATCTATATTATATCCCTATTCCAATTTCCCCAGTAATAACGTAAGTTTTTTAGTTATGCTTTCACGCCGAAATTATTCAACTGATCATAACGAAACTTCGTACACATATTCTTAAAGGTATTAGGAAGGACATAGGATATTTTTATTAAAAAAGGTGAACACGGGTGAAGCCACGGCTTTAAATATTCCTGGACGAATTTACACGCCGCCATCTAGTCCCAAACGAAGCTTGTAGGTACTATTGGTACTAGATGACTGACATAATACTTAAATACATTTTTTCTTTAAATACATACACATGATACCTACTTAGAAAACATCCAGACCAACACAAACAGACATGTTCATGCACAAATGTTTGTCTTGTGTGGGGATCGAACACGCGACGTCGGAGTCAAAGTAGCCTTGCATTCGACCACCGGGCTCGTCTATGCTGTAATGGAACTCAACGGCAGTTATTGAATCAAACAACTCATTTGGGCACTCCCCGTGATATAATTTGTATAGAACGCAAAGAGACTCTACATCTCTACGTGTAGAGAGAGAGAGAGAGTCCAGTCGATTCGAGATCATTGGATCACCGACGATTCGAACTGCTCTTCCTTGTATTCTGTCAAATGGAGCAAGCAAGTATTGGGGCGCACTGGCCCAGAGATGCGAACAGTGTATTCCATGTGAGTTCGAACCTGGGCCTTATACAGCTGAAGCCGATGACGGGGTGTAAAATACCGTCTGGCTTTATTGATGACCCCAATCTTCCTAGAAGCCAGTTTGGCCTTGTATTCCAAGTGGCCGCGGAACTGAACATCACTCATTAGGTCGACATCCAAGATGCCAATATTAGAACTAACACTAAGGGGAGCAAATTCCAATCTAGGAGCTACGACAAACGGGGACTTTTTAGCGTTAAACGCGCAAATCTATGTCTTTGTGGGATTTAGCTGTACTAAATTCAATCTACTCCAATCTGAGACGTGTCCAAGGGACGTCTCAATCTCAAATACAAGTTGTGTTCTGTGATACTCGACGACGCAATCCCGATAAACATTACTTGTACTGTTGTCCGCATAGCAATGAATGTTGCGTTTAAGCAGCAAGTGTATCATGCAGAAGAAACAATGTGGTGGACAATACACAACCTTGTGATATGCTAGCATTCAAGGGTAGTGAGTGGATCCAAGCGCACACTGCTCGGTGAGAAAACTGACATTTCTTATACAAAGTTTCTCTGGTAGCCCAAAAGAAGGAAAAGCTTCCTTCTTTTGGGCTACCAGCTAAAGTGATGCTTTATGCCACACCCTATCAAAAGCTTTTGCTATGCCCAAACTAACAGCCAAAGCCTCACCCTTGCTTTTCACTGACTCCGCTCAACGGTGAGTCAAATATGCCAGAAGATCACTAGCTGAGCGACCACAGCGGAAGGCTTATTGGCGATCAGTTATCAACTGGTGATTTTCCAAGTAGGCTACCAGCTGTTGGTTAATGATAGTTTCCATGTTTTTGGAAAATATGAAAGTTATGGGCCTATAGTTGGATGGATCTGAGTAAGTGCCTTTTTTAGGGATCGGGTAGACCAAAGCCTCCTTCCATTATCTGGGACCACGGCGAAGGAGTACCGAAACAGGCGCGTTAAAAGCTTTTCATGTTAAGACTTAAACAATGTCGTCTGTGCAGATCGTTAATTAAAGTGTGTGCATGCGGTGCCAGGAATCAGAAACGAACTATTCCAGGTTCTTAGAGGGAGAGAGAGATGACGTCGATACGAAAGAACTGCATGGAGTGTCATACTGTGCGGAAGTACTATCTAAGCGGTTTGGGGCAAACCGTATATGAAGTACGAGTAGGTACCTACTTCCGTACAGTGTTTATGGTATGTCTTCTATGACGTCCAATATCGAACAGTAATGAAAAAGACCTGCCTAGCTGTGCAAACGACCGCTCGCCACGACTGTCAGTGCTCAAGTGCGACCAGACCGCGTCGCGTCATCCAAGGCATCGTATGCTCAACTGCATATAGACAATCTTTTCTCATCCATTTTTCTGTCTAAGGTCGTTAAGTTATCTACTCTGAGGTCGGTAAGAGAATTGTGACGTGTCCGTGTGACGGACTCATATCATGAAACTACATCATTCAAAATGTGTAGTGTGATTAAGTTTGTGAAACTTTTTGTCTGTCGCCACTATAAGACTGCCTCAAGAAGAGTTTTCCACTATCGTATCTCTTCGTGCGTCCTGCTTTTCTTCTATTCTTGCTGATTTGCCAAGTCAGTTTCTAGTTTACGTTATTTTTCCAAGAGTGACAATGGGCAATAAAAACTAAGTAAAGAAAACTATTTCGGCGTGTAAGTGTCTGCCTATCATCTTTGAGCCAACGCCAACGTCATATGCACCTGGTGCATCCTGCTGCCTAACAAACGAGGCTCTGGCAAAAGAGAGGCACAGCGTAATTAGAATCTGCTAGTGGAAGTATTTCCACCTCACAGTACTTACTTACCACAGTCAAATAATAATTTGCTAGAGTTGTAGAGGGAGGGTTGTGGTATTCTTGCGAGAAGTGACCTCACCGGGACCAAAGTAGTTGCTGCGTTGGTAGCGAGTAGGCTACGCGCGGGCTATATTTTAATATCCCAAGCGTCCATGCGGTTATCGATTCATATCATGCGAGTCGTATGTTTATTTGCACGCCCAACGTAGTAAAAGAAGAAACTAAGAAGGCTGTAAATACTTATATTAACAATGAAAGTGATAATGTGCAAGCGTATGATTCTGTTAGGTCATAGAAGCTATGCTTATTTGCTACCCACAACATGGCGTTATTCACCAACGGCGAATGAAACGTTGTAAAACTGCTTTTCCGGTGTATTCACAAATTTCAACATAATTTTAGGCAGGGCGACCCCAATTTAAAATCGAATTTCACGGCTATTGATCGAGGGTTTGGGCGGGCCTGCTGGTCTACTTCTCGACTCGTTGCTTAGATTGCGTCACAACTCACAATACAACCGGAGCTGATTGATGCCTGATGGCCTGACACGCTGAGTCACCCTTCAATATTGTCGTCCATAATGCTAATTTTCTCGTTATGCTTGTAACAATTTGCATCTTAATGCTTTTTGTTGTCGGAAAGAGTTGTTATATTAATTTGTTTGTTTGATGCATTATGTACCGATATTACGTCTTTAGATTAATTTAGATTTTATACGTACGTTTTTGGGTGTTAGTGAAATAGAAAATATTTACACCCAATATCATAAAACTCCTTCCCATTAAAAACCAATGTCAATACATCCAACTAGGCAAAGCCTGTCTCGTGACGACCAAATTTAAAATATTATGGTAATACATACTTTTTATGTAGCTCAACATCGTTCTTTGGAGCCAAAGCCAGTCTTCCCTGCCCGTGGTTATACTTTGTCACAATATAAATAATAGTAAGTACTATGTACAGCATGGCCTCTCCCTGCCGCTCTCTCGTGTCGACCTCACCTCCCCTCTGAGACGAATTTGGAACAGTTTATGCACCTCCACCTCACAGAACACCGCAGCCAAATAACAATTCCCTTGAGGGTTGTTGTGTTCCACAGGAACACAGGAACAAGTAAGTGAGGTCACCAGAAAGGAAGGAGATCCTGCGTTGGTAGCGGGTGTGGCGGCGCGGGGACGATATTGACGTGACAACGTCTTATAAATTGGTTAGCCGGGTGACACTTCAAGAAACTGGCTCACGTTATGCGCCTACAATGAGAGCGAGTGAAAGGCACGCGTCCCTTCTAAGAGCGAGAGAGACAGACATAAAAAGAAACAGACGAAAACATTTTACCACTCAAAGTCGTTGTCACGTAAAACTTTCGCCCGTATACCGACTTTACAAGCAACCAATTTTTTTTTATGTTGCGAGCGTTAATATGGCTATGGTAACTGCTTCACATCAGGCGGCCGCATGCTTGTCTGCCCACCTGACGTGGTATAAAAAAAAGTTTGTATGGCGCCGCACGCACACACGCTCATTCACGCTCTGCACAGACACTATTGTTTATGTAGTAGTAAACGACGCGACATTTGGGTAAATAGACAGGATAGATCTAAAAAGATCTGGCAAATAAGAGGATGATATTGAAAAATTTATCCGACTGTGTAAGTAACTGCACTCCTTACAGAACACCACAGCCTAATAACAGTCCCGTCCCTGAAGGGTTGTTGGCGTCAGTGCAAGGGTGGATCGCATATAGAAGCCGCTCGCCTGACCCATCAGCATCCCAAGCAGGGTCACGACCGCCATAACCACCCTTATAAGTTAAGTTGCATCAGCAATTGGAATATTGTCAGCAAACTGGTATGGCAGGTCTCATGCAGTATTGCTTTAATTGAGATGCTCGATGGTGTCGTTACGAGTGTCAGTCTAATCGAACAAATTACATGTTAAGCAACGTCGACCGTAGCCTGTCCATGGATGGGTTATTTATGTCGAGCTCATCGGTGCTTGGGCTCTCCCAAGCCGTCAGTCCCGACTGTTGTCATTAGATGACAGTCGTTAGGCTTGAAAATTCTGGCCTCCGTCAACCCGCAATTGAGCAGCGTGGTAGAGTATGCTCTTAACTCTTTCGAGGGGAAGCCCGTATCCCCGCAATGGGATGAATAAAGGTCGATGCTTTAATTAAGCCTTATATTTCTTAGCAGCCCAATAAAAACATGGTTCCTAGTAAAAAATGTTTCTCTTATGTCTACATACATATAGCATAAACATAATAAACATTTTTATTTTCTTTCTTTTCAAGTGCAAACATTTAATTAACCAACGTTAAATTTGCAAGTACCTACGCAAGATTAGAAACAGAGGGTTTTTTTTGTCTAAAAGTTTTAATAACCGGGGCTACAGTCTATTTATATATATTATTTTGTATATGAGAAGGAGGCAAACGAGCATGTGGGTCACCTGACGGAAAGCAATCACCACCGCCCATGGAGATCAGTAACACAAAGGGGTCACCCATCTGTTGCCAGCCTTATAAACTATATAAGTAATTATTTTATTTGGCATCGCTAAGCAACGTTTCGTCACCTTCACTTGCTATTTATTGTCCAATGGAACTGGCGTCACGCTCTGTCGGTAACCAATGAGCTCGGCCACCGCCCCGCCTTGGTGGATAGGCGTGTGTGTTTACGCGGCCCAGATACTTGCAAACAATGCTACGATAACAATGTCGATCACAATAGATTTTGCGACGAATAAAATATACCTACGTGATTTGCATTTACCAGCTTCGATGTTAATAAACATCCTACAAATGTATGCGGTTCAGGAAGCATTATATACCTATATGTTAATGAGTTTACGTCTAGAATTATTTTTCAAACTACTTAGTTTAAAATTAAGCCACAGTAAGCCTTGCTATAAGTATGGTAGGAACTAGGGGTCCTATCATTAGTGGAATAGGACCCCGGAGTGACCAGTGGTAAATAGGGAACTATTTCTTATTCTGTGTTCTGACTTCAACCGAAGATTTTTATTAACCTTTTATGTGATAAACCCCGATTAACCAGCTGGTCGCGTAGTGTGCGGCGTGGTGTTGAATATAACATAATGTATGCCACCTAGTGCGCGGAGGCCATAGTAATACAGATTTACTGCAATTCAGTTATGAAAATCTGACATTGCGTTTAGATATAGGTAATTGTTTTATGACGAAACCACATCGATACGCGGGGCAACGGTGTGGCTACTTTGCCGATAATGCCGATACTCAATACTGACTCCAATTATGTTTAGTGTAAGCTCTATGCATTTGTTGTTGTGGCGCATGGCGCTGCAGGGCTGCCTGCACCGGTGTGGTAATCAATGCATTATCGCTTATATTGTATGCACATTCCTATTCGTGCAGGCTTACTCTAGTGAGATTGCATATGGTGTAATGCGGTCAGCCGGTTCGGTTGGCGCGGTGACCCGCGTCGAGAGGTCACAGGGTTTCATCGCGCCCGCGCCGCTACGCTGCGCCGACAGCGCTGTGCAAAATCGCTAATTACCTACATTCAATTGCCTTTTCGGTTTACAACAGTCCACTTCTTGTGCACGGCACACTCGTGCCGTTCCACAGATTTGTCAATGCCGAAAATCTGGGTTTTTATTGTCATATCAATCATTCGCATCAGAAGCTTTATGTATATTTAAAAACCCCTTAATCACTTTCAGGTCGATTACCTTGAGTTATTTCATCGATTACCGACGAGTTAAGGATAAACGTAAATGGTTATTGGCTCTTATCTTATACTTACCATCAGTATTAAAGTAACATTACAGTATTTATAATATCTATCAGGTTAATTTATTTAATAAATGTTGAAGCTTTATTGCCATGGGCAGGTAATTAAGGATAGCCGAAGAAGGGAGTTGATAGTGTGGTGACAACTCAAGGATAAGGAGTTTTAATTCGTGATGACAACAGTGTAGTAATCGAGAAAGATGTGATGCGATTACTATGATAGAGCTGACTAAACAACTGATTAAACGTGTTATTTGTTATTGTCAGTAACGGTGCTAATTGTGCCACAATAAAAACAAATACGACAGTTTCCTTAGTTTTCAATATTGTTCCAAACTATTAAGTTAGGCCACAGTTACGCTGTGGTTGTCCCGTTTACAAAAATCTGTACTTACTTATATGAAATGTAACCGGTAATTTTGTTCTTGTTTACCGCAGAACACTAAGAAAAGAGTAAATATACAGCTAATTTTGAGATACATAATGAAACATTAGCAAGCACTTAAAGCTCCCCACCACACCATACCTACCACATTCACAGGGGTGATAGAGGCGTGAAAACCCCTCACGTCACCGCTTATTTTATATTTTTTTCAGTATGTGAACTTTTTGTTCAATTCTAACATCAAGACCTTATTAAATAATAATTATTTTAATAGTTGATATCGGCCAATTTGCCGCAATATTATAAATATCTATAATATGGAAAAACCGGCCAAGTGCGAGTCGGACTCGCGCAAGAAGGGTTCCGTAACGCTTTAAATATTTGTTTTATTTTAATTTAATTATTTATTTTTAAAGTGAATATACATATAAATAAATTTTCTGTGAATATTTCAAGCGTCTACCTGTAACCATTATCAATATCGAGCTAAATCTAGCAAAAAAAAAATCACGTTTGTTGTATGGGATCCCCCTTAAATATCAATTTTATTCTGTTTTTTAGTATTTGTTGTTATAGTGGCAACAGAATTACACCATCTGTGAAAATTTCAACTGTCTAACCATCACGGTTCATGAGATACAGCCTGGTATACAGCCCAACACAACCCTTAATGGAATTACTATGCTGCGGTACATATTCTGTGAAGTGGAAGTACTTCCCCAGTTGGTCAGCTTATAAATACGCTGAGCCGCCCTACCTCTCTTTTGCCAGAACCTCGTTAGTCAGCCTGCAGGGTTGCGTCATGTGCAAAAACGTATGTTAAATTGACATAAACGATAAATTTTTTATCGCACAAGGATGTTATACACCGTAAAAATAGTGTCCTTTTTATCCAGGTTTCTGGTATTTACCCGGGTAGATAGAGTCGAATGACGTAACGCTTTCGCGACTCGTACTCGAGAGCATTTACAGCGAACTGCTGCAGTAAAATCTGCATAAATCGTGGGTGATCCTCATTGTACGATAGAAGTTTAGGCCAATGATTTTCGGTCAAATAAAATTAGGCGAGTCAGGTACGGCACTTATGACCCTTAACTGTACCTACGTATACAGGGTGTATATGTACCGACTTAGTGAATTCTACATAGGGTTGCCATCTGTAAACGCTAGCTACCAGGACAAGATGCGTGAAAACTGCGGATTTTGAATCTTAAAACCCGGACATTTCATCAGTGTTTTTAGTACTAGTAATATTTTTTATTCTGTGACAAGATGGTTATTCGCAGCATGGAGCGGGTGGTAGTGATTTAAAACTTTGTACCCTGAACTACAAATGAAAGCCTGCCCGGACGCCCGCCAAACTAGGATAAATCCGGCGAAACCCGGACGGATGGAAACCCTAATTTTACGTAACACTTACCACAGATAACGCGGGATTTGAACGTGAGATGACTTTGGACTGGCAAATGGAACCAAACGAACAAACAAGGGTATTTCGACCCATCAAACTTTAACGGTCATTAATTAGTACAATTAGCCCACGGCAAATTGCACGTAAAGACTCGTATAATGAGCGTAAATTGAGCCAACTTTGCACTTCTGATTTATAGTCCTGCGGTGCACGATTTCGTCGAAAGAGAAAACATACCAGTCCGGGTATTACGGACAGTATATAAAATTGATAATGAATATTTATAAAAACTTAATCACGGCTCACCGTGTTTTTCAGCAAGAAAGAAGGAGAAACCATTAATCAGAACATTTCCACATAATCATGCAAATGCGCCAGCTTTTTCTCCGCAATTATATTTCACTTTAACTCTGCAGGGAGGTCATAACATGGTATTTTATGTTACTTATGAATAGATAATTAATATACTCGTAAAGCAAGTATTACACTGAACACTACGCTTACTACTATTACCTCAGAGGACAAACAGTTGGTACAGTCAGCAGCAAAAAGATGTAGACACGTTTTTAAGTCTTCACAGTCTAAAATTGTGTACGTATTTTTGTCGCCGACTATACCTACTATGTTCTAAGTATAAGTTTTATGTTCTTATAATAGCACCGTAGGGTAATCATAAATCTAATAACATAAATGTAAAAGATTGGATGTTTCTATGCATGTCTATTTATTTGTGACACAATCTCGAGTAAACGGCTATATTTACGGATTTGGACCTTTAACATATAGGTAAGATAGAGGTTTATTATGCATTAAAATGGCCGTGTGGTTTCCGGTAGACTAGAATAGAATCACTCCGTCACTTCCCGTGGATGTCGTACAAGGCGACTAAGGGAAATATATTATAAAACATCGATCAGGCCTCCTCAAACCCATCTGGCCAGCGTGGGGAGTGTAGGTCAAACCCTCCTTCTGTCTGGGACGGACGAGAGGGTCGTGCTACTTTAGTGGAGACTAAAATGACCTGATGATGATGAATTAACATATAAAATCGTGTTTAATGTTTTTTTGGTCCCGGTAGTAGTTCACTCGAGCGAAGCCACGGGCTGAAGCTTTATTTTTATTTTTTGAAGTACTGGTAGTTAATAATTAATAAATACCCTGGGACAAATTTACATACCGCCATTTAGTCCCAAACTAAGCTTGTAGCACACCCTGGCCACTCCATACTCCTTATAAATGTCCAGTCGTTTACTACTATACTAATAATGACGTCTGTACAGAGCGTGAACGAGCGTGTGTGCGTGCGGCGCTATACACACTGTTCCAGATTCGTCTCAGAGGGGAGGTGAGGTCGACACGAGAGAGCGGCGGGGGTGTGGCCCTACTGTAAGTAGTACTGTTACTTATAATTACATATATTGTGCTTGTATTATGGGTACTATATAGCTAGCCGATAGAATATTTTTATATACTTTAATTAGTTAGCCTCAATCTGAACTAATTATTAACATTGTAACGCTTCTTATTACGTCAGATCTCTTCGTTTTCAACCAAGAATGTAACTCATTTTTGGGTTGCATTTGGGTCCCGAAAGAATTTTCAAAAATTCTTTCTTCACAGATGCCTACATCACAATAGCTAAATGTATCCCAAATTTCAACCCAATCCGTACATTGGTTTGAGTTGTGCGTTGTTAGATCAGTCATTGTTGCCTTTTATTAATACAGAAGGAGAAAACTGATTTCCCACGAGTTTGGAAAGATAGCCCGGAAGTGGTATCTTCAAGGGGCATCTGGTTTTCCACCCTTATCTTTCTTTAAAGTCATAGACAGAGGTGAAAGACATTACATAAACTACTTATTACTTACAAGATATCTTTATTTTAATTACGTTACCTATTTTTTTATACTACTTCGGGTGGCAGACAAGCTAACGGCCCGCATAATTTAAAGCGGTTAACGTAGCCATATAAATGCTCGAAATATGAAATATAGGTCTCGCGCCACCACCCCCGATGTCAATGCGGTAATTCTGGCAGGAGGAGGTACTTCCCCAGTCGGGTAGCTTACAAATATGCATTTCGCTATGCAGGGTGCACCATGTGCAGGTGAGGTTGACTTAGACTCTAAAAATTGTGGTGAGCTACTTATACCTCAAGACGCACCTATTCTGGTATGAAAATATGAACTTACGGTCGAAGGTTAGAATTTCCTAATACGTTTTGTTGTGTTCCGTACTTCGTCCGAAACTTTAGATTTTCTATTCGGAGTACGTGTCATAGTTATAAATCTCTTTTGTTGACTGTACCTCACCTTTAACATATTCCAAAAAACCGCAGATAATAATTTCCTAAAACATGATTGTGTTGCTGCGAATGAGTAAAGTAAGTACTAAATAAGGTGTGTAAGTGGTTCATCAACATCTTTGAACCAAAGCCAACCTCACCTGCACGCGGTGCACCCTGCTGACTGACAAACGAAGCTCTGGCGAAAAGAGAGGTAGGGAGCGTAATTGCAAGCTACCCGACTGGGGAATGTACCTCCACCTCACAGAATACCGCAGCCAAATAACAATTCCCTTGAGGGTTGTTGTGTTCTTGCGAGTGAGTGAGGTCACCAGAAAGGAAGGAGATGCTGCATTGGCAGCGGGGGTGGCGGCGCGCGAGCGATATTTTATGTTGCGAGCGTTAATATGGCTACGGTAACCGCTTCACATCAGGCGGGCCGTATGCATGTCTGTCACCCGTCGTAGTATAAACAAAATAAAAAAAAAACTCCTTCAAGTTTCTGTATTCACAGCAAAGATTGAGTGAACTATATAAAAGCTAGTAAACAAATAGCATAATATTTCCATCAAGCTTTTATTATTATCCATTAGACCAACAATGTTTTTATAATGCTTCATGGATAGAGAGGTTTGTATTTGTTGTTGCTTGTAAGTAGTTGTAAGTAGACTCAAGGCCTGCGACATCTTGATTGGTACCGAAAGTCGTTTAGTTTACATTGTAAGGTACACGTTTGCTTACTGTTTGCGTTTTGTAACATACTAATTTAGGTATTTTTTATTGTGAATAAACTAATGAGGTGCATTTTAATTATCTACAGTCTTTAGTTTAATTAAAGTTTGTATTAACAGTCGATTGAGAATATAGGTATCTTATATCTGTATCTAAGTTGTTGTCACGACGTATTTTAAACACACGGGAGCGCAAGAATAACAGGCCATTCCCCATATTTCTACACAAAATTATTATTCATTTTGCAATTTTAAAATGGTTTTAAATATTTTGTTGTAAATTTAATAAGAATTAAAGTTCGATGAAATTGAGTTACAGCGACAATTTTTCTCGGAATCAGTAATGACCAATTCGTATCCATATTACAGCGAAAATTGATTGTGTGTTACCATATGCCAAAACATCTTAGCTAACACAAATTTGGCCATAGTTGTCGTCGTCAACCCTTGTTCATTCCATTGCTGGGATACGGGTCTCCCCTCAATCGAAGGGGTTTAGAGCATACTCCACCATGCTGCTCAACTGCGAGTGGACGGAGGTCGTGTATTCAAGTCGTCTAAAGGCCACTGACTTGGCTTAACGATTGTCACCTAACGACAACAGCAGGGACCGGCGGTTAAACGTGCCCTCCGAAGCACGGAGAAGCTTGAGATAAATACCATTGTCCATAGTTATCAATAGTATATGCTTTGCCAATCTAACCACAAAACAAAAAAGTAAGTAAAAATTATGTTACTTTAATAAGAATATTTTTGTCTCAAAGTGTTCGCTAGTTCAACAAGACCGTTAACAACTATGTTTGTGATTGAATTTTATAGCATAGTATTTAATCTAGGGTTAATTTTATTATTGTTTATTGAAGACCGCATTTATATACCAAAGGGTGTCACATATTCGAGAAAGCCCTTTCTGAAAAAACTAAAATACCACTACGCATCAAATTCTGTGTAATATGTAAGTATATAGGTATATTTATTTGTACATATGTATACATATTATTTGTTTTTATTTATATCTAAGTTTTTATATAGTTACATGTATGATTTCTAATTTTATTCAGACAGGTGCTAACCGCTAATTACAACGCATTCCATAGCTAAAGCTTGACTGTAAGAAATCTCTTATAAAGATATGTTCGCTTTGTGAACTAAGTACATTCATACACATATGTAACCTTTTAAATTGTTGTCTGCAATAAACGATATAATATGTATGTATGTTCCGGTAAATGTGATTACTATGGTTATTATTAATAATAACTAGTAATTATTAACACTTACCTCATGATTTGGTAAATGTGATGAAACTGTAAGTGATGAATACTTGGCATTCATCATCTAGGTTGACGGAGCTCCGCTCCGCGGAGCTCCTATTTCCGGTGACAGGACACAATAGGTTAGAACCCTAACCTAACCAGAAATCAACTCAAATCTAACCAAAACATGATAATTTTTATATGAAAAAAATGTGGCCCGTTATATACAATAACGGGCCACATTTTTTTCATATAAAAATCCCAGTGCATTTTATATGCTAGTTAGTGTGATGATTGTTTTTTGATGTAAAAAAAAGTAAAAAGAAAGCGCAAATTTACCTAAAACTAATTAATCAATAGATTCTCGTCGCGTCGTAATGATTAGTTTTCTGTGCAACACGACACTTATTGAGGGTTTAAGATGGTAATCAACAATAGTGACAAAAAGTTGAGATAGAAGCGAGTGTACAACACACGAGTATAACAAAGTGTCGTAACGGTGGCCGTGCAGCAATTGCTTTAGACATCGAGTTATCATCAAACATTTAATAAAATCGTGGTCCGATGATGGAGTGGCTGCTCTAGCACGTCGAGAAGTTGGCCATTACCACCTGACAATTTGTGAGCGATCGGCGTCCCCGACAGTATACGCCGACGCTGAAGCTTCAAAACAATGGCTTACCTTCCTATCTCTAATCGCCGCTATATGGATTCTAATTGGGTCCGCAAACTTTGCTTTTTGTCGCTTAACCAAGGTTGCTATATAAATAAATACTTATAATACATATAAATGTTTTTGTTCGTGTGAAGCAAAGAGTTGTCTTTAGGTATTCGATGTTAAATTAACTCACAGAAAGGCCTTGAAAGCTGTGATTTATTGATGTAATTATAGATATCAAAGTTATTAACATAAAAGACGTGTGATTTTAGCACTCTTGTAGAATTCGACGTGGCCGATATCTTCACAGCGATTTTATTAATTAAAATAAATATATTGTCGCAAATAACAAATATTCAGGTTGATAGGCTGCGCGTTGCGCCATGATTTTTACCTCATTAAGTTTATTTATGTGCATTCGGGTCAATCCATCGATAAATGTCCCAGGAGAGAAGAAAAATGTGAAATAAGAATTTCGCATTGATTAAATCGACTGCACCTGTAATTCCGAATGAGCTTAATGATAAACAATTCTCAAGGTGGCAGCAATTGGAAATGTCGTGCAGCACGATAAACTATACATGAGACTTTCCCTCGTTGACTGCATAATAGAGCGAAGATGAGGAATAGTTTATTGGGACGCCGCATTTAATGTAAAGCTATATTAAAAGAAAATGAGCGAATTGCTAAAGGTGTAACTTTAATGTTGCTAAAACCACAGAGGTAAATATTATTAGGTAAATAACAAATTTTCTTTTTTGTTTTAATAGTAATAGATTGTTGATAAGCCTTCATTGCGCTCAGACTAGACACCGTTCTCTGTATGCACAATAGCTTCTTCAACTTACTTCACAATAGCTGCATTTCACACTTGTATAATTACTTAACTATTGAAAAAATAATATTGTTAACTTTTTTACTAGATTAGAAGTCACGCGATATGTCAACTAGACATATTAGTTACAGCTGTAAATCTTGACATTATTGACGACGTATTTGGCGTATATACGAGTATATATTTTTTTGCAACATTCTATTCGTAAACTGGCCAATCTGCAATCGCAGTAGAACCGTATTGTTTCTATTGCGCTATCTAATCTAATCACATAAATATAAATTTTATCACAATGAAAATGTTTACAAAATTTCTCATCTTTATTACCCAACGTACGTAGGTATATATTGTATATTCAAGTCTATTCAACAGTATGCAAATAGAGTGATCAGGGTTTACATCAAATGTTCGTAATTTACAAAGTTAGGGAGGATAAGGTTGTATGGAAAATTAATTATATTGTGGTATAGAAGACAAGAAAGAGGAAACATTATGGAAATTAGTTAATGAACTCAGAGTGTATAAAATCTTATGTGAAAATTGCTTTTAACTTAAAATACCTTAACGTTATTCTCTAACAAAATTTAGTTATCTTACCTACGTGATATTGAGTTTCCATATTCGTATCCTACGCATACAAGTAAATGGTTATGACTCTCCAAATGTGCCATGTTCTAAGTTGGAAACAATAATAAATGAATTTAATAGTAGGTCAATCATAAAATACAGTACTAAATATTGCTATGAAATCGATATGAACGGCAATATTTTCTTATCGAGCTTAGGTTTGTTGCTCCAAACGCGGCGTGAAATGGCCAGTTAGTGAGTAATATCATGTTATTTGGAGGCGACGAGGGCGAGGGCGGTCGTGACGCTCCGTCGCCGCGCGCGGGCTTCGGTCACGAGTCGCTCGGCTGACCCGAGCAGCACTGCCTTCCTTCCCAACGTTTACATCACACACTACACCAAAACAAACTATTAACTACTAGCCGACCCGCCCCAGCTTTGAATGAGCTGATTGTAAAATGTCTTTAACTTGAAAAACACAAACTTTTCCTACAATCTTTCACTCCAAATTCAGACAGGAATGGATTTTGGGAAAATCATCAATTGCCAAGATATCCAAAGACATTCAAAAGTTTTTTTCGTTTTATATATCGTTATCGAGTGATATTTCGTATTAGTCAATACCAAGCTATCTGTCCCGAGGGCTTTATTCGCCGTTGGTATTAAACAACCGCGAATAAAGTAAAAGAGATTATTAAATCTCTCTTTAATTCACTCATGCTCAACCCTGTATAAACTCGCCTTGAGATCGAAATTTGAGGGCACTAGCTTATCTCTTATTTTCTTTGCCCATCGTCCTGTGATACAATCTCCTCTGCCCAATCGTCCCACAAAGTTTTCCATAATACCTCTATTCTAAAATGTAAAAACCTTAGGGTATACTACATCGGATTCCAAATAAACATACGGTCTGCAGGATATTAAGCAGTTACCATATACCATCATCATCAGCCTGTATCTACCTATTGCTGGATATATGCTTTCCCCAATGATTCCATCATGTGGGATCGTTCGCTTTGCGTATCCAGCCGGTTCTTATAGCCGCATGAACCATTAGACCTTTGGAATATTAAAAGTATTGGTCACACGCTGGCACCCCCGCTCTATTCTCACGTCATGGTTACCTTGTACTTACTACATTAAACACAACTTTCCATCAATACTAATGTTATTTAGCAGTGGTCTTCTGTGAGATGGAGGTATTAGCCTAATCTCGCTCCATCTAGTACTTCTTTTTCACCAGAGCCTCTTTCTTTTTACTAACGAGCAGGGTGCACTGCTTAGGTTTTGGCTCCAAAAGTGATAGCGTACCACTACACCCTAGTAGTGATTTGGTGTAGAATTGTTACTTTAATATGGGGTGTAAGTGGTGCATCAAGATCTTTGAACCAAAGCCAACTTCACTTGCACGCGGTGCACCCTGCTGACTGACAAACGAAGCTCTGGCGAAAAGAGAGGTAGGGAGCGTAATTGTAAGCTACCCGACTGGGGAACGTACCTCCACCTCACAGAATACCGCAGCCAAATAACGGTTCCCTTGAGGGCTGTTGTGTTCCTGCGAGTGAGTGAGGTCACCAGAAAGGAAGGAGATGCTGCGATGGCAGCGGGGGTGGCGGCGTGCGAGCGTTATTTTATGTTGCGAGCGTTAATATGGCTACGGTAACCGCTTCAGATCGGGCGGGCCGTATGCTTGTCTGCTACCCGACGTAGTATAAAAAAAAAGACCTCAAACTCAACCCAACTCAACCTTCTAAGGGATAAATCCGCCAACCCGCAGATGAGCATCGTGGTGGAGTATGCTCTAAACCCCCTTTGATTGAGGGGAGACCAGTATCCCAACAGTGTGGTGATTATGGGTTGATGACGACGTGATGACATAAAGTATAAATACCGTTGTAATGACGGCGTTCATAGGCTACGGTAACTGCTTTCCATCAGGCGGGCCGTATGCTTGTTTGCCACACTAGTGGTATAAAAAAAAAAAAAAAAAAAAAACCATAAAATCAAAATTCTTTAAATTAAATATTTTTTCCATACTCACTTCATACATAATACACACACATAGTATAATACTATTTTAAACAAAACAGGAATTTACTTTCAAAAGTTCATGCAATAACCTTTAGTTATTTTGTCATGACAGTGACGAATCAGTCAGGTAGAACTTCTTGCATGCATATATTATATATAGAAGATGACATGACATGATCATTAATTAAACTTTGTACATGCAGCCCTACTGTTTGCTTTACGCATTTATAAACAGGTGTCGCTTACGATTATGAAGGCTTGGATGTCTTAATATCAACTATTAATGGGAATCATAAATTAAACACGTATTAGATGAAACGCTTTGGCAAAATAACACGGCACATTAACTGTAATGGAGGTTGCATATACCAGCAATTTTATTAACATTTTAGTGAGGGCAGTCTTGGTTGCGGCCGCGCCTCGAGACTACACAATCAGCAATCGGCAAGCAAGTAAATTTTAAACAGGTACATAATAAGTTTAAGTTATCGGACCTACGGCTCTCACAAGATCCGCAATGTTTGGAATAATTGTGTAGCTTCAGTCGTGTCTACGGAGTGACTCAAATGACTTTATTATTAAGCAAATGTTAATTTGCTTTTTAACCGGTCGGTTAAAAAGTAAATTAACATTTGCTTAATAATAAAGTCTCTCCTTTTTTGAAGTCGACTTCAAAAAAGGAGGAGGTTCTCAATTCGACTGAATATTTTTTTTGTATGTATGTTATTCGATATCTTTGCGAATTGTGAACCGATTTTCATAATTCTTTTTTTATTTGAAAGGGTATGATTGCAAGGTGGTCCCATATTTACCAAGTCAGGATCTGATGATGGGATGCTAGGGAAATCAAGGGAAACCCTTAAATTTTATAAGCTCTTATGGTCAAATTCACTTTTTATTTGAAAGGGTAATTGCTAGGTGGTTCCATATTCACCAAGTCAGGGTCTGATGATGGGATCCCAGAAAAATCGAGGGAAGCCCTTAAATTTGCCCTATGGTAGCCGGCAGAATAAAATTGTGCCACTCCATTGCTCTGCGCTAGACGTCGTACAAGGCGACTAAGGAATCTTGTGTCACGCGATTCGGTAGGGCCCTCGCGGGCACTTAGACACGTCTTTTACAATTAGGTATATTTTTTATCTACCAGCATTTCGGAATGACCGTTGACGAGAAGAAATGCCGAAAGAAACTCTGTCAATATAGGTCTTTTTTTAAATAGCCATACAATATTATCATTATACATAATACAATATTATCATAACTCTTGTTGTATGCCTCGGTTCTAGGTCTAGGTAACTAGGTCGGCCCTGTTAATATTTTGTTAAGCCTGCTTTTGTTCATGCTACACATCTTCCTTTTTTTTTTTTACATTTAAAATAAACTCCAGCAAAAGAAAACTTACCAGAGTTCACTTTCATCCTAAACACACGCTATACGATACTTTATAGACTTTATATACCTAGTATTAAATGTCTTTAATTGATATGTTAGTACTAAATCTGTTCTTTGCTCACAACATGCGCATGCATCCATTACCTACCGTTAATCTGAATGAGAGCAGACAGCTCGTAGCGGTGGCGTTGCTGTGGGCATGCATCATTTAATAAGGACAGGCTCCGCGCACGCTTTCTTCGCTCTTACCAATAAATTATCACGAAGATCATGTACCGATCTTGTAGTCTTGTGCCGGCATCTAAGTAGCATGGGAACTGTACACGGGCTTAGGTCTTTATATTATGCTTAAGGATTTAAGTAGTTCTCAGAATGTGTGTTAAGCTCACTTTGAATTAGTCAAAATTATAATTTAGAGTACGTACCCCGTAAAATTACCGATTTTTAATATTGTATAGATGATTATTTGGCTTACATAGGTCACAAGACGAAGATGGTAAGCTATGTTCCCTCCACAGCAACGGAGGAGCCGTGCTGCAGGAGAGATTGATTGAGAGTCTACAGGAGCTCTCCAGCTGGCTATTTCCTATATTTACTTTTGTTGTTACATGATACTGCTGAACACAGTGCATAGTGATGACTTATAGATCAGAGACATGATCACAATAGGTGAAAAGGCCAGAAGACTGTGTTAACGACACCACTGAACGACACTACAGTGGTGTCGTTTATATTTTTTATAAGGAGCCACACCACTGCCGACTAGTGATGTGTAATGTGTGTTGCGCGGTTAAATGGCACAAACATGTGAAACTATAAAAACAATTCGTTATGTTTTAATTTGTAATGATAACAAGTATTAGTTGCTGAAATTGGGCGAGTTCTCAAGGGATTCGTAAAACATAATAATTGTATTCTTTACAACAAAACAAAATTAATCATAACAAAAAATCTATACCCTATATTATACAATAACTAAGTATTACTTTTTTTCACCGTATCTTTTTTTAACCTCATCTGTGTTATAATTACTTATTATTTGTGAAAAAAAGCCTGTTTAAAATATGTTTTGAAGTGTTCGTCCTGTCCAAAAAAATCATCTGCAATCATAGCAGCAAAATAAGAGATCCTATATGTCATGTCGTGATCTTACGAAGGTAAATAATTGTTATCGATAAATGTATACACAGCACCATAATATAGTTCTAATATGTCTTGTATTAGAACTACATTACGGTGCTGTGGTTTCCTAAAAAAAAATTGTAAACGACACCACAGTGTCACAGTGTCACAGTGGTTCAGTGCTGTCGTTTACACGCAGAAGAGGCTTACCGCCCTGCCCCCCTAGCCAAGTGTAATTCGTAGCGTAACGAACGTTAGATAGATCACGTGACATTTGTCAATTCAAATATTTTAGTATGAGCTTCACAGTTCAAATTAGCGATCGCTACGCTTTTTTCCTTCTATAACTGCCATTTGGCTAGCCCCCCTGAGCGTCAGTGCATGTACTTGTTATTTTATGATTATGTGGTATAAAGACTGACAAAATGTTTGCAAGAAAAAATTTGGACTAAGAATATTGTCACAATCAAATATTATGCATCCTAAGGCAGCTAATCATCTTGTCTATGCAAGGAAGGACGTCGCATTTACCTTAGATTACATTTGAGTATGATAGTCGGGTCGTGTGTGAAGCTGTCGACCGCATGCCTTGGGAGACTGCAATCATATCCACTATCCAAAAACAGTCTATAAATTATCTGCCTATTGCAAAACATAAAATTCCTATTTGTAAACCATAACCACACTACCTAAGCGGTCACGAAGCCGTTTAAAATATTTAAAGAAGCCACCATAAATAAGACATCCGTATATAATTTCCGAAACGAAATTACATGTCATTTAAGGCGTGGTAGCGACATAAGTAATTATGTTTCGTGATTTATAATAACATTTCGGTATTGAACACTACATCTTGAGTTTCCCCTGTCGAAAATCGGTGCAAGTTATGCAATGATCGTGAATTTAATCTGAGTCGCGCGGCTGGCATCGTCACGGTAATCTGTTATTCGCGAATCTTAAAAAGCTTTTAAGGGGCGTGGGTTATTTGGGAGCTGTTTAATGCATTTTTGCAAGCATAGCGGGTGTGCGGTGTTGCGCAAGGGTGCCCGCAGAACTGGTCCAACCGGCTCCGGAACTGGGCCAGAGCCATCTCTCCGGTAGAATATTGCAGCTAATAGATATTAACCATCCAGCCGCTAGGTGCAGTACAGCACAGTTCACGACACCTGTAGATACTTAGATGATTAGCTAATTAGAGTTATTTATGTGCTTCGTTATTAAACTTTTCGGTTTGAATTACTATTATGACTTAAGTACATGTATTTAGTAATCTATACTACTTAGATCGAAATAAAAAAAAATAGTTTACGCATGCCCTTTGTTGTCCGTCCGTTCTTCAGTTTTTTGTCTTGGCCATCATCGGTTACATCCCCTCGAAGCTAAACTTTACATAGTTAGAGTTTATTAGAACTCAGTGTTATTTTTTAATTAAGAGCATAGTTTTAATTAGTTATTTCGAGATGCAAAGATGTAATGCAAAGTAATGTTGATTCTTTATATATACCAAGCAAAAAAAGTATTAAAATTAAAATTTTCTAACTGGTCAAATTGAACATTAATTTGTTTATGAACCGCAGTCAGTTTTTGTTGTCACTTTAATTTATCGTTTTCAATTAAGAGCTCTGTTTTGGAGTATGAAATGAGATATTTTTCTAGCGGTGGACTAATCACAATTACTATACTTAGTAGTTCTTAAATTGTATTAAGGCGTTTCGTCTCACCTGTAGCATTTTACATTTTGGTACAATCATGTTTTTACTGTTTTGTCTATTGTCAACACAATTATACTTATAATCGGTAAATTTTCGGTAATACAATTTTAGTAAATAGGTATTAATTGTCACCGACAATAGGTAAGTAATTATTTGTGCATACTTCATCATCATCATCATTAGGTCATTTTAGTCTCCACTACAGGAGCACGACTCTCTCTCGTCTGTCCCAGACAGAAGGAGGATTTGGCCTACACTCCCCACGCTGTCCAGACGGATTGGGGAGGTCTGATCGATGTTTTATAATGTATTTCCCTTAGTCGCCTTCTACGACATCCACGGGAAGAGACAGAGTGATTCTATTCTAGTCTGCCGGAAACCACACGGCTAATACGGCACGGCTTATACATACTTATTGTACCCTAATTAGCATATTTTGTAAAATGTATTCCTTAGTTAATTGTTTTTAAGATCATTTAACGATAATAAAATACGACCGTAACGCGTTTATCTTACACAATGTTGTTTTCTGTAAGTGCTGACATTTCATTAAAATATATTGAAATCGTGAAATGGGGCTTGCATCCTATTGATTGCAGCGCAGCGCGGCCGCGTGCGCGTGCGTCGGTCAATACACGATATTGATTTGTTTCGTGTTGCGAAATGGATCATTATATTTAATACGCAGATACTGTAAGGTAAGCATAAACCGACTATATGATTGATATTACGCTACCTATTGATTTGTGGTGTGATGTACCTATCAAATCAATAAAGTGCTCTGACTTCAAAACAGTATAGACCAGTGTTTCCTAACCTTTTCCATAGAGTTACCCCTATGACCAATATAGGAAACTGATTTTACCCCCTCCTTATCTTATCTTATGAGTCTGAAGCTGAACTAATTTGTTATCTTTCATCAGCTTTACCCCTTACCCCGTTTTACCCCTGTGGGGGTAATTACCCCCAGGTTCGGTAACACTGGTATAGACGCAGGTAAATAAATCAGTATTATGGTAATATTTTTTAGTTTTATACCGCAATGTTTTCGGAAGTGGTTTTCTACCACTTTTTACTCTGAGCTCGCGGGTTCATCGCTGCACAAGACAAACATTCGTGTGCATGGACATATCTGTTTGTCTTGGTCTGGGTATACTATATGTATGTGAAAATAATTTATTTAAGTACATATATCAGTAATGTAAATACCAATAGTACAAGATTTGCTTAATTTGGAACTAGATGGCGCTGTGTAATTTGTCCAGGAGTATTTATTATTATTAAAGTGATTAGGTTTTTTTTTTTATATTGCCCGCGTTTAATAAATTTCGATTGAAATAGTTTTATTTTTATTGTCGTGCAGGAACTGTAAATATTTGCAGGTCAAAGAAGTAGATATATAAAACATTTGAATTTTTTCTTTGCTTTCAGGTTCATTTGCGCATACTCGCATCACATAAAACGTAGAATTTAAAATTTTATTCCTAGAAATAGAAACTGTACTGTTATAATGGTATTTATTATTATTATTTTATACCACTAAAGTGACAAACAAGCTTACGGCCCGCCTGATGGAAGGCAGCTACACCAGCCTATGAACACCACACCAGGGGCATCACACGCGCGTTGCAGACCCCATAAAAAACCTCTTTACGCCCTTTTTGAAAAATCCCATGCTGTAGTCTCCATTCTCTCAATTAGTGTTTTTTTTTTTATTAAAATCGACGAACAGCATCAAATTTCAACCGACGCGTCACGCAGCCACTGTCGAAGCGACTGTCCAAAATATAGAGCTAATCTATGTGAAGGAATTCACAGGCACAGCTGGTGTTAAATATTAAGGATTACTCTTCTAATGTTGTAAATATAATGTTGTAAATGTATAATGTCTCGAATGCATGAATGTGTTGAGTAGGGAAGTAGGTACATATGAAAAATGTGGTAGTCTCAGCAGGCGTTGATAAATCTAATTTATTGGCAGCTCGTGCAATCATGTGCATGTACCCAACAAACACGGGGTTTATCTCAGTAAATAACTAGACAGCGGAGAGATTCATTAGGCGTCGATCCGTGTCGGCTTGCGCTGTAATCGAGGCGATTGTTCTCTACGGAAATTCAATTATTACCTCTTCGTAGCCGCAAGCGCGAAGTATCGGACATTGGGCAACATGCCGCGCTGCGATCGTTAAGAGTTAGAAATAATTGCTCGCGATTTATCTCTCTGCTGACTATAATTAAATGCTTAATAATTGAAGGAGCGCGTTGGCCCGTGGACCAATAAATTGTTGACGGCGACCGGGCCGAACCGTCCCGCGCCGCGCTGCGGTGCGATATTGCAGCGGCACTGCAGTCGTGCTTCGTGCTTGTTGTAATTTCGATTGGAATAGTTCGCCGAGGGTAGTTCGCTCTCACGCTTCCAATGACTGGAGTAATCGTTTTATGCGACCTGATGTTAAATTAGTTGCTTGTACTAACAATCTATGATACCTGCTAATTAATAGTTTTATGTAATATTTATGATGAAGTTTATTATATTATTTATACATGTTTGAAATACTATTCAGATATACTATGAGTAGCTCCATGTATATCAACCAGTCGAACTTTTTACTTACCCTGGACTGCCCTGGAGTATGAGTCAGGAGGCCTACTCCGAAATGTAAATCCGAAGTATTGGCCGAACGTGCGGAATTTTTAAAATACACTTTTTTCTTCTCTATATTCATTATATATTGTGCTGATCAACATCATCAGTCTTTATCGACTCACTGAATATCGGACTTCCCGTATGTTTTCCATCATTATACAAATCTCTGTTCTACGCATCCATTATCACCAGCCGCCCATTATACTGCTACTATACTTTGCTGACTCAGAAAGCTATTTGGGCACCTTTCTTCTCCTTCAAATTTCATTATTTCAAACTTACTGAGAGAAATTCTGAGCATAACTCCCCTTAACGCTAGCTGTTCGATTTTCAACCTATCGACGACAGGTCTGGTCGTAAGAGTGCATGTCGCTAACCGTAGGTCATAGGGAGAAAGATGCATTGATTGAAGAGCTTCGTTTTGAAATACAATGCGTTGAGGAATGTCACTGAAAAGATGAATCTAATGACATATCATGTACATACGTCAGATAGTTTGGGCTATATAGCGAACCAAAGAATTAGAAATACGTACATCGTAGTGATCAACAAGATCGTATCGTGAGCCAAATATACCCCAAAATAATAATACATTCACACAACAATCCAAATAAATGTACACTTACGTTGTGCTTACTAAGTTTACCAATGTAATACAAATATGGGAACGAGCTATTAATAACGAGCCACAACACAAAGGAGCATTTAGAAAATCACACAAAGTTCCTTATAAAGGCAGGCTATATGGAAACAGGCATGAATTTATGTGTCGCATAGTGCGTAAAACAGTGTACCATATAAATAAGTTTCAATTGTGTGTCGTCATTAAATATTCCACGTGATAAATCACAGCTTTATCTGCTCGTCGCGGTAACGGTTACATCGCCAACGCCGAGAAATAATTTAGAGATATCGATAGGGCGTCGGAAACACGGTCGGACCGCTACGAAATATTGGCTATATATTGTACCCAAGAGTACCATAGTTACGTTTTTTTTATAAGTTATAAGTAATTTTATGTAATATTAAGTTTTTGTTATAAGTAATTTTAGTATTAGATTAGTTTATTATTAGTTACTTTAGTTTAGTTTGTCGACATCAATCCATGATTATCCCACTGCTGGGATACGGGTCTCCCTTCAATCGAAGGGGTTTAGAGCGTACTCCACCACGCTCCTCATTTATGGGTTGGCTCAACTATGGCCTCCGAGTTTTCAAGCCGCCTAAAGGCTATTGACTTGGCTTAACGGCTGTCATCTAATGACAACACCTGGGACCGACGCCTTAACGTACTACTCTCCGAAGCACGAAGGAGATCGCGACAAATACACCTATCCGTAGATAGGCTACGGTCGACGTTGCTTAACTTGCGTGATTAAACTGACACGCGCAACGACGCCATGGAGCTCCTCAAGTATTTTAGTTTAGTTTGTAGGTACTTTGTTGTAATTGATGTATTATCTGATAATATTTTAATTGATGTGAGTAATATCAGTCATTTACAGTACTTTGACACTAGTACGTAATGATATAATGTACGTCTTGAACTGGAAAATTATGTATAATATTTAATATTATAAAGATCAGGGTTATCGCCGAGGCTGAAGCCGATTACCATTGAATATTTTTGTTCGATAAATAGAACTTACGTTTTAGTTATTGACAAACATTTTCAGCTCAGTCGGTAGAGCTCCAGGGTTTCTACCAGCTAATCTAAACACGAGTACCTACCGTAAATCTAAGCTGAAGTTTGATATTCGCAATTAATAAGTCTGATGTGAGTCGGCTTTAGTTTTGCCGGTAGGGCCTAGGTACAATACGCTGTACCCATCGAGAATTAATAGAGAAAGTAAATCAGTGTGTTATTTGTTTCGAAAATAACATTGAGATGGTTTTTTTGTATGTATGAAATTATAGTAATAAGCACGTGAAGCCTAATATAAATTATACAGTCATGGTCGTGTCTCACATTATCTATTCAAAGTCATCGAATAAAAAAAACCACCAAAGCACAACTTAGATCGCGTCTCACCTTTAATAAGGAACTCTATAACTGTAATTTTTCGATACAATTTATATGTCTCTCCATTATTTTTATTTTCCTTGTTAAAATGTTAGCTTTTTCCGGTGTTTTTAGTCCTTGTAAATACAGTACCGGGATAAAATATTTTTAAAAGAATTTTTCCTTCGTCACCACTTGAATCGCTCTATATTTGCAACATACATTTTTACAATAATAATACTGCAACTTTTTTTAGACCTTTACCATACAATCTCTTTCAGACTTACATTTATTACCATACAATACTTTATGTTTAACGTTCTACAACAATGTAATAATAGTAAGTATTACATTGTTGTAGAACTTTAAATATAAAGCTATAAATAATTTAAGTTCATTATGTATACAAGAAATGCATATTTTTTTATACCACTAAGGTGTAAACAAGCTTACGGCCCGCCTGACGGAAAGCAGTTCGCGTAGAGTATGAACATCTATAATATAAGGGGCATCACACGCGCTTTGCCTAAAACCCTGTATTTATTGTTATTAAGTATGATTAAGTAGGGCGTTTTCGTGACGTGTACACTAGGGTGTCAAATTTTCATAAACACATTTATATTTAGTTATGTTTTGGAACAATTTTGGCTATGCGCTGTGCTTAATTAACTTGGTCTGGTAATAAGAGTTTCATGAGATGACATTAATGCAGCATGTAATTAGATTGTTTTTGTGGAATACGCAGATACTGAAAAAAAACCAGTGTGTTTTAAACCACATACTACTGAAGTAAAACTTTTGTAGCTCTACTAACTTATAACTCCCTCTCAACTTCCGTTCGCCTCGCCCGATCGCACTGTTTGTAATGCTCTCGTCAAGCATTCTCTTGCTTACTCCCCAAGTTAAGGGAGCGTAAAGAAATTTTATATAAAAAAAAATGCATATAAAATTATGATGACTTTTATATGCTACGAAGCTAATCTCTGTTTCTGCGAACTAAATCTATTTAATCCGCATCTTCGAAGTTTAAACTCAGTGGCATAGGTAAAAAAAAATGGGTAAAAAATCTATACTCTTAAATTGATCTGTAATATACAAAATTAGCACGAATCTGCACTAATATGATCGGATTAATCAAAGGTTTAAGTTTTCCTGTCTCATTTTTGCATTGTTGTTTGCAAACCTATTTGTTTTTTTTTACTATCCCTTGATACAAGATACAAGAAGATACGCTTATCACTAATTGGGAAACACTGGAATATTTCAAATTTACAGCCGCATGTAACAAATGAGGCATGCGCCAACCGTGAGATACCGCCGAAGATTTGGGTGCCATTTTACAAGCGATAATAATTACGATGTGCGAATATTGAGGTTCCTTAGATTATGCTTTGACAAATCACGACTTTGCAATTCCAATGCAGTAGATTTAATGTATGGGCGGCAGTTTGCATTCTAACCGCGACCTGCAGGCCACCTCTTTCCTAATGCACGCTTATTTGAGCTTTTTAACCTTTCATCCGTTGTTGCTCGAGCATTGAGGAACAATAAACATAATGCTGGTACTTAATGCAGTTATTGTTCCCGACTTTACTGATGAGCATCGTCAGTAGTTCTTTAATCGCAGCTATAGATCACAAATTATGTTAATGATGCGAGTTGATGTGATAAGTGTATGTGGCTGTTCAACAGCATTGTAACTAACCTCATCTGCACGTGGTGTCATCATCAATCCTTATTCATCCCACTGCTGGGATATCCCAGAAGAGACCCATATGGGTCTCCTCTCAAATGAAGGAGTTTAGAGCCTACTTCACCACGCTGCTCAATTACGGGTTTGCGGAGCACGTGGTGGCGAGCGGCACGTGGTGTACCGACTGGCAAACGAGGCTTTGACGAAAGAGACGTAAGTAGGAATGCCGAGCCTAACTAGGGAAGTATCTCCATCATAGATGAGCGCAGCCTAATACGAATACCCTGAGAGGATTGTTGTATTCCTGCGTGTGAGTGAGGCTACCAGACATGTGAAGATGCTGTGTTAGCAGCGAGGGTGCGAGCACACGAGCAATAACATCAAGTGGGATTGTGAAGATATCGGTATACAAAAGCGGCATCCAGAAAGCAAGATTAAGCATAGTAAACAAACGAACAACCTTAATTATGGACATACTAACCTACTTAAGTTTCCCGCTGCTGTCTGGAAGTTTTTATATAACGGGTTGTTTTGGTTTTGATAAATAAAATCTATGACTGTTTTTTCTAATTTAGACTCGTTGCTCGTACCATAGCCCTAATTATATAACTATGTTCCAACTTGATCGTTTTCATGGTAAAAAAGTTTCCCGCTGGCTATATGATTCTTCTCATCGGCCCTGAAAATCAGACGGAACAAATTCCAATTTGTATCCATCCATCGATAGCCATAATTATATAGATCCTTCATGTCCTGTCAAAATAGAACTGGTGTTTACTTTAAGTATAGACAATTAGACATACTACTTAGTGTGTTTCCATCATTGGTCAGACCATGAAAATTATTGCCGACCTGCACTCACCCACTACCGTTTGAAGATGCATGGAACTGCTGCCATTGGCTTGGCTGATGCGACTATGACAGCTAGGTCGGCAGCGGCTTTATAAAGTATCTTCCGTTTCAGTTGTTCGAAAGATGCTGGGACGACCACAGCATAACAGCCGAGACAACATTGGTGGCATTCGCATGTATCTTTTGTTTAAGTTAATAAACATGCGCAGATATGATCGCATCGACGATATTTGGGTGGGTACTAATCGACAGTAGTTTGCATGGATTGACTGAAAGTGAAAGAACTAAAGTAGTAATTTAATTGCCATAAAATTTGATTTATGTAAGATGCCACTCAGGTGTTATCTTTTCATTTTTCATTTAACTACTTAATTAAACTCGGTAATTCGATTAGTACGACGCGTAAATAACTTATTTCTTTATACAACGCCTGGTACCAAGCAAGCTTACGACCCGCTTGATATAAAGCGGTTACCGTAGCCCATATACGTTGACATTTTTCATTAGTTTTACGAATTTGCTCTTCATTTACTAAATGGAAAACAAGCATACGGCCCGCCTGAAAAAACGCGTTTACCGTGACCCTATAGATAGATGCTCAAAATACGCGGAATATAGCAGCATCCCAACGTATAAAACAACAGCTCCAACCTCAGGTGACCTCATTCACTCGCAGAAATAAAACAATTCTTAAAAGCATTGAGGTGGAGGTAAGAACTTCCCCAGTTAGGTTTACCATGCCCTCCCTTTCATTAGATCATCGTTTACTTAACGCCTATAGGCAAGGTGCAGTTGCTGGTGCATCAGGTGAGGTCAGCTTTGGCTCTAAAGATAGTGGTTGGCCTCTTTTTTTTTATACTACGACGGGTGGTAGACAAGCATACGGTCCGCCTGATGTGAAGCGGTCACCGTAGCCATATATACGCTCGCACGAACGCGCGCCGCCACCCCCGCTGCCAACGCAGCATCACCGTCATTTATGGTGACCTCACTCACTCGCAGGAACACAACAACCCTCAAGGGAATTGTTATTTAACTGCGGTATTCTGTGAGGTGGAGGTACATTCCCCAGTTCGGTAACTTACAATTACGCTCCCTACCTCTCTTTTCGTCAGAGCTTCGTTTGTCAGTCAGCAGGGTGCACCGCGTGCAGGTGAAGTTAGCTTTTGTTCAAAGATGTTCATGAACCACTTACACCCCAAAACTTTAACAATTTGCTTTAGTTCGAGATTGTAACAGTATTCTGGCGACTCCAATATCGGAGTCAGCGGAACTACTGTATAAATTGGTTAGATTAGGCCTCAAACATAGGCAGTAATTAACATAATGACGCATAACGGAGCGGCATAATCGCAAGTGTGACTAAGCTTCTTAAATAAATAAAAAATGCTCCAATTATTCTATTTATATTTGGTACTTTATTTTTAATTTAAGCGTTAGGTATGTAAACACTGAGAAAGTGTTCTGTAAATGTCACTTACAGGGAGTCTACCGCGCAACGTGAATACGATTACCATTTGGCTAAAATGACACCGTTCGTCCACTAAACGGATATCGTCGCACCGGTGAAACGATGTCCGCCGGTCTTCAATTCCTTTACCAGTGACACGTGTTCGAGGGATCTTTGAATGAATGATATGCTTAGACTTTGACATTTGTAGTTACCGCCGAAAAAACGAATATCGATGGGTGAAGATCCACCGGTAATGAGAACTGTCAGTTGAAACAGTCTACCTTACTGTGGTCGGTTTGAACTGAATATTCGTATTTCTACCAACTTTTGCTAGTTATTACTTATTTTTTGTTTCTATTTGTACAAATATTATGACCTCCTAAACGAATTAACAAAAAGCGGCTATGTAGTTAATCTATACGATGTAAAAGTAGGAGCGAGAGGTATACCAGCAAAATCTCTCTATAACCTGCTGAAAGACCTTGGCTTGCCCAGAAGTGCAGTAAGTTCTATACTAGAACGAGTATCTAAAGCTGCATTAGCACAGATTTGGCAGGGCAGGGAGAGAAACACAAGTAGTGAAGGTGAGTGTTGATGTACGTCGGAAAGGGGCCCCTTAAACCTACACCCGTGTCATAAGTCTCGGGATCTACTTGGGGTTTCTCTCTCTGCCACACGATGGACCTGGCACCCGCACGGTGAATCCATGGAAGCTAAGAAGTTCGTCTCTCTTTAAACCCTTCTACTATAGTGTGTTGTGTGTGTGGGCAACTAATAAAACCCATGACAGGAAACTGGATACTTGCCAGAACGCTATGGAAAGGAGCATGATGGGAAAAAAGCTATCAGATAGAATCAGGAACTCAACCATAATAGAACAAACGAAAAGAACAAACAACGTTACAGTAATAATAAGAAAACTAAAATGGAAATGGGCAGGCCATACCATTAGAGGTAAAGACAAATGGTCAAAGACAATAATGCACTGGTTTACTGGACACAGGAAAAGGAAAAGAGGCAGGCCATTTCGAAGATGGGCCGATGAAATAAGGGTTACAGCAGGTGTAGGCTGGACAACAACGGCAATGGATAGACAAAAATGGAAAAAGTTGGGGGAGGCCTTTGCCTATAAAAGGCAAACAGGCATGGTTATCGATGGAAAAAAACAAGTGGACTTGATACTGCCAATTTAAATGGAAACATGCAACAAATGTGTTGAAGAAGTTATTTTTATTTTTATTTCATGTAATATGTCTGAATAAAGGCTTTTATTATTACTATAGTGTGTTAGTGCAATATTGAACGTTTGTGTCTTGTAATCTGTGTTTTACACGAACTATGGCGTTAGCGGCATTATCTGCTGCAGCGGAAGAGGAACGGCTCAAGAAGCTCGAGACCTTAGAGCGCAGGATGCTACGTGATAGCAGCCAGCCTATGCTCTTGTCAGAGAGCAGTTTTATTGATAATTTTAGGTTATCAAAGTCGCATTTTCTGACTTTGTGCAACGATTTGGCTCCGTTTTTGTCAACGGCCCAACGTTCATCAGCAGTGCACCCAGAAATCAAAGTAGGTTGATTTATCACGAGAGCTATAAAAAACCTGATGGTCGATGGAAAGTAATCACTGTAGCCTATAGTAATACAAAACAGCGAGCTTCTATTTTTTTTTATACTACTTTGGGTGGCAGACAAGCATACGGCCCGCCTGATGTGAAGCGGTTATCGTAGCCATATTAACGATTGCAACATAAAATATTGCTCGCGCGCCTCCACCCACGCTGCCAACTCAGTATCTCCTTCCTTTTTTTCTGGTGACCTCACTCACTCACAGGAACACAACAACCCTCAAGGGAATTGTTATTTGGCTGCGGTATTCTGTGAGGTGGAGGTACATTCCCCAGTCGGGTAGCTTACAATTACGCTCCCTACCTCTCTTTTCGCCAGAGCTTCGTTTGTCAGTCAGCAGGGTGCACCACGTGCAAGTGAAGTTGGCTTTGGTTCGAAGATCTTGATGAACACCCCAAAACGGCACGGTCGCAAACACTATAATTTAAATAACTCAAGGAAAATAAATAGTTCGTTCGTAATAACATACATTTATAAAGAATTAAATCATTTATTTAACAGTAAGTACATATATAATAACAAGAATGTACGTAAATCACAGAGTTAGTTTTAAACCACAGCATAAGTTATAATAGTACTACAAACACTATGGCGACCCCACCTCGAGTCGAATGTGGAACTGCACCGCGTATTACGAAAATTCGTTCGTAGTATATAATCTATCCTCAACTAAACTTAAATGGTAAAATGATTTATTTCTTATTTTTAATCAATACAATTAAACTATTTGTTTTTAAATTATTTTTTTCCAGTTTTAACAACGAATTTTACACATTATATCAATGTAATCGTTGATTTGACAGGTCAACATTTTTGGATTTTTATATTCCACAATTTTTATAGATAACTGACATTAGATTGTACAATAACCAATTACAAAATGTGTGAAATATTTGTTGTATCAGGGTAACTGTATTTAATGCAGTCTCATAATCACAATCATTCAAAATAAACGTTTAGAGATATTTATTAATACAATATTATCAAAAGTATAACATCTTACGTTACAGCGCAAGGTGCATATGCAGTCAACCCTAAGGCTTCTTCACACACATTTGCACAAATGCAGACGCGGTCTGTTTCTCGTATGGAGTGACCGGGGTGTGTGTGTGTTACAACATACGTTTGCACCCATCTCCGTTTTTATTTCAAAATTAATGTATTTATTAACAATTCGTATTATGCTAAACAACATTCTAAGCTGACGATAACCATACATTTCAGAATGACAATTGTATCTTTTTTATTACAAATATAATACGCTCAATTTACATAAAATAATTAGAGGAATTCCTCTGTCATGTATGCTTATAAAATACTAAAATAAATAAAAAAGGTAAATTGCCCAAGTAGTTTGTTTACCTATTTTAGTTTATAACTAAAATAGGTAAACAAACTACTTGGGCACGCTGTCACAGTACTACGTATAGTACGAATCACAAGTTAAAGGATTGGCGAATCGTCTGGCCGCAGACTTGCGAAGGCGTCCACCAGTCGCTGCAACATTTGGTTGTTGGCAACAGCAGCATCTGCGAGGCCTTCGGCGGCTACAGCTAGCCGCTCCAGTGTCGAAGCAGTAGCTTGAGCTACCCTGTTGTTCTCTTCGGCTGCTGTTGCTAACCGGTCAATTGCATTCGCCAATCTATTTTCATCCTTCCGGGGCACCAACATTAAAACGGTTGCCTGAAAAAAAAAAGTTAAATTGTATAAACTTTATTGGTGCATCCTGAAACATAACACATACCGTTGTATATTTTTTCATTAGTATTGAAGTAATGATGACATTTGGCCTACCCTCTCCTTCCCCGGTGTATTTTTGAAATAATGTATTGTATGATAATAATATGCCTTGTTACATCAGATAGTCAGTGCTGTCATATTGGTGGTGTTATAGGGAATGAACCAAAGTAGAAATTATTGTCATAAGATTATTAGCACATAAACAAAGGCAGGAAGAAAGTAACAAAAACATGCGTAAGCCTTGTTATACCATAACCCTGGCAGTCATTAATAGATGTAACTTGTCAGTATTTTTAGTTTTGACTAGATACATACCTATAGTAGGTACAGACACTTATAAGAGATACGTATGAACTGCCTAATGACATGGATTAAACCATTTCAATAGGTAGTCCACCTATTGTTTTGTAGGTATACCTACAGTATCAAACACAAATTATTTACTAAGGTATCTGTACGTCTGATTCTCGGCTCCTGATTATATATCTCTTTTGTTGACTGTATGTTGTTTACATAATGCAAATTCATAACAAAACATCAGAAAAGTACTTACGTCTCTCCATTTTATGGGGGGTTTGGTGGTTCCAGACCCCACCGCGTTCAGCCTAGCTGCAAGTGACACCCACTTGTCGTTTGGACAAGGGTGCCGCATGCGAGGAAACACGCCCAGTTGCCAGCGCAGGATTCGCGTGCATATAATCCAAGAGCAAACGCTCTTGGGCATTTGATACAACCATAAGCGCTGGCATCTAGAAAAATATAAGTCGACCGTAGTCAGTCACTTGTACACTTCACCTCTTATGTTATTTAATTACAGATAGATGTTTCAAAAAAGCCGTGAAATATTACCTTCTTCAAATAATTTCAAATAAAAATGAGAATGGTGCTTGTAAACAAAGACACACAGTCTAAAAATACTTCGTTTACCACAGATTATAAATTATACCCCACTACATTGTAGTTTTGCGTTTAGTAGTGTTTAATTTGTTTTATTTTTTTTATCAAAGTAATAATCACAATTTAAAATAATAATTTACAGTAAAAATAAAAACTATATTTTCTTAAAAATTATATATTCTAAGTATTTCTCAAATTCTAGACAAGCTACAACATTATTACGAAACGCAGGCCTTAAAACTAGATAAATCATTCGTTTAAGAACTGTCCGCACTAATACGTCTAGAATATTGTCTATGGTGATACCCAGTGATTACCACCCAGTTGTCCAACGTTTCCCCGGTACCAATTGGATGAAATTCCATGGGTGGGAATGGACATAAATACCAAGAAATTGAATGAAATTCACTGATTTCCCCGGTAGGCCCCCAACAATATTTAGACAAATACGGTTGATCAATTTTCTAACAAAATATTCACAACGACCGTTTTGCTATTAAATTAGCGTGTGACTGACTGTAATTGCAATGCAAGCGATATGTTGCAGGGCTCTAGTACTTGTATCTGTTTTGCAAGACGTTTTCATTACGAGATCAATGGCGCAAGCCCTTAGGCACCTGAGGATTTGCTATTCTGGTGAACAGTTGGATAGGGTTACGTAATGCTGGGTGGTTGTGGAGAGGGCGGAGGGGTGGGGCGCCGCGGGCGGGCGGTGAAAGGGCTGGGCGGGGCGGCGGCGTGCCCGGCGCCGCCCACCGAGCATTTCACCACCGCAGCACCGGCGCGGGCGCGTCGCGGGCGCCCTACTTCTCTCGACAGTCTCTCTTGGTGTTCCATTGTTTGCTGGCCTCGCTGATACCATTGTGAATCTACTGATAACATCCCCACGTTTTATAATTTAGACACTTATTTTCATTTTGATTTATCTCTGACTTCAATGGCTGTTCATTGCGAACGTTGCAGCCATCGATAAATAAATCATTCACCAACGGGTATCTCTATCGAAGATTATTATGTCAAAGAAAGACTAATGTGTTTAGAGTTTCGAATTATTGCCACCTATTCTTTGCATCAGGTTGCAATGCTGGTAGGTAGGTATTGTTTACTATACTTATATATACTACAGTTCTTAGAATTACATACTGATAGTCACATATAGACTATTATCTGATTGTGATATAGTCCGTACTAAGGCCTAGGCAACCTAGGCACGGGCCCATAATTTTTGAGGCCCGAAAGATAGGATTTTAATTTTAATTTTGGAAGTGAAAACTTTTTTAGTAGGCCCGGGAATACAATGTTGCATAGGGCCCGCTTCAGCCTTAGTCCGCCACTGTATAGGTATTTAGTAAATCTACACATTTTTCCATACAGAAGGGGAGACTGTCTAGGTAGAAGTAGGTATGTACTTATTGGGTATTCTGGGTATCGAATTTAATTACGAGCTAGTTGGTCGAATGGCTAGTAATGGTCACTTTGACTCTGAGGTCGCAGGTTCGATCCCCGCACATGACAAACATTTGTGTGCATGAACATTTGTGTTTGTCTTGATCTGGGTGTTTTCTATGTATTATATGTATGTATTTACAAAAATATATATCTAAGTGTAGTATCAGTTCTCAAGTACCCATAGTACAAGTATTACTTATACTGTCGTACAAGCTTTGCTTAGTATGGGACTAGACGGCAGTGTTCGAACGTTGTCCAGGAATATTTATTTGTTTAATATAAAGAAGAATTTGCACAGGTGGATTGTAGAGGATACTATAAAATAAAGGTATTCTGGTACTCTTTCTTATGTGATCCTTTTTACTGCAACATTATCAGATACAAAACGTTAGCAATTTAATAATGTTTTAGTTTCCTTAAAAAATTCTTCTATTAACTAATTTCCAATTTAATTTTGCTTACCTAGTTACTTATATCTATTATTCATATATCGTCTGCGATCGTGTCGATTGCAGTATGCATTAGTTTATAAAGGAATGGATAAATTATTTACATAACTTTCCATAACCATAAAATTCATACCTTCCATATAACTATTATCAAGCAATGATATATAACTAACATTATTGTTACTAAGGCCAGAGTTAAGAAAATATGTAAGGATAGATAGACATCTCCGCCAACGATGACAGTCGTTAAGCCAAGTCAGTGGCTTTTAGGCGATTTGAAAACACTAGCCTCTGAGTATGCTCTAAACCCCTTCGTTTCCCTTTTTGAGCGCGATGTCTAAAACGCAGAGGGAGACCGGCATCCCCAGCAGTGGAATGAATAAGGGTTAACGAGGAAGATAGACATTGCAGTTGAGTATTTTTTTGCGACACGCAACTCCATTTGTGATTATTAAAATACCAGGATCGTGCGGATTTTTACATATGAAAAATCCTATCCGAAGCTGATTCATTATACTGCCGTTCTATAGTAGTTTTATAAAATAAATAGAAGTTCTACAACTATATAAAATAACAGCAATATATTCTTTACATCACATTTAAAACTTCGACAACTCAAAACAGCAAAACTCGTATACCTACTCGCAAAACAATATATTCTGTGATAACGTTCGAAGTGTTTCAAATTACGAAACAGCAGGAAGAATCAAAATCATAGACGGGATCTAAAATGCGAGCCTAATAATACATCTGAGTTCAGTGTAAACGGCTTATTTGTACGCCTTCAAATCTCGCTGCACTATGTTAATGAGAGCAACTTGCAGGTTTGCGAGCGAAGGAGTCCATACTTGATTTGATAGTCGGCTGCTAAACGCGCTGTGGCTTGCGGACGTAATTGCGCTGAAAGGCCTCAATTTGAGGCGCGTTTGTGCCGCGTTTGGGGCTAAATAAGACGTCGTTGTACGAAGCGGTAAAGAGGCTGCATTATTCTTATTGAAGCCTCGGGCCTACATTATCTGCTCGCCCAGGGCGCCTGCTTGCGTCCTCACGACGTGTTGCAGGGACTAACTCATGCTGATATATAGTCACTATAGTCACATAAACGTACTTCATTTTAAATGATAGGGTGAAGTATTGGTAGATCTAGCTTCGATTCTATTCACAATCTTACAGATTTAAAGGGCATTAGTGTCTATCGAAAACAGTTACTGTAATTGGAATTTGTTAAACATGGCATGCAATTGAAAATTATTTACATTTATGATAATATCAAAGTATTACAAATTGGTATTGACGCAAAGACAGCAAGAACTGGTTGTACTCTAGGCTGCTGTTCCATTAGGCCAATACTGTGCCGCTGATTCTGAGCTAGCTGATTTTGAGCTGCAAATTATATGCAAACCCAAGTTCAAGGAGCGGCCAACCGGGGCAATTCAGTTGCATACTGAGCAAGTCGTCAAACAAAACACCGCAATCTTCGTACTATACGCATAAAACGCATCATTTAAAATACATATTAGGCAAATAGTCAGCCGCAAACTATTTATCTTATACGGCCACAGCCTTGAATTGACAATAAAAAATCGTGGTAAATTATATTTCGGTACAAAATGTTATATAAAGTATAGATAGATCCGTCGCAATGCAAGCTACGGTGTTATTATGATTGTGACTAATGTGGAACGTTATTTCAATTACACAAGTAGATCTGTTGGTATCCACTCTCATTTAAAATTCAATAGCATCGCTCACTAATCTGAAGGGGCGTACCGCGGCACGAGCTATGCGCCATTCATCGCGTCATCGTCCTGTGCAGCCAGCCCGGTGCTGGTTACAGAGTACGCAATGTTTGAGCTATGCTGTGCCCATATTTTCGCGGCGATGTCACAGATCCCGAAAGGTCGGTGAACCGAAACCCCATTGTTTTGTATTGCGTCAACGAATCGTCTGCTTCGAGATACAATGAATTGAATTTATACTGTACTATTGTTACAACAATTTATTGCGTGACTGATATAATATACCCAATTAGTATACCTACGTACGTAATGTAATTTCAATTGCGCAAATTATTGTAGTAAGTGATATTGTGACGGTAATAGTACGTGAGATGGATATTGAATAAATTACGAATAGTTGAGTTTTATGACCTACTTTGGTTGTATCGCATCTTGTAGAGATACGGCAAGTTCTTCTGTTGGTTGCTACTACAGTATTATAATACCTTCCAGCATACGAGTATTGTACTGATTGGTTGGCAATTGTTAGTTAATAAAACGTTAACTTTGTTATGAGTGTAAATTCATCCGCAGCTGCCGCTTATCAAATGGCGTATAAGTCTATAATTTTTCATAACGAACAGAAATAAAACAATTTATCTCTGACAATTTTAATACCTAGCATGTAAGAAAAAGTACTTCTACATAAATTCAGGGCGGTCTGCTTCAAAATAAAAAAATATTTCAGTCGAAATTTCGGATTTTTTATAATACGTATTATTCTGTTTACGATAAAACAAATGACATTATTTGATTTTTATGGTATTATTTAATCAATATGGATGCACACCAGTGCCCTTAGTTCAAAAGTGGAACGCAAAGTAAAGCAAGCACGCTTGTTGACACTGCGAACAATTAAAAAGATGAAAATATCTACATTCACTTACTCATATAAGCGTACACCTTTGGGTTCATATGGTCTAAAGTATTAAAATAGATAAGAAGCCGATGAAGAAGAAGATGATGAATAATAATAATACAATACTAATAAATTCTTTACTGAAAAGATTGATAGTTTATAACATAATACGTACCTATATGGGTTATTAAGAATTGTAATGAGCTTCAACATTCCCATATTTGAGCTAATGCGCATAAATTCAGCCAATTTTTTTTTATTTTATACCTACTACATCGGGAGGGGCAGACAAGCATACGATCCGCCTGATGTGAAGCGGTTACCGTAGTCATATTAACGCTCGCAACATGAAATACTATTCGCGCGTCGCTACCCTCGCTGCTAACGCAGCAACTTCTTTCTTTCTGGGGAACTCATTCAGTCGCAGGAACACAACAATCCTCAAGGAAATGGTCTTTGGCTGCAATAATCTTTGAGGTGGAGGTACTTCCTCAGTCAGATAGCTTACAAATACGCTGTACCCTACCTCTCTTACGTCAGAGCCTCAAAGAACAATTTTAACGGAACACACCAATAGACGCCCGAATCAGTGTTTTTGGTCTATTTCTAGTATTTACGATACGTCTTAGTTTACGAGTATGTACAAAGAAGACAAGTCCTAAAGTCTTCGAAAAGCGTACTCGCAGCAAAGTCATCCTTCATCGCGACTACGCGTTTTTTTTTGTTCAGGGACCACTGCAACCTTTTTGTTTGTCCCAAGGATCTTAACTATCGTGTAAATAAATCTACATTACTTGAACTAGATTTTGATTAAATATAGCTTTATATTTAATAGGTCAAAATTAAGTCATTCTCGGACCACCGCCCCTGGCGCTGAGGTAACGATCCAGTTTTTGAAGGCCTCAAACTGACTGATGACGCATTGGATTTACACTCTGAATTTTGCTGTAATTTTTAACCGACTTCAAAAAAGAAGGAGGTTCTCAATTCGACTGAATATTTTTTTTATGTATGTTATTCGATATCTTTGCGAATTGTGAACCGATTTTCATAATTATTTTTTTATTTGAAAGGGTATGATTGCAAGGTAGTCCCATATTCACCAAGTCAGGATCTGATAATGGGATGCCAGGGAAATCAAGGAAAATCTTTAAATTTGTCCTATGGTAGCCGGCAGAATAAAATTGTGCCACTCCATTGCTCTGCGCTGGATGTCGTACAAGGCGACTAAGGAATCTTGTGTCACGCGATAACTTTTCTCCCGGAAGACGGGCAGCAGCGTCTGCCGGGGTATTCCACCAATTAGCTGCGCTAGTCAACTGAAGGCGGTTTAATTTAAAAAAAAAAAATCAACTTTATTTAAATTAAAAATAATCTTTAAGTCTTAAGCTTAAATATCATGCATTTTAATATATGAGCAAACTGCAATAGTTCCAAAGTGTAAATAGTGATATATTACATCGGAAATAAATAAATTCAATGACAGATTCAATGTCTACGTATTATAATACTGCTTTACTACCTGTTATTATTCACAGTCATAGACAATATAGTAACCATTGAATTCACTGATTATATTCGGTGTTCATGAAGTGAACAGTGACTATAACAGTTGATTGACAAGTGTATAGGATAGATAGTGATGCCGTGCACGCATGAATATAGAGAGTATGTTAGTACTGACATTACAAATTGATTGAATTCATATGTAAATATAATTATTTCAGAGTAGCATAGTCCGATATTAAAGCAAGTGATAATTTACTGCAAATCACATCATTTTTGAAAATTGTGAGTTATATTAGCAAAATATAGAGAAACAGCAAACTAACTAAATAAAAGGAAATATCTATACTTATTTATAAATACATGTATTCATTATCGACTTGAATATAAATCTTGTCTGTATTAAAAGAAAAGGTGGTTTTGGTTATAGTTACACGTGGTATATTTTTTTCATATGAAACCCAATCCTGAGATCGAAGAGAAACTGGAGGTTTCTTAAAGGGTATAATGTTTAAATACGCGACGCACCGGTGAGCACGAATTGACAATAAGAGCAAAGTTCAGCGCGGTTCAGGACTCGAGAGGAATGCGGGGACGCGGCGCGGGGTTAGACCCTGTGAAGGTGCTACACTACAAACTTTGCGCAAAATCACGATTAGCCACTATTTATATCGTCATGTCTAGCACTCCCTTTTATCTGCCGATACTGTAAGGTATTGTTCACAATAAGGATATTCGAAACTGAGATACAACGGGTGTTTATTAGGAGAATGTATCGATGCTGTCTCGACGTGATTGACAATAAAATAGGTGAACACTCGGTGCAGGGGTCACTGGGCCAGCACTACAATACGTTAAAACAAGTTCGTCTTCTAAACAGTGTGGACTATTGGCGAAAGTTGCAACGGAATGCTACGAACTGTGTTCACGCATGACCTGCAGGTCAGCCGCACATTCTGACACATGTCAATTAAGGGGCCTGCAGCCGCCGGGCGCGGATTGAGTGCTTGGACATGTTTGTGGAAAACCAGCGTCTTGGTGATTGATTCATTACTTCATTTAGTGGAAGCGCAGGATACGATTTACTGCACTGATGTTACTTCACATGTAACTTTTAACGAATGATAAAATGATGCACAAGTTAGTTGGATTACCCTTTACTTACATGTAAACAGTATTCAAACTGTTTACGAAGATTTCCATGTAATACTAGTCGCTTAATTAGTTTGTAGAATTATATGCCAATACTTGCAATTTTGACGATCCTGGTGGTCGATTGGTCAGTAATGGCCACTTTGCCTCCGAGGTTGTAGGTTCGATCCCCGCGCATGGGAAACCATTTGTGTTCATGAACATGTCTGTATATCTTTGCCTGGCTGTTTTCTATTAGTTTCAGACTAGATGGCGCTGTAGTAATATAATTTGTCCAGGAATAATTATTTATTTTTAATCTATACCTATATTATAATACTTAGATAGTAAAGGCTGCTGATCTATACATATAATAAAACAGTAAAAATAATGTGTCTGTACATTGAATATATTTACAAAAAAACAATTGGAGGCGATGGAGATATAGTAACAGAGTAAGAATAAAAAAAAAATGTCTGTCTGTTTGTCTGTTTGTCTGTTTGTCTGTCTGTTTGTCTGTATGTCTGTTTGTACACGCTAATCTCTGGAAGTACTGGACGGATTCGAATGAAACTTTTTTTGTTATATAGCTGTTAAGCCTGGGCAAAATATAGGGTATAATTGATTTTGGAAAGTGGAACACCTGATGCAGCACCATAATGGTTCAGGTAAATTATAAGAAATATAAAAATGACGCCTTAGCAAAAATTGTTCAGCCTGATGAGCATTTTCTGTTGAGGTATAAAAATCCAAGATTTGGAACACCTGATGCAGAACCTTAATGGTTCAGGTAAAATATAAGAAATATAAAAATGACACCTTAGCAAAAGTTGTTCAGCTTGATGAGCATTTTCTGTTGAGGTATAAAAATCCAAGATTTGGAACACCTGATGCAGAACAATAATGGTTGAGGTAAACTATAAGAAATATAAAAATGACGCCTTAGCAAAAGTTGTTCAGCCTGATGAGCATTTTCTGTTGAGGTATAAAAATCCAAGATTTGGAACACCTGATGCAGAACAATAATGGTTCAGGTAAACTTTAAGAAATATAAAAATGACGCCTTAGCAATAGTTGTCCAGCCTGATGAGCATTTTCTGTTGAGGTATAAAAAAACTAGATTTGGAACACTTGATGCAGAACCTTAATGGTTCAGGTAAACTATAAGAAATATAAAAATGACGCCTTAGCAAAAGTTGTTCAACCTGATGAGCATTTTTTGTTGAGATTTGGAAAATCCAAGATTTGGAACACCTGATGCAGAACCATAATGGTTCAGGTAAACTATAAGAAATATTAAAATGACGCCTTAGCAAAAGTTGTTCAATCTGATGACCCTTTTTTGTTGATGTATAAAAATCCATGATTTGGAACACCTGATGCAGAACCATAATGGTTCAGGTAAACTACATTCGCGAGCAAAAGTTTGGAATCACCTACTTGCGATTTGCTACGAGCGATTTTAAGAACTAAATAACTAATGACGATTAATGAATATGATATCATTTTAAAGGTTATTCTGTAAACTTTAAATTGATACCATTTTCATTTCAATCGGACCCCTATTTCAGGAGCTGTCCTTGTTTAATTGAAGGAGTAAGAAAAATGAAGGAATGAGGAAACGGGAACCATTAAAAAAAAAACAAAATTTAGAGGAAAATCTTTATTTGGGATAAAACATTTTTGTTCAATATTTAGTGTTACCTCCCCTAGCCCTAATTACAGCACGAAGACGATTCTTCATGGACCTAATCAGCTTCTTGGCAGAATCTTGTGGGATGCCTTCCCACTCCTCTGTCAAAGCCGATTTCAACTCATGAACACTTGAGGGAGCTGGATTTCTGGATCGAACCCTTCTTTTCAACTCATCCCACAAGTGCTCAATGGCATTCAAGTCAGGGCTGAGCGCTGGCCAGTCTAATGTGGCGATTCCAACTTGACCCAGGAAGTCAATTGTGGCACGTGAAGTGTGACATCGGGCGTTATCGTGCATTAGGACGAAGTTATCGCCGACATATCCCGCATAAGGAACAACATGTTCCAGCAGAATATCGGTAATGTACCGGTCCGAAGTTAGACCACCCCCTCGTCCCCCGCCAGGCACGAAAACAAGCTCCGTTTTTGCGTCGAATGAAATGCCGGCCCACATCATGCAGGAACCGCCTCCATAAGCTACTGTTTCAGCGAAACAGCACTGAGCAAATCGCTCTCCAGGTCGCCTGTAGACCCGGCCCCTTCGGTCGCTACCGTGTAAGCACATTCTGCACTCGTCTGAGAACAGAACTTGCCTCCATTGCTCGATTTCCCAATTAAGATGGGCGCGAGCAAATTGAAGGCGTGCTTGACGGTGAGCTGCCGTCAGTTTTGGGCCTGTGGCAGGCCTTTTTGGAGTCAAGTTCGCCTGCTTGAGTCTTCGCCGAACTGTCCACTCACTGGCAGTTGTCCCACGAACTTCCCTGAGCTCCTGCTGGACGTCGACACCGGTCAGGTGACGATTTCGAAGAGAATAGTTGACACGATAAAACGGTCATCTCTCTCCGAAGTGCACCGGCGCCGTCCAGATCTTGGCCTCGGGATGAAGCCTCCAGTCTCCAGAAAGCGTTTATAAACTTTCGAGACACAGGACTGGCTTATGTGGAGCTGACGTGCGACAGCCCGCTGGCTTAGCCCTTGTTGTAGTAGAGCAACAATTTGGGCTGCTTCTGTTGGCGTGGTCTCCATTATCGTCCAATGTCAGGGTCAAATTCAACGGAGGGGTGTACCAGTCAACGTGTAACAGCCGACTGATAAGAAAATTCCGATGCCCTGCGCTTTTATAGGATTCATAGGCGCGCAACTCGTAACGAATAAATTGAGACCTTTTCGTTACTCCTTGATTAAACCAGGATTGCTCCTAAAATACGGGTCCAATTGAAATGAATATGGTATCAATTTAAAGTTTACAGAATAACCTTTAAAATGATACCATACTCATTAATCTTCATTAGTTATTTAGTTCTTAAAATCGCTCGTAGCAAATCGCAAGTAGGTGATTCCAAACTTTTGCTCGCGAGTGTATAAGAAATTTAAAAATGACTCCTTAGCAAAAGTTGTTCAGCCTGATGAGCTTTTTTGGTTGAGGTATAAAAATCCTAGATTTGTAAGACCTGATGCAGAACAAAGTTAAATTTATTTGCATGAACAACACGTGTTTACAATAAATTATAGTTTTTAAAAAAAGTAAAAATACACGCTCTAATAGCCAATAGAACTAAAAAAGTTTTTAAGTAACTTTTTTAGTTCTATTTGCTATTATAGCGTGTTTTTTTTATTTTTTTAAGTAAGTAAGTCTATTTATTACAATACATAGATTGCAATAAATAGATTAACAAAATATTGAATGTATTGTAAAAAAAAAACCGCGGGGTGCTACTTTTATTCTTATCTGCTACAAGTTAGACGCAATCGTTTTATTTTATTTACAAGGGTAACGTGGTCTATTTAGTCAGTTTATTATAGACGTGTACGCTAAAATTGAAATGGAAAGCAAGATTAGAGTTTATTTGATTTGGTGGTGGAAAGTGTTTTAAGCAACGAGGGGAAACTGTTTTTCTTAATTGCTCCAGGAGGGACTGGAAAAACATACCTGACGAGAGCAATCCACGCTGAAATCAGGCGCCAAAATAAGATCTCGCAGCAGCATCGCCAGGTATTGCAGCCACATTACTACTAGGCGGAAGGACGCAAATACAATGTTAAATACTACTCGATTTAAACAGAATTGAAACACCGACATGCTCTGTGACACGAAACTGTGACAAAGCGAAGGTGTTTCAGGATTGCTGTCTAATCGTTTGAGATGAATGCGAAATGGCTAACAGTAAGGCACTAGAAGCTGTAGATAGAACTTTACGTGCCCAAGAGTTTTCAAGAATATTATTAAAATTTGGGGAAGATCTCCTTTCTGAAGTAAATACAATTGAACCTGAGATTCTCACTGGGAGTGGTGCCGGTGAAACTGTATTTATTCCGCGTATACCAAATCCACCAATCTTCTCCAAAAAAAAAACCATTTTAATTTTAAACGTACGCAGTTGTCTGTGACCACTTGCTTTGCTATGACAATAAAAAAATCACTAAAATTCGCAGGTGACAAGCTTAGGACTGGTTGTTTTTCGCATGGCCAACTTAACGTGGCTTTCTCGAGAGTTATTGACGCTTCAGGTCCGTTCATATTAGCTCCCGAAGGAAAGATTCCCTTAATTTTATTTTTTTAAACTATGGTGTATATGTTAAACAAAAAAAATATATTGACTTTTAACGTATAACAAATATTTTCTTATGTATCTACATTAGTTCGTATTTGTATTAATATGCCGGATTCATAAAGTCCACGCGAACGAAGTCGCGGGCATCAGCTAGTCGTGAATATATCTTTATCTACTGTCATACTGAAATTTAGAGATTAAAAAACTAAACAAAGAATCTTAATGTCAGTCTTTTACGCACAAGCCATCAAAATAAATCTGAAGTTACTTTTCGATACATATTTATGGACAACTGTATGGAAAAATGACTTTTTTCCATTTTGATACAGTTGCAGCCCTGTGTTCAGCTATATTAAGCAGGTTGCAATGCAAATGCATTGCAACTTTGCAAAAAAATTCTGATTATCTGTGATTGCGGCGCCGCGCGGCGCGTTGCGTATGCGTATGCTCGATCTGCAAATGGATTTATAAGTAAGAAGAAAAGCTATTAAATTAACATCAATAATGAGATTAGTTAAAGTAATGTATGAAACTGCACATAATTAGCTCATAAGAGTGATGCTATCATCACTCACACTCGTATTTTAAGAACCCTTATTATGCAACAGTTCCATGAACTACTATTCTTATTGTGTTCTCTTCAGTACATGATTGGCAATGAATACAGTATTAGTATTTTTTTAATTACTGTTTACGCATTGAAAGGATAGAGAAACGTCTGTCCCGTTGGCTTATTGGCTTGTTTTACAAACTTACCTAGCATGATTACATAAATGCGGTAATTTGTAATCTATAGTGGCAGTCGCCACAAAATAGCGATTTGTAATTTCCACTTTAATTCCTATGATATGAGAATCAAGTGAAAGGGCTTGCAAAAGCAAAGCACAGTAATTAAACACAACACATGTGTTATTGAAAGTGTTAAAAAAATGTTTTGTTCATTCTTGATATGTACAGATAAAGTTAGATTTAGACACTTAACACAGTTTCAACACGTTTTGTTTAGTAAATTCATGGTAACAGCTTGAGCCCTAAATATTAAATCCCATACAAGGCGCGAATCCGGATCATGATATCTGGTCTTTGTGAACGAACGACACGAACGAAGTTGTGGAAATTCGCTCGTATAATATGTGATAGTATCTTCCCGAACTTATAAAGACGCGACGTCGCTTCAAAACTTGTATGACTTTACTTACGGCTATGTTTGGGTATCTTTTATCTAAAATAAAGAAAAAATTGTCCTCGATTTAAATTTCAAAACGACATTTAATTTTCCATGTTCGTTCTAGTGAAAATTTTACATTTTAAGTTTTGGTTTTCACATAATTTAAAGATTATTATTCTGCATCAATCCAGAATTATCGCTGGGATACGGGATGTCTCCTCAATGGAAGGGGTTTTAGAACATACTCCACCGCTATCTCAACTGCGGGTTGATGGTGGCCAGTGATTCCTAGCCGCCTAAAGACTACTTGACTTGGCTTAACGACTGTCATGTAACGACAACAGCCGGGACCGATGGCTTATTGTATCCTCCGAAGCATGGCGAAATCGACGTTTGCTCAACTTGCGTGATCGATCAATTAGAATGACATGCGCAATGACGCTATCGAAATAGATTATTATTGTATCCTGCAAATGTTAAATTTATTTGTCTATGTTGCTTTAGAATTCGTGTTATTTTTGACTAGAAGAACCTTCTCCTAATGACGAATAACCTACAGATTTTATGTCTGCCGTAACACGTAATAATTACAGTGGTGTCTCTACATAGAGTTAGTATAAAATGTATAGCCGCACTGTTGTTATATAAGTATGTCTGTAGCTGGCAATTTGCCGGCTGTCGGAGCGATCAGCTCCTATTATTGCAGAGGTCGGACGTGTACAAACATCGATTTTGCGTCGTTAATCCAACGTCCGTCTCCGTGCCGCCTCGGAGGTGAGAATCGACACCGGACTCACCTCACGTATCGCCATAAACATAACGATAGCTAATCATAATGATACAATATATAACGACCTAGCACTCTGAGCTATGTTTATTTTAAACCAACACATTCCAAGTTCTAATCTCAGTTTCTAAACACCACCGACCCTACTCTAGACCTTCTCTTTTTTTTATTTTGTTAGTCTATCTGAGCCACTATGGCATACGCTACTATTTACTTCAATTTTTTTGCTTATCATAATTATCATCCTAGATATTTCTTTCAACCCTACTACCAAGGTTGATTCGAGTTTTTTTTCTTTCTTCTTCCTTATCATTTCTGTCATACCCTCTTAGGTTACAGCTGTTGCATTCTCTTTATTCTTACTGCTTCGTCAACCCTCATTAATCCTACTGTATACGGTCTCTCCTCAATCAAAAGGGTTGTAGAGCATACTCCACCACCCTGCTCAACTGTGGGTTGGCAGTTTTCTAGCCGCCTAAAGGTCACTGACTTGGCTTAACCATTGTCATCTAATCACAACAGCTGGGACCGACGGCTTAACGTGCCCTCCGTAGCACGAGGAGGAGTTCGAGATAATAAAAATCCATCCACGTACAAGCTACGGTGGATGCTGCTTAACTTGCATGTTCGATTAGACTGACACACGTAACGCCATCGAGCTCCTCCTATCTTACTCTTACTATCTTCTTATATATTTTACTAGCCCTCTCTTGCTAGCATGAAACTTACTAGCATTTAAGGTTGCATGTCAATGCTCAGTAAAGTGTTCAAACTGGTGGTGGTGTCGTGTGGCAGGTCGCCGCATTTCCAATAAAATGGTTTAATGCGGTGATGGCTGCCCAATGCATCAACTCGTGAACGGGTGCTGCCAGAGGGGACTGGTCTGCCCTGGCTGTCATGGTTGCAAGGTAAACAATAGGAGGATTTAGGTTAAGTAGTAATAGACAATAATATAATTATTAGCATAATAGCGACATGCAATTTATAAATTGTAAGAATATTGTAAGATAAAAATATAACATTGTTAATAAAAGGTACGGACCCCGGGTCTGTAGATTGTAATAATTATCAATAAAAATAAAAAAAACAAAGGTTGCATGTCTATCTGTCAGTCAATCTAAAGCCATAATGTTTATAATATGTATAAATCCCTACTTCCCTTCTTAAATGTGAATGTGTGTTTGTTTGTTACGTTTTCACGCTGAAACTACTTAACCGATCATCATGTTCTCTGACTTTGTACACATGTTCTCAAAGGTATTAGGACCGACATAAGATACTTTTTTTTAAAAAAAAAATGGGGGCGAAGCCGCGGGAAACTAGTAAAAAATAAATATTTTTGAAGAGATTACACAGCGCCATCCCCTCCTATATAATACTACTAGTTAACTGATAATGATTATTTTTTGCAAATGCGGTATACGGTGTGTCGAAAATACCCAAATCAAGGCATACGTGCGTGCTCATAAGTGTTTGCCTTGTGCGAGAACCGAATCAATGACCCTTGGCCCAAAGTATATACAGAGAACAAAGGGATATTAGTTACGAGCCATTCGACAATCGGACTCTTCAAATCTGTACATCTAGGATTTATTGCAAATAAGATAATTATTTCAGATCCAAAATACCTAACTGCCGGTCTCAAATAGGTATAGTCGACGTAATGTACAGTAGGTACATCGGTTCCCTAAGATAACTAATCATTATGTCATACAGTTCAGCGTGGCAAAGTGGTCAGTTATCTTAGGGAACCGACTGGACATTACGCGAATATATTATTTTACGCGAAGTAGTGTATGTGTACAGATGAATAAAGCATCATATTTGCATAAACGAATATAAAAATGAATATTTAATTTTATCACGATGTCAATAATAATAGTTTATTTACCAAGGAAAGTAAGTAGAAATTACAAAGTAAGTGAAGTATGAAATATTTTAAATGTAACACAGGGAAAGGAATAACCAAAAATACTAACAACTTTGCACTTTTCCTTTTATTATTAGGTACGTGTACAGTCAAGTCATAAGTCAAGATATAACCTTTAACTTTGAATAAAATTAGCATTTATTGTGATGTTAAAATGTCCTCTAATTATTATCTAGAAAATGATTAATGCTATAAACAAATAAATAAAATATTTTTTTTATATCGTAATAAATACATATTTCATTCAAACGTACTGCACTTATGAACCTTGCCTGTACTTAGGTACCATATTATGTTACATTTGAAATGTTGGGTAAATCGATGTCTGTACATAGAAGATATTTAGAGAAAAAAATATAACGATAGATATATATTTATAATATATAAATAACATTATATTTATATACTATAAATATATACCTATTATTATATTTTTCAATGTATAGAATAATACCATATCATACATAGAAGATATAACAAAAAAAGAAGTTAAAGCAATAAATCCATTCCTTGTCGGCACTGGAGAAGTTCGCTTGTGACAGGTCCTAAAAGCTACAAGTTCGCATAACTGCGATTGTAATCTACATTTATATAATTAATTTCTTCAAATTGTACCAGTGTACATATGGTGAGGTAAAGATTTGGTGATATTGGCACTTCTACAAAGGTAGAAAAGGCTTACTTATTCATGTATGAGTATTTATTCTCTTACATATTTACGTATATGTCCTAACATAGTTCAGACCATTGCTCAAAGGTTGACTGGAAAAGATCCCTTTATGGGATAAGTCCGCCTTCGTACAAATTGTATTTCAACATTTTTATTATTCTGTGTACTGAAACTGTTTTGTACAATAAAGATATTTACAACAACAACATCAGCAATTAATTTAAGAGTTTTTGTCTATCAGTATGTCTACCTGTAGGTATGTTTGTATGGGCGTTACGCAAAATTTACTGCAAGAAATTCGTACGCTGGATAATTAGCTTAAAATTTTATGTATGTTTTATTTTGATACGCCGAATAGAAGAGGAGTTATTAACAATAAATTATTTAATTTCTGAAGATCAATAGTACGAAGTCGCGGGCGGCCGCTAGTATTTGCTAACTTCGATTTTATATTTGTATGCAAACAATAAATTTATTTTGTGGTAGTGCTAGGTTTGCGCACTAATTGAAAATCACTAACATTAATTATAATCAGGAAGGCTTCGACTCGGAACTCATTTAAATTAATGACTCGTGCTTATTTTCTCAAAACTATACAAGAATTGCAGACATACTTAATAGGCATCTGAATAATTTTATACGATTATATATTTATTATTATTTTACCTTTTACGTATGTAAGTATGCTTAAATATATATATTCAGTAAATCTGTAATAACATTGTTTTTAATATTATCTCTAAAGTTTTGTTTCTATTCATTTCATATTAATTATTTTGTACAACATGTTATGAGGAGTTTAGTCGTCAAAAGTAGACAAGCAGACAGACATCTGGTGGGGGAGGACTAACGACAATAGTTACATAGTCTAGAGCCGGTCGGACACCTAGCAGATGTAAATATTGAAATTATTGTGAATAATATAACAAACATTGTGAACAATAATACAAACTCAGCGCCGTGTGAGGGAGGGGAGATCGTCGAACAGAGTGAGAAGAGAGTTGCAATGTTACGAGCTCATGGCGACGCGTCGCCACACTAGTAGCAGTGACACGTTGAGATATATGTTTCACATCACATGTGTGTATCTGAATTACGAGGAATCAAAGTACAACATATACGAGGTGTCATCACACCACAACAACGTGCGAAAAATACAACCTTCTAGCAGTCGGCTTGTGAATTATAGAATATGAATAGCCTACCTTCAAAAATTTAATAAATATAAAAATTATGAAATATATGTTATAAAATATCCATTCTTAAATCATTCCATGTGTCAAATTTACATGTTAATCGCATGTTATAATGGTTATTATTAAATTCTAAACGTTTGCAATCTATCATCGATGGATAGTATGAAAAAGATAATACATGATTTGCGACACAAATTATGCAAATTTGCAGAGTACAGATAATACTTACTAGTGTTAAGAGACTGGTTTAGGCCTTAATTATTAGAAAGCAATTAATTATCTAAGTGTCAGATTTTGATATTAAAATTGATTAGGTATATGTTTTATCGAAATAATTCATTTGATGTAACATTGATTTATTGCAACGCTAGGTGTGGAATATTAAGGCGAGGTGAGCCAGCGCTAGAAACAATATAACAATTCCGCGAGACACTGGCGACTCTGGCGAGCTGAAAATCTATTGAATAATCGATAAAAAAAATTAAAGATGTAATAAAAAAATAATCTATCGGGTATAATACCTCCAGTTATTTATGACCTTTTTTAATACATGACTTATATTGTCAAATTACTTATTTTAAGAATAAAACCGAAAATAGAAGATGAATCTGACACGAAAAGAGGTAACTTTGTGAATTTATTTTATCGAGTCAACTTCATCAAATCATGTTTCCATCGGATATATTCCCTAGAATATATCCTCAACAATATCAATATAATTTTCCTAGATTTTAATTCTCTGTTTATTACTTCAAAGATGAATTCTAAATTGTGGATTTTGCAGTACCACTGGTACCACCCCGCCTTAAGGGTAAACTTGGGGTGCGGTACGAGAGAGTATCCTCGGGAATAGGTAGTTGCATATTTGGTAACCACACAAATTGATAAAAAAAAGGTCGTCTCTGTAAAATATTTGTGTGAAAAAAAACATCATACAAGACTCAATATTTAATTGAGTGGAGCGAGCGTAACGCTTATGTACGCCGAAAAGTTACTTTTGGAAATGAATAGGCTCCAAAACCACTAAACCGATTTTGCTGAAACTTGTCAAAATTAAGACCTCGACAAGATTGAGGTTTATGTCGAAAAAAAAATTGAGATCAATCATGTCCTTGAGGAATGATCAACCATTGAAATCAATGGAAAATATACACCCAGCGAATCTACTCACTCCACTCAACCTCGATTTCGGCCCCGTGGGCTAGAATCCCGCCTAGTTTTAATTCACTTTCTATGTTTGCAAAATGCGATTATCAAAACGTTTCTTAATGCACTAGCTTGCATCCGCGACGTCGAAAGTGCGTATCTCGGTATTCAAAAATATCATTTTTTTTTTCAGCAGATTAACGGATGCCTACGTTATAATAGGTACATGTGTGCTAAATTTCAACTCGATCCATCCAGTGGTTTGAATTGTGCGTTGATAGATCTGTCAGTCAGTAACAGTCGCCTTTTATAGATACAGAAGTTAATATATTACACATACTAAAACATTTTTTAGATTACTCATGGACCATATGACACCAGGGGTACGACACTGTAAGTCTTATTACCTGTAACTATCTGCCTATCATCTTATATTAGAAATGGTGTATCAAAACGAGTTCAACCACAGCAATCTGGATAACGATGCAAGATCTCTGATGCCATTATATCAAACAAGGCGATTGTTGTATGGGCGTGTTGATAGAAGTCGTCAAAAGCTTGTTACGGTTATAGTCATGCAAATGTTTCTACACTCCAGCCATGATGTACTCACTGATTGAATGTAGATTGAAATAAATTACGTAGTGAAATTAAATTTGTTACGACGAAGTCAAGACCACCATGTTGTGATGAACAAAAATACAGGTTTTTTTTCTTCAAACACTGTAAGTAATTATGTAATTTAATTTATATTCCATCTTGGTAAAAATAAAAGAAGTGCAATTATTGTAGGCTAGAGTTTGGCCCATGAAAACCATTTATCAATCATAAGACGAAAATATATTCTCCTCCACTCCCACTTCCTTTTTCTTTGACCATCACTCGCTTGGGCATTATGAAGGACCAAACTTTGTCTTGGGCTCCGCAATTAGGTGAGGTCAGTCGTAAAATTTTCGTCTCTGCGCGCACTATAAATTGACTTTAAAATTTTGTACTTTTCTCCACTAAGACAATGCTTGCTCGCTTCTTCTTGATTCCTCTGCTGATGTGACCTACCTGTTTTTTATTAAAAGCTTTTATTCTACTTGCCCTGTTAGTATGTTAGTATGGGACAAATCTTGCGAGTTAAATTAGAACCACTTCTTGTCGTCAGATTAGGTTGAACTTTGGTTTACTTACGTAACTTTGGTGACAATGCAATGATATGGTACCATGAAGCTCGTCTCATGATGGAGTCGGAAGGTGGCCATAGGAACTCCTAAACTAAAAAAGATAAAACCGTCGAGTTTGGACTCGTTTGAATAGTCTTGACAAGCACTTTTGTGTTACGTGATACCCAGGATCTAATGATGAAGATCCAGGATCCCAAGAACTCTCTTGGAGTTACGGAGTTTTGTAAAGATCGGTGAGATGGGCGTCGATAGTATTGGTCTGCAATCTGTCTAGGACAGCGTTTCCTAACCTTTTCAATGTTGTTGCCCATATGACGAATAAAGGAAACTAATTTTATCCCCCTCCTTATTTTAGATCTTATTGCTTTGAACTAATTTATTATCTTTTATCAGCTTGATTACCCCCTACAGAATTCCTATTTTACCCCTGCGGGGGTAATTACCCCTAGGTTCGGAACCGAGGGTCTAGGAGAAGGAAAACTCCGAAATCAAACCCGGACTCGAATTTCCGTCAGGCGCAAGTAAGGTCCAACCAGAAATAAGCGGCGGTATGAAAAGCACCCAAGTGAAGGTGAGGCCGTGCTGATGAACTGAATGGCAATAGTGTGTCAAATAATATATTATAGCGAACGTACCACCTCAGGGAACTAGGGCGCACCCTGTTGTAATGAAGCCCTTGCCCTTCTATCCGGGCTTTTAATTGAAGAACTAACCGGTACAATACCGTGTAACAATGATGCAATATTAGAAATGCAGTGATTAAGACGAAACTAAAAATTTAAAAAATATAATATTCATTAAAAAAATATTTTTAAAAACAAGCTTTTATTTAATGCGCTAAAACGAAGAAAATAAATTTTGAATGCAATCAAACCCACCGTTTTATTAAATTATAAAATTTATATTGAAATAAATAAAAGCTTGTCGCAAGCTTGTCGATGTTGTTTGAAATCTCGCGACAAGCTTTTATTTATATCAATATAAATTTTATAATTTAATAAAATGGTGGGTTTGATTGCATTCAAAATTTATTTTCTTCGTTTTAGCGCATTAAATAAAACCTTGTTTTTAAAAATATTTTTTTAATTAATATTTTCCTATATGTTTCGTTATTGTGACATATCCTTGTCATATCCGCGATTAAATATAGATCTCTTTTCTTCATTGAATTTTCTTTATTAGAATATTAAATTAACTTAAATTTCGTATTTAAATCAAATATTATTTTATACTATGTGATCCATTGGGGTTTAGCTACCTTTAGACTATAGTCTCTTTACTTGCGAAACACATAAGACGGCTTTTTTACCTAATATCGTCAGTTAACGCAGTTGTCGCAACCGTCAGATTCGCCTACTTTCTTGACGCTAACTAATTACTGGAAGTGACAGTTGAGGCACCTATCGGCTGTTCGATTCGGCGGCTTAGTAACATATCTATAGTAAGTACTTAGTACTTAGTTACTTAGTAACATATCTATAGTAACATCAATTTCATATTGTTAAATTTAAAAACATTCAATTTTAATTTCAAAATTCAAATCAAGTATTGTTTTGTACTTTCGCGCGATATATAAATCTCTTGGGCTTTAATTATTTTATCAACATTAATTTCGGATTTTCGAAATACAGAAGACGGCATTTATACCTATTTCATTCTAATGTCAGGTGAAACAAGTTGTCTCACATTTCGAGTGTTCGTTTCTGACACGTAGTGACATACTCGTATCTCTAGAAATGTAACATCAGCGTAAAAATGTTAATTAAAAAAAATATAAAAACTGGTAAAACGATTTTCCCCAAATGTAGCTAAGTAATATTCCATATTAAAAACAATTAAACCAACATTAAAATAAAATAAAAACCTTTTAAAATTTATTAGACCCTTTTAGTAACAAAGTTTTAGTAACAAGCCTCAACGGGATGTAGAGATAATAAATATAGATATACTTGACTATGTGTACCTGCCATATACTTATTTATATAACAATATATCTATAAAATTTGAAATGTATAAAGTTCGTTCAATAGGTTATCCTTTATTATTCCCACCGTGTCACAGTTTCTAGCAGTGTCGAAGTTCTTGACATAAAACCTTTTGAAACCAAATTCGTGATCGGATTCGTGTATTTCAATGAAATATTTTCCCCGAGAAATACAGTTTATCATGCCGCCGACACAAGGGCTGTCGTCATTGATAGTTTAAGCCAATTTGTATATTTTCTTATGAAACACCTATTACAAAGTAGATAGAGCAGTAGAGCCTATTTTATGGAGAAAACGGATGCAACTTTATTAGGTAGAGTAACTGACAGCGGTTTGTTTTTCCGTATCTCAGTCCAATTAGTACGTCGGCGCTGGATGTTTAATGCTAGACAAGAGCAGAGGTTGAAAATAGAACTGGAAATTCGATTAAAGGTTTTTGCAATCTCGAGATTAAATTTAATTTAGAAATTAGATTTCATACCTTCTATCTTAATGTAATTTTACTCGTAGCGGCAGGTGTTGCAAGCGTTTGGATTATTATTAATAAAATTCACGCCAGATAACGTGCTTAATTAATTAAAGAGTTGCTTATGTCCTTGAAAATTAGATTAGTATCGATCTCGAATTGAGATCTTCATAGAGGATGAGTGACCGGACTCAGCTGCGTCGAGAATACTTCAGTTACCATTTTATAATAATAATAATGTTGTTAGCAATAAAAGCAGTTATGGCAAGCGTCCGTCCCTCTTCTGTAATAGCCCGGTATTAAGTTCACCCAGATCTCATCTCCATAGCCCATTTATTTTCCATCACACTTCGCAATAGTCTCAATGCCTGCCGAGACCTGCTCATGGGTATGTCGTTCCATTGACATATCCTGGAGCGGGTCACGGCGGGCGTACAACATTACATCAAACTTCTCAAAGGGGCCTCTACGCGTTGGATCCATATCCCCGCGCACGCCTATCAAATGCCCGGGCTTGACCCGTGATTAAAAAGAGATACAAATAATGTTGTTATTACATAACTATTTAATAGGAAATTAGGGAATGATTTAGCTCGTTACATTCTTAGAATATTGCAACGTTTATTATTTTTTTAAACTCGTATCATAATATACAGTGGGATTGACGTGTCAATGTAATCAAACAAGAAAGTCAAGCAACGTCGATTGTAACTTGTCTTCGGATGGGTTTGTTTATCCCAAGTTCCTCTTTACTGTTCACGTGTAATCACGTTAAACACAGAGACGCACTTACAAAAAAGTTGTCTAAAACTTTAATGCCTAAACCTTAAATAATGTTATTGTTAATAAAAACTAATTAATTAATAATAAAATTTATTTTCAGTGAAATACATCCGTTAATCCGGCAGTCAAATTTCGAATTGCTGACATGGGTCTTTGGCACAAGCATATACATATTTGATTGGATTTGAAATAAAAAAAAATCATTTACAATGTTTTTTTTGGGTCTTGAGTCTTGACCACAGATTCACCATTGTTCGTTCTGCTAGGTCGTTGGTCTTCTATATTGACAATATCCAGCTGTGCGATAGCCAAAGCTGTGGTAAATAAGCACCGAAGGCGCGTTATTTTTTTAGTTAAACTGGTACATAGTATCTATATTAAATTGTTATGCTATGATACCAACGATGAAAGATTCTACTCATATTTCTATCACCCTAGAAGTTTGTCGGTCATGTAATAACTTTTGCATGTAATAACTTTTGCAATGTGTCCTACATTCGATGGCAGCTGTATATACCTCGTAATAATACGAGTATGTCCATATCGATAAGGAAAAAATTTCTTTCGGTTATGAATCCTTTCTGTATCTAAATAAGATTATTACAAGATGGTATGATTTTGTAACTTAATTATATTATCGTTTGAGACACTTAACTCATTAATAAGTGTAGTTACTTCTTAAATTGCAGTTAAATACTATCGTACTACTAAGGCAATTAGATAGAACAGGCATTCTTGTTTATGCAATTTTAGTCATTATGTTTTGTATCGTGTCGAACACATTAGTTTGCTAAAGAAAACGGCAACATTGCTGCGTCCCGATTGGGCTTCCGCTAAACGATCTCTTGTAACTCGCGGTAACCGCCCCAGCACGTTCGCTTATGGCGCGTGATTGCGGCCAATTATTTTCTGTTTATCTCTAATTACGCATGCGCTGCCAACGTCGGCGACTTATCGCCAATCTACCCTTCGGCCCAAGATTCCATCTCTTTTGCTAATCAGTCTTCAGCCCGTTTTATATGGACCATCAAAACTAGTAATCACGAAACTGCAACAAGCGGCGATAATTGCGAAAATCTTGATGAATTGGTTCCGATTGTCATGTTTAATTTAAAAGAAGAAGACTTGCAGCGAAATGAATGCTTTTTGTACTTTTTCGACAACATGAAAGATTGTTCAGCGTTTTGCCATGTTCGTGTCGACTGCGTGATTGCCGGACACTTGGACAGGCAGGATGACTTGCGGCGCCGTCGCCAGGATCGTGCGTGCCACAGTTACGGGAGCACTCGGACCGAATTAATTTATCGGCAAGTCGTGCAAACAGGGTGACGTGCTGGTTTTTCGGTGCACATTCATGGCGGTGAAATTAGCGTGCATTAACGCAACAAGGTCAGCGCAGTCATCGTATCCTGTCTGTGTGGTCAGCTTTTTAGAAGCGGTGGGCTTTGTGGTTGAGCATTTCCGTGTGTAATTTAACATCAGTATGAACCGAATTGTATTTTATAAGAACGAAAAATATATCATTTTTTTCCTAATGAAACTTATTGCATGCACTTGGTCAATATTAACTACTTATAAATAAGTTATAACGGTCTTATCAACTTTGTTACTATAGTGGCATGTGCAACATTATTTAAATTACCATTTTGTTGCCCTATTTATATTAAATTAAGAATTACATCACTATATATCTCGTTGGGTAAAACAAGTATCTATCTGGTTACAAATGACTGGCATCAAATTGATGATCTTATTTCACAATGTATTCAAATTTATGTAAACTATGGCTATAAAACTAAATATTGCGTAACTTGAAAAACGTGTCCTCAAAAAGTGGTTTAAAAATTCTATTATAATAGTTAATTTATCCGATATTTCATCTCCGTCGGATCAGTTAATCATTAACGGTATCGATATTATCGATATTATCTGACGCATTTATCTGGAAGCCGTGTGAGAAAGAGTCAATGAGGCGAAGGCACGGACCGCCGGCGAACTCTTCAATGGATATGACGCGGATGACTAACACCTCTAGTATGAAGTACGTAGAGCTACTTAAAGATAAGTTACTGGTATTGTACTGGCACCGGTTTAATGAACTGTACAAATTTTGACACAGCACACATGCTTAGTTTTGAAATGAATTAAAGTGAAAAGGCTATATTATAAAATATGCCAGGCTATAATAAAGGCTATATCATATATTTCGCTGATTCCTTTCATTTTATAATGATGATGCCTTTGATCTATTGATTGAATAATTGTCCTCTAAATGCACGAACGTATTTCAATGACCAGCAATTGCATTCTATGAAATTTAAATATCAATTTGTCTGTTCTTTATTATTTCATGATACGCATAATAAGCATAGGTGTTTTTTTAATAAATAATGTTTTTTTATTTCTGAAATAATGTAGCGCAGCGAAACTATTGTTCTAGATTTTACTGTGGTGTCTACTATGAGTAGGTGTAACTTACTGTTTGATAGGAATCTAGATCGCATCTAAGTGGTCGGTCTAGACGAGTATTAACGAAAATCGGGCGGCGGTCGTAGATGAGATTAGTGAGATCAATTACAGAGTTCTCACGGCGCTACCGGCGCGGCGTGGAGCGGCGCGCTCGCAGTTGCCTCTGTCTACTTGTGCCACAACAACTTACCTTACAGATCATTCCTATGATTTATACGCACGATTTGTGTGTACCTTCCTGTTCCAAACATTAATGGTAGCACAGTGAGTACCTATTACCATTTGTGTGATGTTCATTGATTTGAAAATAACCGTTCGGATCGCTAAATATGTTAACGATATATAAATGTCATACAAATCATAAAGAATACACTATACGACTTAACAGAAACACTCCAACCATTAAGCGACCCTAAAATACTTGTAGTTTTAAATTATACCTCTGTACGTAAAACAAAAGACAAATCAAGTGCAAATATTTTAAGGGCGCGTACAATTAAAGTAAGTAAAGAAAGTACTATTTGAGCATTTAGATACAAAAAATACATTAGAAAACCACATGTTTATATTAAAGTAAAAGTAACAGATGGACGGAACTAAAAACGTGCTTACGCACTCACGATTCTGCAGTAATTAAATCGATCAGTGCAGGCAGACCAAGGAGAATTTCTGTAAATTAGGAAACTTCACGATCCCAAACTCTCTATTCACTAATCTTTCATACCCACAAAAATGCATGAAATACATTCTTATTAATATTTCATCCTAACCTATTACCCCTTATTTACTCGAACTTCATGGTAATTTTTTCAAGAGTATAGCCACTACATCATCCCATATTCATCCCACTGCGGGGATACGGCTTCCCCTCAATCGAAGGGGGTTTGGAGAGAAACTGAATCCAAAACCCATCTATGGACAGGCTGCTGTCAACGTTGTTTAACTTGCGTGATCGGTTAGACTGCCATACATCCGCCGTCGAAGTATATAATATATATATATATATTAGGTTGGGGAAAAAGTATTTTCGTATTTTATATGAAAATTCAAAACATTTTTTAATAAAGTTTATTTACATTTAACTAAAGTATGTAGGTGCCATTTTGTTCGATAACTTTTTGCCATCTTGTAGGTAGAGACATGATCCCATTACTATAGAAAATTTGGGACTTCTGTTCAAAAAACCACGACAAGTGGTTTTGGCAGTCTTCTCGTGATGTTAACCTGACATTGCCTAAAGAATTCTGAAGAGACCGAAACAGGTGGAAATCAGAAGGTGCAAGGTCAGGACTATACGGCGGATGCATTAACACCTCCCAGTCAAACTCTCTTAATTTTTGCTGAGTGGCTAAAGATGTGTGAGGTCTAGCGTTATCATGATGAAAAATCACACCCCTTCTGTTAATTAATTCCGGCCGCTTTCTATCAACTTTTTGCTTTAATCTCATCAGTTGTTCACAGTAGAGTTCAAAATCGATAGTCCTGCCTGGCGGTAATAGCTCATAATGAATAATGCCCTTCCAATCCCACCATACACACAGCATCACCTTGTTACGGGTTAACCCGGGTTTTGCCAGAGTCTGTGAAGCCTGACCGGCCTTTGACCACGACCTTTTTCGCACGTTCTTGTCGTACGTGATCCACTTTTCATCACCAGTTATAAGCTTCTTCAAAAACGATTCGCTTTCATTACGTCGTAGAAAAGAATCGCAAATGAGTACACGGTTCATTAAGTTTCTTTCAGTGAGATCGTGAGGCACCCAAATATCGAGCTTTTTAGTGTACCCAGCTTTTTTCAAATGCGCCAAAACTGTTTTGTGGTCAATTCCTAATTCTTCAGCTACGTCGTAACTACTGATATGCCGATCTTGCTCCACTTTTTCAAAAATGGCATCCATTTTATCCGTAACAGGGCGACCAGAGCGACGTGCATCTTTCACATCAAAATTTCCTGATTGAAAACGCTTAAACCAAATTTGTGCTACTCTCACAGACACTGCACTAGGTCCATAAATGTCACAAATTTTTTTCGCAGCTTGCGTTGCATTTTTACCTTTTTTGTAGTAAAATTTTAAAATGAATCAAATTTCTTCATTAGATTCACTCATCTTGACAGTAAAAAAAACAAATGAAAATCACACATTTACCTAATTTGAATTTGGAATTATCTTTTTTAAAATTTAAACTTTTTAAAGATATCAAAACCTGCCAGATACAAATGGTATAACCAAAGAGATTTTTATACAAGTTCATACATACTATAATGCGAAAAGACTTTTTCCCCTACCTATTATATATATATAAGCAACTGGAATTTGTTATTCGCTGTGCTCAGATTTAGTGTATCTGTTCTTCATCGAGGGTCCGTGCTCCCACGATAAAGAGATAAGATTGCGAATGGCTGATGCGTAGGACAATATGTAATAGATCAGTTGTAACCCAAATGAAAATAGGCGCTACGAATAATGGCTCATTTATTGAGATAAGTGTCTATATTAACTTCGTTTCGGGTCGTAGAAATAAATCTCACATATGAGAAAATAATTACGAAATATCAACTAGACTAGCTGTTACTCGCGACTTCGCCCGCGTGGTCATTATTTTATTAAAACTTTTTTCCCCGTGGGCATAAGATGTTCGGGATAAAAATTAGCTTGCGTCACACTTTGACTGTACTCGTACATTGCTTGTAACAGAATAACGAGTCGCTCGGCGTTTTGCTATAACCTAATTTAACAAACTCACGAGCGAACTGGTCTAACATTTAATCGAGAAAAAACACTCATGAGAAATGCGTGAAGCGAGGGATGAAGCACGTCTTTACTGGTTCAAGTTTTCTTGATGTTGTAGTACGTGCATTAGCAGTCTCTGATCCATATGATATTAATTATGAATTTTGACGACTTACGACATTACAACCAACAATAAACGCAAATAAGAAAGAAGTATTATAGGCAAATGCTCACTCACTATTTAACGTTACGTCGAACACAGCAACGAGCATTTGCAGGAATGTTACATTACATCGTAAAGCTCGATGTAATGTTCTAATGTATACTCATCTTAATGTTATAAATGCGAATGTGAATTTATTCGTACAGGAAAGTCGTAGAACGATAAAGAGATGGCTATATTATTATTTCACTTAATTTACTATAAATTACATAACTCGCCTTCTCAGTCTAAAAGGTTTTCTTTAGGTAATTGCTAGCGTAAATAAAACGTCATATTGATAACTTACGTGGCAAAACAATAACATTAACTCTTGTGTAGTTAGAAATGGTTGAAAATAGAATGTACGTGCTGTGGAAACTATAGTATGATTAGAAAGGGACTGTAAGTGGCTCACCCTGATTTTGAGAGTCAAAGCTAACCTAACCTGCACTTGTTGCGCCCTGCCAACTAGCAAAAGAGGGTCTGGCAAAAGAGAGGTAAGGTACAGCATATTTGCAAGCTGCCCGACTGGGGAAGTATCTCACAGAATACCGCTGTCTAATAACAATTCCCTTGAGGGTTGTTGTGTTCCTGCGAGTGAGTGAAGTCACCAGAAATGAAGGATTCTATAACCAACCATGAATATATAATGGCGGTATTCGTTGGATTATTTAATTAAAAGAAATGCAATTAACACAAATAACATATAACACATATAACCAAATAGATTTCACTGTAACGCGAGACGAATGAACTTTAATGCCGTGAGATTTCACTTTCGTTCAACGAAATAAACAATATATCATTCATTATAGTTAAAAATATAATTGATTATCATATACAATATTAAATGAATGCCGTCGCCATATGAGCACAGAATAAAAAAAATAAATTAGAATTGTCTATAACTGCATATAAATCAATAAAGTTCTGCGTACAAATCCGGGTGCTTTTTGAGTCTATGCAGCAGGTGATTAGTTAGACACGAAATATTATGTATTTCTTCTTGTGTTTTGAAATGTCATTAATCACTCTGTTGGATGTAACCATACATCGCAAGCATAATTTACGCACTTGCAATTTAGCTTAGTGTAATGCTAATGCTTAGCAAATGTACACTCTTACTCTGTTGTTTTGTTCCTTGAATATTTTAACCGACTTCAAAAAGGAAGTCTCTGAAATCTAATATTTCATTAATAAACACAATAGCACCGGTGTGAACGGATTTTCGAAACAGTTTTTATATTCAGAATCATATTTTCATTAGAATCTGGTCATGGAATCTGTAGACATTCGATAATAAAGTAAAAATATTAAAGTAAAAATTCGATAATAAAATAAATCGACGTCACTGAAGGATCGATATTTATAAAAGCGTTCATTTCATTACGGTCTATTATTTGTATTTTGCAGGAAAAACTTGAACTGCAATCTCAATATTTTCCCATAAGAACTAAGATATTCCACAGTACTACGTACATATGGACACTACCGCTCTCTCGTGTCGACCTCACCTCCCCTCTGAGACAAATTTGGAACAATTCGTATGGCGCCACATGCGCACAGGCACATACCCGCTTTGCATAGACGTCATTGTTTATGTAATAGTTACCGACGCCACATTTGTATGGAGTGGCCGGGGTGTGGATATATCGAGTCTTAACGATAAACGTCCCAACTGTCGTGTGATCATTTGATTTTATGGTTCTGGATTCACTTCCGTAAACCTCAGGTTTTACTTCAGAGTTACGACAAATGTGAATAAAAATATTTTGGTAAGCTTATGTTTAAAGCCGACGGAGCCCTGCTCTTGCTGCAGTTCACAAGAAAATTTTAAACCTAACGGAAAAACACAGGTTATCTAACTCAAATGCTAATAGTTATTTAAAATTTGTTATATTTCTATAATACTAAGATTTGCTGTATAAGTACTAATAAAAGTTTTAAAATTGTAGATAACAAGAGAAAAGTTCAAACTTTTACCATTAAGCTCCGTTAAGTCACGGGTTTTACTGGAAAATCTTATGAATTACTGTAGTTCGGGCTTTTACAGTAACATATACACTTACTTAGTTAATTTTCATTATAATTATAATATATATAAATTATTAAAAACAATTCAAGAAATAATGTTTATATACAGCCATACAGGGATGGAAGATAAAATGACTGTTGGTTTTTCATGCGTCATTACACCAATTATCTCAACAGGCTTCACATTAAAAGAATGTCTTCCTATTTTTTTTACTTATTTGTTTCTGCTCTGTACTCCTACATAAATAACTCTTGTCGGTATCCGCTATCTATATTGTAAATTTTGCTATATATAGTGTACATATAGTGTGCTACATCAAGAACGTATCCACGTGGCTGAAACATTCTTGGTCTACTTACATAGTTTCTCATATTATATTTCCTTTCTATATGTCTTAACCAGCGGGCCTGCCCCAACTTTGCCTGGGCATATCCCGTTATCCCAAGAGAAATTTTTAGTAACTTTCATTTACTGGTCGGTAAAGGACAGGACCGACCTTCATTTATCTTAAATATAAAAAGCGTGGGGTGGGTAAATGAATAAACTTTCTTTTCAAAAAATCTATATTCTATCTTTCAAAAAATCTCACCCTTTGAAGGTAGGTACCCTACCTCCTCGGTAACCTACCCTCAAAGGGTGAGATTTTTTGAAAATTATTTTGAGAATTATTTCATAATAAAAAAATATGGAGGTTCATACAAACTTTCATCCCCATACTTTATCTCCCTTAACGAAATAATTTTCGTAAAACAAAGTGATACTTTAAATTAGTGCCTCAAACCATGACGATTTACATTTCTAACTTCAAAAATTACAGTTTCATTTAGGGTTTCACCCTATTATATCTCCTTGAACTTTGTTCGACCATATGCTTATCATTTTTAACATTTCAAACTTTAATGACCAAGTTTCATATAAACTTTTCACTTTCATTTTAATCTTTTAGGGGATGAATTTCCAACAATCTCTTCTTCGTGCACACTAGCGTCATAAGAAATGTTTGAGAAACACCTCATGCTTCTAGACCCAGCAGTTTCAGCAGAGCGTTGATCGAGCCCAGTCAGTTTATTCTTTTCATCATCATCAGGTCCATTTTAGTCTCCACTACAGGAGCACGACCCTCTCTCGTCCGTCCTAGACGGAAGGAGGATTTGGCCTACACTCCCCACGCTGGCCAAACGGGTTGGGGAGGCATTTTGATGTATGTTTTTGTGATATATTTCTTATTCTGACCTACTGCTGATTTAATTCATATTATTATTGTCTATTTTTAACATGAGATGGTCATTCTATGCAAATCATATGATACACCGTACATATTTAACCTCGTTGCAATGATGATGCAAATTTGGCCGAGAAATCTTCTTGTATTGCACACTTTCGTAACAATCTGGTGATTGATTACATAAATTTGAATACTGACGCCGTTAAATCCAAATTAAATTCATCCGCGGCATTGGATAAAACACGACGCTCGTTTCTGATATATTACCGAAATGATGATTAAACGGCCATTGCGTTCGCATGGCGTCTGCATCTGGGCCGAGTTGTATCATAATCCAACGTTATGCATATTGCTCATTTAACTGATATAAAATTATCTTGCAAATATTGGCAACTTTCGAATTTTGTTAATTACATTCCAATACGATCTCATAATAAATAATTTATATTTCGTTCACTTTGACCTCAGTTAAGTATGTAAGACTTGATAAATTATTTTTGATGTGGTATTTTTATTACAATAGATACTTACTCAATATTTCGTAAGAACAAGACAGGAGCTTGCCAGAATTATAGTCGATGCATAAGGATGTCATAAAGTAGGTAAGGCTTCCTGTCCAAAAAGTAAATAAAAAACCTGTTTTATTATTTTCCATTACTGGTTGAAAGAGGGAAGCAAATTTTAAAACAATTCTTCTTGTTAACTATTGGCCTTGTTTCTTGTTGTTTACTAACAAGCTCACGGTTTACCTGATATGATTTAATTCCGTATTTGCCTATAGACGTTTGCAACACAAGGAATTTTGCGGGAAGGTGATCTCTCTCACTTATGCCTAATGATCTCACTCGCTGGCGGGAATATTCCCTCTGTAGAATTATTATTCGGCTACAGTCTTCTGTAAAAAGGAGATGGGAAGGGCTGCCCCTAATTAAACATAATTGGGGCCCTAACTTTCTTTAAGCAGATCTTAATTTGGCATATGTGGGTTCAGTTGTCTGCAGTTCTAAAGATAGTGCTGAGCTACTTATGCTTCAATAATAACGTATAATTATTATGCCAAAATCTCCTGATCCTGATTGCTTTATAGCTTGACCGACTGATCAAGGCCGAGTCGAAACTGCTTATTGACATGAAATTATCCCTTCGGCCATGTTGTTTGCAACAATTTTTATAGTGATTTATGTTCAAAAGAATGACGAGAAGTTTTAAATAAAATTATTATGTAGATATTCTCCAAATTATATGAATATTTATCAACACTTAAGGGATAGCTCTTACTCAATGCTTTCAGCTTTCTTCGTATACAAATTACTCCTGGCTACTCTTGAGATCTGAAGAGCACGATGGCGTCGTTGCGCGTGTCAGTCTAATCGATCACGGTCTATGAATGGGTTTATTTACGTCGAACCCCTCCGTACTTCGGAGGGCAAGTTAAGCCGTCGGTCCCGGTTGTAATCATTAGATGATAGTTGTTAAGCCAAGTCACTGACCTTTGCACGGCATGAATATACTTACGTCCGCCATCCCGCAGTTGAGTAGCGAGGTGGAGTATGTTCTAAACCTCTCCGATTGATTTCGATTCGCATTATAGACCTATAAATTATAGGCTACTACTACTCGAGGAGTTTCCTCCTTAATCTGTTATCCCTATTTCGACAGAAGTGATTAGTCTACTGTCGCATCATCAGTTATTTTAAAAAGATTCAGTAGTTCTAAAATGTATCATGCAGCCCTTTGCAGGACTTCACAAATTAACCGAAATCATTGGAGCGTGACACGTGGCCACAAGCGCCCTCATTTTTCCGTCTTATTATCGTAATTAACTCCATATAAAACTGCCTGGCAATTATTTTAATGCTTATTAAACACGTGTGCTGAGTGGAGCGTGAGTTTCGGTTTACCGAGCGTCCGTTCCGCGCGCAATTATCGCCATTGATTCTGTGGTCGTAGGTACTACAAAAATTGGGCAGGTGTCCACTGCACACGAAACAATACTTTCCCATGATTTTAAGTATTAGTGTATTTATTGTTATCCAATTATCGTCTGATATTGTATTTTAATGACTTCAAAAAAGAATAGGTTCGCAAGCCGACTGTATCTTTTTTAACCGACTCCAAAAAGGAGGTTGTCAATTCGGCTGTATTGTTTTTTTTAATGTTTGTTACTTAATTACTCCGTGATTTATAAACCGATTTGAAAAAACTTTTTTTATTTGAAAGTATACTTCCAGATTGGTTCCATATTTTTTTCATCATAGCCTGTATCTACCTACTGTTAGGTTTGTTATTTCATTTCTCCGTCATTTAAAAACCGATTTGGAAAAACCTTTTTTTATTTGAAAGAGTATACTTACAGATTGGTCCCATATTTGTTTCATCATCATCAGCATAATATAATATTATTTATGTATTAGAATTTGGACATATATTATAATAATGTAAATAACAACATGACAATCAGGATCCTCCAATTTTTATAGACTTCTAGAGGGGGCCTCTGTGCGGAGGATCTATACCTTCGCGCACCCTCTCAAATGACCGGGCTCTAGAGAACGGGTTTCCCCTCAATCGAAGGGGTTTAGAGCATACTCCACCACGCTGCTGAACTGCTAGTTGGCGGAGTCCAGTGTTTTCAATCCGCCCAAAGGCTACTCACTTGGCTTAACGACTGTCTTTAAAGATAACAACCAGGGACCGACGGCTTAACGTGCTCTCCGAAGCACGGAGGAGATCGAAATAAATAAACCCATCCATAATCAGGCAACGGTCGATGTTGCGTAACTTGCGTGATCGATTAGACTGACATGCACCACGACGCCATCGAGCTCCTCAAATAAGTACAATAAAATAAACGAGAATCTTGTGAATTTATTTGTAACTCGCAAATTGCCATCCCCGCTATCAACTTAGTACATTATCAGGAACACAAACTTGCAACTCACAACAAGGCAAGACAACACAACGCATTGATATTTACCTATTCAAACACTGCAAGAGATATTTGAATAAATTTATTACTAGCCATGTGGATTCATCATCTTTAGTGACTAGGTACAGGAACATAAATTGAACGACTCGTTAAGGTACGTTTCCACTTAGCATTCTGAAAGAGCATTCGTAGTAAATGAAAATGCTAAGAGCGAATGTTCTGAAAAACATGACAGGAATGTTCTAAGCTTCTTAGTGTTTAATCCTTCGATCATTAAGGTTTGATCACCAATCAAGCGCATTTAAACGCCGAGCGAATGCTCAGAATAAATATTCAAAACGCGCTAACGACAGCAAATGTTCTAAGCGAATGGTCAAAACATTTGTTCATTCGCTCTGAGTGCTTAGTCCGAGTTTGCAACATCGATCATGTCAACGTAAACAATCCGACCGAATAGAGAAGAACTCTCATGTTGTGAATATAAGACGTGTGTTACATATCAAAATTATGTAGTGTAAGTGGTTCATCAACATCTTTGAACCAAAGCCAACTTCACCTGCACGCGGTGCACCCTGCTGACTGACAAACGAAGCTATGGCGAAAAGAAAGGTAGGGAGCTTAATTGTAAGCTACCCGACTGGGGAATGTACCTCCACCTCACAGAATACCGTAGCCAAATAACAATTCCCTTGAAGGTTGTTGTGTTCCTGCGAGTGAGGGAGGTCAGCAGAAAGGAAGGAGATGCTGCGTTTGCAGCGGGGGTGGTGGCGCGCGAGCAATGTTTTATGTTGCGAGCGCTAGTATGGCTGCGGTAGCCGCTTCACATCAGGCGGGCCGTATGCTTGTCTGCTATGTCACCCAACGTGGTATAAAAAAAATTGTGGCTTACTTGCTCACCCCAACTAATTTGTATATGTAACATGCGTCTGGTAAATTCATAATATCTATCTTTTTCTCAATTTGGTCGGCTTGTAAACGTTGACACGTTATTGTGACCAGACAAACTCGCACTAAGCACTCAGAACATTTGCTCTCATTTATACCCGCGAAATAACGAATGCTCCTTCAGAACACTAAGTGTAAACGCAGCTTTATAGTAAAGGCCATATTTTACAGCAAACAGCAACATAGAATCTAATTTTACAAAAACATTAGACACCAGAACGCTGCACCGTACTCGTACTACGAATATAGAGAGAATCGGGCACCGTACTACAGTAAAAAGATTTACGTTGAACACTTGGACCGATTTATGACTGCAAAATTGCAAATAAATTTGTTACGAAGATTATTAAATTAATACGACAGTAATTGTGGTATAATATGTCCAATATAAGTTACGATAGATAATAGCTGAATGTTAAGCAAGAACGCAGAAAGATATTACTGTAATAAAATATAAATATTTACGTTTGTTTGGATAATGTTCATAATCGTAAGTAAGTAGAAATAAACATTACACCAAGGCAATGTCAAATAATTGCTATTTAATAGTTGATTTCGGCCAACTTTTCTAAAGGAAAGAAAGAAAGAAGGGCTGGTAGCGGATCGGCGACCTCTTGGTGTTGCTGATCTCCATACATCATCATACCCACATGGGTATGATGTAAGGCAATCACCACCGGTCAATGATATTTACCAATTCAAACAATTTTATTTGATAGGGGGGGGGGGGGGATAAAAAAAACTTACCAATATATAGTGTTAATTTCTATGCATTTGATCAAAATATTTTAAATGAAAAAAAAAACTGTTGTTACCTGTTTTTAGTGTATGTGGTGTAAGTGGCTCATTTTTGAGCCAAACTCAGGTTGACTTTGGCTAAAAGATGATAATGAGCCACTTACATGTGGTGCACCCTGCTGATTGACAAAGGCTTTGGCAAAAGACCACCGTGTTTATAAGCTGCCCGTCTGGGAAAATACATGCACCTTACAGAATAACGCGGCCAAATAACGATTCCGTTGAGGGATGGTGTGTTCCTGCGAGTGAGTGAGGTCATCAGGAAGAAAGGAGATGCTGCAATGGCAGCAGAGGTGGCGTGGCGCGCGAGCTATAATTTCATATTGCTAGCGTTTATATGGCTACACACTGTGGCTACACATCAGGCAGTCCGTATGCTGTTTGTCACCCGACGTAGTGTATATCGGATTTTTAAATAATGTATAAAATAATTAGCATTTTGGCATTCAAGTGTTACTCATTGGGAATATCATAAATTCATAATCTAAAATAAGATATGATTTATTTTACCCGACCACATAACACTTATTTCAGTATTCTATTTACCGGACCATAATAAATCAACACACTTGAAACTCCGTTTCGTTTGTATATTAGGTATCATTTATTGCAAAAGTTAACATATTCAGAAAAAAATAATCGCGCATTTTTTCTATGGCATCATTATAATTTTGGAAATGTTTGACATATTATAAATGAAACCTTATCATAACATATTATTTATAAATAATTGTTTAATCATATCTGCATTGGTAATGTCAAGGATTGCAGTGTTTGTTTGTACTGTTTTTAACAGCTATTTATCAATTGCTTTCCGGACAACAAAACTGCATAATAAAATTATTCATACTATAAAAAACATTGGTAAAAAAATTATTATTTCCGCGAATTGTTAATAACGCAACTAAACAACTACTACATATATGCGAATATGAGTGTGTAAGTGGCTCACCAGCATCTTTAGAGCCATCATTAGAGACACCACGTGGTGCACCCTGCCGATTAGCTAATGAAGCTCTCGCGAAAGAGTTTTAAGGTCCCTATATCGGGCCCATTTGGGAAAGTGCCTCCTAAGTAGAATTGTCGTGGTTTTATGAATGAGTGAGTGTGAGAAAAATATGCGATAGTATCAGTGGTCTATTACCCCTTACGGTAACCGCTCTCTATCAGGCTCAAATACTCATTTGAGTATTTGAGCCTGATAGAGAGCGGTTACCGTAAGGGGTATAAACTAGGAGTAAACTTCACAGCAACTTACGAAATATTATAGAAGCAGAGGTACTAACAGTATTTATACTATACACGACTTCGTCATCGAAAAATAAATAGCGCAGTTGATTCAAAAGTATTTAACGAAAGATTCGTATTTAACGAGTATGTACTGTGCTATCTCTCAACATGACAACAATAGCACTTTCATTACACTTTCTCATAATTAGCAGTCCACAACTCTTTCATTGGGCTCTAGGATTTTTTTTTATACTACGTCGGGTGGCAGACAAACATACGGCCCGCCTGCTGTGAAGCGGTTACCGTAGCCATATTAACGCTCGCAACATAAAATATCGCTCGCGCGCCGCCACCCCTGCTGCCATCGCAGCATCTCCTTCCTTTCTGGTGACCTCACTCACTCGCAGGAACACCACAGCCCTCAAGGGAACCGTTATTTGACTGCGGTATTTTGTGAGGTGGAGGTACATTCCCCAGTCGGGTAGCTTACAATTACGCCCCCTAGCTCTCTTTTCGCCAGAGCTTCGTTTGTCAGTCAGCAGGGTGCACCCGGTGCGGTGCACCGCGTGCAGGTGAACCACTTACACCCTAAAAAGAGGAATAGGATGTAATTGTTTTATTAAATTTCTAGCGGCCGTACGCAATTTCGTACGCGCGTATCCCGGTATGCGGTATCGTGTATCCCTATATTAGAATTTTCAAAAATTCTTTCATAGCAATGCTTACGTCATAATAACTATCTGCATGCCAAATTTCAATCCAATCCGTCCAGTCGTTTGATGTGAGTTGGTCAGATTGAGGTCAATCAATCGTTGGTCATCCATTACACAACCCCTTATGAGGGTTAGGAGATCCGTGCTGGGCTACAGCCCCTCTATGGAGGTTTCCTTCGCTAATGTAAATACTAGTGTCCGACCGAATATTCGGTTTCGGTTTCGGTTTCGGTCGAGTTTCGGCAAAAATAACGAGTTTCGGTTTAGTTTCGGTTTCGGCGGCAAACCTGCCGAAACTACTACCGAAACCGAAACTTCATTCGGGAGTTCCCGCGCTGTGCTCGGTCATGTTCGGCGCAGTAAATTCCATCCAAGCGACGAAGACATTTTGCCGCGTCCACGTGCCTAATCATGTCGTGACTTGATTGCGTTTGCAGTGCGTTTTGTTTGTTGTTTGTGACTTTTCGTGTGATTTCTTTTGAATTCGGTAAGTTTTATCATGTGATATTGTATTAAGGGTAGGTAGTAAACATAATAATTTAGTATAACTTTTTTTTTTTATACTACTTCGGGTGGCAGACAAGCATACGGCCCGCCTGATGTGAAGCGGTTGCCGTAGCCATATTAACGCTCGCAACATAAAATATCACTCGCGCACCGCCACCCCCGCTGCCAACGTAGCATCTCCTTCCTTTCTGATGACCTTACTCACTTGCAGGAACACAACAACCCACAAGGGAGTTGTTATTTGGCTGCGGTATTCTGTGAGGTGGAGGTACATTCCCCAGTCGGGTAGTTTACGATTACGCTCCCTACCTCTCTTTTCGCCAGAGCTTCGTTTGTCAGTCAGCAGGGTGCACCGCGTGCAGGTGAAGTTGGCTTTGGTTCAAAGGTGTTGATGAACATCTTACACCCTAAACTAATGCGTAGATTATAGTAGAATCAAGTCTAACATAACTAACTGAATATTTTGTGGTTAATTTAACTCATTCGGTAATGCTATACGTAAACAAACAATAGTTAGGTACTTGGTACTTACTATAGTGCATTAGTGGTGATAATATTAAAGATTTAGAGTTTTAACGTTCAATTTAATAATTATAACCAAGTATCTAGCAATTATAACGTAACATAACGTAATTATTATTATTATTTTTATAATACGTCGGGTAGCAGACAAACATACGGCCCGCCTGATGTAAAGCGGTTACCGTAGCCATATTAACGATCGCAACATAAAATATCGCTCGCGCGCTGCCACCACCGCTGCAGACGGAGCATCTCCTCCCTTTCTGGTGACCTCACTCACTCGCAGGAACACGACAACCCTCAAGGGATTTGTTATTTGGCTGCGGTATTCTGTGAGGTGGAGGTACATTCCCCAGTCGGGTAGCTTACAATTACGCTCCCTACCTCTCTTTTCGCCAGAGCTTCGTTTGTCGTTTGTCAGTTAGCAGGGTGCACCGCGTGCAGGTGAAGTTTTTTTTTTTATACTACGCCGGGTGGCAGACAAGCATACGGCCCGCCTGATGTGAAGCGGTTACCGTAGCCATATTAACGCTCGCAACATAAAATATCGCTCGCGCGCCGCCACCCCCGCTGCCACCGCAGCATCTCCTTCCTTTGTGGTGACCTCACTCACTCGCAGGAACACAACAGCCCTCAAGGGAACCGTTATTTGGCTGCGGTATTCTGTGAGGTGGAGGTACATTCACCAGTCGGGTAGCTTACAATTACGCTCCCTACCTCTCTTTTCGCCAGAGCTTCGTTTGTCAGTCAGCAGGGTGCACCGCGTGCAGGTGAAGTTGGCTTTGGTTCAAAGATGTTGATGAACCACTTACACCCCCGAAAGGTGGCTTTGATTCAGAGATGTTGATGGACCACATACACCCCCAATTATAAGAAACTAGCGACCCGCCCCGGCTTCGCACGGGTGCAATGCTGATACTAAATGTACTACAGAAGGTCTTTGCGCTTTGTCCTATCCAGTCCTTCCCCAGTTATAGGCACACGCCGCCGGCTCCGCGGCCGGTACCGCCACAGCCGTTATGTCCCTGCATTTTAAATGTGTAATATCTTCTAAACTATTCATTTAAATTACATGCTGTGAAGGGCCATATTGATCTATATTAAATGCGCAATGTATTTAAGGTACTTAATTGGATAAGGGTTAATTCTGTATTGCTTAAAATCGCTTCGTAAATAAGGCATTATTTCTTGTAAAAAGCAAAGGATAAAATAACGGTTATTGTGTGTTACCACTAAGAGATAGACATATACCATCGCGAACTTTTTTGTAGACCATTTTAAGGTGAACAATACTGTACTACATTATTTTGATCTATCTCGTTGGGTTCAGCCAGCGTTTGCAATGAAAGAGCAAAAAAATGTGTTTATTTACGACATCACATTAGAAACCTCTAAATTATCAGTGTTTTTCTACTATGTTATGCATATATTATACATATAAACTTTCCAGTTGAATCACTCTATCTATTAAAAAAAACCGCATCATAATCCGTTGCGTAGTTTCAAAGATTTAAGCATACATGGGGACATAGGGACAGAGAAAGCGACTTTGTTTTATACTATGTAGTGAAGTGTAGGTACTTTTCTTATAATTGGGGGTATAAGTGGGTGGGGTGTAAGTTAGATAATTGTTTCGTAAAAGTTTCGGTTTCGGTTTCGGTTTCGGCCGAAACTGAGACTGTTGCCGAAATTCGGTTTCGGTTTCAGTTTCGGTCGTAAAAACCAGTTTCGGTCGGACACTAGTAAATACATATAGGGCGTTGTGTTATCTTACTGACTTAAGATTCATATGCTAAACTATAGTTTTTTTCCTAGATAGCGCGGTCGACGTCGCCCACGAGTTATTTGTATGTTTGTCCATCAGGCAGGCGTGCGTGCAAGGGTGCCAGAGATTGAAGTCAGTCAGGAACGGTTGCCTTTTATATATACAAAATTAGCCCTCTGCTATTCGGCGTATCAACATAAAATATACACCAGATTTTAAATGAGATCTCCAGTATTTACAGCTGTGAAAATTGTGTTTTTCGTGTAGTCCTCCGCTAAAATAAACAATTTATTCTTACTACATTTTTTTACTACATATTGACAAGCCCGGTGGTCGAATGGCTAGCAACTTTGACTCGGAGGTCGCGGATTCGATCCCCGCACAAGACAAACATTTGTGTGCATGAACATGTCTGTTTGTTTTGGTCTGGGTGTTTTCTATGTATTATAAGTGTGTATTTACAAAAAAAATGTATTTAAATACATTTATCACGTGTCTAGTACTCATAGTACAAGCTTTGCGCTTAATTTGGGACTAGACGACGACGACTTGTGTAAATTGACTAGAAATATTTATTTTTATAATTGCTCCGCTAGTAATTACAAACCAAAATGTACATATAAATAAGGCCGCGTACAGTCGCTTACAGATTTATGTCAAACAGTTTAGAATAGATGAGTTTGAGATGAGTTTACGAGAGACGAGATTGGCGTACTCATTAGCATTGGCATGAATGCGCCTCTATCGACACAAATATGCCGGGTATGACTGACTCAGCTTGATGGGCTTTGTTCTGCACTCGCTGTTAATTAAACATCCATCAATTTGTCACAGCATTCCAGGGGTCCATTGTTCAAGCAAACGTTATTTATGGCGTTTAAGTTATGTAATATTAATTGGTAATTATCGACCAAAGCACGAATCTTGGGAATTTGGAATCATGCTGATTATTATATCATACACAATTATTATTTATGTCAATCTTATACCATTTGGACTATGGAACTGATAGTTATACAGATTATTTAAATTTTTTGTATGACACTAAAATATATTTTCTACCAACTTATGATATTTTATATATAGGCGCACATCACGGCAGTAAAAATTTACTACAAAGCGTTTACTCCATACCTACGTATTTATACATGCCGTACGCAAAGAAGGGCAAAAAACGTGAATATACAGGTATGTGTTTTATCCACTACTAACAACTTTTCTATAATTGTTTTTGATGAGCACTAACGTCTTGCCGCAACGGTTAATGACGCGGGAGTTTCGGGACTGAGTGAATGTCGGACAATTACCTTGCTTTCTTCTTGCCACAATTGCGATAGGTAAAACGCATCTATAAGTAAAACATCCACCTGATAAAAGGTGATTCTACCTACATATAAGAAATCTTCAACATCTACTCATAATCATCACTGTTGGAATACGGGTCTCCTCTCAATCGAAGGGGTTTGGAGCATACTGCAACACGCTGCTCAAATTCGGGTTGGTGGATGCCAGTGTTTTCAAGCCGCCCAAAAGCCATTTAATGACTACAGCCGGGACCGACGTCTTAACGTGCCTTCAAAAGCACGGAGAAGCTCGAGATAAATAAACCCATCCATAGACAAGCTACGGTGGACGTTGCTTAACTTGCGTGATCGATTAGACTGACACGTGCAACGACGCCATGAAGCTCCTCTTCGCCTGATTCTAATTACATATAAGAATTCGACTGCAAATAATACCCCATCAGAAAATCTGAATGTGTATTGTACATTATCACAAGTACCTAAAAGGCATGTTGATAAGTAATGTGGCCCACAAGGTTGCCGCGGGCCATGATCTAGTGATTCTGCTCGTGTGTATTGTATTCTTACTTTAATGCACTAATGGACACCATGTTTTCATGTTCCTCTAGACAGCATATGGGCGGATAAAATGATCGATCCATCCATTGAAGTGTTATCTACGTAAAATATCAATTGTTTCCCAGTTGTTACATATGATGATGGCTTTATTACTAGAGACAAAATGTGAACAACTTGTACACGCTTAATTGATATATTTTTTTAGAGTTGTCTATTTGAATATCGAGAAAATGTTTATTTATAACGAATTCCGATTACGGATGTTTATCAAAGAACAAATTCTGTTTTGTATATAGACCAATCCATATTTAGGGCCTCCGTATCTCAAAAGGAAGATGATACGAATTATAAAGAAGCATTTATTAGTTAAATAGGTAGAACTACCAAAAAAAAAAAAAAAGATTTTTTTTAACTCAGATATGCTTTATGATCTTTATGATTGTCATTTTTTTCAATTTCTTTTTTGTGTATTAAAATAGGAATATTAGTAACATTAGTCCCACTCACTCTTAGCCACGTGATGTAAAATTATTATATACCTAGTAAAAACCGATACGAACATTACAATACATACATTACTTGAGCCTCCCATAAACTCATTTATTTATTCGAAGTGTAATTTTAAGTCGAATAATATGAAATAAGTGAAATCTCACTGACAAAGCTTGTTGGAATTGTATTTTGCAATTTGTCCGAGTTGTAAAAACCGTAGGTACCTAGGCATCATTTGCTAGTAAAGTATTTCCAATTATTCTCAAATAGGCAAAGACGTAAACTTGAGCAACGCCTTAATGATGACACTTGAACATAAAGTGTTGTGAAAGGGTTAGCTCGCGGGGCTACGGGTCCCTCGTAAATAAATAGAAGTGTACTGTTTGTGCTAATGCGCGATATAAACGCATAATTCATCAATTGAGTTATAAATTTGTTACCGAGTACGAATAGCGCTCGCAGTTCGATGTGAACGTGGGCTGAAAGCGGAATACCTGGCTTAACTAATAGCTAGGCGATATAAACCTTGTTGCGGAGTTAAGCTAGGTGTTGTGGAACATAGTAATTCTATGCGGCTCATTACAAGTAACAGTGTTGAAAATAAATGTACAGAAGCATGTCCATTGACGCGTCATACACCAACGCATGCAAAAAAGAAATATTTACCAATGGACAAATTATGCAATTGATTCACTGCATAATATTGCATCAAATGATGATGATCACGGTATATTAATTATATCAATTTTAATGCAGCGTATCTAATGTAAATATTAATGGGTAATGATGATATTTTATACTGTGAATACTTATCATGAGGGGCTGTTGCTGATAGATGACAGTCGTTAAGCGAAGACAATGGTTTTAGCGCGGCTTGTAAACACTGTCTTCCGTCAACCCGCAGTTGAGCAGCGTGGTCGAATATGCTTTAATCTTTGTTTGAAGGGAGACACGTATCCCAGTAGTAGGATGAACATGGGTTGAGATGAGACTTATCATAAAATAAAAATTGATGTAAAGTAAAGTGTTACAAAAGTTTTCGGATATAAAATGGTCGGACTCGGGGTCGATTGCAAGAAGGAAGTCAAGAAAATGTAAACAATATATTTATCTCTATTATGAGAATTAAATTGGATTCAGATGGACATCATTACATATTTATGTTTATAAATTCTATTACATAACTGCGTATAATTTCTGAAAGTGCAATATTGTCTAGATAATAAAATAAAAAGGTTATAAAATTGGAAATCAACCTCTGTTTATAACTTCAAAAGTAAGAAACGTTAAATTGATGTTTGCGATGCAACGTCTAGACACGTCCGGCTAAAACAAGTTCTACCGATTCGTTCTCGTAATATCGGTGTAATTTATTTAATGTTAGAAATAGACCTCGCTCAGCGCCACAAAGAATATTGGCTTTCACAACGGAACCTGGCAAATTTATGTGCCGCGAGATTCTGCTAACAGAACGCTCACTGTATATACCACGGGAACAAAGCATAACCACTCCAGTAACTCGATTTGAAAACTGATGTCGATGTGCACATCAATATTTATTCAGTCTCATTGCACTAAAACTTACTCTGATTATCATTTTGTTTGGAATATTTACGTAAGGTTTTAAATGTTCTTATCTTGAATATATATAATCATAACTATTTGTGAGAACTTATGAATAATTCAGGCACAAACCTGTCATAAACTTCTTATTACTGATTTTTATTCATAACTTGATGTCATAAGTTTGAAAGAGATTTGATATACCTATTTATTTAAAGACAGATTGAGATGTTGACAAAATATTTCCTTTGAATGTCTGTAGATAGGTACATAACATGTTTCATACTTAGTTTTTTTCACTATCGTCGACGCTAACCCTAATTCATCTCACTGCTGGGATACGGGTCTCCCCTCAATTGCAGGGGTTTAGAGCATACTCCACCACGTACTCAACTGCGGGTTGTTGGAGGTCAGTGTTTTCAAGCATCCTAAAGGCTAGATAGATAGATAGATAGAATATGCTTTATTTGCATAATACAAATTTAAAGTACAGTGAATCAATAAATTATTACAGACAGTTGACTTGTATATATGCAACAAGGCGGCCTTATTGCTGAGAGCAATCTTTTCAAGGCAACCTTAAGGTAACGAATTTGTGCATGAAGTGGGCAGGAATCGCAAATCAAAAGAATATAATGAAAAATTTAAGTATAGATAAATAAATGAATAATAAATAAAATACATACACTACAGATTGTAAAATATATAATAAATAAATAAATAATAATAATACATACACTACATACATATTATAAAATATATAATAAATACATAAATATTAATATTATAAAATGTCAGTTTACTGAAGTTAAAATTAAAGAGCGAGGAAATGATCTTTTACTTGTTTTTTGAAACTATCTATAGACTTTGCAGTTCTAATAGCTACAGGTAAGGAATTCCAAAGTCTGATAGCTTGAACGTTAAAAGATTGATTGAAAAATTTGGAAGAATGAAGAGGTACCAAAAGAGTAAGGTTCTCGGTGGAACGTAGAGATAGACCATGTGAAGAAGATGAAAAGGCGAAGCAGTCTTTAAGATATGAAGGAGCTTTAGGATTGAAGAGTATAGTATATAGAAAGGATAAAATGTGCATATTCCTACGCTGGCGTATAGAAAGCCATTTAAGTTGTTGCCGATAGTGGGATACGTGGTCATACTTTCGTAAGCCATAAATGAATCGGATGCACAAATTTTGTAGACGTTCTAATTTATTCAGTAACTCCACATTAAGATCCGGATACGACACATCAGCGTAGTCGAGGATAGGCAGGAGTAGGGATTGCGCAAGAGCAACTTTAGTGGCAGTGGGTAAAAAATTTCTGAGACGACGAAGAGACGCAGAAGCCGCAAACATTCTCCTGCTGACCTCAGCCACGTGAGCCCTCCAGGATAAAGTGGAATCAAAAATAACTCCGAGGTTTTTGACCGACGTACTAAAAGGAATACAGATACCATCAAACACAACTGAAGGAATTTGTGAAACATCAAGCCTGGACATAAACGTCGGACTGCCTATGATAATAGTTTGCGACTTTGTTGGATTTACTGTCAGTCCGAAACGTTTACCCCAAGATGAGATCAGCTCTAGGTCATTATTAGTTTGTAAAACAGCATGCGCAATATTGTCAAATGATGCCTGAGTATAAATCTGCAAATCATCTGCATAAAGATGGTAAGAAGAAGAAAGTGTGGAAGTTATTGAGGTAATAAAAACAGCAAATAACAAAGGAGACAGCACACCACCCTGCGGCACGCCAGCAGTTGTGTCACACCAAGTGGAATTGGAGGTATCTATTTTAACACGTTGCCGACGCCCGTACAGGTAATTATGAAACCAATCAAACACTGCTGGAGATATATTAAGAGAAGAGAGAACTCCTAAAAGAATGTCGAAGTCAACTGCATTAAAAGCATTACTAAAATCAAGTAAAGTTAATACTGTGAGCTGATGATTTTCCATACCACATCTAATATCGTCAGTAATCTTGACCAAAGCAGTAGCCGTACTATGACCAGGACGAAATCCGGATTGGAAGGGATTATGAAGGTTGTTGGAGGTGAGGAAGGAATTCAACTGCCAATGGACTAGCCTTTCTAAAACTTTTGAGAGGAAGGGGAGTATAGAAATAGGACGATAGTCACTGAAAGCAGAAGGATGAATCTTTTTAGGTAATGGAATGATCTGTGCTTCTTTCCAGCACTCAGGAAAAGAACCATTCAAGATCGAAAAGTTAAGGATTTTTGTCAGGACGGGAACAAGGAGATCAATTAGAGGAATTATCATTTTACGGCTAATGCAGTCACCCCCTACAGCATTAGATGTGATGGACAGTATACTTCTCTTAACATCACAATCAGTGAATGGTTTGAAAGCAAACGGGGAGTGGTCGGGAGGTGATATCAAAGAAAGTTGATGTAAAGTATCGGTTTTGACTTTTTTGTCAAGAAAAGAGCACGATGAGAAATGATTATTTAATGAGTCTAAGTCAAGATCAGAAATACAAGTATTGCGAGATTTGCCAACTCCCATAGTTCTAAGAAATTTCCAAACTTTCGCTTGGTCCTCATTTTCGACTGATTGATGAATATGGCGTCGCTGTGCATCCCTACACACCTTATTGCAGTGATTTCTTGCTCTGTAATATTTATCTCGCTTAGTTATGTTTGATGGATCTGCTTTATAACGAGCTTTGGTCCGATTTTTTGTATCGCGGAGCAACCTGATCTCATCTGTTAACCAGGGAGCAGGAAGATGTTTGATTTTTACAGGACGAATAGGTGCATGGACATCATAGAGCTGTATGAGTAGTTCATTAAAAATGTTTACTTTTTCGTCAATTGTATCAGCTCTATCAATGCTACACCAGTTTATTTCCTTCGCGTCGTTGCGTAATTGGTCAAGATCCATACCACTAAAGTTACGCTGCAAAAGGATCTTGGGTTTAGGCTTCGGCTACTGACTTGGCTTAACGATTGTCATCTAGGGATCGACGGCTTCACCCATAATAATAAAGATAAATAAAGCCATCCATGGACAGGCTACGGTTGATGTTGCTTGCCTTATGTGACCGATTAGACTGCGACACGCAACGACGCTCCTCGATGATTTTTCACAAACACCTCAAAACATTTACTTTCACAAGTAATGCAACGATTCCACCTGCACTGCATTGCATTAGACGTATGCCTTATCCAATGCGCGATATACAATTTTTGCAGGTAAATAATCTAGCAAAGGTGCTTAGAATTATACAGGAATATAGTGAACCAGTAATTTTGCAGCCCACTAGCACGTTTCCCTAGTATCGCCGTAAGCCAATTCCGTTACTAGGTATTATGAGTGCTCCTCGATGGTTTGCACCTGTCTTGAAAAACCGTTCTTGTAATTACACTAATTGTTCCATCATACACATATTTCTAGAGTATTATCATCTGTTTTTGCTGTGACTGCATTAATTAGGTACGTGAGGCATGTGCTTGTGTATGTACTAAACTAAGGGTGGAGTCCTTAGGACTAGCAATGACGTACCTATTTACGGCCGCTATTTTTATCGTTACTAAAGTCTTTATTTGATCTATATCTCATGGTTGTTTGTAATCTAATGAGTATGTACTTTATAACGATGATATTTGAAACTGAATATTTTTCTTTTCCATATATTGAGTGGAAAATATCTTTGGGGATAAATTGTAGTATATTCTGAACTGAGATAGACACGATATCAATATTCATAGCGAGTAAGTATATCAGTCACCATAATTGACGAGTTCGGTGGTCAAATCGTTAGCAATGGCCAATTTGAGTCCGCGGCCGTGGGTTTGATCCCGGCACAAGAAAAATATTTGTGCGCATTATGAATGTGTTAAATTAATACTGTGATAATGCTGTAAAAATGCTTGTCATCTTAAATAAGGAATTTATATGCTAACTTTTTGTACCTAAATGTATCTAAATGATCTGAATTTCAGCATTTCTTCTCCCTCTCTCACTGGCATCGTAAACTTTTGAAAATAGTTTAAAAAACACGAATACGGTTCCCCAGTCATAGTGCTCATATAGAATCATTGATAAATAAATAATTTTCATTCAATCTCATATCACCTCAGCACACGTCATTTCAGCTGACCTCACTTCGTTTCATAAACTTAGAGAAAATCAAGATTATGTCGGCTGTCCTTACCTACCTATTCCAGTCATAGTTTCTTTTTAATACTACGTCGGTGGCAGACAAGTATACAGCCCGCCTGATGTGGAGCGGTTACTCTAGCCATATTAACGCTCGCAATATGAAATATCGCTGTCTCCCTCTCTGAATATCCCTCAAGGGAATTGTTATTTTGCTGCGGTATTCTGTGAGAAGCAAGTACGTCCCCCGTCGAGCCGCTTACATAAAAATACTGTATCCCACATCTCTTTCGCCAGAGCTTCTTTCGCAAGTCGGCAGTGTGCACCACGTGCAGGTGAGGTTGGCTTTAGCTCTAAAGATCGTGGTGAGCTACTTACACCCCAAAATAGTTGTGAACTCTTCTCGAAATTATTGACGAGTATTTCAGTCTGGGGCAAACAGACCATTTCTAGAATGAGGATTTGTACTGACCAAGTCAGATCAATGCTTATGGGAAGTTGGGAAATATCTTTTTGTTCAATATATCTTGATATCTCAAAACGAAAGTATTCGATCAGTGTGTAATTCGTAGTAGAAGTAGAATTATCAATATTAGTGCCCTTAGCCTCGCCGGCTAAAGTAGCATGACAAAAGCTTCAGTATGGCAACGGCCCCTCACAATATTTTTCTTTTGTAATAAATACTACATAGTACTATTACTTATACTGTGATAATACTTAGGCTTACTCTTGTCTCATTTGATAGCGTTAGACTATTGTTTGCGATAAAAATATTTTTTATTAGTTTTATACACCTTCGTGTTAAATCTCATTACTCGATTTTGGATAAGACTGTTGCTATGTTTTATATTATTTTATTACTGGAGTTGTTGCTGTATATTTACTGAATGGAATGGAATTAATCGTTGCCAATTATTTATGTGAGTGTTATAAGCTCAGTTTCTCAAATTTGTTTCATCAAAACAAATTTGAGAACCTGAGCTGTTTATTTATAATATATGCGTTCAATCAAGCAGATCTAATAGATATACGGACAAGAATTCGAAAAAATGTTGTTTTGACTTCTATTTGAAGGCAGACAACCTCATCACCACTCCTTATTCAACGTTAAACTCAGTCGCCTTTTACTTAGATGTAAATAATTATATGCTTCAAGCTCTAAGTGTAATGTGCTTCAGTTTTAATAGGTGTATTACAAATTTTACCTCATAAATAAAAATCGGGAATGGGATTGCGTTAAAAATACTCATTGGTTTTAATAGAGATAAAAATAATTTGATATTACACGCTACGTGCGTTACGATATAACGTTACACAATGTTGATAGTAATTACTATGATAAACATCTATAAATAGCTATTCTACCGCGTGCCGGGTAACAGGTTTTTGACACCGGTAAGATGCCTTGTAAATAATTGACGTTATTATTGAGTGTCGAGAAGTTAATTGGTACGATCGGGATGGGATCTAGACTGCGGTCCACGGTGCTGGTCGTTCCCCTCTGTTTTCATTCGCCGCGTGCCTAAGCGCACCCTGCGACCGGCAAGCTGCTGGCGTGCTCGCGTGCTCCCAACTAACGGTCCCAGCAGCTGATCTTCGCATTGTCCATAATTAAACTCAATAACGCAGAATATTGTAAAATACTAGATAATATAAAATCAACTAATAATCAAGCAATCGTAAATGATATATGTATGTATCAATTTATCCCATGTAACATCGTAGGCATTAAAATGTAAAAAAATTGTATCGCGCTAGGATCATCATCATCATCTTATAATGTTTAGATGACTTAAGCCACGGGCACAAGCATAATAGCACAAGCATGATGCCGGTTATAACGCTAGGTAGCCAATGTTGTACTTCCACGAGATTTAATCCATGCCCATGCTAAATTACATTTAAATCGGTTCCGGTTTGGGGTACAAGTGGTTCATCAACATCTTTGAACCAAACTCAACCTCACCAGCACGTGGTGCACCCTGATGACTGACAGAAGAGGCTCTGGTGAAAAGAGAGGTAGAGCGTATAGCGTATTTTTTAAGTTGCCCGTCTGGGGAAGTACCTCCACCTCACAGAATAATAATCGCAGCCAAATAACAATTCCCTTAAGGGTTGTTGTGTTCCTGCGAGTGAGTGAGGTCACTAGAAAGGAAGAAGTTGCTGCGTTGGCAGCGGGGGTGGCAGCGCGTGAGCGATATTTCATTTTGCGAGCGTTAATGTGCCTACGGTAACCACTTCGCATCAGGTGGGCCGTATGCTTGTCTGCCGTCCGTATACGTAGTATAAAAAAAAGCCGTTTAGTCGGAATAACAGACAGGTGGTATAACAGACTGACAGATAGACACACTTTCACATTTATGTATAAGTATGGAGACGATGCGAGTTTAAAGAATGCAATTTTGTCACATACCATTTTTGCTGCAAGTTATGTATCGACATCGGTATGTGACAAGTCACATTTTTTTATTTATTTAAACTTAATTGATGATGTGATAGCATAAGGATACAAAAGGCGCACCAAATACAAATACTCTTTTATCAGAGCCTCTTTCGCTAGTCGGCAGGGGGAACCACGTGCAGGTGAGGTTGCTTTGACTCTAAAGATCATGATGATTCATTTACATACCAAAATTTGTATGTATATAAAAAAGGTTTTCGATGTCTGCAAAAGAATAGGTACACATCGTGCAATGCATCCGTTAGGTTTATTTAGTGCTGTCGTAGAGACAAAGTTCGACTGCACCGCGCTTTCGTAGAGACGACTTTGCATCTTCTAATTAAGCGCGGCTCCTGCTAATTTGACGCGTGAGCGGTCTGCCGCCGCCTAATGAATGGTATCGCACACGTTCATCGCATCACGTTTGCCTCCTCGGCCCTCGTGCTTAGCTCCGAGTGCCGTGCATTAGGCAAATCTATAGACATGTCTAAAGATAACTAAGATTTTCGATTAACAGATATTCAATACAACTGTTTATTAATCGAACTTTGAATAGGCAACGTTTGTATATTTGAATTTGTAGATAAGCACTAATTTGTACCAATATCACAGTATAAGCACACCCCCGCCACTCCATACAAATGACGCGTCGTTCACTATTACATAAGTAATGACGTCTGCACAGAGCGAGAATGAGCGTGTGTGCGTGCGGCGCCATACAAACTGTTCCAGATTTGTCTCAGAGGGGGGTGAGGTCGACACGAGAGAGCGGCAGTACTATTACTTATACTGTGGTATAAGTAATAGTACTACGTACAGTATGCCCTCTCCCTGCCGCTCGCGTCTCGCGTCGACCTCACCTCCCCTCTGAGACGAATCTGGAACAGTTTGTATGGCACCGCACCCACACACGCTCATTCACGCTCTGCACAGACGCTATTGTTTATGTAGTAGTAACAGACGCGACATTTGTATGGAATGGCCGGGGTGTGCCAATGTCTAAATGTATAAAAGGAAGATATTGGTGCAAATTGCATGGCATTGATAAATAGCCATTCCGTGAGAGATATTTTTAGGTGTCTAACTGAACAACTACTTTATTTATCAATGCCCAGCCCCCTTACCACCATCTCTTATTGCGATTCAATAACTGAATAGAATGCTTATTCATACCAATAAATAAGCGACTCTATTTCAAATTGAATAGAGTTGCTATTCATTGGTATGAATAAGCAATCTATTCAATTATTGAATCGCAATAAGAGATGGTTGTAAGGCGGCTGATCAAATCACTACTGTACGGATTAAACTGAAATAATTAAAGTATAGCCTTTATAAGTTAAGAAACGAATTTTGAAAATTGTGACCTTTATACATAACTTTATTAAAATCTTCATGCGAACAATACGCTTCAGATACGCTTGAGATGAATGACCCATCTATGAACCGGCTGCGTTTGACGATGCTTAACTTGCGTATTAGATTATACAGACACGCGCAGCGACGCCATAGAGCTTGGCAAACTACAAATATATATATCTATTAAACTCATATTATCTTCTAATATAAAATTCTCATGTCGCGGTGTTTGTTACCAAATTCCTCCGAAACGACTGGACCGATTTGTATGAAATTTTGAGTGCATATCGGGTAGGTCTGAGAATCGGCCAACATCTATTTTTCATACCTTTAAATGATAAGGGTGACCCACCTCTAAATATTTTATGTATATGGCAAAACAACGTTTACCGGGTCAGCTAGTTTATTTATATATTATGGTCAATGTAATAAATCAGTTATTATTCAAACTGGCTAATACTTGGTGGTGACTAATATTTGGCCGTGTGGTTTCCGGCAGACTAGAATAGAATCACTCCGTCTCTTCCCGTGGATGTCGTACAAGGCGACTAAGGGAAATGCATTATCAAACCTCGATCAGGCCTCCCTAACCCGTTTGGCCAGCATGGGGAGTGTAGGCCAAATCCTCCATCTGTCTGGGACGAGAGAGGGTCGTGCTCCTGTAGTGGAGACTAAAATGACCTGATGATGATGATGATGAATACTTGGTCAATGTGATAAATTATGTTTTACTTAGATTTGAGTTGATTTTTGGTTAGGTTAGGGTTTTCTTGTGTCCGGTTACCGGACATAGGAGCTCCGCGAAGCGGAGGTCCGTCAACCTAGATGATGAATGATGTGGTTTGGCACCACAAGTAAGGTTAATTATTAATAATTGACAATTTATTACATTGGCCAGCCATTATAAATAATGATCAATTTGTTACATTGACTGTAACATACTCGTATATATATAAATGTCGTGTCAGGGTGTTTGTGGCCGTTTTTCTCCAAAACGGCTCTCTCGATTTTTAAAGATGGAATTTATAAAGATGGAACAACGCTTGTCGGTTCAGCTAGTATTAATATAGAAAGATGCTACGGGGAAGCAATGAAGTATAGACGTATTAAATCGACTGACTATTCTGTAACTCCAGAAAAGCGAGGCTAATGCGTATTCAGAGTGTTTGCATCAATCGGTAATGTTGATTACGGTCATCGACATGGAGTGTGTAAGTGCATTGATGGAAATATATTATACATTCACAATATGAGTTGTAAATAAGGTACGTGTGTAATAATTGTTGCGACAAGGTATACATTACTAGATTCATATGTAAATCATTAGTTTGTTTGGTTATATCTTTTTATACATAAATATTTGTTGGTATTATAAAAACTAAGTATAATCAAAATTTTGTACCGCAAGATCCTAACTGTACAGGGAGGTTGCTAAGTACAATCAAAATTGCAATCGTTGCCCGATTGCAATTGGTCATGTCGAGAGTAAATTTAGACGTTTCTGAAAGGCTAGTCAATGGCAGTATTAATGGAATGGACTTCGCCGTGACCAACTGGAAGATGGGGAGCTTCCAAAAACAATATTAATTCAATTTGATGATGTCACTATCGGCCGGAGTTGTGTTGACGATTGAAGATAGATAACAGTAAAAACATTCCACGTTATCTTTTCTATTATTTTGAGAATCACTTATAGTTAAGAGTCTTTCTAGATACACGGGCTTTCAAATAAAAAAAAATCGCGCTGAATTCTATTTCAGTTTCGGAGCCATTAATGCTAAGGACAGAAAAAATTGGAATGTTATAAGACGCCTGTTTTTGCAAATTACGAAATCTTTATATGTATATATTGTTTGATCGGGCGAGCTCGGTGGTCGAATGGTTAGCAATGGCCACTTTGACTCCGAAGCTGCGGGTTTGATCCTCGCACTAGACAAATATTTGTGTGCATGAACATGTCTGTTTGTCTTGGTCTGGTTGTTTTCTATGTATTATATGTATGTATTTACAAAAAAAAAAATGTATTTAAGTATAATATCAGTTATCTAGTAACCATAGAACAAGCTTTGCTTAGTTTGGGACTAGATGGCTGTGTGTAATTTGTCCAGGAATATTTATTTATTTATTGTCTTCGTTTTGCTATTGTAGCAAAAAGCAAAAAAAAAAAAATATCTGTAAAAAATCTTTTGCTTTTTACATAAACAATGTTGCGTAAAAAGCATAAATTTTTGATGATGGAGATTTGAAAGTGTCCTGGAACACTACGTTCGGGGAATCACTGTATCAGAATAAAATGTCATATCATAATGTGCTATTCCAGAGTATTATCTATGTCAGTGCCAAATTGCCCAACAAAAAAAAGAAAAAAAAATAAACATAAGATTAACAAATTTTCTAAATAAGTATAATATACTATCAAGATCCCAATACGGGTTTAGACTAGGTCACTCCACTGAAGATGCGGTAAGCTCATTAACGTCCCTCATTGTTAACAATGTTGATAAAAATAAAAAGTGTCTAGCTGTTTTCCTTGACCTCAAAAAGGCATTTGACACCGTCTCTGTCCCCACCCTTCTAAACAGATTGGAGTGCACAGGTATAAGAGGAACTCCTCTAGACCTATTGAAGAGCTACATGAGTAATCGTAGACAACGTGTGAGGATAGGAACGCATGTCAGTGAATTTGCTAATATTAATTTTGGCGTTCCACAGGGCAGCGTGCTGGGGCCGACGTTGTTCCTAATTTATATTAACCCTTTGTGCAAAATGAATATCTTGGACGGGCACATTTATTCCTATGCTGACGATACCGCTGTAGTGTTTACGGGTCCGGACTGGGAATCAGTACGGATACTTGCTGAGGAAGGGCTTGCCAGGATAGGTAACTGGTTAAATTGTAACTTCCTAACGCTAAATACATCAAAAACCAATTTCATTTGTTTTTCAAAATACAAGATAACACAACCAAAGCCAGACTACAAAATTAAAATTCATACATGTAATAATTTAAAAAACACCCATTGTCTTTGTGAAGTTATAACCAGGGTAAGCAGTGTGAAATATCTTGGAGTGATGGTGGACCAACGCCTGTCCTGGCACGCGCACATTGATTTGGTAATGTCAAGAGTTAGAAAACTCATATGGGTGTTTAAGAACTTGAGATACACTGCAGATAAGACATTGCTAAACCAGGTGTATATTTCATTGGCTCAGTCTGTTCTGATGTATTGCATTCCGGTCTGGGGCGGGGCAGGTAAAACCAAGTTACTGGAATTGGAGAGGGCACAGAGGTACTTGCTTAAAGTCATGTATTTTAAACCTAGAAGATACCCCACAGAAATGCTGTACGTAATGTGTGACCTCCCTTCTGTCAGGAAGTTGTATATTGTACAAGCTACTTTAAAACTACATAAAAAACTGCACTATGATCCTACTGCTCTTAGAGGGGAAGGCAATACAACGTAGCACCTGTAATACCCGTTAAAACAACCTTTGCCAAAAGACAATATGACTCCCAAGCATCGTATGTTTATAATGCAATTAATAAAAACTTGAATATTTATCCTATGACAAATCACGTTTGTAAAAAAACAGTAACAAAATGGCTAAAGACTATGAACTATGATGACGTCGAGTCAATTGTTTACAATGTTAATTAATCTAATTATGCAATTGAAATTATTACCTTTAATGCACCTAAATAAAATTAAATTCTAGTTGTTTGTCTGTTTGATATACACACATACACTCACTTACATTCTCTCGCTATGTCACACACACGTACATAGACACACGCACTCAACAAACACACGCACTAGCGCGCGCGCGCGCGCGCCCGCACACACGCACACACGCACACACGCGCACACACACACACCCACACACGCACACACGCACACACGCACACGCGCACACATGCACACACACACACACACACACACACACACGTACGTTGAAGCTTCTATTTGTTTAGTTTTAATGTTCTTTTTTTTTATTTTTCATCTTTTATTTTATTTTATATTTTTATTTTTAACTAGCTGATGCCCGCGACTTCGTTCGCGTGGACTTTATGATTTCGGCGTATTAATACAAATACGAACTAATGTAGATACATAAGAAAATATTAGTTATACGTTAAAAGTCAATATATTTTTTTTTGTTTAACATATACACCATAGTTTAAAAAATAAAATTAAGGGAGTCTTTCCTTCGGGAGCTAATATGAACGAAGCGTCAATAACTCTCGAGAAAGCCACGTAAAGTTGGCCATGCGAAAAACAACCAGTCCTAAGCTTGTCACCACCGAATTTTAGTGATTTTTTTATTGTCATAGCAAAGCAAGTGGTCACAGACAACTGCGTACGTTTAAAATTAAAATGGATTTTTTTTTTGGAGAAGAGTGGTGGATCTGGTATACGCGGAATAAATAGTTTCACCGGCACCACTCCCACTGAGAATCTCAGCTTCAATTATATTGCGCTGCCATTGACTTTACTTCAGAAAGGAGATCTTCCCCAAATTTTAATAATATTCTTGAAAACTCTTGGGCATGTAAAGTTCTATCTACAGCTTCTAGTGCCTTACTGTTAGCCATTTCGCATTCATCTCAAACGATTAGAGAGCAATCCTGAAACACCTTCGCTTTGTCACAGTTTCGTGCCACAGAGCATGTCGGTGTTTCAATTCTGTTTAAATCGAGTAGGATATTGAACATTGTATTTGCGTCCTTCCGCCTAGTAGTAACGTGGCTGCAATACCTGGCGATGCTGCTGCGAGATCTTATTTTGGCGCCTGATTTCAGCGTTGATTGCTCTCGTCAGGTATGGTTTTCCAGTCCCTCCTGGAGCAATTAAAACAGTTTCCCCTCGTTGCTTAAAACACTTTCCACCACCAAATCAAATAAACTTTAATCTTGCTACATAGCGTCCCGCAAATGCACGTATTCTTCTGGTTTGTGCGAATATATACCAATCGTTCAATTCAATTTTAGTGTACACGTCTATAATAACCCCGCGGTTTTTTTTACAATACATTCAATATTTTGTTAATCTATTTATTGTAATCTATGTATTGTAATAAATAGATTTAAAAAAATTAAAAAAACACGCTATAATAGCAAATAGAACTAAAAAAGTTACTTAAAAACTTTTTTAGTTCTATTGGCTATTATAGCGTGTTTTTTTAATTTTTTTAAAAACTATAATTTATTGTAAACACGTGTTGTTTATGCAAATAAATTTAACTTTGTTCTGCATCAGGTGTTCCAAATCTTGGATTTTTATACCTCAACCAAAAAAGCTCATCAGGCTGAACAACTTTTGCTAAGGAGTCATTTTTAAATTTCTTATAGTTTACTTGAACCATTATGGTTCTGCATCAGGTGTTCCAAATGTTGGATTTTTATACCTCAACAAAAAAGCGTCATCAGATTGAACAACTTTTGCTAAGGCGTCATTTTTATATTTCTTATAGTTTACCTGAACCATTATGGTTCTGCATCAGGTGTTCCAAATCTTGGATTTTCCAAATCTCAACAAAAAATGCTCATCAGGTTGAACAACTTTTGCTAAGGCGTCATTTTTATATTTCTTATAGTTTACCTGAACCATTATTGTTCTGCATCAGGTGATCCAAATCTTGGATTTTTATACCTCAATTTTTTTTTAAATTCTTACTCTATTACTATATCTCCATCGCCTCCAATTGTTTTTTTGTAAATATATTCAATGTACAGACACATTATTTTTACTGTTTTATTATATGTATAGATATTGTCACTTTCTTATATTAACTCTGGAAGAGCGGTCACTCCTAACACAAGCACTTGTTCTGCTTAAAAGGAGTACCCAAACAATTGTAAAGACAGTGTAATTGGCAATAATAAAATATTTTCATTTCAATATTTTCATTTTCATTTTTCATTTCAAATTACATTCAGATCCGTTCAACTGTTCAGGCGTGATTGAGTAACAAACATCCATCCATCCAAACTTTCGTATTTAAAATATTAGTAAGACTATCTTCTACTCACAGCTTCGCCCCCTTAGAACACAGTACCAAGATAAAAAAGTATACTAAGTGTTAATCTAGAACATGTTCTATATGTATGGCAAATTTTATCAAAATCCGTCCAACCCGTGAAAAAGTAACAAACTCCATTCATACATACACACATCTATATACCCTCACAATTTTTCACATTGATAGAACATCTACAAATATCTTGCAAAAATGAAAAGTACAAACGGTCTAATCGCTAAAAGCAATCTCTTCCAGACAACCTTTAGAAGAGAAATAATGATAAAATTAGGTATGTGGCGCAGTTAATAAATTAGTAGTAGGTTTAAAGTAAAATTTTATCATCTTATATTATACCTATACAGCGTGTATCACGTATATATATATAACCTGTATAGCGTATCTCATTGATATTGGACTGTTGAAAATATGACCAAAAAACGCGAATATTTACCTCATGGATTGTAGAGAGAACATAACGATAAATTTCAGACCTTTTAACTGCTAATTAAACATTTTAATGCATATTGTAAAGTCTGGTTAAGGACGGGCGAAAAGAAAGTACATCCGTCCAAACCACCTTGTCGGCAACCTCAGCAGCACGGCGGCTCGGGGACAAATTCGTGCACCAATATGTCTTCATGCACTTATCGCACAATTTGTCACCGGACAGACGACGATTTCGGCTAAGTGTCGTCAAAGAAAAATTCGGTAAGTAAATAATTCATGCAGAAGACTTTACGAATATATTTTTCAATACTCTTTTAAAGAACAATTTATACCTATTTAATTCATGGTTACTGAAGAGCTAAGTAAATGAAAATCCTACAATATTGCAATGTACGTTACACGTACATTTTGTAGTGTAGTACTAAAACTTTCTGATATATTATTACAATTCTATTTATAAGTAACACGTTTACTAATTATTGTCTCTTTAATGGAATTTTTATAGTAAATAGATTAACATTTACAACAACGAAACTAATTTAATTTGTTTATCGGCTTTGAAGAAATTTCTAAAGATTTTAAGTTCAAACACACTGAAAATCACATCGTTTGTTTCAAACTGATTACTTATTTCGTTTTTATTTCCATACTACCTCTTACCCGCACCTTCGTCCCGCTTATGGATATAATGTGTAATTCCAGAACATATTCTGTATGTATACTAAATTTCATACAAATCCGTTCAGCCATTTACCTGTGAAACAGAAACAAACATCCATACATCCACTCATACATACATCCTCACAAACTTTCACATTTATAACATTATAGTACCTTTTTGTTGTTGGCACTTGGTGGCACATTATTAACATTTCGTTATTAATAAAGCACTTGTACTGTTCCACGTAATTAAATTTATTTTTCTGACCGGTTTGGCTTTAGGCATTATCAAGAAGGCGCTTGCGTTTTTACCACAGTAATGCCTTAAGATACAAATAAATTTAATCACGTGGAACAGTACAAGTGGTTTATTAAAAACAAAATGTACCATTTTAGTTATGTACAAATACTTAAATAATGTTTATCTTCTTAGACTTCATAACACCGATTTATTATACTTTGTTATTACTGCCTGCGATTTTATAACTTTCGATACTTTTAGGTTGACTATAAAGAATTCGTTAGGGATAAGTTCGCCTTTATACCTATTTGTAGTCTTCAGATTAGTGTTTGTCTTTAGGCACACATAGAGTTTTAATCGTTCTATTGGAAATATTAGTAAAATCGCATGTAGTTATTGTGGTGGGTGGTGGTGGTGTGTGGCAGGCAGATTATCTTACCTAAGTGCATGTCTGCGCGGGTTGCACCCGCAGCCGCGGTCATTGCGCACAATCAACAGCGCGGTTAATTACTCCGGCGACGACTCACGACTCTCGCCCGCTTAAAAGGCTTTAAGCCGTGTCATTTGTTTGCCCATAATGGACTGATAACAAATACAATTGGCGCTTTTGCTCTTAATTTCGCTTGTCCTATTCTCCAAATGCAAATGAACGAAGATCAAGGAAAGATTTCAATCTTTTGAAACAATTCTTCTCATAATGGCAATCAGAAATGTAACTTTATATTCATACTCTTTGAATGATCAATATATAATAGTTTTATTTTTTTAATTTTACGACTTGAAATGTACGATTGCATGAACTTTTACGATGTGTATATACATTAACCAAGTTATTCATATCGTAATTTCACACTTTTACTGTATGATAAAGTAAATAAAATATGCATTTATGTTAATAAATAGCGCAATTTGAAGTTTTAAGGAGTAAATAAACATTAATGTTTAAATGCACCAGAAGTGTCAGTTAGCTCAATGTCATCCATTATTTACTTAATGGGTAAAAATGTTATTAAATAACCAATGATATACGAGTACATTCGACATAAAAACTTGTAATAAGTGACAAAAAATAAATCGATGAAGAACAATGTAGATGGCAGGGAGCCACTGCATGCAAATGAATCTAATTGTTATTTAGTACGGGCAGTCGAGTCGAGGAGTATATAAAATGATATTTATTATACATTTGCCACTTTTTTCTAAAGTAAATTCTTATGTATTAATTTCGACTGTTCTTGCCCCACTTGGACAAGAACAGGGTAGGGCCCCGATGCACGATAAACCGAGCATTGGTCGCTACGAGCTACTCGACTTAAGAGTGCCCAAGTAGTCTGCTTGTAGGGGAAACGGGAGTAAGACCTGCTACCAATGTGCTTGAGTGCTTGGCTGATATAACGGTACGGGTAAATGTACTCTCGTCAGGTTGGTTTATTAGACGAGAGACTCGCAATCCTGTGATATAACCCGAAGGTTGGTGCACAGGGGCGCATTAACTGTAGGCATAGGGTCCGTTGTTCTTGCCCAAGACAAAGCCGAAGTAAACTACAATTATATTCACTATATTTATTCTTGGACTTTAGGTAGTGTTAATATTTCAATGAGCGTCGTAAGTCACCCTGTAAAAACAAATTCATAATTAACAAACTATGGCACTCATTGTCACTAAACAGCGGTAGCTCTCAGCGGGGAGTACCTAAGTGGTTCATCTTTAAGCTTTAGAGCCAAAGGCAATCTATCATCTGCTAGTTAGCAAATTAGGCTCTAGCAAAAAAGTGGGGAAGTATCTTCACTAGACAGAAGATCAAATATAATACCGTTGATGCTCCAGTATGTTATTGAGGTCACAAGACGTTAGGAAATGCTGCATTAGCAGCATGGGGTGCCAGCGAGTAATACCCCATGTAATATAGCAAGGCTAGGCTACAATCACTGTTTTACTTTAAGTGAGAAGTAGTTGTGTACAAAAAAAAACTTTAATTAATTTAAGGGCTCGATTCAGTGACATCCATTACCATTCTGAAACAGAATTACAATAATTTCACTTAATTACGGCATTTATTCTGCACGAGGTCGTGTGGACGCACTATATTTTGAGCATATGCATTACCGCCGGTCCACACATTATATCCGCGACAATGAACATAAGTGAATAAGTGAAATTTCTTCCGCATCATATTATGTTTTCCTAACCGACCGACCATGACCTAAGCAGAGTTACTCACCATGTTTTTCTTAACTAGATATGTAGTACAAAATATGAACAGTTTATTTTAGTCAGAACAAAAAAGAAGAAAATAATGACCCAGAATAGGTTGTCGATAATTTCGACAAAGTATTAACTTTTTGAGTAGCTCGATGGCGTTGTTGCGGTGTCAGTCTAATCGAATACGCAAGTTAAGTAACGTCGAGCGTAGCTTATCTATGGATGGGTTTATTTATCTCAAGATCCTCCGTGCTTCTGAGGGCACATTAAGCCGTCGGTCCCGGCTGTTGTAATTAGATGACGTCAGTGGATGAAGTCAGTGGCCTTAGGACGACTTGAAAACACTGCCTTCACCAACCCGCAGTTGAGCTGCGTGGTGGAGTATGGTCTAAACCCCTTCGATTGAAGGGAGACTAGTATCTCAACAGTGGTATGATTATGGGTTGACGGCGTATTAACTTTTTAGTAGCTATCAGAAATATATGGGTATGTAAAATGCAAAAATATGACTACACAACTTAGCCTATTCAACGATATATTTAGTTTTATTTGAACTGTTTCTCATCAAGTGTTTTTTTTTACTAATTCACATTAACCTATAGCATAACAATTAAATAAGATACTTTTTGAGATAAGTTTTGTGATGTTGGATCTTTGTTTAGTCTTGACACAGGCAACTGTTTTAATGGATCTTGATGCAGATAATTACCAGGTCTATTAGTACGAGATTGGCGTTTTGCATGAAAAATAATAATACCACTTAATAAATAATAATAAAATTAATGTATAATAAATAAATGAATATTATGAATAATTGTATGGGTTTTCCAAACAATTTTTTTATAGTATTTTTTGCTTATTTTAATGTTTCAATATTGTGTATATGAAGTGAAAAACAAATGAAAAAATATAATATTTGGAAAATAATTACAGCAAGTTCATCATTGAATTCGGCTACAGATTTTACAAACTCTAAGTGAGATTAATTTTCATGTAGTAAATTCTAAGAAAATTAAAATAACCACTCGTATTTTGATTTAAGGAATCTTATAATAATTTAATACGAAATATGATTGTCGAAAAAGATAAAGAATTACCTGTTTTAAAGTTAATGAATTTGAAAAAATCGGTAATTTTATGGTTCACAAAGACAATTTCATTTCAGCATTTACAAGTAAATGGACGAAGAACCATTGACACAAAAAAATGTTGACAATAACTGAATTATTTATTCGATTGTTTTATTAGACAAGTAGTCATAAAATCGAGTTTTTAGTATGTACAATGACTGTGCTGCGCGGCCGTCTTAACGTTCGTAATTGTCATAAGAAGTGATTTTTGTGTCCAAACGCATGAATATTTTTTTTTATTTATCGTGTGGGACAACAGGGGAGAATAGGGACATATATAAATAATCATTTTTAACCAATTAATCAGTGAATCGATTTCATCATATATCTAACCGATTCCTTTTGCAATGTCCTTAAACTTATTGTGTAACTGGAAACTGATTTACTACCCTCCCTTTTAATATGGTATCTGTAAAAATCAATTGCCTAATAAACTTTATTAATCATAATATATTGTCAGTGCGTAATTGCACCAAAAAAACCTTAACACCACTCGAGAGGGCCTAGGGTCTGCTCTTTTTACGTAATTTCTGAAGTTTAAACTTTAATTTAGAAATGAACATAATACAATTTATTTTCACATATATTTTTTAGAGTATCGCTATTATATAGCGTACCGCAGGAACTATAATAACAACAACTTAACGAGAACTGCTTTAGAAACTGTCCCATGTTCACGATATTTTTCTACATAAAACTGATGGTGTATTAAGGTCTAAAACTAAATGCCCTATTACAACATATATTCCTTCAGAATTTCAGTTAATTTTCAAGTAAAACGGGTTTCAAATAAATAAAAAATAAGGAACATGAAATCACTTTAAAAAATGTTTAGAAAATACTCACTGGTACATGAAAATTACAAATAATTAGAAAAGCAGTCAATCTTATCGTTCATCTTTACGTACTTTATGCACTTTTCCCCAATGAATTCGTATCAATTTCGATCAGTTGATACGGATTATCATTAGCTGTAATATAGTTGAGGTGGCCTTATTTACCAAGGTTTTGTAATGTGCTATGAGTATCAATAAAAACTCATTTTTATTATACATTATCATAATATGTAATACATATTGCTTCCTGTGTAATCAAATGTAATTGTGGACACGGCCTACTTCATGGATGTAAATGTAAAATAATCATGACTTAAACTATCATTGCATAAATAAAACATATATATATGTATATATATAAAACATGTCAGACATCGATATTTTCATTATTTCATTCGTTCCTTATACCTATCCCAAGATATAGAGGCTCGTAAATCGTTCCCTGAAAAAATGTTACGACGGTACTTGCTTGGTTGCGTTAGACTTGGCGAGACGACGTCTCAAAATTCTGTTAAAAAAAAGTTGGTGTTAACATTTTCAACTAATTTAATACTGCTGTAATATAATACTTGTATTATATTACAGCTAAAGAATAGTGTGAAAATGAACCTAAGTTTAGCTGACCACTGTGCACATTAGCCGAAAAGCAAAGGCTGAAAATGTTTAATTTACAATATGTAATAATTGAAATTACATAGTGGACGTTTATCGACATAGTTGGATTAGGTTAGGTTATAGGTCAGGTTATCTCGCTCGGTTTATGGTGATCACTAACATAACCTAACCTAACTCAACTATGCTGATAAACCATTAATTATATAGCTTCTACATTTTTGATGGGGCTCGATGGTGTCGTTGTGCGTGTCAGTCTAATCACGAACACAACAATAACACTGGCCTCCGCTAACCCGATCTAAATCCCTTCGATTGAGGGGAAGCCCGTATTCCAGCAATGAGATGAATAAGTGTTGACGACGACTATCCTAGCGCAATCGAAGTGCACTTCACGCAGAGGACAAGCACACGAGGTCATTGAATGTCTATATGATTTATTGATTCGTTCATGATACTGACATTTTGTAACTTTTGTCAAAATGAGATTTAATTACTTAATAAGATCATTTACTTAAAAACATAGTGCTATACGTATAATTTATTCAGTCTGCTTTTTGCGCAAATAAAATAATACCTTATTTATATGTGATTCCTGTTCGACAGGCTCCATTTTAAGAGCGATACCGTCATATAAATTATTATACAAAAATTAATAAACATACTTAATTAATAAATAAATTCTACATTCTTCAATAAAATTAATCACATGAAAATACGTACCTTGTAGATTTGTTAGTTACGAAAATTGGTGACACCGATGCCTGTTCCAGAATTTAGTACGTGCTGATTTACGTCTTAAATGGCCGTTTGTACAGCAAATGATTTTATAATCTAGAATATTTTTCAGAATTTACCGACCATTATTTATTTCAGATCAATCGTCATTAGCTCATAAATTGCATTCAATTCGAAACTCCCATTCTACTCCAGCAATCTTACCTCCGTAGCTTACAATGATTAGATCAGCTACTATCGATGTTATTATTAATTCATTTTTCATAGAGATAGTCATCACTATAATCCGAACTCGCTCGGTGACTATTCCCACGTTACTGGCACAATATGACCGTTCCGTCCACTTACAGATAAGTATTCAATAGGAAATTAACTGTACCACTATCTGCCGAAAGATGGGTTGGCTACTGTTCTCATAATTGAATGTGAAGGCACAGATTAGAATTATGGAAGTATAGGCTGTTTTTTTTTTTGCTCAAGGAAAAAACATCAACGAGTTCCGTGGATTGAATGTACCAACATAATGATTATTAAGATAACAGCATTAACATTATAAAGTTGAGTAGTGCAGTGTTTTTATAATTTTAACAAAAAAAAACCGACTCTAAAACTCTTTCAAATAAAAAAAGTTTTTTTCAAATCAGTTTATATATCACGGAGTAATTAAGTAACAAACCTTAACCTTTTTGGAGTCGGTTAAAAATCAAAACCAACGAACACGAGTACATTCATGTATGTATTATGACTCAAACTCAGGCATTCCTGGGATTGTTAAAACCATTCACCTGGTTCAAAAACCGAAACCGAATTAGTTTTATGTGGCTTCAGTCTAAAATGTGCATGCTGACAGCATGTTCATCTGTTTCAGATATTCTTAGGTAATAGATAACTAATAAATGTACTTAAATACATTTTTTTTATAAATACATACATTAAAATACATAGAACTTACTACGTACTGCTTTTTATTTTTACTGGTGTCAACTTTAATTATGAAGGAGGTTTTCGTTTTTTTTATTTGAAAGTTTTTATATGGACAACAAACTCCATGCTAACGAATTAATTAAAAAATATTACCTAGCGCCACAAATTTGTTGAGTTATTTTCTGCTATTTCTTATGTGGTCTAATAAATATCGCAATACGGTGATATATATATATATATATATATATATAATATATATATATATTGATTCTGTACATTTTGATGTATAATGATTTAGTAAGTGGTGATTTATAGCAAATGTAACACATTTATATTACTGCTATTTAATATATGCATAATTAGTAAATTGCCTGTAGGAAAAAAGATGTGTTGAATAATTCAGAAGGCCGAGTTATATTAAGACTTTCAAGAATGTAAAATAATAATATCGATTAATAATATTATATATAATAATATTGCCATCTATTTTATTTCATTTATTTTTTTAATTCAGGCAATGTAATGTACAGAACAAAAATAACAACAAACCAATAGATTGTTTTATATGAGAGGGGGGCAAACAGACATGTGGGTCACCTGATGGAAAGCAATCACTACCGCCCATAGAGATCAGTAACACCAAGGGGTCGCCGATCCGTTGCCAGCCTACACTCCTTTCTTCTTTTCTTTCTGAATACCGTAAAGACTAACTGACTGACGTTGTCCTCACGGGCTAATTTATGAATCTAAACCATCCAGGGCGCCACTCAAACGCATATAAATGTATTCATACAAATCTGTCCAGCCGTTTAGGAGGGATTCAGTGACATACACACGTACAGTAGAATTATATATATGTAAAGATATCACAAACCTAAAACAGTAATTTGGGTGATGTAGATGGAAGCTATCCACGGAAGCGCCGATACCCCCTTTCGGCTAGTAATCTTCTTCCATTAAAGTGCACAGCACACTCGGAAGCGAATGCTTTGAACCTAGCGCTGTGTACAATGTCCTGCGTTTTAGTAACCACTAAACCAAAAAGTCAGTTAACCAACTCCAGATACTGCACACTCAACGTAAGATTGCTTTTGGTCCGAACATAGGAAACAATGTCCTGCGTTTTAGTGGCATGTTGTAGTCGGGACAGGTACACTGTTATGATCTGAAAAACTGGCCAAATGTGAAGGCAAACTGAACTTGCACAACAATTCCATAACATCCCTCATTTTTGGTAGGGCTATAAATATCATTATCCTCGAAATACATAATTCATTAAAATAAAAACAGCCAAGTGCGTGTCGAATTTGTGCAGCGATTTAAATCAATAACATTTTTTACTCGAGTAGTGCTAGTTGATGCATAGGCGCATTCTTAAACGCGTTGATCAAAAGGATGTTTATTGCAAACGGCACGTTTTCATAACAAGTTACGGATATTGATAGAATGATAAAACGGTCACCTTCGTATAAACTAAAGTATCTTAAGCCGTCAGATTTATGGCCATGTAATAATGTAGGTATACTAATTTCGGCACAGCTTTATTGCAGTGAGGCTATTACAGTTTTCCTTATGTGTTCTAAGGGTGCCTATATAAGGAACCCGATTACCTGCTTACAGCCGATAGGTGTGAATACAAAGCTATATGTAGTTTAGTCCACATACAAATTTTATCGTACTGAGAGCTCGGACCGGTAGCTAGTCGCTTTATGTAAGCACCCTAACACGAGATGAGCATGTCAATCGAGTTTTTGACGTGCAATAGCATAGCATTAAACAAATAAATATAAAAATTCCTGGACAAGTTACACACTGCCATCTAGTCTCAAACTAAGCAAAGCTTGTACTAAGGAAACTAGATAACTGATATTTTATTTAAATACATATACTACTCTGTGTAAAAAGTATCGGGAATATGTCAATAAAAAGACCCGCGTAAAAGAGGTAGTTCTAATTTTTTTACTGCATGTTGGTACTGTACTGATTTAGCGCGCAAAATTTGAGCGGGATCTGTCATTTAATTTGTTTTAAACTACACTTTTTGTTGGTCATAGTTTTGAGTCCTCGGCGATTTTTACAATGGAAAATATTGTTGAACAAAGAGTGTGCCTTAAATTTTGTGTTTCGAATGATATTTCATGTGGTGAATCACTAAAAATGTTGCGAAATACCTACGCCGAATCGTGTATATCGAAAACAAGGGCTTATGAATGGTATAAGGCTTTTAAAGAAGGCCGAGAAGTAGTAGTAGACTTGCCTCGTTCTGGTAGAACTTCAACCGCTACGACCAAAGAAAACATCGACAGAATCAAGAAGCTAGTGCTCGAAAATCGACGTATGAGTCTGAGAGAGTTTGCTAGTGAGGTGAAAATATCTTTTGAGTCCGTCCACAATATTCTCATTGACATTTTAGGCATGAAACGCGTCGCCGCTCGACTAGTTCCAAAAGAGCTCAATTTTGTTCAAAAAGCGCAGCGAAAGCATGTCGCTGAAGACATGGTTTCCCGAGCTTCTACGGATCCGACCTTTATGAAACGTATAATAACTGGCGACGAGACATGGGTTTATGAGTATGACATGCAAACAAGCCAACAGTCTTCAGAATGGCGTCTCTAAAACGAGCCGAAACCCAGAAATCCGCGGCAAAGTCGCTCCAAAATCAAGGTGATGCTGACAGTTTTTTTTGACTACCGTGGTGTGGTTCACTCCGAATACCTTCCAGAGGGAGAAACAGTGAATAAAGAATATTATTTAGGCGTCATGAAGCGTTTGCGTGAGAGTATCCGCCGAAAACGTCCAGATTTGTGGCGACACAACTCATGGATGCTGCACCATGATAATGCACCATCACACACAGCCATTATAGTGAAAGAGTTTTTAGCGAAAAATTCAACAAAAGTTCTCGACCAAGCACCGTATTCCCTGATATGGCTCCGTCTGACTTTTTTTTATTTCCCAAGTTAAAATTACCACTTCGAGGAACACGTTTTGAGTCGATAGAAGCCATACAAGAAAATTCGCTGAATGAGCTAAAGGCCATACCGCAAATAGCCTATGAAAAATGTATGGAAGACTGGGTGAAGCGGTGGAGATGTTGTATTGCAAGCGATGGGGCCTACTTTGAAGGGGATAAAATAAATTTAGATGAATAATTTGTATTTTTTGTTTTATTGACAAATTCCCGATACTTAGTACACAGAAGGATATAATACATAGAAAACACACAGACCAAGACAAACAATCATGCTCATGCACAGAAATATTTCTCTTGTCTGGGGATAGACAGAACCCACGACCTCGGAGTAAAATTGACTATTGCTAGCCATTCCACCACCACCGGGCTCGTCAAAATGTTGTCATTGATTAACAAATTATATAGATATGGAAACGGAGTTACGAAAACATAAAAAATAAACTTTACTTGAGTGAACTTAGATAGGAGCCTCATTTCACATTAATTCAATACATTTTTCATACATATTGCCGTTTAGACAGACGCAAAAAGTAGCAAGACAACTCGAATAACGGGTTATATATCTTATCGTGTATACTTAGGTATACAAAGTTGCAACGGAATTGGCTTTACCATTTTGTAACATAAAACGGTCTTCTGTTTTTCAACCTATGATAATGTCCCATTTGAACTTGAACTCGTGGGCAGTGTAATTCAAGTGGCACTCTTTTCACACGACAATGGCGAAGCCAAAAGGAAGGGTTATGATTTTAGCAGCCTATGTAAGTATCTCATCATCTCATCATCAGGTCATTTTAGTCTTCACTACAGTAGTACGACCCTCTCTCGTCCGTCCCAGACAGAAGGAGGATTTGGCCTACACTCCCCACGCTGGCCAGACGTGTTGGGGAGGCCTGATCGATGTTTGATAATGTTTTCATTTAGTCGCCTTGTACGACATCCACGGGAAGAGACGGAGTGATTCTATTCTTGTCTGCCGGAAACCACACAGCAAGCCTATGTAAGTATGTATGTTTGTATTTACTGTATACATACATATACAGTAAACACAAGTGTATATTTCTTCAAAGCACACAAGAAGAATACCGTAGCAGTAGGTACGATCTGAACATGAAATAACAAATACGCGCCGCGGCGCTGCCACTCCTGCTACCACTTCAGCTGCTTGGTATTTCCTTATCAGTTCACTCATTCGCAGAAAGACAACCCTCAAGGGATTTATTATTTAGATGCGGTATTCTGTGAAGTGGAGGTACTTTCTAAGTTCAGTCAGCTTATTAATATACCTCATTTGTCATTAGGGTCATTTAGGGTGCATCACATGTAGGCGAAGTTGGCTTTAGTTCGAAGATGATGATGAACCAGTTACACCCAAACTATCTTCTTTATGTACACACATCGGCCAGTTAGACTTTTATTATATGTGTAGATTTTATAATATTTTCTAATACGCAATTTTCGTCACACATTATTGTGTCCTAAATTACCATAGCTAAGTATTGCATATATATATTAAAAAACCGGCCAAGTGCGAGTCGGACTCGCGCACGGAGGATTTCGTACCATTATCTATAAAATCGGCAAAAAATTCACGTTTGTTGTATGAGAGCCCCCTTAAATAATTATTTTATTTTGTTTTTTAGTATTTGTTGTTATAGCGGCAATAGAAATACATCATACACATCAAATTTCAACTGTCTAACTATCACGGTTCATGAGATATAGCCTGGTGACAGACGGACGGACGGACGGACAGCGGAGCCTCAGTAATAAGGTCCGTTTTACCCTTTGGGTACGGAACCCTAAAAACGAAAATAAACCATAATATAAAAACGAAATGCAAATATTGCCCATGCGAACTTTCAGTAATATAACCTGTATCATCAAGTTATGGGAGCTTATGAATGATAGAAGGACGGATCGGCAGATGTACAGACCCCAAGGTGAGGCTGGTTTTCCAATTTTAGCATCAAATACTATAACTTATTTTTATCAGATTTTTAATACATTAATCTGTATGAAAGATTGTATGGAGGAATATAGTTCACAATTTTTTTTTAGGGTGACTTTTTTTTTCATAGTTGCAATATTCCTCTTAATTTCATTTATTTTCTATCGATTTTAAAAATCTATTAAATTTCGAATAATATAATTCTATTAAATTTGCAGAAACTGTTTGAAAGACCGTTCACACGCATTGATCGCCATATATTTTACAACGTTATTTATAGGTATGCAAGTCATAAAGATCACCTTAATTTATTTGTTAGATATTCTAGTTACAATTGAATAATGTAACATGCCAAGATTTAACATAACAAGGCCAGGGCGCTCGCATCGCTAGCGCGGATCCACAGTCACCTCTGAATCCTTGACCCATCCAGAAGAGGCTACTCTAACATGCGCATCGGTCCTGTCGCCGTATATACGTAGATAATAGGTATTTAAAATACCGTTCGCCGTGGGAACCGTGCCGGGCGCCCGAACTGCGATAACCCTACGCTGTGCTTGTGTGCCTTTCGTAGTACCACGCTGCCACAGCACAGGTCCTAGCCGCGCCCGCGTTTCGTCTCCGATCCGTACTCACACCTACGTCGCGAATCAAACAATGAACTGCGATATAGAAATCCATTTGGTTTCTCAATTTCGTAACTACCTCTATCACTTTTTTTATCTACGCTTTTATTTTCAATAACTGTTCTGCCTGTTTAGAATTAAACTCTATAACCGAAGTACTTAAAGGACGTTGGACGATATCGGCAAGAGAGGCAGCTGAAAATAAACTCTAATGCAGTTGCAAGAAGGTTGAATAAAATACGAGCAGACATAGCGGTGAGTATAGAGGTAAGACTGCACGCTGCGAGATGTCATCTCGAACCCCCGCTGCGGCCCGCGAACAATATTGTCTCTCCTATAAATGCATTGTGAATGTTAAAATCAATTCATATTCACTTCAACGAATTGGTACATTGAGCTACAAAACAAAATATAATTTGAATAATTTTGTGATTATAATAGACGATAAAAATGCTATTAAGTTGCGTATCGTGGTCAAATACGTATCATTTAAAACATTATCTGACTAGCTTGTAAACCTGCCGAAAAGTTACTCAGTTGTGAAATATTGGTTTGAATTTCTCATACTTATTTGTATCAGCGAGATGCTTTTGCAGTACTTTAGTAACCTTATAAACTCTAGTCTTAATAGTTGTTGGAGCTATAATAATATTATGACCTACGCACTACTGCTTCAACAACATCAAGCTAATACGGCAGCCTTTTATATTACTATAGCATCTGTTACTATAGCATCTTCATTTTATCAATTTAATTGCCTTTCTTATGTTGCAACGTATGAAAATCGATACATGCCGTCACCTACTGAATTCTGAATGACAATATTTGTCCAAAAATAATATTATGAGAATTCATCATAATCATTTAAAGCTCAAATAGTTATTAAAACACGAATACTTCATGTTTGAACTTCATTATACATAGAATGATAATAATTCATAATCATCCTGTATCCACCAATTACTGGATATAGGCCTTCCTCAATGCTTTCCGTTACATGCGATACTTCGGCCTGCGCATTTAGCAACTTCAAAACTGCCACTTTAACTGTCTCTAAGCTATGTGAGCAACTTTGGTTCTCTATTTTGTTTCCTCGTTCCGCAATAGATCCTTGAGAGAAACCTATATATAGCGATATATATGTAGGTTTCTCTAGCAGATGTACTGGTTGACTTCAAACTTCAAGGTGTCAAGCATTGGAGCATCTGTGTGGTGTGCATGTGCCGAAGTTTTCTACAAGCTGCTGAGCCAATGTGCTACTTCTATCGTGCCCTTTGTTGAAATTAACTCTGCCAAGCCGTTCTTGCCGAGGTAGTCGTAGTCTTTAACTATTTTAATAGGTGTAAGCTTTACAATAACCAAGATAGAGATAACAACGTATGGTCAAGGCTCATCTCCACCGATCGAGAAGCAGTATTGATTAAGATCGTTTTATAGACTGAGATTCTCCACTGATTCAGCCATTATGATCACGTCATCGTAAAGCCTAAAGTGTAGCACTCGCGACTTCATTCACATTGTTGCCATGTGTCTTTCAGTCCATTATTTTCAAGATGTTTTCCTTAAATCATTCTTATATTAAGTCTTCACCTATCGTTGTCATATTTATTCCACAAGAATATAAACCCATAATAAAGCAACTTCAGTAGTAGGTAGAGTCATAAATAATGATACGCATACTAAACGTGGTCGTATAATATTATTACTTATAGATACATAATAAAGCTATTTAAAGCTATTATTAAAATAAAATGACTTTAGTCCACCCTTGAAAGTAAGTCAAAACAGGTATCTAAGCAATTATCATTTTACGACCACGATAATGTGCTTATATAGTAATCGATACCAAATTTGTAGTTCGTGATTTTCCTACTATATCAAAATGGAAGTAAAACATGCCAATTTTGTCAGAAAAAATAAAGATATTAACGAAATATGCCTGATAATATTTCGTTAATATCTTTATTTTTTAATTTTTTGTTTTATGCGTGTTATATGTTTTCATTCATTTTTATACCAAGTTAGGCGCAAACAAGCTGTCTGCTTGATATAAAGGAATTACCGTGGCCTATAGATGCTGCAATTCTCCCTATTAGCAATACTACCTAACAATAGTAATAATAATCCGTCCGCAGAGCAGCTTGTGGCGAGCTGTTGTGTGAGTAGCGACACCACGGACCCGAGTCTCCAGAGAGTCGGTCAGGGCCTTCGTCTCGTCGGAGTGTAAACACAAGAAGGCCAACAGGACTCTCAGCTCTGGCTTGCCTTCATTGGCCGTCCAGAGAGGAGCCGCTAGAGCTATATGCTCCAGGGGTGGAAGTGTTAAAGGGCATCACGCCGCGAGTAACTTCGGAGAAAGCGCAGCACACCTCTTGACATCCCTGAGTCATTCACACCGGTGTTGCCACGGCCGTTTTCCTGGCATTTCGGGGGCCCATCTAGTGAGTGGCAAGCCACCGCCTGCCGCAAATAACTAGCAATAAAAGCAGTTATGGCAGGCGTCCGTCCCTCTTCTATAATAGCTCGGTATTAAGTTCACCCAGATCTCATCTCCATAGCCCATTTATTTTCCATCGCACTTTGTAATAATCTCAACGCTTGCCGAGACACGCTCATGGGTATATCATTCCATTGATATATCCTGGAGCGGGTCAAGGCGGGCGTTCCACATTACATCAAACTTCTCAAAGGGGCCTCTACGTGTTGGATCTATATCCCCGCGCACGCCAATCAAATGACCGGGCTTGACCCGTGATTTAAGAGAGATACAAAGTAATAATATTATTGCTCCTGCATTGGATTGTTAACGGATGCTCCTCGCATCTGATGCACAAGGCAAGGCTAGAGCGAAATTATTTTCCTTGTCTCCATTACGACTCAATGGAGTATCGCTCCTAATTCGCAGTGACAGAGCGTCACGCATGCAAAATCCACGAAGTGTGCGGGCGGTGCGGCTTAAGAAACTTCTTGGAAATAGATGATGTACACGACCAATCGTACTTGGAACAGAAAATTTGTAGAGTGAATAGTTAGCGTCAGATTCAAGGGAGTCTGGACATGCCCAAACAACCTAAAACATGATGTTACATTTGTGTAAAACATATTGTTTGTTTAAATATTCAGTACTAGCTGTCCCGGCGATCTTCGTACCGCCTAACAATCAATGAATGTCGTGGTACATATTAGCTGAACTAAATTTATGATTTTATGGAATTAAAACAATGAATAGTAGAAATTAATAGAGAAGCTCGATGGCGTCATTGCGCGTGTCAGTCTAATTGAACACGCAAGTTAAGCAACGTCGACCGTTGCCTGTACACGGATGGGTTTATATTACCTCGAGCTCCTCCGTGATTCGAAAGACACGTTAAGCCGTCGGTCCCGGTTGTTATCATCAGCTCATCTTGAGCTTCTCCGTGCTTCGGAAGGCACGTTAAGCCGTCGGTCCCGGTTGTTATCATTAGCTCATCTTGAGCTCCTCCGTGCTTCGGAAGGCACGTTAAGCCATCGGTCCCGGTTGTTATCATTAGCTCATCTTGAGCTCCTCCGTGTTTAGGAAGGCACGTTAAGCCGTCGGTCCCGGTTGTTATCATTAGCTCATCTTGAGCTCCTCCGTGCTTAGGAAGGCACGTTAAGCCGTCGGTCCCGGTTGTTATCATTAGCTCATCTTGAGCTCCTCCGTGCTTCGGAAGGCACGTTAAGCCGTCGGTCCCGGTTGTTATCATTAGCTCATCTTGAGCTCCTCCGTGCTTCGGAAGGCACGTTAAGCTGTCGGTCCCGGTTGTTATCATTTAATGACAGTCGTTAAGTTAAGTCAGTGGCCTTTAGGCGGTTCGAAAACACTGGCCTCCGCCAACCCGCAGTTGAGCAGCGTGTTGGAGTACGCTCTAAACCCCTTCGGTTGAGGGAAGACCCGTATCCATAAAAACTGAAGATTTCATAAAAATAAAGATTTCCGTATTGTTAATTTAAAAAAAAAAAAACGTTTTGTTTTATTTTTTTTAGTTTTGAAATAGGTTTTATCATTTTGGTGATTTGTAATTGTCATTTCTTTTGATGTTTACTCTGATTTGATTCTTGCGCTCGAACCCCATGGGAAAAGCGTTTTCACCCCTATCGATTTGACATTTTTAAATTTTCATAACAAATCACAGACAACTTTCGCGACAGAAAAGTGACACCAATCGATTTGACGTTTTGATATTTGACAACCAATAAATATCGTAATCCCTTTTTCAACTGACACTTTCATTTGTATGGGTAAATGTTTTTTCTTTTATTTTATTTTTTCGAGAATTTTCCAATGTTTTTAAGAGTTATTCTGCTATTCGGGACGGAAACAAATCCAACAAATCAAAAACCATGGCAATCGGTCCAGCCGTTCTCGAGTTATAAGTGTTGTAAGAAACACGACTTTCTTTTATATATATAGATGTAATCATGTACACAGGAGCCTAAAATATTTTGATGAAAATAAGAACGTTTACAATGTATCTGAAAAATCAGCACGGTTTACGTTTTAATAGCAATTGAATCCAAAATCATTAAAATCAATTGTTAGCAGTTTTATCACTAATTTGATCCTATCTCTAAAAATGCAAAAATGCAGTAACGCAGTTCATAGGGCGAAATAAAATACACGGGGCGCTACCGATGCTATATAAAGATATGACACCATTAGATCGTAAATTTGAAATATAAAGCAACTCATAAATGGTTTAATGTGCTAACGATTGTTATCTTTGATTTTTATGACTTTGTAAATGGATTTTTGAAAGTTGCGTCTATATTACAGTGTGTATTTATCACATTAACACAATAGAAAGTACATTTTGAATGCAGTTTTGAAACTTTGACATCTGGCCTGTCGTCGTTTTATTATTTTTGTTGAATAGACGCATCAAGTTTGGCCACATACCATGATTGGCTTCTGCCCGAGGCGTTGCCTTGACGTTGTTGAAGCAAACATCTGACTTGTTGGGTTAGGACATGCCACTAGGCAAACAATAATTGACAACGATAGTAATATACAACGACTTTGTCATCTTCAGCCTAGTTATTGTAGAGAATGCGTTAATTAAAGTTAACAACTTTAATTAACGCATTCTCTACAATATCTTAAAGACATATTACCTACCTACCTACCTACTTCTGAGGTAACGTGATAGAAACATCGATAGATGAATAATTACATAGGCAGGGCAACCTTTCAAAAGCTTCGGCCCATTCTCAACAAGCATATACCCCAATTCTTGAAAATTCCACTATTTTGTGACCGAGATACAGTGCAGAAATTTAAACGCTAACTATCGAGTTAGTTAGCACTCAGCAGTCTAAGGATAAATAAACGTGTTTTAAAAATAAAACTAGGGAGGGATGTAGTACGAGTACAATACAGAGAGGAATGTAGTACACTACATCCCTTCCTTGTTTTAAATATCTCCATCATATACGATGCTATCTGGGAGCGGAAAATAAAAGTCCCATGCGATTTTTAACCAATGCTCGATGGGTTTCTTTAAGGAATAGAATCGAGAAGGAACAAATTCGATGGAGACTCAGTAGACCACATTTGCTGTGTCAGTGATGGTAAACAAGAGAACACAATCCCGGAGTGTAAGTTATGTTTGGCACGAGAAGCTTTTGGCACATTGTTTTTAATTGAGCTGATGATTGACGTGACTATTGTAAGTAATCCAGCTGCGGACAGATAGCCTGGTGATGGTGGCGATATAAGTAGAAAGATAAACGTAGTTTTGAGACAAACTAGCCAGGTATATTTATGACTATAAACATAATAAGAGGAAAGTAAAATATTTTAAACACATGCCTGCGTAAGTTACCGTACACTTGCATAAGTTGTAAAGCGGTGCAACATGTAAATTTAGGAGGTTTTGTCTGAATAGTAATTAAGTATAAGAATAGAAATTTGTTTTAATGTAAATTCGTTGTAAACGGCACCGTTAAACCAAAATAACACATCAAAATCGCCGCTCACCTGCGCTATCCCACGATCGTCTCGATTTATAGATATATCGCGAAATCGAAAGGCGCTTCGTATTTTGCATAACGCTTGTAAGTTGTGTAGCACAATGCCCCATGGCCCACAATAAATTGAGCACGGCACGAACCACCTCTGCTGGCACATCACAATCGCTCTACAGATTTCCAATAACTTATTTTGGGTACGGCACGAGTTATTATGATGCATGTTTATTTCGTCAAAAGTAATAAACTAAAATTAAGGCATATTTTCCATATAATCATCGATGTAATTTGTTCTTCCGTTCTGTTAGCAATATATTATTTTGCTATAGTCTTACTAAGTTTGTTTGTCTGGGTGTTTTCTATATATCATAAGTATGTATTTACAAAAAAAAAATGTATTTACGTATGTTGATCAGTTGTCTAGTACCCATAACACAAGCTTCGCTTACTTTGGGGCTAGATGGCGCTGTGTTACATTCATTGTATTACTTTCACAAAATCATAAATTTAGTTCAGTTAATAAGAAACATGACATACATTGACTGTTAGGCTGTTTGAAGTTAGAAAATGCCAATAAAATGTAATGCCATTTGATAAAGCACTAGACTAAAAAGTGAAGCGTTTACAGGATCAATAATCAGTTTTTCAATCCTGTATCCAGACTATATTTGTATGCCAAAATTCATTCAAATTAGTCGAGTGAAAACACCTATCCATTCCATCCCGTATGTAATACTACTTGGATACAAATATTATGTAATAAATATTTGTCTCCAAGTAGCGTATTCAGCAGGACGAAATCGCATACAAAATTAATGTTTAATTAGTCTCACATAAATAAGTTTAATTATGTAGTTGCACATGTAAAGTTCTATATCACTCATGTCATTCAACATCATCACGCCTGCATCATCCCACTGCTCGCCTCAATCAAAGGGGGCTCAGATAATATGCCACCACGCTGCTCATCTGCCGCGGTTTGGCGGAGATCAGTGTTTTTAAACCGGCCAAAGGCCACTGACTCGGCTTATCAATTGTCATCTAGTGATAACAACTGGGACCGATGGCTTAACATACCCTCCGCAGCACGGAGGAGCTCTTTTTTTAATGTGGTGGGTCAAAATGTCTGCACATTGTCTGATGGAACGCACGCAAGTGAAAACTAAATGTGAGGACCACCATCACTGCGATTAGCGCAGCGCTGGCGGTCTATTCCTTGACGACCCATGTAAGTATTTCTTCATGCTTTATCTGAAAGACCCTAGGTTATAGAAAGAGGGAAATACGTGTGTCGGCCGCGAATTCCACAACATTATGGTTCGGCAAAGAAATGAGTTGCCCAACTTTTTGGTGCGGGAAGGCTACAACTGTATCCTTTGAGGATGGTATTTCACATGGAGAAGGAGGAAGGAGGGACTCGATTAAACAGCTCTTCAGAACATTCCCCGTGGTAGAGGACACTACAACTACCGCAATATCTCTGCGTAGCTGTATGGGCTCAAGCGTAAGAGTAACCTCCGAGTTCCCTACAATGCGAATAGCATGACGTTGCAATTGATCAAGAGCGTCAAGCAACTACTTGGCGGAACCGTCTCAGAGATGAGAACAATACTCCACGCACAAACGAACCTGTGCTTTATATAAAAGACAAAGCTAAATAGGCGTGAAGAACCGTCTTACTCTGTTCAGAAGTCCAAGTTTCTTAGAAGCTGTTGCAATGATGCTCATAATGTAAGTCTTTGAAATTAAGGTCGCTCCTGATATTCATACCGAAGATGTTGGGGCATTTTGAAAATAAGGAAGATGACGAAATTTATATTTCGTGGCGGTAATAGCACACACCTGGGTTTTTTTGGCATTGAACTCCAACAAGTTTTCAGAACCCCATCAATAATATACGATCTAAAACCAAGTCGAGTTCAATAACAAGCTCCCGTCTTCTGTCTTTAATTTCAGCCAGGTCTGCCGTGGGTCGTCCGACATATCGAGCATGTACTGTGCTATAGTTCTAGATAAATAAACTCATAGACGGACAGGCTATGGTCGACGACACGCGCAATGACGCCATAAAGCTCCGCACGTATTTGGTGTAAGTATTTTATCACCTCATGATCAGCTTGCAGCAATAAATTTAGTCAGTAAATTGACGTTAGCTGTCTACATGTAAAATATTCCATACTAGTGCAACTGAAACAATGAAAAGTTATGAAATTATTTTTAAAATATCACTGTCACAACAAAAAATTAATTAACAAAAATATCACTTTCAAAAAAACATGTTTTAGTCTTTCTGTTATTAGTAAAACACTTCTGTTATTAGTAAAATGTTCCATGTATTTAAATTTATTTTTACCGACCGGTTTCGCCTTATGCCACCATCAAGGTAAACAGCTGTTGTTTGTGATGTGGAGTTGAATGATAAGTATTAAAAGTAGTTACTTTTAATACAATAATAATAATTTGACTAAGGCATCACCATCCACATTAAATATTGAATGTATTAAAGCTCTATATCAACATGAAGCTGCTTATAAATGAATCATTCCAATTGTTAACCTCAAAAAAGCCACAAAACCCGTTTTTGGCTTGACGCGATTATACGTTTTACAACTTTATTTCTAAGCTGTATGATTTTGTCAAAATTATTTTAGAAGATTAATACATAATTCTTTAGAATTCATCATTCTTGACAACATTATTTTATACTTTGACGAATAGACTTTAGAATGGCATATTAGTTTGATAGATATATTGCTTTAGCAGATCCCCGTTAAAAAAAACATCTCAATCAAACTTCAGACTCTAGTCTAATTGAAGAATACTACAAAGTATATAAATAATACTGAATAAGGATTAGTTAAATACTTAAAATACAATATGATTACGTACACGACACTTATTAAATATTCCAAATGATTTTAGTTTATATCGTAATACCGTTCACATCCTATGGATTTTTTTTTCAATGACAGTGGCCGTGTGCAACTTGATTTGCTCTTCACACGCATTATTAATTTAATTATGATAACTTTTTTTTTGCCAAAATCTCGAGGTTATGTTTGCCGCACCGTTTCCTGCAAAACATATGAACGTAACTAAAAAATCATTACCACAAAACACTTGAAAGTGTGAGAAAAATTCAAAGTCACGTCATATTGATTATTATTGATTAATGAAGTCGCCCACGTCCTACTTTTTCTAGATGTGACAGTCAGACCGATTTTTTCGGCTGAGATTTTTTGACCGAGGTTTTGCAAGTTTTGATGGATATTTCAATTTCACCGACAAGATAATCGGTCACCGATTGTGGGTAGTGTATGCAAACACTTAGCATTTACATATTTGTACACAGTTTTTTTTATTGTATATGAGTATAGATAAATAGAGTACTACAGTTTTCGTTTTTAATTATAACTTCGCCTTTTTTATTAGAAATAATTGTAGGAATGTTAAAAGACAGTGTACGTAACTCATTTTCAGAAACTAATCACTTAGAGTCATGCGTTTTATCTAGAGGTAGTCATTCCCGGTTATATTACATCATTGTGAGTATGTAAAGCAAACTTATCACATATTAAAAATAGTAGATTAATATCTACTCATATCTTTTAAGTAACTCATAACAATTAATTCAAAAACATCACAAATCATCAATATATATCTCTGGATATATAATTGTAACTTGTTTTTAGAAGACTATGCTACAGTATAATGACTAATGTTTTATTCTTAACCATACACCTATAATTATGTATTAAGTATTTTTTTATATATTAAACATAAAATATTGACAAACCGTAATCGATTATTTTAAATATCGTCTACGACTAATTATGCCAACCACCTAAATAATTTATAATCAGGTTTGGGTATTTAAAAAGCATTGGAAAAACACATAAATCTTATTGTTGGCCAATTGGTTTAACTTCCTGTACAGACCAGTCTGGCTGCGAGCCCGAGTCGGCGCGCCACGGCGCGGCGGCGCACTTCCAAATAGGTGATCAGATATTCTTTTTCTTCGTGAATAAAAATAGAGCAAAAACACGACGGTGTTTTTTATACTCGGCGACCTTGCAGCTGAGTGGCTTACTGATTGTGATACACCCGTTACTAAAAAACGAAGAGTGTGATAAATCGCAGCTATTAAAAAACGACGATCTTTTAAGGAGCCGGCCCAAGAAACAAACAATAATTAATTTTTATAAAACGTGTACTTCCTAGACAGGCATCTGGTAGCAGACTCATAAATCAAAAGTCCTCTAACCCACGATATTCACTTTTACTTTTATTCAATAATTTATCTATTGAATATTTATGAGGGCCGTGGTTAATAACATCATTCGTCCGTTATTGGATGTTTCGACATTATTATTTTAATCATCGGCTGTCTGTCAGTGAGCGCTGTCCGCGTCGCCGCGTCGGATGAACATTGAGATTACTTATTTATGTTTGGTGGATATGTTCTGCTTGTTCGCGCTACATGCTTGCTTATTGTTTTCAAATTGTATGTACCGTAACATTTACACATCTATCAGAAGTATATCAGAATTACCATACGTATTGCTACACTGTACTATTAAGTTTTATTTTATAGACATATGAAAAACTCATAAATTGTACTACCAAGTAACAATTAGAGGTCAATTGCTGGTCCTACATATACACACAGGAACAATCCTCAAAGTTGTTTTCGGAGTCCTCGTCGCTCGACATGTCCTCCCCTATCTTTCTTTTGAGTTTCCTTTGCTAGTCGGCAAAATGCACCACATACATCACTTTGACTCTAAAGTACTGAAATTAGTTCACGTATAGGTATTTGTACCGTTGACACATCTTTTACTAACTACACCTGCATGTGATACATTCCATGCATTCCGTTAATTAGCAAGAAAAAGTCGGAGGGATACAGCGATATTTGTCGCTTAGAATTAAAAGTATCCCAACTGTATCTCCACTATACATGAAACCACAGCTATATAACAAATTCCCCGTCATATCAGGACGTGCATGTTTGCGATCCGGGTGATATAAAAAATAAGTAACCGTTCGGAAAGACCGCAAATCAAATAAAAAACATATACAAACACAACAAAAGTTTTTCTGCAAGTTATGTTTTCTTTTAAACCTTGTCATCAATAATTAGAATCATTTCTGTTTTTATAAATATATATAATATATTATAAACCCTGTTTAAAAAATCATAATTACGTATAAGTCTAAGAGTATTTAAAAATATTATTTTGGAGTTGCGGATAAAAATAATAATTATTTATCTATATATTATATTGAAGAAATTTAAAGAAAATTTCTAACCAAAAATTATCATTGAATTTGAAAGAACCTATTTTAATTAAATCAAATTTTAATTTGTTTATATTCAATGAGAACTATCGAATGTCGAAAATATCGAATGAACTGGCTTAGTTAGAGTTATTTTTTATTAGAGCTGTTCAAAACACTAACTGTGTTTAAAATATTATTGGTAGCACAATAATTTAGCTAAATTATTACATGTAGGTACGGATAGTGTCATTCTAATTTTAAACTTACCTAATCTAATTTTAGATATTAAAATTAAAAAAAAAATTAAAACATTTACCTCACTATTGTAAATACGGGACTTAACACTATCGATTTTTTTTATTTTCCTGATATTTCGGTGACGTTGCAGACGCCTTGGTTACGGGACGACTCAACGTCGTCAACGGCGTTTGCAACATCGCCGAAATATCGGGAATTTAGAATCGATCGCGGTGAGTCCGGTTTTTACAATAGTTCTCACTATTGTAAAAACGGGACTCACGGGGTAGTGTCATTGATGTTAAAATTAAAAAAAAAAAAATACTGTAAATAAATTTATCTAATCTCATACTGAAATTTACACCATTAAAATACTAAACACAGTATCTTAATGACAGTCTTTACGCACAAGCTATCAAAATAAATTTAAAAAGTTATTTTTCGATACAGCTCTTCTATGGACAACTGTATCGTAAAATAACTTTTTTACCATTTCGATACAGCTGCAGCCCTGGATACAGGTATTTTAAACAGGTTGCAATGCAAATAATTTTTTTCTACATAATCTGTGAACGCGGCGCCGCGCGGCGCGTCGCGCATGCACACTACGCATGCTCGATCTGCAAATGCATTTATAAGTAAGAATTATAGCTGTTAAATTAACTTCATGGTTGTATTTAAAATATTATTATCATATATTTCATGAGATTAGATAAAGTAGTGTATGAAACTGCACATAATTAGGTATTAAAATACTCGTGTGGTCTATTATAACATTCGCCTTCGGCTCATGTTATAAACTCACACTTGTATTTTAATAACCCTTATTATGCGACAGTTTCATAAACTACGATTATAATATTGTTGGAAAATAGTGTGACAAACATAATAGCGATGTGCCATTAATAATTAAAATTGAGACTTCAAAATAAAATATGTAAACAAAATATCATAATATTTAACAAGAGTATTGAGGCACTGGTACATATTGTTTCACGAGATGCATGTCTGAAAACAATAATCAACTTCTGTCTTGTGTGTGAGTGCGAAAATTACGCGCGAGGCCACCTTTAATTTCACTAATTGCATACCGAGTAAATCATCCGCTATTAAACAATCAACTTTCTTTTTTTATGGTATGAAAAGCGCGATTTTTGACGACATATCGCATAACCTAGTTTTATGATTGTGTGACGTGCGAAAATAGTTTAATGTCAAAATATATTGTATATTAAACTATTTTCGCTACCTTTAACTCCAACTTCTAAAATTCACTTCACTCAATTTCCATGAAAAGAATCTGAATTACTTTAGTTTTTTGATATTTAAATAATATTCTTTGGTGTTATTTATTTACAAAGCTTCCTGCGGTTTATTCGCATTTCTAAGCAAACACATAAAAAAAACTAATTTGAAAAGAAAATCTTATAGTCAACAATAGAAAACTGGAATTCCCGTCTGCTGCTCCTTCTATAGCTTACCCACTAAATTGGAAAATTACTACAATATATAAAAAAAGACCCGAAAACTGAACACGTGTGGTTAAAACTTTGTACATACTTTGGTAGAATGGTGGCTCTAAATGCCGACATGGGGTTTCCGTTAGTCTACAAACTAAAACTAAGGTAAAATAAAACAAGATAATATCTCCCCGCCTATTACCAATACTGTATTACAAGTTTCATTGTCAAAATTTTACATGTTCAGTACAAAATTCATCTGATGATATAGTCTACATCCAATCACAAGATACGAGTATATGTGACGGGAAGAACATACCTTGCCTACGAAAAGAACAATCTTAACCAGTTTTAGTCAACCCAAAAAGCATTGCGAAGCAGCTGATTTATAATTGAGGTATATGTATATCATAATAAGAGTGACAATCAAACACTTTTTAATGTATGATAAGTATTTAAACACGGCATTAGAACACATGCTTCAGTAGTCCGCTAGAAAGCCGGTTTATCAATTCAATTGTCTAAACCACGCCCGGTGTTGTAGCGTACTGTCGCTCAGCTGCCTTTATGGAATGTTATACTACGGCATAAATAAAACACAATGACAATAATCAGTGATTAATATACTATACAAAAAAATATAGCTGCGAACTTGTGCCCAGAATAAAGTGATTTAGATAAGCAAGATCACGCTTATCTTGTGAACGACTTAGAAAAAATTATACACATAAAAATATTTTTTATGATTGATATATATAAATTAGAAAAGAAAATATACTGAATAGTAACTGCTCTGTCTAAAGCGAAATAGTCATTAGTTGTTCATTTTACGTATATGTTGTTCATATGGGAGCTTATGAATAAATATTTTCAACTGATTGTCACAAAAAATGTCATCATAGATATTAGTTACTCTGTGGTAATACATTATCCGAATTTTATTACAAATTAATCATTTCGCTTGCAATTACAAGCATAGAACGCTTAGATATTTTCAACACATGCGTTATTAATTTCCACTTTGCGAATTATATGTTAAATATTGAGTAAGCTAAGTCACTTTTAAAAGCGGATATACATATCGATAGATAACGTCGTACAGCTACGGTAATAAATTAGCGTAACATTATAAATGAGTTTTATCTATTAAATGAAAGATTTATAGAACAATGGAAGTTGGCACATCCTGATAGTCATCGATGATTCAAGGCCCTTGCGCGTCACGTCTTTATTTGACAAGGTCGGGATAGGTACACGAGAGGTCACGGTATAAATATGAAAACTAAATTATTACTTCCACGAATACAGCGTGTTTCGACACAATGAGATTAGATTTGTGTGGTTATGATCGCATCGCAATTGCAACCTTTAAAAATATCGAATATCTAATCTATCTAACCATGGAACATGTCGTTTAGTAACTTATGGTTTTTTCTTTGCCAGTCAATACGAATATTAATTTATGTAAAAAAAAGATATTATTATCATGTGTATCATTTTTACTTCTTAATGAGGCACGTGTCCTCGACTTTTGGTTTTGCTTTCATTATACAGGCCTAGTAACGACACAATTGTTATGACATTTCATTCAATTAACAAATTTATAAATGTAAACAAAATCGTTAATCATATAAAAATGAAAACAAAAGTTATTTACTCCTCGCAGCTTACCGTCCGTCGAATATAATTATGTCAGTTTGAAATATAAAACGGATATGTATTATGTAGTACCACGAAGATAACAAAGCTTATCTTAGCCTTTAAATACAAAACAGATTCGTTTAAAATCATGACAATCGTAATATAGTCTATTAGCCTGCGATCCACAAAGAGGAGAGTGATAAGTTTGACATGTATGTCTGTGTGTTTGTCGGTGGCAACATAGCTCCTAAATGAATGCACCGATGTTGCTGAGGTTTTTTTTGTGATCGAGATGGTTCTTAGTTCTTAGCAGAATTATCTTGTTTATGCTTATTGTAATGACATCAATGATCAAGTTATAAATAAATGGTGATCAGAGTCGAGAGATCGAATCGATCGAATGGAGATCGAGCAGAATTTTTTTTACATTTGTTTATCAAGAAGATTAGGGCAGGGTAAACACTGATTACATTATTAGACCTATTATGGCAATTGGGTAATGTAATGTATTCTTCCTGTTGAGGGTTGTGTAGTTACTACCACAGCCTGGCACTACATACAAATGTCGCGTTATTATCTATTACAGAAACATTGATATCTGTGCAAAGCGTGAACGAGCGTGTGTACGTGCGGTGCCGAACAAACTGTTCTAGATTTGATTCAGTGGGCACATGACACCGATTCAAGAGGGTGGCTAGGAGAATGCATATTGTTCTTTAGTACTATTACTTATACTGTAGTAATTACTTATACTATACTTACTAGGACAATAAAAGGTAAAAAAGTTCATACTGCTAATATTATATTAGATTTATTTATTTCTCACGTAAGTGGTTGTCTACAATTTCTTGGGCATTTGCCATTTTAGGAGGAGTCAATAATTGACCAGGCTTTTCTTTCTAAGACAATTTCGGGACATGATACCAATGGCGGCAGACCTGGAACACAAAATAATTGACTCAGAGGTAAGAGATAGAGACAAAGAAAAGAAGAAGAAAGGAAAGGAATATGTAGACAGGAAAAGAAGAGCAGAGGATAGTAATCTAGAAACCGGAGAAAAGGTTTATTTAAAAAATATGACAAAAGAGAACAAATTAACTAGTAATTTTAATCAGTATAGACGTAAACAGCGATGAATGTAATACTTCGGGTATTTCACGTGTCTGCTTATTGTAAGGTAGGCTAGCTTGTATGCTACCGGGGTATAAAATGAAACCGATGAAAATTACATTCATTTTTTTAGCGCACGCTTGCTTACGTTTAAAAAGTTTCTGCCTATCGTCATCTATACAACACAAAATAATTTAATCGTACCATGTATATACCGATGCTATCACGTAATATGTTATAAAATATACAATCTATTTGAGAACCTCTTCTTTTTTAAAGTTGTTTACCAAATACTCCGGAAACTATGAGAGGAAATAATGAGCGATATTCTTTTTTCTTATTGGGGTAGTATCATATAGATTACAAAGACAGTATTAATATGCACAAAATATTTTTGTTCTGATATTTTTGTTCTACATTTACGTCTGGGACGGTAAACGCAAATAAAAATACGACCCATGTGAAAAAGAGTAGTCGTTGATGTCTTTTTTACTAAGTAAATGGTTTCATACTGTGACGGAGGTCGCGTTCATTAATAAAAATAATACATACCATCACTCCTGTCTTCTGCCGCGATTGAATGAAAAATAACTATTTTGGACCTTATTAGCGAGTGTCTGCGCCTTCGCGTGACTTTATAAAATGGACAATTATTATTAATAACCACACTTATGATTAGTTTGGTAGATGATGATGATGGTTCAGTAGATGATGCTATCTATGACGTTCTAGAATCACTATTAGTATTTATAATGACATAAAGTCAATTCATTGGGCACAAAATAAAGGCACAAAAGTTTTATCTTAAAAATAAAAGCGCAAACCAACTATTAATATAATTGATAAATTAGCAGAACGGTAAATTTTATATTGCCTTTGTCTAGGAGTCGTTTCGTATAAATGTGAATTAATGAGCACATTTTAAAATTGCTATGCAGCACTCCCGTGTGGATATCGGAACCTGTCCGTTGTAGCAGTGACCGTTCTTTGTCCGCGTCGTCCTAGACAGCCGCCGCGCGCCGCATTCATGCATAGTAAAATAATTACAGTGATCAACGGCAGGTGTAGGCGCACGCGCGCATAGAAATAGAAAGGCACATTGCAGTAATTATTTAGTACAGTTATCCCTAATGGGCCGTTTTGCGAAAGCTGTTAAGTAAATAAGCATCGTCCTGCGGTTCCTGCCGGGTGCGCACGCGCGGCGCGCCACATGCGCGCGTGCACGTCGCCGCCCGCCCGCCTTCCCGGCTCCTTCATTCTTGTTCACTTGCACGCTTCATAATATAGTGGGAATTCTTAAGAGGGTCATTTCTACATTGCATCCCTAAGATGTGCAGTCGTTATGTTTTTACTATAATTATCTAGTGCACGCACATTGCAAATGAATTAGACATTATAACATGCTTTGTTTTAAACGTAATTTGAGGTAAATTTTTATTGCGACGCCTGATGCCAAGCAAGCATACGTCCCACCAAGCGGTTACAACATTTCCTCACTTGCGTAGTATATCAGAGTGTGCAGCACTTACAATATTTCGTATCTAATTACCATAATGTAGCAAAATATTATAGTTGGTGGTTCTTAATAAAACAGTCTTGTTATGGTTTTTTTTTATACCCCTAAGGTGACAAACAATTACCTGGCCCGCCCGATGGAAAGCAGTTACCGCAGCCTTTAAAGTTAGATACTATACCAGGGGCAACACACGCGCATTGCTGACCCTGTAAAAACCTTTTTACACCCTTTTTAAATAAAGCCTGTTGAGGTTTTTCTAGGAGACTACATCTCCTAGAAAAACCTCAACAGGCAGTTCATTCTTCAAAATACATGACATATTCATTTATATATACATATACTATCTGGCCTAGCGAGCTTCGTATCGCCTTCAAATATTTTTACGTAAATTTTTCCAATGAGTTATAAACTATCCTATCTCTCAAGTTGGATTAAACTGCACACACTGTGCAAAATTTTATTAAAATCGGTCCAGTAGTTTAGGATTCCATTGCGGACAAACAACGTGACATGAATATTTTATATATTAAGATTTGCTTTATGCTGCAATACCTATTTAAGTTCACGATGGCGTCGTTGCGCGAGTCAGCCTAGACGTCGCCGTCCTCAGCCTGTCTAGAGATGGCTTTATCTGTCTCGAGCTTCTCCGCGCTTCGGAGGGTACGTTAACCCGTCAGTACCGACTGTTCTCATTAGAAGATGGTCGTTAAGCCAAATCAGTGGCCTTTGGACGGCTTGAAAACACTGGCCTCCGCCAACCCGCAGTTGAACAGCTTGGCAAAGTATGCTCTAAACACTTTAAAGAGAGATCCGTAGCCTAGCAGTGGTATGAATATGAGTTGATGCGAACATACATTTGCTTACATTGACAACAATATCAAAGGTGGGGTAACATTGTAGTACGTTTTCAACCCTTTTCATCCCACTGCTGGGATACGGGCCTGTCCTTAATAGGAAGGAAGGGGTTTAGAACATACTCCACCACGCTGCTGAAAGCGGGTTTGCGCAAACCAGTGTTTTCAAGCCGCCCAAAGATCACTGACTTGACGTAACGACTGTCATCTAGTGGCAACAGCCGGGACCGACAACTTGACGTACCCTCCGAAGCACAGAGGAGTTCGAGATAAATAAACCCATCCATGGACAGGCTACGTTCGACGTTGCTTAACTTGCGTGTTCGATTAGACTGAAACGCTCACAAACGCTCACAACGAGCTAGTACTTTGTAGTACGTTGGATTATATTTATAGTTGCCCTCAATAATTGTTGAGATTCTCTAACCGGTCGTTCTTAAATTAGGTATACCTACATTTGAGCATCTTAAATGCATGATGTCACGTGTGAATTTCATTATTAACTCAGTGTGACCTTTTTCGCAGTCATATAATTATCTATTCTATAGACAACACCTGTCACTCACATACGTAACAATGTACTTATATTGTTGACAACTTAATAATCATTTAATTTGCTAGTGATTCATCAGGTAAAGTATAAATTATTATTATTTAAATAGTTGTCCAACTTGTAAGAATATTATAAATATTAAAAAAAATGGAAAAATTCACCTCCCCGCCGAGGTGGGAGCTCTTCCAACTGAGCTACCAGGAAGGTTTGTGATGGTGGCGAATTTTTGCATTTTATATTTTACTCCTGTGAATGCGACTTCACGGGCGATAGGCGGAGAGGTTAATTTTTCAATTTATAAAATATTTATAATTTGTAAATGATATAACGAGATTTACGTACCAATGTGTATTGGTTTGTGGCTTTGTGCGACCTATCGGCCCTGCCCGTGCTCTGCTGCGCGCAACAAAGCGTACAAATTGTGCTTTGCAATGCGTACTTTGTGCACTCACATTATAAATGATATTAACAAGAATAAACAAATAATATATTTTTAACCAAGCGTTTATTAATTGTTAATAAAAAACAAATCCTCTAATTAACATGTTGTCCATTAACATTAGCTTCTTTTTCTAGAGTAAAGTAAATAAGCTTGCGCGTTACCTGATGATAAGTCCTCACCGCCGGCATTTCAGTTCAACAGCCCAGAGAGAGATATTAAACTAGAAAATATTTATATGGCTTTTAGTTACATTTGCGTTTCGCCCGCAGTTCAAAAATTTACAGCATAAAATTTATTCCCTGAAAAATGAAGTTACTTTCACGTAGAACGGAACCGTTGTCGGAGTTCATCGATCATGATCACGATAAACGTTCAGGATACATTTTTATATGAAGATATCAATTTTATTGTGCTATGTGACAAGCTGTGAGTTTGACGATGCCATTTTCGACTCCACAGTAACATACGTTCTACAGTATGTTACGGTACAGCAATACGTACGTTCTGTCCAACATGCACAAAGTCTGAGTCTGCGCCGACGCCGCCGACGCCGCGACGCTTCCGGGCGAGTGGCTCGCGGCAGGTCAGAGGTTAAGCGATACTTTATTTTGAATAATTTATATGTCGTACCGCGATAGACGGCGTGCCCTCCGCCTTGTACTGTTTATGGTAATGCAGAATATCTCGCATTGCAAATGCGCAGAATGTCTCGCCACCCGAGGGAGCCAGCCGCGATAAACTCCGTCTTGAATGTATTTCACCATAGAAGCAACATGTTTCAAAATATACTTGTAGGCAACGATCTGTATCTTTCATTCTTTAATTGTTTACATCTCCATTTTAGTACATACTTTACGGAATGCATCAACTGTCATATTCGAGTTACAAAACGACTAATTTATTCAAATATTCAAGATGCAACTAGCGATACGGTAAAAATAAATATAATTACATTCATTTTCCGAAAACATTGTACGTATGCGACTACGTAGAGATGTATTAATAAATTGTAATTGAAACACCACAATCGACTACGGACATTTTAATGAAAATGTAGACGTATCGCTGCCTTCCAAGGAAAGACAGGTCGTTCATGCACGAGTGATAGCAAGTTAAGAATTCACTTTTAAGAAATTGTCATTAATCAAAATTAATGGAGTTATTATCGCACTGGAACTTTCAAAAAATATTTATTGCGAACATAAATCAGCGTTAAGGGCCGTAACGAAGCAGTGCGGTGAGCTTTCTAGGACGGAGCAGGAACACCGCAATTACGACCCCACCCCTACAGAGTACAGATGTAAATTTGTGTTACACTACCGATTTTTATTACGATCGGAAACTCAAAAGGTTGACTGGAAGAGGTCGCATAAATTTAAGTTTCATACAATTTTAAATTTCCTTTTATTATAAGTATGTAGTTCCTTTTATTATAAGTATGTTATATTTGTGTTGTCTTATGTACATACAATTCAAATATCACAAACAAACACTAGCGTCAGGGTACAAAGTTTTTCAAAAATAGAAATATTGACCAACCTATGAAGTCGATTTATATGACCGGCAATAATAGTAGGTTATTTCCTTTTTTCAGTTATTAATTTAATAGCATGATTTTTAAAACTTAATATTCGTAGCATTTTAATTTAATATCACGACAATCAATGTAGGTGTGCTTATATTTTTATGTGGCGATCTGTGTTTATTAGCGGAAGTATTCTCTCCTACATTTAACTTCCATTCGTGACTTCATTCGTCTTGATATGAGAGTAGCGTAATGAACAGTATAGAAACATTGTCGACGAATTAATTTGGTTTTAATACCAAACATGTCGCCTGAAAAATATTTTTTTGAATAAATATTAATTATGCTTTTATACCTGACCATTATTCCGTAAGTTTAATATACATATGACGTGACATAATGAGAGGAGTATCTCAGTATTTACGTCACAAGTAAATATTTATTACTACTGATTAAAACATTACTTGTATATTTTTTTAGTGTAACTGTTATGATTGTGGGGTCATAGGTTAATTTATTTTTAATCTTTATATTATTAAGTTCAGAATTTATGTATTAAAATTAACTGCATTCTACTTACAAACTAAAACAATATTCATTATTATATCTACACTATTATTAAAAAGAGAAAGGCCTTTTTCGCGTGACTGTCTCATCAACACAAAGTCGAAACTATCGAAGCTACAACTACGAAATTTTGATAGATCCTTTTGTGGTCTAGGTAAGCAACAAGATAGGATTTGGGGAAATTTAACATCTAAGCAAATTACGTAGACCTTGTCTAGGTAAGTTTATAAAATAGAGGTTGAAGGTTTGTTTCCTAAAAATAATCTTTGTTATGATGTACAATATGATAGTCATATCATATTGTACATCATTATGTACACATAATATGCTTCATGGAGTAAAATTTGAATGAAACACATATTTCCACTTTAGTGAAAATACATCACTTCAGGGTGTGGAATTAGTGTTGAAATGTTCAAAGTTTTGAGCCAAATTATTGAACTTATCCGTTCATAAGAATTTAGACATGAGGTCGAATAGACGAAATGTAAGAATTTCGCGAGAGAGAAGATGAGAGGTGAACAGGGAAAATGAAGGGAAGGCGGGAGTATGAAAGAAAATAGGAATCGTATAAGAAATAAAAAACTGAAACTACTGAAGTTACATGTAAAATTTTCACATAAGGTAAAAGAGACAAAATAGGAGCGTTCAGAGAAAAGGTGATCTTTTCCCCTTTTCTCTTTTCCTATATAGGATATGGAGATTAGAAAAGACAACAAAAAACCATGAAAGAATAAAACGCACGCGAGCGAAATGCTACCGTATCCGACATTTTAGTGTCATTATGATAAATTTATATAATAATATTTCTCTAATTAAACATAAAAGAATCTATGATTACTTAATATCTATAACATCGTTTTAGGAACACAATACCTTTGTTCGAAGCGTGCGTCGGCCATTTCGCAACTTTAGGGAACAAGTGAGAGCTGAGTGTTTCGTAATTATTATTGAAGTGATTTATAGGCGCTTCAAGATAATGCCCGATAGCAAGCGGAGTCGACGCGGAAAGTAACTTTATACAAAATAGCGAACAATATGACGTGATATTTTTAATAGATAATGATGTTGATGGACGACAGCGCCCCGCCACGGCCGCGCGGCGCACCGCACCGTGCGCACCGTGGGAACAGTATTTCGGCCCGCTTGCAATGTTTTGCAATCGCTACGCTTACGATTTCTGATATCAGCATCTAACTATTATTATAATAACGATCAAACTGGATTCCATAAATATAGAAACGTACTGCACGAAAGATCCCATTTAAGATTTTTTTTTTTTCACCGCTTTATTTATTAGTAGCAAATGCTTAGCGGAAATATTCGTGTGGTTAATTTACAATGATCAGAAATATATGACCTCTGCTATATATAACTGAGTTCATTCTATAATATGGAGAGGTCAAGCTGCTGTTGCCCCGTCGCCTATACATTGAACTCTATCTGTCACTCTGGTGGGTGAAATTAAACTTGACAAAGAATTTAAAACAAAAAAAAAATATTTTGAAATCGATTTCTTCGTTTTCGTAAAGAGATAGACATAAATTTTATAATAATCTATTTGATCTTTATTAATCTGATGATCTGATCAAACGCAAATTGTCTCACACCACTTTATTTAAGATAAGATTATGAAGTCGAAATTAAAATGGTAAGTGAATTTAATAAGGCCAAAGTTTAATTTTTTCTGTAGGCTTCTTGGCAATAAAGGCAAACAGGAGGTTAAGAAATAAATGTAATAACAAGGAAATCTGGTGGAGGTAAAAAATATAAAGATACTGACGCCCGGCAGTGGCAAGTACTTTTATTATAATTGGCTGTATATTAACAAACAAAGTGGTGCCGAGGGCGGGGTGCCGACATGTTTATGCGTCCCGAGATTCGGCTGACCCGAGAGCAGCCAATTTAACGAAAGCTCACTCAGGTCGAGACACTTTCTACTGACCAGGTCGCATGCGTATCAACATTTTCATTATCGATCGCTTTCATAATTCAACTGACATTTTTGTTTCACTCAATTGCATTACCAGAAAAAAATTAATGGACGTATTGAGAGATTTTTAATCATTAATTTTTTGTCTCCGGAGAATTTTAAATTGATAATAATAGTGGATTTATTAATCGAATAGTATATACGTCAGTATTTAAATTATACTTACATTAATCAATTTACCGGTTGTCGGCATGTAAGTACGGTGTTGCGAAATCCCTATTTTTGGTGCCTATTAGCATTTGCATTTTTTATAGTGACATCAATGGTTGACTTAACTTATACATATTTATCAGCATTATTTATTATATACCATTTAATTTGAAATATTGAAAGTCTCCAGTGACTTAAATTAATGTTACAAAACGGCATTGTGTTTTCACTAGAAAATATATTGTTCGTTGATTTCTGGACCACGATTCTGCTAGTCATGATGCTACGAGCGATCAGAGGGGCCATTCTCGTAAGTAATTTGTAGCCAAAATACAGTTCCGATCCAGTCTTGATCTCACAAATGTCATATTCGGTATTCACGTGGCCCAGTATGTAAATTTTAATTAAAGGTTGATTATATTGAAATATCACTGACAATTAAAACAAACTAAGAATGGTATTCTGCTCGCAATACGCATTGATAGAAATTAATCAATGAAGTATACAATTTTCATAATACTGTAAAATAATTACGAGAATTGGCCTTCTGTTTGTTAGCAACACTGATATCATCCGTCACAGTGTCGAATTTTCTTATTTACAAGTGTAATGAACAGTTAAACAAACATGGGGTTCTTCAAAAAGGGCGTGTAGAGGTTTTTACAGGGTAGGCAACGAGCGTGTGATGCCCGTGGTGATACAAACGTTCATAGGTTATATGGAAACTGCTTGCCATTAGGCGAGCCGTATGCTTGTTTGCCACCTTAGTGGTATAAAAAATGCAACACATCCGATAAACAAATAGATATGTAGACCATCTGCTGTAAAGAAAACACCGTAACCTATAAACGCTTCGAAGATAGATAGTAAAGATGTTCTGCACTAACTCTGGTACAACTCACTGTTGGGAGTCTCCCCTCAATCGAAAGGCTTTAGACCGTACTCCACCACGCTGCTCAACTGCAAGTTGGCGGAGACAAGTGTTTTCAATTTGCCCAAATGCTACTACTAACATGGCTTAACGACTGTCATGTAGTGACTGCAATCGGGACCGATGGTTTAATGTAGCCTCCAAAACACGGAAGAGCTCGAGATAAATAAACCCATCCATAAACAGGCTACGGTTGACGTTGCTTAACTTGCCTGATTTGTTAGACTAACATGCGCAATGATGCCTTCCAGCTCTTCTAGTAAAATAGATATTAACTGCTATTAGTAAAATAGATATTTACTCGTGATCATTCACTTATTCACTTCAACAGGTACACAACAATCTTCTAGAAAATTTTCAGCTGCGGCCTTCTATAAGGTCGACGTACTTTCCCGGTAGGGCTGCTCCAAAATGAGTAAGTAATAGCATTGTACCAACTTTGCCTTTATTTTCCTTGTCCATTAAACATAAGGCAACTTATTGCACATTTAGTAGACGAGTTTCTTAATAAGGATTTAGTATAAGCATCTTTTGTTTTATTAAATCTTAATTTATTTTTTGAAACATTCAATATCTAAGAAAACGTTCCACGCGATAGAGAGAGGGTGAACGCGTCGGGACACTCGCCCTGATGAAGGTCTCCGCTTTAGATCTAAACTAGTCTACTTTCCCGAAAAATACACGTAACTCGCGTGTATTTTTCGGGAAAGTAGACTAATTTCCATCTAAAATCTCGTTTAATAATAAAATAATATACGTGAATAAAGGAGCTCGATGGCGTCATTGCGCGTTTCAGTCTAATCGAACACACAAGTTAAGCAACATGGGCCGTAGCCTGTCCATGGATGGGTATAGTTATCTCGAGCTCCTCCTTGCTTCGGAGAGCACGACAAGCCATCGGTCCCGACTGTGGTCGTTTAGATGACATTGGTTAAGCCAACTGGCCTTTAGGCGGTTTGAACTTTGAACACTGGCCACCGCCAACCCGCAGTTAGACAGCGTGGTTACTCAACCACGCTGTCTAACTGCGGGTGCGAAGGAGTTTAGAGCTTACTCATTCTCTAAACTCCTTCGGTTAAGAGAAGACCCGTATCCCAGCAGGATGGGATGAATAAGGGTTGGCGAAGATGAAGAATCCGTTTAATTCAATTGTAATGTCTTACGTGAGTTTTATACAGGGCACATAGAACGGAGGACGGATGACCGATGGGGTCGAAAGGTTCTCGAGTGGAGACCACGTACCGGCAAGCGCAGCGTAGGACGTCCACCCATAAGGTGGACAGACGACCTCATTAAGACCGTAGGATTGCGCTGGATGCAAGCCGCTTCCAACCGGTCTTATTGGAGAGGGGAGGCCTATGTCCAGCAGTGGACTTTCAATGGCTGAGATGATGATGATGATGACGTGAGTTTTAATAATATAAATAAATATTTCTGGACAATTTACACAGCGCCATCTAGTCCCAAATTAAGCGCAAAGGTTGTGATATGGATACTAGACAACTGATAAATGTACTTAAAAACATTTTTTTTTGTAAATAGATAGTTATAATACATAGAAAATACCCAGACCAAGACAAACAGACATATTCATGCACACAAATGTTTGTCTTGTGCGGGAATCGAACCCGCGACCTCGGAGTCAAAATGGCCATTGCTAACCATTCGACCACCGAGCTCGTCAAAAATATTATGTTTAAAAGCCTCATGAACTAGGTATTAGATTGTATTAGCCAAATAAAAGTATTGTATGGCGATGATAATATGATACGCGAGTAGCGGACGTAATATTCGAAGATGTAGTGGGAGGCGGACGGAGTGCAGAGCGGAGCTGGCACAATACCTTCCTGTTCGATATGGCCAGGCGTTGACGGCCTCACAAAGGCGACCTCGCACGGAATCGCTTTGTTTTTTGTCTGACTGCACCTACACATTGTTGCAAAAAAAATATAAAAAAGGCACGATACAGTTACGACAGGTACTTATTGAGACTGAATTATATGTATGGGTAAGTATATTTTTTGTTAAGGTTTTGTAATGATGTTTCCGTTTAGTTTTTTATATCGTTTGAAAACTTGGAGTGCTTCGGAGGGTACGTCGGGGTTCGGAGGGCACGTTAAGACGTCGGTCCCGGCTGTTGTTTTAGATGACAGTCGTTAAGCCAAGTCGGTAGCCTTTATGTGGGTTAAAAACACTGGCCTCCGCTAACCCGCAGTTGAGCAGCGTGGAGGAATACGCTCAAAACCTCTTCGATTAAGGGGAGACCTGTATGCCAGCAGTGGGATGATATAATACACACTGCCATTTAGTCCCAAACTAAGCAAAAAGTATGGGTACCTACTAAGTAGTTAACTGATATTATATTTAGATACCTTTTTTGTAAATGCGTTACATGTATTAAGTATGTACATAGAAAACACCCAGACCAAGACAAACAAACATGTTCGTGCACACAAATATTTGCCTTTTGCGGGGATCAAACTGAGACCCCGGAGTCAAAGTAGACATTGTTAATATTTGACCACCGGGATCGTCTTGTAATGTAGTAATGAAATCGTAGCAACGCCTAGCTACGAGAACACTGCAGGTAAACATACATTACGCGTACGCACAATATCAAATTATCGTGTCGCCAATTACCTACTTTTCCCAAGATTTTGCGCAATAAAATACCATTTGCAAAACTTGCGTTTCGTTTGGCCCACTCCCCTCCCCTATAATTTTTACTACCTCTAGCAGCAGTCAAATATATGTGCCGCCTAATGTGAAGCGATGATGTTTAATACTTGTAACCTAAAAATATTGCTCGGGCGCCACTGCTATCGTATTCCTAGATACTTCACCCGCAGGACCGCTGCAGTCCCCTAGACTTAAAAAAAATATCATGTGGGTCCAGTTTTCTGTGAAGTGGAGGCACTTTCCCCGCGGGAAGCTTATAATTAGTATGCTCTCTTTAGTCAAAACCTTATTAGTTAATCAGCAAGGTAATAGTGGTAATAGTGTGCTGCAGATGACGTTGCTTGGTTTGGACTCAGATGAGCCACTTTACCATCATTTTGTTATACCTATATTGACGACAAATTTAAACAAGAGAAGAGGCAACACTTTAAATAATGCACCTAGATAATAAATGTCACTGAAAATAGACTAGATTTATTTCTGAATGCAATTCAAATTTCAATATTCAAAGATTGTTAAAGTTACTCTCGACTGATGCGGGAACCCGGCACCAATTTGACAAAATACCGCTCGGTACTTTAATGACAACAAGCGAAAAAGTCACTCAACGCTACTGCCTCTTTACCCTGAACATAATTATATACACGATATAATGACTATATATAAGAATAATACATAGAATATATGTAAAACATCTTCCTGTATTGTAATAACCTCCTCTCCTCTTTTCTCTGTCCACTGTCCTGTATGAGGCTACAGATAATGCCATACGCATGGCCGAGTAACAATACTCCAAGATTTAAATAATAAGAGAACAATCGTCATCGACACGATAAGAAGAAGTACTGTCCGCTGTACTGTTCACGTTTGATGACATTTTCTTACCTGTTTTCTCTTTTAAACTGTAAGGAATTTGTTTTTAGGTGCCTACTAAGAAATTCTTTTACAAAACAGATTGAGATCACTACTTAACCGACTTAAAGCTGACATATCGCTTCAGTGTTTAAAATGAAACACACGTAGGTGTTACAAATCTCCAATCCAGCTAAGCATCCATCAGATGTCAGGACAAAGCCCAACAAATTCTCTATTTCAGTCACTTTATTTTTGAATTTAGGAACATGTTAGATGTACTTATACCACACTTATACTTAAGACAAGTAGATGTCAGCTGTTAATTTCACCATGGAAAAAGCATCTATGGTACAAACAATTCCAGTTAAAAATAGACACAAACATGCAATTAATCTTTACTAATAAGTGGTTGTTGGTTTGGTTAAACGTACTAATCTCAGAAACTATATAGAACGGGGGCTTTACCGCCTAAGCTAAAGCTGATTTCGATTGAATATTTTGATCCTAAAAATTGTTTTTTTTTTATTTGAGAGCGGGGCAAACGAGCATGGGGGTCACCTGGTGAGAAGCAATCACCACCACCCATGGAGATCAGCAACACCGGGACCGCGGATCCGTCTTAGCTTAAAGTTATTAATAAACTTCTTCAGCTTAAGCTCTAGGGTTTCTTCCAGCTAAGTTATATATAATTACCAACAATGTAAGCAGTAGCTTGATTTTCACATTCAAGAAATCAAATCCGATAGCAATCGGCTTTAGTTTCGCCGGTAGGGCCCTTGGTTCGAATTGAATAAATATTTTAGTGTTGGATAGCCCATTTATCGAGGAAAGCTATATAACGTCACGTTAAGACCAATAAGAGCGACGCATCAAAGAAAAATATAGCAAAATCAGGAAAATCCCAGACCGGCAAAGCCGGGGCTATGCCCGTTTTTGCATTTATTAGTTGCGTTCAATACACTATCAATAAAATAATAAAATGTCAATTACAGCTTTCGCAAATAACTAACTACAATGCTTCCCAGAATGGAGAAAGTATACAAGATGGAAATAAATCATCGTATTTGTTAACAGGACACTTTGGAGATAGGCTCGGATGGATAACATGGGCTGCATTGAGAGTATTGAGACACCATAGTTAACAACATGTAACCCGAAGGCGGGGGTCATACATTGAAAGCTTAGTTTATCACAACTGATTCAATAATCAGTAAATTTGAGTTTAGTACTTTACAGTAAACAATATTTATTAGTGTAATTTTTCAGTGTTTTTACTAGTCGCGAGTGCAGTCTATAAACAAATTTAATATACACCATGTCTAATACAAAGCAATTACAATTGTTGCCGTTACTACCTTCGCTGCTAACACACCAACTCAGTAGGAATTACTATAATAATATAGCGCTTTATTTTCGTGGCCTGTTTAATTTTCATTTTTGCACGTCTACGTCCTCATTGGCATGTGCTGGGGGACGAAAGGCAAAATTTAAAGACCACCATCACCATACACATATTTTAAAGCAGTGTTTCTAATTCGACAAACATTTTCGGCATACTTATTATTATATATTCGCTTTCACTATAGATAACGCAAAGATATTATAACAAGATATAAATACTGGGTATGTACAGCAATTTCATCGACAGTCGTCGAATTGAATGCAAGACTAGCGACTCTAATTTTCATATAAGATTTTGGTGTAACCGCGCATGCGATAGTAACGTAATTTTAAAAATGAAACTAAGGTGGTTAAATCTCAAAGCAATATCGCCTAAAAAGTATCAACGTTAATACGAAACTAATTAATTAATGTTTCGTATCGGCTGAATCATAAAACATGTTTAATTATTTTTAAGAACGATAAGTTGCAAGGTAACTACATGACGTGAAATTCAATTTCCCCAAACAAAGTGAAGTAGGCCAATCTGATATAAGAAGGCTATTGAAAAACGAAACCATAGCAATAATCACAGCATCGCAAAAAGGCCTCGACTCTTGCAGAGGCTTGCGACAGCGCTACGCCCGCCATATTGTATTCACAAGCAACATACGTTTGCAAAGAAATGATCAATAAATTTGTGCTGTCAATAAAGATATCGATCAAAATTACAGGGTTCCGATGATTTAACAAATATGAGTGGATCGCCTGCATGCGGCGCGCAGGGTGGCCGCGTGGCTCTTCCGTGAAATTGTAATGTTATGGGCCTTAACAATAATTTAGCTGACCCATGAAAGCTGCACCAATTTCTTTAATTACCACCTGAATTGAGCTGTTGGGCTCACTTAATTAAACACAAGAATCGCTTTATTTGCAAACTGATTTTATGACGCTATTTTATTCACATCGAATGCATAATTATCAAGGAGTCAGTAAACACGAGCAAGGTTAATGGTTACGATTGCTACGTAAGTATTCATGAAAGAATATAAAAATGTCTTAACACTGTATTTAGAAACAATACCAATAACTCTTTTACTGCAGATTTTGGTAAATGTTCACGTAGGTATTTCAGATTAAACGGACAGCATTCTGCATTGTAACTTAAAACTGACTGGTTTACTTATGACAGCCATTACGGTAAGACCTACCCACTGTATACTGTAATATTCGGCTATTCGGTTATGTAGGAATACGCAAAAATTACAAATTTGGGTTTAATACTTTATGATTTGGCGATATTGCAAGGAAATCTTTATATGTGACGGCATACCCAAAGGTGTTGATGATTATTAAGAAGTGAGAACGCGGAAACTATGAGCTCGGGGCCACCCTAGCGTGTGCGTTACTCCCAATAAAAAGCTGAGTGAGTCTCATTAACGCCTTACGCAAGCTCGAAAGCGGCCCTTGGGGCACTCGTTGCCAGAGACAAGCAACGCAAATTACTTTGGCACCGTTTGACGGCGGGAAATTTCATTACCACGAGCACATATCATTATTATCTCGCCGGCAATCTACATATTTTACTCAGTAATAAATGTGCGGGTAGTTTCACTTTCGGACACTGGTTTTCGAAAATGACCCGACTTTATAAATTTTCTGCGGCACGGCTCTCGTGAAGGGCGTGTTACAGTTTTAAGTGAATTTCTTTTTGACCTCTTGGTCCAAGGTGTTGTTCGTAATTACTCGACCGCTGACATGTAATTTTGCGTAAACAACGTAAATGGCATTTACTGTGTTGATGGTACTACAGTACCTTTGATACAGCATTAATATTTTATAGGTATATCCGCGTTTATATTTTTATTCAGAGTATGAATTCTTATTGCGAACGAAATATAATTATTCCTGGAATAAAAACAGATTGAGTATTTTATTTGTGCCATAAACACAAACTTGTGCTATGAAATATGAGACGGATACATTGCTGAAATCACTTTTACATAGCGTCTTTTGAGTACGAAGTAATTTACCCTTACGTACTTTGGGTTATTTCTACGTTTGGGCAATGAATTAATTATTATTAATTCATTCAATTGTCTATAAATTAATTAAATCATATACTATCACGTCAAAATGTTCAAGAATTGGCTCCAGATAAAATCGGTGTCGGATCACGATCAGAGGTGGTAGAGCTCGTTAGCGACCCGACAACTTAATGACATGGCCACGCCCCTAGTAATCATTGAATGTGATTTTACTCCACCTCACACTTCAGAATCATTTTACAAGTTCAATTTTTGGAGCATATCAAAGTCCTCACACGTTTCCCTTGCCGCCCGCAAAGCGTATCATTACTCGATCAGAAGCCTACAATTACTGACTCGATGTAGTGCAAAAAGTTTATCACATATTACTTCTGTTCCAAATAAAGTTAAAATACTTATTGATTGTTTTAAGCACGAGGTGTACTTCGCAAAATTACATTGGAATTTTAACTGCCTCTTTTCAAAACGCAAAATAATCTTAATCAAAAGGCGCGCACTTTTATATGCACATTTGGCAGCAAAAATAAATTTATAATTATGTAGTAAACTTTTTAACTATTGTTGGAAATCAAGATAGTATTTGTAGGGTTGAAAGATGCCGCCTTACCTCGTTATAAATGTTATTTTTCTTTAATTAATTCTTATTTTAGCGAGTTAAATACCTGCAGATAGATAAGTGTGATAAAGAAATAAAGTTATACGCGTGCACATGGACGTCGTCGTATCCCGACGCTGAAATATCAGATAGGCAGCGACGGCTCAGCGCAGCTGTCGCGGCCGGCTTGCCGCGTGAACAGTTACGAGATGCCGTCAGTAATTATTCCACGTCGCCGAAAAATTAAGGCAAGGATAAACTCAAAATGTAATGTGATAAAAATACCGTCAGAACAACCCGAGCGAAACACGACGTCATCGCAAAAGCTGATGCTTTGTCGCTGAGGGCGCTGGTACTGGCGCGAATGCGGAGAAATTACTTGCCACTTGTGTACAAACCTGTACTTACTTACTGTAAATCGATTACGCTTCTTTTTCTGGTCTCACAATCGCGTGACGTGCTTTAATTATAGGAGGTGTCGATTCGAAAATCGCACGCAAAATACTGGAAACATGTTACAAATCATATTCATTAAATCAATTTGTTGGATAGGGAACCAGTTCTCATTTCCGTGCCAAAATTATAATATTTAACTTTCTTTGTTGCAAAGTAGGGGTTAGTGTCAGAAAACCAAGATATCAGAACGACCAAGTAGACACATCTCAGAAAGACTATATGTCTTTATATCAGAATTTCTAAAAAGCATAATGACCACATTTCAAAACGACACACATTAAAGTAGATGAATATGAAGTGTACTCATTTTTCCATAGTTAACATACTATACCATTCAAATCTATTGTTGAATGTATTGTACATGTTTGTACCGAGTGAAGATTACCCAGATACCTACGTACAGCGTCCAGCTATATCTGTAATTAATAACAGTCAGGCCAAACTTTCAAGTTTTGATGAAAATATTTTTGTTTTTTTGAGAATTTCTTCTTTATTGCTATACCTTGTTCAGTCATATACTTTATTCATTTCCCAATATTTCGTCAGTAATGTGTGATAAACTGAAGTATCAGAGTTCATCAGAGAAGGCGAATGGTTCTGAACGGCGGCGCGGGCCGAGGACGCTATCGCCCATTCTATCTCACGCCCTGTTACCACGTTTCTCACCTCAGACGCCACCTCCGCGCAGCTCGCCCGCCTCGATGCTTTATCGCTCACAATCTCACCACTCATCTATTGCCCGAGCCTTACCCACTGAACCGAATGTCGATGACCCATTCAACCCCATCCTTCTTTGCGACATTGTATTGACAGCACGAACACGAAATTTCTAGGCATATTAAAAATAAAAAAATGACAGTGTACATTCGATAGTCAAAGTACATATAGTGCCATATATAACATACAATGCGTTTAGTTATGTACTTGTTACATTTTTTACGTTACATTCACATGCTAGTCAATATGCAATTCATTTGTTTTTTTTTTCATGCATATTAATTTTTTTTTATATGAATTTTGCAAGAAAAGAGTTTTCATTTGCACGCTCCTAGGATTGCGCCTATCCTAAGCGCAATCCTAGTTCTCGCTATGAGATTAAAATTTCTGGAGAAAAATAAATGACAAGGAATTTACAATACATTACAGTTACATTTTAGACCCTACATCATGATCTAATCAAAGGGGAGAGTGATGTTTTCTCATGCCATCTCATGAAATGCCGTCACTTTATGAAATGTTCCATTTCAAGTTACGATAAATATTACGATCCTGTTACCACAGATACCTTATCACCATTTGGGAATCAATAAATAATGGTCGCTCAAAAAATAAATGGTAAAATATTTTTGACGTGATAACGTCTTATAAATCGATGAACGCCGGCTGCACGCACGAAAAGGCATAACTCATTGTCACGTTCCACCTGAGCCGAGCGTGCAAGCGAGAGCGTGGAACAAGCGATAAAGCGGCACGATCGGTCTAAGCGTTCATTGCAATGTTTTCTTATGACGTTATCACGTAAAATTATTGTCAGTAAACCGGCTTTACAGACAATCATTTTTTTTACCAGATTACACTTCGATCATTAATAGGTACTGGTATGTGCTATGTGTCGATAGTTGTTCACTAATATGTAATTCAAAATTACTGAACCGATTTCGATGAAGTTCTTATCGCTTTTTTGTTAACTTATGCAAGAGTTAAATAGTTTGTTTCGAAATAACTATTTATCAATATGGAGGCAGTAAGTCACATCAACTAAAAAAATGTGCCATAGTGTGACGCCTGATGTGAAATATCGAAACTATTGTGTGAGAAATGAGATAACCTGGTGCTTATATTTACATTGAAGATAAATTTATTAACCATATTATAAAAATAAAGATTTCTAAAAAATATAGACCAACATAATCAGAATTATGTCTTTATGTCGTACCAATTGCCGGATCGAACAAAACTCATTGCCCGACACACACTTATCAATTTTTTATAACAAGTTATTTTTGGATCCACTCGTTAATGGATCAAAGTGGCATTTAAAAGTATTATTAGTGTCCTGGAATCCCCTCAACGGTGAATTGAAGAGGAAGAAAAAATAGTAAGACGGAGGGCAATAGTTGAAACTCTTTAGTCAATAGTATTTCATCGCAATTGCTTATTTTATTTTAATCAATTTTAATTGAATTAAAAAAGGACCTTAACTTCAATCGTGAGGATGGCCTTAAGACGTCGGGAACAAGGAATTCAGTGATTGAGTTGTGCAAACACAGTGTACGGACTGCTCATAAAAATTCCCAACAAGACACCGTGAGTAGTGTCACAGATTACATAATACTAGCAGTGTCTAGAAATATACGACGAAGAAAGAGGGTAGACTGATATTATTTCTCATAACAGATTACCATCTACGATCGTCTTCAGTCATTCATATCGCGAAAATATATAAATTTGTCGCTTTAAGTACGGGACAATAGTGATTAATAATTTAATTTAAATTAATACATTATTTAAATGCGTCTTCTTCGCGACTGTAGGTATTACGGTTTTCATATACAAGGTTTAAATTCATTATTGACAAAAACCTACCGACTTCCACTCGTTGTGATTTCACGCATTTTCCGGATTTAAATATAACATGATTTACAGTATAAGTCGTATAAGTCAATGAATTTAACATTTAAGAAAACACGAGTATATGCTTTTGATCAAGGTTGCCCAATCAATTTTAAAAATATAATTAATAATTTATTTACAACTCGTATTACAAATTTTACCCTGCATATAATTTAAAAAAAGATTAAAAGATCTCTATTTATCTGATATATTGCGAATTAACATGTATTTTTATGTAACTAGTTAGAGGCCGTCCATTAATCACGTGAGGTTTTTTTTTGCATATTTAACACCCCCCCACCCCCTTGGTGATACTTGGTGAGGTGTAAGTCCAACCCCCCCCCCCCCCCCCCTCAAATCACGTGTATTTTTTATAGCTACAAACAATCTTAAAATTTATAAAGATTTTGTTATACCACTAACGTGACAAACAAGCATATGGTCCGCCTGATGGAAAGCAGTTACCGTACCCTATGGATATATAGGAGGAGGCCGTGGGCATTATGTCATAATAACTCCTCTGAACACGCCCCATTGTACAATCGGTAGAACATACAAAGAGACGGAAAATCTCTTTTCAGACTAAAAGGTTCTAAACCATCCGTTCGTCAACAATCACACTCACAGCGCGCCTGGGAATCCCATCACAAGGTGCTAGCTGGTATTTAGGCGCTCCCGTAGATGACAGCAGTACTCCATATGCGGCCACACTTGAGCTTTGTAAAGCATGCCGTCACAAAGAAAAGGATGCTGTCTTTTTCCTTAATATCGTGGCATAAAAGTTATCTGTTCGTGCAAGCGTGAACATGCCAGACGCGCTACAGAATCGTGGCAGCTCCATCAATACTCTGAAACCATTATTATACTGTATGCGCAGGGAGTTGTAGGCCGTCATCGTCTTCAACTTCGTTCATTGCCTAGCCGCGACGAGTCAAGGTCTTCAACGCGCCGCTTTTCGGTTTAGAAATCGCACGTTTGACAAAAAAATAAATACACGTGATATCTTACTACACCCCACCTCCCCCCTTGTGATATTTCGTGATTTTTACCGAACCCCCTCCCCCCTCTTTCGAGCCTCACGTGATTAATGGACGGCCCCTAATACTATAAGTTTACATTTAGTACTTATGTACGAATATGTTAATACATTATTATGTTTATGTGTTTATAAGAGTGTTTAAGTACATATATGATTTATTTAATATTTCACTGCTATTTTTAAGTCAAATTGTAGTGATTTGTTAATATGTTTTATTATTTGTATAAATGTTTGCGCCCAGTCCCATACGATAACCTTTTCTGTTGTTATTATTACCTAAGATTAGTTGGAAGTAGAAATAGTATTGTAATGCCCAAATCGGTGCATAAGAATGCTTAATTTTTAAGCATAAATGTTGCCATTTATTTCCCTAATTTCCATTAGGGAAAATTGATGAAATATGTTGCCATCTCTAGTGGAAAGTTTGAAAGAGATCTCCTGTAGAGGTAAACTCATTTTGTACACTTCCGATAGCACGTGTATAAACTTCCGTGTTTAAAAATATATACAAAAATATTTTAATAACAATTTTCCATTTAGCCTTGTACTGAACTTTTTGTGAGTCTTATATAATTGTGTTATAATACTTAAAACTGTAATTATAATTTCTCACGGGACAAAAACTTATTAAGTATCGGACTTAGTCATTGGGAATCTGGCATTTAATTTGTGCTACCTATCTAGCTGATCAGTCAAGCAGTAACATCTAGATTGACTGAATGGTTTTATTGGTCTAATCCTAATTCAATATCGCTTTTTATACGTCTGAGAACTGCGTTTGCCTACCGCTTGACAACCTAAATTATTAGAGACATAAATACTTTCACCGAGTTAATTGTTTATAATGCAACTGTGACCAGTCCGATAACATAATGTCAACGTGTCTGCTCACATTTAGTGCATTAACCAATGCATTAACTCTAAGGCTACCCACTTGCATGAGAATGATGATTGTATTGCAATTATGACACTTTAGTGGTTGCAAATCAAATTGATGTAATGGATACTTTGTGCAAAGTTTTTTTATTAAGGCGACAGACAAACATATACCAATGTGATGAAAACAATCATATATTATGATAGGAGTATTTTATAATAATATGTACTTTTTAATCAATCATCTTATTTTTAAATATTATTGTCAATGTTTGGAAAACTTATATTTATTTTATACTAGCTTTTGCCCGCGGCTTCGCTCGCGTGAAATTCTTTATCGTAAAAAAATATATTTTTTTTTTTTTAATAAAAAGTGTTCTATGTTACTTCGGATAGCTCCAAGAATATGTGTACAAAGTTTCATGATGATCGGTTGAGTAGTTTTCGCGTGAAAGCGTAACAAACAAACGGACATTCACATTTATAATATTAGTAGGGATTTCGTATATATTTTTTGAAATGCGAGTACCCCATGTGGGTAAAGGCCTCCTCCGACTGTAACCACATTTTTCAGTTTCTTGCTAGACTGTCCCATGCACCGTCAGCTGTCCCCGCGGGTTCATCGCTCCATCGTCGCTTTGATCGATCGTCTTCTTGTCGTGGTCCAGGGGTACTATTATGTACCTAGTAAGCTTAGCGCAACGGTGGTTTTCGTATCTGGCGTTATGTCCTGCCCATGGCCATTTCATTCATCTCACGAATTTTACCAGAATGATATATATATACTCGTATATTAATGTATTTGTTACATATTTAAATTTCCATGTTATGTTTAAAAATTATGTAGTTTTTTTTTTCATTTAAAACATTACTACATAAAAAGTTTTGACTAATTATGCATTTATGAAGTCTTACATAATTTCAAACCTTTACAAAAAAACTGAATAGATAGATAGGTACAGTTACGGAAAAAAATGTAAAAAAATAATGATAAGAAGTTTAATTTACCGTACCGTATCATTTTAGTTTCGCCTTTATCTTGTCTCATACCTATCTAAAAGTAAGAAATTTTTATGCCTTCCTGAATTAAAATCGGAAATTACACTTATTATCACTTACCATTAATACCATTATATTGTACACTAGCCATACTAATATAAGTTTAGTTTCTATAGTAATTAGGAAACCCTGAGTCTTTGTATCATTAACGGCATTGAAGCTAGGTTTTGAAATATTAATCTCTCATTTCTTTCATTTTTATTATTTTCATTAATTTTGTTGCACGTTTTTTAAATGAGCTTATACAACTGATATATCGCGTGAGAGTGTTTGTTACAGAATTAGCTTGATTACATTGTTGTAGATTATACCTAGTTGATGGCTTAATAAAGTTGTATGAATACAGAAGGATATCATTATTTAATATTATTACGTAGACGATTTCGAAAGGGATCACGTCAACACGGTCGAGTCATTGTAGCCGCGAGCGCACTAAGTCATCCTGTTAAGCGGATTTAAGTAGTCGACTTGAATTCATACGGTCTAAATACACCGGCCATCACTATGCATCAGCGCAGCACAACGCAAGTGAAGGGCACTCGGAATTCTCGGATTATTTTAACTTGTCTTTTTCAATGTCAGCGTTTAAAATAATTGCATCACAATTTTAAAATGCGAGGCTTTTGCTTTTAAGACGGTTAAACCGACGTATTATAAGATTATTTCCTGGAAATCACAGAGACACTTCTTTGTCGGACGGTAGGTATTCGGAATAAAGTGTAAGTGCCAACTGTAATGTTTTAATAAACAGGTTAAGGCGACACTTTTTAGATGAACATTAATTTCCCTTTGTTATTTCTACTCAGAAGTGTTATTTTCAATCATTTACATTTAAATACAAAATAATAATTATATAAGTAGTAATGACAGTTGTAAATAACACCTTATATCGCACGGCCTGAAAATGAATATTAATCTCAATTATGTGCCTTTAAATGCTATAAGTATAGCTATAGGTATACATATAATATGTAAAGAAAAATATCACATAATATGTTATGTGGTATCTTTAGTTTAATCTCTCTTTCTATCTTCAATCTCATTACGTACTTACTTAGATTGCATTTTTTCAGCTAGTCAAATGTTGGCTGGAAGCGATTCCTTACAGGGATAGGTAAGCCTTCGTACTATGTTTACGTAAACGATTATAATAATGTCCAATTACATGTTTCAATATCTAGGAGATAAAAATCACAATTTGATATATGAAATCATATACGTAGCCATATTTTTATATTGTCACTTTCTTTTATGAACTCTGGAAGAGCGGTCACTCCTAACACAAGCACTTGTTCTGCTTAAATGGAGTATGTAATTGTAAGTACAGTATGTTTTGCAATAATAAAATATTTTCATTTCATGTAAGTCCAACGATACTTTTTATGCTGGGCAAAGCTTCAACTTGACCTGTTACTCGACATTTATATTAGGCACAGAGAAACCGATTTCTTCCAATTTTCTCTCCCAGTCAACACTCATTACCTACATCATCACTGTAAATATTTGTCCCCGTTCGGATAAAGTCATAAGTACGAGTAACAACCATAACTACAATAAGGACAGTGTGCTACTAAGATATATTTCCTTCAACACCGAACACTGAACACGAAAAATCTTAGTATATTTTCATTGAATTGGTTCAAGTCAACTTTAAGAAAATAGAGCTTTATGGCGTCCGTGTAATTACTCGGGCAAAAAAAAAACAACTGTATTTTATGGCGTTATGCACCTTTACCGCCTAGTTAGGCAGTAACGGGCAGAAATACTAAATAATATTATTTTATGTATATGTTGTTTTTGATATAGTTTCTTTTTTAGATGCTCATTATTTCATGATTAGTTAGTAATTATTGCGTGCTTCTTTTTATCATTAGACTACATTGATTATTTAGTGCCCTTTAGGCCTCAAAACATTGGCCTCTGCCAGGTCACAGTTGGAAAGCGTAGTGGGGTATTCTCTATACCCCTTCGATGGTTGGAAGACCTGTATCCCAGCAATAGGATGAATAAGAATTGATAATGATGATTGGTTACAGACATGACATGTCTCAGGCGTGATTAAAGTTGTAAAACGCTACAAAAAATTGACACATTAAAAGCTGTAATGATCGAAACAGTAGATAAATTAGTGAGTGTGTAAAATCGAAAGCTATCGCAATAGTTAGGCGATAGATTCCCCGGTTAATTATATTACAAAACTGCATTAAAATTTATTCATTACATTTTATGATATTGCCTAACAAATTTACATGATAATTTACGAACTGTTTACAAAGATGATAATTTCGTTAAATTTAATTATCACATAGATATATACATAGTTAATAATCATTAGAAAGTTACCTTCCTACTTAAGGGCCCAGATTGTCTAGGCGCGACGTCGGTTTCGAGCGACCGCAGCGCTACTGTTTACTGAAACAACCGACGGGGCGGGTGAATGACCCAAAGACAGCGCGATTGTCAAAATGTTTTGCGACAAACGTTCCAATTGTTATTGAAGTTGAATATTTACAGCATAACAAAAATGTTGAATTATTGGAAATAAACGACGAGTGTAAAATATTCTAAGACTAGTTTTTCGTTACAAAATGATAATAAATATTAATTACTAGATTAATAAGAGTAGTTGAGACACAATTTTTATGTTTTTCTATTTATATTAAACAATCAAGAGCAGGTCTGGACTGACCTTTTTGTATTCTACTTACCAAAAATTCCAACTATGTATTTATTTGTAATTTTCCTACCAAAGTTTATTCTTATTTCGTAAAATATTCATTCAACAAAATAATTGCAAATTCAGTAGGAAGTACGGTCGAAATAACATCGAGCTTTCCTCGCTAGTGTATATCTCTACGCAAGGAAATGTGCCTATTGCGTAAACTCAAATAGGGTGGTGGCACCAATTATCGGCCATGTCAACTTTTTTTGCTTGTAATTTTTGAGTTAATAACTTTTGCTACGCTAGTATACGAAAGTATAAAAATGATTCATATAATTAAAAGTAAGTAAACAATAACAAATATGAGTCGCCATCTAAAAAGCGTGCTAGGGTTGTACAAAAATAAATGAAACACAAGTTTATAAATTATTAATATACTAATTAAAAGTAAGTAAACAATAACAAAATATGAGTTCAAAATTCTAATGTTTTTTCATTTTAACGATTACTGATCAAATTTTGATTTCTGCTAATTTGATGATAAAATCAATTGCTATTGCAAAACTTATCAGAATGAGTACCAGCTGCCCGATTCACGTAATAAAAACCGTAGCGTAGGGACTTAAAAATGTCACTTCGTTTTTTGCAAATTAAGCCCTTTTAACCGACTTAAAAAAAGAAGATTCTCAATTCGCTGTATTTTTGAAACAATTTTGATGATTCTTTACACCAGGTAACTCTTCAAAATCGTATAGGAATTGTATAGTAATTGAGCTATTGAAAGATTTATGACAATCCAAGACTAGATAAGTAAGTGCGTTTAAAACAGAAAACCAAAAGGCGATTTCTAAGTTTCTAAGTTAAAACGACTTTTGGACTGGCGTGTTTACGTGAATCGACCGGCTGGATAGTTAAGTTACCTCAGTCTCTTTCAAAACCATTAGGCGTTCTTCTCTTTCAAAACACGTAAAGCTCTTTCTTTCCTCTCTTTCATAGCCTCTATGATACTGGGCGCGTCACGAATGGGCATGCTTCGTGACTGCCGAGGATCAACTAATTCTGGATGTAGGCAATCGTAATAAAACCTAACTAATTTCATCTCCATTTTCTTCTTCCAAAATTTGTCGTCCTTTTCTAAAATATAAACTTTCATAGGTACAGTAGCACCAAACCAGATGCCAAGCATGCAAACGTTTCTTTTAGTAATATGTACCTGTCCCTGAATTTGGAAATACCAGTTATGATTTTTATTTATGACATAACTCTTGGAAGCCTTGCCCAAAAGGTATGTTTGGCCATTGCTTCATCAAGAGTCATGCCAGCTAAAGAATGTGGGCACTTAATTTCAATTAAACCGTTTGCATAAATGCCATCTGGTGTATTACCAAGAAATTCATATTGATCGTCGACGAACAAACCGCAACCTTGTATACGAATATTCTTTTGATTTTCTAACTGTCTAATTTCGGTTTCTTCGTTTTCGATACCGTACCGTACAGCAAGCAAACTGGAGATATTACTACCATAAACGATTTTACCAACAAAAGCAGCACAACTTGTGCTCTCTCGTTTTTTACAAACTTCCCCGAATAATGATGAGGTTAGTAATTTTCTCCTTGTACTCATCCACTCAGCACTACTTCTTTGCAAATGGGTCGACCTTTCAAGCTCCTCTCTTTCAGCACAAGACAACTTTAAATCGGCTAAAAAAGATGGCTTGGCTTTCTCATATAATTCTGGACTCAGATCAGGTTTTTCGCAGTTTGGTCCATAGTGAGCGTCTTTCGATACAGTGTTGTGGCTTTTTTTCAATCTTAATTTAGGTTTAGCAATTAAACGGTTTCTACGATTACAATTTTCCACTTTCGCGATCAAAGGAATCGGACTACATTTAAATATGACTTCATGAGTTTTACTATGAATCGATCCCGTATTAAAAGACACAACAGCAGCTGCGCATCAGCCCGCATAAGAACCACGGGAAGAATAATTTACACGCTTACCCCCAACTAATTTGGCAATTACTCCGTTAAAACTTTCAACTATATTACTTGTGCAATTATGAATTAAACTTCTAGAATGATATGACAGTCTTTTACTTAAAATTTCTACCGCGTCCATTAATCCGCATCCAACAATTGTTGGAAGTAATCCAACAGGTTCTATTCGACGAGTATCAGGTCTACAGAAATACTCCTTGCAATGTTGGTGATTACCAAATACGTGTTGTGGACCATTTAGGATATCTTCACTAAGATTTTTTATTTTTTCTTCGAGTGACTGATTTTGATCCGCCCAATATTTAATCGCGCATTTTACACCCGTTCTTAAACGCAAATACCTTTCTTTTAGGAATTTCCGCAATTCGCAAGGATACTTAGTGTCTTTTGACAGTTTCTCCAAGCTATTGCAGTAGTTTCGTAAAAGATGATTTTTGCATTAAATTTTCTCTACTATTAAATTATCGTACGGACGCGAATCTAATATTTTTTTATAAGTACTAGAATCGCCGTCTGCTACAAATTTATTATAAATTACACCGTGATCAACAATGGAACGTTTAAACCCCTCAACTATTATGGTCGATTCCATCCCGGTAGATGATCCTGAATAATTCTTGAAACAATGGTGTTCCGGGGGCTGACTGTTGTTCTTTGCGGCTCGTGCACAGACTACGCAGTATTTATTTTTAACTCCAAAAAACAATACTTTATTAGTTTTAATGCCAATTATCGCAGCTGCGCCGGATAAGGCGGAAAAATTCTTACCATAAGATCTCTTCCTCCAACAACCGTCAACAGCAACAGATATTAATGGTGTACCATTTTTATCAACACTACCTATAGACTGCGTACTCTGCTTCTTCCTTGACAGCTTCTGCCATGGAATGTGTTGCTGTCTTTTCCCACCAATCGCAAACCGTATTATTAATTTCATTGTATAATGAAGGTGACATGATTGGTAACGGTTACTGCGGCAGTTAATGTTTTTAACTGAGAGTAGCTCCCACCAGATGATATGATACCAGATACAATTTGATGATTCACTTCCATGCTATCTTCTTTCTTTTCAACCAAACACACAGTAAACTTCATACTACACATACTACATTTCATGATGAGTTTTGAGTCCAGACCAACTTTTACTTCACCTATTATACTGAGGTAACTTAACTTACAATCCATTGGACCGTGGTCCCCTATGGCCTGAAGAGCTTTATAAAAAAAAGAAATATCTATTACTCTACGCCCAACTTCCACTTCATCCACCTTTCCCTCTTGACTGTTTTCAATAACTAGTTCCTGTAAAGAAAGATAATGGCTTTATTTTGTTTTATAAAAAATAATTAAAAAAGAATGGGCCAAATTTCTTCAAACATAGCTAAGAACTCCCTTAGAATACATCTTTGAAACACATAACACTAGATCAAAATCTTGAACGTTTTATATAAATAAACGTAATAAAAACTGGTTGTTTGTAAAGTCGGTTCAGGACAATAATTTTAATAAAAAAAGCTGTTGTTTCATTTTTAACCTTATTGATATTCCTGTTAACATAAAAAATAGCTAAACATGTTGTTTAGCGTTTTCATGCATTTTCCTAATGTCGGCCGGGTGGCCGATATTGGGATTTATCAATAAATAAAGATCCCTAACCTCGACCCTGCGATTATTTCATAAAAAAGACAAGTAAATGTAAAAACCTTGGTTTTTCTTCAATAAAAAACAATATAAAATACCATAGGTATGTTTAATTCCATTTAAATACTAACTAACTCAATGCGCTCGCAACCGGGATTTGACTCGCCACTGCCACTAAACGACACAAGTCGGTACCGGCGCGTGCTCTATTGCCAACTGAACGTTCAAATATTGAAGCACCCGCACCAAAATATGGATTATTCGCATATAGAGTCGCTTTTTGAATAAAAACTATTATAATTTTAGGGTTATTTTAATAGTTAGGGTAAGTGCTCCAGTGAATTAACACCCACCAGTGAATGAACAAAACACACATTTTTCAATATAATAAGAAATCTAAGCTTTTCTACTCAAGCCAGTATTTTTTTCTCAATCGAAACATTATATTACGTCAACTGAACACACAGGTATTTGCCTGTGACCTATAGTTTCAAAATCGCGACCGCCTAAAATGAAAGTATTCTGTCGTATTTTTGATTGTATGGAGCAGAATTTAGGGCATTGCTGAGACTTCGTGTTTTGATATTCACTTTGTAGACACTATAAGTGAGATAGTGTTAACAAAATTTGATAGTACGAGTAGGATGTAAAAAGAACTGTTTTATCTTACAAAAAGCAGATTGCATAAATTTTAATTATCATAAATAAATTATAGGGGTGTTCGATAATTGGATCACGAAATTGAAGAAAATCTAGTCAATGAACACACAGTTTTAAGCATTTGGCATCTTAGCCTTAATGCAGTTGGCTAATTTTTTGTACACAACTTTTATAAACGGTTGTCAATTTTTTGACCAATATTCGAACGAGGTGTTCTTTTATTATTACCAGTTTATCCTCCATACCTAGCCTGATATCTTCAGTAACTTTTAGAAGTGCAGTAATAGTACTGTGCCCAGGACGAAAACCAGACGGAGTGAACTGATTAAATAAAATAAATAAAGATCTCCACATAGAAGTGCCTTTCAGCTAAAACGACCATGGAAAGACAGCAAAATGCAAGCTAAAAAGAAATTAATAAATAGTGATGACATATAGAACCAATCTTCTATTATAGAAATATAATAGTTTAGAAGAGAAAGGAGAATCTAACATAGAAGTGATGAATAATAATATTAAATATTTTATAATAATAATCCAGTATTAATATTATGTTTTAAGCATTTGGCATCTTAGCCTTACGGTCTGCCCGAGGGGCTATGCGAATGGGTTGCTAGCTTCTTGTCCAGCAGAAGCATTAGAGCCACCTAGGACATAGGACATCAATGCTGGCGTCCCGCAGGGTTCTGTATTGTCCCCGACGCTGTTTCTGCTGCATGTTAATGATATGTTGTATAATGACAGCATTCATTGTTATGCGGACGACAGCACCGGGGACACTTATTACACGGGCCGCGCAAATATCCCTCGTTCTTTGGTGGAGGAGAGCCGCGAACAACTTGTGTCGCAAATTGAGAGCACACTAAGTAGAGTGTCCGACTGGGGGCGACAGAACTTAGTGCGATTTAACCCCTCTAAGACACAAGTCTGCGCGTTCACCGCTAAGAAAACCCCATTTGCTGTGGCTCCACACTTCGAAAACACACCCCTCACCATCGCCAATAGTATTGGTATTCTAGGAGTTGACATCTCCAGCGACGTCCAGTTTCGATGTCATCTGGAGGGGAAGGTCAAGCTGGCATCGAAGAAACTAGGTTGAGCACACCTACAGGGCGAAACATTACTTCAACCCGCGGCAAAGACTTATACAAAGCTCAAGTTCGGCCGCATATGGAGTACTGTTGCCATCTATGGGCGGGAGCGCCTAGATTGCACCCTGTGACTCGATTCAAAGGCGTGCTGTGAGGATTGTTGACGATCCCAAACTGACAGACGGTTTAGAACCTTTAAGTCTGAGAAGAGATTTTGCGTCCCTTTGTGTGTTCTACCGTTTGTACAATGGGGTGTGTTCAGAGGAGTTGTTTGACATGATGCCCACGGCTTCCTTCTACAGTCGCACCGCTCGCCATCGACAGGGAATTCATCCTCACACTTTAGAACCGAAATGGTCACGTACTGTGCGGTTCCAGAGAAGTTTTCTTCCACGTACTATCAAGCTGTGGAATGAATTGCCTGTTGAGGTTTTCCCAGGAGACTACAGCATGGGGTTCTTCAAAAAGGGCTTCAAGAGGTTTTTACAGGGTCGGCAACGCGCATGTGATGCCTCCGGTGTTACAGGCGTCCATAGGCTGCGGTAACTGCTTTCCATCAGGCGGACCGTATGCTTGTTTGCCACCTTAGTGGTATAAAAAAAAAATGTTAGATAGTTCTCTTTAGGTTATAAAATATCAAGTAACACGCAATTATAATAGTAATCATATCGTCTATTTAATATAATAAAAATATATATATTTACAATAACAATTACCCGAAATAAACTCTTACATAATAATTTATATATAGAACTGATATATAAAAGTGGTAGTTCATTCAATGGGTTTCAAAAGGTTTATTCACTGGATTTTTTTGTTCATTCTCTGGTGATTTGTGTGTTCAATGCTGATAGTTATTGAGATAACCTGCATTTTATACAAATATACCCCATATTTGTATAAAATGCAGATTATCTCAATAACTATCAGCATTTTTGCTAAAATATGTATACTGTATCAATCATGAATAAATTGTGAACATAATAAAATAAAATATTTTTTGGTTAGGATCTCATAAGTAGCTGGCTGTAATTTTCAAAGTTTGGAATGCCCTTAAGGGTTCATTCAATGGAGCACTTACCCTATATTCCATTTTCTCGCAAAGGCCGATATTAGGAGGAGGCCGATACTAGAAGACTTCACCCTACTGAGATTTTGTCTTCGTCCATCACTAACTAGGTATTTTTTTTTTTTATACTACTTCGGGTAGCAGACAAGCATACGGCCCGCCTGATCTGAAGCGGTTACCGTAGCCATATTAACGCTCGCAACATAAAATATCGCTCGCGCGCCGCCACCCCCGCCACCCCCGCTGCCATCGCAGCATCTCCTTCCTTTCTGGTGACCTCACTCACTCGCAGGAAGACAACAGCCCTCAAGGAAACCGTTATTTGGCTGCGGTATTCTGTGAGGTGGAGGTACATTCCCCAGTCGGGTAGCTTACAATTACGCTCCCTACCTCTCTTTTCGCCAGAGCTTCGTTTGTCAGTCAGCAGGGTGTACCGCATGCAGGTGAATTTGGCTTTGGTTTAAAGATCTTGATGAACCACTTACACCCCAAGGTAGTTTGTTTATTTATGTAATAAGTCTACAAGAATTACGTATAACAACTTACGTCTATAGTGTGTAGTCTAAGCATAGCAGTGTTGCTTGGAGTCTCGGCCTGAAGGTTTTCTTTATTTTCAATACTGGAAATATTATTCATCATTATTATCCACTTTATAATTATTTTGTAATTTTTGTACAACACCAGACCCTAGGCGCGTCGCGTCTCTTTGGCGGTAAGTATGTCGACAAAGCCGCGTGCCCGTGCTATTTCTGTTATGAAACATACCTACTTCCACAATCTGATATTTAGACAATAATGATGAACATGAAAACGAATACTAGGTAGAAATTGACTTAATTACTTATAATACAAACCAATATTTACATGCTATTGTATATGTCTGAATCAAGCGATCTAAATCATATGACATAGGTATTGTATTAGCTTTGTAATGTACCCTGTTCAAATGAAAATAAATTATATTATTATTACTACTTAGACAGGATAAGCTCACAAATAAAACTAGGATTTTTACATGACACTTTCACAGAAATCTCGTAATTTTTTTCTAGGTAGGTATTTAGGACAAGACGTAGTAAAGTAGGCAGATAAATAAATAAGTAGGAAGGAACTTACATTTTTTCCGAGATCTTTTGGCTTTCATATTTTTATAATGCGTACTAAACTTTCTTTTCCCTGGCAAATTCAAATTCAATCAGTCCTGCGAAAAAAACCCTCGATTACCGACTAGATACGTTTATGATATTGGCTATAGCATGTTGAAATCATGTTTCAAGCCTGAATTGATACATATTTTACAAGGTTCATAAAATAACCTACTCAACAAAGTATCTAATTCATTCTTTGTATTTTTTACGATTTATATACATTCATTATATTGGTAAATTAGTTATACTTACAGTTTTTCACAAAAAACACAAATTCACAACACGTAATTTTGCCGGAGCATCCGACGCGCGTGGTGTCACCTTGACATATAAAAACACACTGGCGTATTAGTGGCGGCGCTGGGTACTAATTCGTAATATCGGAATGTGCGTCATTTTTCATACATTTTTCTATGGAGAATTTACGTAAAACATATCTAGATTTTAGGGCTTTAAAAGAGGAAGTCTTTGTTTGTAAAGGTACAAAAAAAAAGTATATGTTATATTTATTGGTTTCTTCAGTGTTCAAAAAGTGTTTCTTTTTATCAATTTGTGTTGATTTATTGGGTTAAATCTGAAAAATACGAAGGCATGTTTTTGCATTTTTTCTCAATTTTGTGCGTTTGTTGACCTTTATTATAAAACAACTATTAGATTTTAAGAGTTTAATATAATCATACAATAATTTTTGGTCTTTGATTGTAATATATACAAATTATCATTGATATCAATCATATCTAAATAGGTTAAATATGAAAAATCGTAACACTCTTTTCACAGCTTTCACGATCTGGCCCCAATATTAATACTTATATTAAAAAATGTACTGTGGCCGCCCTCCTTTGCCCCACATAGGACGTTACTTGAGTAAATCAATGAAACATTTTGTTTTTGCTGTATTTTTCTGAATCGCACCTGAATAAGCTACATTGTCATTAGCTTCTGCCTAAACTTTAGAGACCTAAACTTATTTTTATCGACAAATGGTGGGTATTTGTATTATATTATATTATGTATTATATCATGCATTATACTTACAGGTAACAAGTGATGTGACATATATATTTAAAAGATATGTATGCATATGTATTTTAAGGAATTTTTAATTCGTAATCAAATATCACCTCGATTATGTAAAAATTCATGTTAATGAGTGCAATTCACTGAGGCATAAATCTCGGCTATCATACTCGATGATTATGCACAAGGTGAGGCACTCCTTTAATTCACAAAATTTTTCGCTAATGACAATGTATCATTTTTACTTGTCATGATAATTATATTAAATAATGGCATGAGTTATGTATATTTTAAGTGAAATTCAGAGTGCGGTCGTGTCCTTATTTTTAAATTGACTTGATTCATTTGTGGAAATTGAATCGAGAAATAAAACTGGTTTTGGGGTGTAAGGTGCTCACTACGATCTTTAGTTGGGGTGGTTTAAGTGGCTCACCACAATCTTTAGAGCAAAAGCCAACCTCACCTGCACGTGGTGCACCCTGCCGACTGGCGAAAAGGCTCTGGCAAAAGAGAAATACCAAGGGTACGGCGTATTTGTATAGCTGCCCGACTGGGTGAGAAGTACCTCTAACTCACAGAATACCGCAGCCAAATAACAACTCCCTTGATAGATTTTGCGTTCCTGCGAGTGAGTAAGCAGCGAGATAAGTAAAACATCCCAATTCAATATCCCCTAACAGAGTGTTTATAAATTTTCCACTCTATAATTCGGCCTTTGCATAGGCTCTGTCATAGTTGATTAGAACCAAATACCATATATGATTATTTTCACGTAAGTTTTTAATTCGTTTTAGCCGAAACTCCGAAAGACATTGCAAATGAACCACTTTTCCCCACGTGCGCCCGTGGTCTTTGTTGTAGCAACAGCGATAATTATGCTAAGCGCTCGAGAGTAATCATCTCCCGTGAAGAATCGAAGACAGGCTTCCATGTAGATACGAGTACCACAACATAATAATGAAATTATGGAAAATATCTCGAGGGCTCTACGTCTATTGTTATTTGTTCGTGTCGGAAATTGTTTTGACAATTCTAATAGTCGGATTGCTCGTGTGGTTAAATATATAACATGTATAGGTAGACAAAGAATTTATACTAACTATAATAAGAGCTACTTGAGATGTAATTGGTTTATTAACATCTTTGAACCAAAGCCAACCTCACCTGTACGTGGTGCACCCTGCTGACTGACAAAAGAGTCTCCCGCGAAAAGAAAGGTAGGGTATAGCGTATTTTTTAAGCTGCCCGACTGGGAAAGTACCTCCACCTCACATAATACCGCAGACAAATAACAATTACCTTGAGGGTTGTTGTGTTCCTGCTGAGTGAGGTCACGAGAAAGAAAGAAAGGAGTATAGGCTGAAACCGGATCGGTGATCCCTTGGTGTTACTGATCTCCATGGGTGGCGGTGATTGCTTTTCATCACGTGACCCACATGCTCGTTTGCCATCCTCTCATATAAAAAAAGAAAAAAATAAGCTAGTGTATAGTTGCCAGAGTAGTACGGCTCTATGGACACAAATGATCAGTAGAATTAGAAAAGGAATATATTTTGAATGCAAAACTATATTTAACTTTTATCTCTTTGCCCGTGTAATCAATTTAGTCACAAACAAATTGATATGCATACAGATTTATTTGCTAGATTGACACCGCTATTCTATCGTGCCTTGAAAGTTAATGTTTTTTTTTTTTTAATTTATGACTTTTGTATATAACTGTACATAGTTACTTTTTATCATTTTTTTATTACCACTTTATATAGTGCCAGTTATTTTGCATCATTATGTGCATCGTTATGATGCAAAAACAGTTTTGCATCATAACGATGCCAACAGTGGTAGTGTAGAAATACTATTTAGGTATATCTAGTTTAGAAACTAGCTAACCCAGCAAATGTTGTTCTTCAATATTAAGTATCCCTATCGATATAAAATATACTTGACGATCTATTATCATACTTACTAAATATACATAAGAAAAATAAAAATCTGTGGAGCCATTTCGGAGTAGTGCGACCACATAATACCATGACACGCGAACTATACTATACATGATATATGTGCCTATATCATATATCGCATGTCACGGTTTAATGTGTTCTATGTATACTTCAGCAACACAGTGATCGCAGTTTTGTACCTGAAATCAGATTGTTGATTCTTATCATTACTCTAGTCACAGAAGTACTATATACTTACTAGTCTGGAATTAAAGAACATTTCTCCCGCGGACTATTAAATTGTGGAATGAACTCTCCGTCCAGATTTTTTCTGGAGACTACAGCATGGGGTTCTTCAAAAAAAAGGAAAAAGGGAATTGTTATTTGGCTGCGGTATTTTGTGAGGTGGAGGTACATCCCCAGTCGGATAGCTTACAATTACGCTCCCTACCTCTCTTTTCGTCAAAGCTTCGTTTGTCAGTCAGCAGGGTGTATCGCGTGCCGGTGAAGTTGGCTTAGGTTCAAAGATGTTTATGTTACACCCCAGAGCATCATACATCGCGAGTAATGCTCCTGGCGTTTCAAGTTGCACGCATACATAGGCTACGCTGCTGTCTAGCAGGCAGGCCACACGCTTATTCTTATCATAGTATATAGAAAATGTATACATATTACAACAACAACAATATATACATAATACAAAATGTTATGTGTTACGTTAAACGTTACACAGGTATCGAAAATAACTGTCAACGCGTGGCTCGAGATACTCGCGGTCCTAGGACAAGCCACCGGTGAGCGTGGGCAGAACTCTATTGTACTCTTATTTAAATGTAGTAGATACGATAACTCCGGCGACATTGAGGCCTTCTCAGAATTCAATCTCGTCGAATCATTACGGATGTTTGTACTATTCAATATTACAGGCACTCGGAACTTTAATTTTGATTTTGCAACAGATAGTTATCTATTGGAAACATTAAGGTCATCATCGATTTGTACTGTGAAATACTAAATTGGTTTATACATAAAAGAATCTATTTGTTTGACTTGCTTGCGAAATTTATGATCTTACACAAATATTTATCTATTTCTTTGAATAGCGTAAAGGTAATAATTTAATATAAAGGTAACATAATATAGTATATCGATGACCTACCGACCAAGCTTTACTTAGCAGAAAACGAATTTTTCCATAATTAAGACCTAGCTAGATCGACTTTTTGCCCCCTTAAACCCCCAATCGTAACGCGCCGTTTGCAAAACCGTCTTGGCATATTTATACATATATAGGTATATAATATATTTATAATTACATATTTTATAAGAATAGCTTGTTTAATAGTATAGGTTTATTTCAAAGAGATTCTTTCTTTTTCATTTTGATTTTAATAATCTGCAACTGTTCTATAGTTGAGTACAATTACGAATTATAACTTGTAAGATAAATCAAAAATCCGAATCTGTATTCATAAATATTTAAACATTAAATGTCGCAAGCACTATACAAAAATACACCGTGAAATTATTGTGATTCGTAATACAAAATAGCATTTTCGATTGCAAAATCTGGGGCTGTGTCTGAAGATATGTAAAATAATGTACGTGGTTTCGAAGACAAAGTTAATTTAAAGCGTCAGTTGCGGCGAGCGGCTGCCGGCGAGGTGTTGATTTCGGTTGGGAACCGCCCGCGGCTAGCGTGACTTACTCGTACGAAAAAACATTATAGAATTTGTACTCATTTCACATTGTATTATGTCCGCTATTTTGTATTATATTTGCGAGGTTCATCACTTGTTGTCTACTAACAACTATTTTTATACAATTCGAGTGGTAAATACGTCCGTTTTACCGTAATTACCGTAGCACCGTACCGTAATTGGAGTGTAAGTGGTTCATTAACATCTTTGAACCAAAGCCAACCTCGCCTGCACATGGTGCACCGTGCTGACGGACAAACGAGGTTCTGGTGAAAAGAGAGGTAGGGCATAGTATTGTCGTATTTTGCAGCCCGATTTGGGAAGTAGCTCCACCTCACAGAATACCTCAGTCAAATAACAATTCCCTTAAGGGTTGTTGTGTTCCTGCGAGTGGGTGAGGTCACCAGAAAGAAAGGAAGGAGTATAGGCGAGCAACAGATCGGCGCCCCCTGGTGTTGCTGATGGGCGGTGGAGATTGCTTTCTATAAGGTAACCTCTCACATAAAAAAGAAATGCATAGGTATTTGTGCTAAAATTGCCCATTCTACAATAGAGTCTATCTCCAATTTCTTATTGATTGTCTGTGGGTCACACTGAAGCCAACTACATCTATACATAGTAATATTAAATTAAACACTGAATTTAGTTTTCAATGTCAATCAATACTACTCTTACAAACAGTTCAGTAATATAAACAAAAATATTGACGTGTAACAATCGATGTCTGTTTATTCGCTAACTTATATTAAACAACTCGACAGTTTTTGTTGCGGTTTTCAATATTCTTTAGAAAATGTCGTAAGATTTACATGTTTCACAAATTAATTTTTATTTATTTAGTCAAAATACATAAACATAAAATTAAAACTAGAGCTCTGTCAAACTGATTTAGAGTTTGTCGGCTGTATAATTCCGGGGTTTTTACATTTTACTTATACTGCAATAAGTACGCAAAACTTATTCTATGTAATTGTTTATGTTTCGATTTTATAATATAAAATCTTATTTATTACAGTCATGCAAATTATTCTATGTTTATCTTATATTATACGCTAGCATTAATTAAATTATAATAATAATGATGAGAAGAAACAAAAAGCTTTTGAGTAAAAATAAATATAGCACTTCATTACACGCTTTCTTAGTCATAAAACACTACAAGAATTTGTAACATCAAAATTAACTTAAATGGAACAGTATTTTTAAGTCATAAAACAGTTTCGAAGTGAAATAAATTACTGAAATTGGCATTACGTGTACATAGCTGGTGCAAAACAAGACCGCTTCTGTCGTAATAAGTTCGAGAGAAATTCCTCGGAATTTCGCAGGTGACGACAGCGTACAGTGTTCGGGGCTTCGGCTGACATGACATGACACAAACTATAGGTATCCGCTCCGAGAACGTGGTCACTGGTCGAGGGCAGCCTGGCTGCGGCACCTACATTTATAAAAGTTTCAATACGGTTCATATAAACCCATATTATATTAAATTACTGGCAACACTTCACAAGGATGTCTTGTTTTACTTCCTTATATGAATCTCAGTTTGTAATGTGCCAATTTATTACATTATCTTGATATGTAAAAAGTTCCGTTTCACTGAGTCGGCACAAATCCTTGCAATATAAAAAAAACATAGAAAGCTGAAATTTGGCACGAAGTTCCTCTCTATTGTGTAGCCAAGGAATAAGGCCAAAATTGACGATAGTCTGAATATAAAGGAAAAAACTAACTTATTATTCGACTGGGTGACATAAAGTCGTTCAAAATCATCAAATTTGGAATTTGAAATTATTACGAAATTACAGGCAAATTAATCTACACTACTGTGCCTGGTTCCGCCACCAAATAAGTCATGCTAACTACTGCCAGCCGGCACCCACACGCTACCGTTAGTACATAACATCTGAATCAATATGTAGATATATTGATTCAGATAACGGGAGTGGGTGGGTGCCTGCCGATAGTAGTTTGCATGAACTAACTGGTGGTGTTAGCACGCAAAGTAGTGTAGATCAAATTGCCTGTAAATTTGATTGCCGCTAAAATAACACATGAATCAATTAACTATCACGAAAGTGTTAAGGCATTTGTTAAGGAAAGGTTTTCTGAAAAATCCAGTCAACCTGGCATCGAGATGAGCATACACGAAATATTGTCACCTATAAAACTCAACTTCTCGCTAATGGTCCATTTATAAAGTTGAACCACTTATCCGATTTCCATAATTTTTTAGGGTTCCTGTTTTGGTCCCTCATAGGATCACTTTATCTATCCCCACTTTATGCAAACCGCAAAAAATCTACTATGATATATTATATTGTGATTTATTATAAACCTTATAGGACTATAGTTAACGTTTTCAATAAATTTAATTATAATATCATTATGTCATAATAAAATTGAGGTTAACGATTACACAATAAAGGATTTGCATCAATATTCATTACTCGTGCACCTTACTGAACTGATCCTGCAGTACATTATACCACTAATACAACAAACAAGCAGAGATTAATAAAATCATCCTTTATTTAGATTCCAGACGAATGATAAATGCTCGTATCGCCTAGAGCCATTTGTAGAGCCGGTATAAAATAAGCTTTCGAAATAATGAGCTGTATTTGTTTGGAAGGAGCGCCGGAGCTAATACTTTCCGGGAAATGTAGGTCAAAGGTCGTGTGGTAACACGCGAGATTCGTAATCGACTCTACATCGGTGTACAAGATAATTAATTCGCGTTTAAGGGCAGACGCCAATTATAGCTTTCATTAATTAAACGCGATTAACATTGCCGATTAACGTTTTAAGAAACAATGGTAAACATCGCTTTTAGTAAGAACATGCAACTAGAATTTACTTTATTGTGACTACGGAGATAGATATTACTTTCAAGATAAAATACCACGAAGTTAATTATTGAAATAGTCTTTCGTTGGACGATGTAAAGTCTACTTCTGCACTAATTTAATAAACAAGACTGTTCTGTAAATATTTAAGGTATCTGTCACACCAAACATAAAATTGTGTTAGATTTAATTATCGATAAAATTATATTCGTATCGTCTTCTCTATCAGGACATTTACAGCTGGCGCACTTGCCCTTTTAAGGAGAATATAGTTGAAGATGGATAAAATTCAAAATATGAATGTAAAACAATGGTCACATAGTCACGTGTGTGCACTAATCGCCGTGCACTCGGCCGGCTATCAATCTTCATTACGGCGTATAACCGGCGCCTTGCGATTAATTCACGTATGCCTTCGAGAAAGTTGCATCATTACTGGCCACCTCATGGCGACGGGCACCGGCGGTGTTGTGACTTATTGAATCTGCCGGCGATCAACTTGTAATATCTAATTTTAAGATATAATTAATGGATCTGAAATATTTTAATTTTCTATTTATGTCATTAAATTTACTATCAATCTACTGTTGCCTTCGAATTGTAGTTAGAGATCGCGAGAGTAATACAAACGAAGTTTGAACTTATTTCGAATAATACTTAAAGTTAGTAAATAATAATACTTAAAGTTAAAGTTAATTAATGATGTATAGAAATAATAAATGTGAATATTATTTAGTGTTCAGGATGTTCGTGTCGGTCCTGGATGTAGGTTCATACGCTACATCCAGCGTTGATGATGAGAGGACCGACAGTCTCTAAGATAGGAACGTGATTGAGCAGATTAAAAAGCATTTATGAGAGATAGTCACGATCCAGCGCTGGTTCTCTTCATGATGTCCTTTGGATCAGTGCTCGGTTTCGTCTACTGCATCCAGATGATCATAGCTGCGACACCAGAAGAGTACTAGTACCGGGTGCCAGAACTGCAGAATTTGACTCACCGTTTCCGTTCCTAATGGGTGAAGCATGATAGTCTATAACTATGTAGTAGTTCCATTTAGCTTTATTAAGATTTATTATATTACGCATACACATAATTATAAACTAATTTAATAAATAATTTGCTGATTTTACAAAAGTTACGTTGTGACTATGGTTGTGACCTGCTATTCCTAAGTAATAAAAAGAAATATAATAAATCCAAACGAAGATATCTTTCGAACAATAATAATTCTTCGAGATAGAGTTTAAACTCTGAAATGTATCACATTTGCCCGGCCAAACCAATCAAATATTGTAATGAAAATATGCCGTTACAGATATTGCACCGGAGCTCATCATCATTTGGGGTTATTGTTTTTGTGTGCAAAATACGGTTAGTTGTGTTGAGAGCGGGCGCGATGTTATGTTGCCGGCGCGGCGGCCCGGCGGCCCGGCCCGTGCGCGGGCGCCTTTCACCGCGGGTCGTAGGTCAGGGCGCGCTCAGGTGCTCCGCCCTCGGCCGCGCAGCCTCCCCGCGTCCTCGGCCCCCTGCGCCCTGCGCGCCGCGCTAACGGCCCGCCAACCCGCCACCATTGCCCTATTCAGCTGTCGTCGCATGAACACCGCCGCCGCTGGGAACAACAACGTTTATGAATTATTCCAACGCTCTGAACTGTTTGGAAACAATTACAAAACAATACGAATTCATATCATAAATTTCACAATGCTCTTTGTTTCAGAGTTTAGTTGCTAATGCTGCTGCTATTTATGCTAACTGCACCGTGTCGATACTTGGCTGTGTCTATGTATAATGAAGGTTGCTTTGCTATTTCTTCTAATTTGTATATCTTGACTCTACGTACTATTTTGCTTTAACGATTAAAATGTCATTAAGCAGAAATATTCTTATTTTGCATCGAAATGACTTCCTGTTAGTTATAAATATAACGAGCAAATTAATTTGCGTGGATGTGCAATGAGCGAGTTGCGTACGGTGTGGCGTGCGAGGTGCATCGTTAACTTAATGCGGCCGTAGCGGCGGAAGCTGCGCATAGCGAGCTTTCGGCGGTTCCCACGGCGCCCCTCCCGCGCCCCTGCGGTTACACAATGAGAGGTGAACGCGGATCTAAGCAATCGCTTAACCTCGCCCACTGCGCCTGCGCCTCCCCCCTGCCCCCGCTGCCCACCGCGAGCCCGCACAGATGAGCACAAACAGCGAGAGCATTTTAATTTTATATCAAGGAAAACTGGCTACAAATCACTTTCCATTTTTATTATTTGCAGTTGTCCAGCGTAATTATACGTCTTCATCTAATTACTCTGTAAACGTTGCTATGAACCGTGAGCTCTTGGTTTATAATGAAGACTTTGTTTTTGTAACTTAACTGTTAATGGGACAATAGGCAGACATGTAGCTATTATATAGGGATAGGCTTATATACTCGTAGACAACAATAAAATTTGGTAATTTTAAGATCAGGCAGACATAGAAACACAAAAGTCTTTTCCGCCTGCGAAACCTAATCTAAAAAATTTGGAAATATATACTTACAGAGTCATTATGTATCCTAGTATATGATGCTGAACATACCGGGTATATGTTTTTGGGTCCTAAACGGAGTCACCAGTCGCCTGCAGTGATGGACACTTTCAATACATCCGGCAGATTGGAAGAGGTCATGACCGCTCTTTTTGTCCAGTGCCGAGCCGAGTGCACGCGACTCGCTCGTGATTGTGTTCGACGCGCTTAATTATGCTGTCACATCGTCGCTTGATGGTAATAGTGAAAGCGAACGATACCCACTATAATAATAGGGGAAAAATTATTATATACCTACCCATACAACTACACGCTTTGTGGCTGGACCCGTGTGATCTCACAAATTGTTCATAGCGCGTCTTATAACAAAATTATCAGCATGCTCTAGAATTAAATTTGATAGTCATAATGTACACATTTAAAATCTGTATTACTTTATTCACTGAATATATAAATATACTCTAATGATCGCCCTAAATCTAAATTTATGACTTTTTAAATTAAGTAATGGAAACACCATCCCAATCAGTGATTTAATATAAGGCCAGACTAAACTACTATGATGTCATTCTAGCCATTTAGTGATGTTTGCACACATTACAAGCAGAATCTTTCTAATTCAACACATAGGAGGCGCTCCCCGTGAGTTTTACATCTTCATCGTCTTGCCAATGGCGTAATTTGAGCACATAGTGATGTAGGAGTGATTAGTATACGGCACTTACTTAGCGGAAGTGCTTGAATTTGTTTGACTATAACTACTAAAAATAAAAATGGACTCAATGCGAAAAATTTAAAAAACTAACTTTCGCCCGTTTAATAGTAGGCATTTTCCAAAAATATTTTGTGTAGGATGCCTACGTAATAATAGCAGAAAATAATTGTACTTCTTCATATATATATATATATATATATATATATATATATATATATATATATATATATATATATATATATTACTGTCGTCGCGTCATTAAAACCAACTCGATTATTACGAGTATATATTTAAAATAGTACAATGAATAATTCATTTCACTCTTTAACGTAATTATGGTTATTTATAGTTATAGTTATCCACATCAAAATATAGGCATTTCAGTTAATTAAGATCAGCTCTTGATTCGTTCTGCGCGAGCGCACATTTCCATGCGCACTGTTCCGGCTACGAAATGGGCCGGTCCTCCTTGAGCGACGCGCCGTTGAATCCGAACGGCGATCGCAATCTTTGAGATCATCGTACATATACTGGTACCTGTTACATATTTATTTATAAAAATCGAGTAGGCAACTCGTATCGGCTTGCCAGAGAACAGGTACAGAAAAATCATTCGTAGGCTGCGTTCAGAACTGCTTTGTATGACGCATTTTACTATTATAAAAGGGAAAGTCTGTGAGGATGACTGTATGGATGTAGGTAGGAATGTTTGTTAGTCTTTTACAAGCCAACGGCTAAACATATTTGGATAGATAAAACACTTATTTGTTTGTTCGGGCATATACAAGATATTGCTGACTTAAATTTAATTAATAAATTGGGATTTTTCATTGAATTCAGTGAAAATTTTATTATATAATTCTAAAATCTTTAATAAATGGAATGGAATGGATAACATTTAGCACATATGTTATGGACTAACATATAGGATACGTTTTGTCACGGTAATATGTTCACATTGTTCAAACGTCGGTAAAGCCGAAGTGGTCACGTACTGTGCGGTTCCACATAGGTTTTTTCCCACTCAATCAATCAAGATGTGGAATGAACAGCCGGGGTTCTCCCAGTAGGCTACAGCATACGGTCCTTCAAAAAGGGCGTGAAGAGGTTTTTATAGGATCGGCAATGCGCGAGTGACGTTTCGGATGTTACAGGCGTTCACAGGCTGAGGTAACTGAGGTAACGCCTAAGTCAAAGCCGATTGAGATCGAATATTTTCATTTCAAAAATAGGTCTTAGGTTTAAGTTAATGACGAACATGTTGAGCTTAGTCGATAGAGCTCCACATACTCATATCACTAATGTAAGCTAAACTTTCATTTTCGCATTTAAAAAATCCGGTGAGATAAAATAAATAAATATAAATATTTCTGAACAATTTACACAGTGCCATCTATTCCCAAATTAAGCGCATAGTTTGTACTATGGGTACTAGACAACTGTTAAGTGTACTTAAATACATTTTTTTTGTAAACACATAAGTATGTATTTAAAAAAATGTTTTAAGTTATGTATATAAGTATAATACATAGAAAACACCCAGACAAAGACAATCAGACATGTTCATGCACACAAATGTTTGTTTTGTGCAGGGATAGAACCCGCGACTTTGGAGTCAAAGTAGCCATTGCTAGCCATTCGACCACCGTGCTCGTCTTACGGGGTACGGCTTCAGTTTAGATTACTGTTCAGATATTAATGTTTACATAAATATTAATTTTAAAAATTTTATAAAACCAACACCAAAAAAATAAATCATTTACTTAACTAATATTTAATAGCTAATGTATGAAAAAATATTAAATGTTATTATGCCGAAGGTTAATTTTCAAATAAAATTATAAATATCTGAATACTGATCAATGTTTCTTTTCAAGGTACATGCATAAAATATAAAGTAAAAGTCGCACGTAACGTGACCATCTCATTATGATTCTTGTATAATACTGCACCATAATCTACAATCACTGTTTATTAAATTGCAATGTCATGCAGCGATCATATTATAATAGTCATGTAATCGATCCAACATTTGTTTTTTATGTACCTTGGTTAAACAAACCATAAATAAATTAAATTTTAAAAATGGTGTAATCAAAGTACTTTTTCACAAACAATAAGTGCATTAAACTTGAAGGGTTTCCTATAATACTCCATCATTTCCATGATTGAGCTGATATTTGGTATGGGTAAGTTAGTACTTACATACTTATGGACAGTATTTTTTTTCATTTTGGGTAGTAAATGAAAAAAAAACCGGACAAGTGCGAGTCGGACTCGCCCACCGAGGGTTCCGTAAGTAGTATCAATATTAAATTTGATATTTTTCATTATAAATAAGGAATAATGCGTCGAAAAAAATAAATAAAATATATTTTGCAATGTGTACATCAATCCCTTTCATATGATACCCCATTTGAACTAGTAGTTTCAATTTGAAATTTCGACACCCTATAAAAAATATAGACCCCCTATTTTTTAAGATCTATTTACAAATGTATAGTTTTGAGATTTATTCCTGTACTTGTAGTCTATAACGATGTTACTTGCCAAATTTCATAGTTCTAGGTCAACGGGAAGTACCCTATAGGTTTCGATTCCCTTGAGAATGTCGAAATATGCGTTTTTTGCTGAATAAACGGCCGTAACTTTTTTTTACGTAAACTTAGCAGTTTGATTATTTTACTACTTCATGGGACCGTAGACCTGAGTATACCGTTCAAATTTCAGCTTGATACCTCCACGCATTCTCGATGTAGAAATTCTTGACAGACAGACAGACAGACAGACAGACAGACAGACAGACAGACAGACAGACAGACAGACGGACAACAAAGTGATCTTATAAGGGTTCCGTTTTTCCTTTTGAGGTACGGAACCCTAAAAATGACTGTACATAATTATGTATACCTATATCAAATTGTGTAATGAGTTCCCTGTCGAGGTGTTCTCAGAAGATTACAGCATTCTTCAAACGTGAAGAGATCCTACATGTCAAAAAAAGAACGTGAAGAAATTTTTTACAGGATCGGCAACGCACAAGTAATGCCTCTGGTGTTAGGGTGCGGCAACTGCTTTTCATCAGGAGTACCTTATGCTTGTTTTCCATCTTAGATAGTATATAATAATGTAGTATTTTTTTTTTTTTTTATTTATTAAATAAATAATCTTTGAGCCAAAGCCAATCTCACTTGTACGTAATGCTGCCTGAATATCAATTAACAAGGCTGTGGCAAAGGAGAGATTTTCGTCGTCGTCAACTCTTATTCATCCCACTGCCTGAGATATGGGCCTCTACCCAATCGAAGGGACTTACAGAGTATTCCACCTCGCTGCTCAACTGCGGGTTGGAGGAGCTGCTCAACTGCGGGTTGGCGGAGGTATTTATTTATTAAATAAATAATCTTTGAGCCAAACCCAATCTCTAGCACTGAATGTCAATTAAGAAGGCTGTGGCAAAGAGAGACAAGGCACAGCGTAATTATAAGCTGCTCGAATTCAGAAGCACCTCCACCTCATAGAAGACCGCAGCCACATAACATTTAATTCTGGCTTAGAGCGTTGATGTAACAAGTGTCTCTACATTTCAGTAACTGACACCAGGTAGGTCCCTTATACTTGTCTGTCACCCAATTGTAATAAAAAACACAAAATCCGTGCATAGAAGATTTAGAAGCGTAGATTGAATATAATTTTTGAGTCTTTAAAATTTTTAACTGTCTGTTATTCAAAACTGATGAATTTTGGTATGGTGATAGTTTATAACCTAGAGTATTACAGGATTACAGGAGTTATTTACCACTAATGATACAAAAAATGCAATCAAACAGGTTTTGAGTACTCAATTTTCACCAAAGCGAGCGACAGTGAGTTTATAAAAACATTTTTTTTATTTTATTTCTTATTATGACCACCCCGGTGCACCGGGGTGGTCCAATGACTAACCATGTCCACTTTGACTACGCGGTCGGAGGTTCGATTCCCGCACAAGACAAAAATTTGTGTGCATGAACATATCTGTTTGTCTTGGTCTGGGCGTTTATTTTATTATAATATCAGTTTAAGTAAGTATAATATCAGTTATCTAGTACCCATAGTACAAACTATGCTTAGTTATGGGACTAGATGGCAGTATGTAATTCGTACAAGAATATTAATTTATTATTTTTAAAATTTTCTCGGTTGTTTAATTACTGTTATAATCTACCATAGCATCTGCAATATCGCTGATATACGGAAGCATATAAAAATTACGGTTAATCTCGTTTTTACGGCGGTAGATCGCTGCTTGTGGTAATGTGATGCTTTTTAAAAGTTTTTGTTTAGTCACACTGCGATATCTGTAAAAAATCTATAAAAGTTAAATGTGTCCCACTACCCAGTGTCCGAATGCGCTGAAATTTGACACACTCGATAGGTTTATAATAAGGTTTTGTCCTTTTTAATCTAATAGGATGATTCCCACAAAAATTGAATATTAACCACTATATAATACAGTATATACCCATTAATCGGATACTTTCCAGTTTTTTGTTTATACGAGGCACTTACACCCATTGTCACATTGTCCAATCGGGCTAAAATAATAGATAATAACAATATAAATACATGACACTGCTTGATTACCTAAGTACCGCTATTTTAAATCTAATATGGCAGTCACTACATTTCGGCGATTTGTAATTTCCACATTTACCCTTATGATATGGATATCAAATGAAAGGCCTTTATTAACGAAACACAGTAATTATATGTACTTTTTAGTTATTTTTCTTTATTGAGAACTATTTTTTTGTTGATATTCCTGGACAAATTGCACACGGTCATCTAGTTCCAAACTAAGCAAAGCTTATACTATGGGTTATAGATAATTGATATACTACTTAAATACATTTTTTTAACTAAAAAATGTATTTAAGTAGTATATCAATTTCTTTTCTAAACTAAATACTTAGAAGTAACAGAGAGGTTGTGAACAAACACTAGTCGTATAATTTATTTAATCACTTTTAAAGACTTTGATTCGAACTATGTGGTCGCTTTTTTGCGAGTGTGGCGCCCGTCAATATAAACGAGGCAAAAACTTAGAAGAAAAACTAGCCTGCAACTGTTAGGTTAGGTTAATAATAAATATATTAGTATTAAAGATGTTAAGAAAAGCGTGATGGCATCATTGCGCGAGTCAATTTAATCCAAAGCGCAAGTTAAGAAACTTTTTTATCTTATACTACGACGGATGGCAGACAACCACACGGCCTGCCTGATGTGAAGCGGTTACCGTAGCCATCTTGAAATATCGCTCGCGCGCCGTCATTTCCGCTGAATTTCCGGAATTGCTATTTGGCTGCGGTATTCTGTGAGGTGAAGGTACCTACTTCTCCAGGCGGGCAGCTTACAAAATACGCTATGACCTAACTCTCTTTTCACCAGAGCCTTGTTTGTCAGTCAGTGCACCACGTGCAGGTGAGGTTGGCATTGGCTCAAAGATGTTGAGGTACCATTTACACCCCCAAATCCAATTCCAACGTCGACTATAGTCTGTCTATGGATTGTTTTATCTCAACAAGATCGGATGGAATCTAGCACTTTCGCACCTCATCGCATCGCATGTAGCGAATATACCTTTTTAGTGGATGTTATCTTTAATCAATGTACCTATACATATGAATGTAATAAATAATAATAAATATTGTCCGACAAATTACACAGCGCCATCTAGCCCCAAAGTAAGCGAAGCTTGTGTTATGGGTACTAGACAACTGATAAACATACGTAAATACATTTTTTTTTTTTGTAAATACATACTTATAATACATAGAAAACACCGAGACCAAGAGAAACAGACATGTTCATGCACACAAATGTTTGTCCTATGTGGGAATCGAACCCACGAGCGTTGGTGTCGAAGCCGCGTCATTGACCGCTACGCCACCGAGCTCGTCCGAATTTGGTTTCAGGTTTAATAAAATATACTTTAACTTGCCTTAACTGTTATCAGCCTGTGCCAGCACAGGGCTGATACAGGCTGATCTATCCAGATTCCAGATAAACCTTCCATTAGGAAAGCATTAAATTTCCACCGTATGCAATCCTCCGCCTTCCTCATCCAACCACTTCTAGTTGCTTTTTGGAGGACCATTTTGTTTATAGGTTTAACGCTTCTTCGTCCAACTGAAATCTGCCATCACTAACTCGGCAGATGTGCCACTTCAGCTTCCTAACTCTGAAAACGTTTGTCTTGTGCGGCGATCGAACCCGCGACGGAGTAAAGGTACCCATTGCTAACCATTCGACCACCGAACTCATCAGCTATATTGAAAACTTTGATTCTCCGTTGAATTTTTCGTTCCGGATTTGATTAATTGAAAATGAAAAAATATTTTATTATTGCAAAACATACTGGAAGAGATCTCTTACAGAGATAAGCCCGCCTTTATACTGTATAATTTATTTGTCTACTTTTATTTGTATTGTTTTGTGGTATAATAAAGAGATTACATACATACATACTGTCAGGTACTTTTTTTAAGCACAACAAGTGCTGGTGTTAGGAGTGACCGCTCTTCCAGAGTTAATAAAAGAAAGTTATAATTTAAAAATATTTAAACTAAAGAAGCTTCAGGACTTGTGTGTGTGTGTGTGTGTATGTTTATGTGTATGTGTGTGTATAGAGAAATTTATACTTATATGATTATAAATGAATAATGCAATATGCGTATAAATCACACACCAGTCCAATATCAAGTGGCAATTTGCGTTTTATTGGCATATATTGGCATTGTACCTTTGTTTGTAACTAAGGGGGAGAAATACTTTTGTTTAATAATAAACAACTGTGTTACTAATAAATTGTAACCACAACACACATGCTTCGTAAGTATATGATACACGATAAAAACTATGTGTCAAAATGAGAAAGGAGTTTCTGCGTTTTCAGCGAAGGTGGCAGCGCGCGAGCGATATTTATGTTGCGAGCATTTACCTGGCTACTACGGTAACTTCTTCTCATCAGGCGGGTCGTATGCTTGTTGCCCACCATGCAGTATATAAAAAAAAATAAGTAAAATTACTGTAATCTACGCTAAGTGTCTAGATAGATTATGATACACCGTTATTCAGCCGAAAAAGACTTTAAGTCGATGTCATTTGTGAGATGAGAAACCGTTTTTAGGGTTCAGTCTAGACCGTCGCGTCGTCCGTTCATCGTAATCTAACACAGTATTGCATCTTCTTATTAGTTATACTTATAAGCCTAATGCATGAAATTTAATTTAGCGTGCAGGTAGTATTGTCGTTAACCCTTGTACATCCTACTGCAGGGTTATGCCCTCACTCGAAGGGGTTTAGAGTATTCTCCACTACGCTGCTCAACTGCTAGTTGGCGCAGGCCAGTGTTGTCAAGTCGCCTAAAGGCTACTTAATAATAACAACAGCTGGCATTGATGACCTTCCGAAGGACGGAGAAGCTCGCGATATATAAAACCATTCATAGACAGGCTATGATCGTAGAAATCATCGAGTTCCTCAGGAAGTTAGTATTGAATGAAGAATGTAAACAATTCTATAGAGTAGACAGATGAAGAAAACTCACATTATAAATGTAAAATATTCCGGAAAAGCCTTACTGGAAACCATCACAGAATATCGCAGTAAACTGTGACAATGGTTGTGTTTCCGCGAATGAATGATGTTCACCAGAGGTGAGGAGATGCTGTGTTAGCATCAGGGGATATCAATATGCCAGTGCGATATCAATACTTCTTGTATAGCGGGCGTCTATATGGCTACGGTAACCGCTTTACATCAGGCGGAACGTGCGCTAGTTTGGCACACTGCGTCATATAAAAAAAACATATGCTAGCAGTACTTACCATTTTATTGTATTGTGTACCACATGGCACATACTATCTTTGTCTTTGCTGATATATTCAGAACCATCAATTAAAACGTGATTCGCGCTTGGCTGATTTTCGTTCAGAATTAAGCCCATTGATTATTTTTTTGTTATCCTCGTGAGGCCTATAACCTTCTATTGACAATAATTCAAACGTCTCTCCTGGCTGATATTTTAAATTGATCATACAGATACGATATCTCGCCTGTGCTGCCCACCTGCTAAAGGCAGAAAAATTACAAATACTAAGATACGAATTTGATTTATGACACTTACGTTGCAAACAATGGTGTATAGATATTTAATTTATTTCATTGTGCAATGTAGCGCTTATATCGATAAAATATCGCATAACAGCTTCTGGTTTCGAGATATATTGCACGTCAAACATACTCGCTATATTATATGGGAGGAACGCGGCCGTTGCATACGAGCGATCCATTATGTAAAAATGGAGTCTATAAATCAAGCGCTTGATCAATTTACACTACACGCGACAGTGTGGGCAGAATGGCTTAAGTAATTTGAATAATATTCAAATTGTCACACTATGTTCTATTTTAGATGTTCGATTAATATTTTAAATATTTACATTAAGACACGCAATTATGTAAATTGAAGAATTATTTTAATAAATAATAGAGTCACAAATAGATACTATTATAAACGAATTAATGTTCTAGTACGAATCTGGTAAACCATTATGGTAAACACAAAAGAAATAACAAGTAAAAAGGTGACTTCAGTGATACAATCAGTATTGATTAAAAATTAGATACAACCACAAATTCACTTGATTCGAAAAAATATTGAACTTTAAGCTCAATATTTTTGACGCGATAACGTCTTATAAATCGATGAACGCCGACTGCACGCACGAAAAAGCATGACTCATTGTCACGTTTCGCCTGAGCCGAGCGTGCAAGCGAGAGCGCGGATTGTGACGCATCTCTCTCTCTCTTCCACTCCATCGGCCTATGTTTTCTTATGGCGTTATCACGTAAAACTATCGCCTGTAAACCGACTTTACAGACAACTATTTTTTTCTTAACCGGAGCCTTGAAAGACTATCCACCGATACCCAACACCATAAGATAACCTAGGAAAAAAATATCATCCCTATACATTACATATAGGGGAGGTAATCTAAAAAAAAAATTCCAGAGTTTATTTTACCTTTTTATCGGCGTCATTAATATGTATATTCCTACCAAATTTGAGCTTTCTAGTACTATTAGTCTGTGAGGTAAGCACGGCGGGCGAAGGGACAGACACGCACACGAACATGGCGAAACAATAAGAATTATTTACTACGGAACCCTAAACAAGGGATCAAATAAAAATGTCTTATAAACTATTTAAAAAAAATAAAGATGTGACTTAATATAATAATTGTATAAACAAAATAATTACATTTTGAGTTACATACCTACCTTACCTATACCTAGTTGTTAGTATAGGTAAGGTAGGTATATAACAAAATAATTACATTTTGAGTTACATACCTACCTTACCTATACCTAGTTGTTAGTATAGGTAAGTATGTATTTAACAGATGGCGCTGTCAGCCATAGTAACATCGTCTCTGTTTATTTTTGAAGAAATAAATTAATAAAGTAAAACAGTGCATATAACGTTGTATATAAAGTAAACTACAGTGTGCAAGCTATAAGTGACAGTGTTATTTAACTTTAAAAGTGAGTGGAAAATAAGCTAGAACAATAAAACACTCGTAGTACATTTAACAGTCCATCTATGCGAACAATCATTAAAAACTATCGTGAAGTTACCTAAAAGTGATTATTAACATTTAGTGTGTGTTTACAAGGCTAAAAAGAACAAAAAAAGACTTAAAAGTGTTAAAATAAATGTTTATGTAAACAGCTGATCATAATTTAACATGTGGGTGAAAGGCGAAAACCAAAAACTATTAATACCCGACCATAATAAAAGTTAATCGCCAAATAGATAACTACCTATATTTCGTCGTAATGATAATAGTGAAATTGGTCTGATGGTTTAGAATTGGGCTTGAGCCTCACTAGTTAAGGATCGATTCTGAATCAATACATTGACTTTTTATAGTTTATTTGAACTTTTTACGCATTGGACATTACGGTTTCATCAATTTGCCGTTTGTGACATATGTTTTGAACTTTATAATGATGATGATTATTATTTATTATTATTTTTTTTTTTCTATTGACATGTGTTTTTTTTTTTTTATATTACTTTTAAGGGTTTGACATTTTCCTGTTTTAATTGTAATATTACGGACTGGACATTTACTACACTATTTGCTATAATTGGTAACACTCATAATGTCAACAAAAACTACGTCTATTACCGGTCGCCGTAGGAAGACACCACAACTGGTTACATGCCATAAATGTGATACTAAGGTTGATGTGAACAACACAGTTATATGCTCATTGTGCAATAAACACTTTGAATATGATTGTGTCGGATATTCTGAGAAATTGCATCGTTTGAAGGATGTAGATCACAGGAAGAATTGGAAATGTATTGCGTGTAAACAAAAATCAAAGGTGAGAACTGCCAGTACGCCATCTTCCCAAGTTTTGACATTACATAAAAGCTGCTCACCCAAGTCAAGCGGAAATGAAATTATTAATCCTGGTAATACTTTATCGAATGCAGGACCACAGTCTACTCCTACTCTAACTACCCAAATACAAGATTCAGATATACTCACTGAATATAATAGCCCGAATGATTCTTATGATACTCTAGCACCGGATCGACTACTATCAAGAAGTATGGACCACACGACTACAGACTTAATCACCATACAAGAAATGCAAGAAACCATTAGCCAACTACAATTAGAACTGAGTATCTCACAGAATGAACTTGAAAATACAATATTACACAACAATGATCTAGAGAGACAAGTCGGCAAACTAACGAAAGATAATAATATATTGAAGGTTTTATGTCAGTCTCCATTAAATGAAAGTCTAGTTACACGCAGCACTACCAAAAAGAAAAAACAGCATAGACAAATGTCACATTTACACTCAGTCTTTACACCACCGAGAAAATCTCCAGAATGTAAGACAGACCTTAAAATGGACGAAACTTTTAATACACTGCAACAGAAGATCACTGCACTGGAACAACAATTAAAGCATGCCGAAGACGAAATACAATGCCTAAACAAACGTATCGAAACCTTAAAAAAACAGAAAACAACTACTGTAGACATACAATCGTCGCTCCCAGAAAACACAAATACGAGAATAAAAACTTCGTCTGTCACACGAAACCCTAGCAACAAAATATTTATCTTCGGGACACAACGATGTGTGGGTCTCGCATCTGCCTTGATACGAACAAGAGAGAATACGTTGCATGAAAACTACGCTGTCACGTCTATTACAAAGCCAGATGCGCTAACTACAGACATCATAAAAGATTGTGAAAACACTGTACTTACATCAAAAATAGACAAAATAGTCGTATGTGTGGGGGAAAACGATTATGATGTAAATATACTATCATTTCAGCTGAGGAAATTATTACGTATATTTAAGGACAGTGATGTTATTCTTATTAATGTTTTACAAAATATGTATATAAATGTGTATAAATTAAATAATATCATAAAATCGATTTGCAAGAAATATAAAAACTGTCATATGGTAGATTGTGAATATAGTAATTTAACTAAATTATGCTGTTCAATAAATAATGTAATCGATTATATTGACTATAAGAACAAATATTTAAATGTGAAAGCTTTAAAAAAATTGGTAATGCGTAAGGAGCCAACGTTGATACAATCAAATGACGCATACACTACAGTCGTAAAAAAATATCTCAAAGGGACAATTCCATACTACTTTGCCTCGCGACAGTCGATAACCACAAATAGCTCCTATACAAATAATTCAAAACCTACACAAAAAAGAAAGATCACAGACTATTTCCCAAACGTTCATAAAAGTAGTTTTTTTCGTTGATAAAACGTGTAAATCAAACAAAACATTTAAAATATTACATCAGAATATTGCCGGTATTTTATCGAAACAGGAAATATTGGAACTTACTTTACAAGATTTGCATGGGACAGGTAATGAGCCTGATCTGATTTGTCTAACTGAAACTTTTTTAAAAATTGACCGACAGAAATATCTGAACCTCCATAATTATGAACTGGCTACTTCATTCTGTAGAGACATACAAAGAGGAGGAACCTGTATCTTAGTTAAAAAAAATATGCTGTATAAGGATCTGGTAAAATTAAAGAGCTATGCAACAAAGAATACATTTGAAGCTTGTGGTATTGAGATACCTTTACATAAGCTGATAGTAATTTGCCTGTATAGAATACCCACATCAGATCCCAATATTTTTTTAGATAAATTAGACCAATTTTTATTTGAGATGTCTCGCCACTGCAAGTCTAACATGAGAATTGTCTTGGCTGGAGACATTAATATTAATACTCTAAAGCAAAATAAAATATCAAAGTTTCTACAAGACATATGCTACAATAATAATTTGCAAATTCACATTAAAGTTCCAACTCGTAAAGCATCATGCATTGACCATATTATAAGTAACATTAAAAACGCTACTGCCATCGTATTACCATTATATTTATCCGATCATGACACCGCTCAATTATTATCTTTTCCTGTACTTCATAACAACACAAAAGCCAAATCATGTTTTATTTACAAAAAAGATTATTGCAGTGAAAATATCTTAAAATTTAAAGAATGCCTAAATTCCTTGTCCTGGTCTGAAATTTACTCGGAACCAGACCTAAATACTGCGTTTGGGAAGTTTCATCATTTACTTTGTCTTTTTTATAATCTTTGTTTCCCAACTATAAAAATAAAAATAAATAATAGCAATAAAGGGAATCACAATTGGATGAGCAAAGGGCTTAAATATAGCTGTAAAATTAAAAGATCATTGCGTCACAATTACTATAAAAATAAAAACACTACAAATAAAATAAAGTATATTAAATATTCCAATATATTGAAAAAATGCATCTCTCAGTCAAAGAAGATCTCTAACATGAAATTTATAAATGAAAGTAAAAATAAGTGCAGAGCAGCATGGACTCTAATTAAAAATGAGATGGGAAATATAAAATCTAATGACGATGTGAATGAACTGAAAATTAACAATAAATTGATAACAAATCCAATAGATATCGCTAATATATTTAATGACTATTTTATTAATATGACTAATTATAATAATGTGACATCAAATAATACACAACAGACATACTCTGCTACTAACATGACTGTATCTAACTCCATGTTCTTAACTCCTGTATCCGAAGACGAGGTAAAAAAAGTAATTATGAACCTTAAAAATACCACATCTGAAGGATACGATGGTATTAATACGAAAATAATTAAGAAGTGTGTTTCAGAGATGGTACCTGTCCTGACTCACCTCATTAACAAATCATTCCTTACGGGATCATTCCCTGACCTATTAAGGCCCTCCATAGTGAAACCTTTGCACAAAAAAGGAGAAAAAGATGATATTAAAAATTACCGTCCAATTACCCTTATACCTATTCTTTCAAAGGTACTGGAAAAATGTATGTATGAAAGAATATTACAATTTTGCAGCAAATATAATATAATAAACAAGGATCAGTACGGTTTCCAAAAACATAAGTCTACGACACTTGCCATGTTCACTCTTCTAGATACAATTTTGACAAGTACTAATAATAATCATCTGACTACAGGACTATTCTTTGACCTGTCAAAAGCATTTGACTTTGTTTCCCATAACCGGTTATTGCAAAAGCTCGAGTTATTAGGAATAAGAGGTCCGGCATTACAATGGATATCATCTTATCTGTCCAACCGACGTCAATGTGTGGTCGTTAATAAAATTGCAAATAATGAACTACTGCCCCATGCCTCGGAATTTAAAGTGAATAAATATGGCGTGCCGCAAGGAAGTGTCCTAGGGCCGATTTTATTTCTTCTCTACATAAATGACATAACTACAGTGACAAATCATAAATGTATTTTATTTGCAGATGACATTTCTATAATTGTGACATCAAATAAAAAAAATAATTCAATAATTGACCATGAAAATGAAATAAATAAAACAATTGACAGTATAATTAAATGGATAGAAATTAATAATTTAAAAATTAACCTAGAGAAATCAAGTTATGTGCAATTTAATAAATCAAAAAACTCCAAATACAACTTTACTCTTGCTATTGATAAAATAAAGGAAATGACACACACACAATTTTTAGGCGTAACTTTAGACCACGATTTAAATTGGAAAATACAGGTAGAAAATCTAAGTAGACGCATAAATCAATTCATTTATGCTCTCAATAAAGTGAAAAATACAACTAACGTCAAAACTGCTATTACTACCTATCGTGCTTACGTCGAGTCTATCCTACGCTACGGATTAGTTATATGGGGTAATAGCACGGAAGTAAATAGAGCATTCATTGCACAAAAAAAATGCATCCGAGCTATATGTGGTATCCCACCGGATCAATCTTGTGAACCAATATTTAAACGCCTTGGCTTATTACCACTACCTTCATTATACATATATGAAGCTTGTAATTTTGTTATTAAACATAAAGAACTGTTTATAGAAGCAGGTGATAGAAATGCCAGACTGCAGAGAGATCCTGGTAGATTAGTACTAAAGGATGTAGCTAGATCAGCTAAATATGTCAAAAGCTGCCTAGCGATGTGTGTTTTTATATATAATAAAATTCCGGGCGAGTTCAAACAATTAAATACCAGTCAATTCAAAAATAAATTATTTAAATGGCTTAACGACAAAAACTTTTACAGTATTAATGCACTACTTGAGCATAAGTTGTAAATTAAAATTAATATTTGCATGCTAAAATAATTATTGGCAAGACATGAGCGCCCTACTAAGCACCACATCATATTGTACCTGACTATACCATGTTTTACGCAAATAAAGATTTATTTATTTATTTATTTATTTATTTAGAAAAGTATATATACATACATAACTTATACAACAATGTCTCTGCTAGGCATTAGCAATTTTTTTTTTAATAGGTCGGGGAAAAAGTCTTTTCGCATTATAGTATGTATGAACTTGTAATAAAATCTCTTTGGTTATACCATTTGTATCTAGCAGGTTTTGATATCTATAAAAAGTTTAAATTTTAAAAAAGATAATTCCAAATTCAAATTAGGTAAATGTGTGATTTTCATTTGTTTTTTTTACTGTCAAGATGAGTGAATCTAATGAAGAAATTCGATACATTTTAAAATTTTACTACAAAAAAGGTAAAAATTCAACGCAAGCTGCGAAAAAAATTTGTGATTATTATGGACCTAGTGCAGTGTCTGTGAGAGTAGCACAAATTTGGTTTAAGCGTTTTCAATCCGGAAATTTTGATGTCAAAGATGCATGTCGCTCTGGTCGCCCTATTACGGATAAAATGGATGCCATTTCTGAAAAAGTGGAGCAAGATCGGCATATCAGTAGTTACGACGTAGCTGAAGAACTAGGAATTGACCACATAACAGTTTTGGCGCATAAAAAGGTCGTGGTCAAAGACCGGCCAGGCTTCAGAGACTCTGGCGAAACCCGGGTTAACCCGCAACAAGGTGATGCTGTGTGTATGGTGGGATTGGAAGGGAAGATATTCATTATGAGCTGTTACCGCCAGGCAGGACTATCGATTCTGAACTCTACTGTGAACAACTGATGAGATTAAAGCAAAAAGTTGAAAGAAAGCGGCCGGAATTAATTAATAGAAGGGGTGTGATTTTTCATCATGATAACGCTAAACCTCACACATCTTTAGCCACTCAGCAAAAATTAAGAGAGTTTGACTGGGAGGTGTTAATGCATCCGCCGTATAGTCCTGACCTTGCACCTTCTGATTTCCGCCTGTTTCGGTCTCTTAAGAATTCTTTAGGCAATGTCAGGTTAACATCACGAGAAGACTGCCAAAACCACTTGTCCCGGTTTTTTGAACAGAAGTCCCAAAATTTCTATAGTAATGGGATCATGTCTCTACCTACAAGATGACAAAAAGTTATCGAACATAATGGCACCTACATACTTTAGTTAAATGTAAATAAACTTTATTAAAAAATGTTTTGAATTTTCATATAAAATACGAAAAGACTTTTTCCCCAACCTAATATATTAAATATGTTATTTCTAAGCAGGATGTGGCAGCCATCATTACAGATGAAATTCAACATTTTTTTGATAACGCTAAACATTGCCCAGATGAGGTGGCAAATTTTTACTATTTTGAAAGCAATAAATTGTCAAATAATATTAATTTTATATTAACATTTTTTCTTTACTAGTTTGAAAGCAATCAATTATTAAATAATGTTAATTTTGTAATAACATTTTAAAGTAAGAAAAATCTTATTGGCAAGTGAACTTACTGGACTTAAGCCTGCCATTATTTGTATAATTCTAATACAAAACCACCAGCGAATGCATTATTACGTAAATTAATATTGCATCAGTGACGCCCAAGATGTTGTAGGACCAAGAGAAAAAAAATCACCATCAACTAGTGGTTCTTGTAATCATTAACAAGTTCTGAAACGCAGTCATAAAAAGCACCCTCAATTTCTAAACAGCATCATTAATGTTTTATACAAAATATGAGGTGTTGAACCCTCTGAGATTTATGTAAAAGATTTTATATTTTGAGATGTTTATGCGTTAAATCATCTGCATCAAAAAATATTTGTATACATTCAAAACTTTTAGCGTTGAATCTTCATAGGTATATATATTATATACTAGCTGTCCCGGCGAACTTCGTACCGCCTAACAATCAATGAATGTCGTGGTACATATTAGCTGAACTAAATTTATGATTTTATGGAATTAAAACAATGAATAGTAGAAAATAATAGAGAAGCTCGATGGCGTCATTGCGCGTGTCAGTCTAATTGAATACGCAAGTTAAGCAACGTCGACCGTAGCCTGTACACGGATGGGTTTATATTACCTCGAGCTCCTCCGTGATTCGAAAGACACGTTAAGCCGTCGGTCCCGGTTGTTATCATTAGCTCATCTTGAGCTCCTCCGTGCTTCGGAAGGCACGTTAAGCCGTCGGTCCCGGTTGTTATCATTAGCTCATCTTGAGCTCCTCCGTGCTTCGGAAGGCACGTTAAGCCATCGGTCCCGGTTGTTATCATTAGCTCATCTTGAGCTCCTCCGTGCTTCGAGCTCCTCCGTGCTTCGGAAGGCACGTTAAGCCGTCGGTCCCGGTTGTTATGATTAGCTCATCTTGAGCTCCTCCGTGCTTCGGAAGGCACGTTAAGCCGTCGGTCCCGGTTGTTATCATTAGCTCATCTTGAGCTCCTCCGTGCTTCGGAAGGCACGTTAAGCCGTCGGTCCCGGTTGTTATCATTAGCTCATCTTGAGCTCCTCCGTTCTTCGGAAGGCACGTTAAGCCATCGGTCCCGGTTGTTATCATTAGCTCATCTTGAGCTCCTCCGTGCTTCGGAAGGCACGTTAAGCCGTCGGTCCCGGTTGTTATCATTAGCTCATCTTGAGCTCCTCCGTGCTTCGGAAGGCACGTTAAGCCGTCGGTCCCGGTTGTTATCATTAGCTCATCTTGAGCTCCTCCATGCTTCGGAAGGCACGTTAAGCTGTCGGTCCCGGTTGTTATCATTTAATGACAGTCGTTAAGTTAAGTCAGTGGCCTTTAGGCGGTTCGAAAACACTGGCCTCCGCCAACCCGCAGTTGAGCAGCGTGGTGGAGTACGCTCTAAACCCCTTCGGTTGAGGGAAGACCCGTATCCATAAAAACTGAAGATTTCATAAAAATAAAGATTTCCTTATTGTTAATTTTTTATTAAAAAAACGTTTTGTTTTATTTTTTTTAGTTTTGAAATAGGTTTTATCATTTTGGTGATTTGTAATTGTCATTTGATTTGATTCTTGCGCTCGAACCCCATGGGAAAAGCGTTTTCACCCCTATCGATTTGGCATTTTTAAATTTTCATAACAAATCACAGACAACTTTCGCGACATAAAAGTGACACCAATTGATTTGACGTTTTGATATTTGACAACCAATAAATATCGTAATCCCTTTTTCAACTGACACTTTCATTTGTATGGGAAAATGTTTTTTCATTTATTTTATTTTTTCGAGAATTTTCCAATGTTTTTAAGAGTTATTCTGCTATTCGGGACGGAAACAAATCCAACAAATCAAAAACCATGGCAATCGGTCCAGCCGTTCTCGAGTTATAAGTGTTGTAACAAACACGACTTTCTTTTATATATATAGACTTATACTATTTTCTGTATGCAGCGATGTCTGTGTAATTTTAGTAATAAGACATTAAAGATACTTTTTAAATAAGCCCAAATTTATATCTGTGTAGGTACTATTCATTCTGTGTACATTTCCGTTCAGCCCACCTGTGTAAGAGAACGAACATATATTATCTTCTGCCCAAGTCGTAGTATTATACTTTTAAAAGTACTTAAATCTGATTTTGATTTGTTACTTCAGAACCGCATTTGTGATTTTCTGCTTGTCCCGAAAGATGACTGGTACCTTTTGTACCCTTATAAATAATTTGTGGTCAATAAAATTTAAATAAATAAAAATAAATATATATAGGTACAACAATTTTACCCGACACTTCTATCTGTTTCACATTGAACTAGATAAATACCTACATAGTTTTACGTACTTCGTACAGTATGGCCACTCCCTGCCGCTTTCTCGTGTCGACCTCACCTCCCCTGTGAGAAAAATCGGGAACAGTTTGTATAGCGTCGCACGCACACACGCTCATTCGCGCTCTGCACAGACGTCATTGTTTATGTAGTAGTAAACGACGCGACATTTGTATGGAGTAGCCGGGGTGTGGTAATATCAAAGATCTTTAAACTAGTTAAGAGTCCGTATCTGAAATTTTAATCGGTATCGACCGATTTTGTAAAAACAAATACTCAACTTTTCCCCTTCGTTTTCCAGAATGTATACATACTACACTGTATTTGTATATATGATATGAAAGATATTATTATATTTATTTTTAAAAGGCACACTGCTATCTAGTCCCAAACTAATAAACTAATAATAATAATAAATATGTACCTCAATCACGTCTAATTATTAAACATATGAATTCAGAAATACCCAGTAATATAATCCGAATTCTGTCATGCATAACGATCATTAAGAAAGGCTTAATAGAAGCACATAATATAACAATGTCCAAGAGCATTATAATTTTAATAACAGCTAATCGTGTCTTTTTCAAAGCAAGTACTTAATATGAAAAAATAAGTGTTTAAGGATCATTATTTTTGTAGCTATAGTCTACTGCAGGTGACTTTATTTAAGATACCATCAAGTAACGACCATATTAACATAATAGAGCAACCACCGACTCGATGCTAGGTGATATGTTTTTTTTTTTCTATTTAATTCGTGGCACACAGGCAGTAAGCAAAACTTGCCTTATTAACCAAAAGACTGTAATTACATAGGCTTTTTTGTTATATTTTTTATTAAGATAACAACTTCTTGATAACGTATTTGTTTGTTGTATTTTCTTTTCTGGAGCTCACAGGCGTGCGCGTGTCAGTATATTCGACCACACAAAGAAAACAACGTCGGTCGTAGCCTGTCCATAGATCGGTTTATTTATCTTGAGCTCCTCCGTGCTTCGGAGGGCACGTTAAGCTGTCGGTCCCGGCTGATGTCGTTCGATGACAGTCGTTGAGTCAAGTCTTTAGGCGGTTTGAAAACACTGACCTCTACCAACCCGCAATTGACCAGCGTTGTGGAGTATAGGTACTCTAAATCTTTTCGATTAAGAGGAGCCCCTATTCCAGCAGTAGGATGAATAGAGTATTATCAAAGTTATTACAAATAATTTGAATTGAGTTTGCATATGTAGCTCACGCTAAGGCTACATTGTCTATCGATTTCCACTATAAAATACATACATAGGGGATACAGGGTATGTTTTTTTCCGCCTTGCAAAAAATGAAGATTTGAATAATCCTTCGGATTAGATTACACATGACACAATACAATACAATATACTTTATTGGACCAAAGGAAAAGAAAAATACATCAGTGTAAAACATTAAGTACTAGTACAAAGGCGGTCTTATCGTCGACCGATCTCTTCCAGACAACCTTAGGGTAGAGGACAAAATTAAGGTAGTCGTAAACATGTATGAAAGTAAGGTAGAAGGTAAACATGTGTATAGTCATATTTTTTACCTTAAATATCCCGAAACTCTATATACAAAGTCCACATCTGAGGAATAAATAAATAAATATTCCTGGAGAAAATATACAGTGTCATCTAGTCCCAAACTAAGTAAAGCTTGTAGCTATGAGTACTAGTTAACTGATAAATGTATTAAAAAAAAGTTGAAGTGAAAATTTCTTTAGCTGCGTACTATTACTTATACTGTGGCTGCGTTGTGCACTTTTGAGGTGGGTAAAAAATGTTAAACTCGCGTCAGGACACGTGGCCTGAACGAAAATTTGTAAGACGGAGCGGCGCGGCGTAGGAGAGGTAGTAATATCCCCGTCTCTTTCTACCGCGCGGCGAAAATGTATACCTGCTCCTGCTGTTTATTTTTAATGTAATATAAATTGGCTATTTGACTAACATTTTTTTCTGTTTGATATGTAGGGACGTCTCCATAATATAACCATAGGTGAAAGAATTACTTCGATAGCACAAAAATCTCTCGAGATATATTAATTTGAAAATCACAATTTTTAGACTGCCCCAAAACGCTCCATACAAAAGACTACCGAATTATGACGTCACAGTTTTGTATTTTATATGCATCAAATCAGAAATTTGTACGACAGCTATGTTAAATATTACGTTTATGTAATTATTATCATAATAAAAGTTATAGCATTTTTTATTGCTACTCCAATGGAAATATTATTTTTTAATAATTTCATACTTTTAAAATGGACTTTCCCGCCAAACTTTGATCGACGCTAAAAAAAGTCTGACTGAAGATATTACAATGAAAGTTTGCAGATCTTTATAGTTTTGTGTATTTTACGATAATGCGAAAAGACTTTTTCCCCTACCTATTATATTACATAGAAAATACCTAGACCACTGATAACTGAAAAATGTACTTAAATACATTTTTTGATATAGACATACATATAATGCTCAGAAAACGCCCAGACCAAGACAATCAAACATGTTCATGCTCATAAGTGTAACCATTCTACCACTGGGCTCGTCATCATACACCAACACACTTCAGTGAATTGTTGCGAATGCTGTATTCTGAAGGAAACACATGTATTTTGCCATGCCGTAGTGCCTTACCTCTCCGCGGAAGTCGTAATTGTTTTACATTATTTAATGTAAATAGCTTGTTTTCTCATGTAAGCGACTTATATTTATATTGAGAAACCCAATGATGTTATATTTCTATAGATATGATGCCATATCTATAGAAATATAACATCATTGGGTTTCTCAATTAGTCAGAACCCATACTAAACTAGTCAGAAAACGGTTCTTGTCGTCTGTGAGAAACAGTATCTCTGTCTTTATTATCTCGGCGCTTTAATATACTTGCTATCTCTTGCCCTCGCTGAGTGCGTAATCAGCGCAATGGAGTCTTTTTATCTTGCAAAAATATGAAATTAATCTAGAATACGCGTTATCATCAAGCATTACTGTGTACTTTCGAATGACATGTAATTCCTTAGGCTTTGGGAATATTTTTTTTTTGGGAAACGGCATTTTTATGTATTACAATCAATTGTCACAAACGTAAGATTCGTGGTCTTGCTTGTGTGAACTAATTGCGAGGTGAGACAATTGGGGTAGTTTTCGGGTGTACATTCTCGTGGCATATCTATGTATAGTATTTATATTATAATTGGAGAAAACTAATAAAGTTTCTTCGAACTCGATTCCCGCTCGAGTAAATAAAAATGCCAGATATAAAGTAAAATCAGACGCAGACATAATTGAAGATAATAATTTCCGAGTTTGAATGGAAAGTATTCATAAAAGGTTCAAAGAAGACGTCCTCATTCAGGCATGTAAACACGGTTGAGTAAGCTTCTAATCAGAATGCGAATTGTCAGCAATTTCTATACAGTATAGATCAAACGTAACACCGGTCAGCGACTTCCGCGTCGGTATTGAAGCATAATAAAGCGGCACAGGTTTAGTACTTTGTAGATATTGTCATTAGATGTACAATGCTTGTGCAAGCTACTTTGCAAACTTTGAAATTTCAACTCTGTGTCAAAGTTTTTAATATACATTGAAGACTTTTCGTAAATACTGATTATAAAACGCCGAAGGCCGACTTGACCATCAAATCGATCCATCATTAATTAAATATTGACCTGTCATGGAAGGCGTTGCACAAGACACTTTGTTAGAAATACGAACTAACAGCGATGGATAACGTTCCGCGATTTATTGCATTTTAAAAGCGTACTTAGGGAGATTGCATGCTGTAACTTAGATAAGTATTATTGTGACTGAAATGAATAGTTAAAGTAAAATGGACAATGCGATTGTAACATTGTATGTGTATGTAATCCGCATTAAAATCGTTACATCACGATTTCTATTAACATTGGGAATAGGGCTGACCAACACTGTGATATTTTCGAAACTTAATTTTTAAGGGGTTCCTTATGGCTCTACGCATTCTATCGCAATATACGCGGTTGCGTATATTGCGATAGAATGCGTAAGGCCGAACATGAACAAGTTTTCAGGGGATGCGCCTTTCTTCTGTCAAGAGATCATCAAGTATATGATACTTGCAGTATTAGTTACATAATGTGATTTATGACTGCAATTCGATTTTATTTGTAACTAACGACACCCAGCTTCGCGCCCGTTTATCTATGAATGGTCCCTAATGGATTGTCGGAGTAGTGATTATGTCATGTCAGCAATAGTTATTTATGTAAGCTCTTTTTTTTCCTAAATTTAGTAGCGATTATATTCAATGCTTACTTTAAAGGGAGAGGGGGATACACTTTTCTTACTTTCGCTGAAGAGGGAGGTGGGGGTTAAAATTTAAAATTAACTAAAATTCTGCTTACGTACTTGATACCCATATAGGTATAATAGTGTTTTAGGAGTAAACCTTAATAAATAGATAGTAGATATTTACGCTGTAGTGGACTTTTTTTTAGGAAATTGTTAAGAGGAACTATTCCACTATTTTCATGTAACCTGAAGCTCAAAGTAGGGATGATTATTTCCGATTTAATAGACTAGTTCAATGTTTTAAAATAATAAAAAAATATTTACCAGTATCGTAAAACTAGAACGATCTGCGATCTTAAAATTTTAATAACGAATGTCCGACGTGTTTTATAGTTGATCAAAGTTTGGTGAGAAAATCAATTTTAAAAGTATGACATTATATTTTAACCCAATATTACCGTTGGAAAAACATTAAAAAAATACCAGTTTATAACCTGTGTTACGTCGCTAGCTATATAAACGCAATATTTAACAAAGCTGTCGAACAATTTTCTGAACATAGAAAACAAGTAGATATGACGTCAAAACGTGGTGGCCTTTTGTATGGAGTATTGTCGGTATACTCCAAAATTGAGATATTCAAGTTATCATGTCCCGAGAAGTTTTCATGTTATCAAAGAAATTCTTTCATCCGTAGTTCTATTATTGTGGCATCCTTAACAAATCGAAATATAACAAATCGAACATAACAAATCGAAAAAAAAAATACACTAGCATACAAATAAGATTTGTCTAAGAACGTTACAAAAGTAAACTGTCAAACTTGTCGTGCTCTCAACCATACATGACCATACTCAACCATATACTCCCCCCCCCCCCTCGAATTTATAAAAAGATCTATCATAGAATTCCACTCTCATGAGACGCAAGTAATTAAGCGTAACAATTCCATAACAACTTAATAATTGTGATATCCGATATAGCCAGCGTTGCAGCGTCACGCGCGGTCATGTGAGAAATATGTTACTCGAAGACAGGAAATACGCTTACAAATTAGTATCAAACATATTATACAGATAACTCAGTAAGTTAGCTCACTAATCTAACTCACTAAGGTAAGACTACTTGATAAGGTTGCATTTATTCACAGGTAGCCGGTACGTATAAATACATAGCAAACTGTACTTGATAATATATATTTATACATATATATTATAACAAAGTTTATCTAAAGGATCGAATTCGGAACGAAGAAATTCGACGGGGAACCAAAGAGTAGACATAGCTCTCAGAGTAAGCAAGCTGAAGTAGCAGTGGGCTGGCCACATCTGCAGAGTCATCGATGGCAGATGGGGGAGAAAAGTTCTAGAGTAGAAGCCACGTATGGGGCGATGAAGCGTAGGACACCTCCCCTGTTGATCAACCGTCGACCTCAAAACAGTGGTTGGTAGCAGATGAATTCGGAAAGCGGAGGATCACATATGGTGGAAAGCATTGGGAAAGGCCTATAGCCAGCAGTGGATAGATACAGGCTGATAATGATGATCATACCAATGGCTCGGTACTTTATCTAGTCCCTTTATGTAAGCACACTTACCCGTGTAGTTCTACCAGTACACTCTTTTCGTATGCTGATTGTACCAGACCCGAACTGAGAGACGCTAGAAAAAGTAAGTAATTCTGGGCTGATTAAATCCTCTGTCACCATTCTGCAACCTTCCACATATCATAATACATATCTGGTGGAAAACCATTTTGTTCATTTATAAATGATTATTTTGACGTATGACATTCGCATGCCACAACTTTTTCACATTAAATCTATCACTCACACACGACATCTTTTTTTTATACTACGTCGGGTGGCAGACAAGTATACGGCCCGCCTGATGTGAAGCGGTTACCGTAGCCATATTAACGCTCGCAACATAAAATATCGCTCGCGCGCGTCGCCACCTCCGCTGCCAACGCAGCATCTCCTTCCTTTCTGGTGACCTCACACACTCGCAGGAACACAACAACCCTTAAGGGAACTGTTGGAATTTGGCTGCGAACAATTACGCTCCCTACATCTCTTTTCGCCAGAGCTTCGTTTGTCAGCCAGTAGGGTGCACCGCGTGCAGGTGAAGTTGCCTTTGATTTAAAAATGTTAATGAACTACTCACACCCCTTACATCTACTTCAATATTACTCTTTTAATATTTAGCCTCCATGACTTGAGTACATAAGGCATTAAAATTGTTATAACCGAAGATAGAAGTAAAATACGACGAATTCCACATGATAAAGGGGCGCTAAGTAAGCTGAGGATTTACGTAAGTCGATTATTTTATAATCGACTTACGTAAATCCTCAGCATACTTAGCGCCCCTTTTTCATTTGAGTCCTGCCGAACAAGTGCACAAACCTACCACCTAGATCTAGAAGAATCCACACCATGATCATAAGTTTCCGTATCAACGCATATTCAACCTACTGCTGAGATACAGGTCTCCCCTCAATCAAAAGTACTCTTCATCACACTGCTCAAATATGGATAGGCGGAAGTATCATAAGCTTAACAACTGTGACAACTTGGAGTGTAAGTGGCTCACCACCACCTTTGAGCCAAAGCCATCCTCGCCTGCACGTGATGCACCCTGCTGACTGACAAACGAGGCTCTGGCGAAAAAGAGGTAGGTCGGATCAGCGTACAACACGACAGGCGATAAAAGTTGCCTGACTGGGGAAGTACCACCACCTCATAGAATACCGCAGCCAAATAACTTTTCCAATGAGGGTTGCTGAGTATCTGCGTGTGGGTGTGGTCATCAGGAAGAAAGAAGTAAAGGCTTCACATCAGGCGGATCGTATGCTTGTTCGCCACCCGACATGTCAATTATTCCGCTAAAATATCATCGTTTTTAAGATTTATAAGGGCACTGTTATATTAATATACACATAAGTCCGATATAGAATGTTTAGAAAGTTAATTTGTTACTGTTCAAATATTCAGTTCCGAAAAAAATTATAATCCGTATTAAACCCTCGCAATGAACAATATTGTTGCCCTCTGGTCAAGTCCACCATTTTTAAGACACCTGTCTCTATATATTTTTTTATTTTTTATACTACTACTCATATATATTTCAAGCAATTCCAATAGCACAAGCAAGTTTATATATTAGTAACCAATTCACATGAAGCGGGCTGTATGCTTGTTTACCACACGACGTAGTATTAAAAAAATAATTATGACGCTTTACATACTTTGGCACAAGTTTTTCACTTTACTATATGCTTCTTTTATATGTACCCTACATATAAAAAAAGCATATAGTAAGTTGCAAATGTTCAAAATTAACTTACTGGTCAGTTTTGTATACTGTAAGAATATCAGTAATATATAAATTGCCGTAACAGACAGTAATCTTGAATTAACAACCTTGCACCTGCATTCGTCATGTTGCCTACCGTAACACGTACGAGAATATATACATAAGTGAACAGGCTCTAAGCGTGCAGTAATCGCAAATGATGAGTAAAAGTGTCCGTTGAATGGCGGAAAATATTACATACACTAGTTGTATAAATACTGTTGCACAACATTTCCATACTCTTGATGCTTACATGTTTCCATATAAATAACGGAATATTTTAACATGTCTGAATATATATATTGAATATTTTTTGTAGTATTTTTAATGAGATTTAAGTATTCCACTTTTATTCAATTATCTAACACTAATCTACAAACCTATATATTTTATCTATATAGAAAAAAAAGCTACGCGATAAAAAAAAAATCAGAAATTTACCTACAAATAAAAAATATCCTCAAGATCATTGCTTGTCGTCCCCAGAAGACTGTTTGAATTAAAGTGAAGCTCAACGAGTTATTTAGGCTAACAAAGACTCAGAAAAGTACATTATACTCGTATACTGCCCTTCTATCATTACTGGACGAGAGACTCGCAATCCTGTGATATAACCGAAAGGTTGGTAGATAAGATTAAGAAGGTGCCCTTCTATCAGTCTTAATCTTATCTACTCGACTTAAGAGTACCTGATTAGCCTGCATGCAGTGGAAAGGGGAGTAAGACCTGCTACCAATCCGCTTACGTGCTCGGTTGGTTTACTGAGCGCAAGAGCGGTGCGGGTAAAGGTCCTCTCCTCTCGTCTGGATGGTATACTGGACGCAAGACTCGCAATCCTGTGATATAACCGGAAGGTTGGCACACAGTGGCGCATTAGCTGTTAGGTATAGGTACGTGACCTTCTATCAGATCATTATCATTTTAGCCATGGAACTTCTACTTTCACAATGATAGGTTTTATGTCTTTTGCATTCATTCTCCTTCTCCTTCTCATTCAGGCTCCTTCTGATTTTTATCAGATTGTTAGTTCACCTAGAAGGGGAAGGGGTCATTCCAGCCAGAATTCGCTATTCCAGAACCTGTCAGCTGCATCAACCGTCAGTTCTGCATGCTTCGTAATCTGTCCACTACCACTTCAGCCTGCTGATTTTTAGGGCTATGTCGGTAAAGCTCGTTCCGCTACGGATATTCTTCTTGTATTTATCACGTAAAGATACTACAAGCATAGCTATCTCGATCGCACATTGCGCAACCTCGAGCTTTCGAATGAAGTCCATACACCATGTCTCTATGCCATCCCTGGCAACACCCATTAGCCAAAGACATTGTCTTGATATATTTCCAACTGGGTGGATACAACATGAACATTCGACATAATCTTCATATTGTCCATATTCATTCTAAGGCTCATTCGTTGAGATGTTCTATTAAGGTTTTCAAGCATTATGCTCAAGTAGGTACCTACGCCAATGATCTCTCCATGACCACTACGTCACGGGCAAATCGCAGGTGAGAGATCATATTATTTATCTCCATCAGATATTTCAATATCATTTCTTTAGACCCCAACTCATAGATATTGAGTAGGTAAAATCCGATTTCGTTTCCTTAGACAATCACACCGTAGCACTAACACAGTCAAAGTAGGTATATGTAATAGCACATTTATAGTAGAAACACTCTCTATCACTCTTTCGAGCTGATCTTGTCTCCCTTCTGAGACGAACCTGTGATCTGTTCGATGCCACACCCACACACAGTGCAGGCATGCACGCTTTGCACAAACAAAAAGAACTTGTACAATACTTACATGCAAAAATTGATTTACTATACATTATTATTCTGCAATTCTACATTAATTATTATTCAATTTTACATTAACGTTTTAGATATTACTAATATTTTTTTTAACTTCACACTATTTCAATATAGGTGATAGAGACATGGTAATTGCGCCACGAAAATGCTAATGACTGCATTATTCGACATATTTTAAGAACGCTAAGATCCAACAATTTTGCCAGAGATCAATCAAAACAAAAACTACGAAATGTTTAAAAACAAATGGTCGATGATTGATAAGAATAATCCGTTTTCATAAAATCATTTTCTTCAAGTGGTTCTTGAGGCTTATCATGTTCACATAGATTTGTAGACAGACAGGCGCATCGCGATCCAATTGTTGTGACTTACCTATGAATTTTCGCAGGATATAAGTAAATTTTTGGTAATGTAGGGCAGATAAAGCACTGATTGGGGAAGTACCTCCTCCTCACAGAAGACCGCAGCTAAATAACAATACTCTTAAGTGCGGATTGTTGTATTTCTGCGAGTGAAATTCAATCACCAGAGGCATTAGTAGCGAGAGTACCAGCACGCGAGAAATACTCGTTTTTTACCAGCATCTATAGGCAACGAAGCGGACCGGATCTTTGTATGGTACCCGACGTCACTTGTATAGAGATTAAATGTGTGTCTAAACACTGTAGTCTCCGCCACCCCGCAGTTGAGCAGCTTTGTCGAGTATGCTCTAAACCTCTTTGATTGAGGGGAGACCCGTATCCCATCAGTAGGATGAATAAGTGTTGAAGAAGAAAACGAAAAAACACTGTAGGTTAAGGTAGGTCGCATGGTCGGTCTCCAACAAGATGATGAGACTTAAAAACATCTGTTACACAGACAGCCCCATTAAGGAAAGTTCTCGAATCGCCAGCAACCGGGAGAAATGGAAAGCTATCGCAAAGGCAGCGGTCATGGTCGAGAAGAATGCACCGTAACCACGACCACTCTATCAAGAGTGTTCGTACTATCGACTTAGGATTCTTCGCTGTACATTTACGATTCGTACACTCTGGGCAGAGTGGTCGTCACTACACTATAGTGTTTCTTCTTCTTCTTAGACGACTAGGAAGAAGAAGAAATACTATAGTCGTCTCAGTTGAAGAAGAAACACTATAATGTAGCACTTGCGACTAATATAGGAAAATATATTTTTCATAATATTTAAGCATTTGCGCGTGTATAGAATACCGTGATAAAAAAAAAACATATTTGTCATCCAGAACAGATTTTATATGTATGCCAAATTTCATCCAAGCATTTACTCGGAAACATTCACAAACATCCATAGCAAAATAGAAAATAGGAAAAAGTGAACAAAACACATATGTGGGTCACCTAATAATGAGTAAGTAATCACCGCATCTATATACACTCACAGGCACAATTAACCGGCCACCCATTTTAAGTGTCGCCTTCGTTATTTTGACTGTGTAACTGTTATCGTTTTGTTTTTACCTACTCGTACATCGGAACATCAAAACAACGTAGGTACGTACGCGAGCTATCTACCTTGATCAAAGTGTCACTGATCTTCTCAAGTGTCTTTTCAGGAAATGTTTTCCTGAAAAGACACTTGAGAAGATCAGTAACTAGTAACAGTAACAGAAAAAAACTTTAACTTGTTTGTGATCAACACTTAAAGGCTGCTTGACGCGGTTTACACAAGTACGATTACATCTATCATGAAACTTTGCGGACATTTTTTTGGTCTGTAACATTTATTATTGACGAGCCCGGTGGTCGATTGGCTAACATTGGCTACTTTGACTCCGAGGTCGCGGGTTCGATCCCCGCACAAGACTAAAATTTGTGTCAATGAACATGTCTGTTTGGCTTGGCCTGTGTGTTTTCCGTGTATTATATTTTACCAAAAAAATGTGTTTAAGAACATTTATCAGTTATCCAGTACCAGCTTTGTTTGGGACTAGATGGCTATGTAGCTGTGCAATCTATCCAGGAATATTTATTATTTGTTATCCATAATTACGACAGACCTTATGTGATGGTCGTTAATTCATCATCAGGCCATTTTAGTCTCCACTACAGGAGCACGACCCTCTCGCATCCGTCCTAGACAGAAGGAGGATATGGCCTACACTCCCCACGCTGGCCAGACGAGTTGGGGAGGCCTGATCGATGTTTTATAATGTATGCCCCTTAATCGCCTTGTACGACATTCACGGGAAAAGACGGAGTGATTCTATTCTAGTCTGCCGGAAACCACACGGCTTGTCGTTAATTGAGCGATGTAAATAAAGCATCAACCCACAATTATTTCACTGTTGGGATACGGGCCTCCCGTAAATCGAAGGGGTTTGAAAGATACCACTCTACTCAACTGCGGGTTGGCGTGACCTCCGCCTGTTTTCAAGCCACCCAAAGGTAACTAACTTGGTTTAACGACTGTCGTCTAAAGACTACAACCGGGTCCGACGGCTTAATTTGCCCTCCGAAGCACGAATAAAGCATTAATGTGCTAATAATTCTATTAAATTAAAAATCAGTATCGTCTATTGTCACAGCAGTACACCCACGAAGATTTTAAAAAGGATGTGGAAATATTATGTCTGAAAGAAGTATGGATTTGTTTTACCATTATATCATCGGTAGAGAGATTTCACTTTGTTGTTAAACAAAATTACATTACACAACCGTGCAATTGGCTGAATAGGCATACGTACACTTCCTTAATATCACAATAAATTCTATTTTTAATGCTGCAATATAATACACATTTTTACACATTTGACGAGCATAATGGATAGTATTGCCTTAGGAATAAATATTAAACATATATTTTAAGGTATATCGTATCTATAATTAAACGACAAAATCTGTACATAAAAGTTATTTGAGAAAAGAACTCTGGTGAAGATAGGTAGGCTTTAGAATTATTGGAATGAAATGCGATGAATGGACATGGAATGCACATTAGGTCCACACCCACAAGGGTACACTTTTTTGACATGATAACGTCTTTTAAATCGATAAACGCCGGCTGCACGCACGAAAAAACGTGACTCATTGTCACGTTCCGCTTGAGCCGAGCGTGCAAGCGAGAGCGCAGAACAAGCGATAGAGAGGCACGATCGGCCTAAGCATTCGGCTTGTGACGCGTATATCTCTCTTCCACTCCATTGGGCAATGTTTTCTTATGACGTTATCACGTAAAAATATAGTCCGTAAACCGACTTTACAGATAACCATTTTTTTTTATTTATTGAAATAAATAAAAATTGGTTTAAAAATTCTATATAAAGTCGGTTTACGGAAGATAATTTTACGTAAAAAAAATAAGAAAACATCATTTGATGTTTTCCTATTTTTTTTTTTTATTTACTACCATTTCGTAATTAAGCATAGGCGAAGAAGAAATGTTTGAAAGAAACTTGCCAATATCTTTTCTGTGTTCTTCTATGGCCATTTAACGGCGTGTCAGGAGGTCATCGACTCCCAATCGCAATGACATCAGCGTCACTATAACATAAGATTACAAAAGACTCGCTCTCACTCACGTAACACTACATCTGAGGCCTGAGCTGGACTTCAAAATTAGTGTTAGTAAATTTTGTAAGATTATCGTTACCTATGTGATAATTTGTTTATAAGTACCGACTCAGACGTTATGACACCTGAAATATGTACACCTCGTTTGCGGTGAATGGTTTATTTATGAAAAATATATATGTATATATTTACTGACCCGACAGACATTACAGCTAGTAGCGGCAGCTCGCAACTAATGCACGCGGATTTACTTGCTGCTACTGGATGTAATGTCTGTCGACTTGAGACAATAAACAATTAATTATTGATAATAACTTCACTTTTATACGGCGTATCAAATTATAGATGCGGTGTAAGTAGCTCACCGCTATCTTTAGAGTCAAAGCTTACCTCACCTGCACGTGGTCCACCCTGCCGACTAGCGAAAGAGTTCTGGCAAAAGAAAGGTAGGGTATAACGTATTTGTAAGCTACAACTGGGGAATTACCTCCACCTCACAAAATATCGCAGCCAAATAACAATTCCTTTGGTTTGGGTTATTGTGTTCCTGCGAGTGAGTGAGGTCACCAGGAAGGAAGGAGTTGCTGTATTTTCAGCGATTGGCATAAAGATATGATATGAATGGACTTACAATAAAAATGATCTAATAAATATATGAAATAAAAAAAGATAAATATGTAAATAAATATTAGTAAATAAATATAATATGTAGATAAATTACACACTGTCATATAGTTCCAAACTAATCAAAAGCTCTGCTATGGGTAGTAGATAATTGGTAAATATACTGAAATACATTTTTTTTGTAAATATAATACATAGAAAATACCTAGACCACTGATAACTGAAAAATGTACTTAAATACATTTTTGATAAAGACATACATATAATGCTCAGAAAACACCCAGGCCAAGACAAACAGACATGTTCATGCACACAAATGTTTGTCTTATGTGGGGATCGAACCCACAACTTGGAGTCAAAATGGCCATTATTAGCCATCGAGCTATCAAATCTACGAGATTACTTAAATTGAACTTAGATTTAAAGTAATTGGACTTAGTATTAGATCCGTAAGGAGGTACCCCTTACCTTAGATCCGTAAGGAGATACTCCTTAGATGACATCGAATCGAGACGGTTTCCTATGCAATAAGAATATCCAGTAGTTTTAGCGAAGTCAGTGAACAAATTAATAAACAGACTAAACGCCTGACATAGACTTAAATTTTAGATACTATAAAAATGTAAAAGTAATAAATATTTTTTTGAAATTTTATAAGTTAATAAATTCTTTTAAAGATTCGTAAGACACGTAGAGTATTATTTTTTCAAATATTGATAAAGAGACATAGATAGACAGACTATATGATAATACATAGACATTGACTCTACTGTTTTATAATATGTATTGATAAATAAATAGTTAAGTGAACCTGTACTTAAATTTAAAATCCGAATCTTTTATTGTCACATCAGTACACCCACGAAGATTTTAAAAGAATGTGAAAATATTATGTCTGAAAGAAGTATGGATTTGTTTTACCATAAAAAAAAATTGTACTTATACCGGTCTGTTTCTTTTTTTGGTTTAATAGTCATGACATGCATAATTAAATACTTAATCATTGCTAAATACCAAATAAACATAATATAATAATTTTATATGCATTAAGATAAGTCTTAAAATTAATGCGTGTAATTGCATATAAAATTATTATTTGCCATCTAGATTGATGGTCTAACTATGGACTAAAAATGATTCGTTAATATTCTGCTTACATTAGTTTTAACGAGACAGACAACCTTAATAATGTTTGTGAAAAAAACATTAAAAATGTGACGTCTAAGAAATAATGGCGAGCATCAATAAAAAGAAGAGATGGAATATCCTAGCCCGGGGCATTTTTGTTACAGGCGCATAATCACACAACTTAAAAAGTAATCAATCCATTCTCTTTGGCAACGTTTACAAATTGTGTCTTCAATGACTTGTAAAATCTCTTGGCTCTCACCGAGCGAAATATTGTGAAACATTTTTAACGTCGTCGGACTAAACATAATGCACGTTTACTTTCAACCTATTAGTTTAGCATCTTCGTTCGCCGACATTCATAATATTACGTTTATTATAATGTAACGTTCTGACACTGGTCAAAACATGCGTAAGTGAGCAGGTAAGTTGGTAAGTAGCCTGTCAAATTTTGATAGGTTATGTTAATTACTAAGTAGGTAATAATAATAACTGTATGAATAATTTATAGGTACTCATAATTTATAGAATTTGTAGTGGACAGACACGATGGAACTATAGACATATAATTAATCGTTCAAGGATTTTATTCTCAGATTACGTAAAGGGTGCAACCATACCAATCAGTCGACTGAAGCAACCTTTTTATGTGTTTTAATATATTTCTAATTTATATTCTAGAAAGCCAAACAAGTAGCAACATTTTCAAATTGTTGTTATTTGTTCTAACGAAGTATCTGAATTTTATTTTGTTTTTTATTTATTTGGAAAACATAACAGTAATACAGTAATACTTAAAATTAGTTACTAGTTTTCACATATAAAAAATAATTCATACAGTCATTATCTTTATTTCTATTTAGCTTTACATATTTCATAAAAGGCTTAATAAAAGTGCAGTGTTCATTGTGCAGAAAAAAACTGAATACCTATATAAGGTATTCGGTATTTTCTTTCAGAAATGAAATCTTTATTCGCGCCTCTTTCTGATAACTTTATTTTTAAGGATAAAAAAATAAGATTATATGGAATTACAAAGTAGTGCAGATAGGTTCATTCATCTCAAGCTCCTCAGAGCTTTGGTAAGTACGTTAAGCCATCGGTCTCGGCTATGTAATTAGATGATAGTCGTTAAGGCCCAAGTCAGTGGCCTTTAAACGGCTAAATAGAACTGACCTCCTCCGCCAACTCGCATTTGAGCAGCGTGACGGAGTAAACGCCTTCGATTGAAGGTAGACCTGTAACGCTGGAATGAGATGCCCACAATTTATGACCTAGTGTATGTAGAGTGGTAAACAAATATACTGTCCTTGATGCAAATCGGTTACCTCAGCCTACCTTGATGCTTGTAACACCAGAGGTACTCACACGTTGTCGACCCTATATAACTTGCTATTGTATTGGAGTCAACTACTTTGTGAACTGACATGCAATGACATAAATAAAACTTTTCCTATTATTTTAGAAGAACTCAATGGAATACTCTCCTGGTAAAACGTCGCTAGGCAATTCATGCACATTTTTTTGCTTGATAATGCTGCGGTGAAAATGACTGTAAAACTGCCCAGTAAGCGATAACTTTAACTTTCCTGCCGATGAAGGTGAGCGATACGATTGTAGGAGACCGTGAATATCGTGTCAAACGACTCCTCTAAACACTGTGCAGTGTATTAAGTATTAGTATGGAATATCTAATCTCAATCTTAAATGGCAGTGATGCATTACGGGAAGGTCTTCAGTATTATATGGGGTCGGAATGTGTACAAAAAAGTCCTATTGTGACACTTTGAGTTACATTATCTGTGAGTCGCTTAGAGGTCAAAACAGCAAATATCCAAACTCCATAAAAATGAGCTGAGAATGCTACGATTGACTTGATTGAGAGTGAGAAACTATTACATTTTAGGTACATTTAAAGTGACTCCTACTGAAGAGAAGCTGACAGAGAACAAACTAAGAAGGTACGGTCATGTAATGCGCATTTGAACTAACATAACACATTTAAACTATATATTAACATTAACACTATAAGCACTATACAAGGCATAAAAAGAGGAAATGCGTCAGACTTTATGTTAATGCCGTCTGTAAGTCCGTACGTGCGAAGACGGGGCAAATCCGCTAGTTTATGATTATAATATATTTGACAATCACTAATTGACGTCTAGTGCAGACTACAAAAAAATGTATTCGTTTGCGCAACAAACTTGATCCAAACAACAATCTGTGAATTCTTATAGTGTACCTACCACATTTTTTTTTTTCAACTTGAGTTATCACCGTTTATGTTAATCAGAAGATTGTCATCCTTGAAATTATATTTTGCAATATAACGATCTAGAATTGTAAACTCCGGCGTCCACACGACCTCTGCATGATCGATTAACGTGTCTATTTGCATTATTTATTAGGCAACTTATCTTGATACAGATCGCAGAACTCTTCTACTATTATAATTGATAATAGGAACAAGGATTGAATATGTTTGTAGCTTCCCTTGAAGATATAGATACGCATCCGTCTTTCGTTTCTAAGTATTAACGCTTACAATATCCTATGTTTGCCATAAAATGTATTTTGCATCTGTGGTCATTATAATCAGTGATCAGATAATTGGTTGCATTTATTTTCCTCAATATTTTTCCCTGCAAAATATACAAGAGACATACAAAAGTAATTTATTTGAAAACTAGATGCGCCCCCGATTTCGTACGCACTTACGTACTTTTGAGAAATCCTTTCTTAGTGCACCCCTAGGCCTCCTCAGAAACCTACGTCCCTAATTTGGAATATCTAGACCCAGCTTTACGGCTGTGCGAAATGTCAGTTAGTCACTCAATAAGTTTCTTCTTTAATAGATATAGATAAATATTATGGATTTCATATAACCGCATAGCCTATCTATAGGATGGTTTTTGGGGTATAGTGACACTTCATTGTGTTTTCGAAGCCATTGACTTCATTACGTAGTGCACCCTGCTAATAAGCAGACAAGGCTCTTTAGAATGAGAGACAGAGCAACCCAATGCTGAATTAGGACCGGCATATATAGGAAAGTATATATATCTTGCATTATGAGATGATAGTTGCATATTTTTTTCATTACATAAAACTTTCCATATTATACAAGTCCTGAACTTTAAGTAAACATGCATTTTATTATCCGATCTGTAATTATAATGGTATGTATTTTTTATGTAAAACTTCTTTACGCCCGCGTGACTTGGGGAGTAAGCTAGTGAATGCGTGACGAGAGCGTTACGAAAAATGTGATCGAGCGAGGCGAACGGAAGTTGAGAGAATAATATAATTTAGTAGAGCTAAAGAAGTTTTACATCAGTCGTGTGGTCTAAAGCACACACGTTTTTTTACACTATGTAGGATGTCAAACAAATAAACAGCCCGCCTATAGAAAAACGATTATATATGTGGGTTATATAAACGTGAGTAGTCTACGCTCTTTCCCTAGAATCCCGTTTGCTAATTAGCAGGGTGCACCACGTACTGGCATTAACTTCTACTCTAAAGATTATATTATATTAAACCTATTTAGTTAAGATTTATTGTAAAAAATTACATGACTAAGTATAATTTTATGCTGTCAATAAAATTCTAATTAAAAAAATAATCAATATATTTGATATCGTAAATGCTCATATATCACACATAGCGGAAGAATAACAAGTTTTTTGAGACCCTATAAGCTTTACTGCCTAATAAATTAATCAGGGGCGTTGAGCAAAAAGTTATGTTCCTGTACCTAATACCAAATGCTATGTGGTTACCATACGTAATTTTGTCTAAACCTGTTTCATACCATACCCCGGCTATGCAAATGCCGCGTCATTAATTATATAATTGTACAAATGGCATCTGTGCAAAACATGAATGCATATGTATCCGTGCACATACGCGGATTTTCCATCTAGGCCCGAGCGTAGGGCGGGCGGCCAAATGTTAGAGTCGGTCGCGACGCGAGATATCAATGCTGACATGTAACAAAAATAAACTTTATAATATTTCTTTTCAACAAGCTTTTATTAGTTATTAATAAATAGGTCATATAAAGTTTACTTAGTGTGAGCCGTTCATCAAATCTTATACCCTAACAGAATACTCGAAATTACAGATCGCCATATATAAAAATAAAAAATGATGGCATTTACGTAATCGTGCATTGTCACGATAACGAAACGAGTGTGCCAAATTTCAGCTCAATCAATGACCTGACTGGGATGTTGTATCTTATTTATCTAAGTTATTCCACTGACATTATTAACTCGTGTGTGACTGGTTGTCACTTATTCATGATCAAACTGCTGAACCTATGTCTGGTAAAAATGGCAATGAAATTGAAGCTTGAAAAAGGGCAAGGGAAGCAAGGAGGCGGAAAAGAATTACAGAGTTTTACAATTTATACACGAAATATTAGAAAAGAAGTACTGAAAAATAGGTATATACTTTTGCAGTTACTTTCAGGAGTAGAACGAGTATCTACGACATAGTGATAACTTGTATAACTCCTGAAGGCCAATTCTCGTAATTTTTCTACGAACGCAGATTGAAAGTTGACCGAATCGAGATTGAATTGTGAATTGTCTAAAATTGTATACTTGAATTCATTAATTAATTATTATCAATTCTTGTTGTTGGCGAATTAACATTCTTAGTTTGTTTAATTTTTACTCATAATTCGATATAATCAAACTTAAATTTAATTTTGAAGTTACATATTGTGTTACGTGAATACCAAATGTGACATTTGTGAGATCGAGACTGGATCGAAACTGAATTTTGACTATATTTTAATTACGAGAATTGCCCCTCTGGTCTCCCTTACATATACTTTTTAGCGATGTTATGCCATAAAGCTGCATTCTTGTGGAATACGCTTCCTCTCGACATCAGAATGTAGCATACTACGCTCAAAGCAAAAGAAATTTGGCACACTCGTTTGGTTCTCGTGACAATGCATAATTGCCTAAATAATGCAATTTTAAATCTAATATGGACGATGGCGGTTTATAATTTCCATGTTAACCCGATGATATGAGTATCAAATGAAAGGGCGTGATGAGCGAAATATATTATGTAAACTTTTAAGTTCTTTTTAGTATTATTAACAAATTATAAATACTTTTTTTTTAAACTTTTTTTTGTTTATTTATATGTATATGACTAGTTTACGGTTATGTAATATAGTAACTTGTGAACTTTACCGTTACATGATTATGCTTATGGGAATTCACATTCATTTATAATATGTGCGAAATATACGCAGAATAGGGATGTCGTAAGTCGCGGTACCTGGATATCGAACAACACGGGGGTAGATGAAGATTCATCAATGATCAATCAGTTAACCGATAATCACGGCCGGTGCAACCTGGTCGAACGTCAGGCAATAATAAAGGTATGTAAAAACCCTTATGAATTAACGCGTTTATTCCCGTTATTAATTTCATATCTAACCTCATTAAGCAAACAAAGAAACCAAGAAAGAAAAAATCTTTTTTTTTTTTTTACAAACCTTTTTTTGTTGCTCAACTATGTAATAATTATGCAATAAAGTAGTATATACAAATCTACGAAATTATTTACGTAAACATCAATTTTCATTAGATTAGGTTCAACAAGTTAGGTTATCTAGTGCCAGTCTATCGGGTCACTTGACAGGTCGGCAGATGTAATCCTCGGCAACTTGTCTCCGGCTGCATTGCGTACAGGCATTTGCCATTTCATCGATGTATATCATATATACAGTCGTTTCTGGTTTTATTAATGATCGTGATAAATCCACGAGATAACTACAGATTACTCTGATGGGGGCTTCAATAGATAAATCGTTTGTTTGGCAAATTCTCTGATGGGGACATCTATAGATAAATTTGTTTGGTAAATACTGTTTCTATTATATCGTTCCTTTAGAAATATTTGCCTTATCTTGTAAGATCATTGAAATTAGACTTTTTTTATGTGGTATATGAGAATCGTGCTGGCTGATTGATACGATAAAATATTGCTGGAGGCTCCCTCAAAATATTCACAGTTAAAAGTGATGCAGACTGTAAAATATTTACATGATCCGCTAATAATAATTGCGAGATCTTCATTTCATATTTTTCTAGCTTATTAAGTTTTTTTTTTATCTTATTAAATATTCATATTAAGAATAAAAAGACCAGTGCACAAAATATCCTTAATATTGCTTGCACAGGTCTTTTATTTCTACACAATGCGATGCGACTCCCTATAATATTCCAGGCGACCCTTTTAAAGGTCGTAATCCTCCAGTTTGAGAAACGATGATTATTACAAAGGTGTTATAAAATATATGATATAAAATTAATATAGTGCAAAATAATATGTTATGGTTATAGTACTTATACGGGACTGGATATGGACTGAAAATAATAGACAGACAGTTTTGCCATCTTTACCACAGAAAATTTTACAAAATTCTTAGATTTTGGCTGACTTTGGATTAGATTTTATATATTAATTATTCTCTTCACATCACATGTTCCTTATCTTATCCACCCCGTGGGGACAGGGGACATGGGGATCGTCTATTATAAAGTAATTACCAACGCTCTGAGTTAAAAAAACTAAGGAAATTTTGTTATATAAACTTTTCACTATAATAGTGAAAACCGCATCATAATCTGTCGCATGGTTTAGGAGGAGTTAGTGAATAAACAGACAGACGCAGAGAGCGAGTTAACTTATACTATGTATTAGTAAATACGAAATGTATATAATATAGGTTTATTGAGTAGTTTAATTTTAATTACAATTAGTATAATGCTTTTGTTGACATAACGGATTATAAGGTACTAATACTGTTATTGACAATGTGACAATTGTTTTTAATATTATAACACTTTTTTATATCATTGAACAGGCTCGTTCAATGATATAAAAAAGTGTTATAATATTAAATCGAAGGTTATATAGACATTGAACCCCTGTAACTTAATTGACTACAATAGCGAATTATCAATACTATTATAATGCGACAAAAACATACATGGAATTCGAGCAGGATATAAAAGTTGCCTAAATTAACGAGCCTTCTAGGTATATATTATACAAACGTATATAATGATAGTTATATTCAAATCACTAATAAATGTATCCGGTGACGTAAATTACGAGTATACAGCGTCTTTAGAATACGCAGGCTGTAGCCCGGTTTTATTTTTTACACTACGTCGGGTAGCAGACAAGCATACGACCCGCCTGGTGTGAAGCGGTTACCGTAACCATATATATATTTTTTTTACGCCAATCGCAATATGCGCACACTCAGGGGTGTAAATAGCCGCTGCGTATGCGCAGATCGGTTTACTTTAGAAATGGCGTGCGCACACCCCTGTCGTGGACAAGGTTCTTTTTTGATCAACATAAATTTTCTACCTAGTTTAAAATATTTCCTAAATATAACCTATATATAACCGTAACCATATTAACACTCGCAACATGAAATATCGCGGGCCTCTGCCCAACGGAACTACTCCTTCCTATCTGGTGACCTCACTCACTCGCAGGTATACAATAACTCTTAAGGGAAATGTTATTTAGCTACAGTATTCTGGGAAATGTGAGGAGATGGAGGCACTTCCCCAGTCGGGTAGCTTACAAATATTGTGTTCCTCTGTTTTGCCAGAGCCTCTTTTGCTAGTCGCCAGTGTTTTAGGTCCCCGTTTGTGTTGAATATTTTAAATTCGTGGTGCACCAGCAGTTGAGCTTCACTTATCTTCTCTTATAGCTTTTAATGACTTATTGTTATTTCAGCTGTCATCACATTGTTAAGATAAATTCCAAAAGCTTTCTATTCGACGACCTCGGTGGCCGAATGGCTAGCAATGTCCACTTTGACTCCGGGGTCGTGGGTTCGATCCCCACACAAGACAAATATTTGTGTGCTTCATGCACATGTCTGTTTGTCTTGGTATGGGTGTTTTCTATGTATTATAAGTATGTATTTAGAAAAAAAATGTATTTAAGTACATTTATCAGTTGTCTTCTTATAGCTCGATTTAAAAAACTCCTCAGAAAATATTATAGATCCGAATTCACAGCAGAAGACTATCAAAATATTTAAAGGCAGTAGGACTATAACTGCTATGTTTTAAATTTAACCCTATTCCAAAAGTTTTTGATTGAGAGTCATTCACAACGTTCCATTTTTTTTGTATATTTAAAAATAATAAATATCTCGTATAATAACTACCTGGTAAAAATAACGCAATTGGAATGTAAAAACTAATATAGAGATTAGTCAAACTGTCTAGCGCCACTACTGAATAATAAATTATAGTTCGTTAACAATTGTAAAAACGAAACCTATCAAAATTCAATTTATTATTAAATCAATGAAGTATTTTCGTCAGGTATCCTCTGTTTTTAATAAATATATTGGCATTGATTTATCCAACGTTTAAAATTCCACCACATATTACTAGCTCAACTTACCTTTTATTTAAATAGAACTACAAAAAATCGTGTATTTTTCTTTTTTTTTATGGTTTTTTTACTGTGCGATATTTCTATAAAGATTAAGCGTTTTTCTTTATACATTGTATTATAATTAATGGCTGCGCCATTAATTTGACACAAAATACTTCCGTGTGTACATATATTTAGCATATTCGTATTCGTATATTGTATTCGAATTTTGTGCCCAATAGTTCAATCTGTTTCATTATGACGAACTCGGTGACTAGGTGGTTTCACTTTGACTCCGAGATCGCGGGTTCGATCCCCGCACAAGACAAATATTTGTGTGCGTGAACATCTCTATTTGTATTGGTCTGGGTGTTTTCTATGTACTATATGTATGTATTTACAAAAAAAGTATTTAAGTATTATATCAGTTGTCCAGTACCTATAATACAACCTTTGCTTAGTTTGGGACTAGTTGACCGTGTGTAATTTGTCCAGGAACATTTTATTTATTTATTATTTTTACAAACTTAATCACACTGTATAAACTACTTACCTAATCGGAAACCAATTCGTCGAAACGCACTTGTATGATATTAGCGATAGTGCTCTGGGGTGTACGTAGCTCACCACCATCTTTAGAGCCGAATTTACCTTCACGTGGTGCACGACAGGGTGCATCACGTGCATTTGCGCACCCATAGCATATTAATTAGTATGTCCATAGTCCTATGACCTATCTCTTTTTCACCAGATCTTCGTTTGATAATCGACCGTATGTAACCACGTGTATTGAAATAAAAAAATGTAGTTAGCCTCCTTACACGCCAACTATCGGTAAACCATGTTTTGTAATACATCTGTGTGAGATTTTACCTAACTTCCAAGTTCCATGATAAAACGTTCAGCTGTTTACAGGCAAAACAAGATTAAAGTCAGACATATCTATAATAACTTTCGCATATCAGCATGGATATATTACGTAACGTCGTTCCTTACTGTCCACACATACCTGAGTGCAGTGGGTGACGCACTGCTCTGCTAGTCGGCAGAAAGATGTGTAGGTAGCCTCGTCTCACAATCGAGCGACAAGCTTCCATATTTACTTACCTGATGTCAAGTGACTTACCGGTTCCATATGAGTGGGCAGCTACTGGTTCGATTTCGTATGTTAATTCAACAAGTTATACTTTTTTGTCATCTAATTTCATTGCTGTATGCACACGGGAATGTCGAAATTCAAATCTTAACAAGATTATTTTGAACAACATTATAAATATGCATATAATAGGTTTATAATATAATGCGTATTTAATAGATATAAATATAAAATATATATGCATAACAGTAATTTGGAAAGAAGATAACTAGCTTACACCGGCAACTTCGGTCTATGTAACCACAGTACGAAATAAAAAGTATCGTTTATGTTAATCTAATCTAGAACATGTATCCTAATTTCAGTCAAAACCGTCCTGCCATCTATGCGCGAAACAGTAACAAACATCGACACATGCATCCACACAAACTTCCGACTTTGTGAGGCCACCAGAAAGATAGAAAGGAAGGAGTATAAGCTGGCAACGGATCGGCGACCCTTTGGTGTTGCTGGTCTCCATGGGCTGTGGTGATTGTTTTCCATCAAGTGACCCACATGTTCGTTTGCACCCCTCTCATATAAAAAATAATTGGTTGCCTGTAAAGTCGGTATACGGGCGAAAGTTTTACGTGACAACGACTTTGAGTGGTAAAATGTTTTCGAGTGGAAGGGACGCATGCCTTTCACTTTTTATGTCTGTCTCTCTCGCTCTTAGGCGGGCTAACCATGCCCGAGTGGAAGGGACGCGTGCCTCTCACTCGCTCTCATTGTGAGCGCATAAGGTGAGCGCGGAGCGTAACGCAGTTTCTTGAAGTGTCACCCGGCTAACCAATTTATAAGACGTTGTCACGTCAAAATAATAATTTGAAAAATGCCACGGTAAACTAATCCCTAGTCAAATTGTGTTTAAATAATTTCTGGTTTGTATTAAAAAGATTCGGTTCAGTATCGCTAATCAATTTTTTTTTTTTTTCTGTAATTGATTACGCTGTGATGTCTGGTCTGAGACATCCTAATGTATATCCTATATGTCCGCACATAGCGCATTAGGATTTCTCAGACATCTTGTACAAAAACGAAGGTTTATCAGAGACAATAGGCATGTAGAATCTATTTTAGACTGGGCTATTTTCACAAGTGAAAATCCAAAATGCTAAAATCCGAAATTGACATCTTTATTTTTCAGTCGAAAATCCTCGTTTTAGATGCGCTCCCTTATAGAAATACCTACCATCCATAGCTCAATCCATCGCTCGCTGTGATTCAGCCTAACGACGGTCAGCATCGAGGTCTCTGCATCCAGGTTATAGCGGGATAGACGCGCTGGTTGAAGACTTTAGTCTTCGGGCATTGTTAGTTAGGTATTTTTTTTTTTCTATCTATACATTTAATGTTCTCGTAGCGTAATATATGAATTATAACTGCATTTTAAAGTATAATCAGTGCCAATAATCGATTGATTATAAATAGGATGTGACGTGATGTAATACCTGATATACTAATCACCTATGCAGTTTTATCGATTTCGTTTTATTCTGTCTGCCATTGTAGGAATCATTCGAAGTGATGTTATAAATTTTATATTTGATCCCGTTATGGATGGGCAAAAGCATATAGAAAGTTACATGCCGCAGCCACAACGGATAGTGCTACCTCGTATAGCACTTTCTGTTAACGACTTTGCACCATCGCTGTCTCTAGATGCAATTGACTGTAGCCAAAAGTGGAAGGTAGAAAAATGTCCAAGGGCGTCGCCAAGGGGGAGCAGGAGGGGCAGCTGCCCCCCCCCCCCCCCCCCCCCCCACCCCCCCACCCCCACCCCCGAGATTCTATTTATAAGTTATATTTATTGTAAAGTCTCTCGTGAAGCTTTATACGTTGAGCTCTGTACCGTTATTATTACAATCGCTGTAGATGTAAGTGAAAAGCTTCATTGACTTTACCTACAATTCATACTTTTCTCATTCTCCATATCAACTTGCCTCTCCCTGGGCCATCGGCTGGCAACGCCCTTGATTATGTCTATAGTTTCTACATGCATTTTTTTTGTAATCCTATATCTTCTGAAACACTATTTCTTAAACCGAGATTACGCGAATGAACAAAGATCAAACCCCCTCTATGCGGCTATAGCTTTGCATATTTCATACAAAGGAGCGCTCAGTTAAGTAATCTGTGACCAATCTATATATATAAAAATCAATGCCAATTTTCGTTGTAATTTTATAATTCAAGAACGGGCTCACCTATCCAAACCAAATGTTTAGGCTTTGTTCGGACTATTTAGTAGATGGTTTATGTGAAGTTTGCACAAAATCGGTAGAGCGGTTCTTTATTTATCACATTTTTTGTAACAAATGAATTTAATAAATCCGCCATTTATTAAATTCATTTGCCACGCCATTCATTTTGCTAATGGGGATTGTGCTGTCAAATTGAAACTTTTTTCAGTGTTGACAGTACAATCATTTTGTTATGTCATTCATGCGGTCATTTCATTTTGGACGTGCTTAATGCTCAAAATGTAAAAACAAAAAATATTGTTTATCCAAATGTTTTGGATTAAATTTTAAAATAGCTAGCAATTAATAAAATATTTTTTTATTTGAATAAATGAAATTGATGTTCCAATTAAATTTTTTTAGTATTTCACTTTATACGTAGCGAAGCACGTACCGGGCCGCTAGTGATGTTATAAATATTATAGATATGGCATACCCTTACTAAATTGCATCAATAAACGGTTCCCGATGTGTGGGAGATCTATAACTATCGCTATCCTTGTCATCTCAGTGCTTAAATATATTTGCTATCTCTTTCTCTCACTGAGTACGTAATAAACGCAATGTCGTCTATCTTGTAAAAAATATGAAATTAAACCTACGCGTTACTACATAGAATATTATTTTGTACTTTAGTGTGATATGTGATCCCTTGGGCTTTATTTATTTTATCAACATAAATTTTGCATTTTTGTAATACAGAAGATGCCATTTTACCAATTTCAATCAATTTCGTCACAAACATAATTTTCGTCGGCTTGCTTGTACGAATTGATGAAACTAATAGGCTATTTGACTAACATTTTTTTCAGTTTGATATGTAGGGACGTCTCCATAATATAGCCATAGGTGAAAGAATTACTTCGATAGCACAAAAATCTCTCGAGATATGGTGATTTGAAAATCACAATTTTTAGACTGCCCCAAAACGCTTCATACAAAAGACTAACGACTTATGACGACACAGGTTTGTATTTTGTATGCATCAAATCAGAAATTTGTACGATAGCTATGTTAAATATTACGTTTATGTGATTAGTATCATAATAAAAGTTATAGCATTTTTTATTGCTTCTCCAATGGAAATATTATTTTTTAATAATTTCATACTTTTAAAATCGACTTTCCCGCCAAACCTTGATCGAAAAAAAAGTCTGACTGAAGATATTAGAATGAAAGTTTGCAGATCTTTAAAGTTTTGTGTATTTTACGATATTGTTAAATAATTTATACAATTTTTAAACATTGGAAAATAGCCTACTCACTTTTCGGGTTTACCTACGTTTTTGACGGTTATAGAATATACGTAGTATTTATAACATCATTGTTTGTGACTCAAGCTTTATTTATTATACTTTTTCTGAGTACATACATTAACTTCGGTATTTTCCTTCTAGTATTTTTTATACAAAGCCGGCCACCAAACAAGCATAACGACCGCCTGGTATGCAGGCGGTTACTGTAGCTATACAAAGCAAACCAATTAAGAATGTTTCTATGTGCCAAATAAAAGCTTGCAATGCAATAGAAGGCTGGCCTGTTGACACTCCTGCTAGTAAGGCAGCATCTCCATACATATTAACTACTACAAACAACTCATAACATGATAGTGTAAATAATTGGTTGAAAGACTTATTCACCCCACTACTGGGATACAAACCCTTCAATCGAAGGAGTTTAGAGCATACAGCATATTTGACGAGCTCGGTGGCGTAGCGGTCAATGACGCGGCTTCGAAACCAATGCTCGTGGGTTCGATTCCCACATAGGACAAACATTTGTGTGCATGAACAAGTCTGTTTGTCTTAGTCTGGGTGTTTTCTATGTATCATAAGTATGTATTTACAAAAAAAAAATGTATTTACGTATGTTTATCAGTTGTCTAGTACCCATAACACAAGCTTCGCTTACTTTGGGGCTAGATGGCGCTGTGTAATTTGTCTGACAATATTTATTTATTTATACTGCACAACGCTACTCGACTGCGGGCTGGCGGAGGCCAGTATTTTCAAGCCGCCAAAGGCCACCACTGACTTGGATTAACGACTGTCATCTAATGACAACAGCCTGGACCGACGGTTTAACGTGCCTTCCGAAGCACGGAGGAGCTCGAGATAAATAAACCCATCCATAGACCACCTGCGGTCGAAGCTGCTTAACTTGCGTGATCGATTAAACTGGCACACGCGATGACGCCATTTAGCTCCTCACTATTAGTATTACTTAGTAAACAATAGACTGAGTAATAAATTGGTTATAAAATAGCAATTTAAATAATTTACGAAAACAAAATTCGTGTTAACACTGCCAAGAAACATAGAATTAAAGAAACATAACTTTATGTAATTTTACATAATTTATGTAAGTAGGTGTTTAATAATATCGGTTAGAGACGAGACATATAATAAATTATTTCACGGCCAAAAGTAAAAGATACGTACGACCTTGAGCCGAGTGGTTTGTTCCGGGTCCGCTCCTCCACCGGACCGGTTGCCTCGTCTCCTACACTGCACCCCGCTGCACTGCTGTATTATATTTATAGAATTCAACTACTCACTATATTTTTATTGTATTGCGTATCTTTTTACACTTACTCGCATTATTAGTAGTTATCGGTTCGCGTTCTAATTAGATAAAACTGTGAAAAATGTAATAAGGGGTGTAAGTGGTTCATTAAAATCTTTGAACCATAGCCAACCTCACCTGCACGGAATGCATCCTGCTGACTGACAAACGAGACGCTGGTGAAGAAAGGTAGGGCATAGAGTATTTTTTTATGCTGTCCGACTGGGGAAGTACCTCCACCTCACAGAATACCGCAGCCAAATAACAATTTCCTTGAGGGTTGTTGTGTTCCTGCGAGTGAGTGAGGTCACCAGGAAGAAAGGAAGGAGTATAGGCTGGCAACTAATCGGCGATGCCTTGGTGTTGCTGATCTCCATGAGCGGTGGTGATTGCTTCCCATCAGGTGACCTACATGCTCGTTTACTCCCCTTTCATATAAAACAAATGTTAAACTAGAGATCCTCATCCGCTTAGTACTTTTGGAAGATTCAAGTTTATTAGCACCTTCTGAGCACATTACTTATTTTCATTTTTTTACTTTTTAGATTATTTTATTGTTTTTTAGGGTTCCGTACCTCAAAAGGAAAAACGGAACCCTTATAAGATCACTTTGTTGTCCATCTGTCTGTCTGTCTGTCTGTCTGTCAAGAATTTCTATGTCGAGAATGCGTGGAGGTATCAAGCTGAAATTTGAACTGTATACTCAGGTCTACGGTCCCATGAAGTTGTAAAAAAATCAAACTGCTAAGTTTACGTAAAAAAAAGTTACGGCCGTTTATTCAGCAAAAAACGCATATTTCGACATATTTTGATTCCCTTGAGAATTCAAGGGAATCAAAACCTATAGGGTACTTCCCGTTGACCTAGAACTATGAAATTTGGCAAGTAACATCGTCATAGACTACAAGTACAGGAATAAATCTCAAAACTTATACATTTGTAAATAGATCTTAAAAAATAGGGGGTCTATATTTTTTATAGGGTGTCGAAATTTCAAATTGAAACTACTAGTTCAAATGGGGTATCATATGAAAGGGCTTGATGTACACATTGCAAAATATATTTTATTTATTTTTTTCGACGCATTATTTCTTATTTATAATGAAAAATATCAAATTTAATAATGATACTACGTACGGAACCCTCGGTGGGCGAGTCCTACTCGCACTTGTCCTTTTTTTTTTTATACAGGGTAGAAACGATAAGTGATCATATTATTATTTATTTTGACGACCCCGGTGGTCGAATGGTTTACCATGTCCACTTTGACTCCGGGATCGCGGGTTTGATTCCCGCACAAGACAAATATTTGTGTGCATGAACATGTGTGTCTGGGTATTTTCTATGTATTTTATGTATGTATTTACAAAAAAAAATGTATTTAAGTATAATATCAGTTATCTAATACCCATAGTACAAGCTTTGCTTAGTTAGGGACTAGATGGCAGTGTGTAATTTGTATAGGAATATTTATTATTTATTATATTATTTTCAAAATTATCAAGATATTAATAAACTTATTAATGATCCTGAAAGTTCTTCACGAGCTCTATCAAGTGGTTTCAATAAATATAAACTGGATCTATCCCAAAATTCGATGAAAAACATAGGATTTTTTCTTTCAAGCCCTTACTTTGATGTCAATACCTTGTCACTATCATACTATGACAACAAGGTTGAGTACCTTGTTTTTATATCACATCACATTTAATGCTTAAATTATACTAATGTTTTCCAAAAATAATTTTAAATAGGAATGCAATTTACTGGTTTATTATACAAGTTTATAATTTATTAATTTTAGTTTTTTTTTATATCCTTCGAAGTTCTTTTGTCACGCATTTTTAAAATTTTCGGATAGATCCAGTTTATGAACTATTTGTTCATACTAATTGATAGAACTCGTGAAACTATTTCAGGACTAGTAGGTATTTTTTAATATCTTGTATAGTTTAGCAATAATTGAATGAGATCACTTATCGTTACCACTATTATTGTGCCAGTCCAGTCCAATATTTAGCTAATTCGTATTAAAAAATGGAGCACCTTATTGAGAATTATCTCGACACAAACATATTTATAATTAAATATAACGATTTTGCGGTATTGGTTTGATGATGATAAAAAATACTTACGGACTATTTAATATTCTCCCCAGTTAATCCAATGTCCTTGCGTTCTTATTTAACAGGTTTTGCAGCAAATTCGTAATGATCTCGCCTCACAACACGCCACACCCGAGAGCGCAAAATGTGGACGGACGTTTTCCATAATACGATAACAGATAGATGATGAGATGTGTACATCACAAGCTCATTACTTATTCTCCACCCACACAGCTAGCGAAATATTATAATGGCCGGCTTAAAAACCTGATTTCTGCAAACTGACGCTACTCGCCGTGGCACGTGTAATTTGTATGAATAATTTAACATCATATATACATTATATACCCAAAAATGCGGAGTTTGTTAGATTACACTAATGGAGTGGATTCTGTTAGACTTATGAGTATCCGGATGAGTAACTCCGCGTTTACCTTAAGTCCTTAACTAAGTAAATAAATAGTTTGATTTCGTCACATATATGCATTACTTTGTGAATATTTGTAGCAGTTTTTTATACTACTTACGTCGGTTGGCAGACAAGCATACGGCCCGCCTGATGTGAAGCGGTTGCCGTAGCCCTATTAACGTTCGTAACATAAAATTTCGCTCGCGCGCCGCCACCCCCGCTACCAACGCAGCATCTCCTTCCCTTCTGGCGACCTCACTCACTCGCAGGAACACAACAACCCTCAAGGGAATTGTTATTTGGCTGCGGTATTCTGTGAGGTGGAGGTACATTCCCCAGTCGGGTAGCTTACAATTACGCTCCCTATCTCTCTTTTCGCCAGAGCTTCGTTTGTCGGTCAGCAGGGTGCACCGCGTGCAGGTGAAGTTGGCTTTAGTTCAAAGGTGTTGATGAACTACTTACACCCCAGCAGTAAGGTAAGCTTTAATTATTTAATTTGTAATCTGTATGAACAAATATGTCAACTGAAAATGTATACCCGTAACTGAAGAATTATATAATTATAAGAACAGACTTAGAATTATAAGCCGTCGGGCCCAACTGTTGTCATTAGATGACAGTCGTTAAGCCAAGTCGTAGTATTTAGGCGGCATGAAAACACTGGCCTCCGCCAACTCGCAGTTGAGCAGCGTGGTGAAGTATCCCTAAACCCCTTCGATTGAGGGGGGACCCGTTTGCCAGCAGTGGGATTAATAAGGGTTAACGACAATCAGACTTAAAATAGTATATAAATAGTAAATATAGTATATAGTAATAAGCGTAACAGAATCCTCTTTATAGAGTAACCTGATAAATTACGCATTCATAGGATACCCTTATTGTAAAAAAATAATCAACCAACAGTCTGACACAAAATCAAACATGTAGCTACTACAAAAAAATGGTTCCGTTTCTACTCTTTTGTCTATCACCGTATATCAATCTCCATTATAATCCAAGATCCCTGAGCCGCCAGACGTCACTTATTTTCTGATGAACAAAATGGGCATGATTGAGTAGTGTTAGGGTGGGTGTACATGACTACCTGCTACCTTGGCTAGATGGCCATTCTCCAGGTATCTAGGTACGTAAAAACACTACTTACTAACTCATCTAAATTCTGATTGCTGATTTTTACATATATGTTACACAATATCGTCAAAAATCAGTACTTAATACTCCCAGACACTTCTGGTCGGCAGTATTACCTTACAGACACTTTAAAGGTCTCAACAAAAAATTAATAAATCTCACTTATATTCTCATGCAGCGACCTGTCAATTCTGAACCAAGCGCCATACCAACGCTGTACTTACCATTGGACCGCGGCACGCGAAACATTAAATCGTCTGTAAAGTAATACTGACGATCGGAATTGTTTGACAGTATTAGTAATTGAAACGATGATATAATACTTGTATTTTCTGTAATACACTGTATGTCATCGTAAGTCCCAATTTTCAAATCTACTAATGTTTTATGGAAAAATGTAAGTTCAGGAAATTCATTTAGGTACACGAACAAAAACCTCAAAATCATTTTGTGAGATAATGTATACAATACATCACCAGTTTGCTGATCAACCATAAGTAGACGGTGGACACGATTTTTATTTAAAAGATTATTAGCCTCATGCAATGATTGATCGGGACTTACACAACATATAGGTTTCCTAGTCATTCGCAATATTTTCCTCCAATTATGGAGTGTATGCCTTTCTACATCTTCCACAGATATTTTTTCTGTATCAAGGTGAAGAAGTATACGAATAAAATCAGTCACTGTTATCATACCAACTAGCATCTTTTTATTGGCATCCCAAAGAGGTACTGATCTAATGCCATGCGAAATAAGCGTAGGAAACGTTTTTCTTACTAAAAATTGTGTGTCAAATATAATGACTTTAGCTGACTTAGGTAAAATTTCGTAACATTTATGATGACAGTATTAAGTACTGATTTTTAACGATATTGTGTAACATATATGTAAAAAAGAATCAGAAATTAAATGAGGTGAGTAGTTTTTTTTTTTACATACCTTGTTATCTGATACCTAGAGAATGGCCGCCTGGCGAAGGTAGCAGATAGTCATACAATCATAGTACATCCTAACACTACTCAATCACGCACATTTTATTCATCAGAGAATAACTTACGTCTGGCGGCTCTGGAATCTTCCTCTATAAGGCAGACTAACAAGCAAAGTTACGTGGACGTAATAATAGTATATATATATATATATATATATATATATATATATATATATATATATATATATATATATATATATATATAATAATGAATAAAACGTTTAAATACTGCTAAAATAGTTTATTGAGTTTCAGCAATGTTTTATGAATATTTAAATAAATATGAATAAGGCAATCACGTGGTATTTGCAACTATTAATGAGTACGACATTAAATTACAATATCATTATAAGCATAAGCATATTTTGAGATTAATATACTGATTCGGTGATTCCACCTATCACAATTTCTTTGGAATAAAATGATCTAGTTATTCGTTATATCTACATTATCGGCATTTGACTCATCTGTCGTAGAGGAATCTATGGCAGGATCTACTTTTATACTACCCATTTCACCTTCTACGGTATTTAAGTTAACATCTGCTTGCGCAGTAATATCTTCTGATATAATCTCTTCGTCATTAATTTGTTTCTCGGAATTTGTAAGAGTTTTGTTGTCGATATTATTAATAGCTTCAGGTACAGAATTCTCCACTCGTATATTTGGTACTTCAATTGTTATAATATCGCATTCATTTTCCCTTGGGGATTCAGCTACTTTATTTTCTTCAAGCGGTTTGAAAATTTCTTGTAATGACGAAACTTTTTTCTCAGTAGGAATTATTCTATTTAAATATACTAATATATCGGATAGTGAAACAATCCCTATAAGTTTATCTTCCTTATTTACTAACAATAATCGATGACTCTCAGTTCTAACTATAACTTCTAAGGCCTCGTATAAAGTAATACTTGAACGACATTTTTGTAACTTTTCTTCCCAGTCTTTCTTTTTATTTCTTACTTCACCTACCGTCAATGACAAATTCCCGTAAAGTTTTTCACTTACTAGATTCAGAACTTCATATTTCGCATAGACATCGATAAGTACACCATTTTCATCTAAGATCGGTAAAGCTGAAATATCTTTTTCTAATAGTAATTGAAACGATGATATAATACTTGTATTTTCTGTAATACACTGTATGTCATCGTAAGTCCCAATTTTCAAATCTACTAATGTTTTATGGAAAAATGTAAGTTCAGGAAATTCATTTAGGTACACGAACAAAAACCTTAAAATCCTTTTGTGAGATAATATATACAATACGTCACCAGTTTGCTGATCAACCATAAGTAGACGGTGGACACGATTTTTATTTAAAAGATTAATAGCCTCATGCAATGATTGATCGGGACTTACACAACATAAAGGTTTCCTTGTCATTCGCAATATTTTCCTCCAATTATGGAGTGTATGCCTTTCTAAATCTTCCACAGATAATTTTTCTGTATCAAGGTGAAGAAGTATACGAATAAAATCAGTCACTGTTATCATACCAACTAGCATCTTTTTATTGGCATCCCAAAGAGGTGCTGATCTAATGCCATGCGAAATAAGCGTAGGAAACGTTTTTCTTACTAAAAATTGTGTGTCAAATATAATGACTTTAGCTGACTTAGGTAAAATTTCGTAACATTTATGATACTTGAAAAAATTCAACAAAAGTCGAGTTTTGTCTCTCCCTCCTAAAGATATTTGAACAATTGATAAGTAAGGATCATACTTTGGTAATCCCCTAACTTCTCTAAATAATTGTTTTGCTTGTAAAGGATCTAACGATGCATAAGAATTTTTATGATAAGTCGGTGAAGTAGTCTCTATAGAAGATCTACGGGGATGTTTTGCATTTTTCTTTTTTACTTGATCTACTGTTTGGTTACTTTCAGTATGAGGCTTGCCTCTAAATATGTCCATTACTCTCGTAATGGGGCTATACTTCCGAGACGAAACTCCTGTTACAGTATGATAATACTTTTTATGAGAATCTTTTGAATCTGCCGCATTCTGTTCATCTTTGGAAGTTTCAAGATTTTCTGGTGGTTTTACAGGTTTTGATTGATATTTCTTAGCGTCGCTTTTTCTTCTTAGTCGAAAAATATCAAAAATAGAGCTACGTGGACTAGACGATGTTCCATGGAAAGTTTCATATTCTTTTGTCTCCACAGAATCTCTTTCAATGCTCGAGGGGCGAGATGATTCAGCGGATCTATCTTTAAAAATAGATCTTATGTGTGGTCTTCGGGATTCCACACCACGGGTACCGAAATGTACAGTATGGCTATTATTTGACGCTACACTAGTTGAAGGAACTTCTTTGTCGTCAGGCGTAGATAATGTAGTAACTACAAATTTCTTTCTCTCACCAACAACCATTTGACTATCTTTTTGTGTTTCAACTTGATTCTTTTTCTTTTTTTGCTTATGTTTCTTTCCATATTTTGTAGGAGTATCCGTTGTTGCGGATTCATTTTCTAAAATTGGATCCATATTCCAATATACTTGTGACTATTTGTTTATATTTCTATAATGGCCCATAATTTGCAAATTCCAATATCTGAAAATAAAGAAAAATAAATTAATTTGATTTCAAATTAAAACTATGAATACATATTATATACAAAATAGCAGCATACAAAAATATTATAATGTTTTATTATTTGTATCTATACTATAACGTACGTTATATAAGTGGTCTTTAGGGATCTATCCAAAAACTCAATGTTTCCATCTACCAAAAAAAGAGGTCTATCCGAAAAGTCTAACGTAAAAATCTACCGTACACTAGTACAAGTATTCAAAGTTTCTATTCCAATTAATACAGGTGGAATACATGATAATAACAAGTGCATACCTAGTATCTTTTATATACCAATATTATAAAATTCCCGCTCTATAAGTGCCACGTCGCATAAATCTACGGTAGATGGAATTAATGATCGTATTTTCGGCTAGATCCATTTTTTGATATACTTATTATTGATATTACTCGACAAGAACTTTCAGGATCAGGGATAAGAGTTTCCAATGCTAGTATAGTTTAGAAAATAATGAGAAATAAAAAAATACACAACTCAGAACTTTAGAACTCTAAAAGAAATCAAGATTCAGTCTTTTTTCTTAATTTCAAATTATTTTATCATAAGCTTCAGAAATACTGTACTAAAAGCTCCTTGATACCGTAAGGCTAGATAATATCGTGCTTCGAATTTACGTAACGTAACGCCCCCTGATTACGCTAATCAGGCAAAGAAAAAGACCCACTTAACTTTTTATCAATTCAATAAAATAATTAAGCACCATTTGTAAACATAGTTCTTTATTTTCAATAACATTTATGTCTAAAGAAAATTTCTAAAGAAGAAATTGTAATCATAATACGTAACATTATATTAGAACGAGTAAGTATACATTAATACTCGATCATTAAATCCCATTCTGCCAACCCATTCTACTGTATGACCTCATAGCACGAGTCATGCTTGTGTCATCCCCTTGCGATTAGGTACCAGATCGCTATATCAATATAAATATAAATTGTCGACGCAGCTTAATAGGTTAAAACGACACATTTCTAAGTAAACTCTTTAATACATAATACAAATACTAATTAAATGCGTATTTCAAAAATTTACAATAAGACCGATTTTATATTTACGTGACTGTTATTTATCTATCAACATAAGGAAATGACTACTACAAAATGACTGCTCATAAGGATAACATTTAATCACGAAAATAATATAATGAATGCCTACTTCTCAATATTTCCATATATTTTTTTTAATTGATCGCATGGAGCCTTATATTTTTCATCCCTTTAAATGATTCTGATAACCACTTCTATATTTAAATGAAAAGGTACATTAAAATATAAACGAAGGAGTATAAATGATAAATCTTTTATATTTGGAACATTCGGACGTCCTAGAAGTCGTTTATACTGCGGTTGCTAGGCAACAAATGCAGTAAACTAGCATGCACCATTTTGCGTCATTGCGTAACTATAAAAATAATATTGTCAGCCAAATTTTCGAAGTCACTTCTCTTTTAGTTCAAATACAATCCGAATAAATATTCCATGGCAATAACAACATCGATACGCGAATAGAGGTCAAGTTACCTAGCAATTTGACACCAATTCATTAATCAATACTTTAGTGGAAAGGTAGGAGAAGTGTCACTTTAATACCTAGTTCATGATACAATTAACCCATACCTGAGTTCGATGTAGGTTTCATGTTCGGTTCGAAGCTAATAATTCTTCACATAGGCCTTTAATTTAATGTGAAGATTCAATGGTTGCAGTTTTACTAAGTTTGCTTGGTTATCGCGACTAAATTGAGGAGCGCCATATTAGCTGTCAAATAACAACCTAAAGCCCATGCGCGACATCTGTTAGTGGGTGCATGAAACAACAAAGGGATGCGACGGAACACTGTTCTATGATTTGTTGCTTTGATTCGTTGCTTTATGGAAGTCCTTACCAAGATGTGACAGCAATGTTTTTTACTTCCATATAAAGAAGTTACCCACATAAAGTTGTGCATCAATTACAAAAGATGTCATAGCTTGTAAAGATAAGAATTAAGAGTTCATTACATTTTATGTGAAAACTAAAAACCCCTTCATAATACAATGATCAATTGAACGCTTAATAACCTGTTAGAACAGAAATAAAAATATTGCACTATCTAAAACATTTCTACAACAGCTAGGTAAATGATAGGTAAAATATTTTCTAGAATCTACTGCAATATTAGTTACTACATTCTAAAACTATGAATAATGACAGAAATGACGGGAAATAAAAACAAAGATTGGATACAAAAAAATATAATCGGATTTTAAATTATATTATGGGTATATTTTATGAAATAGTCAAAGAACAACATGCATATAGACAATTTTCGTTATAGAATGTGATTGTTTTTAACAGTGCGACAAAAACGGATACTCGATTTTTAGCAAACCCTAAATCTATTTTTAATTTTTTTAAAGTAGCAACTCCAATGAATTATTTTTGTCTGTAGATTGGTCCCTGTGAGTATTTATTACAAAATGTTTAAGTAGGTTTTTCAACACTTTTTTTTTCATGAACATGAAACTTAGATCCCTGTATTTTGTAATAAATACAGGGATCAATCTACAGACAAATACAAACTGTATTCATTGGTGTTGCTAATTCAAAAAATTAAAATAGTCTTAAGAATTTAGTATAGCGTAATTTTAAGATGCCCAACTGGTAAAGTAACTTCACTTCACAGAATACCGCAGCCAAATAACAATTTCCTTGAGGGTTGTTGTGTGTCTGCGAGTGACTGCGGTCACCAGGATGGAACCAGTTGCTGCGTTGGCAGCGGGGGTGGCAGCGCGGGAGCGTTATTTCATGTTGCGAGCATATTACTGTACAGTGACCGCTTCAGATATGAAGCGGTTACTTCTTCACACTTCACTTCAGCACTTCAGATATGAAGGGATGCCCGAGTTCTAGAAATCCATAAGTTTTTTTTAATACTACATCGGGCGGCAAACAGATGTTAGACGAGCATACAGATATAGTCCCGTCTTATCAGACGGGATTTATATGGCTACGGTAACCGCTTCATATCTGAAGCGGTCTTAAGATATGAAAAGGTAGGAAGTGAAAGGTATAATATTCGGAATCAGAAATTGCTGATTCCGAATATGTTATGGCCAATGTAATAAATTAGTTATTATTCATACTGACTAATACTTGGTCAATGTGATAAATCATGTTTTGGTTACTTACATTTGAGTTGATTTGATTAGGTTAGGGTTTTCTTGCGTCCTGTCATCGGAAATAGGACCGTCAACCTAAATGATGAATGACGTGGTGCCAAGTAAGCTGAATTATTAATAATTGACAGATTATTACATTGGCCAGCCATTATAAATAATGACCAATTTTTTACATTGACCAAAAAGTCACTTTAACCAAATAGCCTTTTTCCCTTCGATATGTTTTAGCTAACCAGGTAGCAAGAGCTAAGCTTATATTTAGCTTCTATCTAATAGACTGGTCTATTAGATAGAAGGTAGTAGAATCGAGATAAGTATAATATTTTTACAGGGTCGGCCACGCACGAGTGATGCCGCTTGACATCAGGCGGGCCGTATGCTTGTTTACTACCTTGGTGGTAAAAAAAAAAAAAAACATTTCACACGCAACTAGACATAGTAATAAATATCTACCTACTTATTTTTTAATTATTTTATTTAAACTTTATTGAACATAGAATAAGGGCACAAAAGGCGGACTTAATGCTAAAACTTATAAAGGTTGACTCTACCAGTCAACCTTTGGGAAAAGCAGATAAGACTCGAATGCAGTTCATAAAATAACAGTAATGAACATACACACAATAAACGCCTACTTATTGTTATGCGTGCATATTGTAAATATGTATATTAAAAAATTTAAGTCATATTCATTAGTGCCGTTCATTATGAAGAGTTCACGATGGAGCTACATATGCTACCTTAATTAATATTCTTCTAGCGAATATAAACTATTTATGAACAAGAACAAGGCAGGGCCTGACAAGTAGTTATTATAATTCCTACATTAATTATACCTACTTGATCCGCATACTCAAATGGGAGCTTACGCTGCCTGTCTATATATAGCCAAAATTTACTAGAAAATACGCATGCGTTACAACAACTGTGACGTTATACTTCGTCATGAATCAGTGACGTCATAGTTGTGCGGCAAAGGGGGAAGCTGGGGAAACCGTGACGTAATAGACGGGGAGACGGGGTGATGTGCGATCGTTATACTCCTATGTCAATACTGGTCCACTTCAGTGATAATCAAATAAAGTCGATACACGTTTAACGGTGAAAACGCATCGTACCAGTAAGTCACGGGTCGGCAGCTCACGTGCCCACACTAGATGCACTATAGAGGTAACCGTCGACTTGAGACGCATCAGCTTGCAATGGGATCGAGGATATAGATAACTTTTTTCGCTATTATCTATATTCATTACAAGGGGCTCGAAAGATGAACGGGTGGATTTCACTATTGTATACTCGAATAGCACCAATGGTGTGCTCAATAAACGGATTAGAAAGAAGGTTTATTCTTCACATTGTTTTTAATGAAGGAGTGCTAATAAATATAGAATATGCGAACGAAATCCTAGGCATGATATTCTTGTACACTCTTTGTATATTAAGCAGCTAGTCAACCATGATAAATACCAATTTTAAAATACACCATTATTATAAAGAGGTGAAGCATTGACTTATAATAATTGAGGTAAAGTTTATGAGTTTCTAGGACATTAATCCTGCAACTTATGATAGAATTCTAAAAAATCTTGCTCTTCTCTATGGCTCCACTACCCCAAAATAATATTGTTTAACACTTCGATCATTAGGGGTACCATTTTATTGAGATATTAAAAAAGGTTTTAGTACAAAAATCAATTTGTTTAAAATTGTATTGACGTCTATATTATAGCAATTATAGGATCGCCATAGTAGGTAATACTATGGCAAGGCGCGGATCTAGACATATTTCATTGGTAAGTCGCAAGAACCCGCCACGGAGTCTATTTTGAAACTTGATGACGTATACGAGTGTTGTAATAATCACATTACGTCATCATTCGTTCACGTCAATCACGTCACGTTTGAGAAAAATGCGTACACAATCTGTGTACGCATTTTTCTCAAAGCGACGATTTAAGAACGGGAGGTTGATTTTAGTTATTGTTCTTTGAACCCTTATTTGCCATATTGTTGTCACTCAGATTGCCAAGAGGGGAATAAAACTCCAAAGCTGCCTCCTCCTAATTCTTCTGATAAAATTCGTGTTAGTTCCAATACAGCCGTAGTTTTAATGAAAAATAATAAATTTTCCAAAAATATGCGTGGCGCGTTTAATTTATATAATTAATTGACTATGTTGTCTCCACGTAGTTTTAATAAATTATAATATTTCATTTTCATGCAAAAAAGCATCAATGCCGAAACGTCGAGTCGATGCTTACCTTTAGATATAGGTCAGTCGTTTCATACAATAAGTTCATATGGTATGATATTATAACATTATAATATTCCAATAAAGCGATGATACACTCACTGACCTATATGCTTATGCTAGCCCAAGTAGCTTGCTTTATAATTCAATATACTTAAGTTGTTACTATAATATTATCCTACTAATATGAAAGTTTGTAAGGATATATGGATGTATGTACTCTTTTATGAGTAAACGAATGAATGGATTTGGATATTTTTTTTCAAACATATAGATTACTAGGTAGCCTAGCGAATTTCATATCGCCTTTAAATACTTTTACGTTAATTTTTCCGATGAGTTATTAACTAACCTATCTCTCAAGTTAGATCAAACTGCACACACTGTGGCAAATTTTATTAAAATCGGTTCAGTAGTTTAGGATTCCATCGCGGACACACAACGTGACACGAAATTTTTATATATTAAGTTAATCAGGAGTGACATAGTGGAATTTTTTGAGAGAGAGTGGAAATTTTTTGGAAATTGTTTGTTTACTCGATTTTTTTTTTGTTGAATCGTTTGTTGCCAAATTTGGTCTTCTCGAACAGTTTTTTAGTTGGATATGAGAGCCTGTACCACCCTGAAGCACAATTCTAATGGGTAGTTTCGGATATTACCTCAACATCCAAAAAGCAAATATACTAATTGCACCTCTATGCTATTAATGTGGATATAGTTATTTGTAACATTTATAGCTAAAAGCTTAAGTCACAATCTGAATTTTATATCATTTACGATACATGATAATAATATGTTAATTTTTAACAAATTAAAATTGAATTTATTTACATATAAAAAGAGGTATGTCTAGGTAGTTAGTATAATGACTTGGTATCATAAAAATATGCAAATATTTTATGACTATATTTGTATATGACCTAATAAGGATATTTGAACTAAGTAACATAAATTTTGACTAACGTTACAAATATGGAGAACCAACAACAAGTCTGTCAAAATTTAATTCATATTTATAAAAAAAATCTGATAACAAATTGAGATTAGCAATACTCAAACAAGATTGTAAAAATATTATTGATAAAAGGTTGCAGTAAATCGACGATGATGCGGGCAGATTAAGATAACAATTTCCAAGGACTCTACGCAGATTTACTAAATCGTCATACTCGAATCTCAGTTAATCCTATAATCAAACACAGATAACAGGTGCTTTAAAAGACGAGTATTTGTAGAATGTGAGAGTCATCAATTTGAATGTAAATCGACAACAGGAATCACTTACTCTAATACAGCAAACGAGCATGTGGGTCACCTGATGGAAAGCAATCACCAATGCTCATGGATTCATCATGGAAATCAGCAACACCAAGGGGTCGCCAGTCCGTAGCCAGCCTATACTCCTTCTTTTCTTTCTTTCTTTCTGCTGACCTCACTCACTCTTAGGAACACAACAACTCTCAAGGGGATTGTTATTTGGCTGCGGTATTCTGTGAGGTGGAGGTACTTTCCCAGTCAGGCAGCTTAAAAAATACGCTATGCTCTACCTCTCCTTTCGTCAGAGTCTCGTTTGCCAGTCAGCAGGGTGCACCAGGTGCAGATGAGGTTGGCTTTGGTTCAAAGACGTTGATGAATCACTTACACCCCAATTATATTAATATAAGTATTTCTATCATAACAATCGTTATGATTAGAATCGGTGATATGCCTGTTCATATTACAGTGTATGGTTTTTGTTTGTCTTCGCCCATAAGTGTGTATGGTACGTAATGCACCAAACCAATTAATATTATATGTATGATTTCAACCATTCTATAGTTGCCCGGAAGACATCCCTATAGGGATAAATCCGCCATTGTATAATTTAATTTAAGTTGCTTATTTCTGTATGTACTTATTTTCTTTTTGTGCTATAATACCATAAAGTTTTACAAACAAACACTACATAATGTATTATATTCAGGATTAAGATGATGATCTTAATAAAATTTCCTTTAAATTTGTATCAATCTACAATACTTTTAACTTGGAATTGTAAGGGGTAGGTAGTACAGGTAATTTACAACAGTTTCGTTTATGCAAAAGTTAACCATTCCTGAGATATATTAGGTTGGGGAAAAAGTCTTTTCGTATTTTATATGAAAATTCAAAACATTTTTTACTAAAGTTTATTTACATTTAACTAAAGTATGTAGGTGCCATTTTGTTCGATAACTTTTTGCCATCTTGTAGGTAGAGACATGATCCCATTACTATAGAAATTTTGGGACTTCTGTTCAAAAAACCACGACAAGTGGTTTTGGCAGTCTTCTCGTGATGTTAACCTGACATTGCCTAAAGAATTCTGAAGAGACCGAAACAGGTGGAAATCAGAAGGTGCAAGGTCAGGACTATACGGCGGATGCATTAACACCTTCCAGTCAAACTCTCTTAATTTTTGCTGAGTGGCTAAAGATGTGTGAGGTCTAGCGTTATCATGATGAAAAATCACACTCCTTCTGTTAATTAATTCCGGCCGCTTTCTCTCAACTTTTTGCTTTAATCTCATCAGTTGTTCACAGTAGAGTTCAGAATCGATAGTCCTGCCTGGCGGTAACAGCTCATAATGAATAATGCCCTTCCAATCCCACCATACACACAGCATCACCTTATTGCGGGTTAACCCGGGTTTTGCCAGAGTCTGTGAAGCCTGACCGGCCTTTGACCACGACGTTTTTCGCACGTTCTTGTCGTACGTGATCCACTTTTCATCACCAGTTATAAGCTTCTTCAAAAACGGTTCGCTTTCATTACGTCGTAGTAAAGAATCGCAAATGAGTACACGGTTCATTAAGTTTCTTTCAGTGAGATCGTGAGGCACCCAAATATCGAGCTTTTTAGTGTACCCAGCTTTTTTCAAATGCGCCAAAACTGTTTTGTGGTCAATTCCTAATTCTTCAGCTACGTCGTAACTACTGATATGCTGATCTTGCTCCACTTTTTCAAAAATGGCATCCATTTTATCCGTAACAGGGCGACCAGAGCGACGTGCATCTTTCACATCAAAATTTCCTGGTTGAAAACGCTTAAACCAAATTTGTGCTACTCTCACAGACACTGCACTAGATCCATAAACGTCACAAATTTTTTTCGCAGCTTGCGTTGCATTTTTACTTTTTTTGTAGTAAAATTTTAAAATGAATCGAATTTCTTCATTAGATTCACTCATCTTGACAGTAAAAAAAACAAATGAAAATCACACATTTACCTAATTTGAATTTGGAATTATCTTTTTTAAAATTTAAACTTTCTAAAGATATCAAAACCTGCCAGATACAAATGGTATAACCAAAGAGATTTTATTACAAGTTCATACATACTAAAATGCGAAAAGACTTTTTCCCCTACCTATTATTTTTTTAATGGGACACGGCATGTGACAACCAGCGCCTGCCTGATGGCACTGGAGACTGACTGGAGCGTGGCAAATAACACACTTCATGTCATCTTGTCGCGTCCTCTATCCGGCCTAGAAGGTGCCTCAAAAGGATACATCGCCGCACAGTCATTTTCATCGTTATTAACCTTTAGTAATTTAAGTGTTTAAAAAAAATATTTGTATCCTAAAAATTAAACACACCCTTATACTTTTTTCTTTAGTAGGTATTTAATTAATTACTAAAGACACTGTGCTTCAAAACTTAAAAAAAAAAATCACTTACATTACACATAAAACTAACATTGCATGCTGACTGTATCAGCCAAACATGCGAAAAATGTATATATCAAGATCCTTATACCGTGTTTGTGAGCAAATAAACAATTTATTATGATTATTATTATAAAACTGCTTGTGTTTCAAACAAAAAATCAAACTCTCTATACTTATTATAAAAAAAAATACTTTTCCTAAACTTTCAAATGAGGTATAAAACTCTGACGTATCTATTGGCCAAATAATGAAGCAGGACTTAGGGAGGCATCATACGCAAATACAATTTAGTATGGGGAAAGCTACACGGGCGCCTGTGTGAAATGCAAAAAAATTACGAATAAAAAAAAATTAAGATGGCTCCCTAGATAATTGTTGAATACATCTATTCTGCAACATCCGATATAAAATAAAAGTGCATTAATTTACAAACCGCGTGGTTACAACTGGATTTTTAGTGCTTATTAGACCTTTCTTAGATTTTTTTAGGAATTTTATGAAATATTCTAAAAACGGCCGAGTCTTCGCATTAGTGAAAAAATCTAAATCATTTTCACGCACTAGTGCGGAAATGTATTATGAAACCCTAATATACTCGTATATGTAAATTTAAAAATTTACTAGCAACTCGGGGTTGACATTGTTCATACTAAAATAAATTAAACTGATAAGCAATGAATATACAAACAAAAATAAAATAAAAACATTATAGATTCAAAATGTAATTTAAGCCCCCACTAAATATTCAAGATTGTTTTTGTATTTGCTAAAAAATGGCTTAAAAAAATACGATTTCTCGCCATTTCATTAACAATAATGTCAATTTCTTTTTTGTTTAATTAAACATGAGTAGTAAAATTGTATTTTCTATGTATGTATTTACAAAAAAAATGTATTATAGTATAATATCAGTTATCTAGTACCCATAGCACAAGCTTTGCGCTTAATTTGGGACTAGATGGCGCTGTGTAAATTGTCCAGAAATATTTATTTATTTATTAGTTTTTGTACCAACAAATGAAAAATCATATCTGTAGATATTATTAAATATACTCAGCCTAATATTATAAGCAAGACTTGAAATCTCGAGACAGCTACTTGAGTGCTATTATAATTTCATATCGCGGGCATGTGGGTTCGTTTTATTTTTATTTTATTGCCATTTATTTATTGTTACGGTTAAACCGATTCCTATTTTCCACTCTTGCATCACATTGTACTTACTATTGTTTGTTACTATAGTAACAAACAAGTTACATTGCTGTATACAGTAATCTCAATTTATAAGGAATGAAAGTGATAATAAAATCCATCAAGGTATCTTTTCAATGCATTTCAGTGGAGGTACACGGAAGTTCTTACGCGCGGGTGCTCCACCAAATATTTTTCGGACAGCATATTATTATGCATGATAACCCTTATATGCTTAATAATGACGCATAAAATCATCAGGATGTTAGTTTCATAACGAAATTAATATGAAATCATTTTGCGTTATCTATTACAGTCAGCGGCTATATGTACACTATGAATAATCCCATTAATAAGCAAAACAGCACTATATATTACATATCAGTAAGGCAGGGGTTCCAAACCGTTGGTCGACCTTATGATTGGCGAAAATAAACTAAACACCGTCAAAGTTATAAAGAATATAGTCGAATTACACTGCATAGGGTATATAAACAACTGTTGGAGTTGCTACATTGAACGAGAGTTACGTAATGGATCCTGAGCAAAAATGTTCGAAACCACTGCTCTACTAATGTTACGAAGATACTTTATACTAGGTGTCATAGGTGCTCAATTTACGTACCACGTAATGTAATTCTACAATACTTTGATATTTCACTTATCTCATGTAATATTTAGATGAATTTCTAAGAAATAAATTCAAAATTCTAAAGCGATATCCTAGATGTTTTAATTTATGGTAAATACAATTCAATTTCAGTGTTATTGCTTCATTGCATTTGCGCAAACATCCTGTAAGTTCCATATTATGTTCCATGAGTCCTTATTAACCAATTCAAAGCGAAAATTGTCAAAATGATCAGTACTAGTCCCCGTTACTTATCCTTGGTACAAGTGATATAGCTATACCTCTGGTACCTTAATACTTATAAGTATTAAGGTACCAGAGGTATAGCTATATAAATATAGCTTAGTTCCAGATGTTTTTTTTATTTGTATTTGAATAATTTCTAAACTGTCTTATTTCAATTTGTATTAAACTGGATATCCCATTATCAGCTATTTTACTTTTTTCCTTTGTTTATATTTCTTCATGTATTATACATTTATAATACTTCCGATTATGAAGATATATATTTTTAAATATAGCTGATAGTTGATACTGGTGGATACATATATGTTACGGCTAAAGATAGGTGCGGAGATGAAGTTAAGTTTGGCCGCACAATTACATTTTTAGCCAAGGGGCTACGGCCAAACTTAAGTTTATATCCACACCTATCTTTAGACGTCACATTATATATTATTGCATTATTGCATCTTAGTAGAGAACGTAGTTTTGAATATGATTAGGATGGGTTATTACTTATCTATATATATAAAAGAGTAATTCACTCACTCACTCATCACGAAATCTCAGAAACTATAACACCTACAAACTTGAAATTTGGCAGTTAGGTGTAGACATCCGCTAAGAACGGATTTTACGATACTCCACCCCTAAGGGGGTAGAATGGGGGTTGGAAGTTTATATGAAAGTTCTATGTTTTTGAAGTAAATGACTTGAAATTTAAAATGCATACTCTATAGATGATGTGGAGGTGTACTAATAATGTATCTTTGGAAATCAACCCCTTTTTGGGGTTGAAACGGGGGTTGGAAGTTTGTATGAAAGTCCTACGTTTTTGAAGTAAGAGACTTGAAATTTAAAATGTATGCTCTATAGATGGTGTGGAGGTGTTCTAATAATGTATCTTTAGAAATCAACCCCTTTTTGGAGTTAAACCGGGGGTTGGAAATTTGTATGAAAATCCAATGTTATTGAAGTTAAAGTAATTATGGCAGGAGGATATATTTAAGTATAAAAAAAAAACTACATACTTACTATTATAAGGAGGGATGTTTTATTATAACAATAAAAAGTACTTTAGGTTTTACAAAGAGGTTTTAAAAAATAATATCCGTCGGCTTCATTGATTCTAAAAATTCGTCTAGATATTGATTGTTTTGAACTTTTTTTATTTTTTTCCTCTCACTAGGTATTTAGCTTTTTCGAATGTAATTAAAAAATATTTGCAAATAACTAATTCCACGCGTACGAAGTCGCGGGCGGCCGCTAGTTACATATCTTTAACGGCGACATTCCTAAGCCGAATCTCTGTGATTCTATGTGTCACAGAGATTCGACTTAGGCCGACAATAAAGGTGTTCAGTTTCAAGATGTTTGGTGAACTATTGAAAAGAATGGCCCTAATTCCTCTCCTAAATATTAGAGATAGAACTGTCCAGATTATGTGATCCGAAACCTAAGAAGAAAATTTCTTGTATGGCAAAGTTCGCCAAACTTTCCGATTTAGATAGGTTACTTATTAGACATAGAGAATTAAGTTTAACGGCGACATAGCAAGGCCGAATCTTTGTGACTCATAGAAGCTACCTATAAACGAAATCAAACGAAAATATAGAAAATTAAAACATATGTTTAAACCTTTAGGAAATGTTGGTGAGGGCGCTCCCATTGTACGTGACTTAGAGGACTCTACATGTTGATATGCCTAGAATCTATGAGCGCCTGTAACACCAGCGACCTCTCCATTCCCTTTTTTAAAGAATTCCATGGTGTAATCTTTTAAGAAAAGACTCGACAAACAGATCAATTCACAGCCTGATGGTACATGAGAGAAAACTTCTTTGAAATCCACACAGAATGCGACCATTTCAGTTCTAACGTGTGAGAATGAATTCCCTGTTGATGGCGAGTGGTGCGATTGTACAGTAGAAGGCCGTGGGCATGTAGATATTATATCAAACAACTCCTCTGAAGACACTGCATTGTACAATATACTTCTTCTTAAATTATTAAAATAATATATGTTTTAGTTTCTATCTTATGAGTTTGTGTACAAAACAGCTCATTTGAATCCTAGAGATTCATCAGATGTTGTTCATAAAGTTAATTTTTACGTCTAATAACCTAGCTCAGCCAATCCAATTGGAAACAGTTTGACGTGTGAGGAATTCCTTCATAGAACAAACTGTTGCTACAAACATTAATCGCGATAAGTCCCTTTCATTTTCATGAAATATTATAGAAAACGCGAGTTTTTATGGTAATGAATACACATTTAATAACTACACCATGTGCTCATATATTTTACGTCATATATATTTACGTATTTTAATGTAATAATGTATTATTGATTGACTCGTATCTAATTATAATGCAAATGGTGCTATGCAGACTTTAGCAGTACATAGAGTTTACTAGCACTTGATTTCTCTTCTATTTCTTATTCTGTGACTTTAGTGCAATGTTAAGAAATATTCTTTTATATTAGGAAAGTCTTCGAAGCGTGTGTATCTGTCCTCCCTACACTCAAAAACACTAAAATTCTCGTGTACCAAATCTTGTTACAATTTTCAAATAGTAGAGATGAAAGAAACATAAATTTCTTTGAAAACTGGCAGGTAGAATCCATTAAAACCACGTCATGGAAATTATAAAGCAAAAATATCACTACTAACTGAAAACTGTACCTAATAACGAAAAGTATAGAACTTTTCGCATTATTTCAACGATACTATTCTAGGAGTAATATCACTAGAATCCTTGATTCGAACCCTTAAGGATTCTAACGAGTCTAGAAGATCCTATTTTGAACCACTGAAACCCTGGAAATAGTAACAATAATTTAATTTTATTTAATTTTCCCAGACTTGCTTACGATTAATTAGAAAAATGCCAAATATTCATAGCTAATGGCTATCACGTTAAACTTCGACAGGTAATTTGATAGATTTGCTTAGATAGAGTAGCAACCATCAATGTTCTTTGTTTTATGTAGGTGTAACTCAAGGCATCTAGTGATACAAATTTGTAGAAATGTGGTACAAAATAGAATACAATAGTACCGTTAGACCCCTTAAGGGTTCAAAGCAACTAGCTATTGCACTAGAACATTGCAAGCATGGACGCGAAAATTGTTTGAAGATGAAGATGTTGTCTAATTTGGTTGAATTTGACAAACATATGGAATATGCTCTGGATTAACATATTTCTTAGAATACTTTTATCCCAGCAAGGAGTTCATGCGGGCGGAGTAGCGGACAGTAGCTGGTCATTTTAATTAGTACATATTACGATTAAAAAAACACTGGTATGAATTAATGGTAGGAGTATGTAGTGGGAACAATCCATTTTAATAGATAACACATGATACGCTAACATGCATTTCCATGATAATACCGGCGATATTATTAGTTGCAAGGTTATTAGGTCTGAGGTCTAATTTGTATGCAGTTGAGCAAACATCACACTTGCATTGTAATCTCAGGATGACTTTGTGTACACGCTATATTAGTACCAACGTCTGTTAATGGCTTAAATACGATTATTGAAGAATAGCATAGTAGTGTTGAGCAGAATGATTAATTCTCACATAAAAATATTAATATGCATGCATAGGTAATTAGCAGACATATGTATGCGTTGATGACAGTGCAATTGTCTACATTTCATTTGTCTACATTTTTCGTAGATATGTTTGGTTTTATACACTTCAAATGTAAACCAAAAGCATAACATCGCAATAAATATAATGCACGTTTCAAGTACCTACCTATGTTCATACATACATAAATATCTTGATTATGAGCCAAATTATCCAATCACTATCATCAAAAAGAGCCATGTGATAAAATGTGATAATTGTTACAAGGATAGATTTGTTGCTTACAGACAGTATAATGTGCCCAGATAAAGTATTTTTGTCTTGAGAATTTTTAAACATAACCTCAAAATCTTACTCAACACAATCACTTTTAAATTTTAGTAATTGAAAATAAAAATAGCATTACTCACAACGGAGCTCATTGCATTGAACTCCTCCTGCACTATTTGTGAACACTTCACACACACACTTGCAATGTGCATAATGCACCTAGTACCAGATGATAGTCGAGCGTCGCGTCGACCCGTACAGTATTGTACACCTGCTTCACTGGGAGTATGCACGGACGAATAACATGGGCACTGCAACGGGAATTGATGATGCTACTATTTTGTCAGTGAAGACCGCCATGCCCAATTAGTACAATTTACAATCGCACACAGCGTTCTAACAACGCGCTGACGGCATCGAATCGAAACAAACCAGACGCGTTCACGTTATGGAATTCTCTCGCAGGCCGCTGCCCGCTGTGCGCTGCGTTCGCGCAACGATATGAGATCGCACACACACATGCCACGTACGGCGCGTAAACACGTCGCGCAGCTGTTACACATTGATATGAATGCTACTTATCAATATCTACCTTGGATTTTATTCATAAACAGTACATACAGTACTATTATTTATTTTGTAACAATGCACTATCAACAGATAAATCGTCACGATGAAAATAAATATTGAGAATAATAAATCAGGCCTAGTTCAAGTCTAAATTTCACAGGTGGATTTTTTTAAATTAATCAATAAAAAATATTCAAGTCCCATATCACTATAGCTTTCATGATAATTTTCTTTCAATCTCTATGCAACTTTTCCAATGTCGAATACCGAGCTATAGTTACAAGTCGACCTTTGAACTGTCCTTTATGTTCTCATCGTATGACTTTTGCAGTGCAACTCATGCATCTGAAATATGGCCAATTTATACATGATTTATTTTGATTTTACTTAAAACACAAATTGAAGTATTCGGAATTATAGTTTAAGTGATAATGTATTCTAACAAGTTGAAATAAATTAGCGTTCCGAATTTCGAATTATGAGAGGTGAGGCGTTCCAAAGGCAGCGAGCTTAGACAAATTAAGAGTTGCAAACGTTTGAAGACTGAAATAAAATACGGCATGGCATTATTTCTCTTTTCATAAAAAAGCGAATGAGAGCGATGTGAGATTGCCTAGGTTTAAACTTTAATGACCATTAATTACAGACAAAAGAGACTATGATGCTAAAAATGCTCTCTACCAGAAAGAAATCTCAGGAAAATCTGATAATCTTATTAAATCGAAGGAAAGTGGCAACTCGCTAGGAAATTAATATAATTGGCTGCAGGTTTTTGGTTGCACAGAAACACGCATCTAGTGGGCAAGTAACGTACAATATCTATCTCAAGAGTCTTATTTGCTAATCATCGTTGTGCTCGACATGCAGTAAAGGTATCAAATATTGAGCCATATTTTCATTATAATTTTTCAAAATAACTTATTTTTTTTAATAATCTTGAATTGTTCTCTAGAAGTATTCCGCTTTATTAATTTTTGGTCAAAATATTAAAAACATTGCTATCTAAAGTCTGTCTTATCAATTGATAAATTGAAATTTCGAAATTATTTTTAAGACCTAATTACTTTTGTCAATTTTTGTAATTTGTCGTTTTTGTAATTAAAATGCGAGCTATTTACGATGTTTTCAGAAACACTTAACTTAAAAACAATCTAGACTATTTATGTCATTGTTAAGTTTTTAAATAGCAATTAGTTACAAGAAGTGCGAACTGCTTAACATAACTGCAAACTGCAAAAAATTTTAATTATTGCGGAGATCTGTAGCGTAGTCTGCTCCACCGCAATACGACTGCGTCAATTGTGGTTCGCTAGATCATATTCGACAAAAAAAAATGTGCGTATAGTGTCTTGTTATACTAATATCGCGTTATTTTCTCACCAGTTTGTGGATAACTACAATCATTATATTTTTTCATCAATAAGACAAGGCGCTTATGGTTCAACAACGACTTATTTACGTAGTTGTGCAAAAATGTTACGTTGTTAGGAAATTATAAATCTAATAATATCAATAAATACTACGGTTGGCTGGAAGAGATCTCTTTCAGAGATAAGCCCGCCTTTATACTGTTTAATTTATTTGTCTACTTTTATTTGTATTGTTTTGTATCGTTTTGTAGTATAATAAAGATATTACATACATACATACTATTATATGAGCAATTCTTGTATACATACGTATGTATACCCTTACTATTATTATAAACGGAGTTTGATTGTTTGTTCCACTTTCACACCTTAACTACTGAACTGCCATGAAATTTTATATACATCAACTTGGAAGTCTAGAATAAATAATAGGATACTTTTTAACCCGAAAAAATGAGCTGGTCGTGAGAGATGACCAAAAGTTTGGTGCGATAACCGATATTCACACGGGTGGAAGCTGGTTTGTATCAGCCTGGCGCAACTCAAGGTAAAAAAACGACTCTATGAATCGGAAGCGAATTTGGTACAAATTCTGATTGTTTTCGCTCCCATTTCATACATTTAGAATTTACGCTATTTGTATGGCACATCCGTCTCTTAAAACGTAGTGGTTACATTCTCTTTGGTTTGTATAAAAACGTTACAATTTTTTAGAACAATAGACAATTTTTTTTCACACATTCCATAAAAAGTTTTGAATCTCTAAGTAGTGTGTCTATGTCTACTTTGCGGAGTTAAATTTTCCAAAATAACTTCATAAAGCTTTTTAATATTTTCTAGGAGCCTGCTGTCAAAATTTCGTGTAATTCTAGCATCGGTAGTTTCGGCTCTACATTATGACTTGAAAGAATGATAAACTTAAGGATTCTTTTTCAAAAATTTCGTCTTTTAAATAATAATAAACTTGTTAATATAGTAAATATTTGACCCTTTTACGTAGCTACGAGTATATCCGTGAAAATTAAATTGAGATCGGCAAATTTTGTTGATTAAACTTTTTTATTCAAGCTTTTAACAATGCAAAGGAAAATGTTTCACTAAAATCCGTCTAGTGGAACCGGGTTCCGAGGTTATCACATTTTATCTCTATCTCATCCATCAAAGACACAAGTATGTGCGTTTACCGCAAAAAAGTCACCATTTGTCGTGGCTCCTAGATTGGAAGGTACTCCCCTTACTATTAGCTCCAGCATTGGTATCTTGGGTGTTGACATATCCAGAGATGTACAGTTCCGTGGTCACTTGGAGTGCAAGGCCAAATTGGCTTCTAGGAAAATTGGCATCATCTGTAAAGCCAGAAGGTACTTTACACCACAGCATCGCCTTCAACTGTATAAAGCCCAAGTTAGGCCTCATATGGAATACTGTTCACATCTCTGGGCTGGTGCGCCCCAGTACTTACTCGCTCCATTCGACCGCATACAACGAAGAGCTGTTCGAATTGTCGGTGACCCAATGATTTCTGATCGGCTGGATTCTCTCTCTACACGCAGAGATGTTGCATCTCTTTGCGTTCTATATAAATTGTACCACGGGGAGTGCTCGGATGAGCTATTTGATTTGATACCTGCCGCTGAGTTCCACTATCGTACAACTCGCCAAAAATTAAAATTCCATCCACATCACCTTGATATTTGGCGATCTACTACAGTACGCTTTTTAAGGCATTTTCTACCACGTACTGTAAAGTTGTGGAATCAACTTCCCTCAGCGGTATTCCCAAACAAGTACGACATGGGGGCCTTCAAGAACAGAGTCAATATTTCCCTTAAAAGGCTGGCAACGGATCGGCGACCCCTTGGTGTTGCTGATTTCTATGGGCGGTGGTGATTGCTTTCCATCAGGTGACCCACATGCTCGCTTGCCACCCTCTGTTATAAAAAAAAAAAAAAAAAAATCTACTAAACGCTACATGTAGCTTACATAATTCTGAAAAAGTCCAACAATCCACATAGTGTCAAAAAAATAAAATCCATTTACCATCCCAAGTGATATAGGCTAATCTGCCGAGTCAGCGATGGCAGATGGGAGAGGAAAGTCCAGCCCCCTTACCACCAGCACTTATTGCGATTCAATAACTGAATAGAAAGCTTGTTCATACCAATGAATAAGCGACTCTATTTCGAATAGAATAGAGTCACTTATTCATTGGTATGAAAAAGTATTCTATTCAGTTATTGAATCGCAATAAGAGATGGTGGTAAGGGGGCTGGAGTGGAGATATTACTCGCACGTTATCGACTGTAAGAACTTCTTGACGCCTTTTTTTGGGAATTTATCAGTTGTAGCTAAACAACGCGTTCGAGATCTTTGTAAAAGCTTACAAAAATAGAAATGGGTTGATTGTAAAAAATAGCACTTTTCAATCGAATATAATGTATTATTTTTCTTTTGATTGATTAGGCAGCAAGTGTTGATCCAGAGAAAAGACAAAGTTCTTAAGAATTTATTAATTTGAATTGTACGAGTATATTTATACCTACAAGTTTAAAGTATCGGAGGTCATCATTTAGTAAATAATTTCAAGAAATTTTAATTAAATACACCTGTGAGTGTAAGATACGAAACACTCAATGCGCGAGGCCGCTCTTGGCTGCATTGTTAATTATTTTATTATATTTGAAGATAGGGGTCAAATCTGAATGGCTATCGGATGAAACATGGCTTACAAAAATAACAATGCTATTCAATAATAAGTAGGTAGTATTTATGGACATAGTTTCTTACAAATAGTATTTTTATACTACGTCGGGTGGAAAACAAGCATACGATCCATCTGATGTGAAGCGATTATTTTCTCGGACACCCCAGTTGCCATCACAGCAACTCGTTCCTTCCTGATGACCTCACTCACATAAACGTAATATAGGAAAAATTAAGAACGCATGTTCACATTCGAAAAATATGTGAATTTACGAATGGAAATATACTATCATTACTGTTATATACTATGTACTATATAATAAATATCTACATACTCGTATACCTTTCAAGTAATTTGCTGACAAAAACTCTATTTATGAATAGTATCATAATAAAGAAAAAATATAATAACAATGACATTGAATTATTTAAATATTGTAATGTAAATATTACAAATTTGAATTTCTTACACTATCAGAATGTAACCACCCTGAATATATCATTGAGAAAAACAGACCAAACCAATTGAAGCTAGTGCCACAAGCAAATAAGTGTATTCTACCTAAACTAATAACCTATACGGTCTTAGAATGGATAAATATTTGATCCTGAAATACTTAAATAAAATTACAGAAATTTCAAAAAATGTATAAAGAAAAATCGGAACACCTTAAATATAATTAAAAAAAACACTTTGTAACCAACCATGTTTAGAACGGCTCAGCAGCCCTATAAAAACCCTACGTGTTATTTAAGGGGCAGTGCATTATCATTGTAACGTTAGTATTAAGCATATAAGAAATATATGATTTAAAAAAAGTTAACCAACAACAGGATACGTTTTGTAGGGAGTCAAGCGAGCATGTGGGTCAACTGAGGGAAAGTAATCACCACCGCTCTTTGAAATCAGCAACACCATGGGGTCGGCAATCCGTTGTCAGCCTTTTAAGAGAAATATTAACTCTGCTCTAGAAGGCTGCAAATACGTCAAAGAAGACAGTAATACCAAATACGTTATTTCGACGTCCATATACATAATTAGAATATTTTCTACGTGTGCCGCTATATTGTAGTAGGTTACTCCTGTGAGTAGGTCTGTACCTAGGATTTGTTGTACTTAAAAATTTAGATAACATAAACATTATATAAATTTTAATATATATTATCTGTACACTGTCAAGTTAGAGAAAATTACAGAACACATTACTCATGTATCCTGTAAACATGATTAACATCAGGTAAACGTCTATTAGTAATACCTACCACTTGCGTGCAAACTGTGTCAGGCAAATATGTCCCGTACTGTCTCATGTTATTTATATTATATATAAATGAATAAATATATATTTACATTCAATTACAGTTAGTTTGTTTTTGTTCATGACCATTATTTTAGAGATTTTGAGTTTTGTATGTCAATTTGTTCTCTAGAAACACTTTTAATCACACTACAAGTTATAAATATTTTTATGATCGCCTTTTAAGCCCCTTTGTTGCGCATGCAGATGGTTTCGCTGCCATCATGCGCAAGTGCTGTGCCTCCCTACTCCGGCTGGAACGTGGTAGTCATACCACACCAACCACCAACACCATCATACGGGCGTTCCCGAACCGGTGGGACTCACCGATGCTGGCTCGTTGGATCCGACTGCTCGCAGTCAAGTAGCTGGCATTGTTGGGTGCTACTTGGTCTAGGAGCGTGTTACTTTTTTTAAATTAGTTCTATAAGAAATATCCAAGACCTTATATTACCTTGGCTGTGAACATTAGATGACAGTCGTTAAGCCAAGTACCCTTTAAGTGACTTGAAAACACTGGAATCCGCCAGTTGAGTAGCGTGGTGAAGTATGCTCTAAAACCCTTGGCCAGTTGAGTAGCGTGGTGAAGTATGCTCTAAAACCAAGCAGTGGCATGAATAAGGGTTGACGACGAAGTTACAGCATGGGGTTCTTCAAAAACAGCGGGAAGAGCGTTTTCCAGAGTCGGCAACGTAGGTGTGATGCTAGGCGGTACGAAGTTCGCCGGGACAGCTAGTATATATATATATATATATATATATATATATATATATAAATATAAAGAATTTATATTTATATTTATATATATATATATATAAAGAAAAATATTACCCATGTTGTTACAGGCAGGTGCAAAGAGCAAATAATAAGAATTGGAATTATAAAAGAAGAGAAAAACACGTGTAAGTACTATAGAGGCCCATGGGGGCTAGTACGAAATAATATAAACCATGTTTATGATGCTAGATGTTACACGTTTTATTATTGCGTGTCAATTTTCACCTTTGACGGATGGACAAGTCTTTTGTCGGCGAGTCGGCTATGCGACGGCATCGATTATAAGTAAAATTAGAATAACTGGACGGTTGCCCGTTCTGTGAGCAGCAAATAGTACTGGGGCATGCGACCAATCGTAACAGCCGCAAATACATGCATCGTGCTGAATGCGGACACACCACGGACACGACAACCCCCCTGATGCACACCACACGATCTCTAGCGAATTTTCATACAAATAGGCAAAGCAAAAATATTAAGAGTTGAGTTTTTTTCTCATATCCACACATAGGCTAAAATTGGCAGTTTATATTATCGTACAGAAGTTACTCTCTTACAGGTTGCTCATAACAAAAGTGTTCGTGCGTGTTATTTCGACGAAGTTACATATTTGAAGTTAATCCAATTTCTTTATGACGTAGATCAAAGAGAACATTCTCGAGATTTACCTCTGAAAATGAAAAGCTCGCTGAATTTTGTATGTTGCGTAAAACTTCTAACATAACTACCTTAAAATAAAAATACCCCAGTAAATAATATTTTAATATAAATTCAAATTCAATGTGTTTCACCGGTGACCGATAAATATTTTTGTAGGATTTGTCCAAACCGTAAATTGTGAGATTCACCGGAAATCCTAAGTATCACGTCACGGTTATGGAAAAATACATAATTTTTTTCAGTGTTCCTTGAAAAGTGCTGGGAATTTCACCATATCTTGATCATTATATACTTAATTTAATTGTATTCTACTTATCTTGGTTATACTAACTATTCCACGTGATATGTTTTGTCTGTCTTTGACTTATACTACTTAAATAGAACTTACTTAGATAATACTTAAATATAAATAGAACTTATTACATTTTTTGTAAGACTGTTTATATACCTGTAAATAAATAAATAAACCATGTTCTATTTTATTTGTGGTTGTAATAGCATTACCTGAATATTGTTATATTCAGCTAAGTATCTCTTTTTGTTCTAAATTAATCAGTATTTGATACAGATGTCTTTAAAAAATAACTACTAAGCTTTCAAAGACCTAAAAAAAATATGGATAAAAAAATGCCAACTTCTGCATTAACAAAAAAATGCCATTTTGTACTTAATTTTATTTTAAAATCTTCTCTTGTTTATATCATTTCAACAAATACAGTGCTGATCCGTTGCATCAAGACTTTTGTTAGCAACATTGGTTGCTTAAACCAACTCCATTCCAATCCACATTTTGAAATCCTATATAAATGTATAACTTTAAGATCTTCAGATTAGAATTCGCCCACGAAACTAATTTCTAGTGGGTCTATTCGGAAACAAGGGTCCAAGGTATTGAGAAATTCGGAAGGTTTACTTCTTCTTCCGACTCAGTCTTTCGCTAGGTACACACTATCCATTCGACTCTACTATTATATTACAACTCATAAATGCACACTTTTCGCTGATGACATATCAGTTGTTGTTGCGACAAATAAAATAAATATGACCATTAAAGACCATGAAGATGACGTAAATAAAACTATTAGTGACATAATTCAATGGCTTGACATAAATAATTTAAAAATAAATGTAATTAAAACTAACTGGATTCACTTTAATAATTATAAAAATGAAATGTTTAATCTGAATATTCATTACAACAATGTACCAATTGACATGGTAAAAGAGACAAAATTTCTAGGACTAACGATAGATCAGCAAATGAACTGGAAATCACAAATTGAAAAAGTATGTTCTAAAATAAATAAATTCGTTTATGCTCTTAAACAAGTGAGCAATGTTACAGACAAAAAGACAGCACTTACAGCTTATCACGCGTATGTTGAGTCTACGAGTACCTTGCGCTATGGCTTATTAATTTGGGGCAATGGTACCAACATCGGTAGAGCTTTTATTGCGCAAAAAAAGTGCATTAGATCGATGTATGGTCTTCCACCAGATGTGTCGTGTCGATCACGATTTAAGGAACTTGGATTATTAACCCTTCCATCTCTTTATATATATGTCATGGGCGTATTTATAAAAGAAAATAGCAAACTTTTTAAGAAAGCTAGTGCTTTATATGCTACAAACCATAGAAACCCTAACAGACTAGTATTTGACATAACTCCAACTATGAGTCAATATACCAAAAGCTGTTTAGGTATGTCTATTAAAATCTATAATAAAATTCCGGACGACATAAAATGTAGTAATAATAATGTATTCAAAAAAAAATTATATAAATGGTTGTTAGATAAAGAGTATTATACAAGACTTTTTGACATGAAATGATTATTTGTAGCTATTGGACATTTGCTGTTAATGAATACTATTTACTTGACATTACAACCTATTATTCTAATATTAATATTGACATTGTATTTCTATCGAATAGACCTAATGGATAATTATTTTAATAATTTAGTACACTATATTTTGCCTCTAAATTAAAATCACAAACAATGTATTTGCATGCCACTGACTTGGCAAAACATGTATGCTCTACTAATTATTTGTCAACTTTCACACCGTGTTTTGTGCAAATAAATTATTATTATTATTATTATTATTCATTATCGCTCTCTTTTTATGTCTGTTTCATAGAGACACTTTATTATTTTATGATATATTAAGCAAGCTGGTACATAGCCTTTTACAGACTTCTGAAAAAAAATAAAAAAGACGGATTGAATGTTAGTAACAATGTTGAGACTAGCTCTCCAAAGCGATATGTGAATGAAATTTTGCTTCGTAAGTTTGCAAATAGATTATTGAGATTAATTTAACCTAAAAATCACAGCGGTATAGACAGGAGGAAGGCAACAAACAGCCCTATATGTGTCCAGGAGTGACGACGGGTACAATCAATGCGGAAACGGCGGCAGTCTGCCCCGAATGAGAGCACGGGACGCGACGCGATGGACGCTCGCCGCCGTCACCGCTGCATTTGTCTCACCACACCTCGATAAACACTTCGTAATTGATATTGCCGCTTATTTCAAAATTATTTAGTTCCTTATCACACTCTTATAATAATGTATGTATGTAAACTCTTTATTGTACAAAAATACAAAATACGAACATAAAAACCAATTGACAAATAATGTACAAAGGCAGACTTATATCTGTAGGAGATTTCTTCAGAGTATGAAAGGACACAGAGTTGGTACTTCTCTCTCAAATTTATTTAGCAAAATAAAATTGCAATCAAAAGACATCCAAAGATAAGAATAAACAAAAAAAGAAATTCAATAACCTAATAAATTTAATAAGCTTTTATTAGTTGATAACAAAAAAAACCTAAAAATCATCAAATCCTTTCATTTAATACCCATATCATAGGGAAATATGTGGAAAATTATAAATCGGCATTTTGCGACTATCGCTTTCGTTTAGAAATAGCGGTATTTAGGAAATCATGCATTGTCACTAGAACCAAACGAGTGTGCCCAATTTCGGCTCATTCGTACAAAGGGAAGTAGGTCAAATTTAACAAGCAAGATTTGACTACCGACACCGGAATAGAAACTAAATAAAAGTATGTTAAAAATTATGGTAGAGCCGACTCTACATAATGAGCTTAATTTGAGCCATCATTGCGCACACCGACCTAATATAACACGCAAGTCAATCGTACCTTGGCTATGGATGGCTTTATTCCTCTCGTGCTTTTCAATACTCAGGAGGACACATCATCGTTAGACGTTTACTGTTGGTTATTAGCTGGCAGTCATTAAACCAAGTCACTGGCCTTTGAGCTGCTTGAAAACTCTGGCCTCCGACAAGCTGCGCTTGAGCAACATGCGGTCTAATTAATGAGAGACCCATGGCCCAGCAGTGGAAAGAGTATTTATTTATTTATTTATAAGGTCTACCAACATTTTTACACATATAACTTAAGTCTAAAAACATTAGAATTTGGCTAGAAGTATTGCATAAAAACAATAATAGGTAAACACAACGTGGTAAGTATTAGAAGATACAATACAGGGATAGGACCGTTTCCGTTCAAATATGATATACGATATAAGTTAAGATTTATTGTTTGTTACTAAACGTTGAGAGTGATTAATTATCTTGCTGCAACAATCTAAAGGTATTGTGGATTGACTACGACTTTACATTTTTGTAAGCGGCATGAGTTTTTGGGTTGTAAGCGGTTCACCACCATAGAGTCTACGTTAACATCAGTTACACCTGCTGAATTGCTAAAGAGGCCCTGGCGAAAAACAGGTAGAGCATGTAGAGCGCGACCAGGAAGGTACTTCCACTTCGCAAATGACTGCAGCTATATAGCAATACATTTCAGGATTGTGTTCCTGCGAGTGATAGAAATGTTTATTTTAAGCTATTGCATAGCTTTTATCGCGGGCTTTGAGCGCGGCGACCGAATCAAGAAATTCCGTAACGAAAATAAAACGTAACACGATTTGACAACCAATGTCAAATATGATATTTCTCACGGACTTTCGTACGGAGCACGGGCGAGCACGGACGAGCACGGACGAGCACGGACGAGCACGGACTAGCACGGACGAGCACGGGCGATCACGGACGAGCACGGGCGAGCACGGACGAGCACGAACGAGCACGGACGAGCATGGACGAGCACGGACGAGCAAACGAGCAAACAAGCTAAATAAATAAATAATTATAATTGCATAAGTTGATAAAAAATGCTATGCAATAGCTTTACCGCGGCAGTCCCCGAGTGCCACACGTTTTTTATTATACAACGTCGGGTGGCAGACAATCATACGGCCGCCTGATGTGAAGCAGTTATCGTAGCCATATTAACGCTCACAACATAATATATCGCTCCCACGCCGTCACCTCCGCTGCCAACGCAGCATCTCCTTCCTTTCTGATGACCTCACTCACTCACAGGAACACAACAACCCTCAAGGGGATTGTTATTTGGCTGCGGTATTCAGTGAGGTGGAGGTACATTCCCCAGTCGGGTAGCTTACAATTACGCTCTCTACCTCTCACTACCTTTTTGCCAGAGATGTTGATGAACCACTTACACCCTAAATGTAATAGTGGTAAACAAATGCTGCGTTAGCGGTGGTGGTGCCAGCGCGTGAGCTATTGTACCTGTATTATAATAAGTGTCTATAAGCTTTATATCAGGCGGGAAAACATACGTTGTTTGAACCCGACGTGATATAATAAAAAACTTATTGCATTATGCAATCTCTCACACTCACTTGCATACACATATTCCCTTAGGATCAGTAGTACCATTTCATTGACATCGTGCTTGGGATGGCACGTTAAGTCGTCGGTCCCGGCTGTTGTCTTTAGATGACAGTCGTTAAGCCAAGTCAGTGGCCTTTAGGCGGCTTGAAAACACTGACCACCGTCAACGTCTCCGAAGTTGAGCAGCCAACCTTCGCCAACACGCTGGTGGAGTATGCTCTACACGTTTAAATGAGGGGAGACCCATATCCCAGCAGTGGGCTGAATAATGGTTGACGACTCATTGACATAGACACACTAAATATATTTTGAAAAATGGAAAAATTCACCTGCCCCCCCCCCCCCCCCCAGGTGGGATTTGAACCCACGACCTCTCGGCTAACATACACTCCCAATGGCTTATGTATTGCAAAAGTATTTATTTAATTTTTTTTATACCACTAGAGTGACAAACAAGCTTACGACCCGCCTGATGGAAAGCAGTTACCGTAGCCTATGAACGCCTGTAACACCAGGGGCATTACACGCGCGTTGCCGATCCTTTAAAAACCTCTTCACGCCCTTTTTGAAGAACCCCATGCTGTAGTCTCCTGAGAAAACCTTGACAGGCAGTTCATTCCACAGCTTTTCTTTCTGTTTTTTTTTTATTTTTCTGTCTTCTCTAGTAAAATTTTATGCAGACATCAAGAGTAGTGAGCACTGGATCACTGACGTACATAAAAAAAAATATTATGATGAGAAAGTAAATCTTTCTTATCCTATTCTATTAAAGTTGTTTTTTTTTTTCGTTTTATTCAAATTATGATACTTTTAAACAAATGAATAAAATTAATGAAACGGTAATGTCGAAAAAATTGCATTTAACTAAATGAAAGTATTAATACTGTAGGTACTTATAACAAAATATTTTTTTTTTTGTAATGTTAGTCAATCTGGCTCTCTGTTTGATCACCTGATCTCCAAAATGGCCAATTTTGACCAGAACTTTACTAGCAGATAACTGATGTTATGTGAAAGAAGGAACTTTTGTTTTAGAAAAAGAATTAGGGTTATGCAAAAATAAATTAAAACCCGTGAAAATGAAATTTTTTTGTTAAATTCTAGTCTTACTTGCAAATGAAATGACACAATATACGACTATCTGTTACAAAAATACTTATCTTGAAAGGGCAATACATAACTGTTTGGGATGTAAGTGGCTCACCGATCTTTAGAGCCAAAGCCATCCTCACCTGCATGTGGTGGAGCGTGCCGACTAACGAAAGAGCAAAAGAGAAGCAGCATAATAATAACTTTATTCTAATAATAACTTAAATTCCCGCGGTTATTATAACTTCAATCAGAGAAGCAGCATATTTACAAGTTGCCCGACTGGGGAAGTACCTCCACCTCACAGAATACCGCAGCCAAATAACAATTCCCTTGACAGTTGTAGTTTTCCTGCGAGTTAGTGAGCTCACCAGGAAGGAAGAAGCTGCTGCACCGGCAGTGGGGGTGGCAGCGCGCGAGCGATATTTCATGTGCCGAGCATTTATATGGCTTTGGTAACCGTTTTACTACGTAGTACTATTACTTACACTGTGGTTTTACATCAAGCGGCCGTATGCTTGTCTGCCACCCGACGGAATATTAAAAAAAAATCGCAGTCGAAATATAGTAGTTCTCAATTTGAATGCCATTGGTTTGGACGTACCTTTTACCACATAACACTTTTATAACATGAGTGAAGTCAGATTGATTATAAGGTTTTATTTGATAACGAACGAAATAGTGGCATCTTATTGATTTAGTGTGTTGTTGTAGATACGTTCCGTGTTGTGTTCCTGCGAGTGAGTGAGATCATCAGGACGGAAAGCGATGCTGCGTTGGCAGCGGGGGTAGTGGCGCGCGAACATTTTGTATTTATATGACTACGGCAACCACTTCACATCAGCAGGTCGTATATTATCCTGCCATCCTACTTAGTATAAAAAAATAATGATTATCGATCAATTATTTATTAGGGTATCTCCTAGGTCCAATATAGCCCAGGAGGGGGAGGGAGGTCATGACGCCCCCCTGGAACACCTACACGCTGTATTCTCGATACCCAATACAATTGGCGATGGTAAGGGGTGTGTTCTGGAATTGAGAAGCCACAGCAAATGGGGTTTTCTTAACACCACTACCGCTAAGGTAGAAATAAGCATACATGCCTTCTGATTGTAAACTGTTACGTAAGTTTGATTATTATAATATTGTGCACACTAATTTAGATAATGAAAAGATGGAATAAAGTATCGTGTAAACAAAAAATATGCTTATCTGTAAAAATGGGTACAATTATGAATATACATACGAAATTAGAACCTATACAATCTTGAGAGTAGAAACTAAAATACCACTATTTGGTTTCAGTGTCATTTCAGTACCAAAATCATAGTTCGTACATATACTCAGTTACAGTTTTCAAATATGTAGTCCTTTTCTTTCTACTTGTTGTTGCTGAATAGAACATTTTTTATTTATTAATGTCAATAAGCTTTGTCAGTGTGTAATTTAAGCACAAAGAGCATTCGAGGATCTTGTTTTCAGACTTGGAAAACGTTTGATATTATAACAATAGTGGTAGCAGACGTACGCGACCAACAACGGTGGCGCGGGCTTACGAAAGCTTCGCTCCGTACTAGCGATGCCGTTAGCGCAGGCTCGGGCGGGCGGCCGCGGCGGGCGGCGGCGGGCGGGCCGTGGGAGGTACCGTTAATGACGTCGCCGTTGTGACGTCGCATCCGTGACGTCAGACAGCGCGATATAGCCACCAGCCTCGGCGGCGGCGGCCTCAGTAACGCACCGCCCGTTCACAAGCGCGTACCTCTGTACACCTTCTCGCGAACCGCATCGACACTACCGACTGACTGAGTGAGTGAGTGCGCGTACAGTGAGTGGAATGTGCTCAGCCGCATGAGGATCCTGCTGAGCGAGCTGGGACTGTCCGGCGCGTGCTTCGGCCTGACCCTGGAGTCGCGCGAAACCTCGCTGGACCCCGACAAGCCTGCGCCAGGTCAGCGCCCGCACGACGATACGCGATCCACTACTTCTGTGTTTATTTTCGCTTTCGTTGTGTAGAACCTCTGGGTGTTGTAGAACTCTGTGTGGAACTGTCGTGACGATGGCCATCGGCTAGAATGCGAGGTGCGTTGCTGACGCCCTCGAGCCAACACTGCGGCCTTAGACAATTCCAACACACACGTACGTACCTCCCTTTTTTGTTTATTTTTTATTATTTTAAGTTTTATTAATTTATTTGTTTATGTATAATACTTTTATAATTTACATTATTGTACGAAGTTTCGTTGAAGTTTCTTTTCCCTTATACATTAAGTTTTACGTTGAAAAGTAAGTTATTTCTGATTCAAATTTTCCGCCATCCCTTATTAATTTTGTTAAAGTTTAATCCCGTTACTGTCTATGTGAAACGTCTAAGTACATGCATTTTTTTAATTTTTAACTTTTAATAAGAATGTCTTACAATTATCGTAGATATATTAGCTTAGTTTTCCGTGGTCTGCATGAATATTATGCTAATCTTTAAATTTAAACAACTTAGTGTAATTTATCATATCAATAATCATTATAAGAATATCCGCTTTATCACTTATTAAAATCTTATGGTTTACAATTCTTAAACAAGAATTTATTTCTTGTGTATACATTATATTATTTGAAATAGATATTAAAAGTTAGAGCGGGTTGTAATATATTTTAACAATATCAAATCAATTTACCTTATGCCGTCTTTTACATATATTTCGTATTGGGAAACATGAGCGTTATTTATCCGGCAGTTTTTCATGGAAATATTATTTTCCAACTATACTAATATTCATAATATTACTACAGTCTAAGGTAAATTTCAAATTTAACAACAAGCAAATTTAACTGAACCAGCTAATAACTTTATAATAAGGCCTGCCAATGTATAGCCGTACTTACTAGTGTGCTCGTATTTAATTAAAAAGTTGTAAAGGATGAGTTTAATTATATCAAATTAGTTTCATATCCTAAAATACTTGTAGGTATTAAATATTAAATACGACCAAAAAGCAATCAATGGCGAAATAAAATTTCAACATTAGCGAGACTGGTTAATAGTGAGCCTAAATTTATTCATATACCAAATATGTCATAAGAGTCATAATGTACATAAATAGCATCCTTCTTCACACGATTATTTTACTGCTATTAAGCGGACACGTCGAATTGTCTTTGGATTGGTTTCACTCGGGGCGAGTTAGGTAACAGCCGCGACTATAATGTGGGATGTTTATGTCGCGATAGCCTCCGGTCTCCGGAGCCGATGGCCTCAGCCGAACTGCCTGCCACTTACCCAATCCACTGTCGCAACCGGCAGACGTTGCACCTGCCGAGATGCGAGCCTCTGCAAATTGCCGACGCATAACACAATATTGTAACACCCATCATCTCAATATTCATTAGCCGATACACTTAATTCCTTTCAATATAAGTGACTCATTAAGTGGGTGTTCAGATTAGACAAATATCAGCTATTTCTACAAATGGTGACGATAAATATAATGTTAGGATAACAACAAACTTTCACTTTTCGTGCTAATATTATCTTATTTGATGGCAATGTAAATGGAAATCTATACCGATTTACCTTATAGAAGACAAAAGTGGTCCTATTAAGATAATATATATCAGTTCTTGGGTTAAATTAAGCATTAAAATATGTAAATTTAAATTTGAATAACAAAATAGCTTAAAACTACCTAGCGACAAGTACGAATCGTACGTTCCGAGTCCGAGTCTTACCTACAGCAAATCCAGTATTCGTAATCTTTTACAAATACTGGATTTAATGTAGGTAAGAACTTCTTACTTTAATCATGTAATTGGCCCAATATATGTATCCTATTGATAGATAGGCAACGATAAGCCGCTATCGTCCAGCTGGAGTGACGTCACGGTAGAGTCGCGAGTCGCGACCCCTTGCGCGTCACTCTCACTGACGCGCCGCCTGCCACCCGTGGATGGACTGTCTCACACACAAAAGAGTCCCATCGCGACATTCCCATTTTGTGACATGACAGTTTTCCTACGAATAACAGGGGGTGCAGCCCTGTGCTATAATATCGCCTTTTCTTATCAGTCAAATCATGACATGTTATGAAATAATAGCTGACGAAATAAAAGCCCCCGTTATAACAACTTTTTATGAATATTTATTAGTAGACAGAAAATAATAAGCATTTTCATTTTGATAGTGCGAAACTTCTCTTTACGCAGTGGGTGAATTAATATTAAAATTCATTTCGGGATAAACTCGTAACAATTACATAGTGTAGAATTGTCACAAACATTTAGTTTATATTACTATACACTATCGTTCTTCTTGCATATATGGATACGAAGCGTTCTTACATACGAGTACATAATAACTAAATATAAATATGTATTTTACAAAATGAATAGCTAAAATTACCTTATAGATTAAGGTAATTTTAGCTATTCATTTTGTACTCTCATATCGTTTTCTGTTAAAAGCGTGATTACGTCACACATTCTAAAAATACGAGGGTGGTGTTGGAAAACGGCAGTGAAAAGGGGGTGAAGCCGCCGCCGTGGTGCGAGGTGGCGGCGGCGGTCGGTGGCGCGGACCCGCGGCCTCGGCCTCTGCATCGAGCGACGCCTGTGACGTCACGCGCCGTATTACGTCACTCATCGACCGGCGCTCCACCTCAAGGACGCCCTTGCCGCCGGAACGGCTACCAATTTCCTTATCTTGTTCTCCTATTTGCACGTAAAGGGGCGTAGATGTACTAGATTAGGCGAGACCCGCCATAGACTTTATTAAACTTTGTACAGATAAAAGCTCTTTGCTCAAACTATAGGCATTCCATTGCCATTTATAAGTTGCCTTCACAGTCTCTTTACAATTATAATATATATTGAACTATCTATACATATTACAAGAAAATTGTAAACTCTCCACGTCAGTCAGTACATTTTTGCAAGAAAAACTATCGTCGATCTGTCTATCTGTCGATTACCTCGCGTGTACGAGCATCACGCAAAAACCGCTCATTAAATTCAAAATCTAAACTGAATAATATGAAACTTTGTACATAATAACATTTGATGTTTACTTCATTAAAATCTAACTACAGAATCAAAAGATTTGCACATTTTAACTTACGTGGCGTCCTCCGAACGGACGCTTGACGTAGTTACACACTAAAGTAATTATTTTGCCGCTTTACGTAGTTTGCCTCCGCTGACGCCGCGCCCTCCGTGCCGTGCCGGGCCGGCTGAGCTTGTGGCGGCGGTGTGTCGCGAATTAGATAGAATCACAGAGCTAGGATTTTTCACTATCGATAGAAGTTTAATAATGTCCACGCTGATCAATTCACAATCACGGCTAGTTAATAATTATAGAGTAAGATTTTGAGGTTATAATCATGTGGAAGGCTATCTTCAGAACCAGTATGAGTTTGAATTATAATTTACCGGCGATGTATATAATGCCTAGTCATTAATGTTCAGTCAATATAGCGGTCTTGCGATGGTACTTGATGTGTCGACTGTTTTTTGATTGTTTAGGTAACTTGCAGCCAGAAATAGGAGTCCCGCCGGGACTTCTCCGACTTCAGATGACTTTAGTGTAGCTCGTCACTAAGTCGACAGAGCCCCGAGCACCTATTTTTGGGATGTAGGACACAAAGCAACCCTAATCTAGCCCGAAAACTACTCTTACACAGATTGCATGTATCGTGCAATAAATATTGTCAAGTTAGAAATTATGTACTAATAAAAAGTCGGCTATGCACTAAATGTATGACCACTTGCAGATATATTATTTGAGAAGTGCAATATTAAAAAACCATATCAAGTAAATAGAGTAAAATAATTTACCATTTTAATTTATTTTAGTTTACTTTCGTCAAAAAGACGATAAAAAAATCCAATTATCACTCAAAATGTTATATAATTGCGCGTTTTGGTTAAAAAACTACCACTTTTCGCAATACTATATAACTAAATAATGTGTTATTTAACATTGACATACAACAAAAAAAACAATGTTTTTTATTGTACTGTGACTGTGACATAGAAATACTTTTTTATCTTCTTGAGGGATATAATAGAACATAGTTTATCTATGAGTCCATCTACCTGCAATGCCGTATTTTTCAGGCTAAAGACATCTTCTATAATTTACCTTAAATAATCATTGGTCTGGTATTCTAAAATTATTTAACATCGGAGATAAAAATAATTATTATAAAATAAAACTAAAACTCTGAGTTTACTTACCTATGCTCTACATTATTTCCGTATAGTTTCTTTAATTTGATGTAATTTAATAGTATTAAGTTTTTTATTTCAATTTAAACGTCCTGGACGTCCTGGTGTTAGATAATAAAACCCACATTTTTTATGATATTTATTTTTATTTTATTTGATAATGTACAGTATACTCTGATAAATAATAGCAAGAGTATTTAATTATTCAGATGCAAAATATTTTGTGAAATGAAAATCGATTATATGAATTTTCATTTCACAAAATAGTTTTGCATCAACCCAGCTTTACTTCAATTCAAACAATTCAATTTAAAAAAGTCCTTTATACAAAAATCTTGTACTCACAAATACAAATATAACAAAAAAAATCTGCCAAAAAGATCCACCCGCAGCAATATATATGTATAAATCAATTGGTTATTAATTCATTATGTAATAAAAAAAAATACTGTGTCAAATGTTGGTAACGATGATCTTGCGTCATAAGAAGTTTGTAAACTATACAAAAGAGATTTCTTTGACGACAAGGCTATGAAAATAATTACAAGAAATAAAAACTGTTTTAGAACACTTTTATGTAATCCAGAGGCGGATTTTCCTTAAAGCCATCTAGGACCAGGCCTACGAGTATTACGGCCAAATGTTACGGGTAGTTTCAGAGCATTCCCGAGGCATAATTCCTACAAATCACAGATTGACACGATGGCATTGTTTATACATATAAATATATTGATAATAGGAACTAAAGCGACCGCGACACAACCTAGGGCGACGAAGACTGCAAACCCGCCGGTGTGTTACTCTTACCGCCTTACATTAAACGAAATATCTTTCCCCTGTGAATCCTGTGATCGTGCCATTTATGTAACAATTTGATTCAGCAGTTTAGTCACATCATTATAACAGTCAAAAAAATAAAAATATAGATAATGTTACCCATACTGAAACGCTGCCTGTCCTTCTTTCTGTTTATACTGGAAATATTTGTGAATGAAGATTAAGCCGACTCTACTATCGATACAACAATTCACCTACATAAGAAATAATTAAATTTGCATCTAAGCAAAAAATGATTGTTTAATGAAAGGTCCTCCCAAACATAATGTACTTATAACAAGCTTCTTGAATCAATCACCTTAACAGAGGAAGTACCATCACGAGAGCATTGCTCCTTGTATTGGTTCGTAAGCATCTATAGACTACAATAATCTCAATGCGTTAGACGAGCTGTATGCTTGTTTGGCACCGTCGTGATATAAGGAAATCTATTGAGAAATAAACTGAGCAATCGTTAGTCATTTCTTCGGCTTTAATTATATTGATTAACGATATCGTCATACATAACATAAACATAACACAGACAGGTACATAACGACGACTATACCTACGTAGCAAAAATAAATTCATATCATTCAAGGTGCGTGTTGAATAGCTATTTCGGATTTTCTCCTGTGCCGTTGTCGTATACCATTATGTTGATAGCTAGGGGGTAGTGACGTCAGAGACAATGACGTCACGCGCACTCCTCCCTCCGCCTACGTTTTCACTGTCGGCACAGCTGGCAAAGTGCTAAGTTAAAACACGTTTATTCGATATAATCCATAATCTTCCTCGTAAAAAATGTGACGTATGTTATCTATAAATAATATTTTCCATATTATGTTATTTACATGTACATACCTACTTTCCATGCCTCAATCAATGCTTTTGCTAGATTTTTATTACATTTAGAGGCCACGAAGTTTGATGAACTCTGTTGTTATCATCATTTTGAAATATAAATCTTGTTGTTTGTAATGAATTCAAATGATTTATTTCGTATTATTGAGTAATGAATATTTTACATAGTTTACGCAAATATCAATTAATCTACTATAACAAGAGTTATAGTAAATAAATAAAAATACGTGCATTTTACCTACTTATTAGTTAGTTAACTAGGTTGACCCCCACGACTTCGGAAGCGCGTATCCCGTGGAAATTTTCAAAAATTCTTAGCGGATGCTTACGTAATAATGCCTACCTGAGTACCTGTATACCAAATATCAACCCGATATTTCCAGTGGTTTGAACAGTGCATTCATAGATCTGGCAGTTACGGTTCCCTTTTATAGATACACATAACATATTTAACTATGAATTACTCTAAAAGAAACTGCAAACTATTGACAGTACCCGTATAGAGCAGTAGGTACATCAATTCCATATAAACAGCCCAAATAGACGCACTCACACATATACACATCAGTAAATCACTATTTACGATGCGCTGCATAGACGACAACGTATAGCTTATCAATCAACCATGTGGTCTATCTATCACCTATCATTACCATTATAAACTTTCAATTTAACAGGTTCGTTATTATAACTTCTCTTTCAATTATTCTCTCTCTCTCGACAGCTCTCAATATCATAAATTAAATTTTAATACAATAAACACCATTAAATAAAGGTGTTATTGGAAGCTATAGTGACGGCAATACTGTATTGCAATAAACACCCTGGGTGATTTATTGCATCATTTTTATGACTTTTATTCAAATAACCATAAGGCGATCAGAAATCATAAATTTGGTCTGAATTTTTAAACACAATTAATTTTGTTATACAATAAAATTTTGAAAGACACCAATATTCAGCTTTCTTAATTAGTGTTTATGTCATTTTTATACACGAATTCAGAACAGCGATTGCATTTTTTTAGATAATACAAATCCAAAATTAGGGTAATAGTATTTTGTTAATATTATAATTATTTGATACACTAATAATATATTTATAAATTTTATATTATAATGTCATAAATAACTTTACAGAACAGTTTTTTTTTTTTGCTCAAACTGTAGGCTTTGATGCTAAAAAGTTTTATTTAGATATTTTTCGCTGCAAGAAAGAGCAAAGAAAACCTTACAGTCTTTTAAGAATTTTGTTTAACGTTGTAATCAAAAATTAAAAGATTATCAAAACATAGCATTCTCTACATAAGTATCAAAAACTCGTAGATGTATATTTGAATTTTTAAGGTACATACATGCGTTGAAGGCGAATATTTGTTACATACTAATAGACCGTTTGACCAATTTAGATATAATGGTTTTCTCGAAAGGATTTATGATCCTTTGGTGATGGTCCATAAGTAGGTGTTACGGTGTTAACTCGCCAAAGGGCGCTGCAATAAGTATTTTTATTAAAATGAGTTTTAGCGTCTTTTTCGACTACAGTATTTTTATTCCGTCGCTGAGTATATGTATGCATATTTGCATCAAAAATCAATATGTTGAATATTGTTTGGCAAATCTGCGCTGGTGGAATTGAAATAGGTACTCATTGAAACCTAAATGAAATCGCAAAACATCTATGAATGGATATGCCACTGGTGCTGCAGCCTTTTATTCTATTTCAACCCATTTTAAGATAAGCCAAAATAACATTTTTAGAATTCTCATTTGTCTCAGCTAGGTTTCAAGGAGCGTTTTCAAGTCTACTTAGACTAGATTTCTTTTAAAGCATACCATGCGATACAGCTGGACTTGTGATGTTTCATTTCGATTATTTTTCTTTATGAAACACCTTGAAGCCGACCCTTCTTACCATGGAATTCCATATCGAAAAGCGAAAATGGTAATAACATAGTTGCAGTAGGTACTAAGCAGTAGTAACTATAAATATTAAGACTATTTTTTTTGCATTATAAATGAATACATTTACATTTGGGGTGTAAGTGGTCCATCAACATCTTTGAACCAAAGCCAACCTCACCTGCACGTGGTGCACCCTGCTGACTGACAAACGAGGCTCTGGCGAAAAGAGAGGTAGGGCATAGCGTATTTTTTTTTAGCTGCCCGACTGGGGAAGTACCTCCACCTCACAGAATACCGCAGCCAAATAACAATTCCTTTGTGGGTTGTTGTGTTCCTGCGAGTGAGTGAGGTCTCCAGAAAGAAGGAAAGGAAGGAGTATAGGCTGGCAACGGATCGGTGACCCTTTGGTGTTTCTGATCTCCATGGGCAGTGGTGATTGCTTTCCATCAGGTGACCCACATGCTCGTTTGCCACCCTCTCATATAAAAAAAAAAAAAAAAAAAAACAATAGTTTAGAGCCAATAATCTTAATAAAACGCAAATCTAACAAATTGTAGGTACCTTCAATTCACGATAAGCTATAAATGGATTAACGCGTGTTACATCACGAAAGCGTTCGTCACTGGCGCACTGTGCGGGGAACTTACGCAAACAAAATCCTTAACGTAAACGTCATGGACTGGGAAGCTCGCTGCTATCGTCACAACAACTCTGTACAAACCTACTACAATTCACAGTATGGTTGAAGTGCTATAGACGGAATGTTCAGCCCACAACACTAAAATCAATACCGATGTTTGGAGTATACAGCGCCATCTGACGAAAATGCCCTTAATTTTTTCTGGGAGGAAAATCCCTCCGTCTTCAAGTTAAAGTAAACATGGTTGCTACTTCGAGCAGCTCACGCTAATATCCACCTATCCGTATACAGTTTAGTATAAGGCTCCTCATATAGATGGCACAATGTGCTAAAGTTTTAAAGGTGTGCTAAAGGTTAAGCTTGCCGTAATTCAAATCAAATATGAAAATATTTTCTCAACCAACATAGTAATAAAAATGCGTTTGCTTCATAATTGATAATAATTCATTGATATTTTACCTACCTCTTATATAATTTTATGGACAATAAAGTTTAAATAAATAAATAGGAAACGAAGCACACATACTACAAATAATAGTTTTACGTGTTTAAAGACTTTTACAATCTGTCTGTAGTCAGTAGGAACCGACCGTCAGTATTCTGCACGAACTAACTGATGGCGGGAGCACGCAAAATAGTATAGATCAAATTGTCTGTAACTGAATCTAATTTGGGTGAGAGTTCATAAATTAAAAATAAAAGCACATTTTTACATTCGCATTATGCGCTACGATAAATGCTACGATGTAGCACGAGGCGCTCTACTCTTGTATTCTCCTTCAAAAGACATCGACGATTTTTTATCGTTTATAAAAATATTTAAATCATATCAACTCCGGATAAAATAAAATGGTGCTACGTTTCCAATAGTATATAATGATAGGCTTGTATCCCGTTTTTTTTTTCGATTGGTTATTTAAAGACGTCACCTTAATATAACTTCTCGAGATATGATAACTTGAAGATCACCATTGTGGACTATCCCGAAAACGCTCCATACAAAAGGCCACCACGTTATGACGTCACACCTTGCTAGATTTTGTACGACAGCTATGTTAAATATTGCGTTTATGTAATCAGTGCCGTAACAAAAGTTATAGTATTTTTTATTGTTTCTACAATGGTAATATTTATTTTTTATAATTTCATACCTTTAAAATGGACTTTCCCCACCAAACTTTGATCGAACATAAAACACGACGGACATAAGTTATTAAAATTTTAAGAACGCAGATCGTTCTAGTTTTATGTATTTTACGTTACTGATAGAGAGTTTTTATAATTTTGTAACATTGGCAACTAGCCTATTAATAACTTTTTTAAGATGCAACGTCGGGTGGCAGACAAGCATACGGCCCGCCTGATGTGAAGCGGTTACTGTAGCCATATTAACGCTCGCTATAACTATTTTATTATTAGTAATATATTTTAATATAACGTAAATAATATTGTTGTAAACAGGTGACTATAAAAGTAAGTTCTACTGAGTACCTACTGAAGAGTGTAAATTTTAGCATTCGCTCCGGCTTCTTACGGGTACAACCCACTCACGACACGGTTACAAAACATCGATTTCTTCTACTTATATAAAAGCTTAATTAAATTATTAATAAACAGACAGTCGCGGAAAGCGACTTTGTTTTATATTTACTAAGTATACTAGCTGTTACTAGCGGCTTGGCCGTGTGGTGTCCGACAGACTAGAATAGAATCACTCCGTCTCTTCCCGTGGATGTCGAACAATGCGACTAAGGGAAATACATTATAAAACATCGATCAGGCCTCCCCAACCCGTCTGGCCAGCGAGGGGAGAGTAGACCAAATCCTCCTTCTGTCTGAGACGGACGAGAGAGGGTCGTGCTCCTGTAGTGGAGATTAAAATGACCTGATGATGATGATGAAGATGATGACTCGCGGCTTTGCCCGCGTGGTAATTGCTTTAGTAAAACTTTTTTCCTCGTGGGCATCTTATTCCCACTTCCCGGATAACTTCCCGGAAGACATTCTCTAAACGATATTGAAAACCAAAGTCGATAGACTTTGGAAAACCAAAGTCTATCGCGTGGTTTATTTATTTATTTATAGGTGTACAAATAATCTAACAACAACTATAACAATTTTATTTTAAATAGCATAAGATCTAGTTAGTTGTAAGACCAAAATTGAAGTACACACAGCATGACAAACATATCACGTGCGACAGGTTTCCATAACCTGGATAGGTATCTAAAACACTCAAAAATTTTTTGTATAGGTAGGTATAAAATTTTTGAGTGTTCGGTTAGTCTGATACGCGCAACGACGCCATCGAGCTCCTCTATGATTATTTGCCACCCATTTTCGTATGGTGTAATACATAACAGATGTTCCAAACAAATAGTAGCCATTAAAAACACGTCTTTTTACAAGCTTTTACATAGTTTTACCGCGATGTTCAATGAAATGTAATTAAATCTTGTAAGTAAAATTTTACCCACTTCCCAGAGTCCCATAAGCTGAATTTGGCACACTCTTTTGGTGGGTACCAATATATATATTTTGGTGGGTAATAATGCACGATTATCCAAATGCCGCTAATTTTAATCCAATATAGCGGCCGCCACAAAATGTTTGTAAAACAAACAAAAGTAAGTAAGTTGTAAGACCGATTTCACTATTTCTTTTTATAATGTATTTTTTATTGTTAGGAAAAGGTTCTTTTGAAAGAAAATAATAAAAAAGTCGCACGGAAAATTAGTAAATTTATGAAAACTGAACGACCATATTAACTTTTACAATGTAACTTTACGTCGTTTGGCGGAACTGTCAGTCATTTTACAAATTGCGCGATACCAATTCGAACTCAGTCTTTTATAACCTACGTAAGTACTTACTAATCTTTTATTTTACATAAGAAGTCATATCATCACCTGGATGACTCATATTCGCTAATTTGTTAGTTTCTTCATGTCACAGTGCCTTATACAAATTATCTAATGCCTAAGTAAATAAGTAACAGAAAAATTATCTAACATGTTCGACACCAAAACATACACGAGTGAGAGTTATCGAGTCTATTGACCTACCCACTCTGTGGTTATAATAAACCGTGTTACGAATGAACAAATATTAGTTAATTAGCGTTCGGCCATAGTGTAAAGAATAAGTAAGCTGTTCTTATTAACATTATGAATTATATTTCATGTTTTTTTTTTTATAATACATAGACAAATAGCATGCAGCTCGTCTGATCTAAAGCGATTACCCTTGCCTATTAGATGTTTAGAACACAAACAAGACATATTATGGAACAAACGTAACTTCAATGTTTGAAGTTGTGTTTCGATATTCAATACTTAATATCCCTAGAGCATTTCATATGTATATAAACATGTAGAAGAAGAGCGTTCAAGTTTGAATTGGAGTTTTTCGGTTCAGTATCTTTGCATGCCGGTATTTAATGTTGTTCTAGATTCTTGACAAACAATGACATAATTTTAGACAAATACCGAAATAAATAAGGCCTGAGGAAAGAAACGAAGCGAAAAAAATTCTAATATTCTTTGTAACTTAACCTAAACTGTTGTAGTTTCACCTGATCATCAACGAGCAGGTCAAATCGCCAGCATATAAATTTTATATTAGGACAGCTCTGCTCCCGAATAGAGAGAAGTATGTAAAATTTGCAAGAGAAATAATATTTTTCATTAATGATGATATTGAATTTACCTGATAATATTTAATTAAATTATTATTCTTATTATATTCAAAGTTATGAGCACTTTAAACCTAAAAACGCTTAAGTTAGAAATATGAAATTGAACATAAGATAGGATAGAGAAGACAAAGAAAGGAAATTGAAAGAATATGGAAATTAGACATCGAAGGACAAGAAAGATAATGTTTCCTTTGTCTGGCTATCGTGGTCTGAATCCATCGGATTATTTTATTCCAAAAATTGAACTTAAGTTAAAGTTATTGTCAAACATCTTCCACTTAATCAGTAGAGCTCTTGGGTTTCTTCCAGCTTTGCTAAACATAATTACCAACAATCAAAGTAGTAGTGTTATAATCATATTCAAAAAATCTGATGGTAATCGGTTTCAGCGTCGGCGGTAGGACCCCTGGTTTGGTTACACTAAAGATTTGTCAACAGAAAACGCCGGTCGTCCGCCGGCCACGGACAGTTATAGTAGTTGATTATGTATATAGTCAGTACCACGGTGTATTTTACAATTTCCATTGTGAAATACACCGTGTAATACGCCATCGTTTTAGTAGAAAAGTAATGCCGGAAAATGAAACTAAACACTATCTCGATCGCTTCGTTTATAAATAATATAAATACTTACATAGACAGAATACAACTTTTAGAAATTTCTACAGACTAAAACGAGGTTTTTGAATCAATATTTTCGGAATGTTCGAATAGTAATTTGAATTACTTTCTTTGTATTCAAAACTAGCGACCCGGCCGCGCTTAGCTTGGGTTGAATCTTTCCGTTTCCATCTCATCCTAGTGGACTCCCATATAAACAGTTTTTTTTTTGTAATTATTTCTGATATATACTTACTATAATCTATTCGTTCGGGATGAAGACAAATCAAAGATGATAAAAATCGGTTCAGCTGTTCTTGAATTATAAATGGTCTCTATATATAAAAATATATATATAGAGACAAAATAGTACTGTAAATGCTGAAAATACGAAACGGTATGATAGACACACAGTTGACAACCCTAATTATGTCCCTGATACAAATGTATATTAAAAAATTATTATACCGCCGACCACGAAAAATATTTTTCCTGTTCCATTACCAGACCTTCATCACTATTTATTTATAGCCTGTACAGCCCAAACACAATACGCTTCCTGTAAACTTAGAGCAGACATATCATATTTAAGCCAGGAATTGCAGAGAACCTAATTCCTCACTAACCTGCAGATTCCTGGTGACGCTGCAGCATCAGTTCAAGGTTGCCATGTTTTTTTACCAATTTCGAATAGATCATACTAGTGCAAGTTACTCATATTCCTTGACAAAATAGAGCCGGCGATCTACAAATGGCTGGACAGATTTTCTTGAACCATATCTAAGAACACTCTCGATTAAGTGACCTTTCAAACAAAGAAAAACTAAATCTTTGTTTTTTTTTTGTACCTAAATCAATCCATCCATTTGGCAATTACAAGACCATAGACAGGCATACAGATACATTCGATACACTTATAACACCCGTCCTATTTAGCCAGAGGTTAAAAGAATACCTAATATGTACTTACATTCAACATAAGTTGACTTTAAAAAGCTTAGAAAACCTTGTTAATCAAGAATTTTAAAACTTGACTTTGAGGCTTTTTAAAGTCAACTTACTAGCTAAACTAGCCTGTGAGCGAGTGAGGTCACCAGAAAGGAAGGAGATGCTGTGTTAACAGCGGGGGTGGCGGCGCGCAAGCGACATTTCATATTGCGAGCGTTCATATAGCTACGGTAACGGCTTTACATCAGGCGGGCCGTATGCTCATCTGCCACCCTATGTAGTATAAAAAAAATAAAGCATACACATGTGTGACTACTTTTAGTTTTCTTTTTTGATTTATGATTTTTTGTCAAAAAAGCATTTGTTAGACATTCGTAGTATCTTCCAGCAATTCTACAACAAAAGCTTTACTGTTTTGTTTATAGCTTATTAAGACTGAAATTAATGGATCCTAACATAATAGAAATTGCAAATGCCACTGATTTCATAACCTCCCAAGGGATCCATCGCCTTTTCGCCCCAAATTAGAAAAAAATTAACTCACTGTAGTAATTTAAACCTAACGAAAAGGGAATAAGAATGAAAATTAATTATGAATTGTTTATGCTTTACGACGTTTTTTCAACTACCATAGACAAGGTGTATACATAGGATTCAATTTTCGGGGCGTGGCGAATCAAGTACCGTGACACAATGTATTCAAAACGCCAATATTCGGTCTACAAAACTGCAGTATAAATTAGGAGACCTTTCCTTTTCGTCCTCACTTGTGATAGAAAGGTAGCAATAAGCGGTCATCTATCGGTTTATAGAGCTTCATATAATATTATTGATTGGTTGATTACGAGTGCTCGGTGAAGGAAGACCCAAAGTATGTTCGCCGAGGGTAAATATAAATGATGCATGGAATTGGCTTGTATAGCGTGATAGTTCAAAGGACGACGGCGTCAATTCTATGCCCGACCGTTACCCAGCGCATTTACAATCCACCCTTCATTGTTGTTGTCCATTTTCTTATCGATATTTTATTGTAATCCAAACGAAGTTGTATTATAAAGACCGTAGAATAATAATAATTTTCTATGTATTAGTAGTGAATATGAACATAATATTGTTACTCAAGTGAAAATGTTCGGTTGTTGCAGGGCCGAGCGCTATAGAGCCGCGCTCGCCAAGCGCCTTTTCGTCCAACTCATCCAGCATGCTACTGCTGCAGACACAAGTAAGTTATCACGTTTTATTTTAAAACAGCTTCTGCCGGGATAATAAGTATCCTATATATCAATTCAGATATCAATTCTCTTTCACGTCTATAATATCACTTATACTAAAACTAATCTAAAATACCAATCATTCTAGGATTTAAATAATACTAATTACATTTTTTTAGATGGCAATGGGAATGTTTCTCATATTTCAACATATCTTATGTCTTTAAATGTCTGTCATATTCAGATCACGATACAAATTCAGATAAAAAGCTTAAACAAATAACCAACGTATCCAATGCCGATACTAATCACAGATTAATTTTCATTTAAAGTATATTCGTATTAATATAATTTCAGCTAAGTATTTGTCTCTCTCGTAAATAAATATTTAATAGAAATAATATACAACTACTTTACACCTAATGGACATTCAGCACGCTATTGGTGCGCAGTTGTGGCCGCCCCTGTCAGGTGTCCACCGCCTACCGTTTATGTGACGCCTACAATATCGATTGTATTTTTTTTTTTGCAGAGCATTTACGGATCGTCTTTCACTGATCTACTGTCACCACAATACCAAGAAGACTCGTCCGAAATCTTAGAAGAAAATTTGGACCCATTTCCAGACGTAGAATTTCACGCACCCGTCCCATTTGAAGTGAAATCACAACGCACTACGCCTGTTAGTGATCCGTCGTCGCCTACCCTCGGCCCTACGCTGCCTAGTTTTGAAGAAACATATTCAGTACGATATCCCAAACAAGAAATGGCAGAGTTCGGTATAAAAATGGATGAAGATTGCTACAATGTCAGCTCTTATTCCCACCAAGGCCACACTTCAACTCAGCTACTCTACCCATATCACCAACCGTCACTTCCTTATGTACCATCACCATATTACGCCCCGGCTCAGCCATGCAGTCCTACATTCGACACGGGAGGTGTGAGTCACACTCAAGATTCTTATTCAATGCCCCCGTTATCAAGTACAATTGACCTACATATTACTACAGATCAAGGTTCACGGCAGAGACGAGCATCACTGCCAGTACAACGATCGGAATCAAGTAGTTCTAATGACAGTCCAAAACTGCATGGTGGCAGAGTGCACTGCATGCAGTCAGCGCCTAGTTCTGCATCCAGTTCTCCAGGCGGGGCTCCACCAGAAGGAATTGGACCACGTGCAGCGCCATCTTCACCGAGTCAATTATGCGCTGTCTGTGGAGACACCGCTGCTTGCCAGCACTATGGTGTACGGACTTGTGAAGGATGCAAAGGATTCTTTAAGCGGACGGTGCAAAAAGGTTCTAAATATGTTTGTCTAGCGGAAAAATCATGCCCTGTTGATAAAAGAAGACGAAATAGGTGCCAATTTTGTCGGTTTCAAAAATGCCTTGCCGTTGGCATGGTTAAAGAAGTAGTGAGAACAGATTCATTGAAAGGAAGACGCGGTAGGCTACCGTCAAAACCAAAATGTCCACAAGAATCACCACCGAGTCCACCAATTTCACTGATCACGGCCCTTGTTAGGGCCCATGTAGACACCTCCCCGGATTTTGCAAACTTAGACTACTCGCAATATAGAGAACCTAACCCAATGGAACCACCTATGTCAGACTTAGAAGTTATCCAACAATTCTATACTCTCTTGACAACATCTATCGACATGATTAAAGTATTTGCTGAAAAAGTTCCTGGCTACGGCGACTTATGTCCTGAGGACAGAGAGCAACTATTTGCTTCAGCGCGGCTAGAATTGTTTGTCCTACGACTTGCATACCGAACTCGGCCCGAAGATACTAAACTCACCTTCTGCAATGGTCTTGTCCTCGATAAAAGACAATGCCAACGATCATTCGGTGAATGGCTTCACGCAGTTCTAGACTTCAGCAACACTTTGCACTCAATGGATATTGATATTTCGACATTCGCATGCCTGTGCGCGTTGACTCTAATAACAGGTATGTATGATTATTTTCTTTAAAAAAAATTCAACATTCAAAATGATCAATTTCGTACATTTTAAACTTCTTAAATAAAAGGAATGTACTTATATAATCAAATCAACACCTAATAAAATTTTCTCTACTGTCTAACTAATGCAATCAATAATAACAGCTTCAGTAACTAAGAAAAGTTTATCTTTGAATCTCTCAGAACAGAATGTAATCTAATAATTAGTCAGGTCATGTCACTTATTATTATATATTTGTTTCACAGAGAGACACGGGCTAAAGGAACCTCACAGAGTAGAACAACTGCAAATGAAGATCATCGGGTGTCTCCGAGCGCACATGCCGGGTGGCGCCAGTGCCAACGCTGGCGGAGCCCCGCACTTCAGCCGAGTGCTCGGCGCGCTGCCCGAGCTCCGCTCGCTCTCGGTGCAAGGACTTCAGCGTATCTTTTATCTCAAGTTAGAGGACCTAGTACAGCCTCCGCCTCTCATCGAAAACATGTTCCGTGCCAGCTTGCCCTTTTAGGCAACCACACATCCCGAGGATCACTCCCGCCTTCGAAATGCATTCTCCTTCTATCTCTAGAGCCGACTCCGTTAATTTTAAGCGCTTAGATTAAAAAATATTTTTCTATAGATTAAGTGGACGTTTTATAGACTCGATCTCCCACGGAATCGGTTCATGCTAAGTATGAATTTAAAATAATTAAGCAAAGAAGACAATCGTATTGCATAAGTCGTAAGTTAAGGTTAATTTATTATAAAGCGTAGTTACGTCATATTTGGGTGTGATTTCGTTTAATCTTATAATGTTGTGTATTTAGTCTGCATTTGAGTTACCGCTCGTGATCAATGGCATCTTGTCGTACAAATATTCCTATGTTATTTACTTGCGTATTATTTAGATAAGGGAAATCTAGTCACAAGACTTAGAAATGTTAAAAATTTTGCTCGTAAGCACCGGGCTTTTATATTGATTATATAAGAAGTTACTTAACGAACTATTAAGGCATTTGATGTCCTGTTGTATGAATGTGAGAGGACACAGGCGCGCCGGCCGGCTCGGCCCGCGCGTGCCGCTCTACCGAGGAGTGTGTGAGTACGAGTCCAACCGAACACATGATTGTTGGAAGTTACCTTTAGGTTTAAATTATTTTATAAATAATTTTAGACGCTAGGACGTTAAAATAATTTGTTACTATAAACAAGGGCAGAGAAAAAGTTCAGCATAATTATATACTAAAATAATCTCCTAAAATCCATTGTGTCTTAAAGAGTACCTTCTAGGTAGATAGTGTAGAAATTTCTTACATGTACCTTTTATATACTCAAATACATATTATATATGTATTGAGTGGATACTAAAACTAAACATATCACTGTTTTTTTATATTTTTTTGGATATAGGTTATTTGTTTTCTTTTCATAACCATTATATAACATTCTTTGATATGAAATGAAAATTTAAAGCTGAAATTTTGATATCTGTGAAAAGAACATTGAAGCTTTATTAGGCTTACGTTGCATTCAAATTAAAATATATGCTACTATATTTATTGATTCTCTTATGGCAACACGACTGGCTCTATTTTGTACTACTTACTATCAAACTAATAATATATTTTTATATAGATTTGCTAATATATAACTTGTTCTGAGAGGGCTAGAGTGTAACTCTTCACTGGACCAACAATTTTCATTTACAATTTAGTTACCTATTATATAAATTCAATGTAGGTATGAACAATAAAATCGTTGCATAATATGATGGTTGCCACGAAAAATAAAATATATAATTGTTTATCGTCACACGATAACGCATTGCTAACACACTCTTACTTGATGCCTTAACCTGTTCTTTAAAAAACAAAAAGTAACATAACAGGAAAACTTCAACCACAAATATTTATAAACTAGCAGAATATACGGTCAATAAGTGCACAATTGCAGTCCCACCCACGGTACTTTCAACTGTGAATAAAATACGCATTTATTATGATATAGAATGATTAGGACTTCAAAATAAATTAAAGAAATTTTAAATATCGTATTAAATAAATATTTTATTCTATGTTGAGAGTAAGGCGAGTGGTACTGCATTTATGACCCTTGACTTAAGTACTAAGGAGGTCTACATCGATTCATTTCATCACATAGAGAACGAACAAGTTATTAAATGAGAGACTGTGAATTTCGCGAATAAGGAAGCTAGTTGTTTATGCATATGATATTTATCTAATATCGATGTGTTCCCTAGATAGAACATGTTTGTTAACTCCTCTGGAAGTTTCCTATCAGCGAAAAGTGATACTTTTCAATAGTATGTAGTGGTATAAGATATTTAGAAAGACGCGTGAAAGTTGGTAATTTTATATAAAATTGGTAATATTTTGATATTATGTCATATTTTGATGTAATGTTGTAAATGCTGGACTTTTTACTCGACAGCCAAAACTCCTTTATATTAGTTAATTTTATAGATTTATAAGTGGTAATAAAAATAATTTCTTGTTACTTAAAATGTATGGCGCGATTCTTATTGTTGTATGTATATAATTTCTTGGTTGTGCTTCACATCTTGTTACCAGAGGTTTGTCAAGGTTTTTTATTTTATTGTAACATTTTGATACATGCATAGGTACAGTTAAGAGTTCATCATGATTGTCAGTTGCGGTCCAATTTCAAATCTTATTCGTATGGTACAATAGTCCACTTCTGAAACTCGATTAGCTCTTAGCTGTCCAAACATACTTATATTTGGTTATATACAGCGGACACGTAACTGTGACTTGTTCACCTGGCATCCTCATTATATTTAAAAAAGTAATACAGGAAACATTTTGAAACACAAAAAGCTCTCTTCAGACAGAATATTGATAAATCAAATCGATTGATCTTTTGGTATGCAAGAGTGACTAAATCCCGTTCCTATTTATATATTTATGTTATGTACGAGTATCTACCTAACCAGTTTTTCCCGCAATAAAAAAGTAAATAGTTGTGGCCTATAAATAAAAAATGGTTTGCAATTAAATTAAAAATGCATAACATACACTCGCTACATTAATATACAACGGAAACATAATAAAAAAACGTACTTAAAAAATACGGAGATCTTTGAAGAGAACCATCCCATTCATACGGATACAATAATAAGTCCCATCCATATATACCATCCATATCACCTGGCGTACAATATTAGACTTTCACAGATTGTAATAAACTGCATTTCTTTTATCTATAGATCGATGTGCTTTTGTTATAATGTTACACTTTTTCTTTGTAAATATTTTGTCAGAATATACTGACGCAGAAGCGTCAATTGAATTTTAAATTATTTTACTTACAGAACTTGACCCTATATCATGTTAAAAAAGGATTTATGTTCTTGTTTATTGCCGCGACATGTTTACAATACAACACCTGGACAAAAGCAGGCACAAATTGGGATTTTATGTTTGTGTGTATTGCTATTGTACTAATTACTTATTAAGTAATTAGTACAATAGCTATACCTAAGTTACATAGGACCTTAAGTATAGCCTGTAGGGAAAAACCAGTTTAAATCTTCCCAATAAAAGAAAAAACAAAAAAATATATTGACCACGCATGTTCCTAAAAACTGTTACAAAAAAAAACACAATTCTTATGTGCCATAATATGGCCCAAGTGGCCCTACCGCCGAAGCTGAATGAGATTACCTTAGATTGTGGTAATTGTGTTTAACTTAGCTAGTAGAAACCCTGGACTCCTGGCGACTGAGCTGAAGAGTCAATAACTAAATCGTATGACCTATTTTTTTAATCAAAATATTCGACGGTAATCGGCTTCAGCTTCGGCGGTAGGGCCTCTGCTCAGTGTAGTTGAGACAACCACAACGCTGGTATTCTACAGAAACCACAGCAACAGCAACAACTCAAGCGCCCCCGTGGGGTCTAATAAAACGTGCTACGAAAACATTCTATACAATAGGGCCTGTACGATTTAGCAAAATAATAGGTAGTTAGATACTTTTATTGAGCAATAGCAAATCAATCTTGCGATTGCAAAATAGTCAAATTATTTTGTGGCATTTACTTATTCGATAATCAAATTACTTATTTTATACTACTAACAAACAAGCATACGGTCTGCCATAGAAAGCAGTTACCGTAGCCTATCGACGCCTGTAACACCAGAGGCATTGCAACATACGCGTTGCCGACTCTGTAAAAACCTCGTCACGCCCTTTTTAAAGAACCCCATACTGTAGTGTTCTGGGAAAACCTCAACAGGCTGTTCATTTCACAGCTTGATAGTACGTGGAATATGTGAGGTTAAATTCCCTGTCGAAGGCGAGCGGTGTAACAGTAGAAATAGGCCGTAGGCAATATATCAAATAACTCCTCTGAACACACCCCATTGTAAAATCGGTAAAACACATTCAGGACATTCAAGAATAGAATCCTCTTTCTATAGTCGTAGCGCCAGCCATCGGCAGGAAATCATCTTCACATATTGAAATCAAAATGGTTACCATAAAGTACGAGGGTCTCTAAAAATCTGCCGCCCAGAGACCAAGCGCGTACTTAACAACTGCAGAATTATCGCTTGGTGGGTAGATACAAGATAATTTACGATGATGATGGATGACGAGGTAAAAGAAGAAAATGAAAATACAAAAAGTTGGAAATGATAAGTGACCTGCACGAGGTGCACACTGCTAATTATACTTACAACTGTACGGGAAGTACCTCCAACACACAGAATACCGTAGCTAAATAATAATTCCCTTGACGGTTGTTTTGTTCCTGCGAGTGCTTGAGGTCACCAGAAAGGAAGGAGTTGCTGCGTTGGCAGCGGGTTACTATTAGTTATTGTTATTTATTTCATATTACGAGCGTTTACATGGCTACGGTAATCGCTTTGCATCAGGCGGACTATAGGTACGTTTGTTTGCCCCCGGCGTAGTATAAAAAGAAGTGAACTCACTCGATTATTTCTGAACTACATAAGTAATAAGTAAGTAGTAAATTCACCATTGAAAGACAAATTACTGAAATTGCTTACTGAAGTATGAAAATTACTGAAAGTAGGTACTTCACAAGTTCTATCAAATGGTATTCTTTTGTCTTTATAAGGCAACTGTTACTGATTGATCTATCAACATACAGCTCAACAGCTACAACAGATTATCATTGCCTATAGATGCTGGCAATAAAGGAGTATTGCTCGCATGTTGGCACCACCGCTGCTACCGCAGCGTCTCCTCACGTCTGGTGACTTCATTCACTAACAGAAAACAACAATCCTCACTTAAAGTTATTGTTATTTGGCTGCGGTGTTCTGTGAGATGCAAGTAGGTACCCCAACTGGAAACAACTGCTGTGTACTTGCATATTTACCTCTCATATACAAAGTGTAATTTGTTTATTAGCATGGTTCACCACATGCAGGTGAGGTTTTAGCTTTGGCCTTATGGATGGTTATGGGCCTCTCACACCTCAAACTTTCTGTAAATTCGATAACAGCTTTTTGGCCTTACCTTCGTCTTCGTGTCTATCCTTACGAGAGATCGGCCGCGTCTGCCACAAACCAAACTAGACTAGATTGTTTGTTAGTTTAGTAGACGTATAATGGAAGAACTGCACTAATTGTATATGTACAAACATTCAATATCGATGCATTCACAAAGATGCACTCAGAGTTCTTAATGCGAGTTTTTCGTTCGCGTTCGAACATGGCAACGTAAACAAACCAACCAAATAGAGAAGAACTCCCATGTTGTGAATTTATAAGACGCGTGTTACATAATTATCAAAATTATGTGACTTACTTACTTGCTCACATTTTGAAGCGAGCAACCCGGCTAATTTGAATATGTAACACGCGTCTGGTAAATTGAAATCTGGTAAAAAAAAACAATATGATTTTATTCAAAATTTCAAAATAAAACTTTTTTATTTGGTCGGCTTGTAAACGTTAACATGTTCTAATGTGACCAAAAAAACTCGCACTAAGCACTCAGAATAGACACAGGCAGCGTATTGTTGTGCGAATTGAGACCGAATCCGTCGATTCCGGACGCTGGATTTGAGGTACTGTCTGTTATGTTTACTGTAGCAACGACGTGATTATGTGATATTTGAATATAGTAGAGATACGTAATCCATATAAAAGGATTTTGAAATGACAAGAACGAAATAGAAATCGTATTCCTCTTTAAACCACACTGCAAGCATCGGCCTACATGTCTGATGTAATTTACTATACAACTGCACACACGCTGGCCTCTCGCTACTAAAGCAGAATCTCTTTACGTCTGGTTACGTTACTCACTCACAGAAGCCAAGCAATCCTTGAGGAAATTGTTATTTGGCTGAGATCTAGCGCTAGTCTACTTGACTTTACTGTAAGGATTTCAAAACATACCAAGTTTCGATGGAGTTGAAGTTTAAGGATACTTATATAAATAATTATCCGTATACTAAGATAAATAATATTTATACGTATACGTAGATAGTTAGTTATGTTAGCATAGCGACACGAAAGTAATCGGGAACTTTCATTAGAGCAGTAGACATACTATGACCATATGACTATGACCTGCAGTCAGAAAGGAAAATTGCATATATATTAAAGGTGTCAATCAAATTAATTATGCCGCATTAAGTATGCCGGAATTTGCAGCATACTTTACGCACATGGGTGCGTAAAGTATGCTGGAAATTCCGGCATACTTAATGCACTTTAAATTAATTTAATTTAGCGGAATCTTTCTTTGATTAAAAGCGTGTACCTAAATCTCCGCTGTCAAGTTGTTCCAAGAAGTCGTGCAATACAACAGTAAAATTACAGTTTCCCTGTTGAGTTATTGTGTAACTAGTGGATTTCTGACGACATTTTTCGGGATATCCCTGAAACCGGGACGATGAATTTATTTATTTGATATTGGCAAAAATAATCTTTAACTGAAAAGTATGAAGAGTAGTTGCCAAACCAAAACAAAGAAGAAGACGAAATCGAAATTGACGTGAGACGTCATTGGTGTTGACACGTTAATAAAGTGCATGCTTGCCAGATTGGGCGATTTGTCGCCGATTGGGTTACTTGAGGTCCTGTGACTCCTTTGGCATCGACAAATTTTTTTAATTGGCGACTTGTCGACGATTGGGCTACTCTATATCAGCGTTGGACGACAAGGCCATCATTTTATATTGTCTAAAAAAAGCTCGCCAGTTTACAACTAAGAACGGAAAGTTGAGATTTAAGGAACATAAAAGCGATCGTCGTCCTAAATAAAAAAAAGTCATCAAAATTTCACGCAGCTGCCACTTCTTGTCAATTTGAAATCAGCAGTGATGTGAGTGAGCTTTTTACAAGCTTTTTTTTAGACTGCGATTTCTGACCCCCAGGATTGGGCGATTTATTCTACTTCGAATTGTAAATCTGGCGACTTAGGCCTGAGAGCATCTGGCAACCCTATTTATCTGTTTGTGATGTTTGTCTTATCTGGTACGTTTGCTGCTTTACTTTAATTTAATTTTACAAACAAAATAAAATACCGAAAATTTGTGTTAGGAAGACAAAAATACTGTAGTCTACACAGGTGTCTAATATATAATAATAAACAACCTTTAATGTATTCTCTTTAAAACCACCTTAAAATGACGGATCTAACAGACATGAAAGATGTTTTGGATAAAAATTTGGAAGATTTTGAAATACAAGAAGTATTAAGAAAAGGTACGGACCTTCGTGAATATGCTTTGCAAATCGATAAGGGTATAAAGGAAGCTGAGAAGAATTCGGTAGCTGATTATTTAAAAGAAAGTGAAAATATCAGCTCTCTCCACAACCAAATCGAAGAATGTGACGGTATCCTTGCACGCATGGAAAATATGCTTATGGCTTTCCAGGTACATACACTATATATTTGCTATATCTACTACCTACATATTATGCAATGCATTTAAATCAGCCTGTGTTAACATTATGTACTGGGTGTAACTTCCACCCGTGACGGCGCCCGTTCGAACACATTAATGAGATAATACGTATCATATGTATTAATCCAGGTTAGAAACTATCTATCTGCCAAATTTCAACCATTTCCATTTGGTGTTTATTTTGTAGAATTGAGTAAAGAGAGGTAGAGTACAGTGCATTTCTAAGCTGCCGGACTGGTGAAGTAATTCCATCTCACAGAATATCGCAGCCAAATAACAATTCCCTCTAGGGTTGTTGTGTTCCTGTGAGTGAGTGAGATTAACAGAAAGGTGCTGCAGTGCTGGTGGTTCGCGAGCAATATTTAATGTTTCAAGTGTTAATATGGCTATGGTAACTGCTTCACATGAGTTGGACCATATGCTTGTCTGCCATCCTCAATGTGCTCAATCAAGCTGCTCAACTGAAGGTGGGTCTGTTGGTTGGAAAGATCAGTGTTTTCAAGCCACAAGCAACTGTAGCCTGTACCAACAGCTTAAATGTCCCTTGAAGCATAATAAATAAACAAACTAACAACTCACATTTATGTTCACAATAATATAGTAAAGAGTATATATTATAGTCAATACCCCAGATTAACATCCGGAACCCCATCCTCCTCTCTATAAACAAGTCGAGCCTCGCTTGCTTTGGTCGCTTGGCTTCTGTTGGTCAGAAGTCACAAGGTCACAAGTCTAACTTAACCAATATTGTTGGTCAAATAGGATGTAGTTTTGACCAATGTCATTGGTTAAGTAGGGTTATGCTTGTGATATTGACTTGCTTTTGGAGAGGGAGGTAAGGTACCTAAGGTTTGACTTAACTTAAGTCAGACATAGGAACATCTAGACTTTGTGTATTGACTATAACATATATACTGTTTGTATACCATTTCTAATATAACTAATGGTATATTTTTCAGAATGATTTAGGCAGTATTAGTAATGAAATAATAAGTCTTCAAAAGCGATCTGTGAACATGTCTGTACAGCTTTCCAATAGGCAGGTACTAAAAGGACCTCTCTCATCTTTTATTGAAGATATGGCTGTTTCAGAAACACTAATATTGTAAGTAGTTAATTTCATTTTATAAGAAAAAACTTTAGACTTTACTTTTTGGTCTTAATTTTTTTTCAAAATAATTATTCTCTGTAAATAATATTTACTCTTACATTTCATTTGATCCTGGTTTTAATAAAAAATTCACAAAAATTATTTATTTAGTATTTAAAGTCATTTAGTCATTTATTTATTCAATAATTATTATTTTAATATTTAAAGTTAATTTTTCAATATACATCCAATTTATAGCTCTCCTCCTGTCTTTTCATTTTGACTATTAAACATATACTATATAGATTAATAGGCCACTTAATTGTATTTTTCAGTAGTATTAATAATGTACCAGTTACTGATAAAGAATTCATGGTTCAGCTAGCTATTTTAAATCAGAAACTAAACTTTGTAAAGGAGCAAGATTTTAAAGAAACAAAGGCTTGTCACGATGTGAAAGATGTTCTTGAAAAATTGAAAATAAAAGCTGTATCGAAGATAAGAACCTACATATTAGAACAGATATACAAATTCCGGAAACCTATGGCAAACTATCAAATTCCTCAAAATGCTATGCTGAAATATAAATTTTTCTTTGAGTTTGTATTGAGTAATGAAAGAAATGTGGCACAAGAAATTTGCAATGAATACATAGACACTTTAAGCAAAGTTTACTACTCGTACTTCAAATCATATGCATCTCGTTTAGATAAGCTAAAGTATGAAGAAGGCCCATCCAAAGAGGATTTAATGGGAATCGAAGATGGCTCAAAAGGAGGATTTTTTCAAAAATCAAATTTAAAAAACAAGAGTACAATTTTCACCATAGGCAACCGGGGTGATGTGTTGGCTCAGCAACTTGAAGCCCCAATTATTGTACCACATGTTCAACAAAAAACTAAGGTAAAATAATCAAAAAATATCTATTTTCTTTGTAAATTTGATCTTATTTATTGTTAAAAGGAAAACTCTTAGTTTACAGAGTAACTGTTAGTCAGTACTATAGCCCTAAATGGAAGCCAGTGTTTTTGGTAATCTAATGATTATATAATTTATGTACCTAATGATATTTTGTTTTTTTTTTTCAGTTCTCATATGAGGCATTGTTCAGAAGTCTTCAGTATGCTTTAGTGGATAATGGATGCAGGGAGTATTTATTCACAACAGAATTCTTCCATGTAAAAGGCAGCCATGCACAGGAACTATTTGATAGAATTCTAGGCAAAACCTTGTCTTTACTAGTGGTATGCAATAACTTATGATTTGCCTGATGTTTACATTTTATGTGATTTTGTTTGCTATCAGTTATATTTATCTGTGAAACAGTAATAAACATCCATCCATACTTTTGCATATCCATACATCCTCACAAACTTTCACATTTATAATATGAGTACGATATAGGAAGGAGGATACTCAGAAATTTTCGGTTTAGCTTTTTATAACAATTTTATATTCAATATTATCAAGATACTTACTCTGGAAAATGTTTAGTTACATTACAAGTTATTAAAAAAAAAAAACATAGGTCGATTTCTTAACTTAATTTTTTTTTGTTAATTACAGAAAAATGTCGAGGGTTATGTCCTTGAATGTTACGACTGCCTTGCATTATTTTTATGCATTCAACTTATAAACAGATATAGATGGATGTGTCACAAGCGAGCTGTGGCAGCTTTGGACAGGTGATTATTACTCCATGTACCATGCCCTACTTTGCAGCAGCTACATTTACAACGGACTCAAAAAAGAGGCGTATAGAAAAGACGTCTTTTTTTAATAATTTTTAGCTAAAATAAGTAATAGCCAATCAATCGTCGCGACAGTATATGCGTAATTACCGCATAATGTGTCAAATTACTCTTGAGCTGTTTGGCGCGATACCGCCGCGTCGCATTAAAATGACGATATCTCCCAAATTTTCTATGAAAAATATAGAATTTGTGTTGTCGAATTTTATATTCCAGCTGCCCGGACAGACTTCAATCTGTCAAAAGTTTTTTTTTTTTTTTTACTATAGTCCATGCAATTTTTATATTTTCTCTTTATTAAATCTTTCCATGTGCCTTATGGAAAATACGAAAAAATAAATTAACCGAATTGGACGAGCCGTTCTCGAGTTTTGCGCTTAGCAACATTCATTTTTATTTATATAGATAAGCTGGCAGAATAAATATAATTTAGTACCCTTTTAACTTGTAATGTATTGAAGGTCTCTATCTGGTTTTTGTTCTAGTTTTTTTTTTGTTCTAGTTACTGGGATTCTCTACAAGGTACTCTGTGGCCAAGGTTGGAGTATGTTCTAAAACTGAACATTCAAAGCGTGAGAGAATGTGATCCAGCTAAATTGTCAAATAAAGAGCTAGGACCTCATTATGTGAGTGTTAAATAAACTTCACACAAGCGTATTTAAATAATTAACCCTCACATTAGATATCAATAAAAATCTATGTTGGTTGAATCTATATAAAGTAGTAAGACAGGTGTATGTATCTACAAGAACGGCAAATAAATTAATTTCATTTGTTATTGCCATGTGATGAAATTGCACCAAATGCATTATCAGTAAATACAATAAGCCCTCAAAGAATAATGCTAAAAAAACAGTTCACTCACAGTTTGTTTAGACACGAAACCTAGTTCAAAATTTTGTTATATTTAGTGTTCAAATATGTTGCATTATCAAATTCGATGGCAAATTTTTCCATAGATTAAAATTCTTTGATTTGCATTTATCAAATCGTTATTCTTTAATGTCATTGTAGGTACTTTCAATGCCACTAGTTAAGATTCATCACCTTCATCTCAGCTAAACTTCTCGACTAATTACTTTTGAACATAAGAAATTCGCCTTATCTCCTGCAATGATGATTTTGTACTCTTTACATTAATCGACTGTTATTTTTACCAGATCGTCGCATTATTGCATAATTATCTAAAACTACACATAAGCACACAGGTGTAACAATATTATTATGATGTCCACTTACACAATCCTTCAATCGTGTGTTATGATCTGTGCATTCTTTGCTTAAAACTAAGTAGACTGCTTTCTAGGTGAGAATGACACGCTCATCAAATGTAAAAACCAATGAAGGCCCGTCAGTACTAAAACATATTGCACATTTCTCTAACGAAAAGAGAAAATGGCAGTCGTACATTATTTGGTGAACTAGATTATTACGACTTTTCCATCAATTGTAATGACTTGTTGGAAGCGCATGAGTCTAATCGATCACGCAAGATAAACAACGTCGATCGTAGCGTGTTTATGACTATGTTTATTTATTTCTGACAGCTTTACGTGGCTACCAAAGCACGGAGAATCTCGACCTTACTACTTCGAAGAATATATTGATAGTGGTTAAAGTCAAGGCAATGGACTTTAGACAGTTTAAAAATATTGGCCTCAGCCCGCAATTGAATTGATTATTTGGGTTGGGCCAGTTACGAAACCAATTTTTTACAAGTCCTTTTTTTTCATACAATACGTCACCATAGTAGATATGAGCACCACGCCGATGCGCCGCCGGCGCCGTAGATTTCGTGGCGCGCCGCTACCGTCAAAAGGCAATGGCGCGCCGAGTAACAGAAAATATTCAGTACGAATGAAACATAGAAAAATGATCAAATTAATAATGATTTCACATCATTCAATATACGTGTATTCAATCAAAGTTTTTTTCTGTGTGAAATGTGAAAAATTTCCCCCTGAGAAAAACAAATAGCAATATCACACCTTTAGTCATCGAATCTGGCAGTGAAATATATGCAGAATTATGTTATATACTGAATATAACTATTTTTTTAACCTACATATCGTATGTGTTCACTCTGGGTTTTTTTCGCCATACATTCGTGAGCATTCTCCTTTGTGATAGTGTTATATAAAAAAGTACCTGATTTTGTCCACCAATCGCTGATGACAACTATATTGAAAGAGTAATGATCATTTATTTATCATTTTCAGATAACACGCAGATATGCTGAATTCTCCGCTGCCATGCTCAGCTTAAGTGAACAATTCCCCTCTGAAGAACTTAGTAATCTCCTCCTGGTTCTCCAAGATGAAGTACATTGCTTTTTACTGAAAATGGCCGCAGAATTTCCACAAAGAATACAGCAATTAATATTTTTAATAAACAACTATGACATGGTATTAAGTATATTAATGGAAAGAACAAGGGATAACACCAAGGAAGCAGAAAGTTTTAGGGAACAACTACAAGCAAGGAGCACTGAATACGTAGAGGAGATTCTCAGTCCCCATTTTGGAGGGATGATGCAATTTGTCAAAGAAGGTGAACAGTTGCTTGAAAGCGACAAAAAGGCGCAGCTCGTTAGCTTGGAGAGAAAATCAATCTCTCTGGTTGCGTCATTCAGCGCCGGCTGGAAACAAAGTCTCGAGGAAATACACAGAGAAGTCCTTGTATCATTTCCTAACTTAGTTACCGGATCTGGATTATTACAAATGGCTTTAACTAATTTTGTTCAATATTATCACAAATTTGTGAAGCTGTTGACGCCAAATGCTCGAACACAGCTAGTCAATATTCACGTCATAATGGTAGAGATAAAGAAATACAAAACAAATTATTAAATACTTCATTAAGTAACAGAACTAATTGTGAAATAATATTTATCAACGTAAAAAAAATATACATAGTAAGTTTATGTAAGTACTTAACAAATATTTTTTTTTAAATATTAAAAAAGACTAAACTTTAATTGGACTGAAGTAATATAAAAAAATGGCGTAATTTCACAGTTTATTTTAAAATTTAATAAAATTATTTTCCAAGGCAATGTTCATAATATTATAAATTATTTATCCACTTCTATTTCATTATAAACAAGTTTTAATCATTGTTGTGACATAGATAGCTGCTGGTTCCTATTATCACAATCATTAAAATGATATAAATGATACGTGTGTACTGTGATTTGGTTATATTAAACGTAACTGGTTCCACTGCATATACTTTATTATTATTATTTCCTGTTAAATATAGTCTTCTTTTTTATCTTTTTAAATTGAGTCATATAACTGAAAGATGTTCGAAAAATATTAAGGAGGGGGTACTGCACCCGGTATTGGGTCCGTATAGGCACATGTATATGTGTACGGCTGTGAAGGCCCAGATTTACCAGAGAATGGGAAAGGAGGAATCCTATATGCAGCGCAGACGGCGACAACATATATCCGAGCCGACAAATAAACGGACACCGGCTTACGTGAGAAAATTCTGATCTAGCACGTAACCGAAGTACTGCAGATAAGGTTCGAGTGGAGTCCGCGGATATTACTCAACTCAACCTTGAACAAGGTGGGCAAGAGCATCGGTATATGACCTTTTACTCTTCGGAATCATGAAACGGGAGAGAAATGCCACGATATTGGAGGCGCGGTGGACTGTTTCTGCATTCGCTTATTATCAAAGCAGCTATACTGATCCACCGGATAGAAGGGCCCCGAACCCCGCCCGGAGCTACCTCCGGGCGGGGTTCGGGTGGAGACCCGAACCCCGCCCGGAACCCGATGCCCGAACTCTACCCGGCACGTAGGTGCCGGGTAGAGACCCGGCACCTACGTGCCGGGTCTCTACCCCAAGATTATGCGCGGCATAAAAGGATAACCTTGCAAAGTGGTTTGACTTGATTGGGTCCCTGTACTACACAGGGCGGCCAGCGGAGCAACCGTTTCAACGGGCATTTTGGTCGACGGGTCAGTTCAGTCCTCCCGACAATGGGCAGACAAAATGCACCACTGTTTCCACAATGCCACATTATCAATCGCCCGAGCACTGGTTATACACACAGCTGATCCTGCGTATGGGTGTAAATTACCGCCTGACTTTATTGATGACACTGATCTTCCTAGAAGCTAGTTTGGCCTTGCATACGAAGTGGCCGCGAAACTGCAAATCATTCGATATGCCCACATCCAAGATGCTAATGCAAACACTAAGGAGAGGATCTTCCAATCTAGGAGCTACGACAAACGGGGACTTTTTAGCGGTAAACGCGCAAACCTGTGTCTAAGGGATTTAGCTGTATTCAATCTACCCCAATCCGAGACGTCCCATGGGACATATCCATCTCAGACACAAGTTTTGTTCGGTAAGTACTTATCGACAAAATCGCAGAGAAATGACCTTGACCAGCATATCTTGTGTCCACTGTACTGTCATCCGTATAGCAATGAATGTTGCATATAAGCAGCAATATGCAGAAGAAATAATGTGGAGGACAATACAAAGCCTATAAATGCGTATGTTGTGTATGCCAGCATTGAAGGGTAGATCCGACCACACTCTGTCAATAACTTTGATGCTTCGCTCAGTAAGAAAACTGGCAGTCCATAGATATACAAAGTTTGTCAGGTAGCCCAAAATAACTTTGAAAGTAATGCTTTATGCCACACCCGATTAAAAGCTTTTGCTATATCCAGACTAGCAGCCAAAGCCTCGCCTTTGCTTTCCACTGACTCCGCCCAAATATACCAGAAGGTCACCAGCTGAGCAACCACCAACCAGTGGAGTGGACCAAAGCCTCCTTCCATGAACGCTAATCCCACCGAAATAGGCGTGTTAAAATCGGGACCAACTCTGGAGCACATATTTTCAAAACAATACATGGAATGCCATCCGGCCCACTAATCCGGGACTAATGGATGTCCAGGGAGAAGAGCGGTAGCGGAACGGACAGCTCTTTGCGAGAACTTAACTTCTGGCATAGAGCTCACGCATCGAGGGGTGGTGCCTCGGTGTTGCTAACCTGATCATCGAGAGTCGAGTTAGACGCAAAGAGCAATCCCAGGAGATCGGCCTTTTCCCTTTCAGTGTAGGCCAGCGAGTCATCCACTAGGTGCAATGGTGGAAACGATGACCGACAGAAGTTAGCTTGAACAGCCTTTGTGAGCGACCAGAACGCACGAGAGGGCAAGCGCACTAATCTCGCCAATACTTAATTAATCATATAAAGAGACCCTTGAAAACTTATTACTGGTAACGATAAATGGAAAAGAATCCAAATATCCTTACTAATGTGGATCAGTATATGGAGTAGAAGGTTCCATATATTTCAACTGGTAGGGATAATTGCAAAATAATTCCAAGTATCCCTACCAGTTGGTATTCGTCTGTAGTAACAATCTGTGGAACGGGGGACGAAACCCCCTCTCTAAAGGATGATTCTAAATACATTTTTTTAGCTCCATTTCTTAAGCAACTCGCCCAGTAACACACAAACATTTTGAGATAAATTGAGCATCTTATGGGAGTAGAAAGTTTTTTTTTGGGTGTAAGGTGACTCACTGCAATCTTTAGAGTCAAAGCTAACTTTACCTACACCCTGTCGACTAGCGAACAAAACTCTGCAAAGATAACTGTTATACTTGAAGACATTTTTTTTAAATACGTCTAACACCCAGACTAAAACAAACAGACATGATCATGCACATAAATGTTTGTCTTGTGGGGAGATCGAATAATCGGTGGTCATTGCTAACTGTTCGACCACCGGATTCGTCAATCGTTTTACAATCATCATCATCAGGTCATTATAGTCTCCACTACAGGAGCACGACCCTCTCTCGTCCGTTCCAGACAGGAGGATTTGGCCTACACTCCCCACGCTGGCCAGACGGGTTGGTGAGACCTGATCGATGTTTTATAATGAATGTCCCTTAGTCGCCTTGTACGACATCCACGGGAAGAGACGGAGTGATTATATTCTAGTCTGCCGGAAAGCACATGGCCAATACAATTATAAGTATTTATAATACGATTAGTTATCAGTACAAGCTTTGCTTGCTTACGGACTAGACGGCAGAGTGTAATTTGTCCAGAAATACTTATTTAATGATAAGGTATCAAAATCGGCCACGTAGTTTAAAAGAACTTAAGCAGAGAAACAGACAGACTCTGCTTACTGATAACTATTGTGATTAATTTAGTACAGTAAATTATTTACGGAAAGCAATTGAAACGCCATTTATAGTATAAAAGTATATTTTATTACTTCCATAAAGAAGCAAGAAATATTTACATCACAGTTCAAAATGCATTATTCAAATAAAACCACATCTGATCTCTGAAGATACAGTACAAACAGCGAGGCAGCAGTTTGAAAGGTTTTCTGACCGAGTAATCGATGTGAGATGTGATGTGAAAATCAGGGATCGAAAAGGTTTGTAAAATACCGGTAAAGAACCGGTACTTAGGGGTTCTGATACCAGAACCCGAACCGGAACCGAAACCTAAATGTAGAACCTGGACCGAAACCTTTATTTTACAGGTTCCTCTTTAAATCCTGTCCGAACTTGAATTAAACATAGATCACGTACACGCGGCGCGTTACGCCGTCACGACGTAATCATTTTGGCACATTGCCGACCACACACGCGTTGCGTCAACATTTTTTAATTAAAATATTTAATAAATATTTTTATTTTTATTAAATATTTTAATAAAAAAAATGCCGTACCTATTCAATTCAGGTAGGTATAGTAATTAGTTACAAATTATAGTTATAAACTTTACAACTACTCGACTCATGAGTGTGAATGAATGAATAATGATGTGAAAGAGTGTAGGTTAGAGAAAAACATCGCTGGCGCGGCCACACCCGCTACCATCGCATCATCTCCTTCCTTTCTGGTTACCTCACTCACTCGCAGGAAAATAACAACCCTCAGGGGAATTGTTATTTGACTGCGGTATTCTGTGAGGTGGAGGTATATTCGACGAGTTCGGTGGTCGAATGGTTAGCAATGGCCACTTTGACTCCGAGGTCGCGGGTTCGATTCCCGCACAAGACAAACATTTGTGTGCATGAACATGTCTGTTTGCCTTGGTCTGGGTGTTTTCTATGTATTGTAAGTATGTATTCAAGTACATTTTCAGTTGTCTAGTACACAAGCTTTGCGCTTAATTTGGGACTAGATGGCGCTGTGTAAATTGTCCAGATATATATATTTATTTATTCCTCAGTCGGGTAGCCCTGATCCCTGATTCGATCCCTGATCGAAGGCTGTAAGAACGACGAAATATGCCAGACACGGTCGAACGTATCATTCCTTCTTAAGGAACCTTTAATTCGGTACCGGTATATTAGAACCTTTATTCAGAACCGGTTCCGGTGGAACCGGAACCCAACCGGAACCGAAACCGGAACCGTACCGAAAAAAGGAACCTTTTTACAAACCGAAATGAGGAACCGCAACCCAAATTTGTACCGGTTTTCAATCCCTGGTGAAAATTAGTGAGAGTAGGACGAAACGTGATACATTGTGTGTGGGGTGTAAGTGGTTCATCGACGTCTTTGAACTAAAGCCAACCTCATTCTACCTCACAGAATACCGCAGCCAGATAACAACTCTCTTGAGGCTCATTGTATTCCTGCGAGTGAGTGGTCACCAGAAGAGGAGTGAAGGCTGGCAACGGATCGGCGACCCCTTGATGTTGCTGATCTCCATGAGTGATTGGTTTCCATCTGTTTGCCCCCCTCTCGTATATATATATAAAAATACCTGAGAATAAGACGCAAAGTTATTGCCTCGCTGCGCGACTTGTAACTATATCATCTAGAACTAGGCATGGGTAACACTGCGACGAGTCGTTCTCAGTTGTCGACGCCGGTGACGCCATCGCCATCGACAATTGGGATTTTTCTGAAGATACCAGTTGCCGTCGGCGGCGACAACTACGATATATTTTTTAAATATCCCAGTTGACGTAGCGTAGTAGGAAACGTTACCGTAATAATCAAAAATAAACAGGTGTATTTTTTCTCTTTTCTCACTCGATAAATAATAAAATGGATAATTTTTTTTATGTTTTTCAAATATAAAATTAAACTTAAATAATAAAGCTGTTTAAGTTTACATGAATAAATTATAAAATCCTTTTGGCGTCTCGATTGGTATCTAAGTAAATTTTCTATTCCATTTACATTACTGTTCACATTTTATTCCTTGTTTTACTACAGGGGAATCAGTGTGGAAATCAACAATAAGTAGGTTCAAATCCACACTTCACACTTAGCAACAAATGAAAATAATACAGTTGGTGAACTGATGACGGTTTTTTTTTTTTTCATAAAGAGAACGCCGGTAACGCCACCACCGTCGACAACTGGAAACGACCGGCTGTCATACGTCGCGCAATTGCACCAACTAAGTTCACTGCTCTATATGTTGGTGCACTTTTTCAAAATGTGTTGGATCAAAGCACAAATGTCGACACCCCCGATCTCTCTCGCTCTCATTGATTATCTCACTCAGTCGTCGAGTCAATGAGCCACATAGTTCACATGTTGGGCGTTGTGTGTACTAGGAACTGAAGCAAGCAGAACATGCGCACTATGCAGCACATTTAGGAAGGAATACAGGAAGCCGGAAGGGCGCCAAGGCGCAATTTTGAGTTAACTAAATGAGTCGGCGCAGTATGCAACGCTGTAGATATAGGTAACGCAACGAGAGTTGACGCGAACGAAGTACTCACACAGATGCATTTCAGGCGCCTTGTAATGCGCGCAAGTGAGATGGTAAGCACTTTCTATCTCACTTGTACACATTGAAATGCCGGTTTTATGAGCACTGTGTTCGTCTCGATCCTCGCTGCGCGACCCGTAACACATTATAAATAATAGTACTACGTACAGTATGGCCACTCCCTGTCGCTCTCTCGTATCGACCTCACCAACTCTCTGAGACAAATCTGGAACAGTTTGTATGGCGCCGCACGCACACATGCTCACTTCGCTCCGTACAGAAGACATCGTTTATGTAATAACGAATGACGCGACATTTGTATGGAGTGACCGGGGTGTGACCGTACTGAGTTGACACATGTAAGGTCACTAAGTTACCCATGTCTATCTAGAACAAATTTTACACAACATAACAAACAAAATAATACACTTACCAATAAACTCACTTTGTCCAACTAATATTACTTCGATCACTGACCCTAAATATAGTAGTTAACTTAGACATTTATCACATAAATGTAATATATTTACAATTGGTTAGGTTTTGACTAACTTCAGCACACATCATACAACCCTGTCTCTTACACTAGCTATATCACGCAGCTTCGCTCGCGTGAGGGTTAGGCCACCCCAAGCCATATGCAATTATCACACTAATTATCAAAATCTGTTTACACAACAGTCACTTTACACATTACCACGAATATACACACCTATATAATTATATTAAATTATTAGTATTACTATTGAGAGGTAATTTAGTCAATACTCTATCCCATATATGCGCGGGCTTCTCTCTTACGAAATCACTTAATACTTTTTCACAGTCTTGAGATATTTGTTTCGGGCGCCAGTTGAGCAGCGCCAGTATGACTCTGTTCTGGTTGTGTTTACTGATGTACATCAGACTCATAAAGATCGCTTCTGCCATTTGTTGTGAAGCTGGAATGAAATAAACATATATTAAAGCCAGTCTCTTGATATGAACGGAATAGGCTATTTGACAATGTTCAAAAATTGTATAAATTATTTAACAATATCGTAAAGTACACAAAACTATAAAGATGTGCAAAATTTCATTGTAATATCCTTCCGTCCGTTTTATTTTAGAGTCGATCAAAGTTTGGCGGGAAAGACCATTTTAAAAGTATGAAATTATTCAAATATAATATTTCTTTTATTATGATACTAATTACATAAACGTAATATTTAACATAGCTGTCGTACAAATTTCTGATTTGCTGTATACAAATACAGACTTGTGACGTCATAACCTAATAGCCTAGTAGCCAGTAGTGTTGTATGGAGCGTTTTCGGGAAAGTCCAAAATTGATATTTTCAACTTAACATATCTCGAGAGATTTTTGTGCTATCAAAGTAATTATTTCACGTGTGGTTTTATTATTCCTTACATATAAAACCGAAAAAAGTTATTGTCGAGCTTGGTGGTCTAATGGTTAGCATGGCCACTTTGGCCCCTAGAGTTTAATACCCGCACAAAACAGATATTTGTGTCCATGAACATGTATGTTTGTCTTGGTCTGGGTGTTTTGTATGTATTTACAAAAAAAAATGTATCTATGTATTATAACAGTTATCTAGTACCCATAGTACACAAGCTTTGCTTAGTTTGGGACTAGATGGCCGTGTGTAATTTTGTAAAGGAATAATTGGTCCTAACTGAAAATCAGTGTCGACTCTGCTACAATTTTCGATTTTTATACTGAGTTGGAACCATTTTGCGACATTGCACAGTACTTTCAATTTTCTTATATAATAATTGTGTCTGTTTGACTTGTTTGTATAGTGCTGTGTAATGTGCAAATAAATGTTTTTCCTCTTCTTCTAATTATGTTACAATTTTTTCCCCTTTATACTACATCTGATGGTAAGCGTTTACGGTAGCCATTTAAACGCTCCGTTGGCCGTGTGGTTTCCGGCTGACTAGACTCACTCCATTTCTTCCTGTGGATGTCGTACAAGGCGACTAAGAAAAATACATTATAAAACATCGATCAGGCCTCCCCAACCCGTCTGGCCAGCGTGGGGAGTGTAGGCCAAATCCTCCTGTCTGGAATGGACGAGAGAGGGCCATGCTCCTGTAGTAAAGACTAAAGTGACCTGATGATGATGATATAAACGCTCGCAATACGAAACATCGCTCGCACGTTGCCACCTCGCTGCCGACGCAGCTACTCCTTCCTTACTGGTAATCTCACTCACTTGCAGGAACACAACAACTCTCAAGGGAATTATTATTTGAGTGCTGTATTCTGTAAGGTGGAAAAATACTTCCCCAGACAGGCAGCTTATAAATATAGCATTGTGCCCAACCTCTCTTTTGCCACCTCGTTAGTTGAACTGCAGGGTGCATCACGTGCAGGTGAGGTTGGCATCAAAGATGCTCCTGTTTGAGCATCTTTGAGCCAATTTGAGACAAACTGAAAACACTATAATAAAATTCAATAGAAGTGTTACTCGAAACTTAATGATTTTGATCATTCAAAATTTTGTTATTCCCATTGGTTATCTATATGCAACCTGTGAAGAAAATGTGAAATTAAAACTACTTACGATTTTGATGTGTCATGTCGAGAAGCTGATTAATGACTATTTCACAATGTACTTTCATGTCCACGGGATATGGTTTCATCAGCGGGCCCAGGAGAGAAATACAAAAGTGTTTTATTCTGGCATCTTCCTTCTCAATCATTGGTAGCAGCATATTAGTTACTATATTCTTCTGACACCATCGGGGCCCTTGACGTTTTGCAAGAACTAATAACGCTAATCTCACCACTTTCTTTTTATAAGGTGCTGAAAATTAAAAACATTTAGTAAGTATTTAGAATAATAGACATTAGTCATATTGCTCAATCAAGGGTTACCTTCGCGTGCCGCGATCCCATATGTGGTACAGTATGTTGGTACAGCGCTTGGTACAGAATTGACAGGTCGCAGAACGTGAGGGGTCAAATCAAAGTTATTACAAACCAAAACAATGTTTTCTTTATGCCACGTCATTGACCGGTGTATCAAGATAGGTGAATCAAGCATACGGCCCGTAAGATGTACAGCGGTTACCATAGCCTATAGACACTGGTAATAAATAAGTATTGCTCGTGTGTTGACACTCCCGCTTTTGTCTTCGATGCAAATTAATTTATTTCTTATGTAGATGAATTCTTGTTGCAAATTAATAAAAACTAAATAATAATAATAAAAATAAAGATCAGTACAAACAAATGGGTTAATACTTATTCAATTTATATTTTTCGACAATTCATCTACATAACAAATAAGTTCATTTGCATTTAAGCAAGGAATGATCCTTCCAAATATGATATATTAACCAGCTACTAAAAGATATGTAGCTTTTTATTCGTACTTTCTAATAGAGATGATGTTTGCCTTTACTTATTAAACAAAGTTTCCTTCAAAATCAACTAAAAAAAAAGTAAGTACTTACATTTTGTTTCTTTGATTGCATTTCTAAACATTTCCAATATCCTTGTTTCATTCCATTCTGACATTTTATAAGAATATTTGTGAAACAACATATTTCTAATATCTTGAACTCGGTGGAAGACATCTTCGCATTTGTAGAAATGCAAAAGATAAACTATACATAATACGAGAGGGCTTTGGGCTGAAATAAAAAAATCTGTATATGCATCTGAATAACATTGTCATGGAAAACGTAAAATAATTTAAGATCTTTCAGTTTAAATAAAATATAAATGCTTACCTATACCCATATGTGCCAAAGGTAAAATGTGCATCCACACATCTAATGTCTGTTTAATCAGAGCTATAGCTTTGAATTGTATGCAATACATGGCATTTAAAACGAAAATCCTCAGGCGCGTCCTCATATCGAAATATCTACAGGTTAGTGCATAAAAATGGGCTAAACTCTCAATCGTATCGAACTCTGGCGTACGATTTATTTTAAATAATATGTGCTCTATATGTTTCAAAATATAATTGACAATATCAATAGACGACCACAGCTGTTTCAGTTGGCTCATCACGTAAAGAAGAATTTTTTCAGCCTTTGTCATAGGCGGCGCCGGGGGTGAACTTACTTTAGCATACAATTCCAATTTTCGTTGAGGGTCTTGCAAGTATTTCATAAAACCCGCTAAAAAATTATTAACTTGCCAATCTTGTATCTGTTCTACCAAATTATTCATACCATTTTTGCATTCTTCTGGCGGTAATTCAATTATGTTTTTAATGCTATCCTCGATAGTTTTGCAAATACTATCAACAACGGAATCTGGTATCTTTTTAGGAGCTTTTATTACAGAATGATACTTTTCAATCATGTGACATAAAATACCATCTTTATGATTATTAGATACAGTAGAATTTGTTTCTTGAACTGATCTTTTTCGTGTTTCTTGTGAAGGTGTGTCTACAGAAACATTATCTGTAAATAAATCCATGTCATTGTAATTTAGAATATCGTTATGTTCCACTTTCTTTTCCATTGCTACTGGTTTTAACTGCTTTTCTGATGGTATGCTATTTGTTTCCTCAACCACATTAACTTGTACGTTATCAGCTAGTAAATTTATATCATTAGATCTAATGCAATTGAGCTCCGATTTATCATTCGCATCTAATGACTCCTTACAAGGTACAGTTTCCATGTCATCCATAACACATGGTTCTATATTAATTTCATTATTTGAAGTTTTAGTTATTTTATTATTTTCGGTGATTGATAGGCGTGTGGAACTACGTAAAGTTCTTTTACATTGTACGACTTCATCATCATTTGACGCTGTACGTTTCAGACGTTTTTTGGCTTGTAGTGGTGATACGCATTTAATTTCTTTATTTGTAGCTTCTACTTGATTCTGTATTTTAGGGTCCGCAATTTGAGTTTTATCAGCACACTTACTACGACTTCGTGTCGTAATGAGATTGTTGGTGGCTTCTGGTTGTGTTCTTTGGTTTTCAATTTCAACAGTTTGGCGAGTCTTACGTTTAAGACTTTTGTTTCTTTTTTTAACTCGATCTACGTTAATTTGTTCATCTTTACAGTTAATATTTGTTGCCTTATTATTTAATTCAGACATGACCCTGACTGCATTCTCATATATAGTTTTATCATTCAGTGAAGCTGAGGAGTCATTTGCTGTCACTTTTTTATTATTTAAAAGCGTTGGAGCATTATTTCCCTTTATAAGCTCTTTTTTAGTAAGCAACAACTGATTCGATCTAGTCCGAGCTTTTTCATTTCCTAATTTAAAATTCCTTTTAATTTTAGACTTAGGTACCATCTTTTTCCTAAATTTGTCGAGTTTGGTCAGTTTTCTTTTAGGTTTACGAGCAACTAATTGTTCAGAGAGATTGTCACGTTGATCGGGTACTAATTCTGGCGAGTGACTGACATTCAAATTATCATCGCAATCGGATTCTTCATCTCCCGTAGTTTCAAAAAGCAATCTACTCCGTACTGAAGAATATTGTTCACTTTCTTTACTATTGCATGAAAGAAACATTGTTTCTTCCTCATCCAGAGTAATTGTCGAGATGTTTGTTGAGAGAGTTGAGTTGATGAGAGAAGTGGGTGTTTCAACATCATTATCTTCATAATCTATTTCGTGATCAGAACTCACTGCCCTTTCATTTACATTATTTTCATGTGAATTTAAGGGAATTTCTTCACTTTCTACATTAATTCTTGTAAACATTGGCAAATCTTCTGTAACTGTACTTCGTAATTGAAAGTTACCAATGTTATTTTCCTTGCTTTGACTTGATATTTTTTCGCTTGGTTTTGAACTTGTGACACATCCTTGAGCCTGACTTTTCTCTTGAGGCAATAGTCGATTGAAATTATTTATACGATTAAGTAATTCTTTATGAAATTCATCAATGGATTCACATCGACATTGAATATCCGTCTGACAACTAACAGAAACCTGTAGTATTTCCGGCCCGCTGCTTTCTAAAGGCGTTTTCGGAAGCGGTGTAATTAATTGACTGGTGAATCGCATTGAACTCAAAATCCTTTCTATTTCACAATCTCTACTAGATTCATCTTCAAAATTTTTCCTACTGTTAACTTGTAAGCATTCTTTCTGGAGACGTCTTTCAGGTATTACATCAATATTCTGTTGTTCAGTAATATCAATATTTGCAGGACTAGTTGGTAACCCAATAGTATTCTTATGGTTTTTACCAAGAACAATCGTAGAGACGTCATTTTCGTCAAAGTTAATTGGACTTGTAGACACAGTAGCCGTTAAAGGTGCTGCTTTATCAATTGTAATAATGGGGATAGAACGCGTACCAAAATCAATAGGACTAGTAGCCACATGACACCTTCCAGAAACCTTGTCTGTATTAGTAGCAACATCTACTTTGCTCAGTACTGTTTTGTTTCTATTTTCTGAACTTATTTGATTATCATTTGGAAAGTATTCAGGACTATGGAAACATTTTTCATTATCAGAAAAAGCAAGAGACGAACCTCGACCTGTGTCGGCGCTGGTTATTTCGTTACTACAGTCGGAAAATCTATCATTATCATCTTGGCTATACTTTGCATCACCTGAAACAATTAAGTTACAAACAATGTAACTGCTGCAGTCAGGGATCGAAAAGGTTTGTAAAATACCGGTAAAGAACCGGTACTTAGGGGTTCTGATACCAGAACCCGAACCGGAACCGAAACCTAAATGTAGAACCTGGACCGAAACCTTTATTTTACAGGTTCCTCTTTAAATCTTGTCCGAACTTGAATTAAACATAGATCACGTACACGCGGCGCGTTACGCCGTCACGACGTAATCATTTTGGCACATTGCTGACCACACACGCGTTGCGTCAACATTTTTTAATTAAAATATTTAATAAATATTTTTATTTTTAATAAATATTTTAATAAAAAAAATGCCGTACCTATTAAATTTAAGTAGGTATAGTAATTAGTTACAAATTATAGATATAAACTTTACAACTACTCGACTCATGAGTGTGAATGAATGAATAATGATGTGAAAGAGTGTAGGTTAGAGAAAAACATCGCTGGCGCGGCCACACCCGCTACCATCGCATCATCTCCTTCCTTTCTGGTTACCTCACTCACTCGAAGGAAAATAACAACCCTCAGGGGAATTGTTATTTGGCTGCGGTATTCTGTGAGGTGGAGGTATATTCGACGAGTTCGGTGGTCGAATGGTTAGCAATGGCCACTTTGACTCGGAGGTCGCGGGTTCGATTCCCGCACAAGACAAACATTTGTGTGCATGAACATGTCTGTTTGTCTTGGTCTGGGTGTTTTCTATGTATTGTAAGTATGTATTCAAGTATATTTTCAGTTGTCTAGTACACAAGCTTTGCGCTTAATTTGGGACTAGATGGCGCTGTGTAAATTGTCCAGATATATATATTTATTTATTCCTCAGTCGGGTAGCCCTGATCCCTGATTCGATCCCTGATCGAATGATCAGGTCATGTCAGCTGTAAGAACGAAGAAATATGCCAGACACGGTCGAACGTATCCCTCCTTCTTAAGGAACCTTTAATTCGGTACCGGTATATTAGAACCTTTATTCAGAACCGGTTCCGGTGGAACCGGAACCCAACCGGAACCGAAACCGGAACCGTACCGAAAAGAGGGACCTTTTTACAAACCGAAATGAGGAACCGGAACCCAAATTTGTACCGGTTTTCAATCCCTGGCTGCAGTATTAATATGAATAATCTATACATATAATAAAATTCTAACTGACCAATGACTTTGGCGTGATTATGAAAAAATCATAGCAATAGAATCCTATTTAGATTTTTTTCTGTATCTATGCAATAAAATTATTTTTAGAATTTAAGGATATTTGCCAAAACAAATCTTTTTAGAAATTTGTCTGTCTGTATATATATTTCTACGCGCATCATGCTAAAACTGCTGCACGAAATTTAATGGGGTTTCAGTTGTAATATCGGAGGTCTAACTTAAAATCTGGCGTACGTTTTATCTTGATATGGCTAATGGGAGTTATTAATAATAATTGTTTATTGTTTATATAAACGTGGTTCTAAGTCCACGCGGACGAAGTTGCGGGCGGCCGCTAGCAATCTAATAAAATATTAACTACGTGGTTAAAGAAAAAACCCAGGGAAGTACTATTCAGCGTGGCAAAAGATTGGCAGAGGCGACGCTTTGCTTAGTCAATCTTCTGGATATACAATATATAAAAGCCATATCTATACTAATAATAAAGCGGTAAACTTTGTATGTTCGTGAGGTTATAGGGAGTAAATCTCTGGACCTACTGAACCGATTTTGAAAATGCTATATATTTTGACGAGCTCGGTGGTCGAATGGTTAGCAATGGCCACTTTGACTCTGAGGTCGCGTGTTCGATCCCCGCACAAGACAAACATTTGTGTGCATGAACATGTATATTTGTCTTGGTCTGGGTGTTTTCTATGTGTTTTAAGTATGTATTTACAGAACAAAATGTATTTAAGTACATTTATCAGTTGTCTAGTACCCATAACACAAGCTTTGCGCTTAATTTGGGACTAGATGGCGCTGTGTAAATTGTCCAGAAATATTTATTTATAGGATATATATTTTCCCGAAAAGTGAAGACTTTTCGTAGAAATGCTTTACCGCTCAACGAAGTAAGCACGGGTCAGCAAGTTAGTATATAACTAGCGGCCTGCCCTGGCTTCACCCGTGGGATTTTCACCTTTATTGCAACATTTTTCATTGGTCATACCATGATGTTATTTCCTTTCTCGATAAATGGGCTGTCCAACACTAAAATATTTTTTCAATTCAAACTTCTTGAGATTAGCACGTTCAACCAACAAGCAAACTCTTCATGTTTAATATTACTATAGATAGGATACTTACATGGCTTCCTTGAGGTATTCAGACCCACGACTAATTCACTAGGAATCCCCACCGACAAAGACTTGAACTGCAAAAAAAATGCCACATGTTTAATTATATTTATTGTCTATCGACATCATCATCAGCCTGTATAAACTAACAAAACTGTTGTAACTATTGGAACAGAATATTCCGTTGCTTCTATATTATACCTATATATTTGGGGTGTAAGTAGCTCATGGGGTGTAAGTGGTTCATCAACATCTTTTAACCTTTTAGCCAACCTCACCTGTGCGTGTTGCACTGTACGTACTGTATTTTTAAGCTGTCCCACTGGGGAAGTACTTCCACCTCACAGAATACCGCAGCCCTTGAATAACAATTCCCTTGAGGGTTGTTATGTTCCTACGAGTGGGTGAGGTCACCAAAAAGAAAGAAAGGAAGGAGTATAGGCTGGTAACGGATCGGCGACCCCTTGGTGTTGCTGATCTCCATGGGGTGTAGTGATTGCATCCATCCATCAATTCCATCAGGTGAATCACATGCTCGTTTATCCCATCTCATATAAAAAAACCACAAGTACCAGTTGATGCAGAAATCTGCAACTGGCTCCATAGAAAAGAAATATTGATAACAGTTTAGAAAAAAATACCTTATCATCGGAAATATCCTCAATACTAGACGATGACATCATTGTATCTTCGAATATATCTGCCTCTCTGTTATCTTCATCAGAGTCATCATTGTTATTGTTTTTAAAGTATTTTTCATATTTCTTCAGCAATGTTTTGTATTTCGTCTTAAGTTTTTCTGAAATTATAAATAAAATTCAAGAACTTGAAGGGTGTTGAGTTATCATTTTGGGGTGTAAGTGGTTCATCAAGATCTTTGAACCAAAGCCAACTTCACCTGCATGTGGTACACTATGTATATAAGTAATATATCAGTTATCTAGTACCCATAGTACAAACTTTGCTTAGTTTGGGACAAGATGGCCGTGTGCAATTTGTCCAGGAATGTTTAATTATTTATCAAATACTAAATTCAAATAAATTTATTTGCAATAAATAGGGTAACATTTAAACAGATGTTATTTAAAACAAATCACCAGCCTATTTAGCCATTATAAATAGCATGCAAATTTAACAAATTTTAGCCTAATTAAAAATATTTAGAATTGATCAATTATTATTAAATTTGTCAATAATCAAATCATGCATCACTATCGCAGTCTATTAATTAAATATCATTGTTCATTACCTTTTTTAATTATCGTTCCTAATGTGCATAGGTCTTGGATGAGAAGCTTATTCTGTTTTTTGATAGACTCATTTATTTCACTTTTAACATTGACTTTATCATAGTGTTTTTCTGTTTTATTGTTTTCCTTGATTGCCTCCTGCTCTTTGACAAATGCCTGCAAAATAAATTCATATAATTTAAGTAAGTATTATGAAGCAATAGTGTATGTTTATAGCAGTGGTTCCCAAACTTTTTTGTTCGCAGACCACTACGAGATTTTAGCTGTCATGTAAATCCATTATTTTGTAACTCAAGATTTGGGTATTTTGTATAATAGTGATCAATCTCTTTCATTATAAGTTTGTATCACGGACCATAATTTACCTCATGGACCACTGGTGATCTGCGGACCACTGGTTGGGAACCTTTGCTTTATAGCATTACAACCATGTAAATTGATTATTAACTTTAATTTACTACATTGTAGTATGTATTTATAAAAAGAAATAAAGGTAACAAGTGCCCAAGCTTTGCTTAGTTTGGGACTAGATGGCAGTATGTAATTTGTCCGGGAATATTTATTTATATATATTTCTTAAATTTACATATATATGTTGACGAGCTCGGTGGCGTAGCGGTCAAGGACGCGGCTTCGACACCAACGCTCGTGGGTTCGATTCCCACACGGGAGAAACATTTGTGTGCATGAACATGTCTGTTTGTCTTGGTCTGGGTGTTTTCTATGTATCATAAGTATGTATTTATATATATAAGATCATTAATTAACACATCTTTTACATATATAGATTAGAGATATGTCTATTACTGCACTGTATCAACAACATAACTACTGTGTAAACAAATGGTTTTTAACGGGTGTAAAACGAAACCTAATATGTATAAAGTAGCAATTTTTCTTTTTTGTTTTGAGATGCTGATATGGGTTTATTTACAAAAAAAAATTAAGTCGAATTCACTGGAAAACACAACTAAAACCTCATCTGTCCTTGAATTTAATGAAAATCGTAATATAATAAATATATTCCTAAGTTTTACATGTTTACTGTACCATAATAAATATTGCTAAAATACTCTGACATACCTACTTAAAGGTTCCATAGCTTAATTATGCAAATTTTCTAAAATAACACCACAAATACAAAACTAAAATAAATGCAATTTAATTTCAGGACTCCTGACAAACATCAATTATAACAGGAATTAGTGTAAGTTATTGGTCGGTTTGATAGTGTGAAATGAAGCATCGGTCTACAGTTAGTCTTAAAGGGTAGAGATAGTAGGTAGACCAAAATATTTATTTTTCGCATTTTCTGCCACATATATATAAGGGTATCTTGCTTGCCCCAGTGTGCATTGTTTAGTTCTCCATGGTATGTACTCTTAAGTTACAGCAGCGTCTTATAAGTAGTCATATCAACTACATACCTCCAGTTGTTTTATATGAGATTGTAGAGCTCCATTCTGACTCTCCAAATGATCATATCTTTCTTTTATTTCTTGATTTTGAATTTGCAAAATTTTTGCATCCTTGAAATAAAATAAATATATTATTATACATTATGATATATCTAAAAGCACTTTTACATTCATTGTATTACTTCCATAAAATCATAAAATTAATTCAGCTAATAAGTAACACAACATTCATTGACTGTTGGGCGGTACGAAGTTCGCCGGGTCAGCTAGTATTTTTATAATTTTTAGTTTGAGGGTCCCATCAGCATGGACAAACTTTAAAATTATCATTTAGCTGTAATTTCTTTTCCCAATTCACTGTCTCATTTTTTTTAATCTATGAGAAGATTCATTGGATCTTCTTTAAAAATGAAAAAAAAGATTTTAAAAAATGGGACAGCAATCAAGCATGTTTTTAAACACCAGTGCGAATGCTCAGAACAATTGATTGCTCACCGTAACGCGCTCAGAACAATTGCTCGGAGTATTTACTGCAGAAACAATATTGGCTTAATATGAGCTTATGACGCTCGTTTTCATTGAATGAATGAGCAAGCAAATGATCAATCAGCAAGCCCCACCAATCATCACTAAACACATGTGTTCTCTAGTGAATGAAGTGAAAACCAGCTTTTGAAATGAGAGAGGGAGATAATTACGTCAATTGGCTAGAAATAAAAAATTGTAACATTACAAAAAAGAAATATATAATGGGAAATTTGACTTACTGTTTCTAACTTGGAACATTTATCGAGGGCATTTTTGTATTGTATGCAAGCTTCTTGATATCCCTGCTTCGTGACAAACAGTGCCTTTTCTTTTTGATGCAGCATATCCTTTACTTGATAACATTGTCTCATAAGAGTACTAGAAAAAAAAACAAAGGCTTTGGGTGATCTTACAAATTTCTTACAGTATTTGACATAATGTTTAAATAAGTTACTTGCAAAATCAAAATTCAGAGGGTGGAAAGAAAGAGAGAGTCATGGAGGAAATCTCCTATGAACATCACTACATAGTATAAAACAAAGTCGCTTTCTCTGTCCCTATGTCCCTTTGTATGCTTAAATCTTTGAAACTACGCAACGGATTATGATGCGGTTTTTTTTAATAGATAGAGTGATTCAACTGGAAAGTTTATATGTATAATATATGCATAACATAGTAGAAAAACACTGATAATTTAGAGGTTTCTAATGTGATGTCTTAAATAAACACATTTTATTGCTCTTTCATTGCAAACGCTGGCTGAACCCAACGAGATAGATCAAAATAATGTAGTACAGTATTGTTCACCTTAAAATGGTCTACAAAAAAGTTCGCGATGGTATATGTCTATCTCTTAGTGGTAACACACAATAACCGTTATTTTATCCTTTGCTTTTTACAAGAAATAATGCCTTATTTACGAAGCGATTTTAAGCAATACAGAATTAATCCTTATCCAATTAAGTACCATAAATACTTTGCGCATTTAATATAGATCAATATGGCCCTTCACAGCATGTAATTTAAATGAATAGTTTAGAAGATATTACACATTTAAAATGCAGGGACATAACGGCTGTGGCGGTACCGGCCGCGGAGCCGGCGGCGTGTGCCTATAACTGGGGAAGGACTGGATAGGACAAAGCGCAAAGACCTTCTGTAGTACATTTAGTATCAGCATTGCACCCGTGCGAAGCCGGGGCGGGTCGCTAGTTCAAATATAAATCAATTCAACAGTTTATTAAAGATGTGTGAAATGTAAAAAATAATCAGAAACTTAATCATTTCATAAAAAACAAAGAAAAATTTAAAACATAATTTTATCCTGTAATTTCAATTACTTTTAACATCTTATGCTGTGAAATGTGTACATGTATAAATGATATTTATAAGAATATAAAATGTTTAATTTACATATTTCTTGCGTTTATGAAAAACGCACACATACACATTAATCACACATGGCAAAAAGTGATGATTGAAGCATCACAGATCCAGCACTTTGACGAACTGGAGAAACATTCTATAAGTATGGTTGTTAATCCACTCTATTTGTCAATATTCCGGATGTCCGAGCTCAGTCTTGTCAAATGGTCTATACATTTGCATATCTAGTCATGTGGTTCGCTTCTTCGGTCTATCAAAACACATTTGACAGGTAAGTGAGCAAAAAGTTGAAAAAATAATTTCATGTCTTGGCTAATGATGTATTTCCAGACATAAAAATGATGTAAAAACTTACTCATTTGATATTGCGTTCTGCTTTAAAAATAAAATAGCTTTATGTGCTTTATGTTCTTTCTCAATTTTATTTTCATCCTGAAAAAATAAATCATACACCTTAGTTCATCCACTACAAGCAAAATGTGGAAAATAGAAACAGACATAACATGGTACAGTAAGTATGAATAACATAAATATAATACACAACATGTTGTGGTTATATAAATTACAAAATATTATCCTATCGTAATACATATCAACTCATCCGTAGAATAAAGTCCAATCTGTATTGTCAGTATTTCAGATTCGTGTCTTTTATAAGGAGCTAATGTCAAATCAAATGTTATTTGATTCTAAATATCAAAAGATAAATGAGATAATTAAAGAAATAAAAAAAGAGATAATAAAATTATAAAAACATATTTGTGAAGAATTCCATTTTCTCATCTACTCCAGCTAGCGTAACATGCGCTTGTTCCATGATCAAATTGAACTCTGTTCTAAAATTCTCGAAAGAGACTGCAATGTTTTGCTAACAAATTTGGTAAAACAAACTAACATGTTTTGTTATATTTCGGAGGATTTGTAATTTTTTTATAAATAAACAAACTAACATGTTTTGTTCGTTTGTTTTGTTTTTTTTTTTTTTTGGAGCAGGAGACCCGCCTTGCACAAATAGACATGATGAACCGCTTTTTTAAACATTTTTGATAGAGCGACTGTTTGGCGGAAGAATCTCAGCAAATGACATTAATTAAACCAATTACATACAGATTTTTAGGTGCATTGGGCTACGACTGTCCTTTTGTATTAATATTTCAACAAAAGTTTTCTTTTCTACATTAGTGATTTTTCAACAGTCTCAGTTTCTTTTGTTTGTTATTTTAAACAATAATTAGGTTAAAAAAAATGAGTAGCATTCACGAGAAGAAATGTTTTTAAAATTGATTCCTTGTTGTTTTAAATCAAATAACAATTTGCAAAAGAAGACAAACACGCTGTAAAAGTAGAAATATCAAAAAAGCGTGCTATATCATGTAAACATATTTTGTTGGGACCCTGAAATATGTACTATTCGAAACCTTTAGCCGATTCGTATAAATAATAAACAAGGCTTCAAAATCAGTCAAATCAATATTTTAATCACTATATAAAATAAAAAATAGATACAGTCGGCATAGAGAAAAAGCATAACCTCTTCACTTACCGTACATTTGGATGCTTGATGTGTAGTTTGCTGGAGTAAGAGATCTAAATCAAAATTGAAAACAGTATCTTCATACGATGAAGCCATTGCTGTTATTATTTGCTACAAGATTACTTATAGTTCGAATGTAATTCGGCCATTCTTTACTTGATTGACAGAACCCGGCGCGCCAGCTAAAATAATCGATGGAGTTGTTCTGTCTGTCTGTCATGTCTTAATCAGTGTGACCATCTCCATCAGCATGAAAATCTACACTCGTGCTATTAGGTCGGCCAGAAACTACCAAACCGGCCAAAGCGTACCTAACAAAAAATGTTAAAATATTGCCTACATTAAAATGAACTAAAATTAATAAATAAAACATCACATTGCGTTACAGAGTTGCTTAAACCTATTATCACTTTCGAATAAATTACACGAATATAAATTTGAATTTTATTTGTTATCAAAAAACAAACTAGGTTAGGTTACCTTTTATAATGTTTATAATGACTAGATAAAATTGTCAATTTTTTTTTTGCAATTTCCCCATCATGATTCATCAGGGAGTGCAGTACTTATACTGTGATGTGGGTATTAATTTTATCGGCTGTAATTTAATCAGTTTACCAATTTGATGCGGTGAAAAAAAACGAGTGTACTTTAAACCACATGACTGAAATAAAACATCTTTAGCTCTACATTAACTTATAGTCTTGAGTAGTACATGTACGATGTACTAATAGGTGACGGTACTTGACACTGTACTAAAAGAAACGTTACCGAACGAGAACTCTTATTCGGACTAATCGGACTATTCGTACAGTGTACTAGGTTATCCAAGCCCGAAACACTTGTCTGTCTGTGGTCTGTCCGAGAGACAAAGATTAAAGTAAAGCGTCTCGCAATGTTATCGTAAGAGTAAGCGAGATAGGAGGTAAGCGGCCTGCACTGGTATAAATCGCTTTCAGCGCCGTGTGTTTTATTCATATAAAATCTTTTAGAGCGCTGTATAGTATAGTGCTTGTAATAACCAAATTTACATTGATCACATGGTATATTGTCGGCTACATTTCTGTGTATTAATAGGTACTAATAGTACTATTAAGGTGTACTAGTCACGTACTAGTACATTAATCGAACTGTACTATTAGAGTGCGCACTTAGGAGTGTCCGATTAAGCACAAGACTATTAACTTATATCTCCCTCTCAACTTCCGTTCGCCTCTTTCGATACGATACTTTCTGTCACCATTGTCATGTTTGTTCAGTGTTACTACCTCCTGATATGGATTTTCTCCCAGAAGCTCATGTAATGCCAAGTCAGAAGAATCACGAATGTATTGAGAAATAACCCTAATTATACGAATAGACACACTACAAGTTGATAGACAGAGAGAGAAAGAGAGAGAGAGAGAGAAGATAGCTCTTGTAGCTCAAGAAATCTTTTAGACAAATATTTATTTATTTTTCGTATTAAATATTATTGCTTCCTTACAGCTAGGTATAAATAAAATAAATATTTTCAAATAAAACATTTACATAAAAGAGAGAAAGCAAAAAAATGGAAAATTTAAATATCTATTTAATAAGGTTTTTTGGCAAATAAAATAAAGTTTAAGTATTCATAAAAGGAAAAAGCAATCCAAATGGAAATGAAATAGGAAGAAATCGATGTTGCCCGCTAAGCGATATCGGCTATAGTTCAATCAGCTATGGGTTATTTTTGTTGAATTTATAGATATAAAAGTTTGAAGTGCTCGGTCCTCTTTTATAACGTTCTTGGGTAAAATTATCATATTGCTCTCCTGCTTGTACAGGTACTTTCGAAATATTCTACAAAACATCGAGATAAAGAGGTGTGGCCATACATTAGAAGGTACAAAACAGATCTAAGATTTTTCGCTAACACACTTGCAGGAGACACCCCACCGGCTGTAAGGTGAAATATAGTGCGACTGAAAAAACTTAGGATTTAACCGTTGCCCCTCCCCTTATATGCCATATTGCTGTCTCTCACATTGCTAAGAGGGGAAGTCAAATTCCAAAAGCTTCCTACTCCTACTAATTTCTTCTGATTAAATTTGTTATGAGTTCCAAGGCAGCCGTAGTTTTAACCCCGGGACTGCAATGGACTTCATTGTTCATTGCCTGTTTTGGCGGTCGCCGCTGTTAATCCTGGCTACACAGGAGACACAGTGGTGGGAATATGTGGTGGGCCAAAAGATTAAAAAAAAAGTCGCCCCTCAAAATAAAAGTGCGTGTTGGACCCCCTCCAACTTTCTTTTAGTAGGTAATAGGCCTGTAAACAAAGTTCTAAATGTTGTAGAATTACAACGTGTTGAGAGGGGTTTCCCTTCAGGGTTGATTCACTATCTCCTTTTGGGAACACACTATCTAAATTGTTATTAAAAACTTTATCTTCTCATAATAAAATATATTTCATCAAAATAAAACTTAAAACAATAAAACCACAATCTACCACATATTTTTCCTTATTCTTCTTGACAACTTCGTTTCAACTAAATTTTCTCAAACCCCAAACAAAATACATTCTCTTATTTAAATTCAAATTCCTACAATGTCACTATGTTTTTTCAGCCATCAATAAAACCATAAACAATAAAACTAATTCTCCAACATCCCCTCTTAAATTAATATTACCTAACTTATTAAATCCCATACACATATTCCCCACTTAACAAATCTATCTAAATAAATATAACCCCATAAATATTAATTTAAAATAATTCTACCTAAACAACCTTAATATATAAATTTCAAATTAATCAATCAAAACAACCTTAAAACTAAATTTCCAATTAATCAGCCAAACAACCTTAACCTATCATTATATCTATAACATTACAATAAATCACTTCACTATGTTCATTTTTAATTAAGTGTCACTAACTATATATTTCCTTAGTCTTAAAAACTTTGTTCTGTCTAATCCTTTTGTCAATATGTCTGCATAATTTGAATTTGTTGGACAGTAGAATATCTCAATTTTATTTTCTTGAATTTTTTCTTTAATAAAGTGAAATCTAACGTCTATATGTTTACTTCTTCTATTCAAGATTCCATTTTTAATTAATACAATAGCCGACTGATTATCAACAAATAGTTCCGTTTTTGGTATTTTACCAGTTATTTCATGAATTAATTTTTGAACGTATAATAGATCTTTAATGCATTCGGCAGCTGAGATGTATTCTGCCTCTGTACTGGACAGAGCAGTCACGGACTGTTTACGCGAACACCAATGAATAGGTCCACCACTGTACAGGATGACAAAGCCAGTCGTACTTTTCCTAGTATCAGGATCACCGGCAAAGTCTGCATCACAATACGCTCTCAAAGTTAAATCATTCCCTCTCAAATAAGTAATGCCATTCGAAACAGAGCTTTTTAAATACCTAAACAAATTTTTGATATTTAGAAAATCATTTAAGTTAGGATTCTCTTGAAATCGACTACAATACCCAACATGAAAAGCAAGATCTAAACGAGTTTTATTCACTAAATATAATAAAGAACCTATAAATGTCCTATAACGATGCACATCATCAATACTCCCTTTCCCCTCTTGATGTGTATCGATCAAAATATCCGGATAAACACTTGGTTTCAAATTCTCATAATTATATTTATTAATTAATAATTCTACATATGTCTTTTGATATATTTTTACAAAATTATCTCTAACGTCTATATCAATACCAAGAAACTTTTCAACTTTATCAAACTTTCTCATTTCAAATTCTTTTTCTAATTTTATTATTATATTATTTAATTCTAAAATATTATTTCCGATTAAAACTCCGTCATCAACATAAATTGCTAAATATATTTCTTTCTCTTTACAGAAAAACAAACAAGGATCTAATTTTAATTGTATAAAACCTAACTTTTTTAAATATTCGGTTATCCTCTTGTTCCACATAAGTTGTGCTTGTTTCAGTCCATATAAACTCTTCTTTAATTTACAAATTTTATTCTTACTATTTTCAATATTATAGCCTGTTGGTATTTCCATAAAAATTTCTTCTTCCAAATCTCCATATAAAAATGCTGTCTTCACATCAAATTGCTTCATCTTGTATCCTCTTTGAGCCGCAATTGCCAACAGTAAACGTATACTTGTAGTATTAACCACTGGACTATATGTTTCTTTATAATCAATATTATATTTCTGTAAGAAACCTCTTGCTACTAATCTAGCTTTATATTTTCCACCTGGTTTAATTGTAAAAATCCATTTACTTGTAATTATTTTTCTATTTTCTGCTTCTGACTTATTTACAATAACCCATGTCTTATTCTTTTCCAAAGAATCTTTTTCTTCATCAATGGCCTTTTGCCATAACAACTTCTCATCACCTTTAATTGCTTCACCATAAGTTAAAAACGAACTTTCTAAATCATAATCTTTCAATCTCTCTGGTAATCTTCTCTCTCTTTTAGGCAAAATTCTTCTAGGAATTTGTTCATTAATTATTTCATTTGCATCTTCAAATAGTTCATCATCTTCATCTTCATTTTCTTGAACATTTTCATTTAAAATCTCTGGCTCCACTATTTCATTTACACAAACACCATTATCTTCTTCACTATTATTATTATTTAAAACCTCATCATTATTCTTTAAACTTTCTTCATTATTATTTAAAAATTCTTCATCATTATTAACCGCACTAATTCCATCACAATTTTCTAAATTATAATCATCGACAATATCTATCACTTGTGTATTCCCATCACTATTCGACCCTGCATGACTATATCTATAATTTCCCCTCTCAAAGTGAGAATCACTATCCACCGAACACTCATTAACATTTTCATCAGAAAAAATTCTATATAAATCCATCATGTTATCACTCGAATTATATTCTTCTAAAAATTCAGTAACTTTTGTTTTATTATTATCAAATTTCACATCTCTAGAATAATGTATTTTTAAATTAATTGGATCCCAAATCTTATAACCGTTATTCGTATAACCAATTAATAAACCCTTATTGCACCTTGAATCTAATTTACTAACATTAGGTTTATTATTTTTAAAATAAGCCAAAGAACCGAAAATATTTAAATGTTCTAAATTTGGAATTCTGTTGAACCACATTTCAGCCGGCGTTCTACTATTAATTCTATTCGAGCACCTATTAGTTAAATATGCTGCAGTAAGTACCGCTTCACCCCATAATTGTTTTGGTAAACTCATATCAAATAGTAACGCTCTAGTCTTTTCCATAATTGTTCTATTTAATCGCTCAGATTTCCCATTAAGTTGGGGTGTATATGGTATATTATAATCTATTTGAATTCCCCTTTCTTCAAAAAATTTCTTTAATCTATTACTAGAGTATTCTCCCCCATTATCGCATCTAAAAGTTTTAATTTTAGTATTAAAATGATTTTCTGCCACATTAATATAATTAATTATTTTAGAATATGCTTCATCTTTTCTTTTAATGAGAAAAACTTTCATAAAGTGTGTGTAATCATCTAAAAATGTAATAAAATATTTATATCCATCAAAAGTTGGAACCCCTATTGGCCCACAGATGTCGCTGTGAACAATTTCTAATGGCTTTGTAGCCCTATGACGTTCTGTTTTGAAAGGTTTTCTACATAACTTGGATTGCGTGCAGACTTCGCAGATGTCCAAACTATCTTTAATATCAAGATTAATACCACGTACTAAGCCTTTAGTATTATTAATCGAGGAATGTCCTAATGCTCTATGCCAAAATTCCTCTTTTGATATTCTAGAAAAGTTGACTGACCTTGAATTTCCTATGTGGTTAACATATTCAATAGGAATTCTTACGTAGTACAGGTCGTCACTGCCCCTGGTCGCAGTAAGAAAGCAGACCCCATCATCGTAGACCTTACATTGGTTTCTGAAAAATTTAATTTCATAATTATAATCTGTCAGCTTCGGTATTGAAATAATATTTTTTATCATTTTTGGAACATATAGAACATCACTGAAGGTCCAATTGTTATTTCTACTGTACAGTTTTCCTACTTTATTAACAGTATGTATGTTACCATCAGCTGTTGCTATTCTATATTGTTTATTGCTTAAATTTTGTAAATATTTATCATTATTAATTATATGGTTACTTGCTCCAGAATCCATTATAAATTCAACTATTTCATGTGAACTGAATGTTAAAGATTTGACATTACTTACAGTACTTGATCCTCTATCTAAGCAGTATTTTGTATAATGTGAGTCATTCTTACAAATACTACAGTTATTTTCTTCTTTGCAAGCTGTATGTTTATGTCCAATTCTTAAACATTTAAAACATTGTAGTGCATTTCCCTTGTATTCCATCCTGTTATGTGTATTTCTGTTTCTGCAAAATTTAGCAACATGTCCTTTCTTGCCACAGTTGTAACAGTCTTTAATATAAAATGTGTTGGCAGTTGTTTCACTTTCATCATTCTCCTTTCTGTCTTGATGATTTACCTCCACTAATATTCTTGAAATCAAATTATCTAAATTCCTATCTTGTTTTCCAGTTGATTGCCACGCCGTTCGAAAGTAGTCAAATTTTGTAGGTAAACAGCTTAATATTTTTGATATGACTTGCTGGTCTTCCATTTGAAAATCAAGGCTCCTAATTTTTGTTACTTTATTTTGCAGTTTACTAATGTCATTCATTATGTTTTCTGTAATTTTGAAATTATAAAAGTCTTCCAATAAAGTGCAAATCTGTGTTTCTTTATTTCCCAAAAATAAATTATCTAATTTTGTAATCATATCCTTAGCGGTATCACATTCTATAATATGATTAATATATTTGTCGTGCAAACTATTAATAATTAGGTATTTTGCTTTATTGTCTTTCTTTGTACATACCTTTTCTTTTGATTCGGCAGTCAAAACATCATGCAAATCTTTAGCGTGTAAAAGAATAAGCATCTTTTTCTTCCATATGGTATAACCACAGTCACTGTTTAGTTTAGGATAAAAATCAGTTTTAAATTTCTCACCCATATTTTCGGAATCCATGTTAATTTATTAATATAAACTTTTAATCAAAAAATTTTTTATTTTGCAAGGCCCATGACCTGTTGTAGAATTACAACGTGTTGAGAGGGGTTTCCCTTCAGGGTTGATTCACTATCTCCTTTTGGGAACACACTATCTAAATTGTTATTAAAAACTTTATCTTCTCATAATAAAATATATTTCATCAAAATAAAACTTAAAACAATAAAACCACAATCTACCACATATTTTTCCTTATTCTTCTTGACAACTTCGTTTCAACTAAATTTTCTCAAACCCCAAACAAAATACATTCTCTTAAATTCAAATTCCTACAATGTCACTATGTTTTTTCAGCCATCAATAAAACCATAAACAATAAAACTAATTCTCCAACACTAAAATTATAAAAACTCTCTATCAGTAACGTAAAATACATAAAACTAGAACGTTCTGCGATCTCAAAATTTTATTAACTTATGTCCGATCAAAGTTTGGTGGAAAGGTCCATTTTAAAAGTATGAAATTATAAAAAATAAATATTACCATTGTAGAAATAATAAAAAATACTATAACTTTTGTTAAGGCACTAGCTACATAAATGCAATATTTAACATAGCTGTCGTACAAATTTCTGATTTAATGCATATAAAATAGCGTATCGTGACGTCATAATACCGTATGCATTTTGTATGGAGCGTTTTCGGGATAGTCCAAAATTGTGATCAAGTTATCATATCTCGAGAAGTTTTTAAGCTATCGAAGTAATTCTTTCACCTTTAGTTATATTATTGTAACGTCTTTAAATAACAAATCGAAAAAAAAAATGGTTTACAGGCCTAGTAAAAAACGCAGTTTTTTTTAGCGATAATTTAGCGACTTTGGGGACTTTGTTTACCGCATAGGACTAGTACAAAGGAGTTGGCAACACTGTTTCCATCTTTCAACATCTGGTTTCAACTCTTTCAATTCAATTTCAATGTCTCGTTTCGTTTATTACATTCTCTTTGACGGCTTTGACTTCGTTCAAAGAATAGTAAATTAAGTTTAAAGGAAATCTTCAAGATCTGCAATTTTAGTTATAGTTAGCATTACGAATTGTAAACAAAGGCAGAGTGTTGTTGGAAGAAAAGCCTGAAATCATTTGTGTTTTGTGAAAATATGATGTACCACAACGTGCGTGTGTTGTATTGAACAAAAAAAAATATCGTTGGCCTTGATTCTTCAAGTTCAAGGTTTATTGTGTATTGCATATTTTTAACGGTTAAAATTAAATTTCTAAGGTGAGAAAGAAGAAATTTACATTTAATATTATACCATTAGAATGACTATTTAGTAAATTGGTATGGGTTTGTCACATGTCCTTTGTAATATCTATTCCAAAAATATTTACTTGTGTCATATTTTCAGATGGGCCTAGAAAATAATGAAATTTCGAAAAAAAATCTATATGACCGTGTGAAGAAATTACTAGTGTCTTTTGAATGGAGCGACTGTAGTTTTACCGTTTCTGGTAAGAATTTCAAAGCCCACAAACTAATTCTTGGCATAAGCAGCCCAGTATTTGAAGCTATGTTTTATGGACCATTATCATCAGACGGCAGTGTTAATATAACAGATATACAACCTGATATATTCCAACTGCTTCTAAATTACATATATACTGACAAAGTTGAAATATTATCCATAGAACAAGCATTTGAATTACTGTATGCCTCAAGAAAATATCTTCTAGAGCACTTGAGTGATATGTGCATCACATATATAAAGGAAAACATAAGTGTTGATAATGTGATTGAAGTCCTCAACTATCCAGAATACTTGCAAGATAAACAAATAATATCATATTCGTTGAAATTGTTTTGTGAACATGCACAATACTTGTTTCAGGAGAAAAAACATTTATTATCTTGTACATCTATGAAAATGATACTTGACTGTGATACAATAAATATTATGGAGAGAAATCTTGTGAAACATGTATTTGAATGGACTGTACATTATTGTAAATCAAATGACATTCCATGTACAGTAGATAATAGGCGCAAAATATTAATTGAAAGTGGTTTATTCAACATGTTACGTTGCTTCACTCTTTCGCTGGATGATATTGAAGAAATCATTTGTGATGAAAACAATTTACTATTCTTATCTGAATCTGAATATATCAAAAGTGTAATTAAAAATTCTCAAGAGATTGCTTACAATAATGGCAAAAGTAATTTACTTAACAGTACTCGAATACCACGAAAGTCATTAAAAATACAGTGGAACTACTGTCATCGAAGTCCATTAAGATCTGTTGCACCTATCACAATAGATACAAACAATTATGTAGTGCAGTCGCGAATAAAATCAAATAAGTCAATTTTCATTATTTCTCTATATGTGCCGACTAGAATGGCATCTGCAGTTACATTTAGGAATAATAGCCCAAAAGTATATTCTGAGCAATTATCCATTTCAATTATCTCAGAATCTGATAACAGTATTATTAAATTTACAAATTTCATGAATACTGTAAAATATAACTCTATTATTGATATAGAACTTAGTGAGCCTTGTCTTATAAAGAAAGATAGATGGTATACTATAAGTTTTGTGTGGCCACAGAATAGGTCCGTTTCTTACTCATATGTTGTTGAAGTCAGAGATACTAAGTATAAAGGCCAAACATTAATGTTAGATTTTGTAGATTCATCTTCATCTGCTGGATTTTGTGGCAGTTTCCTTGGAGGTTTGAAATATTGTCTGTAAATTATCATACATTATGCACAGATATTCCATCTAATGAAGTTTGTTTGGCTGTAGTTTTTGGTAGGACAATTTATGCATACTGAGTGCATATCCTTGAAATTGGGTCTCGTGTGTGCGCTCAGGACTCTGGAACACGATACGACACACACACATAATCGGTACATCAGTCATCTCAACACGTCAGTACACTACTGATGTGTTAAGATTCTGTATTGTAAAATGTTTTCAAAATAAGATCTGTCTAATTTATTCTGGTATTGTCTTTATAGTGGTATTTATTTATTACGTAAATAGGGTTTTAGTTGTATTTATAGAAACCAATGTAAATAATTTAAAATGTCTGAGTATTATAGAATTATGTCTGTATGAATCTTCATATTTAATTATAGCAAAACACCAACTGGGAAGGAACTCTGATTTTATATTAGTGTTTCATTATGTAAGTCTTAATAAGTATGACATACCCTTAATGTAATAAAAATATAAATATGTATTTGAAATTTGTGATTACTTATAGATCACGCAAGTTAAAAAGATTAGTAAGTATCGTAAGCATTTTATGTGGTTTGTTCAGTAGCCTAATTACATATGCAGAAGTGTATTCTAATAATAACGGAAATAATAAAATGTAATATACAATCCAGCAAGGAATAACAGTTTTAGTTCAGAATGTTCAGATGTTAAAATATTAATTGTTTCAATTTATTTAATTTAAAAAAATGCATGAACAGAACTATTCAAGTTCTAAATTTTACATGTCTATTGATCTTAGTGAATAGTAGTAACAGTAATTTTTCAATCCATCTAGTATTGGAGATGCGATGACGCCTCGACCTCATTATACGTGTTTCGAATTTGTGTCTAATATTTAGGGTACCTTGTGTAAATTGATGGTCATTACCAGTGCCAAACCAGTTGACCACTGAGACATTACAAATTATATTCCTCATTTCTGTTATGATGAAGTTCATTTCTAATCACTTTTTCTGGGCCTTGACTGGTCTATCTCTTTTCGGGCTTGGCTTTTTTTTAAGGAAGCCCCTTCATACAATGGTAAAAATTTGCCAGCATTTGTACTCTATGATTTATAGGCAACAGACCAAGCTCGCTTATCAACTCATCACTTTCTGTCATTACCTTGGCGTTGAAGTCTTCGACAACAGCCGTGAAGTGGATCTTGGTGGTATATTACACATGGCCTTGTCATATCTTCGTACAATGCCTCGATCTTTCCCGACCCGGGTGTAATCGTTGTAGTATACTTTCTCCTCCTACTCTCAACTGTAGCACGCACGGTAGATCTCCACTAATCTTCACGAGGGCTTACTGAACGAGAAACCCAATACCGCCCTGGGAGAGCTGGTAATCTTCGCAGTAATAGAAAAGGTTGCCAGATCCGATGATCTTGGCGTCTGTCCTCACGTATTTTTAACAGTCCCTAAATCTAACATTTGATGGACGGCAATTCTATAATAAAAAGCATAGATTGGGAAGTGGACATTTTGGGAAGAGAACTATGCAAATTGGATTTTACTACGATCCTTTTATGTCGCGGATGGGTTGCAAAAAATTCTGTCCCATCTTTGATTAATTATGATTAATTTTGTATTTTTCTTTTTTTGCAATTGCACTTATTTGTATACAAATCAAACTACTTATATACCAATCGAAAGTATGAAGTCTGTAGAATATGCAAACTTTAGGTTGTCTATTTTTACCCGACTGACGAATTAGGCAGGGCTACGTTGTTCGAGTTCTTTATAGCCTAAATCGCTTTAGTCTGGTCAAAAGGTACCTTTTTGGATGAAATTTTTGTATAGTCTCCGAAAATTACGATCAAAAGGTGTCATTCGATTCAGATTATTATGTAGAAAGTTTAAGCAAAAGTCCCAAAAGGGACCGATAAAAATTGCAAAAGTTATAAACAATTTATTAAAAAATAAGTAGGGGTTTGGTTTTTTTTTAATATCTCAAAAACTATCAATAATATTAAAAAAATGAAAATTTTTAACTTTAAAATTTTAATGTTTTCGATTGTTAATAATAAAGTGGAAAATAACATTTTTGTATTTTTCCAACGGGGATCTATTTTTATGTCTCATAAGAATAACTCCACGAAGTGAAAAAAATCCTAAAGCTTTAGTTTAATAATAATTGGGTTTTTATGTTAACATTCTATTCAGAAAAAGTTGTTAATTAACTAATGCATAACCAATGGAAAAAAGCTTGAGCATGTTAAATCTTTTGGTACATTTTATGCAGTAGTTGTACGTAAGCGGAGTATGGAGCTTGCAGCATTGAATATATGTATGTATGACAGTCGTATAAGCCTTAGCCGAGCTTAATCTCCAACTCTTTGTCTAAATATTACTCTCAAAGACGTAAAACAGTCAGTGAGTAATCAGTGCAGAACATCCACATCGCGAAATTCGTGTTATGGCTCTTCTGAAAACGCTCACGGCCAGTGGCGTAGCTACCGTAGGGCAAACCGGGGCAGTGCCGCGATGCCACCAAGCTCAGGGGGGCCCTCTGACTCTGACGTACAAGCTATAAACGCGGACCTATGAGAAACGGCGCGCTTCAACAGCGTGACTATAAAACGCTACTAGTGAATTGCCTACGCTGTCTGAGCGTCTATCACAGGACTGTAGGTAGATATTTTTTATTTTATTTTCATAAAATAGTTTTAATTTGTTCATTAAAATAAGTTACAATTTGTATTTGGTTTGGTTTTTAATTTCATTATGGAGTCGACAGTATTAACGACGAATCTGGATTACGACAAATGTGGAGTACGTACGCCGATTTCGAAACACGACGAATACGGTACAAACGATTTTAAATAGTTTAGTTGGAGGTTTATTTTATTTTTGACTCAGGGCCTTTGGTTACCTAGCTACGCCACTGCTCACGGCGCATAGTTTTAATCATAGAAAGACCAGAGCGAAATTCGTATCTTGGCTTACTACATGGCCAAAACACGTTGGTTGTGGTTATAAAGAAAAGCCATGACGCGTATTGACACCATACATGGATATACTGCATAGTGAGATTGAGTGAGTGACCAAATATTATGGCCCTCGAAATATATATCCTTAGGATTTTTTCTTGTAATAACTACCTATATTGTTAATGCTCTTTCTACTGCGAGTGGTTGAAAACCGCTGAATAACATATTTGTCGTTATTAGACAACGTAAATATATTGTTTCATTAAAATAGAAAAAAATCCAATAAGTTACAATGTCCTTTACATTGTAACTTATTGGAATTTCTTTAAATTAAAAGGAAACAACTTGTTATTGAATACAGATGAGTATTAAGGACCTACTTATTACATACTCGTAAATAAATCCCACAACAACAACAATAATGTTTTATTTACCTACAGGCAATAGCAGATCAAGCGTTACAGCTTGACCTTTGGACCGTTCTTATATGTGTTTTACACTGCAAGTGTAACGTGATGTGCGGTTCACCGTACTTACGATGTCACACACGATGACAATTATTTTTAATTAATATTTAATAACCTAATAAAAATCAACAATCGCTTCGAGTTGCACTTACCGCGTTGCCATCGGTGCGAATATATACGCCTAAATAGATTTTCAAAGTACTGAGCATAAGTATAACCAAAAGATTCATTTATCACCCCATCTAACGATAATTAAGATACTAGTGTAGACGACAAAAGAGTTGTGGTCGCCTTCGCACTATTACGACTTCAGTAGTGATAAAAGCTGTGAAGGCGAATTCCCTTGCATAAACAGGATTCAGCAGAAACTGTTAGCCTTACAGATGAGATTAAGCTGTACCTCGGTGAAAAGAGTTAATAGAAGACTTAAGGTTTCGAACTTATCGCAGGAAAACAAGACGTTACGTTGCAAATGCGCATCGAAACTTCTTGTTTTTCTGCGATACGTTCGAAATCCTAAGTCTTCTATTAACTCTTTTCACCGTAACTTGACCTGAGACTGAAAAGTTTTTTTTTAAAGAAATTATTTCATCCGAAAAACAGTTTTGTTCAGACGGTACACGAGAACAAAACGCTATGAAATTCTTTTTTTGGATGAAATAATTTCTACCGTAGAGGAGTAGTACAATAAAGAAAATGATAAGGTGTACAACAGTGAAGCGAATATGGTCGCTTCTTCCTCGCACTTTCCGTGAGCTGCGAGGCCATTTTCCATCGTCACCCATAGTTTGGCTGCGAGGCTAAATTGCGTTTTAAGATTGACATTTGTCGTAGATATGCGAACATGCTACAAAAATTATTTTAAAATGTTCGAACTTCGGCCGAATCTTCGGATCGGATCCTTGGGATATTCATTTCAAACCCCCCCCCCCCCCCCCCCCCCCCCAGATATCCCCGAGACATCCATTTGATTATGAAATATAAGGTCTGCTCAAAGCGTCATCATGATTTGAATGACTCCAAATGTAGGTACTCAATGTAATTTAGTGTCTCAATATACATAATGTAATGTCACAGGGTGTAAGTGGTTCATCCACATTTTTGAGCCAAAGTTAACCTCAACTACACGTGGTGCACACTGCTGAATGACAAACGAGGGTCTGACAAAAACAGAGGAAGAGTATAGCGTTTTTTTTAAGCTGCCCGATGTAACAGGGGAAGTACCTTCGAATACCGCAGCATAATAACAATTCCTTTGACTGTGTGACTGTGTTCCTGCGAGTGAGTGAGGTCACCAGAAAGGATGGAGTTGCTGCGTTTGCTGGGTGGCAGCTCGCGAGGTATATTTCATGTTGGGAGCGTTAATACGCTTCACAGGCGGGCCGTATGCTTGTCTGCCACCCGACGTAGTTTTTAAAAAAACTACTGCCAATATTATTATTCATGCTATAGATATCGAAAGGCGACTGGTCGCACAGATGGAAGGATGTTTTCGAAATCACGGGGTTAATTTGGAATCTTTTGGTATATAAAATGGTTACTGTAAAAAGCAAACATATAATTATTTTACAATAAACAGAATTTATAATTCCACTTGATATAAAATTTCATTTCTGAACTAGGAACCCGTCTATTACATTAGTATAGGACTGGAGATTCGAAGAGTCAACGTATAGCTATAATTCATTTGTCCTTCTGAGTTGTTATTATTTTGACACTTGATTTTATTAACATAGAACCATGAACGTTTTTATGTACATATATGTGAGTTTACGGAAGCGATAGCCGGTTTGTAATGTATCCGATTATGTAATAGATAATTCAATTACTCATATTAATTTGTAGCCCGCGGGAATATGTTGCTTGTCTAATAGGAATGGACCAATATCATGAAATGTTTCATTAATAAACTGAAATATTTGGAGCAGCTTATACCTAATTACGTTGCCTTACGCTTCTTTTGCCAAAGCCTCGTTCGCCCAGTTAATTAATCAGCAAGGTGCACCTTGTGCAGATAAGGTTAATTTTGTTTTAAAGATGATGTTGAACCAATGGATTGAACCCTAAACTTGTTTAGTGAAAATATGACTAAGTATTGTCTTATATAGCCATAAAAAATTATTATAAATTCAGCGACGGAGGAATAGTTATTTGTTATGCAAGGCTGCAAAGTTAATTTTTGGCGCGAGTACCTTGTATTGAAACCTGAGCAAGCGAAGGATTCTAGGATTGAGCCACGAGCGAAGCGAGTGGTTCAAATATAGAATCCTGAGCGTAGCGAGGGTTTCAAAGGTACGAGACGCTAAATAACTTTGCTGCCGAGCGCAACACACAACTTTTCACCTCACTAAAGCGAGGAAAATGTTAGGTGCAAGAAAAACAGTTTTAATAAATATTAAATTACTTGAACAAATCGTACGCTTTTATGTATTTTTCGCGCGATTTTTCCGGAAGAAAACTCAACTCGGCATTATGTACCGCTTGCACTAATTCTGCAGGTGTTAAATTTATATCTTCGTCGCTGCTAGCTTCGCTCATATTTTATGATTTCTTTCGATTTTATCAAAAAGCAAACCAAAATAATGGAAGTAAAGTGAATTCAATAAAAAGAAGAAAATTTTAAAGTTTTTTTTTTTAATCAAATTTTCTTGCCGGCCAGTGCGATTCTTTAAATGAGGCTGGCGCATGACATGAAATAAGTATTTGCATTTCAATCATCAATGGACTGGCTGCAGAGAATATAAACTATTACGAAACCAATGAGGTTCTATATATATGTAATTTATTGTACGAAACCTTTATTGAATAAAAATATTCGAATTTTAAAAACACTTTCCACGCTAGCGGATAAAGTGCGATTTTCCACGCAGATTTCGAATGATAAACAGAGCTTTTACGAGCTAGTGAGGTGAAAAATACATTTTTATTTGTAAATACATACATATAATAGGTAGGTACATAGAAAACACCCAGACCAAGACAAACAGACATGTTCATGCACACAAATATTTGTCTTGTGCGGGGATCGAACCCGCCACCTCAGAGTCTAAGTGGCCATTGCTAACCATTCTATCACCGAGCTCGCAAAACAAACAGTAGCAAGAAATATGCAGTTGGAGGGTAGAAAGGAGGAATGATGAAGGAGACATGACTTATCCTACCTACCTACCCACTTAATCATTAATTTGTAACTGTTTATACGATCGGAGCTGTTTAAGTACCAACATGTATTTCATGACTTTGTAAAAATAAATCCTGAGGCGGGTGAATTGGGTAAATTAAATAATAGTTAGGGAGACCGAGGGCATTTGAAACAAAGGTGATTTGAAAAAGTACCAATTTTTCGAAACTTAAAACCGTTAGCGAGTTGGCAATTACGTTTTCGAACCACTTCGCTTCGCCCGCTGACGTGTCAGTCCGCGTCGGTGGTGTAAGTCGAACGCTTCTGGAGTTCTGCGTGCCATGTGACAAAAATCGTGAAAAGTAACTTTTTAACGCTTTTTTACGATGCCTATATTTTGATAAGGGTTTTGTATTTTGGTTTAAGTTATATATATTTCGAAAGCTCATTAACTAAAGATTTATTATATATCTTTGGTATAATTTATTTCTGCGTATTTACTTCTTGATTGTGGATTAAATAAAAATTGGGACGTTTTTTCTTAATGAGGAGATTTGAAACGGGCTGTTTCAACTCTCCTCGTTTTAATTTTTATATCAGACAGCTGTTAATAAATAACGGGCACAAAAAAAAGCTTCTTTTGTTAATTTAATTTGTTTATTTTGTTTCAGTTTAAATTAATTAAACGAATTCATTTTCCGACTAGGACGTTATGGTACCTTTAGCTACTCTAAGATCTAATTAGTGCATTGGACTGTAGTTACCTACTTAACTGATATATCAGTACAAAATATTTTTTTAATAAAGACCTTTAATTTTATATCAATATTTGTATTGTACAGTTCTTACCTAATACTTCTCAAGAATCATATGTTTCAACTCTCCTCGACCCCTGTTTCATCATACCTCGGTATGAGGGGAGTTGAAACAAGTTGACATGTTACGGTTAAGTCGATTTTTCACCACAATATTTAACGCTCCCACTATTTTTATGTTAGTCATTCGCAAGTGTAAAGAATAACCTATCGATTGGTACTAATATCATACTTTTTCTTTTGATTTGATTTCTGTCTATAGTAATTGGTATATGAAACAAAATGTTAAAATTGTTTCAACTCCCCTTGGTCTCCCCTACTATACTTTTTACCCCGAAATAATGAGATTTTAGTCATCCCTCGAGAATCGAGGGACGACTAAAATTTTGGCGAGATAAACGACATTTACCCGAGTGAACCTGCGGGCGGAATCTAGTACCTAGTAAATAAATAGCATGACAAACAATGATTGATTGCAAAAGCTATGGTTTCCTCAGGAGACGACAGTATGGAGTTTTTCAAAAAAGGCGTTAGGGGTTTTTTTGCAGAGTGGGCCACGCGTGAGGCTCCGGTGTTGAAAAGCGTAAAAAATGAATCTATCTCATTTCATCATATTTGTCGATAACAACTCCGAATTACTAAGACAAATTTGTCACAGTGTTTATTTATGAATACAGTCGGACAAATCACAAAAAATAGGTATTTTCTATGGATCTGGTTTTCAGTTTCAATACTTGATAATATACAAAAGTCACGAAATTAACGCGGTGGACCATCGAACTTTTTGGTAAGCTGTATAACACGTTCTGCTTCACGAATTCCGCTTAGTCTTGCTCCATGAACAGTTGCGAAGTATCCAGGGACAGTCGCTTCACCCGCAAACAAAAGTATTGGTGGCTGCGGGTCGCAGGGACCGGGTACCGGCGTACCTAGTTCGCATTGATGACTAACCGTTGAACAACAACTCATATACGAATAAGCGCCACAAAAATGAGGATCAGAAGCCCATCTAGATCTTAGCATCATCTGTGGATAGGGCAGACATGGATTTCCAGTGAATCTACGCAATAACTGTGTTAAGCCTTCCGCAACATCGTTGTCAGTCATCGTTTCCATTACAGCAGCTTCTTGGCCTGATATCCAAGCACACATCACATGTTTACTTCCGGGCATTTCATCCACAGAACATACTCCTCGAGTCCAGTGACATCCACATTGCAATTCTTCAGCCGACCAAGCTAACTTTAAGTTACCTTCATGACACACCCAGAATGGTTCAGCATATTCAAGAAATACTTTATCACTGAGGCCAAATCCTAAATTACAAATTGCATCTAATTTGCACACAGGGAGCGGAGGTGCAAATAATTTATCTGCTTGACATTTCAAACAACCCAGGGACATTGTAAGAATTACATAGTCAGCGGTCAATTCTTCTCCATCGCAGCATTTGACGAGCACTCGACCCGAACCAGCTTGGCCTGATCCCCAGCGCACAACATTTACTGGTTTATTATAACGAACGCTGTTGTCAGGGAGGCCACGTAGTAAGGGCGCCATTACACCCACATACCCCAGAGGCACACGAACACTTCCACCAGGGAGCTCTATGTAGCTGCCATATTGATCAGCACTTACAAGGGACAAGTCGTCTCCACAACGATTTCTGAGAACGTTAGTCAATCCGAACATGACTCTAGCAGCGTCATATCTTTGCTCCTCGGGAAAATTATGTAATTCTTGTTGTATACGTAAACCAATAAAATTTAACAAAGTTCCGTGCTGTCTTTCGCCTCCGAGTCTAAATAAATTTGCTGCTTGTTGTTCTATTTGACGAAACGTATGGTACGCCGTAATAGTAACTGGAAGGTCGACTGCGCGTCCTTCACTGGTACAAAATAAACCCCGTGAAGCATCTAAGCGCGGCAACGGAGTTTGTAAAAGCCTATCCTGAGATGCAAGTGTATAAACAGAATTAGGTAAACAAGCGCCGTAAATCCATTCTGCGCCCATTTCAATAACTGCATCTCCAAGCCAACAAGAGTGGATTCGACCACCAGGCCTGAAAATTATAATAATAATGAAAGTTAATAACGACTATTTAATTATTGACTAGGTAAATTCTATCTACCTATCTAGACACCGTAATGTCACAACAATACACGAACCTCTCTTTGGCTTCGAGCACAATGAAATTTCGAATGCCACATTGTGTCAGCCGATGTGCAGCTGATAGACCCGCCATACCGGCACCTACTATAATTACACGTGGCTCTTGAGTCTGAGGACTGATGCTGCAGGAATCAAGAATACATTGTTCTTGCCCAGCCGCACTCACAGCGCTACTTAGTGCTCGACGAAGAATCTTTGCCATTCCGGTCATTCTGTTTACTTCTCTGAGGCACTTCCAATTTAAGACTGGGCTTCCCTGCCATATTAATTTCATGCGCGTGAGTTTCATGTTTGTATACATTAACATGAAACTTTAATGCCATTTACCTACGTCCTCAGAAAAATTACATGACACTTTTTAATTTTGCGATGTACAAATAAAATTAATCAAAAACAATATGTCAATTCATTAGGCCATAGATCAGACAGAAGTATGGACAGAATCTATGGAACAGAATTTCGTTATTATTTCTTTATTTGTGTTAATGGCTACTGAGCGTAGACGTATCGTATGTCTGTCTTCTACTCTACTCTACTCAGGTTATCAGAGATGTCACAGTAAGTATGTTACTCAGTTTCCTCCACCATCCACGAATCTTAAATCCTCTGAGCCACCAGTACTTTACTTTGACTTTGTGGTGTGTTTGTGTGCCAACAGATATAAACATACCAATTATCCCGTTATACAACATCGTGATTTCATCAAGCTTTAGCAAGATCGCATGGAGCATCTAAGACCAGAGTCTTAGATGCTCCTAGCTGCCTAGGTTTGGTGATAAACTGTCTATGAAATAGCTCATTTCCAATTACAATTGATAACTAAAAAAACTGATGTCGGCGCCAAAGTCTTTCTGCTGCGATGAACATTAAATGTGATTAAGCCTTAGACAAGAGTATCATTCTACTAGATACCTCCTCTGAGTATCTAACGTAGCGAAAAATCCTAACTCTATCCATTGTATAAAATCCCAGTATTTCACAGTAAATATGAGTATATAATTGAAATTCTTATCTATTTTACTTGTCGTGTTCGTTGTATTACCTCAAATCACGGCTTATTCGACAAACTCGGTGACGTAACGGTCAACATGCGAAGGTTAGGTTGTCTGTGATGTGAAGGCGCAATGTTCGATTCTAGTTAAAGGTCGTCTTCAACGATTCTGCACTAGCTAGGCCGGAGCCGCACGCTGTAATGACTTTGATTAGACCTGCTGATCAATATCGTTTCAATTCACAAACGTTGTGCGACGCGCTATATCTACCGGAAGATCATTTTGTGTCCACACAGCGACCACCACACTTATTAATAACTAAAGTTCATATTTATATTTATAGTCTTCAAACAATCTAGGTAATATCCCTATGGAGTGTCCCGATTCCGACTAACTTATGATCAATGGGTGTAAGGGGCTCACCATAATTCCTACCGATTAGCAAATGGATGCGATTAGCAAATGGTCCCCAAAACCAATTGCCAGTGGATCAAAGGTTTAAGAAGATTCTCCAATATTCTGAGACTAATAGTCTCGACATATCTAATCGACGTGTCCTTGCATTGCATAGAAATTGGGCGTTTTTCTAAGGTTGACTTTATCCGGTCTTGCAGACACACAGATTAATGGCAGGTGTCGGCTGCGCTCCCTCTAAGTGCCTCCACCGCAACGGAAATCTATCATTAATCTGTACAAAGTTTCATCTTTTTAGAGACCTCAAGCATGAAATCTTACGTTGTTACCACAGAATAATTTCACAGAATAAAATATAATGTAATTATTTGAATATGTTGCTGTTACTTCTTCGTTGTTCATATCTACCTACGTGTTGTATTATGTCTGAGTTAACTTTTTGGATGGCATTAGCTGGATGCGGAATACGAAAAATCGCATTATGATAATGCTTCATACTATGCTAATAATTGAGGTGGAGATGATTTGGCGGACTATATATTCAACAAATATGGTGGGGAGCGTTGGAGAAGACCTATATCCAGCAGTAGGTAGACACGCTTATGATGATTATGAACCAATTTTAAAAATTATGATGATTTCGCGTCTTTCCATTTTAATAAATTTCGTAAACTCCGCATTGGTGCACAAATGCGGACCAGCTTGACACATGACACATATCATCAGGCAATAAGTAGGACTGCATCAGTTGCAAGGCTAACTGGTACGAACATGTGGAGTCAATGCACTTAAAAACAAAACAATTACAACAAAACAATGTAGGTTCTATAAACTTGTTTTAGCTCATCATCGACTTTGCGACGTTTTTAACTTTTTTAGTTCATTTATTTCAAGGTCCGTCTTGGTTGCAAATTGTAATAATGCTAGTGCTAGGTTCCCTAGTTCCTTGGCTGTTGTCAAGCAAAAAATAAACGTACTGTCGACAATATTTCAATCATAACATTTGCATCCACTACAAAAATCACTATACTTATTCTAAGGCGCCTTTGTTAGGTAGATATTAAAGCGTTTTATTTGTTACATTTATGGAGTGGAGCGAGCGGAACGCTTATATAGGTACGTTAAACGTCACTTTTGAAAATGATTAGACACCAAAACCATTTTGATGAAACACAATTACAGACACAGTCACAATTAAAGACCTCGACATGCTTGTTTGCGTCGAAAAAAATGGAGATCGATCATGTCCTTGAGGAATGATCATCAAATACATTTTCCTTCGAAATTAATGGAAAAAATACACTCAGCCGTATGGCCGTGTGGTTTCCGGCAGACTAGAATAGAATCACTCCGTTTCTTCCCGTGGATGTCGTACAAGGTGACTAAGGGAAATACATTATCAAATCTCGATCAGGCCTCCCCAACCCGTTCGGCCAGCGTAGGGAGTGTAGGCCAAATCCTCCTTCCGTCTAGGACGGACGAGAGAGGGTCGTGCTCCTGTAGTGGAGACTAAAATGGACCTGATGATGATGATGATACACTCAGCGAATCTGCTCGCTCCACTCAACTTCGATTTCGGCTCCATGGGCTAGAATCCGGCCTAGTAACACACTAGTTATTTATTTAGAGTAATTTAGAAAAAAGAAAGAATAAACCTTCCTGCTCAAATCATTTCTTATTCGACTATTTTGCTGGTTGAGAATGGTCGATTCCGTAATGCTGGTGGATTTGAAAGAGGTTTAGAATTTAGGTAGCACACTGACACCACTGTATTTTTCGGTTAGGGTATGTTTGTCTTGTATGTAATTACTAGAAATAAGAATCTCGTGAAACGGGGCCAGAAAATTAGTAATATTACTACCGTAGCAGGACACCGCGGACTTGGATAATGTATGAACAGCAGTGGAAAGCTTAACGTCTACCCGAGTGAATTCAGTCACCAGATGGCACATCACCAAGTTTGTGGAGTTTAATTCTAATTCTAGATCACAACTCACAAGACAAACCTAAATGAAAGTAGTTAGGACGTTGATTAGGTTAGGTTATGCTTCTGAAGATCAACAAAAACCGAGCGAGCGAGGCTCTGCTTGCTTTTGTAGAGGTCAGATACCTGAGGTTTAAGTAGTCGATCCTAGGAGCGACTAGATTTCGGGCATAGACTCTAACATAAAAACGATAGTCTGCACCTTAAATCAGACACGACCACTTTTGACTAAAAAAGGTAGTCAAAACCACTTTTGACAACAAAAATCCGAAAAAATATTTTTGACTAAGGACGTTGGTCAAAATCATTTTTGCCTTCTATTTTCGGTCAAAAGTTAGTTAAGTATTGACCGGTTATCAGTTTTGACTGTAACATATACATATACAAACCTACCGTAAAAATATCTAACTTACAGTGAAAACTAAATTAAAATCCATCGCGTGGTTTAGTTGGAGTTTTAGACGCGGGACGCCCATACCAGTTCGAACCAAATACCAGTCAGACAGACGCGGAAAGCAACTTAAAGTAGTATCTTTTTTTATACACTAAGTATTTGCAGTAAGGTGGCAAACAAGCATACTGCCCGCTTGTTGGAAAGCAGTTACCTCTATCTCTACATAGTATGTATATATAGAGGTTCAGGCCTATTCAGTTGAAAGGGTTTAATCTTTTATTAATAATAATATATATAAAATTCTCGTGTCACATTGTTAGTTACCTACTCCTCCGAAACGGCTTGACCGATTTTTATGAAGTTTTATATACATATTCAGTAGGTCTGAGAATCGGCTACTATCTATTTTTCATACCCCTAAGTGATAAGGGTTGTCCACCCCTAACATTTTTATTTTATTATTTGGACAAATTTTATTTTTTTATTTTGGCAAAATACATACAACTTCAAATTGTCACCCTTCTACCATCAACCCCTAAATTTATATGGCAAAACAACGTATGCCGGGTCAGCTAGTAAGATATATAGTTAAGTATAGGCAAGGAGTATGATCGGACCAAAAATAGAGGTCTATCGACAGTATGAAATTTCTATATTTTTTTCTAGTCGGCAGATAATCTTCTGTATCTATAAAACCGTAACTGACATTAGTTTTCAGTAACGGTTGCGTTGTGCGGACAGTAGGGGTTGCGTTTTATAACTATTCAGATAACAACGCACAGTTCAAACCACTGGACAGTTCGTGTTGAAATTTCGCATACATATAGATAGTTATTATAATGTAGGCATCCGTTAAGAAGAGATTTTTTAAACCACTTTCGATTTCGGAATAGGTACGCGCGTGCGAAGTCGTAGGCGCAAGCCAGTAAAAAATAAAACAATATTTTAAGCAACAAGTATATTGGAATTCGATTTTACGTATAGGTAAATAGACATCGAGATAATAAATATTCTCACATGTTGCAGTCAAAGTATAACGTAAAATTTGAAAATAAGTCTACATAGAAATTACAACAACTGCCTAAATGAAAGCTATTATTTAAGTCTTAACCTTACACAGATATCTTTATATTAAGGTATAAGGCATAGCATAGGATAAGATAAGATAAGCTGTACTTGTGTTCAGTCTAGCTCGTAGAAACTCTGGAGCTCTACCGACTAAGCTGTAGATGTTTGTCAATAAATAAAACGTAAGACCTATTATTCTATTCAAAATATTTGATGGTAATCGGCTTCATTTCGGTGGCAGGTATGAACATTTTGCTTGAAACATTATGACGAGCTCATGTGCATGAACATGTCGGTCTTGATCTAGTACCCATAATACAAGCTTTGCTTAATTTGGGACTAGTGTTATTTGTCCAGAATTATTTATTTTTATTAATTTAGGTGTTGAAATTAGTAGTATGGCGGATTAATTTTCTTACATCCCAAAAATATCACATTATTATTATAATTCTGTATGTAACAGACAATGTACAGCTCAAAACAATCAGCAAACGATAAGTAACCCAGTTTGTGGATTAAAAATATTTTTTGTTAAAACTGCATGAATAAAAATACAATTTTTTAAAGCCATAATTTTTAAAATGTCCTAATGTTAAGTCTTTTTAAATAGATTTTTACACTTTATTTTTTAAATAGATATATATATTCCCGACCCTGGTTAGTTCAGATTATTTACTGATCGTACGTGCCTATTCTTTGAAAAATAATTTTAAGCTCATCAGAAACAAAATTTTTGTACTTAACTGTTTACAATTTTTTTCGATGATATTTATGTGATATGGTATGTAATGACACGGCTATTATTACTTTGACTGCAACATTTGCATTATTGCATTAGGCGTCTAAACGTTACATACTTAATTATTGTTACATGTCTCTATTGTCATTGGAATACCTAATATCTAAATTACTTAATTGGTCATGTCAAACATAAACCTCAAGGACGCATCCCTAAAACCTAAATAAATAACATTGTAAAAGTAATAGATAATATAAATTATGAACATAAGCAATATACAATATAATATTTTAAAAAAATCACAACTTTACATCACAATGATCACTTTATAAAGTACCTAACTATTCTAATAAAGTTTATAATAAAGACATTCAGATTCACCACAAAAAGTTATTTAGCTAAGCAGCTAGAATATATTATTTATCTAAGTAGTACAAGTGTAGATCATGCTTGACATTGCGACTGTTCGATTTTAGCTCCTATTCCGTACTTCATAAGAACTGTAGAGAGTTAGAGTATCAAGGTTAACGTTCTCTTAATTTTATTAACATGTACGTATTGTACATAATATATAAATCACAACATTTATTATATATTCTTAAGGTTAAGCTAGTATTAACTATCAACTTAAAATATTTAGGAAAAATATAACAAGTTGTTAAAATTTTATAGTACTATATTAAGCATTTTAAAGGTATAATTTATAAGAATTATGGAACATTTAAGTATTCATAATGATAGTATACATGTTTACTACAAATGTAGGGTACAAAGGTACTACAGAACATTATACTTGTACCTACAGTTCTGCAAAAATTTACACACTCCAAAAAATATAATAATCTTTCCAAGTGCCTAATAATCTTGCAAAGTTAGTAAATAGACTAAATCAGTATACTGTTCGATAGATAATCGATAACATTATCGAACTATATATAAAACTCAATCAAGGTTAAAATGGCGCTTCATTTGTTTTTTCTTTTAATTGTCGATATAATCTGTACTAATAAAAACACAAACCGACTTTTATCTTCATTTTCACAAACATTCTTTCACACATAACGATTTAAGAGTGCCTCTGTAGTCGGTTTACTGGGCGCGATAGCGGGGGCCCTACTGCCGAAGCTGAAACCGATTGCCATCGGACTTTTTGTTCGTGTAAATACATATTAGGTTTAAGTTAATGACAAACATCTTCAGCTTAGTTGGTAGAGCTCTATGGTTTCTACCAGCTAAGTTAAACACAATTACCGCCAATATAAACTGAAGTTTGATTTTTGAAATCGAAAAATCCTATGGTAATTGGCTGCAGCTTCGGCGATAGTGCCCCGGGTTGGTTAAAGGTCCTCTTGCCAGGTTGATTCACTGGGCGAGAGACTCGCAATCCTGCGATATAACCGCAAGGTTGGTGCACAGGGGAGCATTAGCTGTAGGCATAGGGTAGTTGTCACGCGCAACGCACTCACAGAAATATTTTTCTTAAAAAAAAATTTCAAGCTTTTATCCACTGGACATTTACTGGTTCTTATATACGCAATATGAATTATTTATTTATCTTTCTATAAATATTTATTTAAGTATATCTCAAAGATACTTATATTACTTGCAAGGAATAGGTCATGTTTGTAACTTCTTACTTTTCTTGGAAACTCTTAAGGACCTCATCGGCAGTCGCTTTTACCTCCTCCCAAGATATATGAATGTCACTGTCTTCTGTGAATCTGGAGCATATAGCTAACCTTAAGAAATAAACGTCATCGATCTCAGAAGGAACGAGGTGAATCTTACCACGTCCATTTATACGCCTCAACAATTCTTTATTGAGGTCATTGCTTCCTTTGAGTCTAAAGCAAACTAATCCCATTGTCACCTCTTCATAAAGTTCAAATCGCTCGTCGGAAGTGCAGAGATTCTCAAAAAGATGAGCTAGCTCAATATGTTTTCTGATATACTTCTGAAGATTTTCAACACCATACAATCTCAAGACGAACCATAATTTAAGAGCTCTAAAACGACGACCCAGAGGAATTTGCCAGTGACGATAATCAGGCGCCGATCCCTGCTGATCGTGTTTTAAATATAAAGGATCTACATTGAAGGCGTCGACTATCCAACGGGGCTGTTTTAGCCACAATGCAGAACAATCGAAGTTTACGAGCAGCCATTTGTGCGGATTAAAGTTAAAGGAGTCAGCTTTTTCAATGCCTTTCATTAGATAACGGTACTCAGGACAGACGAAAGCAGAGCCGGCATACGCGGCGTCTACGTGCAACCATACATTTTCGTGAGACTGGCATACGTCTCCTATCTCGTCGAGATTGTCGAAAGCACACGATGATGTTGTTCCCAAAGTAGCCACAACCTGTAAAATATAAAATCATTGGTAATTACTAACACCATCCTGGTACAATGTCATTGCGCCATCACTACGTTTTTTTTACCTTAAAATTTCTTAAACTAAAGCAGGATTACATTCGAAGTTACGTCTAATAAACATCTTTTCATCGTCCAACTATATTTATATTTGCGATCAAAAAGTGCGATGAACCTAGTCCCTAGTACTTTACGTTCGAGTCAAGTCGGAGGGGGGGGGGGGGGGGGGGGTAATATTTCAACTCAGTGGATAGAGCTCCAAAGTCCTTACCGGCTTAAGTACATTGTAGAAGATGCCTACTTGTGGAACATAGATCTCACCATTAGATTTAAATCTCTAAGTTTTTTCTTGTTTGTTCGAAGTTTAGCTACTACTTTCACATTTTGAGTCGAGACTGGGCTAAAAAGTAAAAAATAAGCAAGTTACCTCTAAATCAAAGTAATTATATACTTTGCCTAAATTAAGAATGTTTAATAGTTCATTTCTGCTAACTTGCCGGATTTTATAAATGGAAAAAATCATCCCAACCTAGGCTGGCGTGATGAATTTTCCATTTTTAAAATATTTAAATAATATTAATATTATTCAATACTCACATAAAACGGAATGAGACCGTTACGAATATCTTCATCCATAGCTTCACGTAAAGTGTCACCGCGCAAACGTCTTTTGTTGTCCGGCTTCAGGGACCGCAGTTTCACGCCACCCAGAAGGCCAGCGCGTTCCACAGACGAATGAGCTTGTTCTGTTGGAAAAAAAGAAATCAAATAATGGCCTATATTTTTTTTTACCCGACTAAGTTAGGGGGGTTTATCTACTGTAGGTAGGTACGAGTATGTATATTTCTTTGGCACGCTCTATTAATGATTGAAGCATGGTCTACACTCTACAGCCTAAACTGCTTAACGGATTTCAACATAGGTGTCAATGATGATGAGGTGTCATTAGATTCGAAGGCGGACGTTAAAAGTACTTTGTCTTATCTCAGTTACACAAGGTATATTAATTGATATTTACAACATGGCGACCGCGAAAAAATTAGCGGAATACAAACAAAAAAAGTCAGTATATTTTCATTTAAGCTTATTTTAATTCCGAATAAAAATCTTTTGTTACTTTAATATTCTGCAGTGTAATTTAAGATCACTTTACGCTGCAGTCTAGGAGTTAAAGGCTAGCTGAATACTTCCAAGTACCTATTAATTTATCCCAATCGCCACTAACAGCGGTAGCGGAGTAGCGGTTTTAATAATTACTGAGAATGGGCGAGTTAAAGCAAGATCATAGCCTATATGTATTATTGTATATATATTGACTAGTTTGACGCAATAAACAAGTAGGATATGTTGTCCTACTTATATATTACGTAGTAGAGACGATTGGAGTCTGTCGTCTCTACTTCGGATTCTACATCAAATAAAGGAGTGCATGGACATTGTATTTCCTTGATCTGGATGTTTTTACATGTGCTTAAATTACTATAAATTAAGTAGGAATTTTTAGCTTTAAGTTCTAAATTTATTGAGTAATTCGTATTTTCATAATAGGGTGGTAAGTATCTGTGATGCAGTTGTAATAAAATTGTATGACTTACTAGCGGCCCGACCACGCTTCGCTGTGGCTCAATCTCTTCGTTTCCATCCATTTCCTTAGAGATGGCGCTGTATGTGAAAAAAGATTTTCCCGCTTTTCTTTTCAAATTTTTCCAGAATTTTCTTTGCTATAAACCTCACGGAGCCCGAGACCTTTCCAACGAATGCAAAACCGTGGAAATCGGTTCGTGCGTTCTGGAGTTATAGCGTCAGGAAGGAAAACCCGACTTATTTTTATATAGTAGATTACGTACTTGATACAAACAAACTCTGATGTATTACAGAACCACACATGACTAAACTACAGAATATTTTAAAAAAGAACTATTACGAGAGTCACTCACTGTTGCAGTATCCGACAAGCTTCGAAAGAATATCGGTGTCACTCCATTCAGGATGTTGTTCCTTGATGCGTTGGGTAACTCGAGCCTTGGCGCCCAGTAGGGCAACAAGAGTAGCTTCGCTGGCGGTGCCTTGAATCACACCACCAGCCTCTCCACCTGACCGGGCGAGGAACTCTTCTGGGAGTCCCAACATTTGGCCCAACCAGTCCAGCATGACCACCTCCAACTCTGTACATGCAGGACTAGCGATCTGAAATATTTATAATAATATTATTATTTTATAATAATAATTTTTAATTTTTTAATTTTTTGTCAGACAAATTACACAGCGCCATCTAGCCCCAAAGTAAGCGAAGCTTGTGTTATGGGTACTAGACAACTGATAAACATACGTAAATACATATTTTTAAAATACATACTTATGATACATAAAAAACACCCAGACCAAGACAAACAGACACGTTCATGCACACAAATGTTTGTCCTGTGTGGGAATCGAACCCACGAGCGTTGGTGTCGAAGCCGCGTCATTGACCGCTACGCCACCGAGCTCGTCAAATTATTATTAATCGAACACGCAAGTTAAGCAATGTCGACCGTAGCCAGTCCATGGATGGATTTATTTACCTCGATATACGAATAATAAGAATAAATGAAGATGTACGAATTTTAGTTCCAGCTAGTCTCCATCTCAAAAATGAAAAATTTTATCATTCTCGTATCCTTCGATAGTATCATAATATGAAACTTTAAAGTTTAACTGTAGTATAGTTACACGAAATAAGAATGGACATTAATTTATTAATAAATTAATTATACAATCAAGTATACATATTTCAGTCAATTCGTAATTCAATCTCGATCTGGTCCACTTAATTACGAGAATTTGGCCTTCAGATTTTAAATTGTGAAAGTTGATATAATTTCTGTGGTCATGTTGCGTCTAACTGTAAGGGACCTAGTAAGTATCATATTCCCTTAAAACAAAGGGGATAATGCCTGATACTCATTGCATAGCAAGTATTCATTGGCGACAGTAAACCTTTCACATCTGGCAGATGTGAAATATCCAAACATTAAATATTAAATAAATAAATAAATATTGTCAGACAAATTACACAGCGCCATCTAGCCCCAAAGTAAGCGAAGCTTGTGTTATGGGTACTAGACAACTGATAAACATACGTTAATACATTTTTTTTGTAAATACATACTTATGATACATAGAAAACACCCAAACCAAAACAAACTGGCATGTTCATGCACACATATGTTTGTCCTATGTGGGAACCGAACCCACGAGCGTCATTGACCGCTACGCCACCGAGCTCGTCAAATTAAACAATATGAAGACAACAACATTGCATGCATAGACTATAGATATTAACCACTACGATGTGGAACTATGCATAAGATAGACGTTTACTCTAGCTTATGGACGCTTGCCATGACATCTGAGGCATAACTCTAGTGGTTGCGACTTCTTTACGCCATTTTTGAAAAAGCCCGTCACCTTGAAAAACCTAGACTGGCAATTTATTCCATAATTTGACAATGCGAGAAAAAAATCTGTAAGAAATCGAATAGTATACGACCATTTTGTTTCCAGAGCAGAGTGAGACTGAATTACCTCCTGATAATGAGCGGTGCGGTTGTATAAAGACGCCCAAGCATGAATATTGTTGTAAAGGACATCAACGAGTATTGGTATTTAGTTTACCTGAGCCCTCATAGACTAATTAAATATATGCAGCTTTTGTGATGTCTACAGGCCTATTGTCTGGTTAACATTGAATGCGTTGATTTGGGTCCTGAGCCCCTGACGTAGTGTCTGCACCTCGTAGAAGACCAAATAACAATTTCTAGAAGCTAGTCGTGTCGTGTCGCGCTTCGAATCACGCAGGCCTTTATCTTTCTTCATAGGTATTACGACGGCTCTTGGTAGCCTTGTCCTTCCTAATCATTTTGGTATAAGTTCGAGCAGGATTGGCATAGATTAGAGAATTCACCACCATTAGCCCCATGGCAAGTAGGTATTTTTTCCGCTGTACCCATATATATGCATATAGTTGCAATATAAGCTATCGATAGCTTATATTGCATGACCCTATTGCGGTAATATAGATTTATATTCGTGAATACTTTCATTTTGGTTTCATGAAAATCGGTTTGCTATTTCTTGAGATTGCTGTACCTAAATTTGTCTGTAAGAAGCGAGTAATTCGGTGGTATTAGAAGTATATATTCAGTTTATATTTATTTGAATCTATACTCATACGCATGTAGCATTAATTAGAATATGCAATAGCGCAAAAACAATCGACGAAACAAAAAAATCTCAGTGGCAGCAGTGGCAGGAAGGGTTTTTTGTTTTGCACGGCCTCAACAACGAATGTATTTTGACGTAGCGGTTAAACGGTTCAAACATGGCGACATCCCAATATGGAATGATTATCTATTTATGTTATTATAGATTATTATTTACATCATAGACATAAATAATGTATATTGTAGACTAGCTGCCCGCCCTGGCTTCACACGGGTAGAGTGGTGCTTTATTTTCCTCGCAATTTTTCTTCTTCGTCTTTTCTCTCAATAAGAACCTTCCTTATACCTTAACGAAAATATTAAAACCAAAATTATCAGAATTGGTCGAGCGATTCTCGAGTTTTGCGCTTAGTAACATTTTATTTATTTGGATATATTTTTCTCTGTAATACAATGATCAAAACTGGTTTTTTGATAAGCGTGCGCTGGGATATGAATTCAACGCGTAGAGGCTCCTTAGAGAAGTTTAAAGTCATGTTAAATATTTATATTGCAAGCTTATATTGTTTTGCAGCGAATCTCTGACTAATATAATTATGATACTATTTCATTCGACACTCAGTTTCGAAACTGAATGTCGTATTTCGTAATTTTCGCATTGATCCCTGCGAGTCCCGCAAGATACTTGATATTCGAATCACAGTGTACAGACAACTTTTTGTAGACCATATAACACTTTAGCACAGTATTACTATTTTAGTATTGATGGTCTTGCGTAGCCAAGAGATGCGTAGCATTCGTAGCACTACGCGGGACCCTCTTATACTAGAAATGTCTACGGTTTACGTTATAGGCCATAGTTAAATATTATACATATTAAAAATATTTCATAGTGTATACATATAACTTGAATTTATTCATACCCAAGTAAATCCTATGCATGCGATGGCTCCACTCAGCATGTCGGCAACAATTGAAGGATAAGAGTTCGCAGTAGGGAAGTAGGCGTGGAACCGAGGCGAGTGCCAGTGTGTTACGCCAGACATCACGACGCGTTCTATGTCCGCCATTACTGCGGTCCATGGTTCCGGTTCCTGAGGCGCCTGCTCAGGCACCAGCGGTCTCAAGTAACCTGGCTTCACTGATGGCACCACTTGTCTGTAAAGCAATTATTTATCTTTATTAATAAAATATATATATATATAGGGACCATGGAAAACATCAGGACGTGAGTTGTACAAGGAGGATGCCAAGAAGCTGGACTTGGCTTCGGAGCACCAAAATGCTGGCCAATATCAAAATATATGTCATGTATATATATCGCTGTCAGCCTCCGAACAATCTTCGAAAACTGTAGGGACAAGAAGTTGTTTAAGGATTTTTTTATGTATTTATAATTTTTATATCATATAAAAATCTTTTATATTACAGGTAAACAATATTCAGGCAGCCCCTCATTACCTGACTGCGGAAGGAGAAGAGAGAAGGGAGGTTATGTTTTTCGAGAGTATGTATGTATGTATGTATAATTGCTTGGCACGCTCTGCAGCCTGAACGGCTGGATGGATATTAGCTTGAGAGGTGTCGTTAGATTCGTATTTGCTGTGAGAGTGATAATTGAGAGGCTACATCAAATATAAAAAAAATCAATATGGCGGCTGTGAGCCGCAAAATTGTCGATGCAGTAATTTCTTTTTCTTCTAAATATATCGTTAGGGATATCAAAATAAAGGTCTCGATGACCTGATTTCAAATATATATTTGATATATTAGTTTTTGCCTGCGGCTTTCCTTGTATGGAATTATATTATTGTTGCGCGTGATTAATAAATCTGTTGTAGGTGCAGTCGGGTTTTTGATTTTTTTAATTATTTTTTATTTGACTAAATATGGACCATAGAGAAATTCTTTATCGTCGTTGATATGGACTAAATAGTGCACTCACATACGTCATGCAAAATAATTATCTAGATGGCAAGTTTATATAATTGGCAAGTTATCATATGGATTGTTCCTCGGATAATGTTAGGGATTTCTTGTGAACCTCGTCGAGAAATGATAAAGAAATGCTTACCGAGTATTGATTACGTAACCCTGAATCACATACACTGTGCATGTTGCAAATATATAAAATTATTTATTTTATCAACTTTAAAGCTTACTTTTTCACTTTAAAGCTTACTGTACCCAGAAAAAAACTTAGTGGATCATACCTATCTCTGATGTTTTCTAAATATTCTGCAATGTAATCGGTCATTGCTTTAGCGAAGTCCTTGAAATCTCCAGCCTCCATGGTTCCTGAAAAAAAATGAATATAAATTTAATCTAGGTAATAAAAGTTCCCTTCAGTCGTGTATCCTACAGATATTTCGATTGTGCAAAGTACCCCGTACTTGGTTTTATAAACCGCAAAAATCAATGTGCAGTTACTGCTGAACAACGATCGTTTCAAGTATCGATGAGTAAAGACAATAATTTTCAACACTAGATCAGTGTTGCATGCAACTAAGAACAAGGTAATGAAATGAGAATGACAATTTAAAAAAACGATCAATTACTCTGAACTAGTACAAAGACAAATTATTGTGTCTGTAAAACTAAAGTTGTCGAGACGTGCCTAGCGTGAGTTCTATTCTAATAATAACTCTCTCAAATCTGTCCACTAACCTACTGTTCGGTACCTCGTAACGTATTATGTCTCATTAAAAAAATTTCACTACAAGTGGGGCATTATTTAAAAGTCGCATGCACTGGGTATACCATTTTATCCAGCTGTATGTGGATCATATGATTTCTCGACTTTCAGCTAATAGTGAAATATTCAGCTGAAAGTCGAGAAAAAACATATCATATAATATAAAATACTTCTTAAGTTCAGTGTGGTCAAAACTAAGAATAATCAAAACTATAACTAAAACGTTTTAGTTTAATTTACTTTTTAATTTAGTTCAGTTTCTAATTAGCATTATTTATACTTGTTATATATGAAGAAACTACATACACTCCTGTAATCTTATAATCTTTGAAATTACATAAATAAATTGTAAATTAATTTATATATATAAAACAAAGTCAGGTTAGTTACAACAATTATAACTTAAGCACAGCTTTACCGATTTTTATAATCCTTGATTTTTTGAATTTGTGTCCATACTGAACAGCAGAAATATTCATATATTAGAAAAAAATACCAAAAAAAAATTATGATGCAATTGTCAGCGCAAGGTTTGTATGGGCTGACTATAAGAGACATAGCGAAGAGTGGGCGGGCCGCTAGTTTTTAAATGTAGAAAAGTAGTGTTTTGAATTCTTTAATAGTGACAGTCTTTTTGAATCGATCAAATACAAGTCGGCCGCAGAAGCAGTACTTACGTGTTTTTGTGCACTACCGCACTATGAGTTATAATGAGTAAATCTAATCGGTAAACTGTTAAACTCGGCAAAATTTTATGGGCGTAATTTCCCCAAGAATCAGCGCACGTCTATTCGCGTAAGCAGCTACGGCTAAAATATAAAAAAAAAACTTATGACCCTTTTGCGGCGTAACCTTCAGCAGGCTTCGGCGAAGTTGGTATAGGAGTGATTTACTTAAATTCAATCTAAAAGGAAATTTCCGCGTTCTCTGCACAATTATGATGTAAGAATATCTACGTGTAAAAATCAGTTTTTGAGACAATCTAAGCACGTTTTCCCTGCAGTATTGTTTTTAACTTCGTTTTTCTGGTAGTGTGTGTCGTACAAATGCAATCGCCTATGTATGTGATACATACAAAATGAGGATTGATGACACCTTTTTTTATTAGGTACGATGCGAGTAGGAGATGATTACGTTTTTTAGTACGTAGTGTATTTAAATTCAATGACTAGGCAAGATTGAGTGTCCTAGTGTTTAGATTATTAGTCGTAAAGGTGGAGTCATTGCCAAAAAATATTGATAGTGCAGTGATAAGACGTAAGGGGGTCCAATTCATGGTTCATGTTCAATGCCGAGAGAGCGGCGGCGGCGCGGCGTTTGCGCAACTCGCGGTGAGCAAGTGGTGCGAGGTTATTGTAGGACCTCGCCTCTACCGCTACTGCCACATTAATAATCGCCACGGGCTCTTGCTGGATTTATTTCTATTCGAAAACAATACTAACCACCGAATAAAAGTATAGACGGAATGATTGTCAACCCATGGTCTCCATCTCGATACGCAGTATTAAAGATGTTCCGTGATGGTTCCAGCTCCTGCTTAGTCCCACTACTGGTAAAGCAGTATGTGGATAGATGTTAATTTGACATGTCAAATAAACATCTATCCACATATTGAAATAGCTCTTATATAGACAGCAGCTTAAGGTTCAGAATGATTCACACTATATGTAGTGCTGTTGTCTATATAAGAGCTATTTCAATATCTCTCCCACGATAGGACCAACCCTATGCCGGTAGGAGCACAGATACAGATAATAGATCATTTTCTCATGGCCTGAGGGTCTCACTTCAATGTCAAAATGTACATATTGTGATAAATAACAATTCGTAAGTTAATTTGGTTCCATATAATAATTAATTATTATTAGTATTACGATGAGTTTTGATTTAAACCGAAAACTGTATATAACATAATACATTATCATAATATGTACATATAACTGTACATTATCATAATATCATGTCCATTTTTGCTATGACATAATACGAGTATAATATGATGAATGCATTATAGACACTTCTAGGTACTTCCGTTATAACTAATTAGCTATTTCCTGTAAAACATTATTGATTTTTATGACTAAGCTACATTATTATACCAGATGTTAGGTATATGGATCTTTTTAATTTTCTGGTAGTTAAAGTAGGAGTGATACTGGGACTGATAGTTAGCCGCAACTTCGTTCGCGCATTTTGTTAAACTTCTGGTTACTTCAGTTAATTTTTTAATTATCGTGCAATCCTAAGTGTATCCATCTAAACTCCTTTAGCTTCCACTGAAAATTCTATGAAAAACTGACTAGCAATTGAGGATTATTATCCGAGATTAGATTTATGAAATTATTTATCAAACAAATTGACTCTACAATATACACATAGAGTGGATATCGAGACGGTGTTACACGTTTAGGTGGAAATTTTTTGTCATATCACCTTAGTGTATAACTAGAAAAATTATGTAGGTATTGGTATATGTCAGTATACATAATTTCCCTTTGTTTTGAATTCTCTGATGTATAGATACTTCCTAAACGAGTTCCTATATAGATCGGGCCTTTCTGCTAAAATTATAAAAAAGAATATTTTGTGAACAAACAACAAGTGAAGTTAAATGTGTGAAGCAAGACGAATAGAATGAGGATCGATGGACGTGTGGTTCATCTGATACTTTTTCACGGCTGTAAGGATTTTAATGAAATTTGGTGCACAGGTAGAAACATGTTCTGAATTTGACATATAGAGTCTTTTTTATTCTGGTAGTTTTCATGCAGGCAATGCCGCGAGAAAAAGCTAGTGATATGTACTTACAGTCATGTCCTATTTTTATTATTTCGCATACCTTATATCATACACAGCAACAGTTACCGGACAGTTGCATTGACCGTGATGTCGACTGTCGACCTTAACATTGGAATTAGCTATAATATTAATAAGACATAAGCACATAATATATATACAGTATAAGATATAGTATATCTTATACTGTATATATATTATATATAGTAGTGTAAACCCTAGCGCTATGTCCTAGATTAGTAACATCGAAAGTGTGTTCATAATATTTATTAGTAATGAAGCCTTGTCGACATATTGTTAAAATAAAACAACTTGTACTGTTACGTCTAATTAAATTTATTTTTACCGACCAGTTTCGCTCTTACGATGATGAAGGTGAACATGATTTTCATATTTTTACAGATTATTATATTTTTAGTACTTGTAAACTATTGATCGATGTCAATTGTATAATGCACTATCGACCCATCGCGACTTCTCACAGATGCAATTTAGAGTGATGTGCATTTAATGGTGAAACTAACGACTTTTATAAGATTTTTTTAATACCTCACATTATTACAAATTTTCGTAGTCTCTCTCTTTTTTTTTAAATAGAATATCGTCCATATTACCTTCTAAATATATAATATGCTATGTGTGGAAATATTTTTTAATATCGGTTACGCAGTTTTTGAGTCTATAAAAAATATAGAAAATTAAAAATGAAAATCTCTCTTTTTTAATAGAAATTTTAGAAGATCTAGCGTAATATAGTGAATAGGTTCTATTAATCTCTGTCAGGTTCCCCACAAGTTATATTTAATTTAATTAGACAAAAATATTAATTACTACAATAGTCGTTGTCAACCCTTATTCAACCCACTGATGGGATATGGATCTCCCCTCATTTGAAGGAGTTTAGAGCATACTCACTTAACCACGCTGTTCAACGCAGATTGGCGGAGACAATAGTACCAAAGACAATAATAGTTAGTTGTAGACCTAGAATTTCGCTACGATTTAAATAATTAAACATTAAATTTAAAGTAAATATCATTTAAATGTCATATCATTGCTGGGTTATAAGTGATTCATTGTCATGCTTGAGCCAAAGCCAACTTCACGTGCACGTAGTGCACATTACAGACTTGCAAACAAGGCTCTGGCGAAAAAGACGTAGGGCACAGCGTATTTGTAAACTGTCCAACTGGTGAACTAACGGATTACAGCCAAATAACATTGAGCGTTGTTGTGTTCCTGTTAGTGAGTGAGATTACCAGGAAGGAGTTGCTGCGTTGGCAGCGGGGGTGACGGCGTACGAGCGAAATTTCATAAAGTGAGGGCATCTTTAAAATTAATATCCTACTAATTTGTACTAATATTGTAAATGTGAAAGATTGTGAGAATGTACGTATGGATGTTTGCGTTTCTGTCACGGGTAAATGGCTGAACGTATTTAGATAAAATTTGGCATACATATAGAATATCTGCTGGATTAATATATAGGATACTTTTAATCCATGTACTGTGTACATGCGGGATGAAGCCGCGGGTAGAAGCTAGTTTAATTATATGTTATTATATTCCAGGAATTGTATCGTTCTTCAGCAAATAATCAGTACCGACTAGTAAAGTATAATGAAGTTAGGGCCAAGGCGAGTAGTGTAGCCCTCACGCGATCGTTCATAAAAATATCTACTTACAATTGGCGTCTAAACCGATAAAAACTATGTACATTGACTGACACAATAATTTGTGATTATGATAATAGTCGTTCATGATAAATGACAATAATACAGTTGTTGATTTGTACCGGTTAAAGATAAGTACATACCTACTTAGATTCCCACACAAACTGAATCTATCGATGAAAAATTACCTACTCTTTATAGATGTACTTATGTACATAACAATAAAATTGTGTTGATACCTGTCCTGTGTTCAAAGTTGTATGGAAAAATAATATTACACGGGCCGATTGTTACAAAAATAACACAAATTTCTACAAAGTAAATACATATACATCTTTTAAGACTTCTCAATTTTCAATTGTTAAGGGTTTGAAATTAGGATAGAAACTTACGCAACTTATCGGATTCGAAATATTGAAGACTTCCCCGAAGAACCCTTTCTGTGTTCAGAGAATAGGGAAGATGAGAAGAGAGCAGAGCAATGAGATAACAAAAACGCAGAAAGTGGAGAAGACAGTAGGCCAGTGAATATAATATTTTTTTATAATATTATATATTCCTTGTCCTCTATATATTTCAGTTCATGCCATATCAATATTTTTTAATAAATTTTGTCTTATTTTTAAATAAAAATAAATATGTCGATAAATTAGGTTAATTTAATTTATAAGTAAAAATAAACTTAATAACAGAATAAATTTGCATTTTTCGTCTCCCTATCGTGACGTCTGCATCTGAGAGGAGGAGAGTTTAAAAAGACGGATAGAAGTTAGATATTTTAACTTCTAACTAAATAAAGGCGATTAGAAGTTAGTCGTATTTTTAACAAGAAACAGGGAAGAAATGGGCGTAGATAATTTATATAATAAACTTTAATAATAAATTACTTATCTCTTCTCTATAATATAAAAATGAATCACTGAGTGTGTTGCTAAGTGCAAATCTCGAGAACAGCTGAACCGATTTCGCTAATTCTTTTTTTAGAATATTCCTTGAAGTACCAGGATGGTTCTTAAGTAGAGAAAAAATTTAAAAATATCCTGAAAAAGTCTAAAAACAACACTTTTTATACTCCCATACAAACGATTTGTAATACTTAAAAGTCAATTTGAACTTTAATACCATACCATAATGGCGTTTGACAGAACTGTCAGTCATTTGACAGCGTGCGCGAAACCAATTCGAATTGAATATTCATAGTTATGAAGACATGGTAACGTCTGTCGGGTCAGCTAGTAATATGAATAAATATTTCTGGACTAATTAGACTTTTCCCCCTCTCATATAAAAATAATAATAAAACAAACGTTTAAATATATATATATATATATATATATATATATATTATTACCTAAAGTATAACGTCAAAGTAAATGAGTTACCAAGAAGCTACCAGGAGCTACATTCCTGGTAGCTCAGTTGGTAAGAGCATCCGACCAGTAATCAAAAGGTCGTGAATTTGTAACCCCACCGAGACGGGGAGGTGAGCTTTTCCATTTGTATATATTTATTGTTGGAGGGCAAGTGGTTCATCACCAAAGATGGTGATGAACCACTTGCCCTCCAACAATAAATATAATACCAAAGCCAACTGCACAACAACCTGCACGCGGTGCACCCTACTAACTGACAAACGACGCTCTGGCGAAAAGAGAGGTAGGGAGCGTAATCGTAAGCTGCCCGACTGGGGAATGTACATCCACCTCACAGAATATCGCAGCCAAATAACAATTCCCTTGAGAGTCGTTGTGTTCCTGCGAGTGAGTGAGGTCACCAGAAAGATAGGAGATGCTGCGTTGGCAGCGGGGGTGGCGGCGCGTGAGCGATATTTTATGTTGTGAGCGTTATATGGCTACGGTAACCGCATCACATCAAACGAGCCGTATGCTTGTCTACCGCCCGACGCAGTATATAAAAAAAAAAGTATCCTGTCAAGTTAGCCGAAATCAACTATTTAAATAATAATATCAAAAATACTCTTAGTAAAGAGGCTTACTATATACATATAGTATTGATGAATTCCTTAGCGACAACGATCTATGGCATGATTAGTACAGACAAGTAATAAATAACAATCTGTAAATCAAATACTTAATATTATAATGACGAAATGTATATACAAATTAAATTGTATTTGTTGCATTATCTGATTATTAAAGACCCATATCGGCAAGTTTCTTTGAGCATTTCTTTTCGGTCAATACCGAAATGCTAGTAGATAAAAAATATTAGGCTAAGAGATATTTATAAAAAGTGTAAGGCGTGTCCACAATGCCCAATGGCTGAATAAAGAATGTCATTTCATTTCGTTTTTTTGCATATTATCGTTATTGTTTTATTTAGAACTCATGAAATACCTATTATATGTAATATGTATTAGATATATAATTTTTAGACTCTTGCTCACATTCACTTCTCATTTCAGTTAACGTTATATACTTACAACTTCATTGTATATTTAAGAATGCCCCTTTTCTATTTTATATCCGCCATATAACACTTGACGTGTTATAAATTCTGTCACCAAAACAAAAACTCGACGCCAGTTTAAATTATTATAACAAAGCTTACAACTTATAATGCTACTACTTTCTACTTTGATTTTAAAATAGGTACTATAGGTACCTACCTAGGCGTAAAGAAATAATCAAGTTACTATATTTTATGTAAGTACCTACTTACATAAAAAATAGTAACTTGATTATTTCTTTACGCCTAAAATCCGTTAGGTTAAAATTACAATTATCGCTGTAGCTGCCAACCGTTTACTTTATTTTTGCTACATTTTCATTTATTATTCTTTATTTTCTATTACTACTACTACTACTATTACTAGATTTATTTTTCATTTATTATTTAAATTCAGATTAATCTTTAAATACATGCCTGAAATAATCTGCAGCGTTCGTGGGTAAAGGACGTGTAGTTATTTGCGAAGATGAACATGCTTAAAATGGGGTAATACTTGATGTTATTTTTATAAGTTGATTTTAGGATGTGATAGAAAGTATTTTATTATTAAATGTATCTCTTTTTAATCATGGGTCAAGCCCGGTCATTTGATAGGCGTGCGCGGGGATATGGATCCAACGCGTGGAAGCCCCTTTGAGAAGTTTGATGTAATGTTGTACGCCCGTCGTGACCCGCTCCAGGATATGTCAATGAAACGACATACCCATGAGCAGGTCTCGGCAGGCGTTGAGACTATTGCGAAGTATGATGGAAAATAAATGGACTATGGAGATGAGATCTGGGTGAACTTAATACCGGGCTGTTACAGAAGAGGGACGGACGCCTGCCATAACTTTATTAATAACATTATTAGTGTTTATTAATATTTATTTCACTTGTAGTAAATGTGGTTTAAAGGATCACGTTACTTTTCCTTACACTCCGAATATTATTTTATCTACTACCGCAATTAACATTTTAATGATATATTTTTATGCCAGAACAATTTTAAAGTTAAATTACGTACGCTACACTATTAAGCCTTTATTTGTTTAGCAAAAAAACTCTATTCACCCAAAATCAAATTGTCATGTCATTCATCAAATTGAAGAATACATGAGGCACAAGAGGAAAAATGTCATGACGCCAAACAAGAACCGGGTATTCCCGCATGTTATGGAAATAGTAGACTTAAGAGAAACCCGTTGCCTGTATGATTCAGTAACGTTTGGCGTCGCTGACTTTCCTTATTTGCGATTTCCTGCATTCAATACCGTCATTACTGTTATATAGTTCATATAACAATGAGTACCTACACGTAGCATTGACGTAAAATGATCTCTTAAGGAGATTTATTTGAACAACTAGTTATTAAGCGCGAGTCCATACGCGTGTAATTCGTTGTAATGATAGCTAAAGCCTAAATGTTCTAATTAAGTATTAGTACTATTTCTTATTCCGCGGCTTATTGGGTTTCAACTGTCTTTAAAAAAAGGCAATTGCACTTTGTTCTTTTCTATATGCATTGTCGTCAACCATTATTCATCCCACTGCTGGAACACGGGTCTCCCCTCAATCGTAGAGGCTTAGAGTATACTCCACGTGCTTAACGTGGCCTCCGAAGCACGCTCTATATGCATATCCTTACATATTTCTTTTCATGAACATGTAATTTGATGGAAATTATCAAATTTGGATTATTGAGTTTGTAAAGTTGTCAATTCGATAATGATAATTTAACAACATTCATTCATTATTGTTCCTTGATATAGGTCATAGATTATAAACCAAGTTTTTCCATTCTTCAAACCAACGTCATACTGTTAACATAATAATCATATCGCTACAAGGTTTTGGTCAAGGTCTACAAAAAAGTAAACCGTAAACCGGTCAATCACAAGTCAACCTCGCATTTTGACAATATTTTGAGCAGAATATTTTAATGTAGGTTGTAATTCGCTATTATATATTTATAATAGATTATTTTGACTATACGTACCTAGTAAATATATTTTTATTAGCTTTATTACTTATTCAAGTTTTCACGACACATTTTTTTCAAATTATCACAGATATATATAGAATTTAAACAGATTTCCACATTTTAAAAATAAATCTTTTAATCGTGTTGGCGTGAAAAACCTTTTCTTTTTTTTTATAAGTTTGTGACACGTTAACTCTTGAACCGCCGATAAAATTTTGGTGCACGTTATTACGTATATTTGTAAATATAATTTTAAGTTAGTTAGGCAACAAAATAGCTAGGGTAGTTTTTAAGATATTAACATTAATAAGAAAATAGATATTGTAAATAAGTACCTAACATCGTAATTGGTAGAGAAGGTTTTGGTAATAAATTTTAAATACAAACAAAATTGCGAGGTAGAAAAGTAAGTAGGTACAGTACATTTCCTAAGACATTTTATATCACGAACGGTGAAATTGTGGAATCAACTTCAGTCAGCGGTATTTCCGAACAATTACGACATGGGAGCCTTCAAGAATAGAGTCTTTAATTCACTTAAAAGGCTGGCAACGTATCGGCGACCCCTTGGTGTTCCTGTTCTCCATGGGCGGTGATGATTGCTTTCCACCAGGTGACCCACTTCCTCGTTTGCCCCCCTCTCATATGAAAAAAAATGCATTCATAACAAACGACTAATATTTTTGAAGAAAAATATAGTGACATAACAGTTTATCGTATTTATTCGTGAATAATCTTCCTTATTATCAACAAAATACGACGTGCCTAACGACGCGTCAATGAAATAAAGTTAGATTGTATTCTTTATCAAGGTCAACGGCTTAATCTAAGTATGACAATCCACTATGTGTATGTGATATATTTAAATATATATATAGGTATAAAATAATTAATTTATAATAAAAAAAATAGATTTTTTGTGTAGTCGTAGGTACTAGTTAGCCGCGACTTTATTCTGTGACAAAGAAATGATGAATTACCACAAAGCAATGGTTAATTACACTACAATATAGAATACATATAGAATGTTATTGATTATTATAAATCTATGAAAAACTCTCAATAAAAGCCGGGAATTATTTTGGTGGGAAAGATTTTGGTGAACCACTTACACCCCAAAATGCTTAACAAAAGCCGAGCGATCAACGCTCGACTTGCTTTGGAGGAGGTAAGCTACCTGATGTTTGACTAGTCAAACCTAGGAGCACCTACTTTTCGGGTATTAACTATAATATATATTTTATTATTATATTATGTCATTATATTATGTTCCGCACATTATTGTGCTTTCCATTAAAATCGTATTAATCCATCATTTGTGCTTACGCGATGATGGCGTAACTAGAGAGCAAGTTATATTATTGTGTAATTACGATGGAAACTATGGATTTTTCTATAGTTTTCTATTTTCAGACTCTTTGTAAGCCTAGGTAGAAGGATAGAGCTCAAGATATCAGTATGGATTTATTTAATGGGACAAAATATTAGAATTGAATAAATCTTAGCTAAAGGTAAGTAAATAACTCTATTTACAATGGAAATTATACTAGGTAATTATTTTAAGTTGGGCCAGATTTTGAACACGCAATGTAAATGCATTGAAATCAGCTAGGTCGTTTTTGCGTAATAGCTAAGATCAATAAGTCAGATGAAAATATAATTATGTTGTTTTATCCTATTTTTAAATGTTATGCCTTTTTTATGTCAATCAAACATTCCGTGATAAAATATTTTTATTTTCTGATTCTATAAGTGGAAAATTAACATAGAGTCTGTGATAACGCCTGGATAATAAGTAATTATTGTAGCCTATAAATCTGAATATAGAATATATAATCTATATATCTGCCTATATAGCTGAAATCATCAAAAATATCATTTTCATATCGCATTGCATATTGCTCGTACATATAGCATGAATTACCGTACCGTGGTATTCCTCATAAGTCATATGTCTCAATCAATAATTATATAAATATTTATATAATATATACTTTTTTGTTACGCACATAGCGAATCGATAATACTTTCTTACCAAAGAATATGCACTTTAGTAATTACAATGATATTGTCAAAACATTGCTGTAGGTACTGTATGCAGCTTCAATGTCATTTGGTGCAACTATTTACGAAATATTCACGAATTCCACGATCATGTATTAATTATTACAAAAATATATTTTGACTTACCAAATTAATAATGATAAAAACTTTAGCACAGAAAACTAAACGGACGCTTTAAATTGTTATTTAAACTTAGAGTTGTGTCATATATTTCGCGAGAACCTCACGCAACAACGCGTTACGTTCATCCAACACAGCGTTGATAGTGGACTACGCCCGCCGCCGCTACGCTTGTAAGCTTTATAGGCATGGTAAAGCCCGGTCTACACGATACTAGTACATCGAGCAGACGTGATAGTAAGATGTTAGTGCTAAAAAATAAATATTTCTGAACGAATGGGCATTGTTATGCAGAATAGAAACAACCGACAATTGTTACTTTCAAGTTAAAGTTATTTAACTTTTAATAGGAATAAAAATATCGCGCAGTTTTGGTAAGCATATGTCATCAAACTGCTAGAATCTGTTGCGAATATATAAAACTCGATTTGAAGTTTCTTGCTATGTATATTTCTTAATTTGACATAGTTTGTCGGTTGGATCTATTCTGCATAACATGGTCCAAACCACATAGCGCTATTTGGACCTAAACTAAGCAAAGCTTCTACTACGAATATTAAATATTTTTTGTAAACACAATTATAATACATAGAAATTTCCCAGAATAAGACAAACAGACACGTACATGCACATAAATGTTTGTCTTGGGCAGGGATCTACCACGCGACCCTCGCTCGGTTCCGAAATAGCCATTGCTAGCTATTCGACCCCCGGGCTCATCGAATCGTATTATGCTCTTTCTACTATCATCTTTTTAGTGTTATTATTTTTAGCATACTTCCTATTTATTGGAATTATTAGTTCCTATTTTTTAGGATATTCCTTTTTTTAGGAATTATCTTAAAAAATAACACTACAAAGAAGAAAGAGAAAGAAAAATTTACACTTTACCTTAAACTCAGACGATGACGTCATAATTAAATCCAACAATGATCCACCGTTATTGCAGACACAAATTAATTAATATTGAACAGTGCCTTAGTAAGAAAGAGAGTAACTTCTAAAAAAAAATGCTCCGGCGCTTAATATACAGGAGAGGAAAGTGAAATTACTTTCCATAATCCCTCTTTTGTGAGATCCATATGAAAATCCTAATTTCGAAGATTAGTCCGTATAAACCGAAATTGAGCAGGGACATTAATTTATATTAATGATGAAGATTAGCATAACATAGATCATTCTGAGATGCTGCACCACGTCAAAATGGGTACTTCTCGTGATGTCAGAATGTACATTTTCAAAAGCAGAATACTGTCTTACCAGCGTTGTTAGACAAACTAGCCTCGTGTACTGTAGCCCTAAAGAACAATGACTATACTTACATATAGCAAACAATCTAGAAGATTAACCGCGGGCGGCGCAAGGGCTTTCAAGCCGAATACTGAATAGGAGATACTAAATCTCTTAAGTGGTCTACGGTTCCGGTGTTGTGTCGCTCTACTATTGGCTCTGAATATCCAATACAGGTCTCCAATTCAGTGTCGCTAATAATAAAGTTACAAGGGTTATGTTGTTCGTATCGTATGTATGTTATATGTTCAAATTTAATATTTCATTAAAATAAATTCAAAACGCCAGGATGGATTGCGATATTTAAGGTGTCATTAGGTTCCTCTCAAAACCCAAGTCTTTAGATACCGAGGTGTTTTTTTATTCAAAATTGCGGATTTTTAACTCTAAATTGTAAAGTCGTTAATATTTTTTAGTTAACGAAACCTATCGAGTAGGGAGATTATAAAAATATAATATAAGTCATAACAGAGGACGGTGTCAGGACACTAAAAAGTCTAAAATAAAAAACCCGGCTGTAAATAATCAACATTTGTGTATGTTGTACTAAAAAGATTGAGGATAGAAAACAAAATTACAATAATTGGTTTGCAGGCATCCATAGGCTACAGTAACTGTTTTACATCAAGCACATCAAGAACATGCACGTTGCTGATCCCGGTGAAAAGCTCTTCACACCCTTTTAGAAGAACCTCATAGCCTAGATAATCGCAGAGATCTACACATATACCCATACCACGGCATTTTTTTACTTTTAACATTTTTGTAGATACCCGTTGTGACTTGTAAACCTTTTCGGCAACGCGTGACGGAGCCCTTTTGAAAAAATTATTTACTTACCTTATTTACGTTATTTTACATTTCTAATTGAAATGCTTTTGGGTTAAAGCTTTTCCTTTTCTTTCCTTCTTCATAACTCTCTGCCCTTTTACTGTTCTCTATCCCTTGCTCTCCTTTTCAACGTTCCCTCTATTTCTTGCTGTCCTCTTCTCTGCCTCTCTTCCGCGTTAAATTCTTCTATTTTCCCCCATGAACCTCATGTCCAAATTTGATGTATGAAACTTCAGTCGATCCAGTTACTGGTACGTACGTATCGGTACCTACTACATTATCCTTACTGAAGGTAATGCACCAATCAAGTCAATATGCATATTTAGGTACCTAGGTTCCTATGCATAATTTATTATAAACAATAAGAAAAAAGTTGTTTCCCCAAATGACCAAACAAATTTTCAAAAAATATTTTATACCATTGCAAATTCTGAATGGTCAATGTTGATGATGTGTTTCAATTAAAATTAAATTAAATTTATTAAAAAAATGTTATAGCACAAAACCTGAAAAATTTCAAATCAAAACACAAAATATTTCTTTAGATTAAAGTTATACTAACTATACAACAACAAAATCCAACCTTTCAATATTTTTTGTTTCATACGCATAATCATTTTTTTTACGCATTAGATTTTGGAGAGAGAATTTTAGCAGTATGTATATTAATATTTACGTATGTTTTCTGTCGCGCCTAAACTAACTATTCACCCGATTTTGCTGAATAAAGTGTCAATCTATTCATTTTAACTGACTTCAATAATAGACAGAGGCGATTTTTACCTTTTTTCCATAATCGGTGTTCTACAGATAATACAATGGGTTGTGTTCGGAAGAGTTGTTTGATATGATACCTACAGCCTCCGACAGTCGCACCGCTCGTCATAGGCAGGAAATTCTCTTCACACATTGGTGCCAAGATGGTCGCAAAATGTGCGGTTCCAGAAAGGTTTACTTCCACGGATTCCCAGGTTGTGGGATGAATAACCTGCAGAGGTATTCCCAAGAGAGTACAGCATGGGGTTTTTCAAGAAAGGCTCGAAGAGTTTATTACAGGGAGTTATTACTGCAACTCGTGAGTGATACCGACCTATACCAGAGTATAGCCACAGAATAATGTATAGCGAGCTTTCATATGGTGTGATTATCTCACCATTAGGCGGGTCCTATGTTTGTTTTCCACCTTAGTTGTATAAAATAAACGGGTTAAAGTTTTTACACTTTTTCTTGTCAATTTATTTCATAACCTAAACATGTAACGGTGCCTACGCAAACTGCTTCTTTGTACATAATTTGTGTTCAAAAAGATAAAAAATATATCTAAGTGTCTATTTTAGTATTAGTACTATTACTTATACTGTGGTATGGTCACAAGTGAACCTTGAGTCTCTGTGCTATAAGAATTAAAATTGAATGTTAGAGTCACCTTAAATATTTATTTATACTAATCAGACTGGTTCAACTAGTTAATAATTAATTGCTAATAATGTTTTGTTATAAAGTTATATTACGTTAATAGGGACTAAAATAGCGTTTTTTAATCCTTCAGGACAATAAGTATTAAACTATATTACTAATTACTGAATATTTACAAATAAAATATTGACAAAGAGGTACAAAAAAAACGCAGAAAAGAAATAAAACAAAAAATTATAAGTAAAAAATTTCCCCCAAATCGTTGCCCGTCGGTAGCGTACCAAGAATGCTGGCAGCATTACCTCGCTGAATAGCAATGCTAATCCTCTGAGCAAGGTAATGGCCAGCCCTCTGGTCACCTGTTTGTTATAAATATAAATAAATATTAATGTCTACTTTGAAAAAAAAAATAAACGTTAATAAAATGGCATCATATAAATTGCAACAAAAATCAGACATCAGATACTGCAATGAAAAAATTGTTTGGTGGAGGTTTTCTTTGTTTTGTGGTTGTGTTGTATATTTTTTTAACCCACGAGCCCATGATAAACAAATAGGAGTGTTTATAAGTTTAATGTAACACCAAAAGAAGTTGCGAAAGAAATAAAGAACAATATTGATTCTAGGAAAGCACCAGGTTACGACCTCATAACGGGAGAAGTTCTACTTCACCTTCCTCGTAAGGCTCTGGTCAAATTAACGAACCTCATTAATGCTGCGTTCAGGTTAAAATTAGTTCCGGATATCTGGAAAGTGGCTGAAGTAATTATGATAGCAAAACCGGGTAAACCGCCTCATGAAACGACATCATACAGGCCTATTTCATTATTGCCAGTAATGTCTAAATTATTTGAAAAGCTTCTGCTCAAACGATTAAAACCCATACTAGATGAAAAAGGTTTGATACCTCAACATCAGTTCGGTTTTAGAGAAAAACATTCTACCATAGACCAAGTGCATAGAATCACAAATATTATAGAAAAAGCATTAGAAGAAAAGAAAGTGTGCTCCACAGTATTTCTAGATGTTGCACAAGCTTTTGATAAAGTTTGGCATAGAGGTTTAATGTATAAGATCAACAAAATGTTGCCAAAGCAGTATGCTGCAATACTATAGTCATATATCTCTCACCGAATGTTTAGAGTCAGACAAGAAGATGCATACTCTGATCTAAAAGAAATTAAAGCTGGGGTACCTCAAGGAAGTGTCTTAGGTCCGGTCCTGTATCTACTATACACTTGTGATATTCCCAAATTAGAAAATAATACAATTGCGACTTTCGCCGACGACACTGCCATAATGTCTGTTGGGAACACACACAAAGAAGCAGTTGAGAAAACCCAAATTGCAATCACAAAAGTTCACAAATGGACACAAAAATGGCGAATTAAACTAAATGAGTCAAAATCGGTTCATATTGACTTCACAAACAAAAATCCGCACTACCATCCAATGTTTTTAAATAATCAACAGATCCCGTATGCTAATACAGCCAAATATCTAGGTATGACCCTAGATGCGAAATTACATTGGAAAGCTCACGTCAAGAAGAAACGAGAGGAGTTAGAGATACGATACAAAAACATGTATTGGCTGCTTGGGAGAAACTCTGGCCTGTCGATTCACAATAAATTATTAGTATATAAGCAAGTCCTTATGGAGTACAGTTATGGGGCTGTACGAAAAAGAGTAACAAACAAATTATTCAGCGCTTCCAGAATAAAGTACTCAGGGGCATTGTAAATGCACCATGGTACTTCAAAAATGACTATCTCCATCGGGACCTTAAAGTGGAGTTTGTGGACAAAGTGATACAAAAATATGCAGAAGCTCATGAACTTAGACTTCATCATCATGTGAATCCGGAAGTAGTCAAACTTCTCGATAACACAGACCTAGTGAGAAGACTCAAAATAACAAAACCTTTTGAGTTAGTGTAGTAATAAGTGAGACAATATTAGTGATAGTGCATTAAATATAACACAACAAGAAAGTATTTCACCTTAATAGACACTAAGAAAAGTCAATGGACATTATTCTTAGACTATAATATTTAGAAGTTTATGTTAAAGTTAAATTACTTATTAGCCCGTAAGCTAGATCGTAATATTTAAAGCGTCAGCTTTACAGAAAAAATAAGTTTAATGTGCGGATCTAAATAGAACCAGCCCCGTTATCACCATCTCTTATTGCGATTCAATAATTGAATAGATTGCTTATTCATATCAATTTTGGGGTGTAAGTGGTTCATCACCATCCTTGAACCAAAGCCAACTTCACCTGCACGCGGTACACCCTGCTGACTGACAAACGAAGGTCTGGCGGAAAGAGAGGTAGGGAGCCTAATTGTAAGCTACCCGACTGGGTAATGTACCTCCACCTCACAGAATACCGCAGCCAAATAGCAATTCCCTTGAGGGTTGTTGTGTTCCTGCGAGTGAGTGAGGTCACCAGAAAAGAAGGAGATGCTGCGTTGGCAGCGGGGGTGGAGGCGCGCGTGCGATATTTTATGTTGTGAGCGTTAATATAGCTACGGTAATTGCTTCAGATCAGGCGGGCCGTATACTTGTCTGCCATCCGACGTAGTATATATATAAAAAAAAACCTATGGATAAACGACTCTATTCCATTTGAAATAGAGTCGCTTATTCATTGGTTAAAACGTCTCGCCGTTTTGTGATATGGCGAATTATACAATCCGACTGCGACATGCACATCAAGCCCTTTCATATGATACCCCATTTGAACTTTGGTAGCTTCAATTTGAAATTTCGACCCCCTAATAAATAAATTTCGACCCCCTATTTTTTAAGATTTAATTACAAATGTATAGTTTTTAGATTTATTCTTGTACTTTTAGTCTGTAACGATGTTACTTGCCAAATTTCATAATTCTAGATCAACGGGAAGTACCCTATGAGTTTTGATTTCCTTGAGAATGTGTCGAAATATGCGTTTTTTGCTGAATAAACGGCCGTATCTTTTTTACGTAAACTTAGCAGTTTGATTTTTTTACAACTTCATGGGACCGTGGACCTGAGTATACAGTTCAAATTGCAGCTCCACGCATTCTCGACATAGAGGGACGTTGACAGACAGACAGACGGACAATAAAGTGATCTTATAAGGGTTCCATTTTCCTTTTGAGGTACGGAACCCTAAAAATAATATTCTTCAGCTTATTTTACTTCTAGATTACTTTGGTAGTATTTTAATAGTAATAAGCAACGGTGACACAGGTCTATCCATGGAAGGGTTTATTTTCTTGAGCTCCTTCGTACTTTGGAGGGATGTTAAACCGTCGATACCGTCCATTTATGTTAGATGTTGGTCAGCGATCACTGATGATGATGGATTACGCTCTAAGATCCTTTGATTGAGGGGAGATCCGTTTCCCAGTAGTGGGATGAGTATATAAGTTGTTGCCAAAAACCACACTAATAAATAAAAAATATGTTTATGTGTTTATTTTCTCTTCATAGTGACACCAAATCAAATAATACCAAATCCGTTGGGGTTAGGAGTTACGTCATTTAGTTACTGAGTTTCTGTAACTTTCCGTCTCCATTATCAGAACCCACATCTAAGTTCAAAGTGCTTGTGAAGACAAATCAGACGAGCTCAAACTTCATTACTGTTATTACTTCCTTTTGTTGTGGATTTCCTATAGGTTCCATCATCAGACCAGGATGTCACACTATTGCTTTCACTACTGCTATAGCTTTCGATTTTCTATGCCCGCGAAATCAATACCGAAAGATAGAGGTGCAACTCTATTTACATCATTATATATATTTCATTAGGTAGGTATATTGGATTGTCATTTAGGTACACCCAAAGTATCTACGGAGAGAAAAAGCGTAATTAGGAAATTGATTGAATAGATTGAACCCTTCGCATCAGGCAGGTTGTATGCTAGTCTGCCACCCAACGTCGTATATAAAAAAAACCAGACAAGTGCGAGTCGGACTCGCCCACCGAGGGTTCCGGACGTAGGATCATTAAATAGTTCAGGAATCTAATCGCGCAGTTTTTTCCGAGCTTTTCTTGAAATTCAGGAATAGACCTCCTATATTTTAAGATTTAATTACAAATGTATAGTTTTGAGATTTGTTCTTGTACTTGTAGTCTATCTATAACGATGTTACTTGTCAAATTTCATAGTTCTAGGTCAACGGGAAGTACCCTATGAGTTATGATTCCCTTGAGAATGTGTCGAAATATGCGTTTTTTGCTAAATATCGTATCTTTTTTACGTAAACTTAGCAGTTTGATTTCTTTACAACTTCATGGGATCGTAGACCTGAGTATACAGTTAAAATTTCAGCTTGATACCTCCACGCATTTTTGACATAGAGGGTCTTCACAGACAGACAGACGGACAACTAAGTGATCTTATAGGGGTTCCGTTTTTCCTATTGAGGTACAGAACCGTAAAAATATTGAAATTAAACTTGGAATAATAGATCTGGCCACTTTTACGTGATATACTTTTGACAAACAATAAACAGGCTGAAAAATATAAAATGTAATGTTGTTTTGGCTTTCTTGCTTATTACCCAAAATACTCATAATACGAGGTAAACTCAACCAAAAGGGTCGAACGCTTTTTCAGGTAGTAGCAATAGAATGAATTAAGTAGGTAGAGATTACGATAAAACCACCGAATAGTGGGTATACTACCATTATTGTACAACCGGATGTCGGGTGCCGGGGAAGTGGCGGCCACCCCTCCGCCTCGCAGGGTCGCTGGGAATTGAATCAATTCCCGTTAGCGACGGCAACTTGAGAAAATCCGACTGCCTGGAAAAGTGCTCCATTTATCGACACAAAAAGTAGCGTCGAAGCACTTCTGTTAACAAGTACAACGAAATCAGAGCAAAGAAAAATTGAACCAATCAACTTTTCTATCGCAAACTTATTCTTTGAATTGTATTAATTTTATTTATCTACTTCTTCGAAAAAGTATGCAGATTTCTTATAATCGATCATCCATGGATATTCGCCGTTCGGCAGGTAATATTTATGTAGATAGGATACGTTTTTTTTTGGCTAAATGTCGAAGTGCGTTAAATAAGGATTAATTTGAATAGCCTGGAGAAATTTAATTTATTATGGTACTTTAAATCACGGTTTTTTTTAAATATAATATTGAAATTATTAGGCGTCCCATAATTATTATGTGCTTAGAAAAAGGAAATTGTATATTAGTGTCACTGAATTCTTATTTCATATTTTTAAGCTCAATTTATGGGCACTGGGAAAAGTATAATTAATCTGTTACTGGTTCAACATTCGCAGGTTCTAAAGTGGTCTACCAGTGGTTATATTCACTGAGTGACCAAGCAACTCATTTTTAGGGTTCCGTACCCAAGGTCCCTAACAACAAACGTGATTTTTTTGCCGTTTTTATAATGAAAGGGTACGGAACCCTTCCTGCGCGAATCCGACTCGCACTTGGCCGGTTTTTTTACCATAGTCCACTAGAAGGTGCACCCTGCTGACTGACAAACGAAGCTCTGGCGAAAAGAGAGGTAGGGAGCGTAATTGTAAGCTACCCGACTGGGGAATGTACCTCCACCTCACAGAATACCGCAGCCAAATAACAATTCCCTTGAGGGTTGTTGTGTTCCTGCGAGTGAGTGAGGTCACCAGAAAGAAAGGAAGGAGGTGCTGCGTTGGCAACGGGGGTGGCGGCGCGCGAGCAATATTTTATGTTGCAGGCGTTAATATGGCTACGGTAACCGCTTCACATCAGGCGGGCCGTATGCTTGTCTGCCACCCGACGTAGTAAAAAAAAAAAAAAAAGAAGGGCCCAATGGGAAATTTTATAGATATCATAAGTGAATAGGGACAGCGGGAATAAAAGATACGGATGCGGTTGGCTTTAGCTTTATAGATAATGGTGAGTCACTTAAGTACATCCCATATTCCATACGCGTTCATGCACATTTTCCGCATAACTTGTACGCATTTGTAAGTTACTCCAGAGTTTCATTTCCATTATTCGTCATCAACCCATAATCATACCACTGTAGGGATACGGGTCTCCCCTCAATCGAAGGGTTTTAGAGCATACTCCACCACGCTGCTCAACAGCGGGTTGACGGAGGCTAATGTTTTAAGCCGCCCTAAGGCCACTAACTTAGCTTAACGACTGTCATCTAATGCCAACAGCCGGGACCTATGGCTTAACGTGCCCTCCAAAGCCAGGAGGAGCTCGATATAAATAAACCCGTCCATAGACAGATTGCAGTCGACGTTGCTTAACTTGAGTGTTCGCTTAGACTTTCATTTGTAGGGTTAATATATAGTCTATGACACTCACAAATGACGTGGCTTTGTATTTGTAAAAGAATTTTCACAATCAGTTCGGTAGATCCAGAGTTGCCCCCTACAACGTCACAAACTCACAAACTTTACCTGTTTATAATATTACTATACTAGCTGCCCGCCCCGGCTTCGCACGTGTAGAAAGTGGTGTTTTATTTTCCTTATTTTTACGTCTTTTCTCTCCTTAGGAACCTTCCTTAAACTAAAGTATAATTATTAAAGTATAATTCCTTATACTAAAGTTTAATATTTTCGTTAAAACGAAAATATTAAAACAAATATTAGCAGAATTGGTCGAGCCTTTCTCGAGTTTTGCGCTTAGCAACATTCATTTTAATATGGGACCACGCCTGAAGAGTGTACCCTCTCAAACAAATAAGAATTATTAAAATTGCTGTACAATTGACGGAGAAATCATTGAAACTATATTAAAAAAATACCTACAGTCGAACATAGAACGGCCCTACAGGTACAATAAACAACAATAACAGGTATTTTGGGACAGAAATCTTATCTTATGTTCTTTCCCAGGACGCAAGGTATCTCAGAACCAAGTTTCATCTACTTATATGGGTCCAGCGATTTAAGCATGAAGAGGTAACAGCCAGACACTTTGTGGCATTTATAATATTAATATGGACTGGCGTTCCGAAAAGCCGAAAAAACGACACGTAAATTGATATATACACATTTGAACCCCATCGCCCCCCCAATAGGGGATGATGGTCAAGTAAGCCACGGTGAATTTTAAAATCGTTGTTGTTTTCGTAATCTGCGACCCGATAAAACATAAAATCCATAACTATGACAATTTAAAAAAAATATATAAAATCCAGACAAATTTCTTTAGACGATTTTGAAAAATCCTTTCTTAGTGCACCCCTAGATGTCATAAGGAACCTACGTGCCAAATTTGGAATCTCTAGACCCAGCAGTTTGGGCTGTGCGTTGATATATATATCAGTCAGTTTCTTCTCTTATATATTTCAACCCCATCGCACCTCCACAGGGGTGATTTTATGTCACGTCAGATACTTATGTTAGATTATAAAATAGTTGTTGTTTTCGTAATCAGCGATCGTAATGACGATTTTCAAACTGTTTCATCCCATTTTACCCCTTTAAGGGTTGAATTTTGAAAAATCTTGAAACACGTGTTTACTCTTTTAGATAGAGAAGTACTCGTGTAAAATCACTACATAGTATAAAACAAAGTCGCTTTCTCTGTCCCTATGTCCCTTTGTATGCTTAAATCTTTGAAACTACGCAACGGATTATGATGCGGTTTTTTTTAATAGATAGAGTGATTCAACTGGAAAGTTTTTATGTATAATATATGCATAATATAGTAGAAAAACACTGATAATTTAGAGGTTTCTAATGTGATGTCGTAAATAAACACATTTTTTTGCTCTTTCATTGCAAACGCTGGCTGAACCCAACGAGATAGATCAAAATAATGTAGTACAGTATTGTTCACCTTAAAATGGTCTACAAAAAAGTTCGCGATGGTATATGTCTATCTCTTAGTGGTAACACACAATAACCATTATTTTATCCTTTGCTTTTTACAAGAAATAATGCCTTATTTACGAAGCGATTTTAAGCAATACAGAATTAATCCTTATCCAATTAAGTACCTTAAATACATTGCGCATTTAATATAGATCAATATGGCCCTTCACAGCATGTAATTTAAATGAATAGTTTAGAAGATATTACACATTTAAAATGCAGGGACATAACGGCTGTGGCGGTACCGGCCGCGGAGCCGGCGGCGTGTGCCTATAACTGGGTAAGGACTGGATAGGACAAAGCGCAGAGACCTTCTGTAGTACATTTAGTATCAGCATTGCACCCGTGCGAAGCCGGGGCGGGTCGCTAGTTTCGGATAAAATAGTCCAACTAATCTTGGTTCCCCATACAAACTTTGGACCCCCGTTTCACCCCCTTAGGGGTTGAATTTTCCAAATTCCCGTCTTAGTGAGCATCTACGTCCTAAAAGGTACTCCCATGCAAAATTTGAGACTCCTAGCACTTGTAGTTTCTGTCTGAGATTTCGTGAAGAGTAAGTGAGTGAGTGATTTTCTCTTTTAAATATTTAGATAATATAGTATATATATTTTTAAAATGGAAAAATTCACCTCCCCGTCATGTTCGTGGGTTCAAGTTCCACCTAGGCGGTGAAGGTGAATTTTCATAAAACTTCATAAATATCATATCTACGATATTTTCATAATTGACGGATTGAAATCTGAAATATTGGTCTTTGAAGGAAATAGGTACTTAATCACAGATTAAATAAATAGAGTTACTGTCGCGAGCCATAAATATCGGGCTTTCAGTGCGGTCCGTACAAAGTCCTCCATCAAAAGCTTTAGATGTGTAATTACCCGCGATGACGCAGACTCACTCTCAGCTCTCGACTTCACAAGAGCGGCCAGCGGGAGGCAGGCGGCAACGAGGACAGGGCGGGCAGGGCCCACCCGACGTCCACGTCGCTATGGTTACGTTAAGGAGGGAGGCAATCACGGGCTGCAACAAGTGATTTATACTGAAATACATACATGAACTCCTATGAATATATGTATGAATCTCACGCTACATTATTCAGATAAACTGAATAGGGCTAGCACCTAAGCTGAAATTTGACTCATATTATACAAGTTTTTGCCGATTACGATTGGTTTTTTGATTACGAAAATCTAGTGTCAGTTTAAATTTGTGCTACGTAGTAATAAGCTTAGCCGGTAGGGACGGAGGCGATCTACCGATTAAACAGAAGTTTATCACAAATATGTACCGACGACCAGTTTTCATTCAATCAAAAAACCCGATGAAAATCGGCTTCAGATTAGGCGGTAGGCCTTTGGGGTCCTACTGGCTAAGCTGAAGCCGATTCCGTTCGGATTTTTGATACAGAAAATCAGACTTCAGCTTGATTGCTAGCAATTACCTTAGCTGGTAGAAACCATGAAGCTCTACCGACAAAGCAATAACTCAAATCTGACATCTATTTTTGGGAATCAAAATATTCGATGGGAATCGGCTTCAATTTAGGCGGTAAGGCCCCTGTGGTAGGGGAGCCCTTGATGCTAAATCGGGATTTACTCGAGCGTCATAGAGACCTATTGGATTGCGAAGCTTATATGATAAGAAGAAAAAAATGTCACATAATATATACCTTTTCATCGGTGGGAGGAGCGGCTATAGACTTTCAAAAATGTAAAAAAAAAACTGTTGCATGGACATACTCGAGCGCGTCAGATATTGATAGCATCCATGTCCTACGTATTTTTGGAAATGTACGTTAATCTGACTGTTTCCATGATGGGGGTGACCGTAAATATGGGTTCAAAATGAACAAAAAAAAAAAATTTATCGAGCGCGTCAGATTTTCTAAGGGAATGTCAAGTGAATCTAAAAATCTGACGATTGGGATGTGACGCAAACTCTCGGCCATTATTAATGTGCAAAAAAAACGCCATTTTTCAAAATGGCGTAGTATTTCAATACTCGAGCGCGTCAGATTAAGATATATATGGTTCATCTTTATGCCCTAGACGTGCTGTCTCATAATCTGACGATTATGAGACAGCACGTCTATGGAGGGATTCGCGTAATCTGACAATTTTTATTTTTATTTTTTAAAATCATTGAACTTAATTAATTGAAAAGCTGAAGAAATAGCATGCAAATAAAACAATGTATGTTTTTTTAGGTAGAATACTTGTCATCATCATCATCAGCCTCTTTTTTTTTTTTTTGCGTATTTTTTTTATTATCATCATCGGTAGAATCATAATCTTCCTCCTCTGGCTCGATTTCATCCTCAGATTGCATAAGAAATCATTAAAATATTAAACGATTTTTTTTTATGAATAACGTTTTTTTTCGATTTATTGGAAAAAAAATATACCTAATTCTGGAGTATCCTCAAGAATATCCGGTGTTATGACTACATCTTCATCATCATCTACGGAGAGGGGAATATAGGCATCACGTAGCTGCACGCTTTAATCTTTATCGATTAATTTTTCTTACTTCGACATATGGAAATCGTCAGATATATATTTTTCGTAAACCTTGAATAATTCCCTTCAAAATAAAAAAGAAGTTAGAAACGCTCGAGAATGTCGAGTTGACGTTTTTTTTTTACAACTTTGTAGCCCTCTCCTTTTTTTACGTCTCTTTGAAATTGTCAATAAACACGTTTTAGCATGTAACTAACTCACCCTACCCTAATCTGACGCGCTCGAGAACCTCAGATGATCAATTTTTTTTTACAAATCTGATCCTATATCCTGGACGGGCGGCCATATTTATGGGGCTCATATTTGGTGGAGCCATTTAATCGAGTATAAGGTATCTCCCTGTATGGTAATCTGCCGCGCTTTAGTAACACCCGAAATCCTCCTCTTGGGTTCCCCTACTACTGGTGGCACAACGTAATTTTAAGCTGCCCCACTGGGGAACTACGCGTCAGATGGACAGTAAGCTTGTTTAGCATCCGACGTAGTTTAAAAAAAAGTATTAAACTGTCTGTAGGTGATATCTCTTTGGTAGATTGAGAAACAAACTTACGTACTTACTTATGCACAAATAAAAATTCCTTTAATTTTAAGTAATTTTAACCTGAAAGAATAAAGATTTTTAAAAAGTAAATGAAGATATTCGTTGCTGCCATAGCCTTCTCTCAGAGTCAGAAGCTGAAGTGGCAGGTGGAAGTGGCCACATCTGCTAGTGAAAGCAGATGGGAAAGGAAAGTCCTATATTGAAGGCCCCGTATAAATAAGCGAAGAATCGCATATAAGGTAAAGAAATTTTATATCTTTGGACGCGTGGACGGTATTAGGGAAGACCTATATCCAATAGAATAGTGGATCCATGCAGGCTGATGATGATTCCTCTAATAAGGCTCATGAAACACTTTCAAGATCACTAATTCGTTTTTCAATATTTTGTATAGGGTAAACTCACCAGTAACTGGCCGTTTTGTGACTTCTGCCACTTTGCGCAGTGGTAAGTAGTGCTATATTCACAGAGTTAACATTTCCTTTATACACTCGCATAGAGAATTTCCCAGACTACAAGTTCCCATAGATTAAATATAAAATAAAATAAGTTTATGATAAAAAAATGTAATTTATATAAAAAATATACATTTTTAGTAATAACTGGCCAAGAAATTTAAAAACTGGCCCATATGATTTCAATTAGTGGCCGCGCGAAATACTCATCTTACAAACGTTTATAATTATAGAAAATGGAACTCAATAACAAGGAACATTCATAAGATAAACTTTAAAGAAATAAACAAATAAAAATAATGTATCATTAACATTAAAATCTAAGGAGATCAGTATTTCTTGCACATTTGCCAAAAAATAATCTAAAGTGTTATTTATTACAGTAACACTGACTCGTCTGATACTAAAAAATGCATCATCGTTTGCACATCCCTGAAGATGTCGAAAAATGTCAGTATCAGACGAGTCAGTGTTGCTCTCAGAATAGCAAATATGACACAAAAATGCATCATCGATTGCACATCCCTGAAGATGTCGAAAAATGTCAGTATCAGACGAGACGAGTCAGTGTTGCTCTCAGAGTAGCAAATATGACACAAAAATGCATCATCGATTGCATATCCCTGAAGATGACGAAAAATTTCAGTATGAGACGAGTCAGTGTTACTCTCAGAGTAGCAAATATGACACAAAAATGCATCATCGATTGCACATCGCTGAAGATGTCGAAAAATTTCAGTATCAGACAAGTCAGTGTTATTACAGTAACACTGACTCGTCTGATACTGAAAAATGCATCATCGTTTGCACATCCCTGAAGATGACGAAAAATTTCAGTATCAGACGAGTCAATGTTACTCTCAGAGCAGCAAATATGACACAAAAATGCATTAGCGTCATCTTCAGGGATATGCAATCTATGAGCCGATGGTATGCAATGAAAATGGAAATGCTTTTTACATTGACTACATTCATTAACTTTTCTTGCTTTGACCTTGTCTGTTTGGCGCTTTCCTAGAAAAAAGGAGGACATACAACTTTAAGTTTAATTTTGCTAGCTTTTTAATAAAATCACAGAGGTCGTTCTCTTCGGCTTCGGTAAGAATAGGATCTTCTTAAATTTTATGTTAGGATTACGTATTGTAAATTGGATGCTGCTTCTTGGGACACCAAATCGCTTAGCTGCTTCTCGGATGGAACCATTTTCTTTGTGTATAAATTTTAATGCATTTTCCACAGCTTTTTTCGCGTATTGTCGTTGTTTAGCCATTTTATTAAACTTTTGCCCCACACCTGTAAATAAAAATTAATTGATTAGTAACTGGCCACCAAACTGGCCACCCTATGCCAGTTTCTGATTTTAAGCGAAAAATTTGCATCAGATTTTTTTTACAAATACAAGACCTTGTGAACATTTCAAATATAGTCCATTTTTGAACGAATTTTGATTTAATGAAATTTAGTAGTAACTGGCATATGTGGCTACTTACTAAAAATATATAAAAATAATAATCAATAACTAGCCACCCCCTCAAAACGAGTATTTAACAGATTTTAACTGCACAAAGCATTAAATACATATCACTTACCTTTTAAACAACTCGAAAAACATAATCAGTGCACCTGAAATACCTTGCAATAATAAAAACGATCAAAATTTCAAAAACAATTCGCTTAACATATGCGTAAAGAACAACCACTCATGTCGAAACTTGTACTCCCACTGTTAAAAAATAACCGATAAAAATGGCGCTACTTTCTTTATCGGCAAAAAACTGAACTACAGTGAAAGCTAATTTACTAAGTAATATAATAAAAGAGACAGAGATGGCGTACTTTTAATGGTACTCTTATTTTGAGGAACTGAAGTGAACAATGGCCAGTTACTGACAGTGGCTAGTTATACCTCAGTTTACCCTATGTACTATAAAATTAATCGAGTAAGATTCCAGAGTTAGATTAGATCATCAGGTAACGTATCGGTTGCCTGCCACGGAAAAGCAAAGATAAATGCACAAGAACATTAATTTTCTTTCACTCTTCACTCATTAGCAAATTCCCGCCAAAACAGCAGAAATTATTTTTAGAAATAATTTTATAGCTCTGAACACTAGTTCTTTAGAGTTCCATTTTGTTATCTTCCTATTATATAAAAAAATCGTGTCACGTTGTTTGTCCGCAATGGAATCCTGAACTACTGGACCGATTTTAATAAAATTTTGCATAGTGTGTGCAGTTTGATCCAACTTGAGAGATAGGATAGTTTATAACTCATCGGAAAAATTAACGTAAAAATATTTAAAGGCGATACGAAGTTCGCTGGGTTAGCTGGTTCTCTCTATATTTTTTCATCTTGTTACCCGGCTTCGGGGCTGTGTTGAAAAATATCGACAGGAATATTCTGGTTCCTTAATCTTATTACTAGTAGTAACTCTACAGCAAAACCGATATTGCAATGTTACTGCTGTTTTACACGACTTCTTGAAACAACTCAAAGGGGCGATATTAATGTTTTCAATCAAAGATTCCTCTAACTTTATGCACTATAATGATCACTTGCAGTTTAATACCACATGAAACAATAACAGTAAACGTTGTTTTATGAATAATTTTGCAAAGTTTTGTTTGGCGTGGCGAACATAAAATAGAAAATATTGTAGCTTTTGTACAGGGTTTATTTTTTTAATACCAACTGGAGGGAAAGTACTTTAAACAATGGAGATTCATTCAAAGGAAATAAAACTGTATTCAAATATGATTTTTTAATCTGTAACACAGGATATTTCATATATTAAGATATGTTAAGTCTACAAGAGAAATGTGCATGAGGAAAATAATAAATATATCTTTGAACTCCGTGGTTAACTCTGCTTACGATATAATACATAACACTGACAAAGTATACAGATTATTCGATAGTTTGATATCATTTCCGTGGTATATGTACAATATGTATGTTTATGTATAATTTATCTCTGTGAATCTACTAGGCATTAAAGAACTAGAATCCAGGTCAGTAAAACTATGTAAAAAATAAAAAGTTCACTTTATCCCCCTCCCCTCTTTGTCATTCTTCTTCCTTCACCCCCTCCAACCTCGTAATCCACGACGAAAGTTTAGGTTCAAAGTCTGGGGTAAAAATTAATTAATTATAATCATATTATAACGACTTCTAGCATTCTCTGTTAGTTTGTAAATATGGCAAATTCTAAAATATTAGGTGCTCTTAAGCTTCTAAGAAGCCGAAAAGATGTACACTTTCTTACTGGTAAGAGGACTTTCAGAATTACTTTTCTAACCACTTGTTTATTTGTTCATGCTAAAAGATTTTTGGGCTTGAGTTTTAATCATGTTTGTATTATATCTTTTGCGAAAGGTTTTCACAGCAGGAACTATGCAGCAGCCGTATCCAACAATGTCTACACGAAATGTAAGATAGTAAATGGCGTTTACGTAGTCACTTTGGACTCCCCTAATTCTAAGGTAAATATCACTGCATTTGTACATAAAAAATGTCATCAGTACTCTCCATAACACTATATATTTTAATTAGAGTTTTTAGTAACTATCGAACCTACCTTCAAATATACTTTGTTTGTATATATATCTTGACATGGAAATTACTTGATGATTTACTATATGTAATAATTTAACAACTTATAGAATTGGAACTATATACATGTGTCACTTTAAGGACAGACTACACACTTAGATTGGGACTAGATGGTGCATCTAGTCCCAATCTAAGCAAAGCTTGTACTGTGGGTACTAGATAGTATCAGTGTATTATACTTACATTCAGTTTTTTTTTAAATGTATACATATAATACATAAAAAACACCCAGACCAAGACAAACGTCTGTTTGTCTTGGTCTGGGTGTTTTCTATTGGTTTTCTTGTACATGTCTATGTACAAGCACACAAATAATTGTCTGGTGCGGGGATCGAACCCGCAACCCCGGAGTCGAAGCATTGCTAGCCATTTGACCACTGAGCTTGTAAGAAGAAAGTTTCAAATTTAATGTTTATGAACAGTACATTCAAGAGTCTTTTAAATATCAAAATTTGTGTCACCAGCCAAGGGTTATGGAATATCTATGACAACAACAGGGCCACATTTTATGTCAGGAAAAACCTGTCCTGGAAAAATTGAACAAAACAGATAAAAATTCATAACATGGTTACTAACAGGAACTAAAGAATGTTTATTCCTTGCATGTTGCATCTGGGTTAGTAGGTATACTATTCTGATTCGGTAGCAACAAGAAATAATTGCCAAGCGTTTAGATGATTTTGCAATTCATATTAGGGGCCATCCATAAATTACGTCACACGAATTTCATGATTTTTTTACCCCTCTCCCTGTCCTTGTCACAGCTGGTCACACTTCTGTGACGTCACATATTTTGAAATTTTACACCTGTTAAGTTTTTCGTTAATAGTTCAAAGTTCGTGTTTTAACACTTAGATTATAATAGATTTTGAAATGTAATACATCACAAAATTTAGGATCCCTCCCACCCCCTCGTCACACAATGTCACACTTCGTCGACCCCCTCCCTCCCCCTTAACGTGTGACGTAATTTATGGATGGCCCCTAATTGGAATTGATGTGTTACGTAACAATTCACTGGTTTTGGTCGGCAATAGTGTTTGATATTTACAGCACGATAGTTGAGCTCCACTTGACCAGCCATCTCTTTATGCTTTTAATGCCTTATTTGCCATATTGCTGTCTCTCACATTGCCAAGAGGGGAAGTAAAAATCCAAAAGCTTCCTACTCCTACAAAATTCATTGTGAGTTCCAAGGCTGCCCCTGGAACTGCAGTGGACTTCATTGTTTGTTGCCTTTTTGGTGGTCACCGCTGTTAATCCTGGCTACACTGTAGACACTGTAGTGGGAATTTGTAGTGGGCCCCCATCCTGTAAAAAAAGGATGTTTATTTTTACGCAATTTAGTAATATTTATTAATTTAGGAGTGCACAACTCCCAGCTCAGCTCATTTATGCTTAAATTTTAGTTTGTGAATGCAGTTTTTCAATTTTTTTTGTCATTTTATATTGAATTTTTTTTTTTTTACTTTTGTTACACAATATTGTAAAATACTTGTCTTCTATGTCCAGTAAGTAACAAACGTGAGTTCATGCATACAAATTTTTTAGGTAAATTCTCTCAATGCTGCAGTAATGGAAGAAGTTAGTAAAATATTGAGTGAAGTTGATGCAAATTCAGCAATTGAAGCCGCCGTTTTGATATCTGCTAAACCAGGCTGCTTCATAGCCGGTGCTGATATTTCTATGCTAGAAAGTTGCAAGAGTAAAGAAGAGGTTGTGCAATTATCTAAGCGCGGTATGTACACAAGATATAAAATACTAGCTCCTACCTTCACCCTGTGTGAACAAAGTACATAGATAAAAATATTCTAAGTGTGTGTAATCTAGAACATATTCTATATTTAAATACACAAAATTTCATCTGTTCAGCTGTTTACCTGTGAAAGAGTAACAAACATTCATATGAAATGTAAATTCTTTATTCTATCAAATGATAGAATAATCTAAGTGCCTTGCCTACAAAGGCTTGTGGGCACTTATATATGTTTTACACTTTTTAATAAATAATATTCCTATGTTTGTCTTTTTTTATCTACTAGCATTTCAGATACATCACAAACTTTCACATTTATTAGGATTTCAGCATGTACAGACATGCTGAAATAAAATAAACCCTTTATGAAACTCATCTCAAGATTGTGGGTTTTATTCAAGTATTGTAAGAATAAATCCATAAGTCCATTAAAAGAATAAATTATAATCTAAGTGTTAGTCATGGATAATTTTGTTTTACTTGGTATTCTCCAATATTATAATTTCAAGCAGAATATTACTTTATTAATTCTATCTGCTTTTCAGGCCATGACATATTTCGAAGAATGGAAACTTCTAGAAAGCCATATGTGGCTGCTATTCAAGGATCTTGTCTTGGAGGTGGGCTGGAGACTGCACTGGCTTGTAGGTACCGCATAGCTGTTAAGGACAAAAAGACTGGATTTGGACTACCTGAAGTTATGCTAGGACTTCTGCCTGGTGGAGGTGGTACACAAAGGTGTAAATTGTTTTACTTATATTCATTTAATTCTTACCTTCTGCTTGTGCACAATAGATCCAAGAGGGTCGACGTGCCGGTGCTGCAGCACTGGGCCCATTTCAAGATAAGATACCTTCTGCTTCACTCATGCAAATATGTCCTTCATCCACCCTCAGTTTTTTTTTTAATTCATCTGGTTTTTCTATTAACTGAATGTTGGTTGAGTTATGAGAAAAATCAGGCAGAGTTTACTCTGCCAATTCAGGATGAGATGACATTGAATAAGTAGATAACCCTTTCAGAGTGCTTCCCACTAGTCCTTAGTCCTAGGGTTCCCACTAGTCCTAAGGATGTTGCATGGGGCAATGAACGGGTTATTTGCACTGGAATATGATGTTAAACTACTGTTTTATTAATAAACTTGCTGTGCCTACGACTTCATCGGGGTAGAAGCTAAAATAATAACAATATGAGTGTAGAACGCCTTGGCGCCCCTTTTTCTTATAGATAAAGAAAACGTTATTTCCCAAAATATCTTTATTTTAATTCACATATCAAGTTACTCGTCTTTTTTGCTATCTATGCATCACTTTAAACTATTAGCAGTACTATTACTTATACTGTTCTATTAGTCTAATTGGAATCATTTTTTGGTCCAATAACCTAACGTGTGTACTAAAAGAAAATCTTTTTTTTTTTACATGCTAGGTTACCAGCTCTCACATCAATTCCTACGACCTTGGACCTGGCACTTACAGGAAAAACAGTAAAAGCTGATAAAGCAAAAAAACTCGGAATTGTTGATCTGCTCGTGGCGCCCCTTGGACCTGGTAAACAATAATACCATTATCATAGTTACATTAATCTACACAACCATTAAAAAGTACACATATAGTATGAATTTTTTCAGGCTCAGGGTCACCAGAAGAAAACACAATGAAATACTTAGAAACTGTTGCAATCCAAATAGCAAAAGATATTGCTTCAGGAAAAATGAAAGTAGATAGATCTAATAAAGGTTTAGTTCAAAAAATTACCGCAACAGTGATGCAATGGGAGTTTGTTAAAAATATGATCTTCAAAAAAGCCAAAGAACAGGTCATGAAGGCGTCCCGCGGACTCTATCCAGCGCCTCTAAAGGTTCTTTTTTGTTAATTGATTCATGTGTTATTTTGTGGAAGTCAAATTTACAGGCAATTTGAGCTACATGCTTACGCCACCAATTTGGTTGCCTTGGTGGCGGAAGCACGCAAAGTAGTGTAGATCAAATTGCCTGGTTGTTTTTTTGTTAATAAAAGTGTTAGGAACTTTCGAATAATTCTATAAATTGATAACCATTTTTTTGTTTTTAAGATTTTGGAAGTTGTTCGTGTCGGGGTCGACAAAGGGCCTGAAGCTGGATTTGAGGCGGAAGCACAAGGCTTTGGGGAACTTGCAATGACATCCCAAAGTAAAGGACTCTTTGGTCTCTTCAGAGGTCAAACTGAATGTAAGAAGAACAGATTTGGGAAATCACAAGTGGATGTTAAAACAGTAAGAACTTTTATACTGCATTTGTAATTTATATTTGAGACAAGGAGGCAAACCAACTATAATTTACATCCAATCTGATGCAGTGTGTTGTAAAAATTATCATTATTTACATTTAAACCTCAATAACGGAAATTAACATTACATGGAGGATATCGTCGACCGTAGCCTACCCATAGATGGGTTTATTAATCTGGAGCCCCGCCGCGCTTCGGAACGTTAAGCAGTTGGTCCTGTGTTGTCATTAGATGACAGTCTGCATGGTGTCAGCATGGTGGAGTATGCTCTAAACCTTCGATCGATGGGAGACTTGTATCTTAATAGTGGGTTGAATATGGTTAATGCAGATATATAAATATATTTATCAGTGGGTAGATACAGGCTGATGATGATGATGGTGATGAGATATATAAATACTGTATTTTCTTCGCAGATTGGTGTTTTAGGCGCAGGGTTGATGGGTGCCGGTATAGTTCAAGTATCTATTGATAAAGGTTACAATGTAGTCATGAAAGATGCTACGAACGCAGGCTTATACCGAGGCGTAGGCCAGATACAAACCGGTCTAGTCAACGCCGTGAAACGAAAAAGAATATCGGCGTAAGTTTCGATATCAACAATTCACTTCCTAAACATGTTTTTGCTTTGCTAAAACAAGTTTTTAAAGGCTCATGCACTCTACACCCTCCTTTGAACCTCTCGTAGAAATAAGTTTAGGTCCTAACATTATAATATTCAATAAATTATTTTTATAACGCACATTATTGACAATGAAGAATAGCAATTTGTGTCTAAGTGTAGTGTTAATTTTTACAAAACTTCATGAGCGGACAAATGCCATGTTAACGTGCCGAAAGAGGACCTTACCTCCTTGCCCTGTTATTATTTCATCCACCCTGTAAACAAAACTAAAAATATAATCAAAAATGGATTACGTTTTTTTAGGTTAGAGAAAGATAAATACTTATCCAACTTACTGCCGACTTTAGAGTATGCTAAGTTCAATAACGTGGACTGCGTTATAGAAGCTGTATTTGAAGATATCAACATCAAGCACAAAGTAATCAAAGAGTTGGAAGCTGTTGTACCGAAGCACTGTATTATTGCGACTAACACTAGTGCCATTCCTATCACTAAAATCGCCGCCGGAAGTAGCAGGCCTGATAAAGTCATTGGTTAGTTCCATTTATTATTTTCAACTAGCTGCTGCTCGCCGATGATTCTGAACCCATTTTTTTTATACCACGAAAGTGGAAAACAAGTATACGGCTCGCCTGATGGAAAGCAGTTACAGGGGCATCACATGCGCGTTGCCGATACTGTAAAAACGTCTTCATGTCCTTATTTCTGATTAGACATCTATCATAAGTTAAAATCTTGGAGATTAATTTTAAATTTGAGAAGCGCACATTTGAATACTATAAAAAATACTGTGACATGAGATGCAGAATATTACATGCTTAAAATTGATTTATTTTATCTTTGTAGACCGCAAAATTAAGAGTAAAAGAGGGACTTAATGTAAAGTGCATTTTCTTCAGTGACAAATTTGATTTAAAAAAAATATGCGGTTTGTGTATATTTTAATGCAAAGGAATGGGTTAGATCCATGCACAAATTCAACCATTTGTGTCCATGAATGTATGTATTTATAAAACGTAGTAGTATTTATAAAATAGAAACTGTATCTGCCCAAGAAGCGCTTTTCTCGGTCCCTCCCTGCTGATTTTACCCAAATGAGCGTTACGGAGCCGAGCGTTACGGCTCAATCTCCTTCACTATTCACAAAATTTGTACAAAGCACACTTTAAAAAATATTCAATTAAATATATATATATAATTATAGGAATGCACTATTTCTCTCCGGTGGACAAAATGCAGCTGTTAGAGATCATCAAACACCCCGGCACAAGCGACGACACCTCTGCTGCAGCTGTTGCCATTGGCCTGCGACAAGGCAAAGTCGTCATCACAGTCGGCGACGGCCCAGGCTTCTACACCACTCGCATCCTCTCCACCATGCTTAGTGAAGCTGTTAGGTATCGTCTGTGTAAATTTGAACATTATTTTTTACAGGTTTACAAGACTAAATTTCGAAAAATAAAACTCATCACAGTCAGTTAACAAATCAAACCTAACTAACTTAAGCTTGTTTTGCTCTCAATACGCAAAACAAACTTAATAAGAAAATCTGTAAAAATAACTTTGCGTTTTAAAAATTGGCACAAGTACTTAAACAAATAAATAAATTAATAGTTAAAAAACCGGACAAGTGCGAGTCGGACTCGCCCACCGAGGGTTCCGTAGGTACGTAGTATCATTATTAAATTTGATATTTTTCATTATAAATAAGAAATAATGCGTCGAAAAAAATAAATAAAATATATTTTGCAACGTGTACATCAAGCCCTTTCATATGATACCCCATTTGAACTAGTAGTTTCAATTTGAAATTTCGACACCCTATAAAAAATATAGACCCCCTATTTTTTAAGATCTATTTACAAATGTATAGTTTTGAGATTTATTCCTGTACATGTAGTCTATAACGATGTTACTTGCCAAATTTCATAGTTCTAGGTCAACGGGAAGTACCCTATAGGTTTTGATTCCCTTGAGTGTGTCGAAATATGCGTTTTTTGCTGAATAAACGGCCGTAACTTTTTTCTACGTAAACTTAGCAGTTTGATTTTTTTTTAACTTCATGGGACCGTAGACCTGAGTATACAGTTCAAATTTCAGCTTGATACCTCCACGCATTCTCGATATAGAAATTCTTGACAGACAGACAGACAGACAGACAGACAGACAGACAGACAGACAGACAGACAGACAGACAGACAGACAGACGGACAACAAAGTGATCTTATAAGGGTTCCGTTTTTCCTTTTGAGGTTCGGAACCCTAAAAACACTAGAAAAACACGCTTTTGTAAATGCACCTGATCGTGTTCAACGTCCATTACGTGGCCTTTCTCACAAGTGCAAACACATCATCAGAGCTTGAAACCTAATCGTGGTCAAAGTTCACAAGACTTTTCTAAGAAATCCAAAAACAGTTATGATATGATGTTCCATCATGAAGTTCCAGTTCATATCTTTCGGCTCCATCATCAGATCAGTTCGACAGTACCATATTATTGTATTGTCATCAGAACTACATACAGCTGCCAATTGTCATTACGCTACGGTCCTGGAAGATAGTTAAATTAGTTACCTTAGATTCCAATACATAGTTACATACAGGTCAACCTAATAAAAGTGTGTTAATATAGAACTACTAGCTGACCCAACAAGCTCTGTTTTGTCATATAAATTATTCCTAGGATTATTTTAGTAGAAAAATCTAGAAAAGCTATTTTCATACCTGTGGAATATACCTACATATAAATTTTCATCAAAATCGGTCAAGCCATTTCGGAGGAGTATGGTAACTAAAACTGTGATACGAGAATTTTATATATTAGATGCTATACCTAACTGTAAAATCTTTTCATTATGCTTAATTTCACCCATCCACAGTACATACTATGAAAAAAATGGTTTTATACAAGTTTATCAATATTATGAAGGGTATGCACATTAAAGCTGTGGAAGTGAAAAAGTAATCTAATTCAGCAAAGTTGCTATTGGAGCAGGAAATGATGATTTTCAATTAGATAGAACCCTTAACAACTCGAATCTAACAGACTGTTTTCAGTGTTTTTGATTCCTTTAAAAGAGGTCCTGCTCTACTTGTGCCGCCGAATGGGCGGGTTTGATCTTTATATACATTTACACAACTTTGTATAACCATGTTTATATTTTGTCATTCAACTGTTATAGGTTGTTACAAGAAGGCGTCGATCCTAAGGAGTTGGACAACATGACCAAGCAATTTGGTTTCCCAGTGGGCGCGGCTACATTAGCAGACGAAGTTGGCATTGACGTGGGCTCCCACATTGCTGCAGACCTCTCCAAGGTTGGTTATATAATAATAAACACAAATGCATTATTTTAGCTATTGGATTTTTTTTTGTTTACTTGTAATAGTAGATTATTGCATCGAGCACAAAGTAATTTATTATTGCACCGAGTGCCTGTTAATCTAACAGGCACGAGGGCAACATAAATTACTTAAGGCGAGGTGCATAATCTGCTTTTCTTTCAACTAATACCTATAGGAATAGTAGATAAAAGAAACTCATATCAAACAGTTAAAATAGAAGTTTAATTATTGAAATTAAAAGTTGCACTCAGTGAAAAAAAAAGAAGCACTCAAAATCAGATAGTATCACATCATCATCATCATCATCATCAGCCTGTACCTACCCACTGCTGGATATAAGCCTTCCCCAATGCTTTCCACCAGATACGGTCCTCCGCCTTCCGCATCCAGCCGCTCCCAGCCGCTTTCTTAAGGTCATCAGACCATCTAGAAGGAGGGCGTCCAACACTTCGTCGTCCTATGAGCGGCCTCCACTCTAATACCTTCCTCCCCTATCTGCCATCAGTTACTCGGCAGATGTGACCGGCCCATTGCCACTTCAGCTTGCAAACTCTGAAAGCTATGTCGACAACTTTGGTTCTCCGTCGAATTTCTTCGTTCCGGATTCGATCCCGCAGAGAAACCCCGAGCATAGCCCTCTCCATCGCTCGCTGCGCGACCTTTAGCCTGTGGACCAGTCCGATGGTCAGTGTCCAAGTCTCTGCACCATATGTCATTGCAGGGAGGACGCACTGGTTGAAGACTTTAGTCTTCAAGCACTGGGGTATTTGCGCGGCGAAGATATGACGAAGCTTTCCAAAAGCTGCCCAGCCCAGTCGAATGCGTCTGTCGATCTCTTTGTTGAAATTACCCGGCCAAGCTGTATGGAATGACCGAGGTAGACATAGTCTTTAACTACTTCAATAGCTGCATTCTCTACGATAACCGGGCTAGGGATGACAAAATCGTTGTACATGACTATCGTCTTGTCGAAATTCATCCCCAGCCCCACACGTCGAGAAGCAGCATTGAGATCGACCAACATACGACCGAGATCCTCCAGCGATTCAGCCATTATGACCACGTCGTCGGCAAACCGAAGGTGTGAGATGTACTCGCCATTCACACTGACGCCCCGTTTTTTCCAGTCCAGCGTCTTAAATACGTCTTCCAGAGCAGCGGTGAATAGTTTCGGGGAAATGACATCCCCTTGACGTACTCCCCGCTGCAGCTGGATAGGCTTAGACTGCTGGTCCTGGACGCGGACTGTCATTATCGCAGCGCTATACAACCATCTCAGCACCTCGATATAGCGGTGGTCAACTTGGCACCGCTGTAAGGATTCCAGAACAGACCAAGTTTCGATGGAGTCGAAGGCTTTCTCGTAATCCACAAAAGCTACACAGAACGGCAAATTGTACTCTGTGGTTTTCTGCACAATTTGCCGCAATGTATATATGTGGTCCACGGTACTGTAGCCTTTACGAAACCCAGCCTGTTCCGGTGGCTGGTAGTCATCAAGCCTTCGGGCGAGACGATTCGTGATAACCCTTGAAAACAGCTTATACACGTGGGTCAGGAGTGAGATCGGTCTATAATTCTTCAATAAGGTTTTGTCACCTTTTTTTGAATAACAAGACGACCAAACTCCTGGTCCACGCGACTGGTGCGGTCCCATTGTGAATGACGGAATCAAACAGACGTTGTAGTTCCTTCAGAACCGGAGTTCCTCCAGCTTTCAACAGTTCTGTTGTAATTCCGTCCTCACCGGGAGCCTTACCATTTTTCAGCTGTTCAAGGGCTATCCTAATCTCACCCATGCTGATGTCTGGAATATCCTCGGTTTCGTGTCGAGTTAGCGGGGCTCGGCGATCACTTACAGGAGCAGCTGATGTAGGGACAGGTGCATGTGCGGCATAGAGTTTGCCGTAAAATCTCTCCACCTCTGCGAAGATCTCTGGCTTAGAAGACACGACTCGACCATCCTCTCGTTTGAGCTTCGACAGATAAGCTCTTTCAGAAGGCCGAGAGAAGACTTTCAGCCCTTTGTTGCGCACTATCACGTCCTCAACTCGTTTAGCATTGAAGACGCGATAGTCCCGCCGTATCAGCCTTCTGATCCGCTTATTCAAAGCTGCATATTCTGTCGAAGCCCTAACAGATGCTGTCGCCTCTCGTCTCTTCTGCATAAGAGCCAGAGTTTCGCTAGAGAGCTTGGCCTCTCGAACTCTATGCTACCGCCGAAAGTGTTTGCTGCCGACATCGTGTAGTGTCGCCCCTATTCTCTCTGATGCCTCGTCCATGTCCGCATTGGTTTCCAACGAGTTGAATCGGTTTTGAATTTCCAGTTGGAACTTTTTCGAAGCTTGAGTGATTTGAGGAAGAGTTGGACGGAGATTCGACTTCATCATACGGGCTCTTTCGAGTTTATAGCTGATATTTAGGGTGCCTCGTACAAGTCGGTGGTCGCTACCGGTACCAAACCTATTAACCACCGAGACATCCCTAAATATCCGCCTTTTATCCATTATGATGAAGTCGATCTCATTCCTAGTCACTTTGTCGGGGCTTTGCCAGGTCCATTTCCTCTGGGGCTTCTTTTTAAAGAACGAGTTCATCAAAAATAGCCCCTCCATTTGGAGGAAATTTACCAGCATTTGCCCCCTGTGGTTCCTCGACCCCAAACCAAACCCTCCGACTACCGATTCATCGCATTCTTGTACTCCCACCTTGGCGTTGAAGTCCCCGACAACAACTGTGAAGTGGGTCTTGGTGGTATTATGTATGGCCTTTGAAATGTCTTCATACATGGCCTCGACCTCTTCATCCTGGTGTGTCGTCGTTGGAGCATATACCTGTACTACTTTCAAAGAGTATCTCTTTGTCAGTTTTAGCACAAGATATGCTACCCTCGGCGACACACTGGATACCTCCACTACGTTGTTGACGAGAGCTTTATGGACGAGGAACCCGACACCGCCCTGGGAGAGCTGGTCTCCTTCACGGTAGTAGAAGAGGCTGCCAGATTCGAGTATCACGGTATCCTCTCCCTTTCGTCGGATTTCCGACAGACCCAGAATCTGGCATTTGACTGACCTCAGTTCTACTTCCAGCTCTCCCACATCCTCGTCGCGCCTCAGTGTCCGTGTATTAAACGTGCCAATGGTCAGTTGTTTGTGGTGGCCTGCCAACCGGAGATTGTTCGCACCCCCCGCCCTGCCGGAACCGAGACCGCCACCTTGGTACGGGATAGCAGGACTGCCGGGTACTGGGGGCCATTTATTTTGGTTGCTATACATTGGGAAGTAATGCCCTTAAGTCGCCACGCTGGGCAGGCGGGTTGGCGACTGTCGCCAGAGCCTCGTCCGCTTATCGGCAGGGTGCACCACGTGCAGGTGAGGTTGGCTTTGGCTCCGAAGATGGTAGTGAGCCACTTACACTGAGAACCACAATACTGAGAAGTGATATTATCACACTTTTATCGTTTCCAAAAATATTGTCAAGCAAAATTAACAAAGTTCCCGCCAAATCACTTTTTTAAATTTCTTTCATTTTTAACTCAGAGTTAGCAGCAATCATTTTTTAAATTTGGAACAAGTAGGATAGAAACGTACGAAAAAAAAAAGTATTGATATCGGCTGGCTGAATAGAGCTAATCCATTGAGATTGGCACCTTTTGGTGCGATTAAAAAAAACTGTACAATAATGAAATTTCATACATTTTTATTGCTCTAGAGCATTATAGACTCGTTTTGTACTGAGTTTTTAGTGTGATTGTGATGAAATTAAAGCATAGTTGGAAGAAAAGATTTTATTGTACTACAAAAGTAATATGCACAGTGTTAATAACCATTTTTGAACAATGGCAGACTTATCCCATCAGCCTGGAATAGAGTCGCTTATTCATTGGTATGAATAAGCTATCTATTCAGTTATTGAATCGCACTAAGAGATAGTGGTAAGGGGGCTGGGATCTCTTCCAGTCAACCATATAATACCCATAGGAAACTGAAAGTTTAGCGAGGCAAATAAAATTTAAGCACAATGTCTAGATAGTTAAATATATACATATACTACATACATACTTTTTTTGCGTTTTATGAGATAATTATGTGTCTTCATTTCTTGTTGAGTGTTAGCATTTGAAGAATAAAAACGGTAATTTTAAAAACTAAAAAATCCGACTGCTTTTCTGTGTAATTTGGAAATGAAAAACCCCTAAAACAAGAAAACATGTAGCAGTCGGGACCTCTAAAAGGGATGTGCTCTAAATTCACTAAGCCTCCATTTCTAGAATGGGTCCCATCCTTGGATCCCATCATCATGGGATCCATCGAGCCAAAATCCATCGAGCCGTTCAGACTGCGGCGCGCATTTGCATTTGAACTTGGTGCCAAAAATCCGTCATTTTGATTTTTTATTTTATTTTGACGTACCCAGTGTCACTCACAGCAAATACGAATCTAACGACACCTCTCAAGCTAAAATCCATTCAGCCGTTCAGGCTGCAGAGCGTGCCAAAGAATTATACATACATACATACTCTCGAAAAACATAACCCTCCTTCTGTCGCAGTCGGGTAAAAAATGATTTCTGTGGCTCCTTTGACAATCTTGTATTTTTTCACATTATTAATGATAATCATAATACAGCTGCATAGCCATTTTGCGATACAGACCAATTTGCAGGCTGGGCACTCGAGCATTTCTTTCTAAAAATGTAATTAATTCATTTTTTTTATTTTCTTTTATTTTATAGGCATTTGGTGACCGTATCAGTGGTGGCAACTTAACTATTATGCAAGACATGGTCAAGGCTGGTTTCATGGGTCGAAAATCTGGCAAAGGTTTCTATGTTTACGAGAAAGGCACCAAGAACAGGGATGTAAACCAAGAGGCAGTTCAAATGCTAAAGGAAAAGTATTCACTAGAACCTCGTGGACCAAACACTGTTGAAGATCAGCAATTAAGAATGGTGTCCAGGTATATACAATAATAAACAATTCACAGATTGTAAAAAAGTTGAATCTATACAGCTTCATCTAATTTATAGATAAACTAGCTATGCCCGCGAATTCGTCCGCGCGGAATAGTATTTTTTATTATTTATTTATAATAATAAAAATAAATAAAATTTCTAAAATAATTATTACATTATCTATCTGCCAGTGAAAATCCCGTCAAAATCAGTCCAGCCGTTTCAGAGATTAGATAGAACTTGTATTTAAATTGTATACGTGTATACATCCATATGCATTTAATAAAAACCTGTTATTTTAATATTACAAACAGACACTCCAATTTTATTTATCTGTATAGATAAAATTAAACTGTTGTAGATTCAACATAGTGTTATAATTGTAATAATGTAGATATAAATAGGTGACCGGAGTAATTTAATAAATTTATTATGTTGCAGATTCGTCAATGAAGCTGTATTATCATTGGAAGAAAAAATCCTGCACAGTCCTATTGAAGGTGATGTAGGGGCTGTGTTTGGACTTGGTTTCCCTCCATTTACGGGAGGACCATTCAGGTAAAATGCTTAACGAAAAATCCTAGGTCTGTGGTAAAATGATTTATGATATTTAAATCCTCGATACTCGAGTCGTATTTACTTGTAACAGTTATTTGACGCCTCTTGCACACTCACGCAGGCATACTACGTAGACATCATTTGTATGTAGTAGTTATCGACGCGGTAGTTGAATGGAGTAGGCGGGGTGTGGCTTTATGGTCACCAGGAAATATCTGAAGAACAGCTGCAAGAGGAGAGTATGTGTGCGAGATTTTATCCTTATGTGTTGAAACGGTCTTTGAAGACTTCATTAGCCGATTCATGTCATTGGGATTCTATGCTTGTGTGCAATGCCAGCCAAGTAGAAAGTTATCTAGCAAAAAAGTAATTAAAATTTATATCTGGGTTGCCTAATTTTATGGAGGATAAGGGTAAGGAGAGTTTGAAAAAACGTCTGAAAAAATGAGCTACATTAGGTGGCGCTAGACAGGTATAGACAGGCTACGGTCGGTGATGGTTAACATACGTGACCGATTAATCGGACATGCGCATCGACGCTGTAGTGCTCCTCATAAAGTTAATCTTCGTTATTTATCACTATTGTCACCGAACATCTCGGTCAACATGAAAGATATTTCACTTTAAAGAGGAATATGGTAACTGAAATGACAAAATCTTTGTTTTAGGTGGGTCGATCAATATGGAGCTGATAAGTTAGTGAGGAAGATGGAAGAATACCAAAGTCACTACGGTGCGCCTTTCAAACCTGCTCAGACACTCGTAGATATGGCAAAGGACCCCAGCAAGAAATTCCACAAGAACTAAATTTTTATATTATGATAAATGGGGTAACAATCTATATTAGCTAACAGCCCTTGTTTGGGGAAAGCAAGGTGATTACGACCATCAGTAATCGAATATTTTTGATAAAGAAGATTTCTAGTATTGGAAATACAATATGCAAAAACAAAAGTAATTACATAAAACACTTCATAAAATAACATAAAATAAAAGATTAGTAATAATAATGTTGACCATCCATCTATATATGGCTACATTGTAAACCTATATTTCATCAGGTCAACTGAATATTATATTGTGCGATATGCGATCGTGAATTTATTTAAATCAAATAGAACGCATTTCAAATGTTAATAATTTTGATATGCTAAGATATGACAAAAATGCTGAATGAAGAGTGATAGAATAAATTTGTTATTTATTTATTAATGTATGGTACGTATAGATTTTGAATAGTTTATCTGAGATTGTTTCTTTGTATGCGTTTTTAAAGATCAGTGTAATTAAACTATTTATATATAAAAAATGTTTTTTTATTTGTCTATTATACTAGTCATTCGCTACGAGCTGAGACATCGCGAGTACTCTAAAATAAACTCTTATATTTTTGGTATGCAAGTAGTTCACCACTATCTTTAGAACATAAGCCAACCTCATCTGCACGTGGTGCACCCTACTTAAGTAAGGTTTGTTGAGGTTACCAGCTGCGAGCTATACTATTATGTTCCAAGCGTTTATAGGCTAGAATAACTGCTTCATATCAGGCGGGCCGTATGCTTACGATTACGATGTTCAGTAAAAATTTCAAAATTGTATGTGTATTGTTTAATTACACAAAGTTTGGTAAAAAAAATCGTTCATCTATTTTGTATGTAAAATATTAATGAGTGGAGCGCTGGTTTATTAAAAGAAATAATGGAAAGTGCTCTCATGATATCAAAACAAATGAGCCCAAATTTACATTAAACTCAACTCAAAATAAAAGGGCCGTTTTGACAGTTCGTGCCCATGAAGTTCTCTATTTTTTACCGATCGAATCGAAATATTCTGAAGGTAATTACATTTTTCATTGATGGGTATCATTCACATTTAAGTGCTGTGCATAATAATAAATCGATCAAGATATTTTTTTTAAGGCCGACTCGCACTTGGTCGATCTTATTTACATACTTACTTCTATTTATTTTACTATTGTTTTATTTATTTACTTTCGCAACATTGTATCATCAAACCCCGTCCACTCCATACAAAAATGGCGCTTTTGCATGTAGTAACCAAATAACGTCTGTACACGTGCTTAAGTTTGAGTGACGTTCTCTAGGGCTGACATTATTCAATTATTAGTCGTGTGCCTTATTTCGGCACTGCCCAGGTCTCAGATCTTAATTTTTACTAGACAAAAAATTTAGTCGTTAATTTGTCGAAATTTGTCGCCCAAAGTAAAATTTGTCGGTCTCCCGTTAAAGAGTTTTATGGTTTTTTTTGTGGCACTCGGGATCAGCCGGGACAGCCCACTCGGGATCTATTAAACTACATAACATAGCGAAGATATGATTTTCCCCAGAATTAGTCGTCAATTTGTCGAATTCCGACACCAAGTATCAGAATTTGTCGACCTCCCGTTAAAAAGTTATAGGTATTTTTTTGTGGCAGTGCCGAAATAAGCCTTATTTCGGCACTGCCCAAAAAAACTACACCACCTAGCGAAAATCTGATTTCACCCAGATGTTGCGTTGAATTTGTCGAAATTTGTCGCATATAAAACACAACTGGTCGATGCGTAATTAAAAAGTTACACGCATTTTAATAATTCACGCTGTAGTCAGAGAGCCTAACGTAGGCAGAGCATGAGTAGAGTATTTTTTAAGCAGCCCGACTAACGAAGTACCACCACCTCACAGAATACCGCAGTCAAATAACAATTTCCTGGAGAGTTGTTGTGTTCATGCGAGTGAGTGAGGTCACCAGAGAGGATGGAGTTGCTGCGTTGGTAGCGAGGATGGCAGCTCGCGAGCGATATTTAATGTTGCGAGCGTTAACATGGTTACGGTAACCGCTTCACATCAGGTGGGCGTAGTGAAGAAAAAAAAACATAGTAAATACACTACACTGACTTCAACCGATATTTACAAAACGCCTTGTATAATTGTCATTGCTAACTTACCCAAAATTTTATATTTTCTATCACCACTAAATCTAACGTTCGCCTTCCGAACACCGGTTCATTGTAATGGTCAAACCATTTCGTTCTCACTAATTGTAGCTTTTTACTATTCATATAAATGCATGCGTAATGATTTGATTCATTTTCATATTCACATGGAACAAACGTAATTTAAAACTAATACACATGACATCACGCACAATAAACATTGAAATGTAATTATGAAAGTTGTAAACATTAACAATAAACCACCATAACTCAAGTGACAGCAATGTCACTTGCTCTTTGAGACACATAAATCTGCTATAATGCTATTCTTTTCTCATCTCGTATTAATTGTATCTTGTATCCTACTTTGACAGACATGAATTAGTTATGATGAAACTTTGGCCGCCGCATGCTTTTTAGGTAATTTATAAAAAAATCTGTTCTTTACTTCATCCAAAGGGATCGAATAAATTTCTCTTTTTGACTTTCCATGTGTTGAGACATCCATCCACTGCACAAGTACCTAACTCCCATCTTTTAAACTGAATGGAGAATAAAATACAAGCGACGTCAATTTGTAGGACGTTGCATCCATTGCGAACGGTTCCACATCGGTCTCAGAGGGGAGGTGAGGTCGACTAGCGAGAGTGGCAGAGAGTGTCCATACTGTACGTTAGTACTATTACTTATACTGTGGTATCATTTCAAAATACCTACAATATCAAAGTTTAAATTATGGTTCTTAACATTCCTTCGCAAGTAATCATTGCATTCAATTTAACTTATCGACTCATTAATCTTTTAATGTATTGTGTAACATCCCTAGCGTTTAAGAAGAAAAAGCGTTCGCCGACGTAACCTTCTAAGACGTTCTGTTTGCAAAAGCCAAAACAAAACAAAAAAAAATAAAAATAAAAAGACTGTTTTTATGAACGAGAATTGTATAATTTGTTTAAAATTTATTAGTCAAAGTAAATTGTAAAATTGCATTATTTTGTCATTATTGCATTTTAAATGAATTTTGAACTGTAAAATTTAAGAAATTGTGTAGTTTAAAAAATATTGATAATATTTTGTTCCTCCGTTGCAAGGTTACGTTGTCGAATTTTGATGAAATGTAAACAGAACTTTAACCTAATGCACTTTACGATACATATTCAAATTGATCAAATACACATGCAAACTTGAATCGATTTATCGTAAGTATCGAGTACCGAGTCGTATGGTTACATCACTAGTGACGTCGCGAAGACAAGTGTAAAAACGGGCCTTTTATTTTGCGTTGATTAAATCACTTTCTATCAAGAACTTCCAAATACTTCCAATGGCAACATTCCGACTCCATTCATCTTCAATCAAACCCTTGGCACTTGGTATCATGTGTAATGAAAAGTAATAAAAAAACTGTATGGGCTCATTTTGTTATTGGGGTTATCTTTCTGCTCCATCTTCAGAACCTCGGCATCACAGCACAACAGGAAGTAATAATGATCTTAATCGAATCAAACCTCAAAGTCCACTAATATCAAGCACGTAATAAACAAACAGGTCAAGTACATACATAACCATATATTCGTTTTGCCGCTTTGTGTGTTTGTCAGTCATCCTCTTGAAATCCATGCTTAAATGAAAAATAAAAATGCATTATAATTATCTAATGCAGAAAAAACCCATCAATCCAAATTCCTTTCCCTCATAAACGCGGTTTTTTCCAAATGGAAAAAAAATCTCATTATTCACTAATTTCATTATAGATATTCCCACCGGCCATATTTAAAATGAAATTAGTAATGGCAAAAATAATCTTAGACTGAAGAGTGGTTGCCAAAATGAAACAAATCAATTGTCAGTCAAAGAGAATAATCAATGTCATCCAATCCAATGACAGGTGTGTTAACTGATGATAATAATCCAATCCAATACATCCAAGCCATCAACTCACACAGCATTTCACAGCAAAGAACGGAGTATTTTGTAATATATATTGAAACATTTACTGTTAGCATGGACCATGGAATAAGGAAAAAATAATGCATGATTAACTGGAACAAACTACAGATTAAATAAGTACAATTTCAGTTTTGAGTTTGGTTACAGACCGAATAAAACAGCTCCAAATCATTACTGTTTTATGGAAACAATTTTTCAACAATAAATAAATACGTGGTTTGTTCAGTTTTCATTAATGGTTAATTAAGTGTAATATGTTAAATTTTTGTATTTCAATCGTATTGCATAGTAATTAAATTTATAAAATAATGCACGCTCATTTTTTTACAGGTGAGAAAATCCATTAACCCTACCCTAACACGACCATCTTCAAGCAATGATAATATATGTTTAAGCACAATGCTAATAAAATTAGATTATATTAGCAATAAGCGGCTGAAACGAATATTGGAACATATCCTTTACCTAGCCATAGTGTCAGTTTTAATACCCAGTTTTTTTTACTTTGAATTGTGTATTGTGTTACCGGCTGTGGCAGAACAGTGGTCTACTGAACATTTTATTCATTTGTTATGTGCAACATTTCTGTTGATAAACATTGTAGGCAACATGATCTATGGCATGTTTACTGACACTAGTATTAAAGGACGATATTTGAATGGTGCTGATAAACTCGACTGGACAATGTGTTCAGTGTGCGAATGCCTGCGGCCACCGCGTGCGTGGCACTGTAATACTTGTGATACATGCATTTTGAAAAGAGACCACCATTGCACATTTTTTGCTTGCTGTGTAGGCTATTTTAACCATAGGTATTTCATATTTTTTACATTATATATTTTTGTGTCTATGATGTATGCTTTCTACTTTAATGTGAAATTTCTAGCACAATTTATAACATGGAACCATGGTATGGTTATTATAAAATTTATTTTTCCTTTAGCCAGTTTTGTGCTAGACTTTGGTCACGAGAGCCTTTATGTATTTTTAGTGGTTATAAATGTCATAGTGGGAGTTTTTTCAGGTTTTCTATTCATATATCATTTTAATAATATATTAAAAGGCAGAATTGTACCAGAAATAAAAAATAGCAATAAAGATAGTATTTATAACAATGGCTGGAAATCTAATATAATAGAAGTCTTTGGTTCCAGATGGTACTTAAGCTGGATTTCACCATTTATTTATAGTCCTTTGCCAGGCAATGGGGTAGAATGGGTGATCCAAGATAAATATAAGTAAGTTATTTGTTAAATGTGCGCATCATTTTAATTTACTGCTGCTCTTACATCTTTATGAAACATGCATGGAAACGAATGTCTGCATGTGCCTTCAGCTACCCTAGTTTTTGTACATCCAGATCAACATCATCAAATTATCTACTTGCATCTGTTATACTTTTTTATATGTATATATAAAAGTTGTAACTGGCCTTTGTACTTTTTTCATCGCAATTTTTACGTCTTTTCTCTCTATAAGAACCTTATACCTTACCTATCGAAAATATTAAAACAAAAATTAGCAGAAATGGTCGAGCCGTTCTTGAGTTTTGCACTTAGTAACAGTATTTTTTTTATATAAATAGATATCTATAGACTGCTATGTTTAGTACTTTTATTTTCATATACATATCTAGATTTTACAGCATTCTGCTTTCATAAAAAAATCATTCGAATTAATTGTAATATTTTTTTTAGACAATATCATTCCAGTTTCAAAGTTTAATTAAATTAGTGTGTAAATACAAAATCCGTAAGATGTTCAGTGATATTTTTATACATTGTTTACACAAAATGTGCCTATGCCAGATTTTTCTATGAACTAAATTTAAATTGCACTAAATATCTTTATTTTTACTGTTGTCATTGTATTTTGTACCATTGTTAAACATGTGTTGGTGATAATAAAAAAAAATTGAAAAATAATATCTGTTATTTCAAAATTTGTTTATTCAATATCACTTTAGTTTAAAATATACAATATTATTATACTTTATAATTAATTTGTTAACCAAAATAATGTCATCTATTGTCTGTCTGGAATGTTAGTATTTGGCAAAATTTGTGCTATGTATCGACTGCGTATCCTATCGGATTGTGCTTGTGCTACATCTCGTTGGACGATAGGAGGATGCACCTGAGACGATTCTAAACTCCTCCCTGTGTCAGTTTCTTCTCGATCTGTTCCTTCTTCACTGTCCAATAGTCGCGCACTTTCGTCAGATTCATTTGTCCTAAAAAATATTGTCATTATTAGCAGATCTGTCTCACTGTGCGTCGTCGTTCTGCTTGATTGTTAAAATGTTCTGCATAATATCGTCGGTTTTTCGTACCAATTGAAATTCAGCCATTTGTATTTAGAAATAAATAGGCAAGTAATGACTTTATTGTCTCAATTCCGAAGTATTTATCAACAGTGTTCCGAAAAAAAAACTAATTACGGTTCAGAAGCCGTTGACCGAATTGATGTAAGCGAATGCAATAGCAAGTTTCGTATACCAATGTATGGGATATTATGCATTCTAAGCTGAGTCTCCACAGAAAAAGAGGCGTTAACTCTTTTTGTCTCGATGTTTATGCAGAATATTTCGAAAACACACTTGCAGGAGACCCGGTTTAAGATTTGCGCCAAATTTAAAACGTAAAAATGCAAAAATAAATAGTCATAAAACATGTGTAGGTCTTTTAATTTGATTAAAATTAAACGACAAAGATTCAAAATTGACCGATTTAATCTAAATTTTGCCATAAAAAATACTATTACTTGCCAGCCAGTGTTGCAAGTTATCAACAAGCTACCTGCAAGACAATTGTACAATAACAGACGTCCGCTATGTACAGTGGCCCAAACATATTGTCTATTACATCACCTTTAGATCGGTATTCGTTTGTACTTTTCAAAATTAAGTTTATTGTACGTCACAATAATAATTATACAATCATCAACCTTGGTAACGTTTGTAAGGTAGTTTTATCAAAACGATACTATTTTGTTTCGTATGGTGGTTTTCGCAAAGGAAATCACAATAATATGCGCAACAGTTATATGATAGCGCTATATGAAATCTCGACATTCTTTGTTTCATGTTTGCCACGCCAAATGGAGGCCCCATTTGGGGCCATTGGGGGCAAAACATAGTGTATTATAAGTATGACCACATTGGCCAAGTAAAATTAAGTAACTTGACCAATAATATGCCCTATTATACTTACAATTTCATCGCTTCCCTCATGCTTGGTGACATGTTAAGTACTCCATTGTTAGCCGAATCCATGATATAAATGAGAACAGCCGCTATCAGGGAAACTAAAATAAAAAAGGAATAGTGAACTTGATATATCGAAACATAAAATTTGTAAAGATAGTGCCTCACATCAGGGGTACACGTACGTATGCTTGTTTGCCACCTTAGTTGTATAAAAAAGATGGATGTAATTTGGTTTGACTATTACATAGAATATGTTCTGTATTAACATGTAAGATTATTCAGGTACTATCTTCACTTCACCCGCACAAGTGCAACTACGCCATCGGACACGTCCTGGATGATAGCGCGCAAAACATAAAAAAAATGTCCTTTTATGTGTAGACTACATAAAAGGACATTTTTTTTGGAGATTGGAGATAAGCATATGATGAGTAAAGTGCTTATCGTATCCATATATATATGTATATATATATACAACGTGTCCCAAAATTCAACGATAAGCGGGCGCCTGAAGGTGGACCTGCGCATGACTACTTGAGGAAAAATAAGAAAAAAAATCTAACTATTTTTTTTTTTGTAATTACATTATAAATTTTGATATTCTTCGTAAATTGACACCCCTAATGATATTTTGAATTACCACGACCACAATTTTTTCAATATTTCAGATTTTTTTTTTTGTATCGGCAACCTAAGTAGTACTGCTGTCCACCACAACTCCTTAAAACCCCAAAATGCCTAGAATTTTCAAACAAAATTCAATCAAAATATTTTTTTTCTATAAAAAATTTAAAGTTTTTTACCTTCAGTCCACTTTCACTCAATGTTTTGTAAAAAAAAAGTATGGACACTACTGAGGCAAGTTCTTTTAAAAATTGACACAACAAACCAAGATTCTAAAATGGTATAATACTCTAAGAAAACTAGCCACAAAAAAAATTCACACCATTTTTAAACAAGAGTCATATTTCTTAATTGTTCTTGTTGATATTTTATTATGTGCCGAAAATAGGTTTTTGTTGTTGAAAAATGTCAAATCAATGAAAACAAATGGTGTAATTATTAAATTTATTTATTGCATAATTAAAATTACAGTAAATGTTCGAATTGTTTACCACCAGCATTAATTCAGGCACGACATCGCCTTAAAAATGATCGTTTTATTTGTCGTGCATATCTTCTACCATTGTTATGAGCCGCAGCTTGAGTGATTTTTTGCCGAAGCTCGTCCAATGTTGTGATGGGTTTTGCATAGATCCTGTCTTTGAGACAACCCCAATAGAAGAAGTCCAGGGGGTTTAGGTCGGGTGAACGGGGTGGCCATAAGATAGGACCAAGTCGCCCGATCCAACGCCCTGGATACTCTTCTCGCACAGGACTCAAAGACAGTATCTATGCAAAACCCATCACAACATTGGACGAGCTTCGGCAAAAAATCACTCAAGCTGCGGCTCATAACAATGGTAGAAGATATGCACGACAAATAAAACGATCATTTTTAAGGCGATGTCGTGCCTGTATTAATGCTGGTGGTAAACAATTCGAACATTTACTGTAATTTTAATTATGCAATAAATAAATTTAATAATTACACCATTTGTTTTCATTGATTTAACATTTTTCAACAACAAAAACCTATTTTCGGCACATAATAAAATATCAACAAGAACAATTAAGAAATATGACTCTTGTTTAAAAATGGTGTGAATTTTTTTTGTGGCTAGTTTTCTTAGAGTATTATACCATTTTAGAATCTTGATTTGTTGTGTCAATTTTTAAAAAAACTTGCCGCAGTAGTGTCCATACTTTTTTTTTACAAAACAATGAGTGAAAGTGGACTGAATGTAAAAAACTTTAAAAAAATTATAGAAAAAAAATATTTTGATTGATTTTTATTTGAAAATTCTAGACATTTTGGGGTTTTAAGGAGTTGTGGTGGACAGCAGTACTACTTAGGTTGCCGATACAAAAAAAATATCTGAAATATTGAAAAAATTGTGGTCGTAGTAATTCAAAATATCATTAGGGGTGTCAATTTACGAAGAATATCAAAATTTATAATGTAATTACAAAAAAAAAATAGTAAGATTTTTTTTCTTATTTTTCCTCAAGTAGTCATGCGCAGGTCCACCTTCAGGCGCCCGCTTATCGTTGAATTTTGGGACACGTTGTATATATATACTCTCGCAATATGAAATATCGATCGCATGCCGCCACCCCCGCTTTCACCAGAAAGCAGGGGTGGCGGCAGGGTATTTGTGTTCCTTATAGTGAGTGCAGTCACCAGAAGGAACCAGACTGCAAACACAAATACCCTCAAGAAAATTGATATTTGGCTGCAGTATTCTGTGAGGTGGAAGGTACTTCTCCAGTCGGGGAGTTGAATGTACCTGTTTTGCCAGATCCTCGTCTCTCAATCAGCAGGATGCACGTAGTGTGGTGAGGTTCGAAACACGTTAATAAACCACTTACACCCAATCTATTTATTACTCGCGACGTACATTGTACGGCCGCGTACCAGTCGCTATCCACCTTATTTCTTCAAAATTTGAGCTGCATGCGCAGGTCGTGTCCGTGGCCGTTGTCGCACTAGCACGCAATTGCTCTAAGGAGCACTGCTTATACATACGATATAACAAACTTAGAGAACTTACCAAAGAGACAACCTAAGAAGAACATTTCTAACATCAAATATCCATATTTGTCAACAATAATTCCAGCTAATATTAAAACTGTCGCAAGACCCAAATTTTGAACAGCTTGGCATCTGAAAACAAAAAAAAAAGGTTATATGTAGGACCATAATATTGTTTGATTGACAAATAAATAGATAGAAGATCAGACAGACCCATATTCATTTAATAATAATGAGCAATATTGTAGCATAAGTCAACTCCGCAGTCCACTAATTAGCTCGTTTCTTTTTTATTTATATATATACTTACTACGTCGGGTGGCAGACAAGCCACCCGCATACGGCCCGCTTGATGTGAAGCGATTACCGTAGCCATATTAACGGTGGCAGCATAAAATATCGGTCCCGCGCCGCCACCCCCGGTCCCAACGCAGCATCTCCTTCCTTTCTGGTGACCTCACTCACTCGCAGGAACACAACAACCCTCAAGGGAATTAATATTTGGCTGCGGTATTCTGTGAAGAGGAGGTATTCCCCAGTCTGGTAGCTTACAATGACGCTCCCTACCTCTCTTTTCGCCAGAGCTTCGTTTATCAGTCAGCAGGGTGCACCGCATACAGGTGAAGTTGGCTTTGGTTCAAAGATGTTGATGAACCTCTTACAACCCAAATTCATAATTTCAGACATATCAATGTGTACAAGTGAGAAAGAAAGTGCTTTCCGTCTTACTTGCGAACATAGCTTTGAAGTCGGTTTCATTTTTTAAAATTACTAATTAATCTTTGTAATGTACAATTACTTGTGATGTTTGTCGATACATATAATTGTTTTATATATTAGGACGAATTGTGCGTGTGTATTAGACTGTAGCAGTATATCCAAGAATATATACAGTCACGTGAAAAACTCCATATATAGTTTAAAACATAAAATCGCGTGTTCTCCACGCAATTGTAAACTGTTAATAAGGATAAACTTTAATTAAAGCAACTGGTTTAAAACAATTTTCATTATTGCTTGATAGGTGCAAGCCATTTCTGCAGAAAATTCTATATACATTTTTGCATGTACTGTATATAAAATAACTTACATTCCATATGCAGTGCCCAGCTGATTTTCAGGAACAATTAAGGCAACTAGAGGCCACAAACCACTTGCTAATAAAGAATATGAGATTCCTAGCGAGATCTGAAACAGTGCAAATAATTCATGTATAGTTAATTAATTCAGGTGTTATTTTGTGGAAGTCAAATTTACAGGCAATTTGATCTACACTACTTTGCGTGCTTCCGCCACCAATTAGTTCATGTATCATATCATTTTTTTTTCTAGGCTGGTGTTCTAACCGTCAACATCTACAGATCGCCTGATGATGTCTCGCGTAGAGGCGAAACACGTGTCGCAGAGACGACGGCAGTTGCAGTTTTCTTCTGTTTCAGATGCTGGAGATTCGCCGAGGCGACCGCAGCAGCTGGAGCGACCAAAGCAGCCACGGCAGTCGCATGCATTTACTAACGGTTGTGGGTGGATACCGGTGGCAGTAGTTTAATTGAACTAATTGGTGGCGGAAGCACGCAAAGTAGTGTAGATCAAATTGCCGATTCATATATTTATTTGTTGGCAAGTTGCATACTGATAATGACATATCAATATATTCATATTCATTACCATTTAAAGTAATTGAGAGGAGCAGGCCTAGCAATGTAGGTAAACCATTAATTTGAAAATGAGCTAAGGTCATAAAAATAAGCATTTTCATTGCCTACCAATCATCTGTATAATACTGATGGCTAATACTTTCGCATTATGGCGGCTCTACATTAGTGCCGCGAAATTATGACGTGAATTCGCGCCGTGATTTCACGGCAGAACTTGTACCCCTCTACATTCACAGGTCACACAATCGTGAGTGAAACCTGCCGCGAAATGAATGTGCAAACTGCGGCTGCAATAACTTTGTTTGCTGTAGCAACATAATTATAACTATTTGTACACAAATGTGGAGCCGGCATTAGAGTTTTTTGAGCACTGTACTCAAATGTCCACGATGGATTCCGAAATTACTGAACCGATGTAAATCAAATTTTGCACACGTGTGCAGTTTGATCCAACTTGAGATATAGGATAGTTTTTAACTCAATTATAAAACAATAGCACTTATAATTCTTTTCAACATAAAGTTATTTTGGAATGAGTGTGGCTCAGTAGTATCTTTAGAGCCAAAACCAACCTCACTTGCACATGGTGCATCCCACCGGCTAGCATAAGGGGCTTTGGTGAAAGAGAAATAGGACATCTCGAGCCTATACTGGTGTAATCATAAAGATTTGATAATAATTGATCTTTATTTTTTTGGATTTGTTTCCGCCTCGAATAGTAGAATAATCATAAAAAAATCGGAAACAAATTTCGTAAAAATATATAAAGGCGATACGAAGTTCGCCAGGCCAGCTAGTTATTATTATTAAATAATAGTTATGTATAGATAGATCTGTACTTACCACACCAATGTATGGGTTATAAAAAGTAAATGCCAATAGAAAATGTGCACCGAGCGTCATCACAATACTTATAATAACCCACATGACGTTTCGTCCGGTTTTATCAATTAAAATACCGAAGAAGGGACTCAATGCGGCCGATAACAAGTACACCATCGAGTTTACTGTATTGGCGTCTTGTGGAATAAAGTCAAATTTGCGCTCGAAAAACAATCTGAAAAAAAAAATTTACGCATAAAATTTTTGATTTGATGCAATCTGGTTTATCTGTAGTTCAATGGCAGCCAAACTTTTCTATCGGCAGGCATGCAAAGATAATGCGAGTTGCATGAGGACCCCATACCTGACAAAACAGGCTCATTCTAAAATATTTACCTTTATAAAGACCAACTTAGTAGATATAGGCAATTGAGCAACTTTTAATGTAGGATATACGAAAAAATCAAGATATACTTTTGTAGCAAATACAAGCAAGGCATAAAATATTTAACTTCTTACAATACAACTTACTTTCCTAAAGCAATAAATGGAAATATGGCTAAATAATATGCCACACAAATTATAGACATCAGCCAGAATACGGTTTTGAAATGCAAAACATCTTTAAGTTGAAATGGCTCTTCGTTCGCCTGTGCCGCCTGTCTTCCAAGAATCCTCTCTGCTCTGTAGTCCATCCAGCCCAAGAGCAGACCACAAAGTAACGATCCAAGACAAGTCATTGCAGCTGAAATGTAAAAATGAACTTTAATGAATAAATTCTAGTTCTTGTTTGTCTTGTTCTGGGTGGCAGACAAGTATACGGTCCGCCTGATGTAAAGCAGTTACCGTAGCCATATTAACGCTCGCAACATTAAATATTGCTTGTGCGCCGCTACTTCTGCTGCCAATGCAGCACCTCCTTCCTTTCTGGTAACCTCACTCACTCGCAGGAACACAACAACCCTCTAGGGAATTGTTATTTGGCTGCGGTATTCTGTGATGTGGAGGTACATTTTCCAGTCGGGTAGCTTACAATTACGCTCCCTACCTGTCTTTTCGTCAGAGCTTCGTTTGTCAGTCAGCACGGTGGACAGCGTTCAGGTTAAGTTGGCTTTGGTTCTAAGTTGTTGATGAACCACTTACACCTCAAACCCAAACAATATGTATTATAGTTTAGTCTCTGCATACTATATGCCACTGCGTATTCAGTGCAAACTCCAAACTATTAACCGAGGAAGTCTTCAGTAGTCCACTGACGATGCGTTCGGAATGAAAAATTCACTTCAAGGACGTGAGAAAGCACATCCATTTAGCGTTGCCAACAGCTATCCAATGACATGCACTAACTCATCAGGAGAAATACACTTGATCATGCTAATTTTGTTTCACAAGAAGCAATAAATGATTAATTGACAATGTCTAAATGTCTAAAAAAAAGTCAAGCGCTAAGACACTATATATGGGGCCCCACCGCCTAAGCTGAAGCCGCTTTCCAACGAACATTGTAATTAGAAAAATAGGTCTTAAGTTTAAATTAACAATATTCAGTTTAGTCGGTAGCTCTAGGGTCTACCAGCTTACCTAAATACAATTATGAATAATCTAAGCTCAAGTTTGGTTTTGGAAAAAAAATTGACTTCAGCGTAAGTCTCCGTTACTCAGATGGCAACAATCGCGAAGCCGCGGATGTATGCGATGGATTCGTTGTGAATGTGCTAAAAATTAGACACCTTTCATTTGGATGTTTTCTTGCGGACGACGACCGTTTCGACACATCGTCTCGTCATCGTCTTATATGCAAATAAATATATCAATATATGTATATACCTCGAGGTTCTTGGAAACGGTTCTAACAATTTCGACGAATGTTACAAAAGGGTTATCCATGGGAGAAAGATTTATCTAGCTAGGTCTCAATTGTTGGAAAATTCAATTTTACCAAAGAAACACCGAGCAAAGCTCCGTCATCCATGTACTGTTTGCGTAATAGTCACTATGACTATGTTTATATAGAGCTGCGGTGTGATTATGTATGTCATAATATTACATGTGGATTTAAGTAAAGGTGGCTCTTATTCGTTCACTCTTAGCTAGCTACCTAGTTCAGGAAATAGGCTATTTGACCAACATTTTTTTCGGTTTGATGTGTAGGGACGTCTCAATAATATAACCATAGGTGAATGAATTATTTCGATAGCATAAAAATCTCTCGAGATATGTTAATTTGAAATATCTCAATTTTGGACTTTCCCGAAAACGCTCCATACAAAAGGCTGAGTTGTGACGTTACAGGTTTGAATTTTGTATGCATCAAATGCGAGATTTGTACTACAGTTATGTTAAATATTACGTTTATGTAATTAGTATCATAATAAAAGTTACAGTATTTTTTATTGCTTCTCAAATGAAAATATTATTTTTTAATAATTTCATACTTTTAAAATGGACTTTCCCGCCACACTTTGATCGACCCTAAAATAAGTCGGACGGAAGATATTAGAATGAAAGTTTGCAGATCTCTATACTTTTGTGTATTTTACGATATTGTTAAATAATTTATACAATTTTTGAACATTGTCAAATAGCCTATACTGAACCACAAAATTCAGTATCGGGGGCATAGCGCTTTTAGATCGTAAATGTTCATGGATAGAAAATAAGGCACTTTCTAATATAACTTACCGATAAATAGTGCTACACCAAGTCTTTCATATCCACCATAGTATCTGCCCACCCATTTGTATATGGGCCCCATGACCCAAAAGTTGACAGTACTACCAAACCGCGAAAACGACAACTGGAGCCCAAACACCATATTCAGTTCCTTTCCCTTGAACCATAAGACTACATAATTATTCACAACTACTTGCAGAGACTCCCCACCGATTCTGTAAGTAAAAAGGCACAAGAAAAAACCATTTAAATACATATAGCACCTAGAAAATTTATACCAATGTCGTGTTGTACTCAGTTAAATGAATTTGTTCAATAAAACTTGGGGTACAGATATATATTTCTTTTTATTATTAATTCTTCTTCAAATAAACAGACAATTAATTTAAATTTTATTGAGATAGAATTAGTCTGTAGACAACATATTATTAATTGATCACAGATTAATGAATAATAGTAATTCCCGACTATAGATTATTAAAAAGCTACAGTATTTAGTGAAACCTAATGACTAAAAGCATTTAAAAACAAAGATAGAAAACTTGGTATAGTGTGATTTGAAGCACAATATATAGCCAGGATTGTATATGTTATATCGGATATAAAAAGCTTAATATAATCCTGACGACATAATGTGCTTCAAATCACACTATACCAAGTTTTCTATCTTTTTAAATCTTTGTTTTTAGATGCTTTTAGTCATTAGGTTTCACTAAAACAACCTCATAGTGGAATGTCATGCTCTGTTTACACTCTATGGCTCATGGCAAGTGACATAAACAGACAGAGTTTAATTGCATCACATAATGTCACATAATGGGGTGTATGTGGTTCATCAACATCTTTGAACCAAAGCCATCTTCACCTGCACGCGGTGCACCGTGCTGACTCAAACGAAGCTCTGGCGAAAAGAGAGGTAGGGAGCGTAATCGTAAGCTACCCGACTGGGGAATGTACCTCCACCTCACAGAATACCGCAGCCAAATAACAATTCCCTTGATGGTTGTTGTGTTCCTGCGAGTGAGTGAGGTCACCAGAAAGGAAGGGGATGCTGCGTTGGCAGCGGGTGTGGCGGCGCGCGAGCGATATTTTATGTTGCGAGCGTTAATATGGCTACGGTAACCGCTTCACATCAGGCGGGCCGTATGCTTGTCTGCAACCCGAAGTAGTATAAAAAAAAATAAGGATTTTTTTTTAAGGGACGGGGGCAAACGAGCTGGTGGGTCACCTGATGGAAAGCAATCACCACTGCCCATGGAGATCAGCAACACCAAGGGGTCACCGATGGGCTGTAAGTGGTGCATCAACATCTTTGAACCAAAGCCAACTTCACCTGCATGCGGTGCACCCTGCTGACTAACAAACGAAGCTCTGGCGAAAAGAGAGGTAGGGAGCGTAATTGTAAGCTACCCGACCGGGAAATGTACCTCCGTTATTTGGCTGCGGTATTCTGTGAGGCACAGAATACCGCAGCCAAATAACGGTTCCCTTGAGGTTTGTTGTATTCCTGCGAGTGAGTGAGGTCACCAAAAAGAAAGGAGATGCTGCGATGGCAGCGGGGGTGGCGGCGCGCGAGCGATATTTTATGTTGCAAGCGTTAATATGGCTACGGTAACCGCTTCACATCAGGCGGGAAGTATCTTGTCTGCCACCCGATGTAGTATAAAAAAAAATGGAAAAAAAAAGATCCGTTGCCAGCCTATACTCCTTCCTTTCTTTCACTTAAGATAACTTAGGATCACATAAGATAGTGTTAATTAAACAGGTTTTTGTTTGACCATGTTTTTTTTTCTAAACAAGCACACGGCCCGCCTGATGGAAAGCAGTTACCGTAGCCTATGAACGCCTGTAACACCAGGGGCATCACACGCATGTTTCTTGTATCATGGTACAATTTGATAGTAGAACGAAAGTATAAGAGATTAATAACGACCACTATCAGTATCGCTGACTGAACTACAGCTAACCACTACTGGATGGTAATACAAATTAATATTACTTACCCAAATACAAATCTGCCAAGAATCATTAGCCAAAATGCGTTGATATAAACACCGTAAGCAAATATAATAGCGCCAATCAAAACAATAGTCATATATATTATAGTACCCAATCTCACTCCGAAGTATCTGAAAATATAACATCATTTTACAATTACATACTTTAGTAAAATTAATATATATCAAAAAGTTATTTTGGCTGAAAAAAATATTTTTTTAAATTTATTTTAGTAATAGGTAGGGGAAAAAGTCTTTTCGCATTATAGTATGTATGAACTTGTAATAAAATCTCTTTGGTTATACCATTTGTGTCTGGCAGGTTTTGATATCTTTAAAAAGTTTATATTTTAAAAAAGATAATTCCAAATTCAAATTAGTAAATGTGTGATTTTCATTTGTTTTTTTTACTGTCAAGATGAGTGAATCTAATGAAGAAATTCGATTCATTTTAAAATTTTACTACAAAAAAGGTAAAAATGCAACGCAAGCTGCGAATAAAATTTGTGACGTTTATGGACCTAGTGCAGTGTCTGTGAGAGTAGCACAAATTTGGTTTAAGCGTTTTCAATCAGGAAATTTTGATGTGAAAGATGCACGTCGCTCTGGTCGCCCTGTTACGGATAAAATGGATGCCATTTTTGAAAAAGTGGAGCAAGAGCGGCATATCAGTAGTTACGACGTAGCTGAAGAATTAGGAATTGACCACAAAACAGTTTTGGCGCAATTGAAAAAAGCTGGGTACACTAAAAAGCTCGATATTTGGGTGCCTCACGATCTCACTGAAAGAAACCTAATGAACCGTGTACTCATTTGCGATTCTTTACTACGACGTAATGAAAGCGAACAGTTTTTGAAGAAGCTTATAACTGGTGATGAAAAGTGGATCATGTACGACAAGAACGTGCGAAAAAGGTCGTGGTCAAAGGCCGGTCAGGCTTCACAGACTCTGGCAAAACCCGGGTTAACCCGCAACAAGGTGATGCTGTGTGTATGGTGGGATTGGAAGGGTATTATTCATTATGAGCTGTTACCGCCAGGCAGGACTATCGATTCTGAACTCTACTGTGAACAACTGATGAGATTAAAGCAAAAAGTTGAGAGAAAGCGGCCGGAATTAATTAACAGAAGGGGTGTGATTTTTCATCATGATAACGCTAGACCTCACACATCTTTAGCCACTCAGCAAAAATTAAGAGAGTTTGACTGGGAGGTGTTAATGCATCCGCCGTATAGTCCTGACCTTGCACCTTCTGATTTTCACCTGTTTCGGTCTCTTCAGAATTCTTTAGGCAATGTCAGGTTACCATCACGAGAAGACTGCCAAAACCACTTGTCGTGGTTTTTTGAACAGAAGTCCCAAAATTTCTATAGTAATGGGATCATGTCTCTACCTACAAGATGGCCAAAAGTTATCGAACAAAATGGCACCTACATACTTTAGTTAAATGTAAATAAACTTTATTAAAAAATGTTTTGAATTTTCATATAAAATACGAAAAGACTTTTTCCCCAACCTAATATATAAATATAAATCTTCTTCAAATAGTAATTCCCTTGTCAAATAGCCTATCTGTAATGGAAAATATTAGAAAGATCAAGATCTGGGTAGATTGTCATGTCAGCAAGTTTTAACATCACTAAAGTCAAAAACAGAAGAGTAGTAAAAATGGTCATTAGAAGTCAAATAAAGAGGTATAAATAAATATATAAGTAAATAGGTACATACAATATGATTTAAAATCTTAACATCCAACTATATTTAAGTACAAGAAAAGGATGCATAATATAATAATAAATGAGGCAGTCTTTAAGAATTAGATTTTATCTGGGGGCACGGCAGTGCCCCCGCCAAGTCCAGCAAAAAGCGGCACGGGCGTACCATCCTTTTCTCGAAGCAATTCAGGCCATTTTCAATGGCCAAGTCATTCTGTTTATATAAAACATGAAAGATTTTTAATATTGATACGGTCGCTATAAGATTTTGATAGGTTAGCTAATTACGTAATAACTGAAGACAGAAGGTCCTTTAAGTAGGGACTGAATAAACTAACCGACTTGGCATTACATGGATCTCATAACTTTTTACGGTAGATCTGAATTGCGAGACTTGGTTTTACAAGTTATATTTTTGATGGCATTACAAATATATTGTAATAATAAATAAGACACACTAGAACTTATTATACATATCATTTTGAACCATTCAAGTTATTAAATGTTATCATTATGAGTAATACTGTAACACATGTAATCATAATGTTGGAAGATATCACAGAGCAGTACCTCAGTGCAATAATTATTGATTTATGATTATCATGACATGCCGCTTGATCAATTACAAAAAAATATTTTAAAATTGCAACTTTATTGTATACAAGTAGTAGTTCTTCAATTAAATTTTAAAAAAATATTATTTAATCTTAATGTCTGTTAGAACTACTCACAAATGCCTTTTTCAGAAGAATGTTCCAAACTAATTATAACCTTAAATGGTCAACAAAAAAAAATATTATTATGTGGAAGTTGTGGAACAGTAATATGGTTTATTAATAATAGAATGTCAACAATGTTCCACTCAGTGCAAACAATCCACTGTATCCTTTAAAATGATTTGCAGTATAAAATACATCCAGAACTCATATTATGTGTAGATAGGAACACAATAATCTTCAAGGGTATTGTCATTTGCCTGCCGTCTTCTGTGAGCTGGATGGAAAGAGAGGTTGGGCATTTTGAGCCTGACTAAAGTAGTAGCACTTTAGTCAGGCTCAAAATGCCCAACCTCTCTTTTGCCAGAGCTTCTTCTGCTAGACGGCAGGGTGCATTACATACAGGAAGGAAATGAATATATTTAAAGCCTTAAACAAAAGCTTAAAGCATGAAGTTTGATTTTGCTTTAAACATAGGTGGTGAGACAGTTATATTGCATACCTACTTACAAACTAGGATATATTTATATATGTTACAGTCAATGTAATAAATGGGTCATTAATTATAATGGCTGGCCAATGTACTAAATTGTCAATTATTAATAATTAAGCTTACTTGGCACCACATCATTCATCATCTAGGTTAACGCAGAGCTCCTATTTCCGGTGACAGGACACAAGAAAACCCTAACCTAACCAAAAATCAACTCAAATCTAACCAAAACATGATTTATCACTTTGACCAATTATTAGTCAATATGAATAATAACTAATTTATTACTTTGACCATAACATTTAAACATATAAGTTCAAAGCATACAAACCTATCAACCAAAAAGCCACCAATGAAACACAATATCACATTTGGCCATGAGTAAATTGAGTACAGTAATGCAAACTGAGATGTGTTCAAATGTGAGTCACCTTTGAAATTATCTGCCAGAGCTCCTGGTGTGTCATAGCAAAAATAGGAACCTGAAACCATCATAATCAGTCACATGACATAACAGAAAAATTGCAATTGATCAATAATAAAAAAGTAAGACAACGGACCATGAGTCATTTTGGGCTAATTTCTGAACAGTGATGAAACATATGCCTTATGATTGCTTTTAGGATTTTTTTCTTTAATGTTTACAATCAGTTGTAAAACTGTAAGTAGATGAGTTCTGTGCTTATTGTGTCTTTTGGGGCAGAGAACACCATTGCCAACACTATCCTTAGTCAAGGGGCAATCTTGTCATGTCATTGGACATATTATATCTCAGGCTGTTAGCATACATAACTAAAACTTGGACAGGATCCTAAAGTGATGGTAATAAGGTATTTTTTTCAATTAATCAATCAAATAAAGTTTACTAACTAAATCGAGCATGAACAGAGTTTATTTAGATTTTAAATCTACAAAAAACACTGTTCTTGCATTGTTGTAAAAAATAAATTTAAATGAAATATTTATAATATTACTAGCTGACCCGGCAAACGTTGTTTTGCCATATAAATAAAAAAAATTTAGAGGTGGACTACCCCTAACATTTAGGGGGATGAAAAATAGATGTTGGCCGATTCTCATAGATACCGGATAAGCACAAAAAATTTCATCAAAATCGGTCAAGCCGTTTCGGAGGAGTATGGCAATGAAAACTGTGACACGAGAATTTTATATATTAAGATAGTTGTAAACAAAAGTATTTTTATCCTTTATTTGTTTACAATATGCATACTCTGTATACACAAGTAACACAACATTGTATCAAATTCCTATTTCTCATTCTAGGATTGTACCACAATGTTTTTTTCTTTATTATACTACACAATATGCTAATGCTACTAACCCCCAAAGTTGATTTATTCTGTCGTTATTTTGCAGAAGTAAAATTTACAGGCAATTTGATTTAAACTATTTTGTGTGCTTCCTCCACCAGTTAGTTCATGCAAACTAGTGCCGGTCGGTACCCACCCACTACCGTTAGTAGATACATGATGAACTCTCAAAGTAATTATTATGAATCGGACAGCTCCAAAACACTGTTCTCATTAGGTTTTAACAAAAATGCCATAAAATGAATTAAATAAAACTCCATAAGCTTTCAAATAGGATGGGTTTTATCACCGTTTGAGTATTTAACCCAGATGCTCATCATCCCAGCTAATCAAGGATTCCATTTTGATAGCACATTTATAATAGTTGCAGAACATAAATTATGATAATATTATCATACCAACAATTGTATACATAAGAGTACAAAGTCTGCGATAATTAGGAGTAGGTAGATACTTACCAAAACAAAGAAAACACATGAATATCAATGCTATGAAGCGATGCACTTTATTTGCAGGGTGGCACCATGATGTTGGAGGCATACTTGTGCTTCCACTTGTAGCTGGGTTGTCCATGGTGGTCAGGAACTCAAAACTCACTGGCGTATTACCTACAATATAGTGTAACACAAACAAAAGTGCATTATATTATGTCATTCTCTTTCAAAATGACTCAATAAGAAATAACAAGGATTATATACATACAATTCATTACATTTGGGGCGGTACCTCGTTACAATATTATAACACGATAACGTTTGTATTATAATATACTTACATGTACTTTGTTGTCTTTGTTGATAGTCCTACAATCTATAATTTAATGTAGTGATATGATAGTCCTTTTTATTGAATGATGCAGTGTTATTGCTGGCTTCGTTATATACTAGCAAACACGCCGTTATTAGAAACTTATTACATTATTTAAGAGGAGGAACCCAATTTGTCTCTACAAATATACATTATCAATAAAAGTATCAAAACGAAAACAACAAGACACGAACAATCACACAATTAATAAAATGAAATAAACCCGCATATCCCAAACATCAGTGTTGCCAGATATAGCTAGGTTTGAGTCGCCAAAAATTTGGCTACGAGTAGCCCAAATTTTAGCTTTTTAGGTCAGTTAACAGTTAGTACAAACTTCGCAAATCATACTTTTAAGTCGCGCTTCTTCTAATTTAGTATAGTTAACTTAGCCTTACCTATTTTTTACTTTTTGCTAAAGCCGCGTTTGCTCATCTACAAGGTGCGCCACGAGCGATTCTGAAACTTAACTCCGACAAACATTTCTCCACCGAATGAGCCTCCGACAGAATGTTTCGTTTATGAATAGTTCAACGATATAACCTTTTAACTACGAACGATTCGCCGACAGAACTATTCATTCATGGGCGGATCGACGACAGAACCTTTCCACTACGAACTTTTGGCCTACAGAACGATTGATTCCTGAGTGAATCGACGACAGAATCTTTCACCAAATAACGATTCGTCGACAAACCATGCCTAAGCATGGTTTGACAATACTGATGACAGTAATGTAATGTATTATATAATCACTACATAGTATAAAACAAAGTCGCTTTCTCTGTCCCTATGTCCCCATGTATGCTTAAATCTTTGAAACTACGCAACGGATTATGATGCGGTTTTTTTTAATAGATAGAGTGATTCAACTGGAAAGTTTATATGTATAATATATGCATAACATAGTAGAAAAACACTGATAATTTAGAGGTTTCTAATGTGATGTCGTAAATAAACACATTTTTTTGCTCTTTCATTGCAAACGCTGGCTGAACCCAACGAGATAGATCAAAATAATGTAGTACAGTATTGTTCACCTTAAAATGGTCTACAAAAAAGTTCGCGATGGTATATGTCTATCTCTTAGTGGTAACACACAATAACCGTTATTTTATCCTTTGCTTTTTACAAGAAATAATGCCTTATTTACGAAGCGATTTTAAGCAATACAGAATTAATCCTTATCCAATTAAGTACCTTAAATACATTGCGCATTTAATATAGATCAATATGGCCCTTCACAGCATGTAATTTAAATGAATAGTTTAGAAGATATTACACATTTAAAATGCAGGGACATAACGGCTGTGGCGGTACCGGCCGCGGAGCCGGCGGCGTGTGCCTATAACTGGGGAAGGACTGGATAGGACAAAGCGCAAAGACCTTCTGTAGTACATTTAGTATCAGCATTGCACCCGTGCGAAGCCGGGGCGGGTCGCTAGTATTATATATTTTATGTAAGTCGGAGTTAAGTTTCAGAATCCGTGGGATTCTGAAACTTATTAGTTATTATGCGTAACAGCGTGTGCATTGCAGCAAGAAAATAGACACAGTTCAGTGCGACATTTTTGCACATTGCGCAAAAAAACACTGATTTTCAGTGTTCTCTAAAGAGAGGTAGGGAGCGTAATTGTAAGCTATCCGACTGGGGAATGTACCTCCGTCTCAAAGAATACCGCAGCCAAATAACAATTCACTTAAGGGTTGTTGTGTTCCTTTCTTTCTGGTAACCTTACAGTGAGAAAAAAGAAAGGGAGAAGACGCTGCGTTGGCAACGGGGGTGGCGGCGCGCAAGTGATATATTATGTTGCGAGCGTTAATGCGGTTACGGTAACCGCTTCACATCAGGCGGGCCGTATGCTTGTCTGCCACCCGACGTAATATCATCAGCATTTCCTTTTTCTCTGGTGACCTCACTCACTCGCAGGAACACAACAACCCTCAAGGGATTGTTATTTGGCTGCGGTATTCTGTGAGGTGGGGATACATTCCCCAGTCGGGTAGCTTACAATTACGCTCCCTACCTCTCTTTTCGCCAGTGCTTCGTTTGTCAGTCCACTTGCACCACGAGCAGGTGAAGTTGGCATTGGTTCAAAGATGTTGATAAACCACTTACACCGCAAATCTCTCTTGCCCATAAAGTAATATACGAAACTCTCTATCTTTCTATCTTCACTAACTTATATCTCCCTCTCACCTTCCGTTCGCCTTATCCGATCTGACTTTTCATAACGCTCTCATCATGCATTCACCAGGTTACTCTAACCAAGTTACCCAAGTCAAGAGTGCGTTTTACTTCAAAAATGTCCTTCCGATTGGTTATTAGCCTATTATACAAATTGGATCCTAAGTTTTTTGACTCCAAAAGTCCAAATCGGTTAGGGTAATTTATTGGGTTACATGTATGTTTATATCACGATCGCACCCATACTAGGGATGTTACGGAAGTGGTTATATCGGATCCGAATTTGGAATCGGAGGCAGAGGCAGAAGAAAAATGGGTACCATAACCCATTTCTCGGGCAGGTCGAATAAAGCCACAAGTGAAATAAAAAGCAAATCAAACTAAACCAAAACTCGCATGATTAATGAAGCGCTAACGCACAATGCCCATATAAAATAAAACAAGAGAACCTAATCGACAGAAGGCGCGGGGACTCCTCGCGTTACATGTATAAACCTGTCTGTACGCGCTGATCGCTGGCGACCTCCGATATAACTTCCGATTAAATTTTACCGAAACCGAAATCGGAATCGAAATCGGAACCGAAATCGAACCTCCGTAACATCTCTATCCCATACCACTCACCCGATTTTGATGAAACTTAATATAGAAGTAGGTCAGGGACACATAACCATTATTTTATCAAAATTGATTTGAAATATACATTGCTAGGTCTTAACTTGGTGAACAACTCAAATTATCAAATAAATTATATGCCTAGAAAGCCGCTGCAGGGATAGCGGTAACCGCCTATCAGGCTTATGAACTTTCCTCCTCCTCTAAGTATTTCAGGAGCCGCGTATGGATTACTCGCTCTATTCGTTCGTTTTTGGCGACTGATAGAAAACTTCGGCTTGTTGTTTGGCGCATTTTTAGATCGAGGCCGCAGTTGAGAAGGAATATGCTATTTTTGGAAGAAGGTGGCCGAAGTCGAAGAGGACGCCGAAGCCAAACGTCGCGTCGTCGGTCGGATACAAATGAAAATATTTTATAGTTAAGTTTAATAGAATTGCTAGGTGCTACAGGTTTATTTTGCCCTGCTCTGATATTACCTCTACCTGTTGTTTGTTGTACATGATAACCTAAATGGCGACTGGTCGCCAATCGACATTTTTGGTCGCCCCGGTACCCTTCGAGATAACCTAAATGGCGATAAGTCGCTTAGTCTGGCAACACTACCTAACACAGAAAGAAATGACAGAATGTATAACGTGCGTGTCAGTCATGTCGTGTCTTTAATTGATTGGCGACGACCCGTAATCGAAAATAATTTTCGCCATTATCAAGTTATTTTGTATAAATTTTCATCGTCCTCGCTTCAGGGTTACGCTGAAAAATATCGTCAGGAATCCACTAGTTCTTTGATATCTCAACCGCAAAATCCATTGTGACATTTTACTGCAGTTTTGGTCGCCATTTTGGAACAATTCAACAGTGCGATTTAAACACTTTTAATCAAGGATTCCACTAATTATATGCACTGTAATAATCACTTGCATCATAATATACTATCCCTATTATGAGTCAATATCATTACATATTACACATATATTACATTAAATTTAAAAATTGTTTAGAAGGACACGAACACGACACTCGCCAAGTTCCCGCCAAAAAATTTGTCAAACCAAATCAACAAAAAAGTAAGTAATGATGTAGGTATCAACTCGATTTACTAACTCGAGTCACCTCAAATCTCTAAATTATCCATCAGATTTTATTAAAGTTTACTCGCATTATTTTTTTACGCATATATTTAATGTTTATTAAAAATCACGTAACATATCGGTTAAAATCGTTCTAGTGTAAATGTCCTTTAAACTCGGTGAAATTTTCCTGATATGAAAATCCCAAAAAAAGTCCACTAAACATTTCAAACTCCGCATTGGAACCACTACGAATCGTCTTAGTCATTTTAAACAAGGTAGGTATATAGATATTTTACAAATTGCTATCAATCCAACAAATACTAGAAAAAATAGTGAAACATAATCACAGACCACAATGTTTACAAATCTTGATGATACTTTAAGTAATAGGTACGTGGAAAAATGTTGTGCGAATGTTGAGCGATATTTCGGAATAATTTCACATACCTACGATTTTCGTTCGATTCGGTCAATGGGTACAATTTTGGCACAGCCTTCACTGAACATCTTAATACTAATTAATACTAGAACAGTCTAATTTATTGTCGAAAAGCCGCGTACACACGGCCTCAATTGGACAATAGTTATTTGTTATACAAGAGTGCAAAGTTGCTTTTTAACCTCGTCCTCAATTTTGATAACCGAGCAAACCAAGGATTCTAAAATTGAATCATGAACGCAGCGAGTGATTCAAAAATTAGAATCCAGAGCGTTAGCGAGGGAATCAAAAGAGCACGAGGTGAAAAATCTTTGCACTCGAGTGCAACATGTAACATTTCATCCCACCTCAGCGAGGAAATGACTAAATGTAAAAAAATAATTTACAATCACAAGATACTTTTATTTCAGTTTAGGTATTAACTACTACATTATGATATTAATAGATATAGTAACTATAGGTAAGTATTACAGAATAATATTTAAATTATTCGTTACTTATTTTTAGTTTTTCACCTGTTTTCAAGTTTCTTTACTTATTTTAACAATATAACATGAAAAGAAAATTGCGCACGCAAAGCAAATTAAAAAAAAGTACATACAACAAGGAGGTTCAGAGTCTGAGTTTTTAACAAGTTGTATGATAAACTCGGCACCATGGAGGTAGAAGTTAATAAGTATAATAAAGTTTTGAAATCACAAACCTAGTGCACACGAATACGATGTTCTAAATTAAAAGTTGATACTCTTGATTGTTGGCACTTGGTGGAACATTATTATCATAATGTTATAATAAAGCACTTGTACTGTTCCACGTATTACATTTATTTTTACCGACCGGTTTCGCAGCTAAGGCAAATCAAGGTAAGCAGATGGTGTTTGTGTTTACAAGTGCTTTATTATAACATTATTCTAAATTCAAATTTACTTTATCCTCTAGCGGATAAAAACGACTTTTGCACTCAATATCGAAGAGCAAAAATACTCTTTCCAAGATGGTGGGATGAAAAATAGTTGAACATGGTCGAAGTCGACTATGATTAGACGCCGACGACGTCAAAGTGATCCCTCGTTCCATGTATGACTGACAAATCCCAACGGATAGGGATAATTGGAATATTTTTTCCAATTATCCCTACCTGTACCTGTACCTGTAGGACTGGTAACTGGTAGTTACCAGTCCTACAGAAGTGGAACCGTCTACTATATCCCTAATGATCCGCACTGGTATTAATTTTTGGATTTTTGAGCTTTGGCCCAAACTTCCAATTTTCATTTCCGATTAGGGTACTAATAAAGTACGAGTATGTATCGGGTTCTCATTTTTAACCAATTCAAAAAACAGTGAAGTTCTCAAAACGGCTGTATTTTTTGTGTATTACCGGTGAACTTATTTCTAGGTGAAACATCCAGGTGAACCGAAATTAACATTAAACTCTTAAAAATAAATAATTTATATTTTGTGTGCAGTAAACTGCATACAAAAGAAAATACAACAATCAATACACAAAGAAAAGCATGTAGGTAATACAAAGGTGGCCATATCCCATATAGAGAGAGATATAACTCCCTGTCATCCAATGCCTTGGAGAAAGAGAGATATAACTCCCTGTCATCCAATGCGGATGGTACCTAATAATGGAGTGGCGGTAGCTAATAGGGGCCGTCCATTAATCACGTGAGGCTCAAAAGAGGGGGGAGGGGTTCGGTAAAAATCACGAAATATCACAAGGGGGGAGGGGGGTGTAGTAAAATATCTCGTGTATTTATTTTTTTGTCAAACGCGCGATTTCTAAACCGAAAAGCGGCGTGTTGAAGACCTTGACTCGCCGATGCTAGGCAATGAGCGAAGTTGAAGACGGTGACGGCCTACAACTCCCTGCGTATACAGTATAATAATGGTTTCAGAGTATTGATGGAGCTGCCACGATTCTGTAGCGCGTCTGCCATGTTCATGCTTGCGCGAACAGCCCCCTTACCACCAACTCTTATTGTGATTCAATAACTGAATAGAATGCTTATATAAGCATTCTATTCAGTTATTGAATCACAATAAACTGAATAGAATGCTTATATAAGCATTCTATTCAGTATTATTGAGATTTTCCGTCCCTTTGTGTGTTCTGCCGATTGTACAATGGGGTGTTTTCAGAGGAGTTATTTGACATAATACCCACGGCCTCCTCCTACTGTTGCACCGCTCGCCATCAACAGGGAATTCATCCTCACTTATTAGAAACGAAGAGGTCACGTACTGTGCGGTTCCAGAGAAGTTCCGTACTATCAAGCTGTGGAATGAACTACCTGTGGAAGTTTTCTCAGGAGACTACAACGTCAACGTGGGGTTCTTGAAAAGGACGTGAAAACTTTTTACGCTCGTACGTGTAGGGTCGGCAACGCGCATGTGATGTTTCTGGTGTTACAGGCGTCCATAGGCGGATCGTATGCTTGTTTGTCACCTTAGTGATATAACAAAAATCCTAATTAATATTCTAAAAGTTTAAAGATTCTTTGTAGCTACAAAAAATACACGTCATTTGAGGCGGGGGGGGGGGGGGGGCTCAAATGAGGTAGGGGTAGATTTCCAAAACCTCACCAAGTATGGCCAAGGGGGAGGGGGGGTGTTAAAATTGCAAAAAAAAAAACCTCACGTGATTAATGGACGGCCCCTAATGCAGAATTCTGCTAAGATAAGAGTTAATGGTACCGATACGCGTAGCATGTGTGATATTATGTTGTGAGTCAGCGGCATATATTTGTAAGTTATCGGTATATAAAAGTGAAAAAACCGGACAAGTGCGAGTCAGACTCGCCCACCAAGGTTCCGTACGTAGGATCATTATAAATTTGATATTTTTTATTATAAATAAGAAATAATCTGTCGGAAAAATAAATAAAATATATTTTGCAATGTGCACATCAAGCCCTTTCATATGATACCCCATTTGAACCAGTAGCTTCAATTTGAAATTTCAATTGAAATAAAAAATATAGACCCCCTATTTTTTTAAGATTTAATTACAAATGTATAGTTTTGAGATTTATTCTTGTATTTGTAGTATATAACGATGTTACTTGCCAACTTTCATAGTTCTAGCCGTTCTAGGTCAACGGGAAGTACCCTATGGGTTTTGATTCCCTTGAGAATGTGTCGAAATTTGCGTTTTTTGCTGAGTACTCGGCCGTATCTTTTTTTTACGTAAACTTGGCAGTTTGATTTTTTTACAACTTCATGGGACCGTAGACCTGAGTATACAGTTCAAATTTCACCCTGATACCTCCACGCATTCTCGAGATATATCTTATAAGGGTTCCGTTTTTCCTTTTGAGGTACGGAACCCTAAAAATGAAGTAAGATAGTAAGTAATACTGTCGATGAAGATGGAGAACATAATAGGGGATAACACTCCATCCTGTATACCACGGTACGGTACACCAGAACCCAGTTCATACCAATCAGACCTACTACAGTCAACCACCCTTACCAATTGAAAGCGAACACCAAGGTAAGAATAAAACCGATCTACCATAATAAAAAGGAATTCTTCTGTTTATTTGAAAGCTGGTGCTTCTCATATGGTCACATTAATACCGCCTAAGTAAGTTAAACCGATTCCCATCGGATTTTTTGATTGCGAAAATCAAACTTCAGCTTAGATTTATGGTATTTGTGTTTAGTTAGCTAGTGCAAACTCTGAAGGTCTACCGATTAAGGTGAAGATGTTCGTCAATAACTAAAACGATAGACATATTTTATTATAATCGGCTTCAGCTTCGGCGATAGGGTGCCCGATCAGTGTTATTCTTATAATGCGTATTTAATTGACTTCGATTACATTGATAAAATCGGTTTTCATTTTGGTAAAGATTTCATGTAAATTAGGTATTATTATTTATCTTATAATAAGTATTGTAGATCTATAAAGTATAGGCGTCAATAAGATGGTGATAAATGGCTGGTGCGGCGGCAACGCGGCGGCGGCTGTCTCCGTAGTTCGTAGTATACGCAGTGCGCAGGGCGGGCGGGTGCGCGGTGGGCGGGCGGGCGGCGGCGACGGTCGGGCGCGCAGTGCTCCTCGCGCAGGACCGGGGTGGTGTTCACTCGGCGGCGCGCCACGGCGCGACATGCCCAGCTGATGTTTATTTATACCGCGAGCTCGGAGGAGGGTGCGCGCGGAGGGCCCTCCCCGCGACAGCTCGGTGCCGCGTGATGCAGCCGAGCGAGCTTGCCGACACCGCGCACGCCGCTAGCGGAAACCCCCCGCAGCGTGGCCTCAACGGTGGCCGCTTCGACTTTGACGATGGTGGGACATATTGTGGTGGATGGGAGGATGGCAAAGCCCATGGCCACGGTGTGTGTACTGGGCCGAAAGGGCAGGGGGCCTACGCCGGCTCCTGGCACTTCGGCTTCGAAGTTTCCGGTGTCTACACCTGGCCCAGGTGAGATAGTGACTTCGCCCGGGCCTCGCACATGCCCGAGCGCAAATCCGCGTCCGAAGCCGCTCCAAAAATAGGCTGCTATTAATAATTGAGTTCGGTGTTTCGCTAGAAAACGTGTGTAACGGCGGTGAAAGTGCCTTATGGCCCAATCGCGACGGAAATATTAATATCGATCTGTGGCCACTGATAACGACACGTGATAACAGTATCATACTCTATGTCAATTGACTTGTCATTGCTATAAAACATATCGTTTAAAACTCAATGCCACGACTTGAAACCAATCATGATTTTATAAATCACAATTGGTAACAATATAGCGCAGCTGCTAAATGCATCACGAGGCACACTACATGCTATCATTATTTCAACGAGTTTGTCACAATACTTAAATTAGGCAACACGATGAAAATCACCGATCTGTTCATTGTAATAATGGTTACTCTCGAGTCTCGAGATAGACACAGAGTTACGACGTTCTTCAATATTCTTTAAATTTAATTACAGAAGTTCTGCGAATGACCAACCACACAAATTTAATTCTGTGAATCATTTCAAATTTAAGGCACCATGATTTGAAGCCACGAAAACAGAACAATTTTAAACAGCCGAGTCAGTGATTAAGACGCCTTTAGCGTCTTAATCACTGACTCGGCTGTTCATTCAAGGGAGTCAAATAATTTCAACAAATGATCTCATATTTTCAGACTAGTTTCAGTAGACCTTTCTAGTTCATCTGTTCGTTTTATAGAAAAGTTTACTATTTTAATTCCACTTTTGAGAATCTACCTCAAAATGAAAACGCTGAAATACGTACATTAAAAGTATATAATTTAATGTCAAACTATCGATTGTTTTTTCGTTCAAGAGAGAACAAAAATAAAATTAAATGGTTGTTACCATGCACAGCTTACCCTGATTTATTTTTTAATTTCCACGTGTATACTAGGCTTTCCGTAGCTTACGTTGTTTTAGTACCCAATGAACCGTCTTCTATGCCATTAAATATAATTGGCACAGAGAATTAATTAATGCGCGGTGATATTCGGCTCTGTCCAAATGCGTTGCTGTGCCAGGCCTTCCGGTTATCTCTCGCAGCTTACGCCTGCTCAGATGCAACCCACTTCCATCAGGTCATTGCTCCATCGCACAGGGGGCATCCCGACCGACATTCAGATTTCTGATTGACCTCCATTCTAATAAAATTTAATCAATATTGACTACGTTTCCTTTGAGTTTGTAGGAAGTAAATTAATTGTGTCGAACTATATATTTTGTACCCATATGTTTCACAACTGTATTTATGCAAAACCTCTATCTACGTATAAGTAGCATCTGGAAATGCTGCAAACTGAAAAAAAATCAGCATTCCCACAGCAGTTCCTGGGATGAATTAATAAAATAACTTCATTTATTAATTTTAATTAAAAAACATTTCATTATTATAATTGATAATTTATGTTATGGGTATATTGATCATTTTTATAATTTAAAAGCATTTTCTATCCTCTTACATTAAAATGATTGTTCTTAATATTATTAACATGTAAAAACGTATATGGTCTAAATCTATTCAAACGATATATGTACATTTTAAATGTGAATAATTAAGGACGTATGAATTTTCCCAATCTATTTAAACAAACATTAAAAGCAAAAATATTTTATTTACATAACACGGAATCAATATAAATTAAATTGAAGGGCTTTTTAAGTAGGTACTGACTGCATTTTGAACTTAACTATCGATATAAATATTTTTAAATGGAAATGTTTAGTCTTAATGGAAAAATTCATGACCACCAACAAACCTTCCTAGTTGGAAAGAACACTGGCCCGGTATTCGATAGGTTGTGGGTGCAACCACATCTATATATCTACATAATAAAATGCGATCATAGATATCTCAGAGGATACTTCCGGATAAGTAACTGTAACGTTCACGTGGGGCGAAGCCGCGGGCAAAAACTAGTGATACATAAATGGCAAGACGATACTTTAGCCTCAACGTAATTAATACTACGCAACTTCAGTAGGTATATGATCTTGAAACTTGATCCTTTGAACCAGTGCACAGTGGAACGCTCCTTAGCGATAAATCAAAATATCAAATTATGATACGTAGGAAGTTTTGATGTATAGTTAAATAATCTTCATTTGTCACCCTTTAATTAGCAACAAGAATTATGTCAATAGATTAAGCTTCGAGCTTAATCTATTGACATAATTCTTGTTGCTATATATGTCTCCGAACTTGTCCCCGTATACATGTTGCAGCTAACTGGTTAAAATATCAATTGAACGGCTAGCTGTTTCATTGAACAACGTCATTCAACCATATACCTAGGTTTATTATTGAAACATTATGACATTTAAAACGATCAACATCACGGCTCACGGTAACATTGATGTATCACTAAATTCGTAAATTTCTAAGTTACCGCGGCGCCGCGGCGCCGCGCCGCCTCGGCGGTAGTTTCGATTTGTTTACAATATGGGGTCAACAACTAGTGTTTTTTTAGTTGTTGCAATTTGTTATATTGTGAAAATAATAGTCAAATAGAGTTGCCAGTATTATTTAGGCATTACAAGTAATGGAGTTATGGCAAAAGGCAATAACAACACAAAATGATTAATGTAATAAATACCAACTATTAATCTTGCCTGGCACTAGATTCTTCATGAACTACCCCAACTTCGAGGGGCTTCTATTTCCGCTGACAGAAAAAAGAAAAACCTAACCTAACCGAAAATTAACTCAATTAAGTGATGATAACTTAGCAAATTGGCATTTAATCAGTCAGTTCGCGTTTTGCAATGAAACAAGTAGACATTTAATTAAATGTCTATTTTAACCAGTTGGCTGAGACATAAACAACATGAAATATTATTTACAATTGACTATTTAGAACTAAGTATGTTGGTGTATTTCTTGTGATTGTGGAGATTTTAAATAATGATAAGCAAAAATTAAGTACACAAATACATGTATACCTATTTATCACAAACATGCCAAAGTATACGTGACTTTCTTTTATTTGCATTCGTAAACTTTATCGAGGGTTTTCAAACACCTTTGTTGAGAAGGCTGTTGTTTCAAATATCTTAAATATATTGCAACTGATATTTGTATATTTTTTTCAGATAGCACTCTAGCAATAAAATGGATGGCAATTTTTAGGGTTCCGTACCTCAAAAGGAAAAACGGAACCCTTATAAGATCACTTTGTTGTCCGTCTGTCTGTCTGTCTGTCTGTCAAGACCCTCTAAGTCGAGAATGCGTGGAGGTATCAAGCTGAAATTTGAACTGTATACTCAGGTCTACGGTCCCATGAAGTTGTAAAAAAATCAAACTGCTCAGTTTACGTAAAAAAAAGTTACGGCTGTTTATACAGCAAATAACGCATATTTCGACATTCTCAAGGGAATCAAAACCTATAGGGTACTTCCCGTTGACCTAGAACTATAAAATTTGGCAAGTAACATCGTTATAGACTACAAGTACAGGAATAAATCTCAAAACGATACTTTTATAATTAAATCTTAAAAAATAGGGGATCTATATTTTTTATAGGAGGTTGAAATTTCAAATTGAAGCTACTAGTTCAAATGGGGTATCATATGAAAGGGCTTGATGTGCACATTGCAACATATATTTTATTTATTTTTTCCGATGCATTATTTCTTATTTATAATGAAAAATATCAAATTTATAATGATCCTACGTACGGAACCCTCGGTGGGCGAGTCCGACTCGCACTTGGCCGGTTTTTTTATCATGGTACTCAAGAACAAAAACAAGATATAAAAGTTACTACTTAAAATCAGAGATTTATTAAATTAAAATAGATAATATTCATCAGAAAATTTATATTTGGTAACCAAGTACCAACAAATGAGAAGGATTATTATCGTCACATATCCCTATCATCATAAGGACTATTTATTACATTGAAGGTGTTCAAATATCTGCGGAGTGCTTATTATTGGTGTAAACAAATATTGTGGCAATGGTGGATGTGACATAATTTAGTACACTGATATAATTAAGTGTAGGACAAACTGAAATAACCATGTGCATTTAAAGAAAAAAAAAAACTGTCTAGTGCCATCTATGTCGTTTGGTTTTAGTAAAACTATTTTACTACCAGCTTGCGTGTATAACCTAGCATTTTTATCTGGCGGATAACCTCAAATACTTTATATTTCGTTTACGACCTTTTCACTGTCCCTTGTTGAGCGCCATTATATTTGGTAAACTTAGAATAATAACTGTTATTAATATTAATACCACGCGTTAACTTCGCAGTACTCGTTGAATTGCAATTGTTTTCATTATTACGCGCCGCCATTTTTATTATTTATTTTGATACAACGGTGCCGCGCGCGGCAAGTTTAAAAACGAATTAGACACTTTGCCGCGCCATTTTTACAAAAGGCGTGCGACAAGTTTTGGTATTATGTATTATACAAAATGACGAAGCATTTTACAATTGAAGGGTACTGGCAAAGATCAAGGAATGTTCTAATGAACAGTGTTTGAGAAAAAACAGTTAAAAGTTTATGAGTATTACAATTTACATTGAAATCAGCGTATGTAGGTACTTTTACTTTGCCTTTTTGACGCCATCTGTTTACTTTAAAAAAAAGTTAGGGATTGGAAATTAAACTACCATGATTAGTAGATTATGTACAAAGAGAATAAAACAGTGTCTTACGTCACGGGCGGCATATTGCACTCTGAGCGTAACAAAGGACTCTATAGTTAACTCCCGAACGTATCGAGGGAGTTAGAGTTAACTCCCGAGCGTAGAGAGGGAGTTTTAACTTAACTCCTGAGCGAAGGAGGGAGTTATATAATAGAGTCCTGAGTGGAGTGAGGAGTTCAAGCCGCCCAAGACGAAGACAGGCTTTCCCAGAGGTAAATAGTCTACTTTTCATACCTAGCGAGATAATAATACACTTCAAGTTTTGAGAAATAATAGATATAGTCAAAATTACCACAAATCTATACCAGTCTAGAATACATACAATTAGTAATTTTATAAATTAAAAGTGTCAGTTAATATTAGAAACATTAGTCCTGTTATAAAAATTTTTTGTTTGTTTCTCGCGTTTTTCTTTTTTTTGTCGTGGCTATGGTCGTCCGTTAGTATGATCTTTCAAACATTTTAAAACAAAATGTCCCTATTATTACAAGTTCTCATACGAATTTTAACGTTCCAAATTCAAACACAGGGAAATAATTTTGTCCCAAATTCAAACTGAACGCGACGACATTATCTATACAGGTAAACGTTCTCCAGGGTCCATCTATCCCCATACCAATTTGCAATAAAAACGATTCAGCTATTTAACCGGAAAGACATATATAAGCATGCATTTATAATATTGTTTAGGAGTGACTGTTCTCACGTCTATGCTGGCGGTATTGAGCTAAACTTATAATATTGACTGTTATTCAGTCTGTGGACTGATTTTTGTTAAATAATTGAAGCTTATATTTACTGATTTTTGTTAAATAATTGAAGCTTATATTTCACATCAAAGATGAATTTTTAAAGTAAACTTCATATTTTTTTGTACATTTTGGATTCAACGCGTTATATGTATATACGTGAGACGTATTCAATCAATGAGTAATGAACGGACACGGGTCTTCGATTTAATATGAATTAACTACAGTGTAATTATGCCCTAACCATCGGACATTTTAGTATAGTATTTAACAATATTTTCTATTATAGTCATTTGTTTCTAACAGTAGTATTTAAAAGATAACATGTTTGAAATGTTGAGATGTTTAATCGATCCAGATCGAGCTCGGTGGTCGAACGGTTAGCAGCAATGGCCACTTTGACTCCGAAGTCGCGGGTTCGATTCCCGCACAAGACAAACATTTGTGTGCATGAACATGTCTGTTTGTCTTGATCTGGGTGTTTTCTATGTATTATTAGTATGTATTTACATAAAAAAATGTATTTAAGTACATTTATCAGTTGTCTAGTACCCACAACACAAGCTTTGCGCTTAATTTGGGACTAGATGGCGCTGTGTAAATTGTCCAAAAATATTTATTTATATTATTATTTATTTCAAGCCGCATATTCACAATGAATCAAATATACGATGCGAGTCACTCTACATGTCGTATGATCGATGGCCGTGAAATGCACGACATCGCCAGATATGCCATGAATTTTCGTCTCCTAGCAGTCGATTCTATCATGTCGCTTACGGTAACGTAGTGATGTTGAGTCGTTCATGTTGTTATACAAACTTATCACACATACGTCGTCGTCACATATACGCGACGCCTTTATTTCTTGATTGAATGCGATGTGGTCATTAGAAACAATTTGTATGAAGCCCAAGGTCATAAGAGTTCGCCTGATAATGTTGCCGAACCTGTGGCCGAACGTCGCACAACATTGCAATTAAGGCAGGTCGTGATATTTATCCCCCACTGAATACTTTATTGCAGTTTATGTATATGTAGCTTGCGTCCGCGTCTTCCCGTGGTAATTTTTAAAAATCCTTTCTTATCGGATTATTACGTCATAATAACTACCTATATGACAAATGTCACCCCGATCTGTCTAGTGGGTTTGTATGCGTTGATAGATCCATCAATAACGGTAACCTTTTATACACAAAATAAACACTTATGGCGTAATGAGCTGAAGTGGACATATGGAAATTAACTATTGTTGGGTATATTTATTCCCCACGTGTGTCAAGGACCATGAATTTCACCATGACACTAAATTATATTTAAAGTGAATTTGATATTTAAAATATATACACATAAAATTATATGATATGATAGGTACAGATGTACAGATGTGTCCACGGCGCCTTCCCGAGCGAGTATCCAAATAACATATAAAAGTAGAGCACTAAAGTTTTCCAGAACGTAACCGTATCGGTACGGCGATACAAAAAAATTAAAACCTTTCAGACGTGGTTAATATCGGTCCGGCGATATTAAAGCCAAAAAATGGCCCGCGTCGATTCCCTACAAGGGTCCGCTGGTTAGTATTTCTGCGTCGTCCGACGCCCAGCGCGTCGAACCTTTGCGATATACCCACATAGACATTGATAAAAATAATAAGTTGTCAGATTCGGCATTTTGGCATAATGGCAAAGAAGCTGTTCGAGAGGAATGCTGTTTACGAAATCAGTTCGCCATTCGATGATTGTTCAAAAAATTGTGACAAGTTATGAGCATTAAGTACAAAAACACAATGTGCGCATTACAAAGTGATGTTCTAGGAAGTGATGGAAAAAGCAGGGATTTACAGAATTGTAGATTGTACACATTGGCAGCAAGAGACAGGATAGAACTGCTAGAAGTGTTGCCCTGAAAATTTGTATTACAGCAACAAATATCTAGCCGTAAATTCAAACGGATGTTGTAGAAACACTGTAAAACAGAATGGACCGTCAAGATCCTGTATACCGAGACCCATGACGATATTACTTGTATCATTAATAAAATTAAACACTGTAGCGCAAGGCCCTTGTAAAACCGAGGTCCTGGGGGATTGCCCGGATCACTACCACCTAAAGCTGCCAGTGTTCACAAGTTTCATGTGGAAAGTGCAGATCTGGTTACTATTCGCATCGATATGTCATATAACATAAGACGTGCAAAAGCTAAATCGAAGACTATTATTGCATGGTGAGCTCAAACACTCTGTATTTTGTGGCTTAAATTGCTGGACAGCCAAAAGAAAGCAAGAAACTTTGCCGAGATGGTATTTGGAGCAATGAGATCGTAAATAGCACATTTATTTCTCTACTTGAATAATAATCGTACTAAATTTTGAAGTAATACCAAAATAACTGTAGTCCGCATCTCCAAAGCAGACTTTGGAGATTTGGAAAGGCATTAAGTTACTTCGTTAAATTGCAAATAATACCGAAGCCGACGCGATGCTTTATTTCGTTATTAATACGTTGAGTAGGTACTTAGCTGCTCCGCGTCCTGAATTTCGACATCCCGCCAGAGTTGTGCAATAAAATAACTTCTTGTATTTTTTTGAAACTGAGTAATGTGAAATTGTAAAAAGATTTTTAAAAGGTTTCCCTGAAACCGAAGAAAAAGTAAAGAGTGGCCCAACGAGCTCATGTAGATATTGTATAAGTAGACTGAAATACATATAATGTATGTACCTTTAAGAGTACATACGTCAACCTCAACACTGATCTTTGTACCGTTCTTATGCCATTCGTAATAAGAGTTATAATCGCATTATGACTGTCAAGTATGATCTGGTATTAGCTGGAGGTACCTACTCCGCGTCCTTTTCGTGAGCGTCGCCTAGGGAATTAATTACGGCTCAAGGACATTGTGGTTTGCTAGCGTAAATCCTTAGATTTATGATAAGTGCGACTTGGCTACAACTTAGTAATCTATCAATAACCCTAATAATAATCGAATAATAATAATTCCCAGAAGGATATAATTTTTGCATACATAAAGCTGTACCTTGCTTGGCAGACAAAACGTGTACGAGCTCCTGCCCTACTGGCTAAGCTGAAACAGATTCTCATCAATTTTTTTGATCGCGGAAATCAAACCTCAACTTAGATTTATTGAACTTGTGTTTAGCTTATCTGGTAGAAACCCTGGAGCTCTACCAGCTAGACTTAAGATGTTTGGCAATAACTTAAACGTAAGGCTTATTTTTCAAATCAAAATATTCAATAGTAAACGGCTTCAGCCTCGGCGGTAGGGCCTTGAACTACAAACTCTACGATCTTGAATTACGAGTATGTACTTCTTAATTCGTTTTATTGATGTAGATGATTATACATTATTTCGTAACAATTTAGTGAATTTGCATCTCTGCATGATAAATAAGTAGTTATTAAATAATGTTTAAACTTCCTATTAGAAGACATATACTTAATGTAGTAAGTACAAAGTTTATTCTCCCATTCTAATAAAAAATGTTCCGAAACGTGGGAATGAGATTTGCCCGAATATACCACCTCGCATACGGTTAGTTGTATTTGAGGCATATTAAAGGATTGCCGAAAATATAATAATAATATATTATATAATAACTAGCAATAAAAGCAGTTATGGCAGGCGTCTGTTCCTCTTCTGTAATAGCTCGGTATTAAGTTCAGCCAGATCTCATCTCCATAGCCCATTTATTTTCCATCACACTTTGCAATAATCTCAACGCCTGCCGAGACCTGTTCATGGATATGTCGTTCCATTGACATATCCTGGAGCGGGTCACGGCGGGCGTACAACATTACATCAAACTTCTCAAAGGGGCCTCTACGCGTTGGATCCATATCCCCGCGCATGCCTATCAAATGACCGGGCCTGACCCGTGATTAAAAAGAGATATATTATAATAAAATTCTGACTGGTCTACGTACATAAAGACATTTAAGAAAAAGATATCTGAAAAGTAAATAAAGTTTATTGAGAGTTCAATTTAAAAAAAAGTAATATAGGGGTCGATAAGGAGCAATAAAAGCTAAAACATTTTTTTTTTCATATTTTTGTCTGTTTGTATGGAGGTCTAATGATGGAGGTCTAACATAAAATCTGGTGTAGGTTATATACTGTTTACGTTACGTTTACGGTACGTTTTATACTGATACGCCGAACATTAGAGGAGTTATTAACATTAGTCGTGGGCGGCCGCTGGTACTTAATATAAATAATAAATGAGTATATATTGACGGCAGCGAGAGTGACAGCGCGTAAACGTTACTTTCTATTGCAAGCGTCTTATAGGCTACTGCTGTAAAGTGGTTGCTTTACATCAGGTGGGTCCTATAGCCTGATCACAGTATAAGTAATAGTACTAACCCTGATATAGTATAAAAAAAGTAATTACGACCAAATTATTAGCTATCATCGTAGTTGAGATGTGTTAATATTAAAACTGTACGCTAAAGCTACTTTCCCCAAACATTTTATGTTGTTGTAACGATCATTCATATTGTATTCCTATATTATATCGTTTCGTTTCGTTATTCAAATAATATTTAACATTATCATAACATCCATATTAAGTATAATACACACACAACACGTATAATACAAGTATAATAGTATAAGCACAACCCGGCCACACCATACAAATGTCGCGTTGTTTACTACCACTTAAACAATCGTCTGTGCAGAGCGCGAATGAGCGTGTGTGCGTGCGGCGCCATACAAACTGTTTCAGATTTATCTCAGAGGGGAGTTGAAGTCGACACGAAAAGTGGCAGAGAGTGTACTGGTGTACATAGTACTATTATTTATACTGTAGTATAAGTAATTAAGTATACATATTGAAAGTTTTTTTATTAAAGACATTTCCTTGCTAATTGCGTATAAACACTGTTTGTTACAACCAACACTCCGATGGTGTGGTCCTCACCGATTCTCGTTATTTTGTTCGCGTAAGTAAAACGTTTTTTAACTATCTCCCTTTCGTCTCCTCCCCTCCTCATATCACCTATTGTCATGGCCTCTCGTGAAGATATCCATGTAACCTATTTTATTGGTGTAAATTTTTTCATAGGCAATATGAAACACGTAAATTCACTTTAGGTTCATTCAGACACTTTAAGTTTTAGGCCCTTTCTTGTACGTATCAGTTTTGTCTCAGTCGGACAGAAATACACTTTAATGTTTATAGAGGATGAACAACTATCATGAAATTACTACGTATATAATTTATTTAATATGTATGTAAAAATGTACCTACGCAATGCGCAATAATGTGCATTCTTGGATTTATTTTTCTTTTTTTTTACTACGTCGGGTGGCAGACAACTATACGGCCTGACTGATGTAAAGCGGTTACAGTAGCCATATTAACGCTGGAAACATAAAACATCGCTAGCGTGCCGCCACGCCAACCCCGCTGCCAACGCAGCATCTCGTTCCTTTCTGGTGACCTCACTCACTCGCAGGAACACAAAAAAGAATTGTTATTTGGCTGCGGTATTCTGTGAGGTGTAGGTACATTCCCCAGTCGGGTAGCTTACAACTACGCTCCCTACCTCTCTTTTCGCCAGAACTTCGTTTGTCAGTCAGCAGGGTGCACCGCGTGCAGGTTTTTTTTTATGTGAGAGGGGGGCAAACGAGCATCTGGGTCACCTGGTGAAAAGCAATCACCACCGCCCATGGAGACCAGCGACACCAAGGGGTCGCCGATCCATTGCCAGCCTTTTAAGGAAAATTAAAACTCTGTTCTTGAAGGCACCCATGTCGTAGTTGTGAATTATTTTTTATGTAGGTGAAGTTGGCTTTGATTCAAAGATGATAATCAACTACTTACAACCCTAAAATATGTATAAATTGATGAAATAAGAATGTATCAATTGTGGCACGGCAAAGATTACACACAAGAGTAGAAAATAGAGTCCTTGCATGCCGAGATGACTGCGTATGTAAACGAATCCCACATTGTATTTGGCACACGCTGAGATTGACTATTGACTATAACTGGCTATGCGGTATAGCTATCATTGAGGAATCGATCAGCCGTTAACTTCGTGAACAATAAAAATCTAATAGAGCAATTCTGTTTTCATGTGCGATACATGCGAAATTAATTTAAGTATTTATCTGTAAACGTTCATACCTCACTGGGCATGTTTTCGTTGCACTGTGTCATGCTGCAATGTCATTGACTCACCTGGCTAACGACCGACATTGTAATGAAATTACTTTTTGTTGTTATTAACCCGTGCTGTAGGACGTAGTTAAAAACTACTAATAACTTTTCTGAATGTTATACCACTAGAAAATAGTAGCTCGATGGCGTCGTTGCGCCAGCTAATTGAACACACAAGTTAAGCAACGTCGGCCGTAGCCTGTCCATGGATGGGTTTATTTATCTTAAACTTCTCCGTGCTTCGGAGGACACTAAGCCATCGGGCCCGGATGTTGTCGTTAGATGACAGTCGTTAAGCCAAGTGGTGTCTAGCCGGTTTGAAAACACTGGCCTATGCCAACCAGCAGTTGAGCAGCGGTCCTATGTAAATTTCTAATAAAATTTACATGGAACTACCACGAGAGGGTGCATGCCCTTTCAAATACAAAAGAAATTTTGTGTCACAATGTTTGTTCGCAATAAAGTCCAGAACTACTTAAATATTTATCTATATAGCATATTGCGTGCAATTTAACCCAACTGCAGAGACAGGATTGTTTTTAGGGTTCCGTACCCAAAGGGTAAAAAAAAGGAACCCTATTACTAAGTCCGCTGTCCGTCCGTCCGTCCGTCCGTCCGTCCGTCTGTCACCAGGCTGTATATCATGAACCGTGATAGTTATATATTTATATATATAACTATATAACTCTTGGAAAGAACCAGTTTAAGGCGGCGGAAATCACTCGTAGAGTGCAATTGGCTTGGGCAGCTTTTGGTAAACTGAATGTGGTATTCAAATCCAGGAAACTACCACAATCACTGAAGACCAAAGTGTTCAACCAATGTGTTCTCCCAGCAATGACGTATGCCTGTGAAACCTGGCCGCTCACAGCCAAATTGATACGTAGGCTCAAAGTCACCCAGAGAGCAATGGAGCGTATCATGCTCGGGATTTCCCTAAGAGACAAAGTGCGCAACTCCATCATTAGGACACGCACGAAAGTGGTCGACGTAGGGTACCGAGCCGCTAAACTGAAGTGGGCGTGGGCCGGTCATGTGTGCAGACGAGGTGATGGAAGGTGGAGCAAGGATGTCCTTGAATGGAGACCAAGAGATGGCAGAAGGAGTGTGGGCGGACAAACTGCCAGATGGTCCGACGACATCAAGGCTCATGCTGGGACGGCGTGGTCCAGGAAGACCGGCGAAAGAAAAGCGTGGAGAGACATAGGAGAGGCATATGCTCTGCAGTGGGCGGAAACATGCTGCTGAAGAAGAAGAGAAGAAGATATATATCGATAGTTATATATATATTTATATATATAACTATCGATAACGATAGTGATATAGTTAGACAGTTGAAATTTTCACAGATGATGTATTTCTGTTGCCGCTATAACAACAAATACTGAAAAACAGAATAAAATTAATATTTAAGGGGGCTCCCATACAACAAACGTGATTTTTTTACTCGTTTTTGCCCGCAATAGATAACAGCAATAGGTAGACGCTTGAAATACTCACATAATTTTTAGTAGCAAGTGATGGGCAATATGTGAGTGATGCATCTGGTGTCGCAAGCGTCCATAGTAGCCTATGTAGCCAATGACTACGTTTTATTAGGTAGATTAAAAAAAACGACGAAAAACTAACCAAAACTCTTTTTTTTTAACCTCACATCAAATAATTACGTATAGAAGAGAATGTGTTGTTTCGCTAACCACTGAGGAATTGTCCACGGAAACCTATGGTTCCAAAGAACCCACTTTGGGAATCGCTGGTCTAGAAAGAAATCGTATCTATTTCGCATTTCATGCTTCAATATCCGGCGATTACGTACATGTTAGATACGCATTTATAGTCATGTAAAGCATTTGCAAAGTATTGTACAGCATTTGCAAGACTTTCTAGCATGAAGTGAGTTAATGCTAGGTGTGAAAACCGTTTGCCGTATTCGCAGATTTAACTTCAGCAACCACAGAGCATATTTTTTAATTTTATAAGTTATAAATAAAAACACTATAGGGCTTCATATAACATTCGGGTAAAATAGTTTTCTGACTTGTCGTTTAGCGAACAATATTTTTTTCACTCGAGTAGCGCTAGTTTTGCAGCGATGACCGCTTTTACTGAATGGACTCTGGGCATCTCGTCACGTGTATCTATATATTATCTGCTATCGGCGTTATCTTGTAGCTGCCACGTTTTCGATTTTAACATGTTACCCGCGCAACAACCTGCATACTCATTTCTGTTATGTGAACTCTGATGAGATACTTCACATCAGATAATGAATCAATGATCTAAATAATGAAGAAATCTGGTGGACAATGTACCTACATATCTACACATCATCTGATACCCATATCACAGGGATTAATGTCGAAATTATAATACTCAATATTTAGCAAAAATATAAATTTTTGCAAAAATAAAACGACTCCAAACATTACATTTATGTATGTAGATACAGGCTGATGATCATGATGATCATGATAAATAATGAAATAACAAACCTAACAGTGGGTAGATACAGGCTGATGACGATGATGATGATGAAAATAATATAGGACCAATCTGGAAGAATATTATTTCAAATAAAAATTTTTTTTTTTCAAATCGGTTTATAAATCACGGGGATTACTCCCTAAAACAAAAAGATAGATTCTATAAATACAAGTAACAAACATTAAAATAAAATACAACCGAATTGAGAACCTCCTCCTTATTTGGAGTCTGTTAAAAATGACGGCTATACATAGATACTATCGCAAATAAAAAGTGCGCGTTTATGTCTTTTACAACATTAGCAATTATCTAGTACGTCCTTGATATAGCCAACGTTGTTACAAGTCGCTCCCTGCACCACCCGTTCATTCCGTTTATTTGATAACGTCACGGCTATGCAACATACGGTATCTATTGCGAGTTAATTTCTAAACATGATGAATCGATTTATTTTTTGATAGTGTAGGCTTTTTTCGTGCTCTGATTTTCGTAGACTCTCTATCCTGGCCTCAAATTTGTCTAGCATTATACAACAAATCAGCGACGGCTCTTTTGTAGTTACGCTACAAAGTCCAAGTATAAAGTATGGATTTATGTTAGATTGCATAGTGGGCCGTTCAAAGTAGTTACAGCCTTTTTTTATGTGCTACGACGAGTCGTAGACCCCGTGAGGTCTATAAGTCTGTCTAGGAATATTGTTCATCTACTTAAATTATTTATGATATATTTAGCCCCAGCCTTTTAGTGAATGCTATAATGCTACGTATATTATTTTTACCAGACTACGGTAAAGGGTTATGATTTTAGTAGTCTACGTATGTATGTTTGTATTTACGTATGTTACTCCGTAGCGCATTTTGATTTTTGATAAATAATTTGTCAATCGATTCATTATTATAGCCCGGGTAACATAGGCTACATTTTAACCAACTTCAACAATAGGAGGTGTCGGTTAGACTTGTGTAGTTCCTGAGTGAGTAGTTCAATTGTACCAGTTCACCATACAAGCCGGTTCTTGTCAATCACTCTTTCTTGTCCCATGTAGTTCACTGCGTCATTTAGTTCAATCGAGTGACAAAGAGTAAAAAGAACGGAAATACATAAAGCGTACGAGCTAGAATGAGAGAGATACGTTGTTATGCCAAAATTGCTGATAGAGAGCGAAAAGGACGGAAGATTCTGAAATTGTTCGAGATAAAACTAGGCAGATAGTTTCGTGCGTGGTTGACTGACCGAATTAGAACTCTAAGGCTAAGGACATAAGAACCATAAGTTGTTAGCGAAAATATGCTATAGCAGAAGTACAAGGCTCAATTTTTATATTAATTATTATTGTAACCACAAAATAATTTCTTTTTACTCAAGCTTGACAGTCCTAAGCCTGTGAAAAGTTTGAAGGAAAATCAATATTTGTAAAGGAATTTATAAAATATTTCATTAGTTACACTTATTTATAACAAAAATACAATGTCATCATAATGATGCAATAGAACTGTAGAAGGAATCAGTCAATAGAACTACTGAGTCGATTGAATCAAAGATACATTGAACTAAACTGAACTAGTGAGTCAAAACAACTACAGAAGTAAATGAAGTAAATGAACTAGATGAGTGATATAGTTCATTTGCGTCAAAAGAACTGCATCTCTCTTTTCAGTTCAGTGAACTGCTTTGCGCAAGTCTAGTGTCGGTATTTACCTGGTACCTTGTAGTGTTTTTTTTGTAGTCGGGTTACAGTTTTTTTACACATTATCTTGTCCTTTCCATGACTGATGTGAATAAATATAAAACCCTTAAATAGACTTTAATTAAATTCGTCTGACATCGACTATGTAGGTCATTCAAAGCAGAGCTACAATATTTTTTGTTATTGCTACGACGTAGACCCTATATGGACTTCAAACGTTTGCCTACTATGTTTTTTGTTATTGCTACGACGTAGACCCTATATGGACTTCAAACGTTTGCCTACGACGCCTACGCTATTTAGGTACCTACAAAGAGGCTACGCACATCATTTTCGGCAGCTAGAGCCTTTTTGTTAGTGCTACGTCGTAGACCTTTCGCTATGATGCAGAACTTTCGGAGTTTTCAAGTTGCATCGTTCGCATAAGTAGATAGTTTCAAGCAGTCACAAGTCACAACCTTTGTGTTCGTGCTACGGCGAATCGTAAACTGATGAGTACTTTTAATATTATTACTCTTAATATTTATAAGCTTATATTTAGTTTCACCGCGGTGTCTGCAATCAAATTCTGCACGTTAACTTTGACCCACTTCCCAGTATCTGATTGAGCGGAAATTTGGCACACTCGTTATGTTCTCGTTACAATGCACGATTAACTAATTGCCGCCATTTTAATCCAATGTGTCATCTGCCATAAAATGGCGCTTTATAATTACCACAGTGACCTCTAATATAAAGGTATCGAATGAAAATGATGAGTGAAACATAGTAAATAAACTTCTTCGTAATTTTTTTTCTTGACAGTTAAACAAAACTTGATTAAAAAATATTTTTTTTTGTTTATTTTTCTACTACGTGGAGTGTCTAAACAAGCCACAACCATTTTGATAACAATTCAAATTCGCCTAACAGAGTATCCATTTATTTTTGGGACACGACTCAAAAAAAGTTCTGTATTAAAAGGCTTTGATTGACATGGTCCTAATAACGCCGAAACTAGCATCACGATAGAATCAAAAAGTCAAATATTTTTTTTTACTATATCCGGCGTGTGTATAGTGATTAGAGTATATATAGATAGTAGATAGTAGAGTATAGTGTATATAGTGTATTTAATCGTTTTTAGCATCTTGCTAAAAATTACTAACGTGAAGTATCTTATCTACACGCCGACCCTCGTTGATCTTTTGTGCTCTCCCTAGTCCTTTAGTCAGTCTCCTCTGACTGTCTGGAGACCTGTTCCATGTACTTCAGTGTGCAGCTTATTGAGAAAGAGCCCGTAGTCCTCCAGGTCCGGATATGCCTTTTCTAGAATTTCTATTCGCTTTCCGACTAGTGCGTCACATTGTATCATCAAGTGTTACATGGTCTCATTAGATTCTATGCATGTTCTGCACTCTGGGCTATCAACAAGTCTCTCTTGTATAGGTATCCACAACAGGCATAACAGCCCGTCAGTACCCCAAGCATGAGACTGTACCAATTCACTGTACCTTCGCCAACGGTTTCCTTGGAGTGTAGCATTCCACTCATCTCCTTCGATTCAGCCTAGAATTCGCCCTGTCATTTATAACCGTAATTACTGCCCCATATGAGAGATCTGCGAAGGGTTCATGTCTCAAAAAATTTTTGCTTGATCCCTCCCTTACCAGTTTATCACGATATTACATCACGATATTATGGGCCATCAGCCCTCTCATTGCCCTCAACGCCTGTGTTTCTAGGAACCCAGACCACCTCCAGCCGATTATTTCTACCCAGTTTTATAAGGGTATCCCAGTTTATTGAGTGTATACTCAAGCGATAGTCTAAATTCCACCTATAATATAAATAATATAGATGTGTCTATTTGCGACCCTATTATCTAGACTCATTTTTGCACAAGCAATTATGGCATTCATTTCAATTTAAAATACAGCAGCATATTGCCCCATACTCTGACTGTTTTCTATGTCCTTAGAGAAAATGCCCGCTTCATAGTTTTGGAACCATCAGTATACCATATGAGGCTATTTTCGTCCTTGGATTTGAATTCATTATTCTTCCACTCATTTCTGGTTGGAAGATGTATTCTATAGTTTCTCTTAAAGATATACTTCGGCAACACCTTATCAGCCGATGACGATTTAAGATGCCTTCCGAAGCACGGAGGAGCTCGAAATAAATAACACCATCAATCCATGGACGGCTACGGTCGACGTTGCTTGACTTGCGTGTTCGATTAGACTGACGACTGACCGTGTTCGACGCCGCACGCACACACCCTCATTCACGCTGAACACAAACATCATTTGTTTATATAATAGTGCGTGACATTTGTATGGCGTGAATAGGGTGTGCCTTCGCACTATTTTGTCGTGTATACATGTCAGATCATTTTAGATCAGTTACGGTAAATGGGCAATTCACATACAATACATTCTTCTTCACTCTTTAGAAAAATAATGGTTTAGCGACCCGCGTCGACGCTCGTCCAAGGCTGAATTTTTACAGCTGAATTTCTATTGGTGTGTTTGTCTTGCAATATTCAGTTACGTTACGGCAGAATGTGTAACTTCTGCGATATAAATAGAGGTTAGACTCGAGTTGTATCGCGCGGTCCGTTCTCATGTGCAAAACAGACCATTCCATTATCTTACCGCAACTAATAAAAACTGTAAGGAATTTCATAACGACTTTGTATTAGATCTGTTGTTATTTTTAGATTATATCTGGCATTGTTAACTATTTCCACATGCAGATAAATTCAGACTCGATTCATACCTTTACCCAGAATGACAACTTATTTGCCTGTGATATGTAAAGTAGTTATGGAAAAGATTACATTGCGTACAACGAGACACTTGTCGACGCTGTTTAAATAGTTACAATGTGCTATTAGCATCGTATAAATATAGTGAGGGAGTGCACGGTTACTTGCCAAGTAGACTATAGAATGTAGAAAGATAGATATAAATAAGTATTGCAATAGAAAACGAGAATCGATTTCTATTCAAAGTTATTTTTTATATTATAGAGAATGCTCATAAATATATCACCAATGTTTTAAAGCGTTCAATGACCTTTCTATTTTTTTCCATGACTATAAACCAACCATCATAATTAATAGCCTTCAAATCGAGTTGGAAAAATAAATGTATATTTCATTGTATTTTTGTATCACTATAGCTCGTAACGGTGGTGCCCCGTTTTTTGTGAAATTTAATTTTAAAAGGTAATTTCGTATACTTAGGTAGAAATATTTTTTTTTATACCGGCGGCGTTATTTTTTTTATAATGTGACAATTGCGCTTTTACTACTGAACTGTTGATACAATTTCTATAAAATTTGGTAGATATACAAGTAAATAAAGTAAGTGAGGTATAAAATTACAAAAATTGTCGCTAGCTTTCTTATTTTTTTTTTCAGCTTTTTCTGGGCCTACTCGAATTGAACCCGAGGATTTAGATGAGCTTATGTATATTTCGGCTCTGGACCCGATGTCAGAATTTGTAATTTGTACAGACACGGACAAAGGTTTTGATACGAATATCATTATATGTTTATACTATATTTATTATATGTTTATTAGGTTGCTGATTTTTGATGAAGAAAGTATAGTGTGTGTTTTCTTTTTTTTTCCCGGATTATCTGATAGCTTAGCACAACTACTCTAGCTTAGCTATTAAATTTCATGTTTTGTACTTGTAATCTCATTGAAGTATAGGGAGATAGAGATGTTCCGACTAGTCGGTAAAGGCCTGGTCTCTTTCGTAATCAGCGAGTATTCAGCAAAGTACGCCGACTATCCGGCTTCTTACTCTGTATACATGTATTTCTCAATAAAATTTGTAGGAGAAATTACAAGTAGAAACCTTGATTGACATTTAATATGTAATTTCAAAATGTGTAAGAGTAATCACTCTTACACATTTTGAAATTTAAAGCAAACTTTCCTTCGATAATTATCGATTATAATCAGTCTCTAAAATTACTTAATTTTAAAGATATAAATCTATGACATTTATACAACAAAATTAGTACAAACAATGTTCCGACACGCTCGCCGGCTGCGGTTACGACTTGCACCCGAATCAATCGTAAATTAAGCCCTATGGAAATTATCGTATACGGCCGAAACCGTGATCGGCTTGACTGATTAGTTTACCGATTCCAGAGAGTCGGTCTTTTTACAACCGACTGTTCGGTTAGTCGGCCAAATTCATGGTCGACACATCTAACATATAGCTTCAAATCTGCTTTTGGTTTACTTTTAGACCCATTCTAATAGATAAAGATATAACTCCGTGATATGCACATTTAACCATACCTTGCATTGAGTAAATTCAATGGGCTTTGCCACGATTGTAGACACATTTTGATCTTGTCGAGATTGCTCTAATACTCCTATTGTGATTTATCATTTTTATATATATCCTCCATTATAAATTGATATATAGATTTGAAATTATTCCTATTCTTCCCCCACCTTAAAAGTGGGGCCCATTCAATAAAATAAAAAAGGGTTTAACTAATTACTACGTCTAAAAGGACATAATCTAATAATAAATCGACATAACTCTACCTTTAATTCATCGCTCCGCATGCAGCGTATTATATTTTATTTACTTTTTACTCCACTGTCAGGTTTTTAAAAAGTAAATAATCATCTCAAATAGCTCCTCTGAACATAATAAAATTTTCTCGTCAGACATATATGAGTTCAATATGTGGTTAATACTGTACCGTTACCGTTTGTAAGTTCGGGATCGCCAATAAACCTCACATCTCGTCTCTAAATCAAGTCAAAAAGAGCTAGTCGGTATGCAGGTGCTCCCGCTTAAAACTGGTAGTAAGTAGTACTTACTCAATTTGTAGCAGTGTTTACGTGTGTTTAGAGAAAGGTCTGTAGGTAAGTAGAAAGGGTAATGTTTTTGGAGAGTATGTATGTAGATCTAATTTTTTGGCATGCTTAACGGTTTAGTTAGATGGATGACACATGAGGCGTCATTAGATTCGTCTCAATTGTGCAAGTAGAACAGATTATTTAAATAAGGCGACTGCAAAAAAATAAATAAAGAGATTTTGATATGATAAATCATTTGTATGTACTATTCCACTTAATTCGATTTAAATAAAGATATATTTTTTTCTTTTTAAACAGTATTGTCAAATGTACACAGCCGGTATTTTTATTTCTCAATAAATTCGTATTTAACAGAGCATACGTAGTAATAACGTAAGTAATTCCTAAAATATTTTGTAATGAATAATATATAAGAGCAACAAAATATCTTGTAAAATTATATAGAGGCAGTTAAATAACATATATTTTTATTGCTGTAAAAGAGATATTTTGCTCGATCACATCAAAAAACGTAGGCAAAGCAAAGCAAAATTAGTATCGTTGTTATGAAGTTCGATTAAAACTCCACGGTCTCATCAACATTTATTTTATTATTTCCCAAAATACAGTTCTTTGAACATATAAATTAATACAAAGTTCTACACATAAATCTGCCATGACCGAATTTAATCCGTCATGTGTCAAACATATACTAGAAATGCGACCGAATAATAGGGATCTGCAAATCCCTTAATTTTCTTCATAATAAAACAAGGAGCTGAATACTTAATTTTTATATTAACATCATAAATAACTTAGTACTATTATTATAGTATAAGCTCAATTTTTCTATATTCAACATTACTTGCAACGAAAACTTTATAGCAATCATATGTGATGCAATAGTATGGGTTTTTTGTATATCAATGATGGTTGTACGTTGCTTTATAGAATTTCGTTTTCCATAAAATGTTTCGTATATTATAATTTCCTAGAATAATCAGTACACAGATCACTACTCTTCGATTAATTGGAACTCATAGATTTTTGTTTCAAATAAAATATTGTTGTTCCATTTATGTATATATTCATATATCATCGAATAGTTTTCTAACCTAAAATTAAGGCACAAAATACAGAAAGTACAGAAGCACAGTATAAGTGCTACGTACAGTATAAATAAATAAATAATAAATATTGTCAGACAAATTACACAGCGCCATCTAGCCCCAAAGTAAGCGAAGCTTGTGTTTGTCCTATGTGGGAATCGTACCCACGAGCGTTGGTGTCGAAGCCGCGTCATTGACCGCTACGCCACCGATCTCGTCATGTATGACCACCCCCTGCCGCTCTCTCGTGTCGACCTCACCTCCCCCCTGCGACAAATCTGGAACAGTTTGTGTGGCGTCGCACTCACACACGCTCATTCACATTTTGCACAGACGTCTTTGTCTAAGTAGTAGTAAACGAAGGGAAGTAAACCTTTTGCATGTACTTCATGCTTGATACCTAGACTCGTGTGAAGGGCCGTGAAAATGCTGACTTTTTTAATTAGAATATTTTCCCCTAAGCATCAAAGCAATAAGTATAAGCATAAATAATTTTAGAAACCTATGAAGAGTTTGATTGGATGAAATCCAATATTTGGAAAATCTTTAATTCTATGCTAGTGTTCTTCTTTATTTCTATGTAGTTAAAGTACAGAATACACTCTAAAACCAAAAAATACAAAATAATTAGCAGTTTGGTACCCGCTTGTAGTATTAGGTTATAACGTCTCGGTTTTGTTAGATTATATTTAATGTAGATAAAAATACTAGTTACCAAAAATGAGACTAACCAAAATTTTTTGAAATTAAGATAAAATTATATTATATCTTAGTCTTAAAAAAATTAGACAACAGTATATTATTAGACCTATAAGTTTTATATGTAGTATATGCTCAAATACTGAATATAATTTCGTACCCTAAGAAATCTTTTAGGGTATGAAATTATATTCAGTATTGTCCAGAGGAAATTTGAAAAAAAAATTCATGATGGATTCATCATGAAAGTATTAGGATCGATTTAAACTCAAATGTTGGTACTTTTGACGTTTGAGATCGCGCCATTATCGAGATTTACTCATCCGCGCTTAATGTAATGACGTCATCAGATTTTTTTTAGGATTTCTGAGGTTTCTTTCGATTCGGACGATTCGGCTCGGATAAGAGTGCGAGATGTCATAAGATTTCATATAAAAAGTTCTAAAATTTGGTTCGTTCGGCGCGTTCGGCTCGGATAGATATGCGTTTAGCTTTAGACCGGTATTTCGTGTCCGTGAGCGTTGTCTATGTATGCGTTCTTGAAGAGCGTTTTTTTGTACCTTTACTTCTGCTGTCTCTGTATTTTGTGAAGATTTTATGCTAATATTTTGTAGTGTTCCTCCTTGTCATGTCTCCCCCAGCGGATTGTGCAATTATAGATATTCTTCTTTTCCAAACTACTGGGTGTTGTTGATAAAGGGAAAAATGTAAACGTAACAAATATATATCTAAATACATTTCCGAACTAGAAACAGATTTTGCAAAGTAGAACCATGTGTAGACAAATATACTAGCAATTTCTGTTTCAACGCTTGAGCTATTCGCAATCGTCTTAAAATATTTCTGTTCTACCTTTCTATCTGTGCATTAGTATGTCGCCATATTGTAGTAGTAAGTATGTCTTAGCCATGGGTAATAGGCTACTTTACTTTATTTTTTCGATTTGTTGTGTAAGGTCGTCACAATAATAATGTAACTATAGGTGAAAGATATACCTACTTAGATGGATAGCATAAAAACGTCTCAATATATAAGAACTTGAAAATCTCAATTTTGGACTGTACTGAAAATTCTATAAATCATAACGTCTCTCCTAATTCTTTTTCGCCAGGTTGTTCTGTCCTGGGTTGTCTGTGGATGCAGTTGTGCCATGTCTATAATTCGGACCATACTCGTCCACCACATACATGATCATCGTCTCTCTGCATTACATGTCCGTACCATATCAGTAGACCATCTGCAAATTTTTCCGCCCCGAAATCGTCAAACTTCCTCTCAGAAACTCCAACTACCTAAATACTATAAGAAAATAAGGAAATCTGGGTATACCTTTTCTGTCAAACAGACGGTAAAACTAGGTGGCAAACTAGGATAGGGCCCATTTGATGTTAAGCGGTCACCCTGATGTTAAGCGCTTACCGCTTGCAATATAAGCATTATTATAATATTATAAGTTATTTTCTATGATTAATATGGAAAATCCGTTATAAAAAATGATTAACACAAAGAAACAATCTTTATTCTACCTATACCAAAAGTTTTCGAGTAAATGGGAACAAACGTAATGATTCAAGACGTTAGGACGACCCATGTATATAGAAAAATTATGAGAATATGTTTTCTTTTATTCGACTAAAATGGGTCAAGTTTCATTTACATAAGTATGTGTACTTTATGAATGCTCACACTATATTAACCTACTTTATTTTTTTGCAGTGGTAGTTCGTTCGAGGGTCAATGGCAAAACGGCAAACGTCATGGTCTGGGCGTGGAGACGAGAGACCGCTGGTTGTACCGCGGCGAGTGGACGCAAGGGTATAAAGGCCGCTACGGCGTCCGCCAGAGCACCACCAGCAACGCCAAGTACGAGGGCACATGGGCGAACGGACTCCAAGACGGATACGGCTCGGAAACTTACGCCGATGGCGGTTAGTATTATCTAACTTCTTTCGTTGCCAAAAGTTCGAATTCAGACGAAAATATATACGTTTACATGGCCATGGCATTCTTACATTGAATCACTACGTGAGAATGCGATATATTTAATCAAAGAATAACAATTAAAGAGAATCTCACTCAACTGTCTACAGTATATTTTATATTTATTAACTACGCCAAAGAAGCTTTAATTTCATAAATTCAAGTCTGCCCCTTTCGTATATGACCCAGATTACAGTTGCGTGAACTAGGAAGGAACCCCATTCGCTTGCGTAATGTTTGCTGTTAGAAAATAATGTGTAAACAAGACACATGGTCAACTATAAAAAATATGCTATTATAAAAGAGTTGAAAGTAACTACAAGTGTTTCGTTTATTTAATTCCGCAAAATATAATCTTTAATTAGTATAACTACTTAATAAATAATATTAAATTATGTTATTAAGACAGCCTGTGGATGAACAGACATTACAGAACTCTTTAAATTATACGGCGTTTATTCGCAAGTCGCAAAGTACCACAAGTTGTAGAAATAAATGTCCATTTAAAACTTCTAGATGCATTACTAGTTAGTAATGCATCTAGAAGTTTTAGATGGGCATTTAATTTATTTAAGCAAAACAGGTCTAGACCTGTTTTGCTTTATGCATTTGTTATTCAGCCTTGAACATAGACTGGACATCAGATTGACATAATAATGTAGGTAATCGTGTCCGTCCGTCCGTGTTGTTTCATCAGCACTGCATCATGAAACAACGTCAAGAAATTCTCGACACTGTTACCATATCTACTTTGAGATTGTGCTTTGAGTCATAAGTCATAATCATAACCGCTATAAGATTAGTCATAAAAGCACAGCCCGATTGCAGAGTCGGTTTCTCTTGAAAACATTACAGAAAAATATGTAGAAACGATAAATTTCTCGTCCAACAAACCCCACGCAGTGACAAACCTAAGTACCTACGCAAGAATGGTGTTCATTCATCGCGTGTTCCTTTCATGTTACGTCATTTAATATTTAGCATTTTGCTGTTAGCTATGACGGTGAGCTATAAATGGTATATAAACATACACTATGCGAGCTTGTTATACTTACTTATACGAATCTGTGTCGCGCGTGCGCGTTTATCGTTGGTATTAATAAATTATTCATATTTGTATTAATATGGGTATCATTTAGTATATTAACTCCTCGATCGTGCTCAAGTATATACTTGCAATATTGCAATGAATGTTTTTTGGGCAGTTTTCGTATGGAATGGTCTGGCTGGTCCTGCAGCACGCCCGCCGCACAGCGCGGTCGTCGTCGCATGCTCGCGCGGCCCTCGCCGGTTAAATATAGAGCGGCACGCCCGCCGAGCACGCGCAGCCCGACTCGACACAATCACGTTGACCACTCATTTAATGCCTACTACAACCAAAAAAAAACGTCAGTCATGAACTTTTAAAAGCTTTTAAAAGTCTAAAATAGAAAAGTTCTATGTGTTTTAATTAAGATAAATCAAAATAAGTACTGGTATTGACGCAGTATTTCAATAAAAACAATACCTATATTATTTATGAAATTTATTATTCGCGTATTTCGATCATGTATATGTATAATTTAAGGAATTACATTTTTTTGCAATTTCTTGGGAGAGAAACATTAATTAATAGAGAGACGCTGCGCTGGTTGTGAAATAGGTGGAAACTCAAGAACGCGGCGGTTTTTGAAGATTTCGGTGTCTTGAGGAACTACTGGGAATATCCCAAAAATCGAAAAAGGTTGAGTTGTTACTTATTACTACGAGTCGCGCAGGACGCGGCTCCCCTCGTGCGGCAGGGCTGTGACATGGTTGTAACAACACGTAAATCTAATAAAAGAATATTCTTTTTTTTTATTGAAAATAAACATATAATTGTTGAAGTATATGCGATTGTCGACATCGTAAATTTCGCTGTGTTTAATGTAATCACAATTACGTATTTCGAAATATGTACGTAATTTTGTTAGAATCTAAATATATAAAAGAAGAAACTGACTGACTGACTCATATATATATCAACGCACAGCCCAAACCGCTGGGTCTAGAGATTCCAAATTTGCCATGTAGGTTCCTTATTTAATTTTGAAAAATCCTTTCTTATTGCACCCCTAGACATCAGGGATGCACTAAGAAAGGATTTTTCTAAATTCAACCCCTAAAGCGGTAAAACGGGGTGAAAAAGTCTGAAAATCGTCATGGGTATTGTTTTTATGGTTTATCGGGTCGCTGATTACGAAAACAATAACTATTTTATAATCCAACATAGCCGACATGACATAAAATCACCCCTGTGGGGGTGCGGTGGGGTTAAAATGTCATAATATCAATATGGGTGTTGATTCTATGGTTTTCTGGGACGTCAATTACAAAAAGGCCATCAGGTAAAATGGGGTCAAAACGTCTGAAAATCGTCATGGGTATTGTTTTTATTATTGCCCTGAATGTCACGCGAGCGAAGCCGCGGGCGAAAGCTAGTGATTGCATAAAGAAACAAAGACGTATGAAAATAGAACGATGAGAGTCTAAATCCAAATTAGAACGAATTCGGAATCGAAATCGGAATGAAAATCAAAATGGATATCGGAACCAGAATAAAAATCAAAATCGAAATAGGCAACGGAATCAGAATCAGAACAGGAGTTGATTGATAGGGGTTGACAGTGATTAATAGTATTTAATAGTGGTTAATAGGGGTTGATATTGGTGATAGAGGTTGATTGTGGTTGACAGTGGTTTATAGTGATTTATACTTGTTGATAGCGGTGAAAAGTAGTTTGTAGTTGTTTATAGTGATTGATAGTAGGTGTTAGGGGTTGATAGTGGTCAATAGTGAGTTTTTAATGGTGAACAGTAATTAATAGGGATAGTGGATTATAGGGATTTATAGTGTTTGATAGTGGTAAATAGGGGTTGATAGTGGTATTAACGGGTCATAGCCATCAACTCCACAAGGCCAAGTTATCGGGAGGGCAATCCTCTGATGACCCTTCCGATCACTTGGCCTTGTCGTTTCCGGCAGACTAGAATAGCATCACTCCTTTTCTTCCAGTGGATGTCGTACAAGGCGACTAAGGGAAAATACATTATCAAATATCGACCAGGCCTCCCCAACCCGTTTGGCCAGTGTGGGGAGTGTAGGCCAAATCCTCCTTCCATCTAGGACGGACGAGAGAGGGTCGTGCTCCTGTAGTAGAGACTAAAATGGACCTGATGATGAACCATCAACTAATCACGCGAATAAAATCGCCATTCCTTGGGAACAGCAAATTTTTCGGAATAAAAGGTATCTATCCTATTATTCTGGACTTCTAATACATATAATGTATGCATAATTATGTGTCTGTACCTGGCGATTTAACGAATGTACTAAATAATTAGTTCTGTATTTGTTCTATCGAAATACATACAATCCATAATTTGTTCCGTTTTAGTATTTATAAAAAAACTAGCGGCCTGGTACGTGCTTCGCTACGTATAAAGTGAAATAATAAAAAAAATCATCAATCAATCAAACATCAAATTCATTTATTCAAACAAAAAAAATTTTTATTAAATGCTAGCTATTTTAAAACTTAATCCAAAACATTTGGATAAACAATATTTTTTGTTTTTCCATTTCAAAACGTTCCAAACATCTGGGGGGTACCGTGTCTCGAACAGGCAACATAAAGTCGAAGTACGTCCAAAATGAAATGACCGCATGAATGACATAACAACATGCTTGTACTGTCAACACTGAAAAAAGTTTCAATTTGACAGCAAAATCCCCATTAACAAAATTATCCGCCATTTATTGAATTCATTTGTTACAAAAATGTGATAAATTAAGAACCGCTCTACGGATTTTGTGCAAACTTCACATAAACCATCTACTAAATAGTCCGACCAAAGCCTAAACATTCGGTTTCGATAGGTGAGCCCGTTCTTGAATTATAAAATTACAACGAAAAGTGGCATTGATTTTTATATATATAGATATTTCGACTATAATGGTTAGCTAGCGATGTACTTTGAAATTATACTCTAGGATGGAACAAACAAACTCACTTTTATAGCACAATTAGGACAAACTTTTGGTCATCCCTTGGAAACAGCTCATTTCTTCGAGATAAAAGAAATCCGATTATATATTCTGGACGTCTGCTACGATATATACAAAATTTAAAGGCAATGCTTTCAATAGTTACGGCGTCAAAGCAGAACAAACAAACAAAATCTGTTTTTTTTTCCTCTGATACATACCTACAAATTCCTTTCTTTTCTTCAAACCCTCCTCTTTTATCGCTTGTTTTTTACTTTGTGAAAAAATTAAACATTTAATTCTAATAGTTTCGGATTACCTTCTCTTTTTCTTAACTTTTTCCCCCTAATATTCTCCCGAGAAACGTTTTGAATTTTATGTTTTAGCACAGTATAAGTAATAGTACTACGTACAGTATGGCCACTCTCTGCCGCTCTCACTAGTCGCCCTCGCCTCCCCTCTGAGACCGATGTGGAACCTTTCACAAGGTATGCCACAACGTACGAATTGACATCGCTTGTGGTTTATTCTCCATTCAGTTTAAAATAAAAGATGGGAGTTACTTGTGCAGTGGACGGATGTCTCAACACATGGAAAGTCAAAAAGTAAATTTTATTCGTTCCCTTTGGATGAAATAAGGTACAGATATTTTTTACACTTTATAAATTACCTAAAAGCATGTGGCACTTGTGGCAGCCATAGTTTCATCATAACTAATTCATGTCTGTCAGAGTAGGATACAAGATACAATAGGCTTGTATCCCATTTTTTTTTTTCGATTTGTTATTTAAAGACGTCACAATAATATAAATATAGGTGAAATAATTACTTCGATAGCATAAACACTTCTCGAGATATGATAACTTGAAGATCACAATTTTGGACTATCCCGAAAACGCTCCATACAAAAGGCCACCACGTTATGACGTCACACCATGCTATTTTATATGCATTAAATCAGAAATTTGTACTACAGCTATGTTAAATATTGCGTTTATGTAGCCAGTGCCGTAACAAAAGTTATAGTATTTTTTATTGTTTCTACAATGGTAATATTTATTTTTTATAATTTAATACCTTTAAAATGGACTTTCCCACCAAACTTTGATCGACGATAAAACACGTCGGACATAAGTTATTAAAATTTTAAGATCGCAGATCGTTCTAGTTTTATGTATTTTACGTTACTGATAGAGAGTTTTTATAATTTTGTAACATGGGCAACAAGCCTATTAATACGAGATGTGAACAGGATAGCATTATAACAGATTTATATGTGTCAAAGAACGCGTGAGCGCGCAAGCACGAATGCGACAGTGCTACTCAAGTTGTGTTTTTTTATAACGAGGGTCTTTTGGAAGCACTGTAGCGTAGGGTCCAATCGTCTGTCAATTCATAGCATCTTGTCAAATGTCTTGTTGACGTCTTGTGTTGTCTTGTCGTCTTGAAATTTCACTGTCAAAAAATTCAGTACAATTTGACAATCTGGACCCGACGCCTACCTAAAAATCAAAAACCATCATTGTTTATTTACATGTCATTGTTTTTGTGTGTGATTACTGTTAGTTTTAAATTACGTTTTTCTATGTGAATGTGAATATGAATTACATTACGCATGCATAATTGGAAAAAGCTACAATTAGTGAACATGACATGTTTTTACCATTTACAATGAACCGGAGTTCGGCAGGCGGATATTCTATTTTGTGATGATTAGAAAATATAAAATTATGGGTAAGTTAGCAATGGCAATTAAACAAGGGGTTTTGTGAATATTGACTGGAGTCAGTGTAGTGTATTTACTATGTTCGACTAATAATTGAATAATGCCAGCCCTAGAGAACATTACGCAAACATAGGCACGTGTACAGACGTCATTTGGTTTACTACATGCAAATGCGCCATTTTTGTATGGAGTGGCCGGGATTTAGTTTTAGCTTCTCCTTTCCTATTTAGTTTCCCATTTCTCCCCGCTCTCCTTTTCCTTCATGTTTAGGCATATCGATAAAGCCCAAAAATTGTATAAATCGCTGTTTTTTTTTTACCGTTTTCATTTTCACATAGTCACACCAGCTTGCCAACTTTAAAGGCTATCTCAACAAATTCGTTGAATTTCTTCGTTACGTCTCTTAGAGAAGCCCCAAGCTTTCCAAAAGCTGCCCAGCCTTTATGTTGAAATTACCACGGCCAAGCTGTATAAACTGTCCGCGGTAGACACATACTTTAACCACTTCAATTATTGCATTCATTACGATAACTCGGCTAGGGACAACAAAATTGTTGTACATGACTTTTGTATTGCCCCCACCTAGATGCACCATTGAAATCGTTCAGCATTCCACTGAGAACTTTTAGCGATTGAGCCATTATTACGTATACAAGACAATATTCAAACAAAAATTGTTTTCACGAACAAACTTTCTACAATCCTATATTATATACCTAATATATATATTTGATAAATATTGATACATGTATTTTATTATTACAAGTCTCTCAGAGGTCTCTGTAATTTTCAATCCTTATTTAACACCATTAGAGATTGAATCTATATATATATAAATTTCAAAGTCCTGACTGACTGACTGACTGACTGATATATCAACGCACAGCTCAAACCGTTGGGTCTAGACATTCCAAATTTGGCACGTAGGTTCCTTATGACGTCTAGAGGTGCACTAAGAACTTTTCAATATTCATCCACTAAGGGGGTGAAATGGGGGTCCAAAGTTTGTATGGGGAAACAAGATTAGTTCGACTATTTTATCCGAAACTTTACACGAGTACTTCTATAGATAAATGAGTAAACACGTGTTTCAGGATTTTACAAAATTCACCCCCTACAGGGGCAAAATGGGGTGAAAAAGTCTGGGTATTGATTTTATGGTTTATCGGGCCGCTGATTACGAAAACAACAACTATTTTATAATCACCCCTGTGTGGGTGCCATGGGGTTGACATGTCCTAATATCAATATGGGTCTTGGTTCTATGATTTTCTGCGACGTCAATTACGAAAATGGCATCAATTTGAAAATATAACATAGTGGACATGAAATTACTTAAAATAATTTTTCAAATTTTACCCCTAAGAGGGTGACACGGAGGTCCAAAGTTTGTATGGGGAAACGAGATTACTTGGACTGTTTTATACTAAACTTTACACGAGTATTCCTATAGATAAATCAGTAGATATCATGCGCTTGCGCGCGTACGAGTTTCAAGCTTAAAACTCGGGCAAAACTAGATAAATGAGTAAACACATGTTTCAAGATTTTTCAAAATTCAACCCCTGAAAGGGTAAATTGGGGTCAAAAAGTGTGAAAATCGTCATGGGTATTGTATTTATGGTTTATCGGGTCGCTGATTACGAAAACGACAACGATTTTAAAATTCCACGTGGCTAACGTGACCATCATCCCCCATTGGGGTGCGATGGGTTTGAAATGTCCATATTTCAATATATGTGTCGTTTTTACGGTTTTTCGGAACGCCAATCCATACTAATATTATAAATGCGACAGAGTGTTTGTCTGTTACCTCTTCACGCTTAAATCCCTGGACGGATTTAGATGAAATTTGGTTCAGAGATACCTTGAGTCCTGGGAAAGGTAAGATAGTTTTTTTCTCAGAAATTATCTGTTATTGTTATTTATTGTACCTGTAGGTAGTAGGTTCTATGTTCGACTGTATGTATTTTTGATATGTTTCAATGATAATAACTTTTAAACACTCGTGTTGCATGATTAATGAAATATAAGAACGGAAATTAACGCGATCATGAGGGTATTTACATACCTTTATTATTGCCTGACGTTTCGACCAGGTTGCACCGGCCGTTGTCACAGGCTGAACTGAACACAGTTCAGCCTGTTTTAATAATTTTTCCGTCAATTGTACAGCTAAATTCTTATTTGTTTGAGAGGATACACTCTTCAGGTGGTCCCATATTAATTAAATCAGGATCTGATGATAGGCTCCCTGAGAAATCAAAACAAAGGGTGGAAATTTATAGGCATGGACATGAATACAGTAATTAATGAGATTTCTGATGTTATTGTGTTACATAATTTTCATTTGTAAGTCATCATGTGACACTGCTGAGCTGATGAGGAACGGTTAGGAGTTAGGCAATAGCGTTGAGTTTTCTTAATTAAGTTATTCATGTATTTTCGTCTAGAAGGCACCATGTCCGTACTACTTACCCATTATTATAATAAACTAGCTGCCCGCCCCGGCTTCGCACGGGTAGAAAGTGGTGTTTTATGAAAAATGTCATTGACAGTTCCAAAAAAAAAAAATCTCCGATCGCTACCAAACCTCACAGGATTATTCGCTGGGTCAATCTAAAGATTGTCTGAAAATTTCGTTGAAATCGGTCCAGCCGTTTCGGAGTCTATACGGAACATACATACATACTTTCTCTTTTATTAACCCCCGACGCAAAAAGAGGGGTGTTATAAGTTTGACGTGTCTGTGTGTGTATGTGTCTGTGTGGATCTGTCTGTCCGTGGCATCATAGCTCCGGAATGGATGAAGCGATTTCGGCGAAAGCGAAAGCGAAGCGGAAAATCGCTTGAGCTGTGAACAAACTCTGGGGGTAAAAGTGGGAAAAATACTCAATGTCTTCAAATATATGTGGGGGGGAGAAAATAGGGATGGAAATCCGAATGTCAGCAAATATACCCAAGTAGGGTAGCAAATGAAATAGCATCACATGCACTTTACAATATTAATAATATATTAAATGAAAAATATTCAAAAAATCGATTGAGCCGTTTTAAGTTAATCTACATTATAATAAGTATGTACCTATAAAAAGTATATTATAAAATATTAAATTAAAAATTAAAAAAATACCCCCGACACAATAACCAAAGTTTCCTTTAAAAAGTGAAAAAATAATAAAAGAAACTCAACCTTAAAGTACATAGGTATGTATTAATAATTCTAAAAAAAATACGTCGCGTTGGGGGACCGCTCCAAACCTAACAATTTAATTACAAATAGTCTAACCTAACCAAACTAAGCAACATAGATGAATCTAAAAATTAAAAAAACCTGACAAGTGCGAGTCGGACTCGCCCACCGAGGGTTCCGTAGGTACGTAGTATCATTATTAAATTTGATATTTTTCATTATAAATAAGAAATAATGTGTCGAAAAAAGTAAATAAAATATATTTTGCAATGTGTACATCAAGCCTTTTCATCAGACAGACAGACAGACAGACAGACGGACAACAAAGTGATCTTATAAGGGTTCCGTTTTTCCTTTTGAGGTACGGAACCCTAAAAAAGATTTTTTTTATAAAATTACTTCAAAATATTGCGTTTAGGATACGACCGTCAACGATGTCTGCCGTCGCAGCGGTCCCCCAACGCGACGTATTTTTATTAGAATTATTAATACATACTTATGCACTTTTAGATTGAGTTTCTTTTATTATTTTTTACTTTTTAAAAGGAACTTGGGTTATTGTGTCGGGGGTTTTTTAAAATTTTTAATTTAATATTTTATAGGTATAGAAGATAGAAGAAGATAAATAAAAAGAAATATTCACTAAAAAAGAAACAAAACTTAAAAAAATGAATTATTATTGGGGTGTAAGTGGTTTATCAACATCTTTGAACCAAAGCCAACTTCACCTGCACGTGGTGCACCCTGCTGACTGATAAACGAAGCTCTGGCGAAAAGAGAGGTAGGGAGCGTAATTGTAAGCTACCCGACTGGGGAATGTACCTCCACCTCACAGAATACCGCAGCCAAATAACAATTCCCTTGAGGGTTGTTGTGTTCCTGCGAGTGAGTGAGGTCACCAGAAAAGGAGATGCTGCGTTGACAGCGGGGGTGGCGGCGCGCAAGTGATATATTATTTTGCGAGCGTTAATACGGTTACGGTAACCGCTTCGCATCAGGCGGGCCGTGTGCTTGTCTGCCACCCGACGTAGTATTAAAAAAAAAACAACTGAAAAATCCTGACACGATAAAGCCAAAAATAACTACTACCTACCAACCTCCTGAGATTTTTTAAGTCAGGGTAATATTTTTAAAGTTTGATTTATCCTTTTTAAGCTGATGGAATAAACTTGTGTTATCCTAATAGGTTTTTAAATTGGTATTTGGCTTCAATCAGTGCTTATGTAATCGTGGGCGGCGCGGCGGGAGCGGGACGGGTGTAGTAGTTATCGAAAGTTCTTACATCCGTACTTATCTATATATATAAAAATCAATGCCACTTTTCGTTGTAATTTTATAACTCAAGAACGGGCACACCTATCCAAACCAAATGTTTAGGCTATGTTGGGACTATTTAGTAGATGGTTTATGTGAAGTTTGCAGAAAATCGGTAGAGCGGTTCTTAATTTATCACATTTTTTGTAACAAATCTATCTATAAATGGCGGATCATTTTGTTAATGGGGATTTTGCTGTCAAATTGAAACTTTTTTCAGATGGGGATTGTACTGTCAAATTGAAACTTTTTTCAGTGTTAACAGTACAATCATGTTGTTATGTCATTCATGCGGTCATTTCATTTTGGACGTGCTTCGACTTTATGTTGCCTGTTCCAGAGTCGGTACCCCCAGCCGTTTGTTTATTCATGCTCAAAATGGAAAAACAAAAAATATTGTTTATCCAAATGTTTTGGATTAAATTTTAAAATAGCTAGCAATTAATAAAATATTTTAGCTAGCAATTAATAAATGAATTTGATGCTCCAATAATTTTTTTTTTAGTATTTCACTTTATACGTAGCGAAGCACGTACCGGACCGCTAGTAACTTATAATTTTTATAGTACAATTAAAGGTGCTACATGAAGGGGGTTGCGTTGCGAGTTAGACTTGGCTTGGATAATCTAAAATGCCCGAATTTCACGCGAGCTAAGCCGCGGGCGAAAGCTAGTATACTATAAAATCCTTTCTAATCCAATACCTATGTAGACCATAAAAGGAGCTTACTGTTCAAATTTTGAAATAGGTTCTCTAGTTTCAGCTCTGCGTCAGTGAATAATAACACAAAAAGTATGTAAAGTATGTAATACTTTTTGTGTTATTATTCACTGAATGAAATATGTGTTTACTACCAATTATCTTTTTGTGTTTACTACCAATTATTTTGTTTAATACACAAACAATTATTTTGTTTAGTCGGTGTGGTTTCCGGCAGACTAGAATAGAATCACTCCGTCTCTTCCCGTGGTTGTCGTACAAGGCGACTAAGGGAAATACATTATAAAACATCGATCAGGCCTCCCCAACCCGTCTGGCCAGCGTGGAGAGAGTAGGCCAAATCCTCCTTCTGTCTGGGACGGAAGAGAGAGGGTCGTGCTCCTGTAGTGGAGACTAAAATGACCTGATGATGATGATGATTTTGTTTAACCGCAGTGTCTGTAATCAAATCTTGCAAGTAAAATTTGACCCACTTCCCAATGTTCGCTTGAGCTAAAATTGGTACACTCGTTTAGTTTTCGTGTCAGTGAACAATTACTTAAATGCTGCTATTTTTAATCTAATATGGCTGCCACAAGAGTAATAATTTGCACATTAAACATTATGTTATGGGTATCGAATGAAAGTGCTTGATGAGCAATACACAATTAATAAGCTTTTTAGTTCTTTTTTTTTTATTGGAAAAGTAATAATTGTTACAAATAAAAGTTTTTTGTTTATTCTTGTTATCAACCTCTACTTTTAACTGAATTTAAAAAGATATCAGGCGTTTTATTATTTTTCTTAATAATTTCTCGCACCCCAATCTACTTTTGCATGCTTTTTGCTATATGCGCGGGCTTAAAATATTGCTGGAATATCCAGCGTCTGACATGACATGGACAAAGAAGTTCCACGAGATTTTTGAGGACTTTATTTTGAAACACAATTCGCTTTGTTACTTTGACCACTATTTTTATCTCGTATCCAATCAGATCCAACTAATTACTTTAATATTTTTGTGGCCAGCATTCAAAATTCAAAAGTTTTGATTGTGTGATAAAACTTATGACCTGATTAGTATAATAAAGATTGTTGAATATTTAAATTATTATTAAGAAAAATAATAAAACGCCTGATATCTTTTTAAATTCAGTTAAAAGTAGAGGTTGGAAACAGGGACTCAAAAACACCTTCATAAAGGATACACATTCATAACGGTTACAGATTCAATCTGTTACAGAATTATTCCTGTAACACTTACTTGCGTGTTTTAAACCTGTTTCGCTAGTAACACTTATAAAGTGTAACAGATATAACTTTTCTGTTACCAATCTGTTAGAAAACTGTTTCTACATTTTTCTAGACGTGTGTACCTACGCACCATACTGGTACGCGCCGCGTGAGCTGTTGCAATCGGTATAGTTATGCCAATGTAAACCTTATTGGCTGTAACAGTTATTAACACTTATAAACCGGTATTTCGGAAAACAGATTCAAAGTGTAACACTTTCTTTCTGTTTCACTTTAAAAACAGAAATGAAAAACACTGTTCATAACACTCCATTCGGTTACCGTTAAAGTCCCTGGTTGGAAACAAGAATAAACAAAAACTTTTTTTTTTGTAACAATTATATTTGGTAATTCTCGCAGGATAGAATAGGTATACATGCGTAAAGTCGCGGACGAAAACTAGTTGATAAGATAGTTTGTATGATGTTACAACTATGAATCTATTGTGAATGAATGAAGTAGATACATTTCAATTATATATTACAACAGACAGTTAATGCGTAATAAAAGTCAAGTTGGCGTGTTACGGTGCCGACGCCAAGGTTGCGGTGTCCTTACAATAGGTGAGCCCTGCTCTACAATATCAATTTCATGTAGCGATACTGCCATACACTCCACTTAATTAAACTAAAAGAATTTAGGTGTGTTTCATTCATTAGTAAATAAATTAACCCATTAGAAGTCACTGTACTCATTTGAGTACAGCCATATTCTTAAGTGTTATTTACAAAATCTTAAAGTTTAAGAGGGTTACTTTGTTTATTTTACTTCGTCATAATACTGTTCAAGTATATTTATAGATATTAAGCGGGTAGTGTTACTTTTCTTAATAAAATGTGTCAGTTGAAGTTTTCACACCGAAACACTGTGGAGGTATGTAAATGATTTTAGATTTTTTTTAAATAATTACTGCTTATAATTTGTTTTATTTATTTCATTGTTGTAAATTAGAAGTCAGAGTAAGTAAATAAAGAAAAATATAATTGTTTTTGTATAACTAAAATAAAACTAGGGTCTCATAAATGTTACTGTACTCGGTTGAGTACAGTGACAACATACGTAGGTAAAATGAATGCTTTTTTTTTCAGACTCCTTGCAGTGGATAAACAGCGATTTACAGCTCAAATGAGCTACAAGGGGCTTGAGGAAGCTATTGAAGTTATTTTACAACATAGCGATGATGATGAATGTGACTTGGCTATCATACCACCTGATCCAAGTGCATTGACCGATAAAGAGGAAGGTGTCGATGAGGATATGGCGGCAAGTTTCATACCGCAAGACGTCCCTGGTACTCTTGATGTGTTAATGAATCGTCAGGATAGTAGTAGCGAAAATAGTTCGTACGACGACAGTGATAATGAACCGCTGGCGGCAAAAAGAAAACGAAAAGATACTAACCGCCAATCCACTTCAGATTCGAACTCAATTTGGCGGAATGTGCCCCATCATACTCGTCTACTTCACAGAGTACTTCCGAAGTGTCTGACAGGAAGAATACTATTTGTCAAGGAATGCAGGGCCTCAACCCTGTACAAATATTTGAAAAATTATTTGATAATGATATTAGTGATATGATTATATCTAATAGCATACTATACGCTAATCAATACAATAGATATGAGTTTCAACTGGATTCCTTGAATTTGAAAAAGTTTTTAGGGGTTTTGATATTATCTGGGTATCATGAGCTACGTCGAGAACCAATGTACTGGTCTCTAAATGAAGGTGTAAGCGTAGAATTTGTCAGCAAAGCCGTGTCGAGGCATAGGTTTCGAGATATAAAAAGAAACCTTCATCTTGTAGACAACAACTTAGCACCAACGTCGAACTATTCAACTGCTAGGAACTGTCAAGCGATGGTGTCCAATAAAGAAGGAGAAGAGAGACGTAGCGATACCACGTTTATTCCAAACGTACAATAACAATATGGGAGGTGTGTATGAATTCGACCAGTCAGTCTCATTATATCGAATTGCTGTTCATGGTAAAATGTGGTGGTGGGTGTTATTTACCTACTTGTTTACCTACTTGTTAGACATGACTGTTGCTAATTCCTGGCGTTTACATGTAATGAGTAACGACAATGAGTAATGATTATGGATCAACTCATGTTCCACCGTCATATTGCACGTTATTATTTACGACAAGGCGAACCAAGAAAATTGCGCCAAGCTACATCAATAGTTGACAGTCTGCCTCAAGATGGAGTTGGACATTATCCAGTAAAATTTGAAAAACAGCTGCGGTGTGTCATTTGTGATTCTAGAGTACGATGGCAATGTAAGAAGTGTCTAAAGACACTTTGCGTCGAAAAAGCTTGTTACGAAAATTTTCATACTTAGGTGGTCAGTGTACTCAATTGAGTACACCCCTGTAATTTCATGATAAATACTATTTTAATTTTTTTTTGTGTATTTCGTGTTTTTTTTATTCATAATTGAAAATGAAAATAGAGATAATTTTATTAAAACGTTGTTTGTTGTCATTTGACCTCTAATGGGTTAAACTGACCACTTGTTATCTTCGAGAAGTACATCCTACTTCCTACTGTTATACCTACTATTATAAATGTAAAATTATGGATGGGCGTATGGATGTTTGTTCCTCTCTGAAATTCTGAATTAATACATAGGGTACTATTTATTCGTTTTATGTTCAAGCGTACTGTTACAACCTCGATTTTCCACTAATGGAAGGAGGTTATTTATATGAAAATCGAGACTGCAAAGAGGGTAGTATTAAAACGTGGGATTTGATTAAAATATCCTATATGCACAGGCTAGCTCTTTTTTTATTCGATACAAGTAAGCGGGTAGATACAGTTAACTTTAAATTTATCCCTTTTAGAATTCTACAGCTATATGACACTATGTTCCCAAAATGGGTACAGGGGGCTTACCACCATCTCTTATTGCGACTCAATAATTGAATAGATTGCTTATTCATACCAATGAATAAGCAACTCTATTCCATTTCAAATAGAGTCGCTTATTCATTGGTATGAATAAGCATTCGATTCAGTTATTGAACCGCAATAAGAGATGGTGGTAAGGGGGCAGCTCCAAATATGACGGGGGGATGGCGCATAAGGATCGCCAGCTGTCGGGCTTTGTCCAAAATTAAATTCGAGCGGTTTTAAAAAAAATCGAAATAGCCTTAGCCTTTTGTATGGAGCGTTTTCGGGAAAGACCAAAATTGTGATTTTCAAATTAACATACCTACTTATCTCGAGGGATTTTTGTTTTATGGAAGAAATTCTTCCACCTATGGTTATTGAGACGTCCCTACATTTCAAACCGAAAAAAATGTTAGTCAAATAGCCTATTCGACAAATTACATAGTGTGTTCATCGGATGATCTTCGCAATGACTGATTTAATCGTACTCCTATACACGCGCGTCTATGCAATGACCTACCTCCAATCATGTCACCTTAGAAGAAGCCACACACATCCATTTGTACAAAAATAGCATGATTGTTAAAATAATGGAATTGCTTTGTTTACAAATGACGTCATGTCAACTTTGAGTATTAAGTTACTTTGAGCCTTCGGACATAAAAATACTTAAGTAACGCGTTATTGAACATGAATAAAACATTAACATTACAAAAATATACTCTTTCAAGTGTAGTTTATGCGTTAAGTTGTTTATATCAAGATCCCGACTATCTTGCTTATCAAAAGCAGTTAATTGACAGGGGACGTTTTGAATCTAAACACTCTATATTGGCATACCTTAATCTCATGAACTCACCCTCGCTTTTGTAAAACTTTAAATTTGTATTTGTTTCTATATAAATTAAGGTATAAGAAGTTTCATTTCTGGGAAATGTTGGTGTATCCAGAAGAATCACCTCGGGAATTTCTATGCTCGAACTCACAGAAAAGTTTCAAAGTGTTGAAATCATGTGTCATATTAGCACCTAAAAGATTTGGTCCATTCCCGTGAATTTCAGTTTAAATATTCGCAATGAGTTTTATCAACATTTCATGGCCCTACGGGGTTTTCAGTCTAATTTTTTCCTTCCCTTCTGTCATCGCTGACAGACGACTAACCTACTGCCACTTCAGTTTCCTGAATGTGAAAGCTCTGTATGTATATAGGTATGCCGATAACTTAGTTTCTCCGTGGAATTTCTTACGATTAGGATTCGATCCCAAAGAAATTGTACAAGCTATCTCCATCGCTCGCTGTGCGACCTTAGTCTGTCAAGCAGCTCGACGATCAGCATCTAAGTTTTTGAACCGTAGGACATAGCATGGAGGACGCACTGATTAAGGACTTTAATCTTCAAGTATTGTGGTATCTAGTGCAGTGAAGATGTGCCGAAAAAAGGTGATAATACTTGCTTGCTCCATTTGACCGCATACAACGAAGAACAGTTCGAATCGTCGGTGACCGTTCTCAGATCTTCTCGGATCGATTGGACTCTCTCTCTACACACAGAGATTTAGCGTCTCTTTGCGTTCTATACAAATTATATCACGGGGAGTGCTCGGATGAGCTGTTTGATACCTGCCGCTGAATTCCACTATCGCGAGTTCGCCATAAATTAAAATTTCATGCATATCATCTTGATAATTGCCGATCTACTACAGTACGTTTCCTAAGCCTTCAAGATCAGAGTCGTTATTTCCGTTTAAATGGATGGCAACAGATCAGCGACCCCTTGTTGTTGCAGATCTCCATGGACGGTGGTGATTGCTTTCATTTGCCTCCCTCTCATATAAAAAATACTATATGTACATAATTCTGTGCTGTTGGACATTACGAGTATGATAACAAGACGTACAGTGCAAAACTAATGAGATGTTTTCTAATGGAACTGAGTAAAATAAATATTTCAAAAACAATTAGTACTTTTGTAAACCTAATGTCATCATCATCATTTGAATCAGACATTGTCCAAAGTTACCGACTGTAACGACTGACGTAGGCATATTATAATATTAAGGGTATATTTTTTTAAAAGCAAGTTGCTTAGAGCCTAAACTGATAGCTATATCGCAGCTAGTGCCAACCCAAGAGTAATTTTGTGATGAACTGCAGTCGAAATATGACACGTCGTTGCCCCACTTCTATATAATATTTAATCATAGTGAATAAAATTACATTACTTAATTGTTTTAGGAACGTATCAAGGACAATGGATGCGAGGCTTGCGGCACGGGTACGGCGTGCGCACGTCGGCGCCTTTCGGGCTGGCGTCACACTACCGCGGGGGCGCACGGCACGGCCACCAAGGGTCACTATCGTCTCTCACGGAGGCGGCCGGTACTCCAGACCCCTCCGAGCGGCGTACCACCCGCATGGATGACGCAAGGGGGGGCTTTGTTCTCAAGGCCAGTTCCGACGAACCTGGACGAGGCGGAACTCTTGCTGGAAAAACGAAAAAGGGATTGCTATCGGTAAGTAATTGTTGGTCGGTAACGCTTTGAATATTGATGCTGACCTAATCCTTCTAACAACTTAAATCCACGCCTGAAATGGACATTGAGATGAGACGTTTTGTCGACGACGACACTATGGGAAACTGGGGGATTTTGAACTAATACGATTGTCGAAGACTTCGAGCCGCCCGAACGAATCCGAGTTACCTATACCTATATAATTGTTTTATTTTTAAACAGCATGAATCAATTGAGTATTAAAAATTGTTCTGGTATCCTAACCTGAAAGTAGGAACCACCATCCGTAGGTGTCCTTAGCCCCTTTGTTTATTAGTTAAGGTAAGGTTGCATCGCGCCCGACGTCGATTGACTGGGGGAGATGGCTACGTGATCAAGAGTTATACGTATATGGTCCACCAGGTTGTGAGAAACTAACAAATCTTATCCTACATATCCTTTTTCTTGTTATGGCAACTGCATGGTCAAATATGCCCTGGGCGATACAGTTTTATGAGGCGCCAACTTTAATAAGACCAAATCCATGTTATGATTTGTGCGCGCATCACACCACCCATTGCATTCAAAATAGAATTGCTGAAAAAAATCAATACTTAGTCAAAATTACATATATGTACTTTTTGTTTCGTTAAAGCCGCCACATAGAATCAAACGTTATTATTTATTCAATGTTTTAAGTTTAGAAACCTTATAACAGCGCCAACGCGGACAATGTCGTGCACACTACTGAATAAAATCTTCTGTTCTTCTCAAAAAGCAAGCCAGCGTGCGAGTTGTACATCAAATGTATATTACGGCAAGTAAATTTAACTACTGTATTGCCGTCCTATGAATATTTCGTTTTCAATTAATTTGTTTTAATCTTTTAAAATTGTATAAAGCTTTTGAAGTGTAAGTGGCTTGTCATCATCGTTATTATAACGAAGGCCAACCTCATCTGCACATGGTGTACCCTGCTAACAGACAAAGGAGGTTCTGGTAAAAGAGAGGTAGGACACAGCGTATTTATAAGCTGCCCGACCAAATAACATTTCCCCTTGAGGGTTGTTGTGCTGTTGTGTTGAAAAACAAAAATCCGCCATAATATAGCTGCTGCATTTCTAGTAACACAGCGCGATACGATTACCCATTTCTGGTCCAGACTAAACCGTAAGACTTACCACTGTCGCTATTACCCCCAACTCAATCCTGGTCACGGCACCAATTACTATATATACTTCACTATTATTCCCATTCGGCTTGATATACCTATTCACAGAGCCGAAAGGGGTCGATTTTATTCATATATAACTTGATCATGTACAACTTTTATTATGTGCCTAAGGTTTTCAAAAAGTCAACTTCTTCAAACGAATTGTTTGGTTAGTTGATGTGGAGAAGTATTTTTTATGGTTTCGATTTTATTATAACTAGAATAATTTTAAATTAAAATCATTCGTATTTGATAGATTTTTCTGATGCACTGTTCCGATACTCGGAACTTCGGAAGTAAATATTTGAGTCTACGCAATCCGCACGTTATAATATCTGAAAAATGCCTTATCAAATATTGTATATATAACAGATCTGAAAGCGATTAATAGCTAAAATGAATACAACCGAAATCTTTACGTCGAAGTGCACGTTTTGACATACACTCTACACATTATAAACAATCTTGACTTTGCGTAATTAAAGAACATAGAACAACAGCATTAAGGCATTTTGACATTTGTGCCTTCCGTTTTTCGATCGCGCGCTATTGTAAAGGGCATATTAGTCCATTTATCTAGCCAAATGTGCCCCTTACTGTATAAATATTCAAAATCTTATAATAGGCTATTTTCCAATGTTTAAAAATTGTATAAATTATTTAACAATATCGTAAAATATCCAAAACTATAAAGATCTGCAGACTTTCATTCTAATATCTTCCGCCCGACTTATTTTAGGGTCGATCAAAGTTTGGCGGGAAAGTCCATTTTAAAAGTATGAAATTATTAAAAAACAATATTACCATTGAAGAAGCAATAAAAAATACTATAACTTTTATTAAGATACTAATTACATAAACGTAGCTTAATTTAACATAGCTGTCGAACAAATTTCTGATTTGATGCATACAAAATACAAACTTGTGACGTCATAACTCGGTTGCCTTTTGTATGGAGCGTTTTCGGGAAAGTCTCAAATTGTGATTTTCAAATTAACATATCTCGGGAGATTTTTGTGCTATCGAAGTAATTCTTTCACCTATGGTTATATTATTGAGACGTCCCTACATATCAAACCGAAAAAAATGTTAGTCAAATAGCCTATTGTATACATACATACATGCTTGCATATTGTTAATGCTGTTGATTTTTGGTATTTGGTGGAACATTATTGAATAATAAAGCACTTGTACAGTTCTACATAATTTTATTACTTTTACCGACCGATTTTTATCAACTATTTAAAGAATGATTAGTTAAATACATTTTTTTATATAAATACATACATATAATACATAGAAAACTCTGGTCGAAGACATGTTCATGCAGGAATCGAACCCGCAAATTCCGCAATCTCGGAGTCAAATCAAAATGGCCATTGCTAGCCATTCGACCACCGAGCTAAATTTTTAAAGTGAATGTTTATAAGGGATGGTTAAAGTTTTTGAAGAACATATTTGTTACGTTTAATAGTATCCTAAACCAACTGGCATAGAAAAAATATTGTATTTTTTTTTAGGCGTAATCTCTTATTATACCTATAGTGCAATTATTATACCTATAGTGTAGATATTATTAGATATCACTTTAAGACAAATACATTGGTTCATCATAAGGATATACTAAAGTTCATAATCATATAAATACTTAAACAAACACTTAAAAAACAACATACATCATAGTATACAATTAAATGATACATAAATAAATATTCTTGGACGAATTACAGACTGCCATCTAGTCCCAAACTAAGCAAAACTTGTACTATGAATACTAGATAACTGATATTATACTTAAATACATTTTTTTTTGTAAATATATACATATAATACATAGAAAACAACCAGACCAAGACAAAAAGATATGGGGATCGAACCCGCGACCGCGGTGTCAAAGTGGACATGGTTAGCCATTCGACCACCGGGGTCGTCATTCGTCGTCACACATAATAAATAAAGTACAGTGCCTTTAAATTATAGTATCTAGTAGATACATTCATAAAAATCAATTATGTCTTACATACAAATACATTTGAATTGGGTAAATCTGATTGTATATTTCCGTGGTTTCCAGAAGTTGCGCAAGCAGCGCAGCGCCGGCGAGTTGGACAAGCGCGGCACGGGCTCGGTGCGCTCGGGCGGCTCGGGGGGTTCCGGCTCCTCGTGGGTCTCCTCGGTAGAGAGCTCCCACTCGGCCATGACCCACGCCTCGCTGCAAACAAACTCTAATGCTAGCTTTGTTGTAGAGGTAACGTCACTTAATTTATACTAAAACCTTAACGTTACAATTTACTTTAAAATTATTTAAGGCTGTAGCTACCCTACAAACGAATGTAGTATAAGAAATCATTGTTTACTCAATGTTTAAAATAATTAGTTCTTGCAACAAATATTTGATGAAATTCTTGTTAAGTAACCTTAAAAGAGAAATCTATTATACTTACTCGTGTAACAAAAATAATCCCGTGTAAGGTACTTCTCAATCCCAATCCCAACATCATCATACAATTAAAGACAAACAAAAACACTGTTTAAGAGGTAAATTTTATATTGTGTTGGATGATTGATCAATGTCAATTGTCAAGTGCCCTTTGTGGGGCTTGAAAACAATGGCCTCCGTCAACATGCAGTCAATTACCAACATGGTGGAGTAGGGTCGAAACCCTTATCTCAGCAGGTGGAAGAATATGGGTTGATGCCGCTTTCGTTATCTGTCTTATTTTTTCATTTTTCCCTTTTCCCCGTCTCCATCTGCCTCAATTTAGCTCTGGAACAATGTAGCTCTGGAGCTAACTTGTGAGTTTCTGAGGCAGTGTCTTGGCGAAACTTGTGAGGTGGAACCACTGGTGGTTCCAACTCGCAGGTTTCACTCCTTATTTTACACCCTTCCCCTCATCTTATTCCACGTGAAAGTAATTGGTATAAATTCATTATATGTATATGTCTCTGAAATAAATAAATAAATGTCTCTGAAAGAAATCATCAAATCGTCAATGACGCCATCAGGAGCTCAAAAATTATGCCAAGACTCCAAAGCTCTCATTTTTTTTAGTTTGAATATCTAGAAACGGCAGATAAATTAAATAATGGTCAAGAAAAAATTGTTAACATTCTAAGATCATGTAGCATATCAAAATGCATCAACAAAAACACCCCTTTGGGGTTATGTTGCAATCGACATTTGACCTTTCCCCTTGCAATGGCAGCCATTTTTAATTAATTTTTTTGCTAATAATATCTTTGGCAAGAAAAGGAGTTGTTGTGGACCTAGAAACCTTACGTTAACAAAAATCAAAATTTAAAATATTTTCTATGTTATCTTCAAAACCGGCTCGTTCATGCACAGTTTTTTTGTTGAGCGCTATCCGGTTTGTAGCTACCTCTTTACTTTTAAATATTATTTTCGTTACGAAATCTATAGAAATTATTTTGGCGCCATTTTAAAGATACCTAATCTCAAAATGAACTAAGTAGTACAATACAAAAAAATGCACATTAATGAGCCAGTTTTGAAAATAACAGAGAACATATATTCAATTTAGACGAATTTTGAACGTAAAATCTCCAAAGTAAATTAATTTAAAATCGTAATGTTATTTTTTGTTCAAAATTCTATTCATAAGCAATAGACAATATTATCAGCTTTCAATTGACGATTAGATATTGTACTAAATGGCCCTAAATTATCGCTACTTACATTACATCCCAGACTCACTGTATATGTATTGTTGGTATAGCATATAATTATGTATGTACATGTACGTTTATGTTATGATTTATACTTATTTGTAGTTTATATATATCACATTTTTATGATACCTATATATCATTTAGCTATAAAGATTAGGGCATCGTCATCTCCACACTGCCACTTTGCAGTATACTATCAGATTCAAGTTCAAAACAATGGTTGACTGGAAAAGATCCTTTTTAAAGGGACTAGTCCACCCTTGTATACATTGTATCTAATGTTAATTGTATGAATTGTAACATTACATTGTATGCAATAAAGTTTAAAGTTTAAGTATATCTTAAAAAAAAAGGTTAAACATAACAACACAGACTTTTCAATGCCTTAGAAACTGTCAGATGTTCACATTTATAGAATATTTTTTTATATCATTTCAGGATGAACATTTAGATGCAAGTGTAACGGAAACCTACATGGGTGAATGGAAAAACGACAAACGTACTGGGTTTGGTGTTAGTGAACGCAGTGACGGTCTCCGCTATGAAGGCGAATGGTTCGCAAACAGAAAGTATGGCTACGGTGTGACGACTTTCCGGGACGGCACAAGAGAAGAAGGCAAATACAAAAATAACGTGCTAATCACAAGCCAGAAGCGGAAACACATGTTCCTTATGCGTTCTGCGAAATTCCGGGAACGCGTCGACTCAGCGGTGAACGCTGCCCAGCGCGCATCAAAAATAGCTTTACAAAAGGCCGATATTGCAATCTCTAGGTCAGTATTTGTTGTTACTACATTTGTGGATTGTCTTTTTCCAATTATCATAAAACTTAAGAATACCAGAAAAAAAGTATCGAACCAAAAATTTTAATACTTGTTTACTAAAAATATTACGCATAAGTATATATTCAAAAAAAAATAGGCGCCACTAAAGTTTTTTACGTAAATACAACATAACTTTTTGACATTGTCTTTAAACTTGCTTCCATAGGGAGAAATCAGGGGATACAGTTTGGTATTGCAGCTACATATCTATCATTTCCATCCAAAATTCAATCACACCATTGGATAGATGAAGGATCAAAGAATTTATTACGCTAAGTAAGGACTATGGAATATCGCGTGCGGGGGAGGGGGAAACGCTGCCATTTTGAGAAAATTTTAGTGTATATAACGTATTCACGTACAACACACGGCCGTGTCCATGACACAACCACGCCCAATTTTTTGTCTTAGTAAACCTTCGATGGGGGTGACAGTGAATGTGAACTTTGCTGGATAGTGAGGACTACTTCACTGCCTAAATATTACAATAAATAAGAAATACTTATTGACGTTTCAAAAATCGACCGAAACTTCGGATTTTCGTTTAGGAATACATATAATACAAGAGGAAACTAAAATTAATAAAGCCCCCGACCAATAAAAGTCTCATTACTTCTTCGTAATAGACCACCTATTTATTGAGGTTAGTTCTATTGCTGTAAGTTTGTGAGGAATAGAGGTTCTTTTTATATATTAAATATCGATCATACATGTGAAATTTGCTACTAAAGAGACGTTTGTTTTTTAAACTGATCGAATCAAATCATGTAACAAAAAGATTTGCAAAAAAAAAATCATGAAGAATCCAACGGCAACATAGTTTTTAAATTTTTTAAATGTTCAAGTGAGTTTTTTTTCTTTTAATTTGGCTCATACTAATTCCTAAATATCTCGAATGTTCTCATAGGCAATACGTCGGTATTTTTTTTTTCAATTACTTATTCGACAATAGTCACATTTTTCTGAGTAACCGCAGTTGAAATCCGAATTTTACGAATCAAATCAATCGGCCACGATCAAATTCTGCCTTACAGTAACCAAATGAAATTCTCAAATTTGTATCATATTTTCCGTGATATAATCTGAACGGAAAAAAGACAATAAGAGTGAAAGGTAAAGTGTACAAATTGCGGTTCGCCCGGCGCTACTGTACGGATCGGAATGCTGGACTGTAAAGAGAACTCTCGAGCAAAAGGTGCATGTCAACGAGATGAAGATGTTGAGATGGGCGGGAGGTGTGACTCGACTTGATAAAGTGCGCAATGAATATATAAGAGGTAGCTTTAAAGTCGCACCAATCACCCAGAAACTCACCGAAAACCGTCTCAGATGGTACGGACATATTAAAAGAAGAAGTGAGGACCATGTGGTACAGATTGCACTAAATCTGCCTGAACAGAAGAAAGGCAGAGGCCGCCCGCTACTAACCTGGTGGTCTAAAATACAAAGAGACCTCAAGGAAGCCCAGTTGCCTGAAAAGACAATCCAGGATAGATTATCCTGGCGCAAAAGAGTGAGAAAACCCGACCCCAAATAATGGGAAAAGGTCAGGACAAAGAAGAAAGAATCTGAACGGACAAAAATCCCTAGTTGGTGTAATGCGTCACCTACGTCCTTAGTTAGTGTAGCTGGCAAGTACTTTTTTGGGTTCATATGGTCTAGAAACTACATTACAATAAATCAGTCCCGTTTAAATCTTCTTGTGTTACACTCGATATACTGCAGTGGCGACGAGTAAATTTGGAAATATGCGATGCCCTTACGGAAAAGTACCTACTGCACGAATTGAACCTCGATGTTTCGAATAAGTGGTCGGCATGTTATTTGCATGTAGTGGAACTGTTCACTATATCAAACGACATTAAAACTGAAAACACGTTCCCCAATATGAGCTACTGAAAATCGTCATGGGTATTGTTTTTATGGTTTATCGGGTCGCTGATTACGAAAACAACAACTATTTTATAATTCAACGTGGCTAACGTGATCATCATCCCCTATTGGGGGGCGATGGGGTTGAAATGTCTATATGTATGTGTCGGTTTTTCGGAACGCCAATCCATACTAATATTATAATTGCGACAGAGTGTCTGGCTGTTACCTTTTCACGATTAAATCGCTGGACCGATTTAGATGAAATTTGGTTCAGAATTACCTTGAGTCCTGGGAAAGGACATAAGATAGTTTTTGGCCCAGAAATTACCTGTTATTGTTGTTTATTGTACCTGTAGGGCGGTTCTATATTCGACTATATTATTATGTATTTTTTTAATATAGTTTCAATGATTTCTCCGTTAATTGTACAGCAATTTTAATAATTCTTATTTGTTTGAGAGAGTACACTCTTCAGGTGGTCCCATATTAAAATATATGTTGCTAAGCGCAAAACTCGAGAACGACTCGACCAATTCTGCAATTTTTTGTTTTAATATTTTCGTTAAGGTATAAGGATTCTTATGGAGAGTGAAGACGAAAAAATTGCGAGGAAAATAAAACACAACCTTCTACCCGTGCGAAGTCAGGGCGGGCAGGTAGTACAAAATATATCTATAGTGCGCATTGCTCCCGCGGTGCTGCTGCCGCCCTTAAGTTAGATCTCAAAACGGCAGAATCTGCACATTTCAGCAATTTTGTTTACTGTAGGGCAATAAATAAATACCGTAGGTCTTTTCGTTTAAATTAGTGCCGTCGCCCTTATGCGAATATTCTACTGTAAATCATGAATTCGATCAAACACACCACATTCTCTGGGAGTGTGATCTTTGACGGCGAGAGCGGAAGGACATGTTGAATTCGTTGCATGCTGCATCCGGGGTAATATACTATTCTGATTTGGTAGCAACAAGGGAGAATGATAATTCTCAAGCGTTCAGATGATTTTGCAATTCATATTATTAGAATCGATGTGTTAGGTAAACAACTCTATGTTTTAGGTCCCCAATAGTATTAGATTTTTTTTTTATACCACGTCTCGTGGCAGACAAGCATCGGCCCGCCTGATGTGAAGCGGTTAGCGTAGCCATATTAACGCTTGCAATATAAAATATTGCTCGCGCGCCGCCACCCCCGCTGCCAACGCAGCATCTCCTTTCTTTCTGGTGACCTCACTAACTCGCAGGAACACAACAACCCTCAAAGGAATTGTTATTTGGCTGCGGTATTCTGTGAGGTGGAGGTACATTCCCCAGTCGAGTAGCGTACAATTACGCTCCCTACCTCTCTTAGATACCTAAAATCCGTGGTGCACAGCAGTTGAGATTCACTTGACTAGCCATCTCTTTAGGCTTTTAATGCCTTATTTGCCATATTGTCTCTCTCACATTGCTAAGAGGGGAAGTCAAATTCCAAAAGCTGCTTACTCCTACTAATTTCTTCTGATTAAATTTGTTGTGAGTTCCAAGGCAGCCGTAGGTTTACCCCCGGGACTGCAATGAACTTCACTGTTCATTGCCTTTTTTGGCGGTCGCGGCTGTTAATCCTGACTACACAGGAGATACAGTGGTGGGAATGAGTGGTGTGTGTTCCCCCATCCCGTTATCGTAGGGCACCATTCGGAATGGTATTACGTATTTACTTGAAATAATTCGAAAATTAATTAAAGAATCCCTTGCAGAGCTTCAGTGCTAAAGTTTTATTGACGATATTTGTGTATAAAAAAAAAAAACCAAAAAAAAATTTTTAACCGTTTTGTGTCGGTTGAGAGAGTTTGACTATAAAATTCATGAAATGTGTGTTTAAAAAAGAAAGGGATTTTGTTCGTTAAGCTAGCGAATTAATAAATACAGCTTACATACAAATTACTCGTACAGTAAAGTTAGTGATATTAGAAACATACTCATACCCAGTTGTAGTTACCCAGTTGAGGGTTGCACACAGTTTGATTAACTATTATCTACACGCGTTTCATTCCAAAATTGGGTATCGTATTACAAGTATTGTACACATAGTTGAAGAAAGGTACAAAATGTTATTGATTGGACAGTCCCTTTCAATATATAAAGAGTATTTAACGAGTGACCCCGACTTGGCGCACTTACAGCCAGGATTAATTACTATAATTACCCCAGTGTAATTAATCCTGGCTGTAGGCAGCAGTACGTCATCTGAAGTAACAAGAAAGATTGAAATACAAGCAGATTTAAATGAGACTAGTTTATTCATATAGAAAATATCAAAGCATCTCTCAGCTTCATATATGAAGAAACTAGCCGATATACATTTTTGTATAAAAACTAATCGTTGATCCATCGAACATTAGTCTTTTCTGGAATATCAAATTAATGTCAAAGGCAGATGACCACATACTACATCGAAGTGGCGAGATGTTTTCATAACGCTTCAGGACGCGTTTAGGACATGCAATCTAAGCTAATTCACCTGTTAGGGGTGCGTCAAGGAAATCCACCTAAAACTATTCGACGCTGAACTGGAAAACACGGTACATTAATGTGGAAAGTGATTATATCTTACACTTTCGGTTTGGCGATAACGAATTAACGAGGTTATAATGACTCAATATTCTTGATCCATGGGACTGGGGATAAAATTTTGCAAGGGCTTTCCTTTTGTCGAAATTCATGAACAAAATTTTGTCACCCCTACTGTATCCTAACGAATGTAGCGATTGAAGTGATTAAATACTACGTCTACTACATACAGCAAGGTCGAGCTAATTTCAACAAAGAGATCAATAAACGCATTCTATAAGCCTGGACAGCTTTTGGAAAATTTCGTAACAGATACCACCAAATATGCTTGCGGACTAAAGCTTCCAGTATTGCAGTTTTCATTGACATAAACTAGTGTATCCTCCCGCCATGACCTATAGTATAGCCGCAGACCATCGGGCTGGATGACAGTTAAAAGCTGCACCGCAAGTGATACAGAAAACTAGCATAGTTTCCTCTTGTCTGTCTCCTTTGTCTGTCGCTCAGGCTTGGTGGTAATTTATAAATACATTATTAGATCTGCCTAAAACGTTAAATCCAGTGTAAACGTTATTTGCCTATTTCACATCTTTTACCATAAATTCTGTAAACCTACTGTAATAACTATTTCTATACATAAAACGTTGTCAATCTTAAATCTATTTATTTAACTAGCTTCCTCAGATGACCTAAATTGTTATTAGCTGTGGAGTACCTAACTGTTGTATTTACTTTTCACAGGACTGCAACTGCCCGAGGTAAAGCCGAACAAGCTGACGAATCGGCGGACCAAGCAAAAGACGACTGTGATAATGCACAAATGACTGCGAAGCAATTCGCACCAGATTTTAAGCATCCCGGTTTTGACAGAATAGGATTAAGAGAAAAATACAGACAAAAAATATACGACGCACAAATTACGACACCCATATCACAAGAATCTGAAAAGATCTTGGATGGAAAGAGCATTCCAAATCATATCCCTCCGACGCATACACAGCTTCCACAAACCAATAGAGTTCCCAATCCTATGCCTTCCCGACGGCCTTCGGCACAATATCCCAATACGCAATATCCTAAATCTGTGCAATCCGTGGACCCGAGACTCATGAATAATACGAATTATAATACTGACAATCGAGCTCTTGGGCCTCCATACGACCCGTATTATACACCAAACCAACCTAATCAAGACACTTGGACAACAAATACTCAACAACAAATTCCAGAAACTCAAAAACAATTTTTATCAAGCGAACCCATGAACGCGTACGGCCCTTCTCAACAAGGATCTCAAATTCCATCGTCATATCGCTTAAATAGACAAGACGCCTTACAACAACAACCAAGTATGGATCAAAGTAGTCAACAACACTTAAACCAAGGCCGTAGATTATCTTCAGCGATTAGGCAGACGACGGCAAATCAAAGACCTCCACAAGAATGGAATTCTTCTCAAATGGGTCCCAGACGACAGAGCATACTTGGTCAACCTACCTCCGACCCACAAGAAAATTCATATATTGACGGTGGGCCGGCCACGTACGGGCGAAATGACTTTCGCACTGGAACTGTGCATTCCGAGGGACCTCTCGATCGACAATCGATGGCAGATCCCCAAGGGTATCGGCAAGCGATAGACCCCCAAGCATATCGACAACCATACGAACAACAGGGCTATAGACAAGTACCTGATCAACAAATGTACCGCCAAACGACTGCTGAACAACAGTATAGGCTAACGGGACCAACAGAACAAGACATGAATGGTATACGCGATTCGCGGCTAACGGCACCGGGCCAAAGACCATCAATAGATTATTTTGACCACTACAAAAGGCCTCCGAGTCGGGACTCAAGCGTCGACCGCTACGGTCGACGGTCAAGGCAACCGTCGGTGGAAGCAACTGCGCCCAGCGGAGGCTCTCGTGCTGGCTCAGTGGCACCGCAGCCGGCAGCTGTGTCTCGGCCAGCATCTCGGGCCGCTACACCGGCCGGTAATGGACATTTAACATCAGGTCGTGGTTCTATATCCCGCGCGAGTTCACGAGAACAACCATTTGAAGAATCCCTTTTGCGAAAGCGTAATCTAGGACAAGACATATCGCCATCGCCTTATCAACCAAAGCGGACTGAGAGCTTGTTCGTAGCACAAAATCCGGCACCACCACCGCCCATCCCAATGGCAGGAGGCGGAGGAGGTGGCGGAGGAGGAGGTCGGAAGGTAAGATCTTTATTATTTTGATTGCTTTTATACAAGTATTTAATATGTAAACATTTCGTACAAGATTCAGCCTAGTACTTTCTAAAAAATTTGCCGTTTACAAAAAAAAAAATCTTTCATAAAGTTCATAGAAACTCGCAAAGTAATTATCTGTAAGTACTCACTTCTCAAGAGTCTTTATATGTATACTAGCTGTTATGAACAAACACACTTTCATACTTATAATATTAATATGGATAATTATACCAACGGGGAGGGGAGGACGCGTCAGCGTCCCATACGAGGTCTTCACTCTAAGACTTTCCTCCGCCCATATGCCATCACGACTCGGCAGATGTGCCTGCCCACTGCCACTTCAGCTTGCTGACTTTGATAACTATGTAGACGTTCTCCATCGAATTTCTTCATTCCGGATTTGGTTCCTTAGAGAAATACTGAGCTTAGCTCTCTCCATCGCTTGCTGCACGACTTTCAATTTATAGACCAACCTAACGGTCATGGTGGGGAGAATGCACTGGTTGAAGACTTTGGTTTGTAAATGTTGCGGTATTTACGTGTTGAGGATGTGCAGATGTTTCCCGAATGCTGCCCAGCCCAGTCAAATGCGTTTATCAATCTCTTGTTGAACTTACCCCGGCCAAGCTGTATCACTTGTCCGAGGTAGACGTAGTCTGTAACCACTTCAATTACCGCATTTTCAACAACCGCCGGGCTGGGGATAACTTATTCGTTATACATGACTTTTGTCATGTCCAAATTCATCCCTAGCCTCACAGCTCGAGAAGCGGTATTGAAATCGTGTAGCATCCGACTGAGATCCTCCAGCGATTCAGCCATTATGACCACGCCCTACGTCTTGCAGTCCAACGTCTTGAACACTTTTTCCACCGCAGCGGTGAACAGTTTTGGGGAGATTACATCTCCCTGTCGTACTCCCTGCTGCAGCTAGATAGGATTAGACAGTAGATTCTGCACGCGAACTGTCATTGTCGCGGCATTATAAAGACATCTCAACCTCGATATACAGGTGGTCTACTTGACATCGCTGGAGGGAGTCCAGAAAGGTTAAGTTTCGATTGAATCGAAAGCTGCGAACGGCAAATTGTACTCTGTGGTTTTCTGCACAATCTGCAGCAATGTATGTATGTGGTCCACTGTTCTGTATCCTTTACGAAATCCAGCCTGCTCCGCCGGTAATCATCGAGACTTTAAGCGAGACGAGTCGTGACTACCCTCGAAAGCAGTTTATATAGGTGACTAAGGAGTGAGATCGGTCTATAGTTCTTCAGCAAAGTTTTGTTACCTTTCTTGAAGAACAAGACAACTACTCTCCTGGTCCACATAGCTGGTATAGCATCGTTGTAATAACGGAATTAAATAGATGTTACAGTTCCTTTAGAAGCGGTGTCCCTCCAGCTTCAGCGGGAGCTTTTCCGTTTTTCAGCTGTTCGAGGGCCATCCGAATCTCGTCTAAGCTGATGTCTGTGATATCATCGGTGTAGTGTCAACAAGACTTGCACTGTTTACATAAATTTAATTACACAGATAATTATTCTGTCAAGGACAACGGGATGCGGGGAACAGGCGGCGGGGAAAAGAAATAGGAACTTGTCGATATTCACTATAGATAATTTGCCATGAGATGAGTCACTTAAAAAGAAACAATCAAAACAAATTTTTTTTTAGGGATTTTGTACTTAATTTATTATTTACCAGGAGCTAATTACCTATACTCCTTTGTTTAAAATACTTTATAATTTCTCATTTTTAGGGTTCCGTAGCCAATTGGCAAAAAACGGAACCCTTATAGATTCGTCATGTCTGTCTGTCTGTCCGTCCGTATATCACAGCCACTTTTTTCCGAAACTATAAGAACTATACTGTTGAAACTTAGTAAGTAGATGTATTCTGTGAACCGCATTAAGATTTTCACACAAAAATAGAAAAAGAAGACAATAAATTTTGGGGGTTCCCCATACTTAGAACTGAAACTCAATTTTTTTTATTCATCAATCCCATACCATTGGTGACTTGATTGGAAGACGCGGGGTATCAATATGAACGGCGAGTACATCTCACACTTACGATTTGCCGATGACGTGGTCATAATGGCTGAATAGCTGGAGGATCTCAGTGGAATGTTAAACGATCTCAATGCTGCTTCTCGATCAGTGGGGTTGGGGATGAATTTTGACAAAACGACAGTTATGTACAACGATCTCATCATCCCTAGCCCGGTTGTCGTAGAGAATGCAGGTATTGAAGTGGTTAAAGACTACGTCTAACTCGGACAAGCCATACAGCTGGGCCGGGGTAATTTCAACAAAGAGATCGATAGACGCACGCATTCGACTGGGCTGGGCAGCTTTTGGGAAGCTTCGGCACATCCTCACCGCAGATAAACCCCATTGTTTGAAGACCAAAGTGTTCAATCAGTGCGTCCTCCCCGCTATGACCTACGGTGCAGAAACTTGGACGCTAACCGTTGGGCTGGTTCACAGACTAAAAGTCGCACAGCGAGCGATGGAGAGAGCAATGCTTGGAGTTTCTCTAAGGGATCGAATCCGGAACGAAGAAATTCGATGGAGAACTAAAGTGGTCGACATAGCTCTCAGAGTCAGCGAGTTGAAGTGGCGGTGGGCTGGCCACATCTGCCGAGTCAGTGATGGCAGATGGGGGAGGAAAGTCCTAGATTAATTAACGAAGCGTAGGGCGCCCCCTCTCTAGATGGACCGACGATCTCAAAAAAGTGGCTGGTAGCGGTTCGATGCGGAAAGCGGAGAATCGCATATGGTGGAAAGCATTGGGAAATGCCTATATCCAACAGTGGGTAGATACAGGCTGATAATGATACCATACCATATTGTATCTATGGATAGGTCTTCAAAAATGATATTGAGGTTTCTAATATCATTTTTTTCTAAACTGAATAGTTTTAAAAAAAATGACTCTTCCAAAGTGGTAAAATGTGCCTAAAATAAGAGTACATTACCATGCAAACTTCCACCAAAAATTGATTTGAACGAGATCTAGTAAGTAGTAATACGTCATAAATCGTAACTTTTATATTATGTTACTTGCTGCTACGGAACCCTTCATGGGCGAGTCCGACTCGCACTTGGCCGCTTTTTTCAATATAGTCCCGAAAATAAAGGAAATCCCGGTTTCAGGCGACGAAATTGCCGTTTCTGTAAATCAGTATTAATCATTTATTTATTAAAAGATCATTTATTATTTTTTATCCATCCATCCTATTTTTGGATTTACCTTATATATATTACTAGCGACCCGCCCCGGCTTCGCACGGGTGCAATGCTGATACTAAATGTACTACAGAAGGTCTTTGCGCTTTGTCCTATCCAGTCCTTCCCCAGTTATAGGCACACGCCGCCGGCTCCGCGGCCGGTACCGCCACAGCCGTTATGTCCCTGCATTTTAAATGTGTAATATCTTCTAAACTATTCATTTAAATTACATGCTGTGAAGGGCCATATTGATCTATATTAAATGCGCAATGTATTTAAGGTACTTAATTGGATAAGGATTAATTCTGTATTGCTTAAAATCGCTTCGTAAATAAGGCATTATTTCTTGTAAAAAGCAAAGGATAAAATAACGGTTATTGTGTGTTACCACTAAGAGATAGACATATACCATCGCGAACTTTTTTGTAGACCATTTTAAGGTGAACAATACTGTACTACATTATTTTGATCTATCTCGTTGGGTTCAGCCAGCGTTTGCAATGAAAGAGCAAAAAAATGTGTTTATTTACGACATCACATTAGAAACCTCTAAATTATCAGTGTTTTTCTACTATGTTATGCATATATTATACATATAAACTTTCCAGTTGAATCACTCTATCTATTAAAAAAAACCGCATCATAATCCGTTGCGTAGTTTCAAAGATTTAAGCATACATGGGGACATAGGGACAGAGAAAGCGACTTTGTTTTATACTATGTAGTGATTATATTATCGTCGCGAATCGTCGCGAGATCTCAGTCTCGAGATATTTTTTTCAAATAAGTTTCAATGTATCAAAACTACTGATTATAAGGCCCATTAAACACATAAACTGTTTGAATATTATTTACTCATCCAACAAATTTCTTTGAAAATCAGGGACTTTAACGGTAACCGAATGGAGTGTTATGAACAGTGTTTTTCATTTCTGTTTTTAAAGTGAAACAGAAAGAAAGTGTTACACTTTGAATCTGTTTTCCGAAATACCGGTTTATAAGTGTTAATAACTGTTACAGCCAATAAGGTTTACATTGGCATAACTATACCGATTGCAACAGCTCACGCGGCGCGTACCAGTATGGTGCGTAGGTACACACGTCTAGAAAAATGTAGAAACAGTTTTCTAACAGATTGGTAACAGAAAAGTTATATCTGTTACACTTTATAAGTGTTACTAGCGAAACAGGTTTAAAACACGCAAGTAAGTGTTACAGGAATAATTCTGTAACAGATTGAATCTGTAACCGTTATGAATGTGTATCCTTTATGAAGGTGTTTTTGAGTCCCTGTTGAAAATAAGTGATTCGCGAGTAACAGCAAAATATTCATACAAATACAAATCCTTTATTTGCTAACAAACACGGTAAGAAGTTGTAAATAATTCATTTACACGTAAACGCCAATTTATCTCCAAAGAACTAATGAACCGATTTCTTTGTCCAAAGAACTTTAAAATTGTATGTAAGTCCCTATATATATACGTACCCAATTCCTCAAAATCGGAGCATTAGTTAAAGCGACGCAAACATACCTACGTGGTGTAAATATCAATACATGATCATTCCACTGTTCGGATATGGGTGTCCCTTCAATAGAAGGCGGTTTAGAACACACTCCTCCAAATACAACATACAAATAATATTTTTCGTCTCATTCCTCCCTCCGTTACCTAATATACGTAAAGTTTGTGTATGTACTTTATATGTACAGATGTTTGTAACTACTCGACGGGTAAACGGCTGAATGGATTTTGATGAAATGTACACCTACTGTATATATTAATCAACTTGTATACTAAATTTTATTTACCCGTCGCGCGTCGCGTTTTATCGCGATTTTGCGTTTACAAAAGACGTAACTGCGAAGAAACAGCTTATCATTTTTATACTAGCTAGGTGAAAGTAAAGTAAATTATTGTTTAAAGCATTTGTGCTCAGAAATGTTTCTTCATCAACCAATGTTCATCCCACAGCTGAGATACAAGCCTTCTCTCAATCGAATGGGTTTACAGCGAACACACTGCTCAACTGTGAGTTAATGGGGACCAGTGCTACCAAGCCGCCAAGGCTACTTACCAGCAAGGCCGCTTAACTCATCGATCAGTTAATCGACAAGTTAATCGATGACAGTCATCTAATGACAACTGCCGGGACCGGTGTCGTGCTCTCGGAAGCACGAAAAGATAAACCCACTCATAGACAGGCAACGGTCGGCCTTACTTAACTTGCGTGATCGATTAGCCTAAGACGCGGAGCGACGCCATAGAACTCCTCAGATTGGATCAGAAATATTTACTACTGGAAAAAATAATATACTACAACTGTATATATAAAAATCTAAATGAAGCGATTTAAGAGGCGATTAGAAAAATATTGTAGGTAACTTACATACTTTTAGGTTTAAAAGTAATTTGAGACAATAAATAGATAAATAAAACTGAAATTATTTAAAGGGTAGTATTTAATTGCGAATCAAAAAATCTTTCTTTTATCTAACAAATAAATCCCTATACTAATCAAAAATACTGATTGCACAGCAAAATAGTTGTCTCAAAATATTATAATTTCAGCAACAATTTGAGTTCGTGAATTCGTGACGCATCGCTTTTTATTTAAAAGTGGAGCTTTTATATGAACACATATTATATCTAATAATTACAAGAGCACAATAAATCTATTTTATCACATCATTCAAAAAAACGTACTTTAATTATAATAAAATGTAATTATTTATAAATCAAAAGACAATGAGATTAACAATCAAATACAAAATCAGGTACAAGTAATGAGTAATTTCTAAAACTACAGAAAATTTTATTGAATTTTTAAAGCAGGTCTTGCTTTGGCAGGACGCACTGGCTTCCTTTTTTTGGCTAATAGGTATATTTTTGGCCGAATCGCAAAGCTGATGACATGCTTGTATATATACCACTTTTTAAGATTGAAATATAAATAATAATAAAATAAATATTTCTGGACAATTTAGACAGCGCCATCTAGTCCCAAATTAGCGCAAAGCTTGTGTTATGGGTACTAGACAACTGATAAATGTACTTAAATACATTTTTTTTGTAAATACATGCTTATAATACATAGAAAACACCCAGACCAAGACAAACATTCATGTTCATGCCCACAAATGTTTGTCTTGTGCGGGAATCGAACCCGCGACCTCGGAGTCAAAGTGGCCATTGCTACCACTGAGCTCGTCAAAATATGGTAGGAACCGTTGTTCTTCTACATGTTTATTTAAAAACGCTGTCAGCGCTCGGTTGAATAAGGTAGGATAGGTTGCTGAATGTAACATGACAATATCGTCTAATACAGCTGTTCGATTGTTTTTCGCAACCAATTTTTCAACACTTTTTTGTATATACGAGTAAACAACACTTGCGTACCTACTCAACGACATAAAGTGATAGAAAGCACACGAAATACTTTATCAGGAAATTTGAACAACTTTAAGAAATAATGCTATACAAAGAGCATTATTTTGATATAATGATAATTCAATTTGCCGAACAAGTTTTTTATTTATTTATAAACTTTAAAATGCTTAATGGGAAACATGTTGCAAGAATAGATAAAGAATATTGTTACGAGTGTGAGTATTATGTACGCGTTAATTTGATGTGCAATCAGTATATTTTATATGAAAATCATATTTCTGTATATTAAACATTTTTTTTTGTCGCGCATTTGAGGAAAAAATATAATACACTGTTGATGTATATTTTCCAATTATTTTAAGTATTAGTGGTATTAGTTTTGTTTGTTTGGTGTGAAATGATTTATTTAATGTAAACATTAATTCATTGCTGAATATGAATTGATAGGTGATAAGTTTTTTGATGTGCATTTAAAAAATATCCTGTATATTATTAGACCTATAAGTTTTATATGTAGTAAATACTATAAATATTTTTCATCTCGAAAATACTGAAACTTCGTTCCCTAAAATATCCATAGTCATGAAAAAAGTTCCCAAATTCAAGGGAATACTCTAAGGTGGTAATACTGTCAAAATCCTTCCGCATCCATCGATTCGATCCGTCCGCATATAATGACGTCATCCGCGCTGAATCTGACGTCATCAGATTTTTCTAGGATTTCTGAGGTTCCTTCCGACTCGTAACAAAAAAAAACCGACTCCAAACATTACTCTACATTTATGTATGTAGATACAGGCTGATGCTGATGATGACGATGAAAAAAATATGGAAGTATACTCTTTCAAATAAAAAAAATATTTTTTCAAATCGGTTTATAAATCACGAAAACGATTCGGCTCGGATATAATTTCCTAAAAAGACTTCTAAACTCCGTTCGTTCGGAAATGCGTACGCGTCCGTTCAATCAGACTGACGCGTATAAACATACACATCAATAAAACGTTCTCTTTAGAATAGGCAAAACCTGAAGAGCCTAGCTGCATAAGTACTTATAGTTAATCCGTTAGGTGACTGTAAGGACCGGAACTGTTATGTAGAAATGTAGCAGGACGAAACGCAAATCAAGGGCGGATTTAGCCTCCGAGGCAGGGGTGGAGGGGGGTCATATAGTAGATAGTCCTCTGGCTCGTTACGCTCGCTCGGTCAATTATTTGGGTTTGCCATAAATATTGCTATGTAAATACTCCCTTATAAATGATGCAGCCCTAGCCTAGTAAACGATATTTTTCGTAATAGTTTTCTAGGAGGAAGTTGCGAGAAGGTGGCGTTGTCTGTGTGAGTACATTAATTTCAGAAACAGAAATTGAGGTAGTGCTCTGTGTTTACTGTGACCGTAGCCAGGCTATGTTCTGTTTGAATCTTACAATCAAAGAGAATACCTACTCTGTTTTGTCACACAAACGCCACGTCATCTGTAGTTCTCTACATCATCGAAAACGAATACAGATATGTCACTTCAGAGGGTGAGATCGGTTGGGCAGAGCGACGTACAGTGCCTATAATGCCGTACGGATCACTATCTATTATTTATACAGCGGGGTGGTATGTGTGGCACGCACGGCACATGGTTACGTAGCTCCGTAGTGTAGGCGGCGGACGCGGCGCTCGGGACGGCGGCGGGAGCTCGACTCAGCCGTTCAGCCCGTTCTATTTCTAAATCGAGACAGTCACTCCGCGCTGCTTTCCGCGTATCATCTCTTCGCTATATTTAACTGAAAATCGCTAATTATTCGATAAACCCTGTTTATTCTTATCAAATTACAATACAGTGACTAACTTACGCTTGAAATGATCTTAAAATTTTGGCGTTTAACATCAAAGACGACTCTAGTAAAATAATGATGTAATTAAACCTGTGATCTTCGACTGAGATATCTAAGAACTAATATATTAGTCATTGCTTGTGCAAAAATAAATTAATGGTGTAAACAACATAACGATTTTAAAAATGTGGTATCAAGAAGAAGATGACGATGAGGATCTCATGTGTTCACCGGCAATACTTGCTCGGCGAGCATCAGAAAGCTGGATTAATGTGCCTCCCGTAGAGGTAATTAAATTTAACAGAAAACAATGATCTTTTAGGTATCTATAAGAAAATATCTGTGACCTCTGGTATTACTGTGATATCGATCTTAAACGGCCTCAACCTTAGCTTAGCTTAAATTAAGCAATATTTATGTATTTTACAAAATTTTCACTAAGAGTCTTACATTAAAAATTTTGCGTGTTTATTAAATTTCACATTTTTTTTATATATGCGGCATTTGTACAGCACAGATAAGGATAGTATCTCCAGTAAACTTAATTTTATTACTTGTTAAAGAAAATGTTAAATCTAATCTTAAAAAATTCTTAAACGGTACCGTTGTTTACTGGATTATTTTTGTTGCCCCGCTAGATGCTGAGCACGCCACAGACGCTACAGCGGAAGAAGTCTCTACCGGATGTGGCCGGTATGCCTCGCGCCCCCGACGGCAGCGGCATGTCTCGCGAAGAGGTTTCAATGCTCGGCTCTGCGCGCCGCGAAGAAGTGCGTCGCATGCACGAAGAAACAGAGAAACTGAGAGCGAACCCACTGCTCTATCTGGTCAGTCCGCAAGTCAAGGTGAGATGTCCCCAGATGGTTGCCCGATTTTCACTCTGCGCCTTTATCCCATCAATTCTATTTTTTTCAATTCTCGGTCAACGAGCTAAATCGCTGAACAGATATTTATTGAGAAAGTGATTACTTGAACACTGAAAAAGGTTCAAACAAATTGACGTGAATCGCTAGCAGAAGACAGTACCTGTATATTTTTCGCCACTATGGTAGTAAACAGGCATATGACCCCCTGATTATAAGAAGTAAACACAGCCTATGGATGCTGGCGACACCAGAGGCATTACACACACGTTGTCGTCCCTATAAAACTGTCCACACTGTTTCCAAAACAATTTTTTTGAATTTATCTTTAGAATGTCTGTATTCACTCAAAGCTGTCTGCACAATTTTCCTCCCTTAGGGTATTAATTTGATAAAAACTATCTTATCCCGTTTGCGGATTTCGTTTAATTTAATATCCGCACAAGGATTGTTTATTCCGCTATCCGCAGCTACGCCTTACTTTTAAGTATTTTGCAACAAAAAAAAATGTAAAATAGATATTGAAACGTTTTATGTTCTAGCTAGATGCTAAAGATATTTTAGCATAAAAAAATATAATTATATTATATTAGCTTTATTTTATTATTATTTTATTAAGTACAAAAAAGATATGACTAACAAACAAAAACCTCGAAAAAATAAACGTAATAATTATTCTTAGTTTCACATATTCTGATTTGTGATTAGAATATATCAAACTAAATTAAATTATCCATTAGCTAAATATGTGTAGTTAGTTTAGCTAGCCGACAACCCGCTAATGGTATGGGCTAAGAAGAATAGTAACAGGACACTGATTGTTTCCAGGACTGGTTCTCGCGGCAGCAGCTGGTGATCCTGGTGCTGTTTATCAATATCTCGCTGGGCATCATGTTCTTCAAGCTGCTTACGTAGCATCGGCGTGCGGCGCGCGCGCGCCTCTACTTCTCTATGCATTAAAAAAATTTTGTAAATATTTGTAAACTTTTGAACCGGAAACAGAACTCTCATTTAATGTGTTAACATGTTAAGTAGTTACTTTTATGACACGATCCTTTTTGATACGAGTTACCATTTTAAAATAAAAACGACGTTTTATTTGTCGATAAGGACTTCGGTTTGCTAGAGTACTTTTCTTTGACGTTGTGTAAGTGTGCAAAGTATGACATGACTTTAAGGTGCAAATGCTCCACCCCGACAAATATTTCACTACATTGTGCGAGAGTGATATTTTGTGTCCATTAGGGCGTGAACTTCGAGTGTATGGAGCACGAGTTGTTTTATGAACCTGCATATTGTAGGTTTATTCCTTCGATTATAATGTTTAACGCCTTAATGCCTCATTTGTTGAATTCAGACTTCAGCCGACACACATGATAGATGTTGGAACGTGTAAGGACGCAAATTCATAAAATATACAGTGACCCTCTCAAGCCGGTTATTATTTTTATGAAATTGCGTTCACTGATATTTTAACTGCGTTAACAATATGTACCCAGCTCGTCGAATTTTGTCAACAATGAACTATATTTGAGATACATATACATAGTATGACACAATGTAGATTTCAATTTATTGCGAATACAATTATTCAAATCTTATCATAAATAATTAAGACATAGTTCAAATCGATTTCAATCCGCGTTACATTTATCTTTCCATTTTAAATGCTGCGTACCCTTCAGTGATATGCGAAGCACAAACTAAGATAGGGTAAATAAATATTTTGGGAATTGTAAATAGAGAATTTGAAAATTAATAGAACTTTATTAAATATAATAAATTACAAATAATGTACATAGGTATACTGTATATACCTACGTATTTTGCTTGCTATACGTAAATCGTATTGAGATAAAAGCGAATGGTGTATTTTCCTATAACGGTAAATTTGAATTGAATTAAGAGTAACATTTTTAGAAAAATATCCCAGTTTATATAAAAAATATGCTTCTTTTTTATACCTATGATGTCAATTCTCTCGTAATCGAAGTTTTTGTGTAGATAATTAATTAAAATATGTATTAAAAGTTATTTACCATAGTGGATGAATATATTGGCATGGGAAGCGTGCGCCTGCGCCTGCGCCTGACGTAAATACATTAACTTTACAACGACAGCAGCGGCAGGCGAGCATTCGTTGAATGGTTGAAATATTACTATAAAGTTTGTAAGACAATTTTCACAGTTTCATTATTATTATGTAAAAATTATAAGTTATTATCTGTAAGATTTTAATTACTTGTATCAATTTTATCTACGTTTCACAAATAAAATATTTTAACAAAATTTTATTTATTTTGTCATAAACCACAATCCATCGTTCTTAATTTTTATTCCCTACCCTAATTGAAAAAATACCTCATGTTCTCGTTAATGTGCCGTTTACTAGACCCAAAAAAGAAAAGTGTTATAAGTTTAACGTGTGTATCTGTACAAAATACGTATACTTTTCGATATATACGAGTACTCTCTGTATGTTGTGGTGTCTGTCTGTATGTCTGTCCAATTCAAAATCATTAGCTTGTTCTAGTTTATGAAAGGATATGCTTTTACTGCTTTCCTGAAATGGAAATAGAACATAGTAATCCAGGTCTGATGCTGGACTATCACTGGGAATCTGTATGATATCTGACTCCTTACCAAGTTACTGCAGAGACATTATCGGGTTTGGGCTTATTTTAATACTTCATGTAAGTAGAATAAATATAGTTTAAAAAAGAAAACTAAAAAACACGCTTTAATGGTCAATCGAACTAAAAACTGTTTGAAAAAAAAGTGTCTTAGTTTTTCTAAGCTATATTTATTTTCCACTTTTTAGTTCAAGATAATTAAATAAACTTATCAAATTATTGTATTGTCATCGGTCCTGGATAAGTAAACAAAGTTTAAATTAAATCTGACCGTTCAAAGTGGGTCAAAATCAAGTTCAAAGAAATCGATTACAAACTGGCAAGCAAACATACAGGTCAAATAATAAAAGCGTGTTAATAAAAATAGCGGTTAGGTGATGATGATAGAGCAGAAAAGAGATTTTGTTCTTGTTTAGAGATTTACTACATTTTTAATTACCACCTTTTTATTTAGTTTACAACAGAGACACATGAAGGATGGAAACGTGTCACTGTTCGTTAAAGAAGCTTCGTGACCTAATTTCGATGACCCAATGTTCTCTGATCTGTTGGACTGGCTCCATAAACGTAAAGAAGTGGCGTGATATACAAATTACATCACGGAGAGTGTTCATATGAGCTATTTGATTCGATACCAGTCAGTGAGTTCCATAGACATACAACTCGCCACAAATTAAAATTCCGTCCATTTTGATAATTGACAATCTACTATCAAACGTTACGTTCTTTATATGACATTCTATCAACTTCCCTCTGCTCAGCGGGGTCGTCGATCTGTCCAAACGATCTCACCCTCCGAAGTGACGTATCTGTATTCGTTTGTCAGCAATTTTTTTTTTAGTTCTTCACGAGAACTACGAAGGTTTTTTACTTAATCAACTAAAATAGAACGAAGTTTCTGTTAGGCACCCTTCTTGCATATATTTGGATTGGAATACATTGGCTTCCGGCAACCCGAATGTGGGTAGCGTGACGGAGTACGATTTAGGCCCTCCTGAAGGATGCTATATCGTACGAAATCATACGATTATATAACTTAAATTTAAATTAAAATATATATAAATACGTTGTATCCTTATCATCATCATCAGGTCATTTTAGTCTCCACTATAGGAGCACGATCCTCTCTCGTCTGTCTCAGACAGAAGAAGGATTTGGTCTACACTCCCCACGCTGGCCAGACAGGTTGGGGAGGCCTAATCGATGTTTTATAATGTATTTCCCTTAGTCGCCTTGTACGACATCCACGGGAAGAGACGGAGTGATTCTATTCTAGTCTGCCGGAAACCACACGGCTTATCTTCTTATAAGTATCACGGCTGTATCCTTATAAGAAAACTTAAAAAGATTAAAAATTAAGTAATTAATATGTAGTTAGGACTGTCGACATCGAATTAGTGTGAGTTAATTCTCACTCTAGCTCGCATTTGATAGAAAGTATTAGGAAGGGCTTATTCCAGTAGCAGGCAAAACAACGAGGGTAGGGACGTGCGAGGCGGGACATCAGGCGGGCCGTATAATTAACTGTCTTCCACCCGAAGTAGTATTAAAAACTGACTTGAAAAACAAAAATCCACCATAATATGTTATGGGGTAATACAATACTTTACGAGCTTAATACCATCTTTACATATTTTTAATATGGAAAAATTCATCTACCCCGACTAGGTTGGGAATTTTTCAATTTTAAAAATATTATAAAATATAAAAGTAGTATAAAAAATAAAATATTAAAATAAAATTTCACAAGGCCGAAATTACCTAATAAATAATAATATGTTTAGAGCCAAAACCAACCTCACCTGCAAGTGGCTGATGAAGAACTACTTTACATAAGGCGGGTTGAATGCTTGTCACCCACCTAACATAGTATATAAAACATTGCTGTTACATTTCTGGTAACACGGCGCGATACTGCATTACAATTACCAATCTCTGGTCCAGACCAGACTAAACACCAGTAAAACTTCGAACTGTCGCTATACTACTTCTATCCCAATCCTGGTCACGGCACCATTTTCCCTTCTCGATATCGCCGTACAATAAAAAAAACTTGGAACAAAACAAAATTTCGATGTCAGAAACCAAACACTATATATACAGTAAAAAAAAATTGAGTCAACAACGTTATCATCTCCGTGAGTAGGTACATGTTTAGTACATCTTAGATTGTGTTTATATATTTAGAGACAATAGTCAAAAGAATACTGCTACTGACTGTTTGCACCACCGTTTAACGCCTTCCCCTCATACATCGAAGATTATATTAATGACGTTGCATTAAACCAGTTTACAATATAGAGACGAAAATCAACGAAATCACTCTTCGTGTACAGCATAATGTACGTACTCTGAACTGTGAACATGTTAACATACAGTATACATAGTACGTAGCTATCGTTACCGAACACCTACTTATTGCATTTGACGTTGGGTATAAATAGCTATAAAATGTAAACGTAACGATTATACTTAACCTATTCACCTAATTTTCCATCATACTACCTTCCGTTCCCAATACAAACTTAGATATACTGATTAATTAGATTAATATCGTAGGGTTTCCTGTAACACTAGACTGTTTAATAACCTTCAGTAGTGAACGAACGCCATTCGTCCGCATAACTCGTGAATTTAGCATCTTATTAAACCTATTTGTAAAAAAAAAGTTAACGATAACTTTACATGACGAAAGATTCGGAAAACTATCCTAGTTACGGCACCCAGCAAAAATTATCGGTAGCTGCTCAAACTTTTTAAATTTACAAGTACAAAGACATCAGTGAATGTCAATCTAATTGGACCTAGAATTTTAGTTTTCTTAAGAGTACTTTTCTTTTTAAAATATATTTAATTTGCTTTAATTAACATATATAATCAAGGTTATTTCACTCACTCTAACTTTAATGTTATTATTTTTATGATTAAAATTAGTACCTCCAATAACGTTTTTATTTATTTCGCAACAACAACTTCCATAACTTTCTTTATAATGATAATTGTTATTATAATGATTCATTTAATTAATATTGAAGGATAATGGAACAAAGGACACTATTGATTTGGATGACGTGTTGCCAAAAATCGGCGAATTCGGTCTTTATCAAAAACTTCTTTTGTGGCTGGTGTGTCTGCCAGCATGCCTGCCGTGTGGATTCTGTGCGTTTAACCAACTTTTCATGACAGACGTACCTGATCATTGGTGCAAGGTTCCAGAGCTGCAAAATATGACAGTAACAGAACGTAAAGCACTTTCTATACCGCATAAGGTAAGTCTTGTGTAATTAATTGCATCCTTAGCAAATATCTTAATGATAAAAACTTCAATATTTTTAATGATACCTGGATCCTTGAGTGGGTCGAAAGGGCCTTCTACGCATTGGATCCATATCAAATCCATATTAGGGGTTGGAATTTTGTAGGAAATGATCAAAAAATCTTTTGATTTGAAATTTTAGTTGTTTTTATTTTTATTGTATTTATTAGTAGTGAGTGTCTACAATCTGAAGCTACCAAAGGTTCAATATTCGTATGAATTGTGAATAAGATTCAAAAGAAATAGAATATAATACATAGTATATCTAATCAATACAAATAGGGCTGTTCACTAACTAGTGAACAGCCATCGCTTAGGTTTAAATGCATACCTATTCCTTCATACCAGATTATATCCAGGAGAGATATATTTCTAGAGAGAGATATACTATAATTATAGCCTCTAACCTAGATTTTAATCATAACCGTTAGAGCTTTTTGTGGCATTTACCTGGATGCCAGAACTTTACGCGATGTTTTTAGGAGAAGTGGTTTTTCAGAATCGTATATATGTAAAATGACGTGTAAGGCTTTCAATTGTCGAATAGCTAACATAATTGCTAGCAGGTATTGTCAACACATGGCGTTATATTGGACTGTCGAGTTTTTTCGGCTAACCTTACAATATTTTCAGACTTTCCGCTACCGTCAACTCCTATTAGTATGATAAATTCCATCGAAGTTATTAAAGCCGTTTGCGATATCATCGTAGCATATATCATTAGATATACTTATACAAGACTGCCTCGTTTAGATATAAAGGGTGCTTATTTATAATATTTTGTTTCAAGGCTGATGATAACAATACTTTTGAGAGATGCGAACGATACGCTGTGAATTGGTCTGCGGTTTTTGGCAACGAAGAACTTCTACCTGACGACACTTGGCCCCGGGAGCCTTGTTTAGATGGATATGAATATGATACATCAGAAATATTCTCATCGGTGGTTATTGACGTAAGTATGCATCTTTGCCGAACATAATCTACAGCAGAAATTATAGTTCTGTCGACATTAACCTACTAAGGAATGTTAAGTTTTGTTCGTGACTGCCACATAATTATTTTTCTTGTCTTCGCTTCACATCAAGTATACCGGCCGCTTTTTGCTATAATATGATAGGCGCAGGTAATAAGGTTTCGTTCGTGGGAGCTTTCTTTACTAATGAGCAGGATGCATTCCGTGCAAGTGCAGTGAGGCTTTGACACAAGGCAACAATGAGCAATACTTGCAAACTTTGCCAACTTGCCACTTTGCTATAATACCACCACCACAGTATAGATAATAAACGTACAGTATGGACAGTCCCTGCCGCTCTCTCGTGACGACCTCACCTCCCCTCTGAGACAAATCTGGAACAGTTTGTATGGCGCCGCACGCACACACGCTCATTCACGCTGTGCACGGTCGGCATTGTTTATGTAGTATAAACGACGTGACATTTGTATGGAGTGGCCGGGGTGTGCCACCACTAAAAACAGGAACAATGTTAGCAATATTTTAGATGTGTGGAATACATACCTGCAATAAATAATCTTAGAATTTGCCATTAATTTTTAGGAGAACCTAGATTTTCGGAAATTTCATAACAATAGAATTCATTTAATCTAGTTTTAACAATACATACAAAATATATTTATGATAAATTGCCGAATTTGTAAATTAATTGTTAGACATAGACTTTTATGGATGTCGTACATTTTATATAATGCTTTCATATAACCGTTTCGCATATTATTATGCTTTCCTTTGAAAAACGCAGCACGTGAACCAACGCGATACAATTTTTGTGGTGTAAGTGGTTCATCATCACCTTTAGAGCCAAAGCCAATGTCACCTGCACCCTGCACCCTGCTGACTGACAAATAAGGCCCTGACAAAAGAGAGGTAGGGCACAAGTGCATTTATATGCTACTTGACTGGGGAAGTTCGCTCCTCCACATAACAGAATACCGTAGCCAAATAACAATTCCCTTGAAGTTGTTGGGTTCTTGCGACTGAGTGAGGTTACCAGGAAAGATGGAGTTGCTGCGTTGGTAATGGCAGTGGCGGCATGAGTGCGTTTATATCGCGCCCCGGTGATCGCTTCACTTCAGGCGAGCCGTATGCTTGTTTGCTACGACATAGTAAAAAAAATCTGTCTCATTACCTTACATGATGATGGCAATTAGTACCTATCTTATTAGGTACTAATTTTCTTGTGTGAATGAGATGGCAACTATCTAATTTGTCTATAGTTTTCTCTGTCTGCTGCTATACGCTATACAACGTGTAACTCCAAGTACGCAAAACCTGAAACACCCCAAATGAGTTTTATTATTATATATATATGATATATCTAAGTAATAATTCCGAAATATTTTTTTTCTTGGAGATATGAACACTTTTTGTTTTCCTAATCATTTTAATAGTTTCTGAGCTCTGTGGCGTTTTCTTATCAAAAAGACGCGCCAATGGCTATGATAGGCAAATATTAAAGAGCGAGCATCGCGTCAATGACGCGTAAGCGCCGCTCTCTGCACGGCGCTTAAGACTTTTTGGACGCGGCGGTATTACGTTTGTTTACCTACTTCACATTTTCTCGCTTAATTGTCGAGCGCAATTTAATAATAGACACGACAATTAAAAATAATAATTACTATTTTTCAAAACCAGTTACTTTAAAAATGGATAAAAATTATGGAATTGATTCTACTCATTATTCTGAACAAAACTATTTTTAGGTTTTGCGTACTTGAAATTACACGTTGTATACATTGCAGGTCATATGCAAAGTATACGGCATACATACCCCTAGCAAGGGTATGCCGTATGCCTGGCATCAAATAAATAACAAAAGTATTGGAACTTTTACAACTCCTGGGTGTGTCACAAGAGCAAACGGTTGGACCAAATTTTATTGTAAACTAACGAACGAACATAACTTTTTTACAGTTCGATTTAGTCTGCGCATACGATGTGTATCCAACATTAGGTTTAGTTGCCCTTAATATAGGGGGACCCATTGGCGTTTACGCATTTGGACTTTTGAACGACCGTATTGGACGAAAAAAGTCTTTCTTCGCCTGTCTTAGCACGTTACTCATTGGGAGCATAATAACAGCTTTTGCACATGCATACTGGATCTGGGTGTTCGCTAGAACAATCGTTGGATTGACTATTCCTGCCATTTATCAGATACCATTTATAATATGTGAGTATAATTTCAATAAATATGTCAAAATTAGTACATATTGTGAAATATTGGATAGTCACATTAACATTTTAATTTTTCAGCCTTGGAACTCGCGGGTCCTAACTACAGGTCTTTTGTCACAGTAATGACATGTGTATTTTATACTTTAGGCTTAATAATGTTATCTGGCATAACATATTTACTTAGAGATTGGAGATCGCTTGCTCTCGCTACTTCTGTACCATTTTTCTTTTACTATTTATATTGGTTCGTTTTACCTGAGTCTCCTCGATGGTTACTAATGAGAGAAAAATTCGAGGAAGCAAATAATATTTTAAATAATATTGCAAAAGTCAATGGAAAACAGTTGCCGGAAGAATTTACGGCAAAACTCCAAAAACAGATAATAGAACAAAATGAGAAAGGCATTAAAGAAGCAAAGTCACCTAGTGTCTTCGCATTGTGCAGGACACCTAACATGAGGCTAAAAACCTGTTTGATTACCCTCAATTGGTGTGCATCTGAAATGGTTTACGTCGGTTTAAGCTACTATGGTCCAGCAATCGGTGACAATCAGTACATGAGCTTCTTCTTGTCCTCGGCTGTTGAAATACCGAGTTATATTGTATGTTGGGCACTCATGGACCGTATCGGAAGAAGATGGCCTCTATGCTTATCTATGGTTATAAGTGGCATATTTTGTATCGTCACTGTATTATTACCTGAAGGTAGGTAACAATTATTATTATATAAATAGTTGTCCTGGGTTCAATTCCCACCTAGAGGGGAACGCTGATTGTTCCATTTTTAAAAATATTTATATGGTAACAACTACTTTAGTGAGAAATAAGACAGAAAGACTTTATTGGGAATATTGAAGGCGATACTCTTTGGATCTGTACATTACGTTACGATTAAGTACACTTCCAGTGTAAGATGATCCCTCGTCGCCACGAGGCGTAGACATGTTTGTGGCGTAGATAATGAAAAAGTTTGAAAAACACTGGCGTACGTTAAACGTGCGGTTGATCATACAATATATTTCTGTAAGATATATCTACGATAAATAAATTCTATATTTATCAAGAAATAACGATAAAATCCAAACTACATACACCAGCAATACGCTACCTACTTAGTAATTGATTTGTATTAATATTGAACATAATGCGTAGTGGACATTACAGTATACTACCACTTTTACTTACCTACTCTATGACGTGACCCTTACCAATGCCGATATTGCTTATTATTTATTTAAATCATGGAGCTATACTCAGAGAATTTTTATTTCTCCACGTGATAAACACTGAAAGTAGTGGCACTAAATAAGTAAGTCATTACCGAAACAGCTATTAGGATATAGCAGATGGAAGCAGCAGTAGGCAGGCCAAATAGCGCGCAATATCGATGGGAATTGGTAAAAGCATACGAAACAAAAGCGATCGGTATGGAAGGCCTATATCAAAAAGGCCTATGATCAGTAATGTGGTGATATCCGGCTGAGATAATGATGATGATAACATTGCTACTTCCTACATAATATGTACGTACATAATAAATCTCCTTCAATGGTAAGTAGTAGCTAAATCTATAATACCGTAGTGAGGATCTAACTTTTTCAGATGCCTTGATGGAAACCCTTATCCTGTACTTAATATCCAAATGTTTTATATCAGCATCATTTCTGATAATTTATCCTTACGCTGGAGAATTGTACCCGACGGAGTTGAGAGGCGTTGGAATTGGTACATCTGCATATATAGGCGGCTTGGGCTTAATCATTATACCTTTTATAAATTACTTGGTAAGATCAACAGTCCGTTAACATTAAGCATCGTGTGGGTAATATTTCACGTAGTACAGTTCATATAAACAGTCACAAAGTAGTATTTTGATGTGTTTGAAATATATATACCTACTAACGACTTAGGTAGTGTCGAGGGTGTAACTAATGAATTGAAATGGATAGATTCAATTCAGGAGGAAAGAGGAGAAGCAAAAAAAAGTACAGTCAAATACTATTTCTTATTCTTTAGTACAGTTGCTATGTATTTTTGCTATTATCTTTTTCAGAAATTCAGAATGCAATCTCGAGGATTTTTTTTGAGAAAACGGCAAAACCGATTCCTAGTTACCAGAGTTTTTTTTTAACTGTTTCATTCTGATTTACTTGCAATCATTTCATTTATTTTTCACTACTAGTACATATGTGTATCACCGCTCGAGCATAGAATCACAGCCTAAACGTAACATAATAGATCATATCATAAATTGTAATGATGATTATGTCAACACTTTCAGGGCTCTAGTAACTTAGTACTACCTCTTGTTGTGATGGGCGCTGTGTCTGTTATCGGGGGTCTAACAGCATTACGATTGCCTGAAACTCTACATACTCCCCTACCTCAGACGGCCGAAGAAGGAGAGGCATTTGGAAAGAACTGGAGTTACAGGGACTGTATGTCGTGTGGCGGCCAAAGGTAAATAAACAACTATTTACTAACTAGGTACTATGAAAGACTAGCATTACTGATAGATAAGATTTACTGATAGAAAAAGTAGGTAATACAACATTAATGGGACTTTTACCATTGCGATTCCGTAAATCTTATAATTATGTTTTTTTTTTTGTTATTATCAAATTTTCCTTTATTTAGACACATATCAGATACGGAGTCTTATGAAGATTTGGAACAGCTTGAACTAAGACAGACGCCATTAATACAAGACGAAGTAATAGATGCAGCAAGATTACGGCGACCATCCATGCGAAAGCTCGTGCGACAAGCCAGTACTGTGGACACACAGAGGGACATTGACGGCAATATAAAGATGACTTACTGGTTTTAAGCATTATCGTTTTTAATTTTATTGCTACTTTTTTCAATATAGTATTTTCAATACATGATGTTCTTTTTATTTATCTACTGCCTGATGCGACGGCAAAATATACTCGTAAGTAAAAAAATATCTGAAAAGCACGGACCAAGACTCCGAGTACCAACAGATGGAGCACCGTTCATAGCTATATAGTAACTGAAATACATAGGTACCAACATCTGTGATTATGATTACCTACTCGTTTAAAGCCCCTTTTCTCGCACGCCCTACCCTGCTTGCGTAGTTATAATTATTATATTTTTGTAATAATTATCTAGCTTTCCTGACTCTGACGAGCTCGGTGGTCGAATGGATATGGGTATTTTCTATGAATTATATGTATGTATTTACAAAAAAAAAATGTATTTAAGTATTATATCAGTTGTCTAGTACCCATAGTACAAGCTTTGCTTAGTTTGGGACTAGATGGCTGTGTGTAATTTGTCCTGGAATATTTATTTATTTATTTTCCGTACCGCAACTTCTACTGTCTTCATTTTGTTCAAATTTCATAATTTTTAGGGTTCCGTACCTCAAAAGGAAAAACGGAACCCTTATAAGATCACTTTGTTGTCCGTCTGTCTGTCTGTCTGTCTGTCTGTCTGTCTGTCTGTCTGTCTGTCAAGAATTTCTATGCCGAGAATGCGTGGAGGTATCAAGCTGAAATTTGAACTGTATACTCAGGTCTACGGTCCCATGAAGTTGTAAAATAATCAAACTGCTAAGTTTACGTAGAAAAAAGTTACGGCCGTTTATTCAGCAAAAAACGCATATTTCGACACACTCAAGGGAATCAAAACCTATAGGGTACTTCCCGTTGACCTAGAACTATGAAATTTGGCAAGTAACATCGTTATAGACTACAAGTACAGGAATAAATCTCAAAACTATATATTTGTAAATAGATCTTAAAAAATAGGGGGTCTATATTTTTTATAGGGTGTCGAAATTTCAAATTGAAACTACTAGTTCAAATGAGGTATCATATGAAAGGGCTTGTTGAAAAATATATTTTATTTATTTTTTTCGACGCATTATTTCTTATTTATAATGAAAAATATCAAATTTAATAATGATACTACGTACCTACGGAACCCTCGGTGGGCGAGTCCGACTCGCACTTGTCCGGTTTTTGCTTGTAATTTTTATTTCCAGCTCCTCTAATATCGTAAATAAGTTAATATACTTCTAAGTTCTAGTATATTATCCTTATGTCTAACATCAACAATCAACATCCATTAAATTTTTCACGAGCCCGGTGGTCGAATGGCTAGCAATGGCTACTTTGACTCCCAGGTCGCGGGTTCGATCCCCGCACAAGACAGACATTTGTGTGCATGAACATGTCTGGTTGTCTTGGTCTGGGTGTTTTCTGTGTATTATAAGTATGTATTACAAAAGAAATATATTTAAGTACATCAGTTGTCTAGTAGCCATAGTACAAGCTTTGCGCTTAATTTGGGACTAAATGGCGCTGTGTAAATTGTCCAGAAATATTTATTTATTTATTAAATAATTTTCCATCTCATTGTAATCCTACTATCTCTTCTCTTTTTCTGGGTGTTTTCTATGTATTATATGTATTTACAAAAAAAAAATGTATTTAAATATTATATCAGTTATCAAGTACCCATACTTAGTACAAGCTTTTAGTTTTTGTTTTAAATTTGTAGGTTTTTTGTTTTTGTTTATATTCCTTTTCTCTGTTCTATTTCCCCAATATCCAAATGGTCGTGCTGTTTGAATTTGTTGTGCTTGCTTTTCCGTTTCAGTTTCATTTTTCCATTTCCCACTCTTCGCTTCTCCCTTTCGCTCAAGTTTATGCATTTATTTGTTTCTGCCTTATGTTTAAATTTTATATTTCTAACATAATAACAATCACTATGGTTATTATGTTAGAAATATTTTTTTTTTAGATGTATATGATATCATATACCTACGTCTAAATATTTTTTTTTATTGTTAGCCTTCAGCATGCCTGTCGCTTTTTCTAGTTTCATTTGATCAGGGGACAAAGTTACTCAGGATTGCGTGGATTTACCAGTAAAAATTGTGTCTGCAGATTGAAACAACTCTTGTATTGAGCTAAGGCACACTGGCACGTGTTTATGTTTATGTGTTCAGCGTTCCCCTTACAACCATTGCGACATGTCGAGCAATAGGTATTTAGTTTCATGGTCGCTTGTTTTTCATCGGTAGTTTAACAATTAGCATCGACTTTAGCATGACAGAGTTTGAAATTGACAAGCGCAAGTGAGATCGGGCTGGTGTCGACTCAGTGCGGATGTGCCCCAGGGCAGTTTCATCACCAATTCTTTTTTCTATTTTTATCAACAGTTTCGCTACCTTACTTTCCTCTTCCCATCACCTATATACTGATGACCTGCACATTTGTATTGCAGCTCCATTTGATAACTTCAACAGTGCAATCAGCAGTATTAACAACGATCTCTGCAAAATAGCATTATTCCATTTAAGCCAAAATTTTTGGAATTCTGCAAAATAGCAGTATTCCAAAAATTTTTGCTTAAATATTAACCCTTTTAAATCACAGTCGATTATTATTGGCAGTCCTTATTACGTTTCCGGACGTTCCAACGGCTCCGGATTACCTGAAGGAATGTTTCAAATTTTTGTTAAAGACGACCGACTTCGGTCCAGCAACACTCCGTTTCTTCAAATCCCTCCCCATAGCTCCCTAACCTACTCTAAATCTATTACAGTGTCAGCTGCACGTCTCTGGAATGGACTTCCAAAAAATGTGATGATGGCTCAATCTATTAAGGGGCCAGATCGTGAAAACTGTGAAAAGAGTGTTACGATTTTTCATATTTAACCTATTTAGATATGATTGATATCAATGATAATTTGTATATATTACAATCAAAGACCAAAAATTATTGTATGATTATATTAAACTCTTAAAATCTAATAGTTGTTTTATAATAAAGGTCAACAAACGCACAAAATTGAGAAAAAATGCAAAAACATGCCTACGTATTTTTCAGATTTAACCCAATAAATCAACACAAATTGATAAAAAGAAACACTTTTTGAACACTGAAGAAACCAATAAATATAACATATACTTTTTTTTCGTACCTTTACAAACAAAGACTTCCTCTTTTAAAGCCCTAAAATCTAGATATGTTTTACGTAAATTCTCCATAGAAAAATGTATGAAAAATGACGCACATTCCGATATTACGAATTAGTACCTAGCGTCGCCGCTAATCGCCAGTGTGTTTTTATATGTCAAGGTGACACCACGCGCGTCGGATGCTCCAGCAAAATTACGTGTTGTGAATTTGTGTTTTTTGTGAAAAACTGTAAGTATAACTAATTTACCAATATAATGAATGTATATAAATCGTAAAAAATACAAAGAATGAATTAGATACTTTGTTGAGTAGGTTATTTTATGAACCTTGTAAAATATGTATCAATTCAGGCTTGAAACATGATTTCAACATGCTATAGCCAATATCATAAACGTATCTAGTCGGTAATCGAGGGTTTTTTTCGCAGGACTGATTGAATTTGAATTTGCCAGGGAAAAGAAAGTTTAGTACGCATTATAAAAATATGAAAGCCAAAAGATCTCGGAAAAAATGTAAGTTCCTTCCTACTTATTTATTTATCTGCCTACTTTACTACGTCTTGTCCTAAATACCTACCTAGAAAAAAAATACGAGATTTCTGTGAAAGTGTCATGTAAAAATTCTAGTTTTATTTGTGTGCTTATCCTGTCTAAGTAGTAATAATAATATAATTTATTTTCATTTGAACAGGGTACATTACAAAGCTAATACAATACCTATGTCATATGATTTAGATCGCTTGATTCAGACATATACAATAGCATGTAAATATTGGTTTGTATTATAAGTAATAAAGTCAATTTCTACCTAGTATTCGTTTTCATGTTCATCATTATTGTCTAAATATCAGATTGTGGAAGTAGGTATGTTTCATAACAGAAATAGCACGGGCACGCGGCTTTGTCGACATACTTACCGCCAAAGAGACGCGACGCGCCTAGGGTCTGGTGTTGTACAAAAATTACAAAATAATTATAAAGTGGATAATAATGATGAATAATATTTCCAGTATTGAAAATAAAGAAAACCTTCAGGCCGAGACTCCAAGCAACACTGCTATGCTTAGACTACACACTATAGACGTAAGTTGTTATACGTAATTCTTGTAGACTTATTACATAAATAAACAAACTACCTTGGGGTGTAAGTGGTTCATCAAGATCTTTAAACCAAAGCCAAATTCACCTGCATGCGGTACACCCTGCTGACTGACAAACGAAGCTCTGCCGAAAAGAGAGGTAGGGAGCGTAATTGTAAGCTACCCGACTGGGGAATGTACCTCCACCTCACAGAATACCGCAGCCAAATAACGGTTTCCTTGAGGGCTGTTGTCTTCCTGCGAGTGAGTGAGGTCACCAGAAAGGAAGGAGATGCTGCGATGGCAGCGGGGGTGGCGGGGGTGGCGGCGCGCGAGCGATATTTTATGTTGCGAGCGTTAATATGGCTACGGTAACCGCTTCAGATCAGGCGGGCCGTATGCTTGTCTGCTACCCGACGTAGTATAAAAAAAAAATACCTAGTTAGTGATGGACGAAGACAAAATCTCAGTAGGGTGAAGTCTTCTAGTATCGGCCTCCTCCTAATATCGGCCTTTGCGAGAAAATGGAATATAGGGTAAGTGCTCCATTGAATGAACCCTTAAGGGCATTCCAAACTTTGAAAATTACAGCCAGCTACTTATGAGATCCTAACCAAAAAATATTTTATTTTATTATGTTCACAATTTATTCATGATTGATACAGTATACATATTTTAGCAAAAATGCTGATAGTTATTGAGATAATCTGCATTTTATACAAATGTGGGGTATATTTGTATAAAATGCAGGTTATCTCAATAACTATCAGCATTGAACACACAAATCACCAGAGAATGAACAAAAAAATCCAGTGAATAAACCTTTTGAAACCCATTGAATGAACTACCACTTTTATATATCAGTTCTATATATAAATTATTATGTAAGAGTTTATTTCGGGTAATTGTTATTGTAAATATATATATTTTTTTATTATATTAAATAGACGATATGATTACTATTATAATTGCGTGTTACTTGATATTTTATAACCTAAAGAGAACTATCTAACATTTTTTTTTTATACCACTAAGGTGGCAAACAAGCATACGGTCCGCCTGATGGAAAGCAGTTACCGCAGCCTATGGACGCCTGTAACACCGGAGGCATCACATGCGCGTTGCCGACCCTGTAAAAACCTCTTCAAGCCCTTTTTGAAGAACCCCATGCTGTAGTCTCCTGGGAAAACCTCAACAGGCAATTCATTCCACAGCTTGATAGTACGTGGAAGAAAACTTCTCTGGAACCGCACAGTACGTGACCATTTCGATTCTAAAGTGTGAGGATGAATTCCCTGTCGATGGCGAGCGGTGCGACTGTAGAAGGAAGCCGTGGGCATCATGTCAAACAATTCCTCTGAACACACCCCATTGTACAAACGGTAGAACACACAAAGGGACGCAAAATCTCTTCTCAGACTTAAAGGTTCTAAACCGTCTGTCAGTTTGGGATCGTCAACAATCCTCACAGCACGCCTTTGAATCGAGTCACAGGGTGCAAGCTGGTATCTAGGCGCTCCCGCCCATAGATGGCAACAGTACTCCATATGCGGCCGAACTTGAGCTTTGTTTATGTCTTTGCCGCGGGTTGAAGTAATGTTTCGCCCTGTTGAGCACACCTAGTTTCTTCGATGCCAGCTTGACCTTCCCCTCCAGATGACATCGAAACTGGACGTCGCTGGAGATGTCAACTCCTAGAATACCAATACTATTGGCGATGGTGAGGGGTGTGTTTTCGAAGTGTGGAGCCACAGCAAATGGGGTTTTCTTAGCGGTGAACGCGCAGACTTGTGTCTTAGAGGGGTTAAATCGCACTAAGTTCTGTAGCCCCCAGTCGGACACTCTACTTAGTGTGCTCTCAACTTGCGACACAAGTTGTTCGCGGCTCTCCTCCACCAAAGAACGAGGGATATTTGCGCGGCCCGTGTAATAAGTGTCCCCGGTGCTGTCGTCCGCATAACAATGAATGCTGTCATTATACAACATATCATTAACATGCAGCAGAAACAGCGTCGGGGACAATACAGAACCCTGCGGGACGCCAGCATTGATGTCCATGCTATCGGAGCAACTGCCATCTACAACGGCTCTAATGCTTCTGCTGGACAAGAAGCTAGCAACCCATTCGCATAGCCCCTCGGGCAGACCGTAAGGCTAAGATGCCAAATGCTTAAAACATAATATTAATACTGGATTATTATTATAAAATATTTAATATTATTATTCATCACTTCTATGTTAGATTCTCCTTTCTCTTCTAAACTATTATATTTCTATAATAGAAGATTGGTTCTATATGTCATCATTATTTATTAATTTCTTTTTAGCTTGCATTTTGCTGTCTTTCCATGGTCGTTTTAGCTGAAAGGCACTTCTATGTGGAGATCTTTATTTATTTTATTTAATCAGTTCACTCCGTCTGGTTTTCGTCCTGGGCACAGTACTATTACTGCACTTCTAAAAGTTACTGAAGATATCAGGCTAGGTATGGAGGATAAACTGGTAATAATAAAAGAACACCTCGTTCGAATATTGGTCAAAAAATTGACAACCGTTTATAAAAGTTGTGTACAAAAAATTAGCCAACTGCATTAAGGCTAAGATGCCAAATGCTTAAAACTGTGTGTTCATTGACTAGATTTTCTTCAATTTCGTGATCCAATTATCGAACACCCCTATAATTTATTTATGATAATTAAAATTTATGCAATCTGCTTTTTGTAAGATAAAACAGTTCTTTTTACATCCTACTATCAAATTTTGTTAACACTATCACACTTATAGTGTCTACAAAGTGAATATCAAAACACGAAGTCTCAGCAATGCCCTAAATTGCTCCATACAATCAAAAATACGACAGAATACTTTCATTTTAGGCGGTCGCGATTTTGAAACTATAGGTCACAGGCAAATACCTGTGTGTTCAGTTGACGTAATATAATGTTTCGATTGAGAAAAAAATACTGGCTTGAGTAGAAAAGCTTAGATTTCTTATTATATTGAAAAATGTGTGTTTTGTTCATTCACTGGTGGGTGTTAATTCACTGGAGCACTTACCCTAACTATTAAAATAACCCTAAAATTATAATAGTTTTTATTCAAAAAGCGACTCTATATGCGAATAATCCATATTTTGGTGCGGGTGCTTCAATATTTGAACGTTCAGTTGGCAATAGAGCACGCGCCGGTACCGACTTGTGTCGTTTAGTGGCAGTGGCGAGTCAAATCCCGGTTGCGAGCGCATTGAGTTAGTTAGTATTTAAATGGAATTAAACATACCTATGGTATTTTATATTGTTTTTTATTGAAGAAAAACCAAGGTTTTTACATTTACTTGTCTTTTAGGGTCGAGGTTAGGGATCTTTATTTATTGATAAATCCCAATATCGGCCACCCGGCCGACATTAGGAAAATGCATGAAAACGCTAAACAACATGTTTAGCTATTTTTTATGTTAACAGGAATATTAATAAGGTTAAAAATGAAACAACAGCTTTTTTTATTAAAATTATTGTCCTGAACCGACTTTACAAACAACCAGTTTTTATTACGTTTATTTATATAAAACGTTCAAGATTTTGATCTAGTGTTATGTGTTTCAAAGATGTATTCTAAGGGAGTTCTTAGCTATGTTTGAAGAAATTTGGCCCATTCTTTTTTAATTATTTTTTATAAAAAAAAATAAAGCCATTATCTTTCTTTACAGGAACTAGTTATTGAAAACAGTCAAGAGGGAAAGGTGGATGAAGTGGAAGTTGGGCGTAGAGTAATAGATATTTCTTTTTTTTATAAAGCTCTTCAGGCCATAGGGGACCACGGTCCAATGGATTGTAAGTTAAGTTACCTCAGTATAATAGGTGAAGTAAAAGTTGGTCTGGACTCAAAACTCATCATGAAATGTAGTATGTGTAGTATGAAGTTTACTGTGTGTTTGGTTGAAAAGAAAGAAGATAGCATGGAAGTGAATCATCAAATTGTATCTGGTATCATATCATCTGGTGGGAGCTACTCTCAGTTAAAAACATTAACTGCCGCAGTAACCGTTACCAATCATGTCACCTTCATTATACAATGAAATTAATAATACGGTTTGCGATTGGTGGGAAAAGACAGCAACACATTCCATGGCAGAAGCTGTCAAGGAAGAAGCAGAGTACGCAGTCTATAGGTAGTGTTGATAAAAATGGTACACCATTAATATCTGTTGCTGTTGACGGTTGTTGGAGGAAGAGATCTTATGGTAAGAATTTTTCCGCCTTATCCGGCGCAGCTGCGATAATTGGCATTAAAACTAATAAAGTATTGTTTTTTGGAGTTAAAAATAAATACTGCGTAGTCTGTGCACGAGCCGCAAAGAACAACAGTCAGCCCCCGGAACACCATTGTTTCAAGAATTATTCAGGATCATCTACCGGGATGGAATCGACCATAATAGTTGAGGGGTTTAAACGTTCCATTGTTGATCACGGTGTAATTTATAATAAATTTGTAGCAGACGGCGATTCCAGTACTTATAAAAAAATATTAGATTCGCGTCCGTACGATAATTTAATAGTAGAGAAAATTGAATGCAAAAATCATCTTTTACGAAACTACTGCAATAGCTTGGAGAAATTGTCGAAAGACACTAAGTATCCTTGCGAATTGCGGAAATTCCTAAAAGAAAGGTATTTGCGTTTAAGAACGGGTGTAAAATGCGCGATTAAATATTGGGCGGATCAAAATCAGTCACTCGAAGAAAAAATAAAAAATCTTAGTGAAGATATCCTAAATGGTCCACAACACGTATTTGGTAATTACCAACATTGCAAGGAGTATTTCTGTAGACCTGATACTCGTCGAATAGAACCTGTTGGATTACTTCCAACAATTGTTGGATGCGGATTAATGGACGCGGTAGAAATTTTAAGTAAAAGACTGTCATATCATTCTAGAAGTTTAATTCATAATTGCACAAGTAATATAGTTGAAAGTTTTAACGGAGTAATTGCCAAATTAGTTGGGGGTAAGCGTGTAAATTATTCTTCCCGTGGTTCTTATGCGGGCCGATGCGCAGCTGCTGTTGTGTCTTTTAATACGGGATCGATTCATAGTAAAACTCATGAAGTCATATTTAAATGTAGTCCGATTCCTTTGATCGCGAAAGTGGAAAATTGTAATCGTAGAAACCGTTTAATTGCTAAACCTAAATTAAGATTGAAAAAAAGCCACAACACTGTATCGAAAGACGCTCACTATGGACCAAACTGCGAAAAACCTGATCTGAGTCCAGAATTATATGAGAAAGCCAAGCCATCTTTTTTAGCCGATTTAAAGTTGTCTTGTGCTGAAAGAGAGGAGCTTGAAAGGTCGACCCATTTGCAAAGAAGTAGTGCTGAGTGGATGAGTACAAGGAGAAAATTACTAACCTCATCATCATTCGGGGAAGTTTGTAAAAAACGAGAGAGCACAAGTTGTGCTGCTTTTGTTGGTAAAATCGTTTATGGTAGTAATATCTCCAGTTTGCTTGCTGTACGGTACGGTATCGAAAACGAAGAAACCGAAATTAGACAGAAATTCAAAAGAATATTAGTATACAAGGTTGCGGTTTGTTCGTCGACGATCAATATGAATTTCTTGGTAATACACCAGATGGCATTTATGCAAACGGTTTAATTGAAATTAAGTGCCCACATTCTTTAGCTGGCATGACTCTTGATGAAGCAATGGCCAAACATACCTTTTGGGCAAGGCTTCCAAGAGTTATGTCATAAATAAAAATCATAACTGGTATTTCCAAATTCAGGGACAGGTACATATTACTAAAAGAAACGTTTGCATGCTTGGCATCTGGTTTGGTGCTACTGTACCTATGAAAGTTTATATTTTAGAAAAGGACGACAAATTTTGGAAGGAGAAAATGGAGATGAAATTAGTTAGGTTTTATTACGATTGCCTACTTCCAGAATTAGTTGATCCTCGGCAGTCACGAAGCATGCCCATTCGTGACGCGCCCAGTATCATAGAGGCTATGAAAGAGAGGAAAGAAAGAGCTTTACGTGTTTTGAAAGAGAAGAACGCCTAATGGTTTTGAAAGAGACTGAGGTAACTTAACTATCCAGCCGGTCGATTCACGTAAACACGCCAGTCCAAAAGTCGTTTTAACTTAGAAACTTAGAAATCGCCTTTTGGTTTTCTGTTTTAAACGCACTTACTTATCTAGTCTTGGATTGTCATAAATCTTTCAATAGCTCAATTACTATACAATTCCTATACGATTTTGAAGAGTTACCTGGTGTAAAGAATCATCAAAATTGTTTCAAAAATACAGCGAATTGAGAATCTTCTTCTTTTTTTAAGTCGGTTAAAAGGGCTTAATTTGCAAAAAACGAAGTGACATTTTTAAGTCCCTACGCTACGGTTTTTATTACGTGAATCGGGCAGCTGGTACTCATTCTGATAAGTTTTGCAATAGCAATTGATTTTATCATCAAATTAGCAGAAATCAAAATTTGATCAGTAATCGTTAAAATGAAAAAACATTAGAATTTTGAACTCATATTTTGTTATTGTTTACTTACTTTTAATTAGTATATTAATAATTTATAAACTTGTGTTTCATTTATTTTTGTACAACCCTAGCACGCTTTTTAGATGGCGACTCATATTTGTTATTGTTTACTTACTTTTAATTATATGAATCATTTTTATACTTTCGTATACTAGCGTAGCAAAAGTTATTAACTCAAAAATTACAAGCAAACAAAGTTGAAAAAAAAGTTGACATGGCCGATAATTGGTGCCACCACCCTATTTGAGTTTACGCAATAGGCACATTTCCTTGCGTAGAGATATACACTAGCGAGGAAAGCTCGATGTTATTTCGACCGTACTTCCTACTGAATTTGCAATTATTTTGTTGAATGAATATTTTACGAAATAAGAATAAACTTTGGTAGGAAAATTACAAATAAATACATAGTTGGAATTTTTGGTAAGTAGAATACAAAAAGGTCAGTCCGGACCTGCTCTTGATTGTTTAATATAAATAGAAAAACATAAAAATTGTGTCTCAACTACTCTTATTAATCTAGTAATTAATATTTATTATCATTTTATAACGAAAAACTAGTCTTAGAATATTTTACACTCGTCGTTTATTTCCAATAATTCAACATTTTTGTTATGCTGTAAATATTCAACTTCAATAACAATTGGAACGTTTGTCGCAAAACATTTTGAAAATCGCGCTGTCTTTGGGTCATTCACCCGCCCCGTCGGTTGTTTCAGTAAACAGTAGCGCTGCGGTCGCTCGAAACCGATGTCGCGCCTAGACAATCTGGGCCCTTAATTCTTTTACGAGCCAGCTAAGAACGCACTTCAGTGATGGTTCCGACACTTGATTCATTGCAGCTACCTATGTTGCCTTATTATATGCAGTTGTATGCATTACTGTGTGTTATAAAGTGTGTAACTATATTTGTGTCTGTAATATCTGCTCTTGTATCTACTGTACTTAGTGTACACCAAACCCTGATCTAGATACTTTCAAGCATTCTTTGGTTGACTGGTTGAGAGAGCTCTTCAGGGATAAGTCCGCCATTGTGTATGATATTCTGTAGTTGTAATGTTTTTTCTTTGTAGAATAAAGTTTTACAAACAAACAAAATATAAAACAAAGACAAACCACTAGCAACTCCATTTATTTCGGAACAGAGCCAGTATGTAATTCTAATACAAATTAGAAACGGAAAAAAGAAAAGGTTTAATATAGGCTTGTATCCCATTTTTTTTTTCGATTTGTTAATAAAAGACTTCACAATAATATAAATATAGGTGAAATAATTACTTCAATTGCATAAAAACTTCTCGAGTTATGATAACTTGAAGATCACAATTTTGGACTATCCCGGAAACGCTGCATATAAAAGGCCACCACGTTATGACGTCACACTGTGTTATTTTATATGCATTAAATAAGAAATTTGTATTTTTATGTATTTTACGTTACTGCTAAAGAGTTTTTATAATTTTGTAACATTGGCAACTATAAATACAGGGAGCTTTTGATTTATCTGCCAGGATTGAAAAGGGTAGTAGTATTACATATGCCGATTTCGATAGTAAATGAAATTTGTGCCCCACGTGTTATTTTTTTTCTCTTAGGAAATAAAATCGCATCATGAAAAGATTAGTTTACTTTGTATGATCCATCCCTCTGTGTCGCAGTCTAGACGGCGTGGTCAATGCGCTCGGGTATGACCCGTGCCGAAAGGCTACGTCACGAGCTGCCAAACGCTTTCCGAACACGGTGATAACCGCGGTAAAGTCAAAGTTTACTCAAATGTTGGGCCGCCCTTTGTAAACGCCGCCGCTTCGCAGCGATGTCTGTCGCTTGATCTCCTGCCGCCCGCCCCCGCACGGGCGGCACGGCAACAGCGCTCGCGCCGCGAGAAAGAAGGAAGAAAGGATCCAAGGAAACGAAAACAGTGTTAACCGTGATTCGTCCGTGTGTTGACCTAATCATGCCTATACGCCGCAGTTTTACGAAATGTACAAATTTCTCGAAATGGTATGGTATGGTTTCTTGTCGCGAGTGTAAATGCGCACGCAGAATATCTGTACGAAATTCAGTACAGATAGACCTCGATCAGTTCCAGAAAGCGGTAGTGGACTTTTTCCGCAGACATTCCATGGCAAAAAAGTGGTAAAACATGTATGTAGACGTGGATAAATTAGTGACTAATTGTGATTTTGTGTAAATAATTTGAATGAGCTTTTAAACACGCCAAGTTTTTGTAGAACATGTTATGTGACTGCGTTATTTTTGAAAACTAACATCGTAACTAAGTGTTTTTATGATGTTTCCATAAACAAACACATACATTATTCGACGAGCTCGGTGGCGTAGCGGTCAATGACGCGGCTTCGACACCAACGCTCGTGGGGTTGATTCCCACATAGGACAAACATTTGTGTGCATGAACATGTCTGTTTGTCTTGGTCTGGGTATTTTCTATGTATCATAAGTATGTATTTACAAAAAAAAAACTGTATTTACGTATGTTTATCAGTTGTCTAGTACCCATAACACAAGCTTCGCTTACTTTGGGGCTAGATGGCGCTGTGTAATTTGTCTGACAATATTTATTATTTATTTATTATGATATTAATTTGACAGTTCAAAATCTGTGATAATAAGTGTGATGAAAAGTTCAATGACCTTGATAAGGACAATCATCTGCCCTCCTGTAAGTGTATGTTATTATTACCTATCAGTTTTACATTTGATTACATTTTTTTTACCTATCCTATTTTGATTACAACGCATTTTAAAGGAAATATGCAATTGGGACGACGCTACCTACGTACAGCTGTTATTGTTATTATCGACTTCATCTGATAGCGCGGAATGTATTAAGCACTATGAAACCAGTTCATTGACTACGTTATTTATTTTTTCAAAGCTTATTAATGATATTGGGACGCCATATTTCTTCACTAACGTAACAAGTAGGCTTAATACTATCTGCCATTAAATTCCTGGCTAATACAAAAAAAGCACCTTATATATATAGCCTATTATCTTGCGTGCTGGCAACATACTATACACATACATCCTATTAAAAAAAAAAAAGTTTTGGATTTTTCTTTTTTTGTATTTATTGCGTTTTTATGTATTTATTGCGTAATAATGTGCTCTTCATACTGCGAAAAAAATTGCCAACTTCTGAATTTAAGTTCAAATTTAGGTTTTGTTTAAATTTTCGCCCCGAGTTCCTTGTGCCTCGTGATAAGGGTGAATTGTTACTACAAATAAACTGAGAATACCAGATCTAAACGCCACACAAGTTGCTAGGGCTTTTACTTTATTTGAAACTGGGCACACAGCCGTGTGGTTTCCGGCAGACTAGAATAGAATCACTCCGTCTCTTCCCGTGGATGTCGTACAAGGCGACTAAGGGAAATACATTATAAAACATCGATCAGGCCTCCCCAACCCGTCTGGCCAGCATGGGGAGTGTAGGCCAAATCCTCCTTCTGTCTGGGACAGACAAGAGAGGGTCGTGCTCCTGTAGTGGAGACTAAAATGACCTGATGATGATGATGATGACACATACGAGTATCAAAATCTGTGGTACACCGGATTGTCAAGAGGTATCGGCAGACTGGACAGTATACGAGACTCGCAGGACAGGGACGTAAACCGAAAACTGTAGCCAGAGACGACCGGTTCGTCGTTACCAGCGTGCTCAGAAACCGGACCTTGACTTCTTCTGAGGTAAGAACGAAGCTCCAAGAAGTTCGAGGGGTTACAGTAAACACAAAAACTGTGAGAAGAATACTGAAATCGGATGAAATAAATTCACACTTGCCTGCCAGAGTCCCCCTTCTTGCCAGATACCATCGAGTAGCTCGAGTCAATTTCGCTCGAAATCACGAAAATTGGAATGACGAAGCCTGGAGTCAAGTTCTATTCACAGATGAGTCCAGATTTTTGCTGAAGCCAGGTGATGGAAGGATTAAAGTGTGGAGATGCCCCGCAGAGAGGAACGCCCAGTGCAACATCATTGGAAAAGAGGCATATTGGTGGAGGGTCAATTATGGTATGGGGGATTATTTGTTTGGGGGCACGTACGGAACTCCGCATCATAGAGAATGGGTCACTAACAACGACACAAATGTAACCGAGATTTTGGAAAAAATTGTAGTGCCATTTGCCTCTTTCATACGAGATGGATTAGTTCTTATGCAGGATAATGCTCGCGCACATACTGCGGCCGTAGTTGTTGAATATGTACCTTCTAGAGGTTGAAATCAATGGTATGGGGCGATTTTAAACAAAAATAAATATTTACGTTAAGTTTTTACAAAATAATATTATTTAAATTAAATTAGTATTAAATTAGGTAAGTATGTACTTGCTGAAAATACGAAATTCCATCAAAGAATTCCAGAAAAGACATAACTTCCATACTAATGACAAAATTAAAATTCTTCTGATGAGTGATTGCCAAAACAAAACAAAAAAGAAGTTTGATTTCACAATTTGACATTGACAACAAACAAAGAGAGAAAGGAATGCGATGAAAGTATTATCTTCACGTGTAGTGTTTTATTTAAATAATGTCTAGAAGAGCATTAACATATATAATTACATTAGTTTGTGTCGTAGTCTTAGCACTCGGCCATTCTCATTCTCACTCCCATAGTGATGAATCTCCTGGTTACAAATATTCCAAGAATGCCAATGAAAAGCATCAGACAAAGGAAGAAACGATAGCGGAAACAGATTATGATTTGTATGTAAGAGCACTAAGCTCAACAATCTTTATCAGCGTGGTTCCGTTCTTTATACTTTTCTTTATACCAATTGATGGCACAATAGAAAAGCAACCTCTGCTCAAAATATTGTTATCATTTGCTTCTGGTGGTCTCCTTGGTGATGCTTTCTTACACTTGATACCGCACGCTCTGGTGCCCAGTGACGGCAGCGGAGGCCACAGCCACAGTCATTCTCATGGAGCCTCGGGCGAACCACATGAGCCACACGACATCTCAGTTGGTCTAGGAGTTTTAGGAGGAATCATAACATTTCTAGTAGTAGAGAAGACTGTCCGCTTATTTAGTGGGGGCCATGGGCATTCACATGCAGCAGATAAGAAAAAAAATGATGATAAGTCGAAGAAAAAGAGCAAAGACAAAAAGGAAGACATAAAGATTGCTGGTTACTTAAATCTTGCTGCGGACTTTACTCACAATTTTACTGATGGATTAGCTATTGGTGCATCATACATCGCAGGCAATAATATTGGATACATTACAACTGTGACTATTTTGTTGCATGAAATTCCTCATGAAATTGGTGATTTTGCTATATTAGTACAGTCAGGATGTTCAAGAAGAAAAGCCATGATGTTACAATTATTGACAGCATTTGGTGCTATATCAGGAACAGTACTATCAATTTATCTTAAGGGTGCTAGTGAAGGTCTTGTGTCCTCACTGATTCTGCCATTTACAGCTGGTGGATTCATTTATATAGCAACTGTATCAGTCATTCCAGAGTTACTAGAGAGCTCAAACAAGCTATCACAGTCCATAAAAGAAATACTAGCTCTTTTAGCTGGTGTCTACATGATGGTACTCATTGCAAAATATGAGTAAATCATTAGTGTGTCTGAGACCTTAAAATATTGTTTAAGGTTTAATATAGTTTTATATTATAGATTGAGCATAGATCATAAACACATCACATGTCTAAGAATTAAAGACCTTTTTATAACCAGTTGTGTATCAGAACAACGCTTTAGACTTAATAACATAGATACCTACGATAAATAAAACTTAATTTTTGGAGATAATAAGTCACATTTTCTTAGTTAACATCTACAAGAAATGTGTTAGAAAAAACCTATAGTCTATAAATAAAATTGATAATAAAAGATCTTTGTTTAATCATAATTGGCTAGGCCAATGATATATTTTTGCATTTACTTTTGTTGTTTGGCAATAGAGTGAACAAACAAGTGTATGTTGTGATATTGTTTAAAGATAAAATGTTGCAATATAATGTTCATCAATTAATCATACCTATGTTTTTATACCTATTTCGTTGATATATATATATATATAATATATATGTTATGGTCAATGTAATAAAAATAAAACGTGTTTTGGTTAGATTTAAGTTAATATTTGGTTTGGTTATGTGTGTCCTGTCATCTGAAATAGGAGCTCTGCTTCACGGAGCTCCTAGATTATGAATGATGTGGTGTCAAGTAAGCTTAATAGGCTATTTTACCCACATTTTTTTCGGTTTGATATGTAGGGACGTCTCAATAATATAACCATAGGTGAAAGAATTACGTCGATAGCACAAAAATCTCTCGAGATATGTTAATTTGAAAATCACAATTTTAGACTTTCCGAAAACGCCCCATACAAAAGGCTATTGAGTTATGACGTCACAGGTTTGTATTTAGTGTGCATCAAATCAGAAATTTGTACGACAGGTATGTTAAATATTACGTTTATGTAATTAGTATCATAATAAATGTTATAGTATTTTTTATTGCTTTTCCAATGGAATTATTATTTTTTAATACTTTCATACTTTAAAATTTCCGCCAAACTTTGATCGACCCTAAAATAAATCGGACGGAAGATATTAGAATGAAAGTTTGCAGATCTCTATAGTTTTGTGTATTTTACGATATTGTTATTAATAATCGTCAATTTTATTACATTAGCCAGCCATTATAAATAATGACCAATTTATTACATTGACCGTAATATATATATATATATATATATATACACACAGTAGAGCGTCGATTATCCGAACTAATTGTTAGACAAGGGTGTTCGGATAACCGGTATTTTCGGATAATCGAACTACCTATAATGTATATTGATTCAGCCATACATGTTTACGTACAGCTAAATGAAAACCATATTTACATTACCATAATGACAAATAGGAATTAAAGAAAATAAGTACAATCTAGTAGATAGTAAAACATGTATGTCATCATCAGCCTGTATGTAACCACTGCCGGGCGGGCGTAATAGTTCGGATAAGCGGTCGTTCGGTTAAGCGACGTTCGAATAATCGACGCTCCTCTGTGTATATATATATATATATGTATATGTCGCAGCCAACTGGTTAAAATAGCCGTTCAATCAAACAGCTAGCCCTTTGACTGAACAACGCCATTCAATCACACGTCTAGCTTTTTAATTGAATATTTGTGTCGCTCAAAACGTTCTACACTACAGCTGATTCAAAAGCTGCCGTCTAATTGAATTAGTTCAGCGCTCACCACCGCGGCGCTAGGAGCGTTTTGTTTTCAATATGGCGTCAACTAGCCGGTGTTTGTGATTGTTTCAAGATAAGTACTTTTCGGAAAGAGAGTAGTAAATACATAAACTAGGGGCGCAGCCCCCATCCCGGGGGGCTCGGGGGGCGAAGCCCCCCGCCATATAAGATAAATATTGCCAACCCCGACTTTACGTAGACTTGCCGCCTTGCCGGATCGTTACTAGAGTGTTTTTTGTAAGCCCGGAGGCGCTGAGGGAGGGAGCGAGCATGAGTGCCTGCCCTTCGTTACGCAAAGGCGAAGGGGCTGCACTTCCCTCAGCGCCGGAGACGTCCCAGAACTCCGCTTGCTTATTAGGTAGATGTTGATGGTCCAATAAGCCGATGAGGTTCCGCCAAAGAAAAATGGTAAAAATTCGAATATTTAACTGTACTCGCGGGTACACAGTATAGAACATAGCGGAGAGCAGCGTGCGGTGTCCGCGGCTCACAAGACACAAAGTTAGACTGTTCGAGAATTCAAGAACGGTTATTAATAATTTTGATAATTCATCTACCCTCCAAATGTTCACCCGGCGCACCGCGCGCTACCTTACATTTTTTATATAATAAAAATATACAATGTACACGCATCGATAACAATTCCCACCCCTAGTGCTGCTCTAGCAGCACTCAGTACCAACTGGAATGCGTACGATGCGTGTGACCGATCTGGGTAATGTGCCTGATTGCGTCCTAACTTTAACCATGCGCACTCGTCCATCTCTCCCAGGTAGGACTTCTTCAACTAAACCTCGAGGCCAAGCATTTCTAAGGCTGTTCGGGTCTGCAATCAATACAAAATCACCTACTTGTAACGATCTATTGTCCGTAACCCATTTCTTTCTCGGCAACAACTCTGGCAGAACTTCCCGTACCCATCTGTGCCAAAACATATCGGCGAGACGCTGTGATATGCGCCACTGTTTACGAAGGTACATATCTGAGTTATCGAATACTCCAAGACGCGGCAGATTTGATGAAGATCCTATGAGAAAATGGTTAGGCGTTAGTGATTCGGTGCTGTTGCGTTCTACTGAGACGTGCACCAAAGGTCTGTTGTTCACCATATTCTCGACCTCGGCCAGTAGCGTGAGGAGTGTCTTCTCTTGAGGCGCGCGCTCCTTCAAAATGACTAAGTGATGTCTTCACACTGCGAATTAGTCTTTCCCAGGCTCCTCCCCAATGAGGGATTGCTGGCGGTATGAAAGTCATTTTTATTCCTCTATTCAGGGCTTCAGTTTTGAGAACTTCTTCATCCAGCTCCGCCACGGATTTTCTCAGCTCTGTGTCCGCTCCCCTCAGATTAGTCCCATTATCGACGGACGGACGGACGGATGGACGAGCTCGGTGGCGTAGCGGTCAATGACGTGGCTTCGACACCAATGCTCGTGGGTTCGATTCCCACATAGGACAAACATTTATGTGCATGAACATGTCTGTTTATCTTAGTTTGGGTGTTTTCTATGTATAATAAGTATGTATTTACAAAAAAAAATGTATTTACGTATGTTTATTAGTTGTCTAGTACCCATAACACAAGCTTCGCTTACTTTGGGGCTAGATGGCGCTGTGTAATATGTGTGATAATATTTATTTATTTATTTATTTATTATTATCTGAGAAAATTGCTGAGGCCATCCACGCCGTGCTGCTATACGTCGTAGTGCCATTATGAATGAGTCAGTAGAGAGCGACGAAACTAACTCCACGTGAACAGCTCTCACCGTCAAACAAGTGAACAAAACCCCATATCGTTTTTCACTTTTTTTCATTTTTATAAACAACGTCGGGTAGCAGACAAGCATACGGCCCGCCTGATGTGGAGCGGTTACCGTACCCATATCAACGCCCGCAACACAAAACATCGCTCGCGCGCCGCCACCCCCGCTGCTAACGCAGCATCTCCTTCCTTTCTTTCTGGTGACCTCACTCACTCGCAGGAACACAACAACCCTCAAGGGAATTGTTATTTGGCTGCGGTATTCTGTGAGGTGAAGGTACATTCCCCAGTCGGGTAGCTTACAATTACGCTCCCTACCTCTCTTTTCGCCAGAGCTTCGTTTGTCAGTCAGCAGGGTGCAGGTCCAGGTCCAAATTAGTAGGGATACAATTGTCAAAGTTTATTATGGTATCTACAATACAATTTCGTTGCAAAACGTCGCTTCCATTCCATTCCGCGAAGGAGACGCGTATGTCGCTGTTGTTTATACTACGTCGGATAGCAGACGGGCCGCCTGATGTGAAGGGTTACTCTTACTATTGCCATATTAAAGACCGCGACATGAAATATCGCTCACGCACTGGCAATATAGAAACTCCTTCCTTTCTGCTGACCTCACTCACTTGCAGGAACACAACAACCCTCAAGAGAATTGTTATTTGGCTGCGGTATTCTGCCAGGTGGAGGTACTTCCCCAGTCGGGCAGCTTATAATTATGCTGTACCCTACCTCTCTTTAAATTACAGATCGCCAATGTCGGCAAAGGCATCTAACGCACTAATGGACATATTTAATGTGCATTTACAAATCTAGATGGCACTATGATATATTAGTGCTATTACTTACTTTTACTGTTCATAAATATGAACAATTTATGTAACTAATAATCAAATATGAACTTAAGGACTTCAGGTTACCATGTAGTAAAAGTCATTATAGGAGAAAGATATTTTTATTTTAAGAATTACTTCTTCTTAGAAACACCCACAGTTCTGCCCCTCCTACCAGTTGTCTTGGTGTGTTGACCACGGACACGAAGGCCCCAGTAATGACGCATGCCCCTGTGAGCGTGAATCTTTTTTAGCCTTTCCAGATCCTCACGGAGTTTTGAGTCCAAATTAGAGGAGGTCAGTTGGCTGAACTTTCCGTCAACAATATCCTTTTGTCTGTTGAGAAACCAGTCTGGAATTTTATACTGTCTGGGGTTTGACATGATGGTAACAATCTTTTCTACCTGTAATCACAATAATAAAGTAGATAGTATCAACGTTAATTAAACAGTATTAATGCTCGCAACATGATATATCGATCGCGCTGCACCACCTCCTTTCTGGTAATACCACTCACTCATAGGAACACAACTCTCAAGGGAATTTTTCTTTGGCTGTGCTATTATGTCAGGTGCAGGTACATCCCAACTCGGGCAGCTTACAAATTTACAGTTTATAAGGGTATTTTTGTATCAGAACCTATTTCACTAGTCGGCAAAATGCACCATGTGCAGGTTTTGGATCTATAGATCATGGTCATTTTGATAAAGAGTCAGAAATCATGGATAATTTTGTGTAGTAGTGTTCCATTGTGTTCATTCAATTTGTGAAACATGGTGACGACATGCTATATAATTGATTGTTTTACACATAGCATAATAATCTTGATAAATGTAATCTAACAAGTAATACATTTGAAATTGATGATGCCTAACTTTGTTTATTTTAACTAATGCACTACAAATTTCTTGCGCTCAGTATAATTGTTTCCTTCTAGGAGTTGAATTGTATGATAAGTAAAAGATGTATACAAAGTTAACAAAATTTTTTTATATGAAAATAATATTTATAAAATAAACTAGTTATCAAAAGTTTTGTTGACAGTCTTTGTCTAATACAGTGAACAAATGTTTCACTCACAGGATTCACTGTTGTATGCAACCTGAAGTATGAAGAAAAAAACATGATACATAAACAAACATAAATAAATACCTCTTCCTCGGTGCATTCGCCAGCACGTTTGTCCAAATCAATGTCAGCCTTTTTCAACACAATATTTGAATATCTCCGACCAACTCCTTTGATAGCAGTCATGGCAAACATAACTTTACGTTTACCATCAATATTCGTATTCATAATACGAAGAATGTGTTGAAACTTATCAGGGATAACAAGCGACTGAAATAAAAAGATATTACATTACTGAAAAATATGTACACCATATTAAATGTATACTATTACACAACAAATTTTAAATACGGCAATAATAATTTTACTGTGGGATTACTGTGAAATTAAAAGATTTATACCATTTTGAGAAATGTTGCGGTTATATAGTCAAGCAAGACGTAAGCCGGCCAGACGTAAAAGAGAAAAAAAAATTGACAACTACAAATCAAATAATCAAGACAGTATGTCATTGAATGACTTAACAGTGTTCTTCTTCGTTTCATTGCTGGCAACAGCTCATCAGTCAACGATAGTTCTTGGTAATCTATTTTAAAGTTTTAATTTTCTACTTTTATATATTTTCATCATGTTATTCCCGGCTTCTCGGCTTTAGGAACATGCCAAAAATATCGTTTTAACAGTTGATCAATTACTCGTAATAGCTCAACATCAAAACCGACTGTTAAACCATCCGGTTTAATAGTCAGATTTGATGTTGGAAAGGCTCTTGCAAATTTCTTTTCTAAATATTTTGCACAAACATCGAAACAAATATGCGTGGCTATATTAAAATAAGTTACTTCTAAAGTTGGTATTCTTTCGTAAATAAAAAATAGAATTGCCAATTCTGATTGATGAACCGGAATCAGAATTAGAATTTGATTTTAAACTTCCCAACACTAAGAGGTTAATAAACCTATTAGATAAATTAAAATTTGTTAAAACTTATTTACAAAATGGCAATTTTTTTTTTATACTACGACGGGTGGCAGACAAGCATACGGCCCGCCTGATGTGAAGCGGTTACCGTAGCCATATTAACGCTCGCAACATAAAATATTGCTCGCGCGCCGCCATCCCCGCTGCCAACGCAGCATCTCCTTCCTTTCTTTCTGGTGACCTCACTCACTCGCAGGAACACAACAACCCTCAAGGGAATTGTTATTTGGCTGCGGTATTCTGTGAGGTGGAGGTACATTCTCCAGTCGGGTAGCTTACAATTACGCTCCCTACCTCTCTTTTCGCCAGAGCTTCGTTTGTCAGTTAGCAGGGTGCACCACGTGCAGGTGAAGTTGGCTTTGGTTCAAAGATCTTGATGAACCACTTACACCCCTAAAATGTTTGTAGGCAATGCACTAAATGTACGTTAAATTGCCTACAACGATAGAGTTTTATCGCTAAAGTATGATAAATGTCGTAAAAATCATGGATGTAATGTTATTATTTTACCTAAATATAGAGGATCTTTCTCCGCGCTAAATCCGTCCTTGTCTCGCTAAAACAGCAAACCCTATGTTTGCTATTTGGCTAATAAACCTTACTACCGGCCGCCCGCCTATTTTTTTTATACTACTAATGTGGCAAACAAGCGTGCGGCCCATCTAACGGTAAACGTTTAGCGTAGTTAATTGTTTAATATCTGTACTTAAAGTAATTAATATTAAGTAACTATTATTAGTAATAGTAACTCCATTTCTACCCATTGTGCCAATGAAACATCCACCAGATTTTAAGTTACACTTCAACCAAACAATAATGAAAACTACGGCATCGAATTTCATGTAGGTTTTGAGGGATGTGAATATAAACATACAGACAGACAGACCAAACTTTTAAAACAATTGTTTTGGCTTTTTATTGCATAGACATTACTTATTCACATTATTTTTATTCCATGATATCTTCTAAGTACCTACAAAGGGTCGACCGAGACAGGTTTTTCGTTCTCGGCCGAGAATAAAATAAAATGTCGGCCGAGACCGAGAGCCGAGACCGAGAATAGAGAAATCGTGAAAAAAATCATGAAATTGTGCAAATTTTGTAAAAATATAATTTATTTGTGAGTGTAATTTAATTAATCAGTTTTAATAATCAAAATTGAACAATATGATGTTGTAACATAAAAAAAAAACAATTTTTCGGCGTTTTCACCCGCCTCTCGTTGTATAATTGACCAGCTATGCTAAAGAGCTGTTCACTTGCTACACAAGTAGGCGGCGCTGATAAAAACTTTTGTGCTGCGGGTCTATTTTTGGCGATGAATACCAGTACTCAAAAATATTTGCATTTCTTTGCAGTCTTGGCTCTTTAAGATAAGATATATATATATATAGCTTTCTTAAAGAGCCAACATTTTACGATGCGTAAAATTCACGCAGTCCATCCCAGTCTGCTGACTTATAGTGCCACATACGACGCCATCCGGTATACCGGGGTGGGTCAGGGCTTGCACATGGCACTTGGGTCCGGATGAGGCAGTGGTCCGACGAGCCAAGAGGCGCATCCACCGAGACTGTATACCCATCCGGATGTGTGGTCAGCAGAAGGTCCAGTAGAGAGCTAGTATGGTCCTCTATATCTGGTATTCTCGTTGGAGAATGCACCAGCTGTGAGAGACCATAGGCCAGAGCAAAATCATGAACAGACCTCCCCGCGAAGTCAGTGGACCGAGAGCTGAGCCACTCGGCATGGTGGGCATTGAAGTCTCCCAAAATCACTAACTCCGCGGAGGGGTACTTCTCAATGACTTTGTCAGTCGCCAATTGCAGGTGCTCGATCAACCGAGTTGTGTCTGCATCACCGCTATGAGACCTGTAAAGGCACCCGTAGATACGGGTGCGGCCGCCCTGATCCACGCGTACCCACAACACTGACAGGTCCCTGTCTTCAAGGCCGTGAAGACGTCGACAGCAAATATCGTCCCGGACGTACATACATACCCCGGCTCGACGTACAAAAGAATGTTCAAGTTTGTACCCGGGGTATAATAAGTAAGAAGTATCGGCCGGGCAAGATATTTGCGTCTCCGTTAAAAAAAGGAGGGTCGGCTTTGCAGTTTCGAGGTGCTGGTGAACTGCATTTATGTTTGTGTGAAGTCCTCTGACGTTACAAAAGTCCACGTCGAATGTGGATGAGGACGCCGCTGAAGAAACCTCCTTTTTTTTGCTCCTGGCCATTAAAAGGGGGTAAGAGGATTATGAGAGAAGTTGTTTCACTGACGGCGCGAGGGACAAGAAAAGCGCGGTATCTACCCCCGCAGCACAGTGCAGGTAGTGCGGTTTGCTAGCGCGGCGGGCGGAAGGGCCCCCGGTCCCCCCCTGCTGCAGCAGCCGGGTCCACTCCGGTCTTCTCCTCCGGCACGACTACTACAACAGGGACTTTTCACAAGTTGGCGGTTCAGCCTCCCGGGGCGGAGATTAGGTGATCCCCGGGTTCGGGAACCCTACTAACCTGCGGGCGGCCAGCGGACAGCCGTTTCACCGGGTCTCCCTGACCGCCGCGCCAACACGCCGCGCCTACACCGCTAGCGGCGGTTCGACAGCCGCTGGTCCCTCTGCCGTCAGCATAACAACTCCTCTAAAACAGCCCTGGTGACCTAGCTAACTCGCAGGAACACGGCATAGCCATTATGGCTGCGGTTTTTTGCCAGGTGGAGGTACTTCCACAGTCGGATGCTGGCCAAGCCTGGAGCGAAAGACCACACTATGCCCCTCCCCCATCTGACAAGTAAAAGAGAAGCACAGTGTGATCCTTCACTGCGTCCTACCTCTCTTTCGCCATCGCCTCGTTAGCTGGTCGGCAGGATGCACCACATGCAGGTGAGGTTGGCTTTAGCTCGAAAGATGTTGATGAGCTGCTTACACCCCAAAACACTATATAGCACTATTTCGATCACAGAACTTGAGTTTTCGTCACTGGTCATTGGCTCATCGTCCAACTCTATAGAATCATGAGCTGCCCATAAGTTGGATTTATCTATTGGAGTTGAAGCCCTGTATGATGAGCTAGCTGACGAAGCACATGTCGTCACACGAGAATTTGATCCCACATTTCCATTGAAAGTTTCCGCCGCCACCCGCCGTCCGACCAACCAATCACAGTCGACATATCGCTCTCTGACGCTACGCACGCACTGACTGCTGACACAAACAAAGCGACGAAACTGTCTCGGTTGTGGCCGAGAATCTTGGAAATTTTTAGCCGAGAACCGAGACAGAATTTTCGGTTGGATTTGTATCCGAAATGCCGAGACCGAGACCGAGATCTCGGTCGAGCCTTCTACAAACATTAGCATTAGTTACAATTTTATTACAGATTTTTGTCATACATTTTTTCATACCTAAAATGCGCAGTGAAACACGGCTGCTGCTATAACATCGATTTCATGGATATGTATTATAGGTACACACCTACATATTGTACTTACTATAAATAATCGAGGAAAAATACATCTACAAATAAATTAAATTATACCCACGCATTATATTAGCAGCCCGCTCCAGCTTCGAACGGATGGAAGAACAAAACATATACCTAATTATTTTCGGCAGGCATAGATTAATATCTGTACAGTCTAATCAATTTGAAAGTTTAATAAAGACAATCCTATCGTGCAACGACTTTATTTTCTTTTGGTTGATGTCCGTTTTGTTCTGTGTTGTTTCTATGAGAAAAGAAAAGCGGTATTTTTTCCATTTTCCTGGCAATTTTTATGTTTTTTCTCGCCATAAAAAATATTTGCCTCTAAGAAAATATGAAAACATAAATATTTCATTGTGAAGAAGGTCATCGAATAGCTGAACTCATGACTAATCAATGCCTTTGTCAAAAACAAACAAATCGATTATGAGAATAATCGGTAATGTCAATGTCTAGAACCACAACAAATTTAACAAAATGAACCGCGCAATAATACGCGAAACATTAATATGACAGGCCTATATAGAATCTGTCTCACATATTCTCTATGTTTGCTACGCCAGACGTTTCTATAGCGAAGACACATGCTAGTGTTTTTTCCGAAACACTTTGTAAAACAGAAACAAAGAGGCGTGACTATACCTTATAAGGTAGGTATTGTGCAAAATATTTATAGAAAGCTGTTCGGGGACACTCAGATTAACTCTGGACAACCTCGACAAGAGTATGGCAACTATGGCCGGGCAATACTGTCTCCGTCAAAGATATTCAATATCTTTGGTCTCCGTCATAGACATAAAGTCTATATGACATTGACAGTTGTAATTTCATTTGAATTTACTGTTACTGGTAACATTGCATTTTTGTGAATGTTCTTTCTTCGTGAGCCGGCTCTTTTAGTTTTTCGGTTCTCAAATTGTAATAATAAAAATCCCGGATTCGATTAGTAACTTACAACCACAATGCATACAGAAACGACGTTGACGCTTATACAAATATTAGAGAAGACTATTTCACCAGGTATGTATTAATATTCTTTAATTTTAGAGCATGGCGTTTCTTCTTGTTGTCAACCAACTTATCATACTATGACATTTACAACAAATTTCAGGATCACTGTTATCTTCAGTTTAAACATAATTTGTAAAGATATTTTCAAAAATTTTGTTGTAGTTAATGCCCCGAATGATATAGCCAGTCTTTGTGCGAAACAACTAGCTGACATGACAATTTGTCTTGTAAGGAAATTTCTAGTTGTTATCATTCGAATTTAAAAGTATCGTTTTTAATCTTGCCCTGTTAAATTTTTATTATACAGATGATTAGTGAAATAGCAGTATTTATCTGTCAAAACCATAACGGCTGTTCAACAAATATTCTTAACATAACATTCCCTTTTAATTTTAAGGTTATGCTGTTGAATGGAAAAATAATTGTACAAATGTGTCAGCTTTAGAGTAGAACTCGTTTTTAAAAAGTTGTTTCTCATTATTTTAATTGTCATTATTTTTACAGATCGAAATGAGTTGGAAGCAGCAGAAAAATACCTGGACCAGGCTGCAGCCACCAACTTTACCACCTTTATCAAAATGTTGTCAGATGTCTTGGTGCAGGGGGGGAACAGCCAGGTGGCTAGAATGGCTGCGGGGCTGCAGTTGAAGAACCATCTCACATCTAAAGATGCAAACATGAAACAACAATACCAACAAAGATGGCTCGCTCTTCCTGAGGACATTCGGTTATATATAAAAAAAAATGTACAGTATAAAAATATATTACAATATATTCACAAAAATGAGTGCTGTGAGATTGTCACAAATAGCATTACACATGCTCAATTTATATTTTTTGTTTCTAGATATTGACAGCTATAGGAACTGAAAATAGTAGGCCAAGTTCTGCAGCCCAGTGTGTAGCTTACGTAGCAGTTGCTGAATTATCCGTGGGACAATGGAATGACCTTATCCCTATGTTAGTAGAAAATGTTGTCAATGCTCAATCTACAGAATTAAAGAAAGAAGCAACACTAGAAGCTATTGGTTAGTATAATATTTCACCACTTTGTTGTCCACCACTGTTTTTTTCACCCTGAATTCATAAACAGTTGAACTTTTTTTGATTTATACTATAATTCAAAATACATTATAATTTTAAAACTAGCAATGTAATAACAAATATGTATAAGTACTTGAGATAAACTTCAAACTTCACTATGGCCTGGGTAAAGTTTGGTTGGTGGGGTTGGTTTTTTATTTATTTATTTATTTAAACTTTATTTACCACAATTTAAGGGTACATAGGCGGTCTTAATGCTAAAAGCATTCTCTACCAGACAACCTTTGGGAGTGCAGATATACACGAATGCGGCATAAAAAATAAATTAACAACAATATAGTACAGTACAACAGAAAATATACATACATACACATTACATAAATACAAAATATATGATACATATAACATAATATAAACATACATATACATAATGAATAGGAGGATGATTCATAGTTTTGGCAAATTGTCCAAGAGGTGAGCATGAACTTTATGAACTTTATGAACACGCCTGAAGACAGATCTTTCCAATCAGATAACTCTCGACCCAGACGCACTGCTTGCTGGCGACCACATAGGTATGAGGAGAACCAATCCAACGTGATTGATGAGAAGTTCAGGTATTTCAGGATGGCAAGTAGAATGTCATGGTCAACCATATTAAATGCGTTAGAAAAATCAATAAGAACGACTATGGTGACCATTTTCTCCTCCATACCCAACCTAATATCTTCTGTAACTTTGAGAAGAGCAGTAGTAGTGCTGTGCCCTGAGCGAAAGCCAGACTGATGAGGGGAGAGCAGAGAGTTAGAATAGACAAAGGAAGATACTTGTTTGTGAGCAGCTGCTTCTAAGATTTTCGAAAGGAAGGGCAAAATTGAGATAGGTCTGTAATTTTTTAGCAGGATAGGAGTGGGGATTTTAGGAACAGGAATAACAAAAGCTTTTAGCCACAAAAGAGGAAAATCACCTTCTAAAAATGAGAAATTAACGATATGAGCAATGATAGGTAGAATTAAGTCTAAAATGCAAACAATCATATCCCTACTCACATCGTCGCAGCCAACTGCCTTTGACTTGATTGACATGACTATTTTACGTATTTCATCCATTGATACTGGAGAAAAAGCAAAAGACTCGGTGTCAGGATGAGCCATGGAAGATATTTTGGAAATAGTAGCAGATTTAAGTAATGGGTCAAAAGAAGGAGAAGATACGAAGTAATTATTGAAGTCGTTAGGAGATTTTTTAATACAAAGTCAGGTGGCAGACAAGCATATGACCGACCTGCCTAATGTGAAGTGAAGTTACTATATATACACTCGCAACATATGTTGTTCGTGCCACCCCTGCTGACAATGCATCAACTCATTTCTGTCTTTCTGATGACTTTTGGTATTATCTATTATAGGTGATATAGCCAAGACTGAAATAACAGATACTTCCAACACTACATTAAAAGATTAAAAAAAAAAGAAAAAGAAATCTTTATTGCATACAATCTGATGTACTAAAAATGACCTTAATATTAATGCATTATTTGCCAGTTTACCTTTAATTCTTTGGTGAAAACTGACAAATAGTTTAAGGATTGGAAAGAAAGGAGAAAGAAAAAGATTGAATTTTATAGTAATGAATTTCAAAATCTTATATATAATAATATCCAAACAAGAATACATAACATATGTAAAAATAGGCCCATGACATCCAAGTTTAGGCCGAAAAACCGCTTAACCCAAGTTTTTAATTAAAATCTACAATCATCTGCTAGATTGCTAGTTAGTATAGAATGTGAAAAGGGTTTTGAGCCGTGTATACGTCATAGTCAATAAAATGTATGCAGGAATTTTTACACTTAATACTACAGAATGTATGTATTTGCCAGAAACAGCTAATATCATTTTAATCCTAATGAAATTTCTAAGTAGTGTTGACTAGCACTTAGGTTCTTTAATTCCTAATTATAACTGGGCCTAATTTGGCTGACCTCACTGGACCCCGACTAAAATGAGTCCTGAGTTCTGAATCTTCAATTCTTTCATAGAGTCCTAATGCAAAAAGACTACTCATAGAACTGAAACTATTGAAAAATTTCCCTTCGGACTCCTGTCTCCCCTGGCAGTCCCCCTCTGGGAGACATCAGGAATTCTACGGTACTGGTGTCTCCCCAAGGCTGGGGAGACATCCGAACTTGAATTATATTTTTAGTACTCGTATATCCCCTGTAACTTGCCACTTGCACCTTACTTGTAACCTGTCAAGCCAAACATTCCAGATACAATGGATTTTTAAATTTCATACGCTTTGAGAGTATTATACATGTTAGTAGTTATTATTATTTCTCATGTTACTATGTTAAAAGCTACGAAAATAAAACACTTATTTTATCCCTATTTTTTATTGAATAATTTGTAAGGGGGATATAAGTTATATTTATATTGAATATATACAGGATGGTGATTTATTCACCTGCAATATTTAAGGAACTGTATCTATAAGTGATATACTACTCAAAAAAAACAGAAAAGTTTTTTCGAATTGTCCTATTTTTTCAAAGGATAGTTAACATTCAGCGCCCGGCGCACGAGACGAGCGCGCCCCCGCGCCCCTTCGCGCCGCCGCGTTAGGGGCGTTAGGGGGACAATGAGTTTGGTAACAATGCGTATCAATGATAATTACATTACTTAATTCATTTTTTCAAGATATAATAAATAAATAAATAAATATTCCTGGACAATTTACACAGCGCTATCTAGTCCCAAATTAAGCGAAAAGCTTGTACTATGGGTACTAGACAACTGGTATAATACTTAAATACATTTTTTTTGTAAATATATACATATAATACAAAGAAAACGCCCAGACCAAGACAAACAGACATGTTCATGCACACAAATGTTTGACTTGTGCGGGGATCGAACCCGCGACCTCGGAGTCAAAGTGGCCATTGCTAACCATTCGACCACCGAGCTCGTCTATAAATAATAATGCTATCACTGTTTTTTTTACTTATAATACGACTAGCCCTACGTTACCCTCAAATATTGCAGGTGACTAAATCGCCACCCTGTATATTATTTGCCTATTGGCTATAATCAACTAGGTTTAGGCATTAGGATTTAAGCATCATGTTAAAGTTTGCATTGCATGCCCTTCATCATCATCATGCCTACTGTTGGTTTGTTGAGATATTCTATGTTATGCTGAACTAGTAAAAGCATAGCATTGTCTTTGGTGAGAACATCAGTTACCAAAGAAAAATTGTATTAAACTTCTTTTGGTAACAATCAATGCGACAGAAGCTTTCTGTTCTTATTTCTGTTGTGTTGCATTGACATAATTTGCTTACTCCTGTCTCCTCATGTGGATACACCATAAACTTCGGTAGTATATTAACTTTATGGGATACACTGCCTGAACCAAACTTCAAATTTTATTCCATTCAGATGTTTTGATACAATTATTTCATACAAAAATCATCCTAAAGAAGAAGCAATCTTTCTACACTCTTACCTGTTCACATTATGTTTATAAGACTAATTATGTATTATGATTTTGAATCTAGGGTACACTAAAACACTGACTACACATGTTATTATTTAAAAAAGATATATTGAGACATTCTTTGTTTCTATTGGCATTATGACCCTGACAGATTGATATAATGTAAATATTTTTTATTATTCTGATAAGACAAGAACAATAGAAAAATATAAGTATTATAATTGACTTTGTAGAGCAATGTAAAAAATAACCTTAAGATGCATAATAATCTTATAATATTATTATTATATTATTTTTATATAGGGAATATGTCATGCTGCAATTATTATTATAATATTTGCAGCATGACATATTCCCAAATTGATGCATTTACTTTTGGTTCAACTTGCAAAATGACACATCAAAACACATAATATTCGTTTCGCTGCACTTTTTCCAAAATTAGCCACTTGATTGAACCATTGTATGTTTCTTAATATATGATCTTACTCCAACCTGTCCCCAATATCCCAAAACGTTAGCAGCCTTTATAGACTGTTGCAGGCTCCTGTGAGTGATGCCGGTGATTGAAGAAGTGCCAGTTAATCTGCCATGCTTCTGCACTCTGTACGCATGTGTTTGTTTAGAGGTTACAGCGGCTGGTTATGATACCTATGACCTTGCGAATTTAGTCCCTTGTGAGCATGATGCAGTTAAAAAAAAGGAAAATATAAAAAAGAAAAAAGCTTTGGTAGTTCCGGCTCTGCGTTGATGCATCAGGCACATGAAATACGCCTTCCTCTTTTAATATTAGTGTAGACATTCAGTGGCTGAAAATAGCATCATGGTTGTATATCATATTATGTCTATTTTCAGGATACATTTGCCAGGAAATTGACGCTGAAGTTTTGACAGAGCAAAGCAATCCAATCCTTACCGCCATCATCCATGGCATGAGGTCAACAGAGCCCAGCAACCATGTGCGCCTCGCTGCCACGCAAGCCTTGTTAAATTCTCTTGAATTTACAAAAGCAAATTTTGATAAAGAGAATGAAAGAAACTTCATTATGGAGGTGGTGTGTGAAGCTACACAATCTAGTGACATGAGAATAAGTGTAGCAGCACTTCAATGTTTAGTAAGTTTTTATAAGTTTATTATTATATTACTTGCAGTTTGCAATCACAGAATAATATACTCTACAGAAAATCCACTTCCGACACAATTGGAATAAAATATCAACCATCGATACGCGCTTATACGGTCCAAAATAATTCTGCAGCTGTACTCGTACCTAAGTCTTTCAGCGGCAGGGACAATCGAAAGTAACCCCTATATCTAACGCGTTACGAGCGACCGCCGCTGCTTTTACAAAATGCTTTATCACGGCCTTGACGTAACCCGGCTGCGTGTCGCTCATAGCGTTGAACCACGTTGAACATGAAGCGGCCGAGCCGCCTAGATAGGTAAATACAACCGCGTAAATACATACGCTTGTTTATTAATGATCAATAAAATACATAGACTTAAAACACCAAAAAATTTTGTAGGTTTATGTATGTGTATGTTCATTACTCTGCTGTACTTACTTATGTTACTATATCATACTCTGTGATTATTAAGTACATAGGTAGGTACTTAATAACAATAATGTTAGGTAATGTTGACACTGATAGAATGTATAATTTTAGTGTAAGTTTTGAGTGCGTCAGAATGGCCGGTCACTAAACGTGTATATCATTGAACGTATTCCTAAACATTGCTGCCTTATTGTTTCTCTTTGGTTCTCATTAAAAAAGTATTGCTTCCAACGTAAATTCGAAGAAATAAAACATTTTTGGGTGACCGGCGGTTCTGACGTCAGAATGGCCGGTCACCTAGCCGTAGTTTCTTTGTTACGTGGAATTAAGAAAATCTTCGTAGACTAATCATTGCTGCCCTTTTGTTTCCGTCACACGTAATGTACGACAGTTTTAATTTATCGCCATAAACAGAAAAAATAAATATTACGCCTCAAGTTCCTGACAAAATTTCAAGAGCCATAACGGTTTTTTGATGTGTTTTTTAATGTAGCGTTAATTTTTGTTTCATACAGGTACAAAATTCGATACATTCACGTGTTTCCGAGATGGACGGTCTTGACATATGCAAATGAAGGTATCGAATTTTGTACCTGTATGAAACAAAAATTAACGCAACAATAAAAAAAACAGCAATGTTTAAATAAAGCGTTATTGCTCTTGAAATTTTGTCAGGAACTTGAGGCGTAATATTTTTTTTTCGGTTTATGGCGATAACTTCAAACTGTCGTACATTACGTGTTACGGAAACAAACGGGCAGCAATGATTAGTCTACGAAGATTTTCTTAATTCCACGTAACAAAGAAACTACGGCTAGGTGACCGGCCATTCTGACGTCAGAACCGCCGGTCACCCAAAAATGTTTTATTTCTTCGAATTTACGATGGAAGCAATTCTTTCTTAATGGGAACCAAAGAGAAACAATAAGGCAGCAATGTTTAGGCATACGTTCAATGATATACACGTTTAGTGACCGGCCATTCTGACGCACTCTAAGTTTTAACAGGAATCATGACTGTACGTACTTACAGATCAGGTTTACTATTCACATTGTCCCAATAATAGCTCGGATGTATCTTTAACACGGAAAGTATTTGTAATATAGGTGTAGGTATGTATTTTAAGCGCTAAACAAAATAACCGAACATTAATACCTACATATTTAGTAGGCATGGTGGTCAGCAGAACTTATGCTCCGTAGCGTACATTTTTTAACAGGAGCGAGTGATCGCCCGTGGCACTCGCATACTGCTTAGGTAGAACCCAGCGTCAAAATTATCGGATTTCACACTCGCTTCATCATCATCAGGTCATTTTATTCTCCACTACAGGAGCACGACCCTCTCTCGTCCGTCCCAGATAGAAGGAGGATTTGGCCTACACTCCCCACGCTGGCCAGACGGGTTGGGGAGGCCTGATCGTTGTTTTATAATGTATTTCCCTTAGTCGCCTTGTACGACATCCACGAGAAGACACGGAGTGATCCTATTCTAGTCTGCCGGAAACCACACTCGCTTCATGCTGCTCGTTTATTATTCGGCAGTTTGTGAAAGGTTAAATCCTTATCTTTAAAATTTGTGTTGAGTTGTGCATCCGAATGCAGAACAGTAACGCTTTTGTTTAACCATCTTGGTCGCGTCGCATACCGCATGCATAAGAGAGCGCGGCGCGCGTGACACTCGACTAAATTGTCCTCCCGGGCGCGTCGGGCGTTTAGGCAGGCCTGTGTCACTCCGCCATTCGGCCGAGTTATTTACCTACAAGCCCGACGCTGCCGGCAGCACAATTTAGTCGAGTGTCACTCACGCGCGCTCTCGCACGCGCTATGCGACGCGACCAAGATGGTTAAACAAAAGCGTTACTGTTCTGCATTCGGATGCACGAACACAAATTTTAAAGATAATGATTTATGGTTATACCTAAGCAGTGTGTGAGTGCCACGGGCGATCACTCGCACCTGTTAAAAATGTACGCTAATTGATCTATCGGCGCGTGAGTTCTGCTGACATTATGACTTTACTAGATTAGAGACTTAAAATACATACCTACACCAATGTTACAAATACTTTCCGTGTTAAAGATACATCCGAGCTATTATTGGGACAACGTGAATAGTAAACCTGATCTGTAAGTACGTACAGTCATGATTCCTGTTAAAACTTACACTAAAATTATACATTCTATCAGTGTCAACATTACCTAACATTATTGTTACTAAGTACCTACCTATGTACTTAATAATCACAGAGTATGATATAGTAACATAAGTAAGTACAACAAAGTAATAAACGTACACATACGTAAACCTACTACAATTTTTGGTAGTTTAAGTATATGTATTTTATTGAACATTAATAAACAAGCGTATGTATTTATACCTATCTACGCGGCTCGGTCGCGAGCGTTTTGGTTCAACCCTATGAGCGACACGCTGCCAAGTGACGTCCAGGCCGAGACAAACCATTTTGTAAAAGCAGCGGCTGTCGCTCGTAAGGCGTTAGATATAGGGGTTACTTTCGATTGTCCCTGCCGCTGAAAGACTCAGGTACGAGTACAGCTGCAGAATTATTATGGACCGTATTAGCGCGAATCGAAGGTTGATATTTTAATTGTGATTTTTCCAATTGTGTCGGAAGTGAATATTCTGTTAGAGTATATTATTCTGTGGTTTAGGTAAATAACTCGGCCGAATGGCGGAGTGACACAGGCCTGACTTTGCATTTATCCTTAATTTGCACGGAATCTGAGCGGGCTTTATGTGTAGAATATAAAGACACTTCTGATTTTGTTTTCATTAAGTGAAATAGTTTAATTAAAATTTAATAAAATGCATACTTATAGGAAGAAGTGTAATTCTTCCTATAAGTATGCATTTTATTGAAAAAAGCATACCAAGTTAGAAGCCGGATAGTTGGTATTTTTCGCCGACTAGCTGGAACATCTCTAGTCCGCAGTTGCAAAAATGTCTTTAAATTTCATGTATAACATTGTAATAAAATTGTTTTACCAGGTCAAAATTTTGTCATTATATTATCAACATATGGAGCCTTACATGGGACAAGCTCTATTCCCCATCACCCTTGAGGCTATGAAATCTGATGTTGATGAAATATCTCTACAAGGTATCGAGTTTTGGTCAAATGTAAGTGATGAAGAAATTGACCTAGCGATTGAGGAAGCAGAAGCTGGAGAAGCAGGTAAACATCATATTGATCAAAGTTTTAAGTAACCTATATCATTGTTAAATACATAATATTGTGATTCTGACAGATTCCGCTCTTCGGTATCAGGTTTGTACCTGTCAATAGAAAATGTCTATAAATATTAACAGCTACAATATGGCAGTTACCTTGTCAAGGGACGCTATGACTAATAATAATAATAATCTAGTGAGTGACAAGCCACCGCCTGCCGCAAATAACTAGCAATAAAAGCAGTTATGGCAGGCGTCCGTCCCTCTTCTGTATTAGCCCGGTATTAATAACAACCCAGATCTCATCTCCATAGCCCATTTATTTTCTGTCACACTTCGCAGTAGTCTCAACGCCTGCCGAGAACGCTGGTCATGGGTATATCGTTCCATTGACATACCCTGGAGCGGGTCACGGCGTACAACATACGCGTTTCATCCATATCCCCGCGCACGCCTTTCAAATGACCGGGCTTGACCAGTGAATTAAGAGAGATACAAATAATAATAATTAACATTAAATACAAAATAACATTCTCAAGGGGCATCTACGCGTCCATATACCCGCTCACGCCTATCTATTCAAGCTCGGTCATCAACCGAGCTTGAACCGTGATTAAAAAGAGATAATAATAATAATCTGTCTCTATTTTCCAATAGCCCAGTATTTAGTCCACCGAGATCATCCTCATAGCTCATTTATTTTCTAACAAACATTAGCAATAATTCTAATGCCTACCGAGACCTGTTCATGGGTATATTGTTCCATTGATATATCCTGGAACGGGTTCACAGCGGGTATACAACATTTCATTAACATTCTCAAGGGGCCTCTACGCATTGGATCCATATCCCCGCGCACACCTATCAAATGACCGGGCCTGACCCGGGATAAAAAGGGTTACATAATAATGAAATAAGTAATAGTAATGGTGGGGCCACACTAGCGGCTAACGTCAATGCCCATTAGCGCGATAATTTTTAACGCGTTAATATGGGTGGTTACACTAGAACGTAAATGCTCATTGGCGATAAAGCGGCGTTAAAAAGATGGGCGCTGACAGAGCTCTGTATTTCACGAGTTTCCTTCTTCTTTTTCATTTCTTCAATAGTTCAATATTCAATTCAATAGTTAATAGTGATGCTTGGCGACGATTCTTAAAACTTTTGAGTTTCGGATCCCACAAACATGGTTCTGTTTGCAGAATCTCAAGAAAAGCAATTATTTTCTCGTTACTCCACTCCATAGCCATAGTACGTACTTCAAAACAAAAACATACGATTTAAAGGCAATCACGTCGTACAAACATGTGCTATCCCGTCGCTCTCTCGACGCACACTGACAATACGTAGTGTGGCCGCTTCATCGCATTAATTCTCGCGTTAATCTCTTTGATGTACCGCCACTTGAGCTATCGCCTAACGCCAAACGACAATGTTAATGCCGTTGTCAAATTATCGCGTTAAGTTGTGGCTACACCTACGGTTAACGTCCATTGTGGCGATAATTAATGGCATTTCTCGTTAGTGTGGCCCCAACATAGCAGCTACAGCTCCCTACACTAAGCATCTCGACGACGACGAGCTCGGTGGCGTAGCGGTCAATGACGCGACTTCGATATCAGCGCTCGTGGGTTCGATTCCCACATAGGACAAACATTTGTGTGCATGAACATGTCTGTTTGTCTTAGTCTGGGTGTTTTCTATGTATAATAAGTATGTATTTACAAAAAAAAAATGTATTTACGTATGTTTATCAGTTGTCTAGTACCCATAACACAAGCTTCGCTTACTTTGGGGCTAGATGGCGCTGTGTAATTTGTCTGACAATATTTATTTATTTATCAATATTTATTTATTACCTATTTTTATATTTAAGATATATAGTATTTAATAATTAATATGTATGTTTTGAGGAAAATAATACTGGTTTATTTTCATTAATAGGACGGCCACCTGTACGAACTTCGCGATTTTATGCTAGAGGAGCTCTACAATACCTTGCTCCTGTTCTCATGCAAAAGTTAACTAAACAAGATGACTCTGATGACGAATTGGAGTGGAATCCTTCCAAAGCTGCATCGGTTTGTCTGATGCTTCTGTCAAACTGCTGTGAAGATGAAATTGTTCCACATGTCCTGCCTTTCATTCAATTAAACATTAAAAATGAAAACTGGCGGTACAGAGAAGCAGCTTTAATGGCGTTTGGTTCAATTTTGGGTGGCCTTGAAGCGAATATTCTTAAACCATTAGTAGAAAATGCTATGCCCACACTGATTGAAGCCATGTATGATTCGAGTGTAGCTGTCAGGGATACAGCTGCCTGGACATTTGGTAGAATTTGTGAAATTGTTCCTGAAGCAGCTATCAACGAGACATACTTAAAACCTCTTCTGGAGAGTCTGGTCAATGGATTGAAGGCTGAGCCACGAGTTGCAGCAAATGTTTGCTGGGCGTTCACTGGCTTAGCTGAGGCTGCATATGAGGCAGCAGAGTTAGGCGCCTCTACTCAACCTAAAACTTACTGTATGTCAAATTATTTTGACTTCATTGTTGAAAGACTTCTTGAAACAACTGATCGCCAAGACGCAGCTCAACATAATTTGAGGTCAGCTGCTTATGAAGCTCTTATGGAAATGGTGAAGAATTCCCCTACTGACTGTTATGTGACTGTTCAAAAGACTACCATGGTAATTTTGGAGAGATTGCAGCAAGTGCTCCAAATGGAAAATCATATTTCAAATCAAGTCGACCGCACGCAATTCAATGACCTACAAAGTCTTCTCTGTGCAACACTTCAGTCTGTTCTTCGCAAAGTGACGCCGGAAGATGCGCCTCAGATATCAGACGCGATCATGTCTGCCCTTCTGACAATGTTTGCCGGCAACGCTGGCAAGGCTGGTGGAGTGCAAGAAGATGCCTTGATGGCTGTTTCTACTCTAGTTGAAGTTCTCGGTGACGCTTTCCTCAAATACATGGATGCTTTCAAACAATACTTATTTGTTGGCCTTAAAAATCACCAGGAACACCAAGTCTGTACAGCAGCCGTAGGCCTTACTGGTGATATATGTCGAGCTCTGAAAAGTAAGGTATGGTTATAATTTTGTGATATTAAAATGAAGGGTGTAATATGATGTTGTCTGTCAATCTTGATTTTAATTATTTTTTCGTCATTTCATTGCGACTAGATTTACTATCAAATCGTGACTATTTGTATTCAGATTGAATAGTATTATTGGAAAAGAAGCTTTATAATTGAGCTACTCAAAACATTAAATAAAATTTTAACATATTCTATTTTTAGGTGGTACCATATTGTGATGAGATTATATACCTTTTATTGGAAAACCTTGGGGACCCATCTATACATCGCTCTGTGAAGCCACAGATATTATCTGTGTTCGGAGATATTGCTCTTGGCATAGGACCCGATTTTGCCAAATATTTTGATCTAGTAATGCAAATGTTGCTGCAGGTGTGTATGGACTTTTTTAAATTCACTATTTATTCAAATAAATTTATAGTTATTTAATTGTTTGTAGGTCTGAATCAATTTTATTTACATTATTATTTTAACCTTTTGACCATATTTACAGGCCAGCAATGCACAAGTGGACCGTAATGATTATGATATGGTGGAGTATCTAGGTGAACTCCGAGAGAGTGTACTTGAAGCGTACACAGGTATTCTTCAAGGACTTAAAGGCTCCGGTCCAGAAGTAAGTTTAATGTGCCATTGTTCAAGTTTACAGGCATTAAGAACCTAAATAATTATTGTGTCATTTTACGAAAAAAGAGCAGAGGGCAAGTTTCATACAGCCCCCTTACCACCATCTCTTATTACGATTCAATAATTGAATAGATTGCTTATTCATTGATGAATAAGCGACTCTATTCCATTTGAAATAGAGTCGCTTATTCATTGGCATGAATAAGCATTCTATACAGTTATTGAATCGCAATAAGAGATGGTGGTAAGGGGGCAGAACTCGCTCCAAGAACGCACACATATACTTTCCTCATGGACAAGCAATCTCGGAACGCATCGGGAAGCAAACATATATGAATATATGGCATGTCTACTATATCGCCGGCACTACGATGCTTGTCACCGGTGCCGTCTCCGCGATAGCAAGCTTTCCGCTGGATTACACGCTGGTTGTCACAAACGCATTTCGTCATTAACGCAGTTTGTCATCGCCGATCTTATTTACGTAATTCGACACTCGCGATTCGTCTCACAAGCAGTTCGTCACATATGCGATTGGTCATATACGCGATTTGTCATACACGCGGTTCGTCACAGACGCGATTCGTCAGTTTACGAAAAAAATACTGCTGTTTTGTACAAAAAGTTGTTTTTAGGGTTCCGAACCTCAAAAGGAAAAACGGAACCCTTATAAGATCACTTTGTTGTCCGTCTGTCTGTCTGTCTGTCTGTCTGTCTGTCTGTCTGTCTGTCTGTCTGTCTGTCAAACATTTCTATGTCGAGAATGCGTGGAGGTATCAAGCTGAAATTTGAACTGTATACACAGATCTACGGTCCCATGAAGTTAAAAAAAAATCAAACTGCTAAGTTTACGTAGAAAAAAGTTACGGCCGTTTATTCAGCAAAAAACGCATATTTCGACACACTCAAAGGAATCAAAACCTATAGGGTACTTCCCGTTGACCTAGAACTATGAAATTTGGCAAGTAACATCGTTATAGACTACAAGTACAGGAATAAATCTCAAAACTATACATTTGTAAATAGATCTAAAAAAATAGGGGGTCTATATTTTTATAGGGTGTCGAAATTTCAAATTGAAACTACTAGTTCAAATGGGGTATCATATGAAAGGGCTTGATGTACACATTGCAAAATATATTTTATTTATTTTTTTCGACGCATTATTTCTTATTTATAGTGAAAAATATCAAATTTAATAATGATACTACGTACCTACGGAACCCTCGATGGGCGAGTCCGACTCGCACTTGTCCGGTTTTTTTTTTTAGTGTACCAAACTCGCCCCCAAGAGGGAATGCGTCAAATATGTATCATGTACAATAGGATCGAATTTGGGTATGTGACAAATTGCGAGTGTGGCGACTGCGTATGTGACGACTTGCGTCTTTGGCGAACTGCGTAGGTGGCAAACTGCATGTGTGACGAATAGCGTTTATGACAAACAGCGTTTATGACGAATCCCGTTTATGGCGAACGGTGTAATATGACATAATGCGTTTGTGACAACAAAAGCGTGTAAAATGCAAAATTGCATTATATTGTCGGGCATTATTTGTATTTGATTTTAGAACGAGTTATTTATTATTATACAGTCCACTTTTATTGAACTCCAAGTGATGAAATCCGACACAGATTCCGGATGTGTGAAGCCGGTGTTGAATTAGTTAGTAATGCACACAACGGTCGTGTTGCAGGTGCGTTCCGACGTGGCGCTGATGGAGCCGCACGTGCCGGCGATCGTGAACTTCATGATGCTGGTGGCGTGCGAGCCGGAGCGCACGGACGGGCACATGTCGGTGGTGGCGGGGCTGGCGGGCGACCTGTGCACGGTGTTCGGGCAGCGCGTGCTGCCGCTGCTGGAGACGCGGCCGCTGCTCGACCTGCTGCAGGCGGCGCGCCGCTCGCGCATACCGCGCACCAAGACGCTCGCCAACTGGGCCACCAAGGAAATCCGCAAGCTCAAGCAGCACACGCCGCTCACTAGCTGGTAACTCTTTTTTTATACAACTAACGTATCAAACGGGCAATACGACCTGCCTGAGGGCACAATATAAGTTATAGTACTGCGTACAGTATGGCCACTCCCTGTCGCTCTCTCGTGTTGACTTCACCTCCTCTCTGTGACAAACCTAGAACAGTTTGTATGCCGCACGCACACACGCTCATTCACGCTCTGCACAGACATTGTTTATGTAGTAGTAAACGAGGCAACATTTGTATGGAGTGACCGGGGTGTGCTGATGGTAAGCAGTCATCGCAGCCTATGGATCATAAGTAACTTACTTACACTCTCTCTCTCGTTCATTTATACACAGAATACAGTGTGTTTGTCTACTATGCCCGTCACACCAGGGCCTGCTGGTTTGGATTAATGTTCCCAAAATTATGTCATCCTCCCATTATGATATGCCCCCTTGTTGAATTAAAAATATTTCTACGGCTCTCTTATCTTTTTGGGGTTCCGTACCTCAAAAGGAAAAACGGAACCCTTATAAGATCACTTTGTTGTTGTCCGTCTGTCTGTCAAGAATTTCTATGTCGAGAATACATGGAGGTATCAAGCTGAAATTTGAACTGTATACTCAGGTCTACGGTCCCATGAAATTGTAAAAAAATCAAACTGCTAAGTTTACGTAGAAAAAAGTTACGGCCGTTTATTCAGCAAAAAACGCATATTTCGACATACTCAAGGGAATCAAAACCTATAAGGTACTTCCAGTTGACCTAGAACTATGAAATTTGGCAAGTAACATCGTTATAGACTACAAGTACAGGAAATATAAATAAACAGGAAGAATAAATTTCAAAACTATACATTTGTAAATAGATCTTAAAAAATAGGGGGTCTATATTTCTTATAGGGTGTCGAAATTTCAAATTGAAACTACTAGTTCAAATAGGGTATCATATGAAAGGGCTTGATGTACACATTGCAAAATATATTTTATTTATTTTTTTCGACGCATTATTTCTTATTTATAATGAAAAATATCAAATTTAATAATGATACTACGTACCTACGGAACCCTCGATGGGCGAGTCCGACTCGCACTTGTCCGGTTTTTTTTCTTTAGGGCCCGGGATACGTATCTGTTTTACTCCTTGTACATGTATGTACGGCTAGCTTTACGTCTGATATGCGTTACGATGTAGTTTATTTTTTGTTAGAAACAAATTTTATTAGGTACATACAGAAATACAACTTATTTTTGTTATTTCATATATTTTACCTGATACAGGTGTCAAACCTATGAGAATTGAATAGACTTTGAAATTTGTTAGAGAGCTTTGCTTCTGGTGACATTTGCATTCATATCGAATCATGTAACGCAGTGGAAAGGATGTAACACATTATCTCGCAATAACGCATGCGAGAATGTCGGCCGTTAATAATATTTTTGTATGATTTAAATTAATTTGAACACATTCCACAACACAACTGCATACCTTAAAAAATTGGTAATTTCTCTTTTCCAGATTTGAAACGTCGCAGCACAGCACTGATGTAACTCAGTTTCAGACAACTTTTTGCTGGTAAATTCAATAATATTGGCAGGTCATATCACGTTAGACATAAGTCGTTAGGTGCGTATGTTTTGTAGCCATGTAGGACATTATTTTAACAAGAATGTTTGTATAATTTTCTTTAATGGTGTTAATAATATGTTATTGTTTGAATTATCCAACCTAAACAATAATATCTTGCTTGTTTTTATTTTGCGTAAAAGTGTTAAATTGTAAAAAAGTATGTAGTTAGTTAGAGGAATTGTTTATTAGTTTTGCCAACATTTGGCTACTTTACAGTGCACCTATCGCAGCATTCTTGAAATTATTTAGTATGCCTGACGATATTCTTTTCCATATTGATCTTGAAAAGTTGAAGCATTTTTTCTATTTGGTATACATATAAATACAGACAGTGGCTGTGGTATCTTTACTTATGTGAGATAAAAGTGATTGTTTGAAAGAGAATTGCATGAAAGATGATGTATGTTATTTTAGGCATGCACATGTGCAAGGGATTGTGAATTTTTATAAATTATTATTATGTTATGTAAGTAGTATGAAAGGCATTGTGAACGGTCGGGTATGAATGCAATGATGCGTGCGAGATCACAGATGTTTTGTAACTTAGGCATGTGACAATGGAAGTTGGTGTAATGTATAAGACTCCGTCAACTTAATTCGAGACTGAAGGACGCCATATTGGTGCAAAATGCTCTTTGTTCATCACAGTTCATGTGTATAAACAAACTGTTTCGTTTATTATTTTCTCCTATATACAGGAGAATAATAAACGGAACAGCTTGTTAAAGTTAAACCAAGTGTAGCCAGATCGTAAAATTGACCACGTCATAATGCGCGTTAACCCGACTAATAAATAGAAATTAGATATCGTTTGGCAATATGACCAGCTAACGACCAGCTCCTTCATAATATGGCCAATGTCACATCATGATGATCAGACCATGATCACATCGCGACCACTTCATACAAATGCCGCTTGTGAAAAGTGTAAACATTTGAATAAAGGGCAGGTGAACTCGAGTCGACAGATCAACAGGTAGTGTCCATACCGTATGTAAATACCATTACAGTGTGCACGCATTTCTCTTCGTACGACGTCAAGTCAGCATTAATTCTTAGGTCTACCCCGTTTTCCTGCGCCTAGAGGAGGCGGCAGGGCAAGACATGACCATACCTCTTGCAGTTTGTCTGCAATGTCATGGACATGAAGGCTACCACGGATGCGAGAATTCCTGACGCGGCCCTTCCGCGAAACTCCGTACATCCAGCTCAGCATATTACTTCTCCGTGACACGCAGCTCCTGCACGTGTCTCTTATGTACTGTCGTATTTATTGCCGTATGTCTAATGATTGATTTATAGATCTGGTATGATACCGGTTGCCTCACGCCACTTAGCTCAAGCCACAGAAATGCGTGCCTTGACGTCGCAGTCGATGTCACCTAATCTTCGAAGAACAGAACCCAGGTACTTAAGCTGGTCCGTACATTCGATCGTATCTTCGCCTATGCACACGGGCGTGGGCTCTGTTGTGTTGCAAGCCAAGTACTGTCTTGTCCACATTTGGTATCAGGCCGCCGCTCTCAAGTGACCTCTTCCATGTGCCGTAGCAACCGCCCCCTATCCACATCTGTCAACGCGATATTATATGCGTATATGAACTCCGAGGTTGCTCATGCGAGTCCACGATACAATTTGTCAATTCCTCTAACGACGCTGAACAAAAACGAACTAAGGACAGATCTGATGGATACCGACAGTGGCGGGGAAGGCCACAACAGTGGTCCGTACTATTAAATCAGAATTTTGGTACATGTCAACATGGTAAATTTTGTCGATTTAGCAGATCAGAGTCGTATGGGCAGTTCTAGTTAACCATTATTCGGGTCAAGCTCTTCAGGTTGTAAAACTACCGTCATTCGAATGAAAAAATTATATAAAGAAACAACGAATCAAAAAACCGTATTACACGATTGTTTATTTAAGCTTCATAGTTTACTTTAACTTGGAAAATTCTCTGTGTTTTGAAGCAGTTCTCGACAAATTTTGTCTGTAATTGTTGAGACAATATTTTCGGAAATTGCCCGTTTCTGGCACATTATTTATAATTTTACTTCAACAGGTAAACACTACGAAATTTAATATACGATTGTGTAAGTTATCGATTCGTTGTGTATTTAGGGTATAATTATTTTTTCACTCTGGTGGTGCTTGTTTTACATCGTGGGCTTTCTTCAGGATGTAGTCAATTCTGCGGTCGGGTCACAATGTTATATGAACAGGACACTAAATCTACACTTACATTGTGTCAAATTAATTATTATGAAGTTTCTTAACATTGTCAAATCTCGAAAGAGCAGACATTTTTTTTTTATAATTTTTTGATTTTTTTGATGAAATTTTTTGATAATTTCACTCTGAACGATTGCTTAGAATCTATATAAATATTCTACTTGACAAAAATTAAATGCAACAGACCATAAAATATTTGATCTTGTGATGAACACAAAAGTAAGCCTTCAGATCTCGATATTACTTATTTGTACATATGTAATTAGAACACATTTGTTTTACAATAAATCTAGAGTGGCATTCTCGTATTGGCTACGGGTGACTGAAGGCCGAACTAGCTATTAGAAAAATAAAACTCGTTCAAATGTATATTTTAAGATTTAAAATCTCCAAAGTCAACCTTAAGCGACTCAAAAAATTGTAATCAGGATATTTATGACGAGTTTTAGAAAATTCGTTTCGTACACGTGCGGAAATTTACCATGAATTTTAGTTTATTTAGCGCACATATAACGTTCCGTATCGCAAAAGTGAACTATCGCTAATATAAACATGTATATTTTACAAGAATCTTACTGTGCGCCTGTTGAACGTTTACTTTTCGACTTCTGTTACCTTTTCTCCTGCCCAAGTCCAAACTCTCAAACATTTACGTTTTATAGTATTAGATAATATGAACTACATTTAGGTCGCACGCATGTGGCTACCTATTAATTGTTCTGGTTCAATCAACGGAGTGTGCAATCAAGTAAACTTTTAACTTTTTATGTTACACCTTATATGGTATAATTCTGACATGGACGGCAACCGCAGACCGCAAATGTAGACCGCAAGCATATATATATGAATTCTATAAAATAAATTTCAAACGCAGCACAATCAACTGTAGAAATTTAGGCTGGAGATTCATACTTTAATAGATCAGTGGTTCAATTCCTGTAATTGTCACCGCTGGGATATCGTAGCGACTTAGTCGTTGAAGCCAAATGTCTGGAAATCACGACTCGACGACTATTCGATTTGAATTTTTCATGTGAATGACCGTTTTTCTCTACGACATTCGGTGGTTATCGGTGTTTGGCTAGGCACAATGTATAGAAACTCTGCACTACTCCCTGCGCCAATTACCTGCGCAGACCGATTCCAATAAGCGTTGGTAGATCGGCACAGGCTGCCTGCTTTCTTTCTGAATACGGCCTTAGTTATTACGAAATCGTAACGGTTTACAGGAATTGGACCACAGCAGTGTTGCTTCCGGTCTGCGGTTGCGGCTCATCTCGGAACTGTACCTTTATATTAAAGGGTGTATGAATGTACTTTTTACTTGTTTACCCTGGACTGCCATCTTCGTAACTACATTGCCGCCAAGTGAATAAAATAATTTAAATACAATTTGAGTGTCTGCTAGTCTGTGAGCATCACTGACAGGGATGATGTTTGCGCGAATTATGCAAGAATATTTATGAGAAGTGTATTGTTTCATACTAAACCATTTTATGTTACAGAATATACAATAACATTATGTATGTACACAATATTTAAAACAATGGTTTTATGGAATTCTAAATTCACAATACATACCTAATTTTATGTATAAAAAATGTATACTTCTATTAGTATGATAGGAGAATGTGTGAGGACTAGTGCCATGCCATGAAAGGTTCTGAATTAGAATCATAGGCATCGAGTCGATGAATACCACCCACTTTTCCTGCGCGAATCGAAAATCAATATTTTGTTACATCTTTTCTTTTTTTTTACAACTAGGTACTACTATTCTGTAAACTGTTCTATAATAATACAACATTTAGAAGTTAATATTGTTTTATTTATTACCAGCTTACAGCTAAAACTTGTTTACTCGCATGCATTAATCACTCATTTGCCACTTGCAAGCAAGTTGCAAATATATATTAACAAGAATACTTGAATAAATATATTTCTTTTTAATCAAGCTTTTATTAGTTTCAATTAAAAAATTGAACTAAACAATTTACTTACTGTGTTTCGCTCATCAAGCCCTTTCGTTTGATATCTATAACTGGAGTTTTATGGAAAATAAAGACTGTTCTTCAAGGCTCCCACGTCGTAATTGTTCGGAAATACTGCTGAGGGAAGTTGATATCCATAGTTTCACCGTTCGTGGTATAAAATGTCTTAGGAAACGTACTGTGGTAGATTGTCAAGTATCAAAATAATATGGATGGACTTTTAATTTATGACGAGTTTTACGATAGTGGAACTCTGCGGCAGGTATCAAATCAAATCAAACAGCTCATGCGCGCACTTCCCCGTGATATAATACGTATAGAACGCAATGAGACTACATCTCTACATGTAAAGAGAGTCCAGTCGATCCGAGATCATTGGGTCATCGTTAGTGGCGTAGCTACCGTCGGGCAAGCCGGCAAGTGCCCCGGGGCCCCGAGCTTAGGGGGCCCTCGGACTCTAAACGCGGACCTATGAGAAACACGGCGTACTTCAACAGCGTGCCTATAAAACGCCAATTCAAGTCAATTTACAAGGGCGCGAGTCTAGTGAATTTAAAAGCGCGAGCGTCTGTACGGCACCGCACGACGGCGAACATTTTATTCCTTAATACCAATACCTATATTAATTAATTTATTCAGTTATTCATTCCTAAACTCTGCGTGTAGAACCAGGAGCCCTACCGCCGAAGCTGAAGCCGATTGAAATTGTACTTTTTAATCGGCAATACTGATCTCAGGTTTAAGTTAATGACACCAATATATTTGGCTTAGTCAGTAGAGGTCCATGGTTTTTACCAGCTAAGCTAAAACACAATAACGGCAAATTAAGCTAAAGCTTTAGTTTTGCAATAAAAAAATCCGATGGTAATCGGCTTCAACTTCGGCGGTAGGGCCCCAGGAAGTGCCCTGTTATGCACATTATAGAACTGATGATAAAGTAGCTTTGCAACTTCATAGTATTTAAATGTATATATTTTGAAAAATGGAAAAATTCATCTGCCCCCCCTAGGTGGGATTTGAAGGCACGACCTCTCGATGACCGGTCGAGTGCTCTTCCAACTGAGCTACCAGTTATCACAGGTAATCAGTTAAAATTAAATGTCACAGGTTGGGTGTATGTATATGAGTAATGATCAAAACGCGTGTTGGAGTACACTTTGCGGCGCTCGTATGCAAAAACTGTTGACTTTATGAAAAAAAAACCGGACAAGTGCGAGTAGGACTCGCCCACCGAGGGTTCCGTAGGTACGTAGTATCATTATTAAATTTGATATTTTTCATTATAAATAAGAAATAATGCGTCGAAAAAAATAAATAAAATATATTTTGCAATGTGTACATCAAGCCCTTTCATATGATACCCCATTTGAACTAGTAGTTTCAATTTGAAATTTCGACACCCTATAAAAAATATAGACCCCCTATTTTTTAAGATCTATTTACAAATGTATAGTTTTGAGATTTATTCCTGTACTTGTAGTCTATAACGATGTTACTTGCCAAATTTCATAGTTCTAGGTCAACGGGGAGTACCCTATAGGTTTTGATTCCCTTGAGTGTATCGAAATATGCGTTTTTTGCTGAATAAACGGCCGTAACTTTTTTCTACGTAAACTTAGCAGTTTGATTTTTTTTTAACTTCATGGGACCGTAGACCTGAGTATACAGTTCAAATTTCAGCTTGATACCTCCACGCATTCTCGACATAGAAATTCTTGACAGACAGACAGACAGACAGACGGACAACAAAGTGATCTTATAAGGGTTCCGTTTTTCCTTTTGAGGTTCGGAACCCTAAAAAGGAGGAAAGTGTGTCTAGTTTCATTTTGTATATAACTGTTTTGATCGTAAAATGAGTCGGAAAGGAGATATTGCCAAAAAACTGCTTTTAGGTGCCACTTTTCCAATATGGCGGCGTGACCGGCAAAAATACGAGATGGCAAAGTTGAAATTCGGAAAGAGCACATCAAAATCTATGAAATTATCTATTTGCAAAACTCCCGGAAAACCCACCGTGTGTCGGCTGGGCACGCGCTACTTCGTCCCCCTCCACCGCCCGGCCGCCCCCTTACTGCAAGTTGAAGCTGGCATCATCGCGCAACTCGCAATACACTTTTTAAGGAGCTAGCGTCATCTAGCGGTGGTATTTAACCGTAATATGCATAAAATGCGGTTAATTAACCGTTAATAATGAAAAACGCATATTTAATCGCATGGTTAAAATCGTTAATAACCTGCTTTGCATCTATAATCACAGTGCCTAGTTTAGTAGAGTGTAATTACTTTATAGGTTGATGACGTCACACTGTGACTCACACAGTAGAAATATAAGATGCAAAAATTCGTCAGCAACACAAAGCTTCCTGGTAGCCCAGTTGGAATAGCACTCGACCGGTCATCTAGAGGTCGTGGGTTCAAATCTCACCTAGGGAGGGCAATATGATTTTTTCCATTTTTCAAAATATATTTATCTGGCAAGTTGGCCAAGACAACTATTTAAATGTAACTACATATTTATGTTATGACTTGTATTGATATAGTTCCGAACTCGACGTACTCTTTCGTCGTAAAACGTATAGTTGTTCAAGAAAGTGGTGTTATTGGTTTAAAAATCTCTTCCTAATTAGGATTCCGTACCCAAAGGGTGCTTAACGGGGCCGTATTAACGTGCCTCCGCTGTCTGTCAGTTATCATCATCAGCCTGTATCTACCCACCCACTGGTGGATATATGCCTTCCCCAATACTTTCCACCATAACCGATCCTCCGCCTTTCGCATCCAGCCGCTTTCTTAAGGTCATCGGACCATCTAGAAAGAGGGCGCCCAACGCTTCGTCGTCTTACACGCGGCCTCCACTCTAATACCTTCCTCCCCCATCTACCACCATTTACTCGGCAGATGTGACCGACCCATTGCCACTTCAGCTTCCAAACTCTGAAGGCTATGTCGACAACTTTGGTTCTCCGTTGAATTTCTGTATCCCGCAGAGAAACCGCGAGCATAGCCCTCTCCATCGCTCGCTGCACGCTGTGGACCAGTCCGATGGTCAGTGTCCAAGTCTCCTGCGCCATATATCATTGCAGGGAGGACGCACTGGTTGAAAACTTTAGTCTTTAAGCATTGAGGTATCTGTGCGGCGAAGATGTGCCGAAGCTTTTCAAAAGCTGCCCAGCCCAGTTGAATGCGTCTATCGATCTCTTTGTTGAAATTACCCCTATGGAAGAAATATACCCAGTATGGAATGTCCGAGGTAGACGTAGTCTTTAATCACTTCAATAGCTGCATTCTTTACGATAACCGGGCTAGGGGTTACAAAATCGTTATACATGACCACAGATGACTTTCGTCTTGTCGATATTCATCCCCAGTCCCACACGACGAGATGCAGCATTGAGATCGACCAACATACGACCGAGATTCTCCAGCGATTCAGCCATTATGACAATGTCGTCGGCAAGTGTGTTGTGTGGCACCGAAGGTGTGAGATGTACTCGCCATTCACACTGACGCCCCGTTTTTCCAGTACAGTGTCTTAAATACGTATTCCAGGGCAGCGGTAAATAGTTTCGGGGAAATGACATCTCCTTGACGTACTCCCCGCTGCAGCTGGATAGGCTTAGACTGCTGGTACTGGACGCGGACAGTCATTGTCGCAGCGCTATGTAGCCATCCGGCACCTCGATATAGCGGTGGTCGACTTGGTATCGCTGTAAGGATTCCAGAACAGACCAAGTTTCGATGCTGTCGACGAAGGCTTTCTCGTAATCCACAAAAGCCACACAGAACGCCAAGTTGTACTCTGTGGTTTTCTGCACAATCTGTCGCAATGTATATATGTGGTCCACGGTACCTTTACGAAACCCAGCCAGTTCCGGTGGCTGGTAGTCATCAAGCTTTCGAGCGAGACGAATCGTGATAACCCTCGAAAACAGCTTATACATGTGGGTCAGGAGTGAGATCGGTCTATAATTCTTCAATAAGGTTTTGTCACCTTTTTTGAAGAACAAGACGACCAAATTCCTGGTCCACGCGACTGGTGTGGTCCCATTGTGGAATAACCGAAACAAACAGACCGACGGTCCCTACGTATAAAGCGACATGTCAAAAATGGCAATTTTTTTATTGCTTAAATTGCTATAGAATTGACCGTAAAAAAATATTTTCTTTTTTTTTATTGATTGTATATATAATTAAAAAGTAAGAAATTAACTCATTTGTCCAATAATAATATTCTTTAATTACTATATCGTAGTATAAACAGACATGTCTGAAATGACATGTCGCTTTATACATAGGGACCGTCGAGACGTTGTAGTTCCTTTAGAACCGTAGTTCCTCAAGCTTTCAGCAGTTCAGAAGGCCAATTCTCGTAATTTTTCTACGAACGCAGATTGAAAGTTGACCGAATCGAGATTGAATTGTGAATTGACTAAAATTATATACTTAATTTCATTAATTAATTATAATCAATTCTTGTTGTTGGCAAAGTAACGTTCTTAGTTTGTTTAATTTTCACTCATATTTCGATATAATCCTGCTTAAATTTAATTTTGAAGTTACTTATTGTGTTACGAGAATACCAAATGTGACATTTGTGAGATCGAGACTGGATCGAAACTGAATTTTGACTATATTTTAATTACGAGAATTGCCCCTCTGTTGTAATTCCGTCCTCACCGGGAGCCTTACTATTTTTCAGCTGTTCAAGGGCTATCCTAATCTCACGCTGATGTCTGGAATATCCTCGGTTTCAATACAATACAAATTTCTGTCAGGTTCGTGTCTGGTTAGCTGGGCTCGGCGATCACTTACACGAGCAGCTGATGTAGGGACAGGTTCATGTGCAGCGTAGAGTTTGTTATAAAATCTCTCCACCTCTGCGAAGTCACTGGCTTAGAAGACACGACTCGACCATCCTCTAGCTTGAGCCTCGACAGATAGGCCCTTTCAGAAAGCCGAGAACAGACAAGTACAGAGAATCAGCCTGTATCTACCCACCCACTGGTGGATATATGCCTTCCCCAATACTTTCCTCCATAACCGATCCTCCGCCTTTCGCATCCAGCCGCTTTCTTAAGGTCATCGGACCATCTAGAAAGAGGGCGCCCAACGCTTCGTCGTCTTACACGCGGCCTCCACTCTAATACCTTCCTCCCCCATCTACCACCATTTACTCGGCAGATGTGACCGACCCATTGCCACTTCAGCTTCCAAACTCTGAAGGCTATGTCGACAACTTTGGTTCTCCGTTGAATTTCTGTATCCCGCAGAGAAACCCCGAGCATAGCCCTCTCCATCGCTCGCTGCACGCTGTGGACCAGTCCGATGGTCAGTGTCCAAGTCTCCTGCGCCATATATCATTGCAGGGAGGACGCACTGGTTGAAAACTTTAGTCTTTAAGCATTGGGGTATCTGTGCGGCGAAGATGTGCCGAAGCTTTTCAAAAGCTGCCCAGCCCAGTTGAATGCGTCTATCGATCTCTTTGTTGAAATTACCCCTATGGAAGAAATATACCCAGTATGGAATGTCCGAGGTAGACGTAGTCTTTAACCACTTCAATAGCTGCATTCTTTACGATAACCGGGCTAGGGGTGACAAAATCGTTATACATGACCACAGATGACTTTCGTCTTGTCGAAATTCATCCCCAGTCCTACACGACGAGATGCAGCATTGAGATCGACCAACATACGACCGAGATTCTCCAGCGATTCAGCCATTATGACAATGTCGTCGGCAAGTGTGTTGTGTGGCACCGAAGGTGTGAGATGTACTCGCCATTCACACTGACGCCCCGTTTTTCCAGTACAGTGTCTTAAATACGTATTCCAGGGCAGCGGTAAATAGTTTCGGGGAAATGACATCTCCTTGACGTACTCCCCGCTGCAGCTGGATAGGCTTAGACTGCTGGTACTGGACGCGGACAGTCATTGTCGCAGCGCTATGTAGCCATTCGGCACCTCGATATAGCGGTGGTCGACTTGGTATCGCTGTAAGCGATTTTATATTACATTAGTTAGCTAATAGTAAGAAACGTCGATAATTACTATCGACATTTTTTATATCCTGACAACCCTAAAATTGTCAGTCTGACATATGTCACAGAGATCAAGCTAATCAAGCTATCTTATAATGGAGTTTAGTCTTGTGCTTAATCGGACACTCTTAAGTGCGCACTCTAATAGTACAGTCCGATTAATGTACTAGTACACCTTATTAGTACCTATTAGTACTCAGAAATTTAGCCGACAATATAATCATGTGATCAATATAAATTTGGTAATTACAAGCACTATAAAGCGCTGTATAAGATTTTATATGAATAAAACACACGGCGCTGAAAGCGATTTATACCAGTGCAGGGCGCTTACCTCCTATCTCGCTTACTCTTACGATAACATTGCGAGACGCTTTATTGTTTGTCTCTCGGACAGACCACAGTGTTTCGGGCTTGGATAACCTAGTACACTGTACGAGTGTACGAATAGTCCGAATAAGAGTTCGCGTTCGGTAACGTTTCTTTTAGTACAGTGTCAAGTACCGTCACCTATTAGTACATCGTACATGTACTACTCAAGACTAATGGAGTTACGCCACTGGTCACCGTCGATTCGAACTGGGGCTTTGAGTATTAATACTGAAAGAGAAAACGCGAACATCGGGCTTTAAATGACTAGTATCCAAGGCTTAGAAACTAACACATTTTTTTTATTTCTTGATCTGTCTGTCTGTAGTTGTCGTGTTTGTTCTTTTCTTTTTGACGCACTGCACTGTCGGCAAGTTGACACTACAGGCTGTGCTCTCGTCTTTTAAAAGTTTTTAACCTAAAATCCAACGTAGTTCTGTGATTCTGTGCAACTGTATCAGTTTATCTTGGTGTGAAATAAACATAAAAAAAATTGAGTACGGCGTGAAATACCTATTATTAAAAATCTAATTTTATTTTTTGAAAACCAAATTCATCATGAAGCCACCATACAAAATCGGTAAGTATTTGTTGTATTATTTTATCATTCGCGCTAAATAAACAATATTCATATAAGTAATGCGTGTTTTTTTATGTTCGTGGTCTATATTTGCAAAATGCCCATTTTTTTTGTTCTTTTCCTAAATTTTAGGTTATTAACCATGCTTCATATCTCAAAATACATTCGTATTATTAGCGCGGGGTATACCTATGTCGACACCAAAAAATACCAATATACATTATATATTCAGTCTCAATATATTTCTTATGTCTTATGTTAGTCTCAATGTATTTCTTATGTCACTGGAAACAATATTACAATAACAATAGATATTTTTGTTTGTTACAAAAGCTTTATCAATAGGATAAATGTAATTTTTGATACTTTATGTAGGTATCAAAAATAAATTGTCATTCATCAATTTATCACAATTACAAGTTGATATAGTAATTAACAATCCAAGTTATAAAAATCCTGAAGAAGAAAAATTTTTTAAATTGCAATAAATATTTTGGGGTGTAAGTGGTTTATCAACATCTTTGAACCAAAGCCAACTTCACCTGCACGCAGTGCACCCTGCTGACTGACAAACGAAGCTCTGGTGAAAAGAGAGGTAGGGAGCGTAATTGTAAGCTACCCGACTGGGGAATGTACCTCCACCTCACAGAATACTGCAGCCAAATAATGGTTCCCTTGAGGGCTGTTGTGTTCCTGCGAGTGAGTGAGGTCACCAGAAAGGAAGGAGATGCTGCAATGGCAGCGGGGGTGACGGCGCGCGAGCGAAATTTTATGTTGCGAGCGTTAATATGGCTGCGGTAACCGCTTTACATCGGGCGAGCCGTGTGCTTGTCTGCCACCCGACGTGGTATAAAAAAAAAAATATTACGAATTTATTGTAAATTACTGAACATCATGTAGCTACCAATTTTAGCCTAAATATTCTAAATGCAACATCACTTTTTCAGCTAATGAGAAGTTAGCTGAGCTTGGTCGAAAAGAAATCATGCTGGCAGAGAAGGAAATGCCAGGTTTGATGGCTTGTCGCCTAAAATATGCTCCTAGCAAAATCCTCAAAGGAGCCAGAATAGCCGGGAGTCTTCACATGACAATACAGACGGCTGTTCTTATTGAAACATTAATAGAACTTGGCGCTGAAGTGAGTATTAAATCAGATTCCATATCATAGATTCGTTGGGGTCATTCCATGATAAATGTTTCCCACTTGAAGTGGGAAACATTTATCACTCTACCGACTCTGGAACAGGCAACATAAAGTCGAAGCACGTCCAAAATGAAATAACCGCATGAATGACATAACAACATGCTTGTACTGTCAACACTGAAAAAAGTTTCAATTTGACAGCACAATCCCCATCTGAAAAAAGTTTCAATTGAACAGCAAAATCCCCATTAACAAAATGATCCGCCATTTATTGAATTCATTTGTTACAAAAAATGTGATAAATGAAGAACCGCTCTACCGATTTTGTGCAAACTTCACATAAATCTACTAAATAGTCCGAACAAAGCGTAAACATTTGGTTTGGATAGGTGAGCCCGTTCTTAAGTTATAAAATTACAACGAAAATTGGCATTGATTTTTATATATTAATAATTCCTTATTTGAAAGTAGCATTACGATGTTGGTCATAATTGTACTTTACAGAACAAAACTTTATAATACAAAAATAAAAGAAAGTAATTATTATTAATTTAAAAAAAATAATGGTTAAGCCTGTATTTGGTGGGTTTTAGAAAAGTATTCTAAACTGTAGTATCAAGTAATTATTGTTTAATTTTTTTCCTAATTATCATTCTTTATCTTCATAATAATATGTCTTTTTACAATTATTTTAATAGAAAATTTTAGAGTTTTGTTGATATAATTCGTAATTTCTAGTACATGTCCTTTAATTTTCGTACTTGTAACACCCGAAACAAAAACATTTGTTAATATGTGTAATATAAAACAAAGTCGAGTTAGTTACACCTAATATAATATAATAACTAAAGAACAGCGGGCCAGATTTTTATCTTTGATTTTTTGGATTTGTCCCCTCCTGAACAGCAAATATTATTTTTAAAAATCTTAATTTTTCTGATATAAAAATAGGTATTCTTTCTTTGAAAAAAAAATTGAGATGAAATTGTCAGGACAAGGTTTGTATGGGAAGTCAACTGGAATGAGAGGGGAATGGGTTGATTGAGCCACAGCATAGCATATGCTGGCCCTTAGTTAAATGTTAATTTAATGGGAGAATGATACCAGTTTTATAAAGGTGCATTATATACTACTATGTATGTATGTATGCAGGTTACTAACGAAAAGTCGCTAAATTATGCGTTATGAGACTGGTACAAGGTATTTTGTGTAATACCCAATACAGCTAGGTACTTATTTGTGAATTATTCATTATTGCTCTTATAATTTTTAGTAACGGCAATTTAGGATAATAAAATAATAACTATGAAGTAGACAATTTAATAATTATAATACACACATGGCTTTATATAACATCAAATAAAATCACAATTTATATGTTGAAATATAACAGATCCGAGACCGAAAAGATCATCTTTGATAAACATTTGTATGAGTTAGTTATGAGTAGATACAAGATAACTTATCAATATATTTGATTGACTAGATACTTGATAATACATATTGGTGTTTTTGTAGTGAAGATATCTTTATTCTATATTCATAGAGATTATCAATTGTATATGTATCTCTTATTTTCCCCTTTTTAAGGTTTAGTACATCAAATTAAAAAAAAAAACATTTTATAGGATCAACTTTCTCTAACTCTACTGAAGTTATTTAGTAAATAGTTGGTACACAATTAAGTACTTGTTTGCAATGCATCTAAATAAATGAAAAAAAAAAGTTCATTATCTTTTTTTTATTTATTTATTCTTTATTGCACACAATCCATTAAATGATTATATACAAAAGGCAAACTTAATGCAAAAGCATTGTGTACCAGGTTACCTTTCGGATATGTGTGATTTTTCGTATGAGTGCCTTTTTTTAAATATACATACTATAAGAATTATTATATATATAGCCATAGTACACACAAGTGCACATAAGTACCCAACAAAGAATAAACTGTAAATAATATCGAATAATGCAGATAGAGAGGAGAGGTAGCCACTGTTCAATCTCCAGGTAATATACTTGATTTTTAAGTGATCCCAATTAAGATTACAGTCAAAGTCAAATGTGTAGACCAAGATTTCTGGCATTTGTAGAGATGAGATACACGACTATTAACACAACAAAATTTTGACCCATTAGTATCTTTAACCTATATTTTCATTATAGGTTAAAGATACTAATGGGTCAAAATTTTGTTGTGTTAATAGTCGTGTGCTGCCCACAATGACTGCTTTACATTTGTTCTGGTAGATCATTTACAAATTAATACATTTGAAATTGATATTAAGTTTTGCAATAGCTTAATTTATTTCAGAAACGTTTGTATGTATATAAAGCTGCAAGTCATCAGCATAGAAATGGTAAAAACATGAAAGAATGCTAGAAAGAGTACTAACAAATATAGAAAATAAAATTGGTCCAAATATTGTTATGCACTTCAGTGATTTCAAATAAAATAAAATTTAATACATTTATCAAACGTGCAGCTAAGAGCACGTCGTGATCGGATACCTTTTGCTGTACAATACAAAGTAGAAAAGTTTCAAACTCGCACTACTAATATAAGCTTGATGATAATATCAAATTTATATTTAAAAATATTTGAGGGATGATGAACATAATTTCTTAACTTTTTAAACTCATTGGCAAGCAACAATTTTTAATTTCAATGGTGCTCTTAACAAAGCATCGGCAAATAAATAAAAAATTTCCTTGGCAAATTACACAGCGCCAAAATCCAAACAAAAGAAAGTTTTTTTTTACACTATTAGCGTGGCAAACAAGCATGTAAATCACATGCCTGATGGTAAACAGTCATCGAAGATTACTTTACCTGATGGTAAAAATTTTTTAGCTTGCAATACCGAAAGAGGCATCTCTCACACATTGTCTATTTTGTTAAAATCTCGTTACACATATCTTGAAGAACCCCATACTGTAATCTCCTGTAAAAAACCGCGGCAGGGAATTCATTCCATAACCTGAGAGCTCGATAGAAAACTGCACTGAAACCGCACAGAGTAAACAATTGTTGTAAGGAAATTTTACCGCTACGAAATGGTTTCATTCGTGTGGTCTATGACGTAGATTACTGCGAAAACGAGTACATTAAGCCCACGCGTGCCGCGACCTGTCAATTCTATATCAAGCGCTCTACCAACACTGTAACCACCATGAGACCGCGGCACGCGAAAGGTTAATGTATAAATCTGCCAGGTAGCGGATTGGCAGACCAAATTTGAGGTCGAATATGCAGCTTGTGAAGAATTTGCCGTGTGGTTTCCGGCAGACTAGAATAGAATCACTCCGTCTCTTCCCGTGGATGTCGTACAAGACGACTAAGGGAAATCACTACATAGTATAAAACAAAGTCGCTTTCTCTGTCCCTATGTCCCTTTGTATGCTTAAATCTTTGAAACTACGCAACGGATTATGATGCGGTTTTTTTTAATAGATAGAGTGATTCAACTGGAAAGTTTATATGTATAATATATGCATAACATAGTAGAAAAACACTGATAATTTAGGGGTTTCTAATGTGATGTCGTAAATAAACACATTTTTTTTGCTCTTTCATTGCAAACGCTGGCTGAACCCAACGAGATAGATCAAAATAATGTAGTACAGTATTGTTCACCTTAAAATGGTCTACAAAAAAGTTCGCGATGGTATATGTCTATCTCTTAGTGGTAACACACAATAACCGTTATTTTATCCTTTGCTTTTTACAAGAAATAATGCCTTATTTACGAAGCGATTTTAAGCAATACAGAATTAATCCTTATCCAAATTAAGTACCTTAAATACATTGCGCATTTAATATAGATCAATATGGCCCTTCACAGCATGTAATTTAAATGAATAGTTTAGAAGATATTACACATTTAAAATGCAGGGACATAACGGCTGTGGCGGTACCGGCCGCGGAGCCGGCGGCGTGGCCTATAACTGGGGAAGGACTGGATAGGACAAAGCGCAAAGACCTTCTGTAGTACATTTAGTATCAGCATTGCACCCGTGCGAAGCCGGGGCGGGTCGCTAGTACATTATAAAACATCCATCAGGCCTCCCCAACCCGTCTGGCCAGCGTGGGGAGTGTAGGCCAAATCCTCCTGTCTGGGACGGGCGAGAGAGGGTCGTGCTCCTGTAGTGGAGACTAAAATGACCTGATGATGATGATGATGCAGGTACTCTCGTTACAAAATGGCATAATTTGTGTACTCGATGACGTAGAATAACTTGCTGTGCCCTTACAGTCTATAAGGACGATAATACAATTATTTTTCGTTTAAATACATACATATATGTATATATATATGTATTTATTTTGCCTTCATGTGGTATATATATATATATATATATATATATATATATATATATATATATATATATATATATATATATATGTGTATGTATATATATGTATATATCACTACATAGTATAAAACAAAGTCGCTTTCTCTGTCCCTATGTCCCTTTGTATGCTTAAATCTTTGAAACTACGCAACGGATTATGATGCGGTTTTTTTTAATAGATAGAGTGATTCAACTGGAAAGTTTATATGTATAATATATGTATAACATAGTAGAAAAACACTGATAATTTAGAGGTTTCTAATGTGATGTCGTAAATAAACACATTTTTTTGCTCTTTCATTGCAAACGCTGGCTGAACCCAACGAGATAGATCAAAATAATGTTGTACAGTATTGTTCACCTTAAAATGGTCTACAAAAAAGTTCGCGATGGTATATGTCTATCTCTTAGTGGTAACACACAATAACCGTTATTTTATCCTTTGCTTTTTACAAGAAATAATGCCTTATTTACGAAGCGATTTTAAGCAATACAGAATTAATCCTTATCCAATTAAGTACCTTAAATACATTGCGCATTTAATATAGATCAATATGGCCCTTCACAGCATGTAATTTAAATGAATAGTTTAGAAGATATTACACATTTAAAATGCAGGGACATAACGGCTGTGGCGGTACCGGCCGCGGAGCCGGCGGCGTGTGCCTATAACTGGGGAAGGACTGGATAGGACAAAGCGCAAAGACCTTCTGTAGTACATTTAGTATCAGCATTGCACCCGTGCGAAGCCGGGGCGGGTCGCTAGTATTATATATATAATACGACATGAAGGGACCAGTCGCGGCGTCGTCCATGTTGGATAATATGATTGGTCCATAATTAAATAATAATACATATATAAATCTTCCGGAATTTTCTAAATGAAAATCGCATCCAAATCCGTCGCGTTGTATGGAAGGAGCTAACAGTAAAACAGACAGCGATAGCGACTGTGTTTTATACTATGTATAGATAGAAAACACCCAGACAAAGGCAAACATACATGTTCATGCATGCAAATATTTTGCTTTGTTCGGGAATGGAACCCGCGCCCTCTGAGCTAAATCGTCAATGTTGCCTGTCATAGGTCGCCTGGGGACTACAATATTGTTTTTATTCATTCGCTATCTCGCTCACCTCCTTCACCTTTGAGCTACAGTTTATCAAAAAAACTGATGTAATCAGTATTCTATATTCAATATGCAGTATTGTTATTCTAATAGCTTGTAGGCTATTATAGTACAATATCTTAGGTCAATATCTTTTTCTTTTTAAACCATTCGGATATGAAAAATAGTATGCACCTTAAAATAATATTCTACTTTCGAACTTTTTCTAGCATTCGTTCAGTAAATCTAGATAGAATAGTCTATGTGTAAATTCAGATACGGACTCTTAAGTGGAATTATTATCCCAGTCGCGCAGTAACATCGTAATTTGTGATCCAGATGAAAAACGTCCAGATGAGGTTCATTTTAACACTCCAAGTAAAATTATGTACAGAAAAGGGTGGTTATAACTTGTCTAAGCTGAAATGGCACCCCTCCATTTAATTAGTTATTTTATCCGTGCTGAACGCGCCGAACGACCCGAATTTTAAAATTCTTTATATGAAATCTTATGATAATAATCATCGGCGTCGGAAAGTATCCCACAAATCCTAGAAATATTCTGATGACGTCGTCAGATTCGGCGCGGATGAGGTCATCAGATTCTGCCGAATTGAAAGGATTCTTACAGTATTAACCACGTTATAGTACATATTTTCAACTGAATTAGGGACTTTTTTCATGTTTTTAGGGCACGAAACTACTTTGAGTATTTGTCAGAGAAAATATTTGGGCATAATTTAAACTGCATATAAAACCCAATACTATTTTATCTTAACCTAAAGAAATAATTGGTTTGTCTCATTTTTGGTAATTTTTCTTTCAAAAATTGTAAAAAAAAGCCGCACTGGCGGGGCAGACAGCATCCAAGAATTATGTTGTATGCTACATACATGTAAATTTCGTTATAAAGGGATCAAGTAGCGCTGATTCCATTCTGTTGTTGTGAACTTTTGGCACAACCTTATCAAGTACGAGCATGTTGTTGCCAGATAGATTATGACTGTGTTAATACAAAGATTTATATTTTATAACAGAAGGTTATCTTCTTGACCTTATCCCTATCAGGGTCTAATTATTTAAGAGAGCCAGCTATTTACTTCAATATCTAATCCAATCCACCGCTCATCATCGGCAGGGAATTCTTTCTTCCTCACACTTTGCAGCAGAAATGGTCAAGTACAGTGGGGTTTCAGATGGGTTTTTTCCCGTTCATTCCACGACTTAATAGTAAGTCGTGGAATGAACTCCCTTTGCAGGGTCGGCAGCTCGCGAGCGATGCTGCTGGGGGTATAAAAAATATACAATTCTGACTTTGTCGCTCTAAAACACTTGTAGTAGGGGTAGGTACGAGGGCAAAGGGATATTTATATTTTGCAAAAGTATTTGATATCAAATAATTTATGCTGAAAGTAGGCCTAGGCACCTTTTCAAGCCAAAACATACAGGCGTTATTATTCTAAGCATGGAATTATTCATTAATGAAAAGAAAGAGGTATCAAGTTGAAGTTGATATCTAAGTCGTTAAAGTAATTCTATATCGATGCAATCAAAAGATAAGGCCTTTATGTTCCATATAAAGCGCATATTTTGACATTCGTTAAGAGTATCAAAATCTATATGGTACTTCACCTTGACCTAGAATCATATAATTTGAAAAGAAGCAATGTCATGTAGCACAAGTAAAGGAAAAAATCCGAAAACCGTAAAGTTATAGATTCACAAAAAAAGAAATTGGTGAATGTAGCTGCACATTGTACGGAACCCTCGATACGCGAGTCCGACTCCCACTTGATCAGATTTTTGGTCGTAAGATGGCAGACTTTTCTTACAAATATTCGCGGACAGTGTAGTATGCATTACTATTAAAAATGTCTTGACATAAGCTTAAACCTAGGTGCTAAAATATGCATATATTCAGAAACATTATTGTTGTGTGTAGGGGCTGACGTACAAAAGGATTTCCTACTTTTCCGAGCCTAAATTTAGGAATCGCCAATTGATTATCTACCCAAAAACTTGACGTAATATTAGCCGGTAACTATTTGACCCTTCTGTAGATAATTATATCAATTTGTATAAAACTACGAGTACCTCAAAAACCTACTGCGAAAACATTTTTACATACATTCGGCTGACATGACTATCTCACGGCCTCAAACACTTTCACGATTCTCAGAGTTCAGAATTAAGATTTTAGTCAAGATGCTCACAATTGGTCTTCGTCTTCAAAACAATACAGGTGCTCCAGACAAAAATGACGACAGTACTTATTTAAAAGTTTATTGGCCATAGAATAAACGTATAAATGGTAAGAGCATCTTAGCTAGAAGAACAAAGTACTTCCTTGTGGGGTAGTATTTATGCATTGTAAAATTGTAGTATTTTCTTCAATCTGAAATTCTGCTTCACTTTATTGGGCATCCCCCACGTTCCATGTATCCATACAGACACATCCCAACTGGTAGGATTACATTTTTATCAATTATCGGTACCGGTTGGGATATGTGAAATCTTATATCCGCACTGGTAGGGATATTTCCTAGATGTTCTTCATCATATGGATTACTTACTATAGATCGATGTAGACAAGTAAAAACTTGACTATATCGATCTATAGTAAAAAAAAGTAGTTACCGAAATATGTAAAAATCTTTAGCAGACAAAGGTACTGCTAAAGATTTTTAAATACTTATTTCGGAAAACCGTTTACATACAAACATTTCTGAAAAAAAGCCGATGATCTAGACATTTAAATCTTGTATATATCATTTTTGAATGTTTTAAAAGAGAGTCTTAAGATTATAGATTATTCTTTAGTCGATTTTTACCTGACTTATCACATTGCTTCTACCCGCGTAATATAGTGAAACTAATTGCGTTGATAACCATGGCTCGACTACTCGGTGCATATCTAATTAGTACCCAAGTATTATTTAAAATATGGCCCATGTCAACTTCGACGTGCGATTGTAGTTTACTTCCATAATAAAAGGACCATCGTATTTTTGTTGTATCACGATTTTACTTCACATGTAAATTTTGGACAGCAAAGCGTAGCGAAATTTCGTAGGTCTGTGGGCCTGTACATGAAAATCTATTTTTAAAGAAGAAACACCAGAAAAACATAGTTCAGTTTTTACACAACAAAAGAGAAATATATTCTGCTGATGAAGTCTTTGATAGTATATATAATCTGGGTCGATGCGCGTTTTCGTGGCTCTGTCTTAAAATAGCTACGAGTATACTCTTATTACTCAAAACAGAACTTTTAAGGTGACTTACCTAGGGTCAATAATTTCAAATCTCCAAACCAGCCGGGCTACTCCGACATGAAATACTGATGACGTTTCGGCCGAAACTTCAAATTTTTTCACTTAATTTCCGTTGTGTCTACATAACAATCGTCGTTATTTTGTATTTGTTTTATCGAACACGTAATAAATTATGTTATTCAGAATCAAAAGAGCGACCAAATCGATTGAAAATTCTATCATTCGATGAGTGCTAGGTCATTGAATTTTGTTTGTAAAGTCATAGATACGTATTACCTATACATTACCCAAATCAGTAGAACATGTTATGCATCATGCATAAAAATATTTGTCTTTAGCGAAAATTAGGAAAAGCTGCAACGGTTAATATGAAACTATTTATTGTTAGCCACTGGACCATAAGTCCGTTACTGAATGATCCAGAGATATCTGACGATGAATGTGTTCAATCGAAAACGTACAGCAGTGGCGGCTTTAGGGGGTGGCGAACAGGGCAATCGCCCGGGGCCTCGCTCTTTCAGGGGCCTCGCGCAACAACCCAAGCAAATAAAAAAAAATATAGTATTTTTATGGTTCCGTACCCAAAGGGTACAAAGGAACCCTATTACTAAGGCTCCGCTGTCCGTCCGTCCGTCCGTTCGTCTGTCACCAGGCTGTATCTCAAGAACCGTGATAGTTAGACAGTTGAAATTTTCACAGATGATGTATTTCTGTTGCCGCTATAACAAAAATACTAAAAAATAGAATAAAATAATTATTTAAGGGGGCTCCTATACAACAAACGTGATTATTTGCTCGTTTTTGGTTGCAATTGATAACGGCAATAGGTAGACGTATGAAATGCTCACATAATATTTAGTTATATATTCACTTTAAAAATAAATAATAAAATGAAAATAAAACAAATATTAAAGGGGGGCTCCCATACAACAAACGTGATTTTTTTGCCGTTTTTATAGATAACGGTACGGAACCCTTCGTGCGCGAGTCCGACCCGCACTTGGCCGGTTTTATTTAACTATATTTTTTATTTAAAATTATTTATTAAGGTGAACACATAACGGTAAATTTAATAAAGTTAGTTAGCTAATTTATTCATTCTATAATACGTAATGTACTTATAAAACACAATGTATTTTCAAATATGTTTTATATTTGAAAAATTAATTATGTATTATAGTACTTGAATATCGCGACTGGGAAACACTTGAAGATCGGTTTTTTAATCGTACTGCACTCGGGTCAGCTCAGGAGTCTCAGAACATAATGTTCTACTCCTCTATCACCGTGTTTCATTTCGTTCATCAACTCTTGTCACCTTGGAATTAATTTGTTTGCAGTACCAGTTACAAAGGGGTATAAATGGCTCACTACCATCTTCGGAGCCAAAGCCAACTTCACCTGTACGTGGTGCACCCTCCGGATAAGCCGACGAGGCACTAGCGACAGTCGCCAACCCGCTGCCCAGCGTGGCAACTTAAAGGACATTACTGTCAATGTATATATACCAAAATATATTCGTATGACCTCCAGTAGCCGGCAGCCCTGCTATCCCGTGCCGTGGCATTGATTCCGGCAGCAACCAATACCCCGGCACGGGATATGGATGGCAATGGCAACCTCTTCTACCACCGGGAAGGAGACCATCTATCCCGGGGTGATGTCGGGTTCCTCGTTCATAAAGCTCTCGTCAACAACGTAATGGAGACACACTCAGTGTGTCATCGAGGGTAGCATATCTTGTGCTAAAACTGACGAAGAGATACTCTTATTGAAAGTAGTACAGGTATATGCCTCAACGACGACACACCAGGGTGAAGAGGTCGAGGCCATGTATGAAGACATTACATAGGCCATACGTAATTGAATGTCATACCAACCAGACCCACTTCACGGTTGTTGTCGGGAACTTCATACGCCATAGTGGGAGTACAAGAATGTGATGAATCGGTCGTCAGATGGTTTGGTTTGGGGTCGAGGAACCACACGGAGCAAATGCTGGTAAATTTCCTCCAAACGGAGGGGCTCTTTTTGATGAGCTTGTTCTTTAAAAAGAATCCTCAGAGGAAATTGACCTGGCAAAGCGACTAGAAAAGAGATCCACTTCATCATAACGGAAAAAGGCGGATATCTAGGGATGTCTCGGTGGTTAACTGGTTTGGTACCGGTAGCGACCACCGACTTTTACGAGGCACTCTAAATATCAGCCATAAACTCGAAAGAGCCCGTATGATGAACGTCCGCCCGTACGTCCAACTCTTCCTCAAACCTCGGAAAGCTCAAGCTTCGGAAAAGTTCCAACTGGAACTTCAAAACTGATTCAGTTCGTTGGAAACTTTAGCATTTCTCGTCAAACATGACAAATATCTAAACCAAACAACCGGACCTACTTTCCCATCATATACTTTTCACGAAGGACAAAGGGCCTCGTGAAGACCTGCCGCCCGGGGCCTCGCAATGGTTAAGGCCGCCGCTGACGTACAGTCTGTTCACTATGGATTGACTGATGTGATAATAATAATGTTATTATAACTTTGCGGTCTGCAAATCGATCCAAAAAAGATCCATAATATATTACAAATTAGAAATATTATATAATACCACTTTATCTAATGAATTAAATACATAATAATATAACAATATTATGTATTTAATTCATTAGGTAAAGTATAATCATAATAAATGTCATAAATAAAATAATGTCAATTAATAAATTATAGATACATTTGTAACGTTACAGGTCCAATGGTCGAGCTGCAACATTTACAGCACCCAAGACGAGGCTGCCGCGGCGCTTGTAGCTGTCGGGATCCCTATTTATGCCTGGAAAGGTGAAACTGAAGAGGAATATATATGGTGTATCGAACAAACCTTGATATTTTCCGATGGAAAGGTAATTCTGTGTTTGATAACGCGTGATCATACCATATTATTATGGCGCGTCCTAGCAGCTCATTGCTCCTATATACACAAAGTAAAAACCTTGATAAAACGCTTACCAACTCTGTAATTGCCGGTTGCCAAACAAGTATAGGGTCTGCATGATATAAAGCTCTTTTCGTAGCCTATAGACACTCGTAATACAAAACGTACTAGTGCCCCTGCTTATGACCTAACATTTCACGTCTGATGACCTCACTCGCAGGAACACATCAATCCGAAATCAAGGATATCATTATTTGGATACGGTCTTCTGAGACGTGAGCGTACTTCCCTATTCAGGTTCGATATACCTCTACTTCTTTCTCCAGAGCTTAATTTGTTAGTCGGTGGGGTGCACCAGGTGCCGGCGCAGTTTGCTTTAGTTCTAAAAATGGTTGTAAGCCATTTACAGGCCATAATGGAATAAAACCCTTACCTAAATACTTAAAATGCTAGTTTAGTCTCTCAGTGTCTCTCACAATCTTTAACTTCGTTCTACCAATTCCTATTTGCTCGCAATCTCACTCTTTCTAAGGATTTATGTCTAAATCTTTTACTGCACAAGCTAGACAACTTTTTATATGTCCAATTTTATATGTTTGCTACATACCTATTTTCGCCTATTGTACCAAGTTTTTGTGATCAATAAAGCAATAAATAAAAGGTAATAACTCGCACTATCAGATAATTTATACACATAAGTATTCTATGTTGCAGCCCTTAAACATGATTTTGGATGATGGCGGTGACCTAACAAACTTGGTACACAAGAAATACCCACAGCTATTGGAAGGTATCAAGGGTATCTCTGAAGAAACGACGACAGGAGTGCATAATTTGTACAAAATGTTCAGAGAAGGCCTTTTAAAAGTACCGGCTATAAATGTAAATGATTCAGTTACAAAAAGTAAATTTGATAATTTGTACGGGTGCAGAGAGTCTCTACTGGACGGAATCAAAAGAGCAACCGATATTATGATTGCAGGAAAAGTATGCGTAGTAGCAGGTTATGGTGACGTAGGAAAAGGTTGCGCCCAAGCCTTCAGAGGGTTTGGTGGTAGAGTTATTGTAACAGAAATAGATCCTATAAATGCTCTCCAGGCAGCAATGGAAGGCTTTCAAGTTACTACTATGGAAGAAGCATCAGAAATAGGACAGATATTTGTGACAACCACTGGCAATATTGACATTATTTGTAAAGAACATTTATTGAGAATGAAGGATAATGCAATTGTTTGCAACATTGGACACTTTGATTGTGAAATAGATGTTTCTTGGCTTGATAAAAATGCCAAGAAAGTGAACATTAAGCCTCAAGTGGATCGTTATGAACTTGAAAATGGAAATCATATTATTGTGCTTGCCGCCGGGCGTCTCGTAAACCTGGGATGCGCCACTGGACATTCATCTTTCGTCATGTCCAACTCGTTTACTAATCAAGTAATAGCTCAAATTGAACTCTGGACAAAACATGATGCTTATCCAATTGGTGTTCATATACTTCCAAAGAAATTAGACGAGGAAGTGGCTGCTCTTCACCTAGAACACCTCGGAGTTAAACTCACAAAGTTAACTTCTAAGCAGGCTAAATATATTGGTGTCCCTCTTGAAGGACCATTTAAGCCTGATCATTATCGGTACTAATTAAGAACAACATGCACTAACGCAAGGCTTTTGTATCTCAATACAAATCACGATTAAAAGGTGGTATTGCAATTACTTATATAGTTTTACCATTTTAAAACCCCTTCTTAAGGCTTGCCAGAGAACCTGCACTTGGTTTATTTCACAAAACTTTTGCTGATATTCTATGATAGAATATTTCAAATACGAAGGAAGTGAAAACTTTGGACTCATAATATTTTTTGTAAATGCTACCTGAGCCGAGCATGAAATAAACGAATGTAATGCTCATCTCGAATATGTAGATCTGTTTCGTACGAGTCATTACGACAACCATATAATTATATAACCTTTTGTAATTAATTACTAACAACAACTCAACAACGCAATTCATTGTCAGTGTATGTATGTACTTACTATTAAAGTTCATTGTTTTAAAGATGTGTTGTTTTTACCTGACTACACAGAAGCCTAAACAAAAGACCGATGAAAGCTACCCACTGACCAAAGATTTGCCCTGTATATGAGGAACATAGACCAGATTTCCATACGTAACATATGGTGTATGTTCTATACGTAAGTACATCAGCTCTGTTCCTCATCCTCCTGAATGGCTGGACTGATTTTGATGAATTTTACGTCGGTAGATTAGTATTTAATGCTGTCGCAGGGCGTACCTACTTGGTCCGGGGGGAGGCTTTGTATATGCAACACGTATGTGTACGCGCGGTACCCGATGAATCCAAATTACATACACAAGGACACCGCTACCTTGGGTTGTGTTTTCGGGCCTATCAAAGAAGTTTTCACTGCCAAAATAAAAACCTAACTTTCGGGCCCTAGTAGCCTAGGCCTTAGTCCGCCCCTGGCGCGGGCGCCGTGGAGCTTGACTATTGTGGAGACTTTTAAAACAAAAAAAAAAATAACAGCGTCACGGCGGCAGGTGGTCGTGGCGATTTTTTTTTTTTAAATCTGTAGTAATTCAGTTTTTAGGGGAGAGGGCAGTTGCTATAGCCCATAAACGCATGCAACATAATAGTATCGATCGCACGCCTCCACTGCCGCTACCATCACAGCAACTCCTTCCTTCCTGCCCCCTTACCACCTACTCTTATTGCGATTCAATAACTGAATAGAATGCTTATTCATACCAATGAATAAGCGACTCTATTTTGAATTTAATAGAGTCGCTTATTCATACTATTAACACAGTTTAAATACAAACAATCGGGTCCTATATAGTGTCACGGGATAAAGTGTATCTCTGAAAATAGACACGAGTCCTTATAGTGAAAAATAAAAATCTTAATTCATGAGAAAAAAAAATTCTTTTTTGACGATAATTATATTGATATATTATTTTGATATATTTTCACCTGCATTCAGGGTTACACTTTATCCCGGGCCAAATTGTATAATTCGAACGTACATTTATTCTTCAAATGGGCTGCAAGTGGCTCATACGATATCTTTAGAACCAAAGCCTACCTCACCTGCACGTGGTGCATCCTGCCAAAACCACACACCTGCACGTGGTGGACCCTGCCGAAACTACACACTTGCACGTGGTGCACAATAGCGAAAGAGGCTCTGACAAAAGAGCGGTAGGGTATTTGTAACTGCCAGACTGTAACTGTAAGTTAAGTACCTCCACTTCACAATACCGCAGCCAAATAAGAGAGTCCTTTGAGTGTTGTCGTGTTCCTGCGTGCGAGTGAGTGAGGTCACCAGTAACGAAGGAAATGCAGCGTTGGCGGCGGGTGTGGACATGTTGCTAATTGGCTACGGTACCCGCTGTACATCGGGCTCTCTGTCAGAAAATTAAGAATTAATTAGGCACTTATAGTATAACCGAATTCACTTCAAGCAAGCCGTACACTAGCCTTCAACCCTACGAATGAGGGGATCATTTTAATTTACATAATACATATATCTATATTATGTATTTTAAACTCATGCTATAACAGCAAATTTACTAAAAATGTATTAAACCATCAATCTAGGCTGTGATTGCTTGCTTACGCACACTTGATTGCATTAAGTTATTGCCAAATTTGATTCGCGTGGATATTTTAATATGTATATCAATATCTCTGTGGTCGATGGATTCATATCGCGAATTTTTTCTTCCGACGGGAAGAGTGACAGTGCACCTCTTGTACCCCTCCTCCCGGCGTCCATTTAATACGCGGCGCCGCGTGGCAACCCTTGCTGTCGGTTCCACATCCTACTCAGAGGGGAGGTGAGGTCCCCTTGAGAGAGCGGCGGGGAGTGGCCATACTGTACGTAGTACTATTACTTATACTGTGATAATAGTGAATTAGGAGCAACCAGACTGGGGAAGTCCACCTCGAATCGGATCCGTCTGACTGAAGATAAATATTCTCTAAAGCTTCGTTATGTGCCTATGAGTAAGATTACAAAGAACCTCCCGAAGAGGTTGGTACATCAGCAGCGGCGGCGGTGCGGCGGCCTACTTAAAGCGGTTACCATTTTGAATGCGCATCGCTAGTAAGTAGGCAAAATCTATCTAAAATATCACCCAAAGTAGTGTTTTTTTTTTATATACCACTAGAGTGGCAAATAAGCATATGGCCCGCCTGATGGAAAGCAGTTACCGTAGCCTATGAACGCCTGTAACACCAGGGGCATCACACGCGCGTTGTCGACCCTGTAAAAACCTCTTCAGGCCTTTTTTGAAGAACCCCATGCTGTAGTCTCCTGAGAAAACCTCGACAGGCAGTTCATTCCACAGCTTGACCATACGCGGGAGAAAACTTCTCTGGAACCGCACATTCCAGAGAACACAGAGTGTTTCTCATATAGGAAAATTTGAAGTAGCATGTATCACTTTGGCAGCAAAATAATTATTGTAAACAATGTCGGGAGACCTCCATCTGTCTATTGTTTCCCTCACTGCATTCAGGGTTCTTTATTTACTCTTTGTTGGATTCACTCCCTCTGTAAACCTGTTATTTTACTGCCTTTTAATACAATGTACTATTTATTGACCATTATACAACTTTATGACACTTTATTTATATCTGTTAACTGACAATAATAAAACCTATGGGACGTAATCTACTAACATAACAATACTTTTATACTATAATCATCTTATGAGGCATAAAACCGTAATAGTTCATCATCTTTGGGTTTAAGAATACACTCGTCCTTTAAGTTAATAACCCAACCCGGTTCTAAACCAAAGAAAATTTGTCTTGGGTCTTTTCGTTCACACAGCATACCATAGTCTGAATCGTTTTCTAATTCAGGTAAATGGTATCCGTACTTCTGACTCAGTTTTAATCTTTCCTGTGATACTTTCTCCGGATCAGCCAAGTATCCTCTAGTTTCAGCACTCGTATAATATTCTATAAGATCTGGAGGAGGAATCATTCTTCTAGGAATGGCTTGACCTGTCTCAAAGAACCTTATTGGACTTTTAAGCAAAAATAGACTGTGAGGATCGTAATATGCGGTGGTAATTGTGCCGCCATTTTTTTCAATAGCAGCAATTACTGATTCAGTGGCCCATTGTACTTCAATGTTTACTTTTGCAGCAAAGCAATCTGCTCCTTCATCAGTAAGATGTACTCCAAATTGTTTTTGATCAGGTGAAATATTGTAAAGGCCAGACTTTATGATACTTGCAATATCAACGGGTTTGCTTATATCTACTCGATTTTTGTCTATAAAGCTCTGAAGTTGCCATAAACTTAACGGTGGATATTGTCTCCTGAAACTGAAATAAAGATTTTCAATTTAATATTCAATTCAAAGTTGTTACAAACCAGCATTTTGTTCACCTTCAGTGTTTGAAAATAATATTATAAACAATACCCACTGGTGCCCTCTATAATAGTGCTCATGTGGAACTCGTAAGTAAAACGGATTGTTGCCTGTTTCATAACCGAGCCTCATGTAATTTTGTCTTTGGCCTGAGCCTTTATTACCGGCTCCATGCTTGTCACCACCATGTTGTCCACGGCCTCGTTTGGGCTGAAAACCATGTTAAATATTAATTTTCTTTTATGAACCCATGTTTTTTACTAAGTTTACTTACATTTAAAATATTCTTTCTTTTATGAACTTGTTAAAATAAATGATTTTACATCTTTAGGTTCATTCAAGAGAGGTAGGGAGCGTAATTGTAAGCTACCCGACTGGGGAATGTACCTCCACCTCACAGAATACCGCAGCCAAATAACGGTTCCCTCGAGGGCTGTTGTGTTCCTGCGAGTGAGTGAGGTCACCAGAAAGGAAGGAGATGCTGCGATGGCAGCGGTGGTGGTGGCGCGCGAGTGATATTTTATGTTGCGAGCGTTAATATGGCTACGGTAACCGCTTCACATCAGGCGGGCCGTATGCTTGTCTGCCACCCGACGTAGTATAGAAAAAAAAAAAAAAAAAAAACTTTGAGACATTGCCATGGATTAATATATAAAAATGAAAATAATATTTGTCTGCTGTAAAACGAATCCAAAACCGTATATAGAATTGAAGCCCTTCATTGCCATTAGAGTTACGGACGTGATAGAACAGGGGAGGGCTGGCTACCAACCCTGGCGACTTTGACCGGAATATTTGCAAATGTATGTACGAGGTTATGGAAAGCGACGAATACCTATGTTTATTTATATAATTATGTGCGTGCAATAATAATGCATGGAGTAAGATAAAATGGAACTTACGTTTTTTTTTGAACCGGGATTATCACGTATATTAGCTAACGATATTCGTGGTAACGATCGCAGCATTGACAGCGACTTCTCAATAATTTGACGAGAACCCATTTTACTAAATTTATTCCTACACACAGACCAACATAATATTTTATTCAGACGAGGACGACACAAATAACATGTGACATAAACATTTAGACAAACAGGAAAAATTGTACAAAGTACTCTGTGCAGAAAAACTAATTTTGCATTCGGCACGGCATGGCCAATAAATATTTATCAGATATCTTTGCGGCTCTGGAATCACTATCCTTTATGTGGTCAACATATTGGAACTTTGCCTACGGGCAGCGGTTTATTATATTAGTTTTGCTTTTAGTGTTTATTTATGATTTATATATAATTAGTTTTAATTATAATTATTTATTTTAAGTATTGTCCATGTATAATATTATTTAGTGACAATAACATATGTATGTTTTCGCCGAAAAATATCGTCAGGAATCTTCATGTTGTTTTTTTTTTATCTGAAGACCTTTGCGCCCATTACACGGTAGGTTTTGCTGTCAGTATTACCACAGTCACAGCTGTGATTGACGGATAACCTATCGTCTAATGCAGTGACTGATGGTTGAATGAAGTTGACGATTACAGTGCTACAGTGCTACAAGGATCTAAATGAACGTGGCAGAAAACGGAACTAAAGTCGCCATCTTGTAAGACGTCACTTTTGACACTTCTTCTTCACCCTTGAATGTTGTGGTGCGATTTTAAAGTATATTTTGTTAATATAGTACGATTATCATGCCGAAAGTTTTATGAAGTGGTGTCAGGGAGGTTGTGTTTAAGGTGAAAGAGATTTTTGTAAAAGAAAAACAAAACAACGGCCCATTAATTCTTTTGAAAAGGTTAACGAGCGAGTCGCTGCTGCTACAGGTAAATGTTGCCAGACATGTGTGTTTACCTTAAATTCCCACTTTGTTCCACAGTAAAAAGTTTTATTTGGTTTATTATGTTATACGTAAATATTTATGAATTTAAATTATTTTCAGGTGTTACTTTACACACTGTATCAAACATTGTCAAAGAAGGCACATTGGCTAAGGCATCATGCAGTAAAATTGTTACACCTGGTAAGAAAAGGAAAACAAGAAAAGATAAACTCATAATGGATGATTTTGATCTTGGAGTTTTATGAAGAAAGATGCACGAGTTTTAAAAGACGTGTCTCTTCATAAATCGTTGTGGATTCTAATAAGTTCCATTCGTGCAAAATAATTGTTCATAATGAACAATAAATAGATAAATGATTGATGACCATATTTTAATAAATATGTATGTATCTTATGTAATATATAAATAAAAGCTAAATTGTATATGTTGTTTTTTTATTTCACATATTCCTCATTCCTTCATTTCACAGATCGTTGTTAGATTTTTTATTTTTTATTTGAGGAGGTACTTCCCTTGTCGGTCAGCTTAAAATATACGCTTTGCTCTACCTCTCTTTTTGCCAGAGCCTCGTCTGTCAGTCAGCAGGGTGCACCACGTACAGGTGAGATTTGCCTTGGTTCAAAGATGTTGATGAACCCCTTACACCCCAAGATAGGTACGAAATGACTATAATCATTTTAATTTACTTTTTATCTAGGCCATATCGTTATTTAATAAACTTCTAAAATACTATAATATGGTGTTCATTACAGAATTAATTTAAAGTAATTAACTTCTGCCCAGCTAAGATTGAGCATTATAAATGTCTTAATTAGGATGTGTAAAAATTCCCTTGAAGTAAGGAGATTTTCCCTAATTGGCAACCCGAAAGTCACAGTAACGCCCTCCTACAAATGCCACTCACGTTCATTTAGATCCTTGTAGCACTGTACAAGGATCTAAATGAACGTGAGTGACGTTTGTAGGAGGGCGTTACTGTGACTTTCGGGTTGCCAATTAGGGAAAATCTCCTTACTTCAAGGGAATTTTTACATATCTTAATTAAGACATTTAAAATGCTCAATCTTAGCTAGGCAGAAGTTAATTACTTTAAATTAATTCTGTAATGAACACCATATTATAGTATTTTAGTTAAGTTTATTAAATAACGATACGGCCCAGATAAAAAGTTAATTAAAATGATGATAATCAACATCTTTGAACCAAGGCAAATTTCACCTGTACGTGGTGCACCCTGCTGACTGACAGACGAGGCTCTGGCGAAAAGAGAGGTAGAGCAAAGCGTATATTTTAAGCTGACCGACTCGGGAAGTACCTCCTCAAATAAAAAATAAAAAGTCTAACAACGATCTGTGAAATGAAGGAATGAGGAATATGTGAAATAAAAAAACAACATATACAATTTAGATTTTATTTCTATATTACATAGGATACATACATATCTATTAAAATATGGTCATCAATCATTTATCTATTTATTGTTCATTATGAACAATAATTTTGCACGAATGGAACTTATTAGAATCCACAAGGATTTATAAAGAGACACGTCTTATAAAACTCGTGAATCTTTCTTCTTAAAATCCAAGATCAAAATCATCCATTATGAGTTTATCTTTTCTTGTTTTCCTGTTCTTACCAGGTGTAACAATTTTACTGCATGATGCCTTAGCCACATGGCCTTCTTTGACAATGTTCGATACAGTGTGTAAAGTAACACCTGAAAATTATTTAAATTCATAAATATTTACGTATAACATCTTTCTCTCTTTACCACACGATGGACCCGGCACCCGCACGGTGAATCCATGGAAGCTAAGAAGTTCGTCTCATACAAAAAATGACAGCCCGGAGAGACGGGATGACGCTGGAAAGACAGATGGCTGGTGGAAAAGACATCTGACGGATGGAAAGACATCTGACTGCTGGAAAGACAGTCGAGGGTGACGGCCTAGCGAGCCAAGCCCGGGAAACTTCAATTGCTAAAAGTCCGAAAAAGAAAAATACCCCTGGGACAGTCCGAGAGGGGGGGCGGAAGATCTGTCCACCGGTCGATAATAATGACGACCCTGGCGCGAATACGGATTTGAGATGCCCTACGTGCGGGAAAACATACAAGAGACGAGCCTGGTACAACAAGCACTTAAAGACACATGATGGTGTTGAAGCACGACAGCCGTCGGTAAGTACTTCGACAAACACTACGGATAGAGTTGACCCTCATAAATCCCAAGGTGAATCATCAAGTGAAAATTACCAGGAGTCCATTGACATCAGGACACGTCTTAGCATCCCCAGTCTAAAAAACTCCACCTGGAAAGTTCATGACCAAAACTTGGCGATCCTTTTAGAACATCCTGGATCAAAACAAGATCTAAACAGCCAAGTAGAAACTCTACAGGATACTATCTATACATACTTCTCTGAGCATTATCCACCACAAACTTATTGCGCTCAAAATAAAGAAAACACATTTAAAATGAAATTGCGGAGGAAGAAAAGAGAGTTAATAAGGAAACTTCGTGTAGCTAAAACCATGGGCGATAACCATCTAAGTCACCAACTGTCCAGGGCTCTAAGATCAATCCTCAAATTAATACAAGGTATATCACTTCAAACCACAAAAAATCGCGATAATTTTAACAGAGCTAAACATGAAGTAGACTTCGATAAAAATCCTTTTCAATACTCGAAAAACACTTTCAGGGAACAAAAGGGAAAGCTTCTCTTGACCAACGCGCAAATTTACGATCACTGTAAAAACACATACGAAGTGCCTAAACGCGGGAACTCATACGTAGATCCAAAAATCCAAAGACCTAATGATCCTCTATTTAGTTTTCAAAGTGACCCACCCAATGAAGAGGAAATAAACTACCATATTAAAAAGAAAAGTTCTAAATCTGCGCCAGGCCCCGATGGCATTCCTTACATAGTGTATAAAAAGTGTCCATCAGTTCGTAAACACATTTTAAATATATTTAGTAAGATCTGGTCAAGAAAGCAAGTCCCAGTAGCATTTGGAAAGGCAGTTTTTGTCCTCATCCCTAAAAAGGATATAGTAACTCATCCAAAAGACACCAGACCGATAGCCCTAACCAATACAATCTCAAAAATCTTTTTTAGTGTATTACAATCAAAAATGACAAAATTCATGATCAGCAATAGGTATTTCAGGCCCAATCACCAGAAAGGCTTCTTGCCTGGAATTTCTGGATGCCTGGAACACAATACATTACTAGCAGAAAGTCTGAAAGATGCCAGAACACATGAGAGGCAAATATCAGTCTGCTGGATAGACCTAGAAAACGCATTTGGTTCGGTGCAGCATGAACTTATGATATTTGCACTAAAATGGTATAACTTTCCCGATTTAATTGTTAACATAATTAACTCTTATTACTCGCATTTAAAATTCGTCATAGCAGTAAACAAGGAATACACAAAGCCACTACAATACAGTGTGGGACTATTCCAAGGGTGCTGCTTATCACCGATAGTATTTAACATAGTTATTAATATTTTAATAGACAAATTGACATCATATGAAAGGAAATGGGGCTACCGTTTTAAAATCAACAACAAGTACACTGAGTCAATCTTAGCCTTTGCTGACGACCTTGCAATACTTACACGTAATCCCAAACAGTGTCAGGAGTTGTTAAATGAAGTCGATGAGTTCTGTACATGGACGGAGGGATTGAGGGCGAAACCAAGTAAATGTCATTGTTTATGTCTGGGTAGACGAAATACCAAATACACTTCTTACGACCCGGAACTCTCCATAAGCGGCCAAAAAGTTGCTACGATTGCAGAAACAGTGCCTTTCAAATTTCTTGGTAGAAAGATAGATTACAAAGGACGCACACCATCATTGGGGGAAGTTGTCGAAAATTTCATTAACGACCTCAATAAGGTAGACCAACAGCCTATCAGTAATATTAAAAAAGCATGGATATACGACAACTATCTCACATCACGTCTCACTTGGCCTTTCCTAGTATATGACTTCGGTAAAACCCTCTTGGCAAAGTTAGATGCTAATGTCATAAAGATATTAAAGTCATGGTTCGGACTGGCACATCCGGCTGATCCCTCGACTCTATTTAGGGATCACAATAGTTTTGGGCTGAAATTAAAGAAACCTTCTGAACTCTATAAACACCTGAGAGTTACAAAAACGCATGTTTTGCAAAAGTCGCAAGACGAATTAGTTAAATCTCTCCCAAAAGACAAAAATGCCACAGACCTAGAATCTAGACTTCAATTCCACAAACAATTTATGGTAGGTGCACAGGCAAATAGAGCTGGGTTGGGCGCGAGAAAGAAAAGGGAAGACCGAGACATAGTAAAAACCTTTCTACAACAAGACGAAAATGACAGTTACAAAGTGCACGCTATGAATTTAGAAATGCAAAGTGAGTGGTTAACCATAGGCGAGTTTTGCATCCCGTTAGCTCTGAAGTGGCGCACCTTGCTGTATGACTGGTCTCCTGCCTTATTAAAATTCTATCTTAATGCCTTTCAAATGACCCTCCCTGACCAGAGTAACTTAGTTAGGTGGGGAAAAGCCTCTGAAAAATGTTGCTATACCTGTGGAGAGGCGATATGTACAGCAAGGCACCTATTGGTGGGATGCAAGGTGCTCCTTGATAGGGGTCATTACTCACATCGCCATGACAGAGTACTTCAAATCATACGTGAAGCCATAAGCCTTTCAATAGCTAGAGCCCAAAAAGGATTAACGACAAACAAAAGACAAATTAACTTTATAAAAGGAGGCTCAACTTCAAACTCCAAGAACAAGCCTTACTCAATCCTCAGTGCAGCACCTGACTGGACTATTTTAATGGACACGTATGAAAAGCACTATAAAATCCCAGAAGATGTGGTTGTTTCGACATCCAGACCGGACATTTTCCTTTTCTCCAGAGCTACAAAACGTATAGTACTTGTAGAGCTTACCGTACCGTGGGAAACTAACATACCCAAAGACCACGCGATAAAACAAAACAAATATTATGACCTCCTAAACGAATTAACAAAAAGCGGCTATGTAGTTAATCTATACGCTGTAGAAGTAGGAGCGAGAGGTATACCAGCAAAATCTCTCTATAACCTGCTGAAAGACCTTGGCTTGTCCAGAAGTGCAGTAAGTTCTATACTGGAACGAGTATCTAAAGCTGCATTAGCAGGTTCATACCAGATTTGGCAGGGCAGGGAGAGAAACACAAGTAGTGAAGGTGAGTGTTGATGTACGTCGGAAAGGGGCCCCTTAAACCTACACCCGTGTCACAAGTCTCGGGATCTGCTTGGGTTTCTCTCTTTACCACACGATGGACCCGGCACCCGCACGGTGAATCCATGGAAGCTAAGAAGTTCGTCTCTCTAAACCAAATAAAACTGTTTACTGTGGAACAAAGTGGGAATTTAAGGTAAACAAACATTTCTGGCAACATTTACCTGTAGCAGCAGCGAGTCGCTCGTGAACCTTTTCAAAAGGAATTAATGGGCCGTTGTTTTGTTTTTCTTTTACAAAAATCTCTTTCACCTTTAACACAACCTCCCTAACACCACTTCGTAAAACTTTCGGCATGTTAATCGTACTATTTTAACAAAATATACTTTAAAATCGGACCACAACATTCAACGGTGAAGAACTGTCAAAAGTGACGTCTTACAAGATGGCGGCTTTAGTTCCGTTTTCTGCCACGTTCATTTAGATCCTTGTAGCACTGTAATAGTCTTGAGTAGTACATGTACGATGTACTAATAGGTGACGGTACTTGAATCTTTGTATCTGAATATTTTGATTTTTGCATCATTCAACCATCAGTCGTGACTTTTGAGTGAACGTGTAATGGCAATTCGTCAATCAAGCGTCAGTCAGCGTGCGGACAGCGATGGAGTCGTACATTGAATGCATTGGAGTTCTCTACGAAATAATTTGACATCTTTAAAAAATCCCAAATAATTTCAAGTACTAACTATCATTACGATCAACCATCTGAAAGACCTGCTTTAAATTCAAATGAATCCATACTACACATCCCAAATACTCCTACCCTATCACATTAACAAGATAATAATAATAATAATCATCTTGCATCACACATTTCTCAATTGAAGCCTGATTTTTTAAAATATAAATACCGTATTTTTTTATCTTATTACAATTATATCCCGAAATAAGTATTGTTAAAATTAAAGTGTTAGATAAATAACTTGTAATGTTGTTTTTGTACTTCGGCATCAACCCATAATCATCCAACTGATGGGATACGAGTCTCGCATCAATAGAAGGGGTTTAGAACATGGAGTATGTTCTAAACCCCTTCTATTGATGCGACCACGCCGCTCAACTGCGTTCAACAAAAACGTGTTGGCTGACGCCAGTGTTTACAAGCCGCCCAAAGGCCACCGACCAAGCTTAACGACTGTCATCTAATTACAACAGCCGGGATTGACGGCTTAACGTGCACTCTGAAGCACAGAGGCGCTCGAAATAAATAAACCCATCCATAGACTGGCTACGGTAGATGTTTCTTAACCTGTGTGATCGAATAGACTAACACGCGCAACGATGCCATCGAGCTCCTCTCAGCTTTGTATTACTTTCATATAATTTTGTAAAACGTATATAAGTGCCCGACATGTATTATATATAATTACTTCAGAAATAGCAGCAGGTCACATAATTACTGAAAACTTCATGTCTTCAATATTTCTACTAGTACCATTATATCGCAAAGTTGCTAAGAGCTTTTCTTCGGGAATTATAACTTTTCACATACGAGTATCTTAATTTTTTAGGTTTGGTGTTACTAAGATCAACAGGTTATCAAAACACGCATCTTTCATGCGAAAATAAATAAATAAATAATGCGTAGGGGCCCTTTTTTATGATAAATATTTGTTCTCGCCTGAGCACGAGGGATACACGTGAATATCCTGACTGAGAAATTTTGGGTTTGACTGTAGGGATGGGCGTTGAATGAACGAACCGTTTTTTTAAACTGTTTTTTGTGCGTGAACGATTAACCTAGTTTACAGTTCACAGATAAACTAGTTTATTCGTCGACTGGTTGATGAGTCCGTTGCGTCGCGTCGCGATCGTCTCGTCTCGTTTAGTGACTTGACAAATGAGATTTTCGTTCGTTTACGTTTACCAATCGTTTATGTCAAGAAATAGTCTTATCGATGACGACGTAAACTAGTCGAAAATTAGACTGTTTTTGACGTGACAACGTCTTATAAATTGGTTAGCCGGGTGACACTTCAAGAAACTGGGTCACGTTATGCGCTTACAATGAGAGCGAGTGAAAGGCGCGTGCCTTTCACTCGCTCTCATTGTAGGCGTGTCGTGGACGCGTGTCCCTTCTAAGAGCGAGAGAGACAGACATAAAAAGTGAAAGGCATGCAGTCGTTGTCACGTAAAACTTTCGCCCGTATACCGACTTTACAGGCAACCAATTTTTATTGCATAGCTTTTATCGCGGGCTTTGAGCGCGGCGACCGAATCAAGAAATTCCGTAACGAAACCAAAACCAAAACCAAAACCAAACAAACAAACATCGTAAAGGGTCTCGTTGCGTCGACTGTAAAATCGTCGACGTCCCACCCACCACGTCGACGACGTAAACTAGTCGAAATTGGACTGTTTTTTTTTTAAATAGTTCATCGTCGACGGTAAACGGTCTCGTTGCGTCGATTGTAAAATCGTCGACGACCCACCCACCACGTCGACGACGTAAACTAGTCGAAATTAGACTTTTTTTTTTAAACTAGTTCATCGTCGACGGTAAACGGTCTCGTTGCGTCGACTGTAAAATCGTCGACGACACCCACCACTAGTCGACGACGTAAACTAGTCGAAAATTAGACTGTTTTTTAAACCAGTTTATCGTTGTGGATAAACGGTCTCGTTTCGTTGACGGCAAACCCGTCGACGACACATCCCTATTTGACTGACGATCAGTCAGAGTGACCGTCTAACGTTGATATTCATTTCATCAGTCACCGTCGAGCAAATTCAATTCATGATTGATGGAATTGACTGACGTTTGAATGAGCGTCTAATGGGCGCCGCGCATCAGGAAATGCTATGACGAATTCTTTATTCTTTATGGCATTATTATCTATCTCTATGTGTGCAGTGTGTAAAGTAACTAGTGCTATCTTTAAAAAAGATTTATCGACCACAAAAATGATAGGTATAAAGAAAAAAACGGGTTGCACTCCGGGAGTGCCTGAAGTGAAAACTTGAACATTAACGTTGTGCATTTTTAAATATTTTGGAATGGTTAGGGAATAATTTCGCACGAATTGCTTTATTTATATCAGTATAAAAGTACTATCATTTATGTGATAAAATATAATATTCATTTATTGCGCTATCGTACATAAACATGACAATTTATATTACATTAAAAATAAACAGCAGGAGCAGGCATACATTTTCGCCGCGCGGTAGAAAGAGAGGGGGATATTACTTCCTCTCCTACGCCGCGTCGGCGTTCTACGCTCCCTCCGTCTTACGAATTATCATTCAGGCCACGTGTTCACGTGTCCTGGCGCGAGTTTAACATTTTTTTACCCACACCACAAAAAGTGCACTACGCCGCTAAAGAAGTTTTCACTTCAAAAAACACAGTAAGATATAAATAAAAACTAAATATGGCTAACTATATATACAAACAAAAGGAGAAAAATGGTCGTTTGTAAAGTCGGTTTACGGACGATAATTTTACATGATAACGTAATAACAAAACTTCGGCCGATGGAGTGAAAGAGAGATAGCTTGTTCCGCGCTCTCGTTTGCACGCTCGGCTCAGACTGAACGTGACAATGAGTCACGTTTTTCGTGCGTGCACCTGGCGTTCAATTTATTAGACGTTATCAGGTCAATAACAAAAACTAATTAAAATTAATAAAATATAATAATCTAAATATCGTCAAAAAAATATTCCGGATCCCCGTCAAAGGGTAAAGTGGCTAGGCTAGCATTGCCACGCTGGATGGCAATGCTTATTCGCTGAGCGAGAGAGATGTCTCTAATTAAATATTGTAGTACAAGGTCGCGCGGTGGTTTAAGATCGCTCGGCAAAAGTAGAAGGGGTATGCGCAGTGTTCAGTTCATAGGTCTATTTGGCGGGGCGGAAGAGTGAGAGGGGCCGGCGCGACAATACCGTCGCGTAATTGGTTGATCAGTCGCACTTTACCTCCCCGCCCTCCGTCCGCGCGTCTCATGTCTCTTGGGTACTGTTGCGTACAAATTGTTTTCCGTATTTAGTACATCGTAGTGAAAAAAATGCCTAAAAATAAAGTTTTAACACGGCAAGCCAGGAAAATGGTTTATGACGTGAATTGTTATATTAAAAAGGAAACGAAAACATGCCTTCAGATCTGTGGTCCTCCTGTTTTACAAAAACTATGACCTACGTATATTATTAACTAAAACTTACTTTTGTTTTTATTTTTCTTAATATACTAGCAATAAATCACAAGCAAAAACTAGTGTTATGTTAAGTTACTAAGGATCAAAAAAATAAAATAAGAAAAAAAACATTTTTTCTTAGTAAATTTTGTGTGCGATTGTACACATGCGCCAATTGCCCCCACTATTTTTACCGAGCGATCTTAAACCACTGCGCGACCACGGATAATATATAGAGTAGGGATGCAACATCATTCATAAAAAACATCGATACTGAAACATCGATTTTTTGTAAAGTGCAACATCGATGTTGAAAACATCGATGTTTTAGGACGATACATCGATGTTTTTTCGATGTTTTCTTTAATTACTAGCAGGGTCAGCAAATACAGCCTTGAAATACAGAGAAAAGGCTTTTTCTTATAAAAAATATTGAAAACCTACTTAGATGCATTTTGGTAATCATGATTACTGACAATGTCAAACAATTAGTTACTCTAAACGATACATCCAATAACGTATGAAGATATAAAAAGTAGTAGAACGACAAATTAAACAAATATCAGAAAGACAAAGATAATCAAATTTATTATGAATTAAACAAAACTTATTTACAATTTTTTCTCATTATAGAATTCAAAAATAATAATTTCGACAATCTACTGCCGAGCAACCGGTTTCTTTCTTGGGTAATTATAGAATCAAACATCGTTCATAAAACATCGATGTTAGTGAACGATGTATCGATGTTTTCTTGTAGATCAACATCGATGTTTTACATCGATGTTTATGAACGATACCTCGATGTTTTAAAACATCGATGTATCGTTTGCATCCCTAATATAGAATCGACAATACGTCTGGAGATGTCTCTAAATAAATATTGTAAATTATTGTAATATATATGTATAATAACGGGTCGTGTAATTTTTAAGCTGTTTTGCACGACTTCGTATAATGACTCCCTATTTTTAATCAACACAGCTCTAATTTTAATCAAACATTCTACTAATTTTATGCGCTCAAATGGTTACTTGTACTATAATACACTATTTGTATGAATAATGAATCAATATCATTTTAAAGTACCTAGTTAACTTATATTACGGTTTGTTTATAAGCCGCGCTCACCAAGTTTGCGCCAAGTCCCTCCCTGTGCCATAGAGCCATATCAGCCATATAGAGACAATTTTCCTGTCAATTTCTTGTTTGTCTATGATTAAATCATATGACCAAATCAATGTTGAATTGATTGAATTCATTCTTTGAGTACTAAGGCGTAGTGTACCAATTTTTATAGTTAATTTATTAGACGGAGAGGGGCTTTTTTCACAAAATGAAGGGGTGTATTTTTAATATAGACGGTGGGTACTTGGAGGGACTGTGCCGTGGTTTCAAATGTGGAATCCTCAAGCAGGCGGACTACTTGAACTTGGTTCAGTGCGAAACATTAGAAGGTAATCATTGTTATATTACTACCACTACACTATACTAACCATTATTTCTATTATATTAGTTGGGAATTTAACGAATGTTACCAAATGTTCACAGATCTAAAGCTTCATCTTCAAGGTACTGATTACGGGACGTTCCTGGCTAATGAACCCAGTCCCCTCTCCGTCTCGACGATCGATGACAAGCTTCGTGAGAAGCTCGTTATTGAATTTCAACATCTGAGGAATCATTCAGTCGAGCCCCTATCTACTTTCCTGGATTTCATCACATACAGTTATATGATTGACAATATCATTCTTTTGATCACGGGGACTTTACATCAGCGACCAATATCAGAATTAATTCCTAAATGTCACCCGTTGGGCTCTTTTGAACAAATGGAGGCTATCCATGTGGCAGCTACACCTGCAGAGTTGTATAATGCTGTCCTTGTGGACACTCCATTGGCGCCATTCTTTGTGGATTGCATTAGTGAGCAGGATTTGGATGAGATGAATATTGAAATCATCCGTAACACCTTGTATAAGGCCTACTTGGAAGCTTTCTATGATTTCTGTAAACAGATTGGTGGAACTACAGCTGATGTCATGTGTGAAATACTGGCTGTAAGTTTATCTATTTTGTAATTATTGCCTTTACTAATGTAAAATTAAAAAAAACATTTTATAGTCAGTTTTGTACGCAAATAGTTATAAATTGAGATTACATATTTTTACAGTTTGAAGCTGACCGCCGTGCAATCATTATTACTATCAACTCTTTTGGCACCGAATTGTCAAAAGATGATCGTGCCAAGCTTTATCCTCGCTGTGGAAAATTGAATCCTGATGGATTGGCAGCTTTAGCCCGTGCAGATGACTATGAACAGGTGAAAGCAGTAGCAGAGTATTATGCTGAATACCAAGCACTATTTGAGGGAGCTGGAAACAATGTTGGTGATAAAACTCTGGAGGACAAATTCTTTGAACATGAGGTAAGATTTGTTTTCTTAACTTTGTTATACAAAACTACACATATGCACAGTACTACAAGGATCAATTTAATTTGTTTTTCCATTTTTTTTTTGTAATTTTTTTATTTTCCCAACATTTTAAAGCTGTGTCTCCTGTGCACATGTTTTTACGAAACATTACACAAAAACATCAAAACAAAGGGCTGTGGGCCTTTTATATTAATATACATTTGTGTTTGTAAACAACGATTTTATGTTTTAGCAGATGGTAAACAATTGTAGGTGAATAGGAAAAGGCTTTGTTTCAATCTTAACAGCCATGCATCACTGACATTTGGTCCATTCCACAGTGACAGGTGTTACGTTTATATACATTCATACTGACATAGTTCGTAAAAACAAAGTCTGCATTTTGAATGTAATTCAATTCATTTTAATGAGTTCTTACATTAAAATCATAACTCGTAAATTATTCCAGCGTTCAGCTGCAACAATAGATTTAAGCCCGGTGACGGGTGTTACAAGTACTCTTGCAAAATATGCTACCTTTTTAACCTATCGTCAAAGTTCAGCTCAGTTAGAAACTTTAGTCCCAAAATTAATAACTAAAGTAGAATCCATAATTCGAGAGACTGATTGACAAGTAAGTGACAGTTAAAGGCTTACCAGTGTTAAATGATTTCTCTCAAGACATCAAATGATTTGCAGACATAACAGGATTCAAAATGGATTTATATAAATATTAATATGTAGAGGTACCGAAAGCTACCCACTGACCATATTATCTTATTCTATGTATGTATGTATGTATTATTATTATTGTATGTATGTATTCAAGTCTCTATATATTTATAATGTAAATTACTATTTATTTACAATGCTTCCTTAACTGTTTTATATTTAACATGTAATTAATTTAATATTAATATTTGCCTTGTGCACCTACCATGTCTTATCTTTGCATCACCCTTAGGTCGACTGGTACAGAATGCTTGTATAGCATTAAGTTCACCTTTGTACAGTTTTTATGTGCATGAAGATTAAATAAATAAATAAGATGAAATTAAATAGTGACGTGGCCGATATTGATAACCAGTATTAACTAGGTCAGCAAATTCGGAAATATGGTTGTTGCAATCATTTTCATGTAGATAAACGTCATCTTCAGTAGAGATCTCTCAAACACTTGTACTTGTTCCAGAAAACAAATTAATTTGACAATCAGTTATGTTTATAGACTGTGATTGAGATTTATACTCAGATTAATTTGATTTGATTGTTAAAATTTATTTAAAAGAAAGAACATTTGAAAGTTCATGTGAACATTCCTGGTTTCCAATCTCCAGAGATCGTACAAATCTAGTACTAGAGTTACTTTGGGTAAGCAAAAAAAAAAAGAAAAAATTTAAAGAAAGTATTATTTATTCAGAATCATAATCATTTAGGGCATAGTAAAAATAGAGAAGTAAGGTAACTTCATACAAACGCACCGAGCGCGGTTTGTATGTGAGCGCGCTCGTACGTATGGCCGTCGCACGCACACACTGACAACATTTATAGGTGTTTAATGGGGCGCCAGTCGGGGCTGCGCCGTTCGCAAAACCGCCTGCTTAGACTTGCGCAAAACAGTTCACTGAACTGAAAAGAGAGATGCAGTTTTTTTGACGCAAATGAACTATATCACTCATCTAGTTCAATTACTTCTGTAGTTCATTTGACTCACTATTTCAGTTTTGTTCAATGTATCTTTGATTCAATCGACTCAGTAGTTCTATTGACTGATTCCTTCTACATTCTTCTCAGTTCTATTGCATCATTTTGATGACATTGTATTTTTGTATTAAATAAGTACCTATAACTAATTAAATATTTTATAAATTCCCTTACAAATATTGATTTTCCTTCAAACTTTTCACAAGCTTAGGACTGTCAACCTTGAGTAAAAATAAATTATTTAGTGGTTAAAATAATATTTTAATATAAAAATTGAGCCTTGTATCTTTACTACTATAGCATATTTTCGCTAACAGCTTATGGTTCTTATGCTCTTAGCCTTAGAGTTCTAATTCGGTCAGTCAACCACGCACGAAACTGTCTCGTTTTATCTCGAACAATTTCAGAATCTTCCGTCCTTTTCGCTCTCTATCGCTAGCAATTTTGGTATTACAACGTATCTCTCTCATTCTAGCTCGTACGCTTTATGTATTTCCGTTCTTTTTACTCTTTGTCACTCAATTGAACTAAATGACGCAGTGAACTATATGGGACAAGAAAGAGTGAGTGACAAGAACCGGCTTGTATGGTGAACTGGTACAATTGAACTACTCACTCAGGAACTACACAAGTCTACGCCCGCTCCCACGCAAGATTCGCGCCTGCGCTGACGTCCGTTAATAATTTGAACATATAGGTACCTACCTACGTCGTATATAATAAAAATAGTTTGATGTAAAAAATAATATATGAGGTACTTAATAAAAATATAATTTCATAATAATTTAGATTATGAAATTATATTTTATGTATATATATAATATTATGATTCAGTATAGCCACGTTTTAATTAATCCTATATAGACCGTAATTATTCAAATCACTAAACAGATAACATGAAGTAGGTTTTATCAGATGGTAGGACTCTGTCTAGCCTGAGGAGTCCGCCTGGGTGAGGACCACTGCCTTATCTATTTCTGCCGCCAAGCAACAATGCTTGCATTGTTGTGTTCCGGTTTGAAGGACAACGCACCTGCGATTCTGCATTTTTGTTGCCAACAGCTTGAATACGTGAATCGTGGATGTTATGGGGATGACAGTTACCGCTCACCATCAGGTGGGCTGTCTCCTCGTTTGTCACTGAGTAGCATAAAAAGTAGGTAATGAAAAAAATGCAGTCAGTTCCTGGTATATGTACAAAAATAATTATTTTTATTCTTTTTAGATTTCCACACCTAAAGGGTAAAAACGGACCCTATTACTAACACTCCGGTGTCCGTCTGTCTGTCCGTCTGTCACCAGGGGCTGTAGGTATCTCATGAACAGTGATAGCTAGACAGTTAAAATTTTGACAAATGATGTATTTCTGTTGTCGCTATAACAAAATACTAAAAACAGAATAAAATATTTTTTTAAGGGCGGTTCCCATACAACAAACATGATTGTTTGTCGTTTTTTGTACGGAACCCTTCGTGACCGAGTCCGACTCGCGCTTGGCCGGTTTTTTGTTGCAGATCTCTAATACTTACCCTACTTAATTTTGTATTACTAAATCAACTCTGCCACTCTGATTTTGATTTTCCCTAGCTTCAGCCCCATAAGCGAATACGGATATTTTGGTCTTGCATGGAATGTCACGGTTTCTACATGTTTTCTGCAGTTGGAACACGCGCAACGACGCCATCAAGCTCCTCTATTACCTATCTAATTTTGTCTAATTCATTATTTAACCTATGTGTTCCAGGTGAGCTTGAACGTGCATGCTTTCCTACAACAATTCCACTTCGGAGTTTTCTACTCATACCTCAAGCTGAAAGAACAAGAATGCCGAAACATTGTTTGGATAAGTGAATGTGTCGCTCAAAAGCACCGTGCTAAAATTGACAACTACATTCCTATATTTTAAAAGAACATATTAAAATTGATTACAATTTTATTTTTGTTTGTCAGTATATTTATAGTACAATAATGAGACAGCAAACGCCAGTTGATGTAAATATTAAATTCAAATTTATATTTAAACGGGTCAATTTACATTTTGTTGACACTCCAAATTTGTTTAGAATATCTCAAAACTGTTAAAATTTAAATTGTCTGGATTATTTAAAAAACAGTATTAAATTTTTTCTTTTAAATATAATCCAGTAAATCCGATTCATCATGTTTTATTAGATACCTAATTTATGATAAACTGTAAAGATACAAATAGCATTTGTAGGTATGAAATTATCTGGTTGGTATTTTATGCATAGGTAATATTCTAAATCCACAATTTCTTATTAATTAATGTATATTCCCATATTGATAGTTGTAGCTTACGATTATTATCGCCTAACGAATGTAATGACTACGATATACTTTGGGAACTAAAACTATACCTACCTTATGTAAGTACATGTATATTAACAAAACAAAAAATATAATATTGTTTGCATTGTTAAAGGGAAATTTAAACTGTTGATATTTGTGACCATTGCGTTGTTATTCATTCCGTTAGCGTTTGAACACTTGTAATAATTTTAGTTGTATAAATTATTTATATTAAATAAAGTACCCATATTATCATGATTAAATGTTTCATTTAAAAATTCATATAATTACCAAAATTAAATGCAATAATTTTAGTAGATTCGGAGATAACTGGCTATGTCGTCCTAACATCCTACGATCCCAAGACTCTCAAATGGGGAATAGCCACGAACAACTTCTATTGAAAATCAAGAGTAGGTATTCTAAGTAGTTCGATTGCGGGCGCGGGCCACTGAACCTTGTCCAATTTAATCTCACCAAGACTTGCCTGCGTGTTCATCGCTATGAATGCTAAGAAAACCCAGTTTGCTGCTGTGGCTCTATCATATACTTAGGATTATTCGCTACGCTTTGCTACTCCATACACAAATCGTAGACGGGGACGAAAAGTCGATCTAGCTAGATAAACGTAGTAACTACAATTAGTTCAAAGTTTCGGTAAAGTTAATATTCTCCTAGGACAGAAAAGCTCGGCCGACGTGATAAAATGTTTGACATAAAGCTAAATTATAAAAGCTTAAGTGATGTCATCTGATAGCATGTAGTTAAATTTACAATTGAACGGAATGGTTCTCGTTTGAATGAGTGTCTAGTATTCGAGAAAACAACATATACATAATCCAGTAACTTTTTGTTGTTCTTTTTGGATAGGTACATTGCGAAACGTTTATGGAAGAGTTACAATAGGGTAAAGTTTGGTTTTGATTCAATTACTTAATTTATTAATTCTTTCTATTGCACATATGTTATAGAGTGAATGAGATTTAAAATCAGCCTTAGTCAGTCAAACTCAGAACACTGATTCTACTTGAATATAATAATTTATTGGTCCAGCATTAACAAAATTAAACATAATCAACAACTATTATCTGCTCGCAAATTATTCCCGAGCTCCACCAACCCGGCTCTACACCGATGATATCCCTCCGAGAGATCTGCTTATACGAGATTGAGATGGCACTCGAACAGATGAAAAAATTGTAAAACTCCCGAGATAAGCGGATTAGGAGTTGAGCAGTGCTTTTAGTTAGAGATAAAATTTTGTTTAGGAACTATAGACAGCCCCCTTACCACCATCTCTTATTGCGAGTAAATAACTTGAGTAGAATGCTTATTCATACCAATGAATAAGCGACTCTATTTCAAATGGAATAGATTATTCATTGATATGAATAAGCATTCTATTCAGTTATTGAATCGCAATAATGAGTAGTTGGTAAGAAGGGAACAGATCTTACTTCTGAGCCGTATGGCTCCTATCATCTCGAAACGTCCGTTTTAAATTGAATGACAGTATAGTCCATACTGTCATCCAATTTAAAAAAAAACCGGGCAAGTGCGAGTCGGACTCGCCCACCGAGGGTTCCGTATGTAGTATCATTATTAAATTTGATATTTTTCATTATAAATAAGAAATAATGCGTCGAAAAAAATAAATAAAATATATTTTGCAATGTGTACATCAATCCCTTTCATATGATACCCCATTTGAACTAGTAGACTATTACTTATACTGTGCTAGTAGTTTCAATTTGAAATTTCGACACCCTGTAAAAAATATAGACCACCAATTTTTTAAGATCCATTTACAAATGTATAGTTTTGAGATTTATTCCTGTACTTGTAGTCATTTGTATTGTATAACGATGTTAGTTGCCAAATTTCATAGTTCAGGGTCAACGGGAAGTACCCTATAGGTTTTGATTCCCTTGAGAATGTCGAAATATGCGTTTTTTTGATGAATAAATGGTCGTATTTTTTTTTAAAGTAAACTTAGCAGTTTGATTTTTTCACAACTTCATGGGACCGTAGACTTGAGTATACAGTTTAAATTTCAGCTTGATACCTCCACGCATTCTCGACAGACAGACAGACAGACGGACAACAAAGTGAAACAAAGGGTTCCGTTTTTCCTTTTGAGGTACGGAACCCTAAAAAATGCCCTGATTCTAAATACATATTGGAAAAATGCCCTGATTCTAAATACATATTGGAATTCGATCCCTAAATACCTACCACTATTCAAATACCGAAAAAATCGCCGGTATACAGGTATTTCAGTATTACCGAATATCGGTGTCAATGCCCTAATCCCAATAGTTCTAGAATTGTGGTGCGACAGCAACAGGTTTTCTTAGCAGTAAACGCTCAAACTTGTGTCTGGGTGGGGTTTAATTGGACCAAGTTCGAGTATGCTTTAGATACCTAAGACAAGTCATTCGCGGCTTGCCTCAGTTTGAGACCGGGGGAGGGATGTTAGGACGCCACATGTAAAAAACATTAGTTGAATATGACATTCAATGCCACTGATATGCAGCAGAAACAGCGTCGGAGACAGCACAGAGGTTTGCGGGATGCTACCATTTATGCCCTCGCTGTTGAAGCAACTGCCGTCGACAATCAACAGCTTGAATGCATGCAATGCATCTATCGGAAAAAAAGCTCGGCCAAAAAGTCCTTACGAAAGCGTCTTCAATAGAAGACTGCTGTGTAAGATCTTTCGCTATAACCAGGTTCACAGCCAATGCCTCACTTCACACATCGTTGTGCCTTAACGGTTGAGTGACTTTCAACAACGATGTGTGAGATACACTAGGTCACAAGTCGAACAACCATAGCTAAAGCCGTATTGACAGTTGCTAATCAAATTGTCGAAATCGTGTATCTCAGGGGCAGCATGTTTATTGCCCGCTCCATTCCTTAGCGATAAGGGAGGTACGGAGAAAAGGACCCGTCCGGATTGGATCTATCCCCTTTCTTGGGCACCAGGTGTACATTATTAGCAGTCTTCCATGAAGACGGAACCTACTTAATAGAGTATGAGAGCGCGAAAACACGTGTCAAATAGGACACAAGTCGGGAGTACACTCCTGTTGAAGGAGTGTACTCCCTAGTTGTCCTATTTGACACTGCCGATATATCGTCCGGCCCACTCGACTAATGAATATCGAAGGAGAGTAACGCCTGTCTGACATCCAGCTGATATTTCATGTTACGGTTGTTATGTAATTTGACGGGTCGGATCTACCCCCCTTCTTGGACACCGGGTGTACAATGTTAGCAGTCTTCCATGAATAAGGAACCTGCTTAGTGGAGATGAGAGCGCAAAACGACGCATCAAATAAGACACAACTTGGGGCCACAGTGCTTCAACCAACAGCACTGCCGGTTTGGCAGGCTACGATAACCACTTAGCTAACTCCTCCACACAGCGGAACACTGCTTTGGGCTGGATATTTATAAATTTATTGAATTCTTGCTAAATGAAGGGAGAGGAGTCTGAACACTCTGAACCAGCCATAAATTTCTTGTCTTTGTCTTATGATCCGACTCTATTAATAGAACGATTGATGCCATAAAAGTCCATTATCAGCCTGTACTGCTGGATATAGGCTTTCCCCAATTTCCCTAATGCTTTCTACCATATGCGATCCTTTGCTAAAAGTCTAGGATGTACGTTTTTTCGAATTTTTGCCAGTTTCAATTCCTGGGTAACTTTTTTTTATGTCTGAATGCAGTTTTGTTTCTTTTAAAAAATTAAGGAATGTTTACTTGGAGTGAAATTTGCTATCTTCATTGTTTATAGTACTTGCCTTTACTTGAAGTGGCATTAAAAAATTCCACCCTGTATATTTGCATCAACCCATAATCATCCCCCTGTTGACACAGGTCCCTCATTGAAAGGGGCTTAGAGCATACTCCACCACTGCTCAACTGCAGGTTGGCGGAGGCCAGTGTGTGGAGCTGTCCTAAGGCTACTGACTTGGCTTGAGGACTGTCATCTAATGACAACAGCTATGGCCGAGAGCTTAAAGTGCCCACCGAAGCACAGAGGAGCTTGAGATAAATAAAGCCATCCATGAACAGGCTACGGTCGACACTACTTAACTTGCGTGTTCGATTAGAATGACTCGCACTACGACGCTTCAAGCTTCTCTTCGCACTGGAGGGGGCTATCTGGTGGCTTCTTTTTGTTATTGTCTTCACAGGCAGGTGTGTTTGTCTACCATAAAGATATTACAAAAAAAAAGTATTACCATCGTATGAAATTTATTTAGAATTAACATTGTCCTTTTATCACAGTTCAAATATTTTTTTGTCAGTATGTTTGGAATTTTCTTTGAATTTCAACTGTTCTTCAATAATGTCCGTGATGGGACCATCATACAACAAGTTTTGTTTGGATGGTTTTAACAATAATAAGCTTGAGTTCTCCTTCCAAAATTTGTCTCTTAGCATATCATCATGGATGTCAACGATAACTATGGTGGCCTTTTCGGAGTCCTTGTGATACAAGCTCTTCCTCACTAGTAGTGTTCCTCTCTTGAATATATCTGGTTCATTATTGTAATTTATATTAAATTCTTTAAATAAAATTTCATTTTTATCAGTACTTACTGTACCACACAACCTCTTCTCTGCCTGTAAGAAAAAATTGTTAAGTACAAATTTTAAACATAAATAAATATCTTTACATAAATGAGAAAAAGGTAGCAGACCACAGATAAAATAAAATTTCTGATTATTAAAAACTTTGAAACTAACCTGTGATGGAGTTAAATTGCCATTTAATACAAGATTCCAAAATGTAGTATTATACAAATTATTTATATGAACATCTGCCTGCCGCCACTTTATGTAGTCTATTATATTGTCTTCGGAAGGATACAAAATGACACGGCCATCAAATGTTGGTGGATATTTCAACTTTTCATCAGCAAAAAATTTACTCCAGTAATATACATATGAAGATGAAAACATACTATTTATAGTAGTCAACAACTTTGACGCCCGTCTGTTGTACAATGTGGAATGCTTTTTAAATATAAAAGAATACTCATCACTTTGACCAAATGCTATTAATAAGTCATGAAATTCTCTAAAAACACTAAATGCGGCATAATTCATTAATTTCAATGCCCTTATATCGTTTGGTTTTGAAAAGTGATGATGATCAGAAAACTTATGAAAACCCTTTCCATCTAGTCTCACCACTATCCATGCATTGGGCAACAGAGTGTCATCTAATTCAAAATTTTTCACATATTCAAAAGAACTTTTTGCCATTTTGAAGAACCCAATCTTATTCGATTTGATTAATATTTTATACCCTTTAGTGTCAATTAACCTAGATAATGTTGACATAGGTACCTACTTGTGGCTCTTTTTATTGACACAAAAAATTAAGTAAACGACATAGCTTAACAGTATGTTCAATTCAATTTGTCTTTGTGGCGATCTTGATATCCCCGCCAGTAACACTTTCACTATTTATATAATTCAGCTTTTAATCTTTTTAAGTGTCTATACTGCAAACTCTGCGAAGAAACTGCTTAAACGATCGCGTTTATTCTTGTTGAGCAAGGAATAAAAATTCAAGAGAAAAGAAAAATTCAAGAAAGTTCTTGAGCAAGACATGTAAACGTATTATTTTAATATATGCATCATCCTTTGATTTAATGATGAAGGATTTAATATTTTTCTGATTTTCTATTCACTACTCTTGTCAAATGACAACCAAAACCAAACTTCCAATCCAAAGAGAATATGGTACAGTGCTACAAGGATCTAAATGAACGTGAGTGACATTTGTAGGAGGGCGTTACTGTGACTTTCGGGTTGCCAATTAGGGAAAATCTCCTTACTTCAAGGGAATTTTTACATATCCTAATTAAGACATTTAAAATGCTCAATCTTAGCTGGGCAGAAGTTAATTACTTTAAATTAATTCTGTAATGAACACCATATTATAGTATTTTAATTAAGTTTATTAAATAACGATACGGCCTAGATAAAAAGTTAATTAAAATGATTATAGTCATTTCGTACCTATCTTGGGGTGTAAGGGGTTCATCAACATCTTTGAACCAAGGCAAATCTCACCTGTACGTGGTGCACCCTGCTGACTGACAGACGAGGCTCTGGCGAAAAGAGAGGTAGTGCAAAGCGTATATTTTAAGCTGACCGACTCGGGAAGTAGCTCCTCAAATAAAAAATAAAAATCTAACAACGATCTGTGAAATGAAGGAATGAGGAATATGTGAAATAAAAAACAACATATACAATTTAGCTTTTATTTATATATTACAAAGAGACACGTCTCATAAAAATCAAGATCAAAATCATCCATTATGAGTTTATCATTTCTTGTTTTCCTGTTCGTAACAGGTGTAACAATTTTACTGCATAATGCCTTAGCCAATGTGCCTTCTTTGACAATGTTTGATACAGTGTGTAAAGTAACACCTGAAAATAATTTAAATTCATAAATATTTACGTATAACATAATAAACCAAATAAAACTTTTTACTGTGGAACAAAGTGGGAATTTAAGGTAAACACACATGTCTGGCAACATTTACCTGTAGCAGCAGCGACTCGCTCGTTAACCTTTTCAAAAGGAATTAATGGGCCGTTGTTTTGTTTTTCTTTTACAAAAATCTCTTTCACCTTAAACACAACCTCCCTGGCACCACTTCATATAACTTTCGGCATGATAATCGTACTATAATAACAAAATATACTTTAAAATCGCACCACAACATTGAACGGTGAAGAACTGTCAAAAATGACGTCTTACAAGATGGCGGCTTTAGTTCCGTTTTCTGCCACGTTCATTTAGATCCTTGTAGCACTGTAATAGTCTTGAGTAGTACATGTACGATGTACTAATAGGTGACGGTACTTGACACTGTACTAAAAGAAACGTTACCGAACGCGAACTCTTATTCGGACTAATCGGACTATTCGTACACTCGTACAGTGTACTAGGTTATCCAAGCCCGAAACACTGTGGTCTGTCCGAGAGACAAACAATAAAGCGTCTCGCAATGTTATCGTAAGAGTAAGCGAGATAGGAGGTAAGCGCCCTGCACTGGTATAAATCGCTTTCAGCGCCGTGTGTTTTATTCATATAAAATCTTATACAGCGCTTTATAGTGCTTGTAATTACCAAATTTACATTGATCACGTGATTATATTGTCGGCTAAATTTCTGAGTACTAATAGGTACTAATAGTACTAATAAGGTGTACTAGTACATTAATCGGACTGTACTATTAGAGTGCGCACTTAAGAGTGTCCGATTAAGCACAAGACTATATGGTAACAAAACAACATCATACGAGACGAGAACGAGACTCCCATCCATAGAGCATTATAGACTAGCCATAGAACAGGGGCCTAGAAACTATAGCCAACGTACCAAACTGACAATCAGAACTGCCAATATACAGGTCGAATAGAAATGTCCAACATTTATTTCAAAATTATCGATATCGACAAATTCTGATCAGTAGGCATTTAACCCTTAACTACCTAGCATCTATTATCGTCACACTACCACATAAAACTATTTTTAGAATAAGAAAGGCACATAAAAATATGTTTTTTTTTTTAATCTCAACTAATCAATCAACAATTGTTATTTTTAAACTCATAAACTAACATATTTGGAAAATGAGGTCCATTAATCACATATGTATGTATTTCCTTGTACTCTTTTTTTTTATATTTATGATCAATAGACATGAAAAAAATAAAAAAATCTCAAATAAAACAAAACTTAGACAAAATTGCAAAACCTAAACTTAGAGCGATTCTTACTAATTTAATTCTTCTTCCTGGGTCTCGATCGCGATTGAATCGTTACTTGATCGAATTGTTACTTGGCTGAATTGCTTGAATTCAATTGCTGTGTTCCTGCGAGTGAATAAGTTCAGTTGTTTTTCTTTGGTGTTGCACATGAACACATGTTCTAACCCAAGCCTTCTAACACATGTTCTAATCCTACATCCGCCATTACAAGGTAATTATAGGTATATTATCGTCGTTTGACACATCTTGTTCCTACCACCGCTCGATGTTTTCGTCATATAAAGCCATTTTCAACTAAAACAAAAATAAATATACAAATGTTAAATAGTCACGTAACCACCTAACAGGAGTTTATTTTAAAAATAACATCTGTTAAAACGTATGAGGTGAAAATAATGTACATTTTAGTGAAACATTATTAGCAATGTATGGTAGTATATATTTTTAACAAATACTTTAGATAACTGGTATTTCATATAAATAGTCGTAGATGAATAAGAAACAAACCTCTATCTTTCCTTGAACAATTTTGATTAGTTTTTAATACTATACTTATTACTATAACTAGTCACAACTCGTGACATACATAACATTAAATAGAAAAAATGCTGCGGTTCCGAAGTAAAAAGATATGCCGTCAAGGTAGTTAATGGAACAATGCCAATTATAAAGACCACACGACAGAAGTAAAAATTTCATCGGGAGCGAGTGATGAAATTTTTATGAAATTTCCCTGCCGACTTTACCCGAACAAGCTTTACAGAGACGAGATTTACAGCTCAGTGTTATTCACTAGCCAAGCCACAAAATTTGTGCACAGTACGAACAAAGAAGTTTTTACTTGAAAAAATTAATAAAAATAGTAGTATTCTTTAATATTACTAGCTTTCGCCCGCGGCTTCGCTCGCGTGAAATTCGGGGCAAACACGTGTTTACTCATTTATCTATATGTACTCGTGTAAAGTTTAGGATAAAATAGTCCAACTAATCTCGTTTCTCCATACAAACTTTGGACCTCCGTTTCACACTCTTAGGGGTAAAAATTTTAATTTTTTTTTATGTAATTTCGTGTCTACTATGTTATATTTTCAAATTGATGCCATTTTCATGATTGACGTTCCAGAAAACCATATAATCAACACCCATATTGATATTATGATATTTCAACCCCATCGCACCCACACATGATTTTATGTCACTTCAGCTATGTTGGATAATAAAATATGTTTAAAGTCGTTGTTGTTTTCGTAATCAGAAACCCGATAAACCATAGAAACAATACCCATGACTATTCTTTTATGACCTAAATTTAGAAAAATCCTGAAATACGTGTTTAATCATTTATCTATAGAAGTACTTGTGTAAAGTTTAGGATAAAATGGTCCAACTAATCTCGTTTCCCCATACAAATTTTGGACCTCCGTTTCACCATCTTAGGAGTAAAATTTGAAATGTCCTTTTAATTAATTTTGTGTCCACTATGTTATAATTTCAAATCGATGCCATTTTCGTAATTGACGTCCCTGAAAACCATAGAATCAACACAGATATTTGGTATTATGACATTTTAACCCCATCGCACCCACACAGGGGTGATTTTATGTCACATCGGCTATGTTGGATTATAAAATAAATGTTTTTTCGTAATCAGCGACCCTATAAACTATAAAAACATTCCGATGAAAGGTTGATCCAGATATATTTCCGTACGCTGTACTTTCACACAAATAGGCACTGCATTTCACCATCTTAAATATTTTTTCTAGTACAGGTTAATTCACTAAACACAATAAATTTCCCACTATTGAATATTATTGCGGATACAGCATCGGCAGCTTATCAAAATGGCGACCTTTCAAAACATAGCGTCCGTCATTTTTTTTAACTTGTCATGTACAGTGTTGGTATACGTGTAAAAACGGGATAGCAACATTCAGTAACCCGCAAGAGCGTGCGAGACGGAAAGATCAACTCACACTAACATATTTTATGTTTCGTCTGCTTACTATTGAAATTGAATGTCTGTGCACAAAATGCGATATTTCCCCTCTCCTCAGGGTCTCTCCTCGTCTCAGGGTCGCCTGCGGGTAGGGGAAATATCGCATTGAGTGGTTGCAGGGGATGTTATCTATTCGTCACGGCAAACATGTTATTGTTAGTGTCCGACCGAATGTTCGGTTTCGGTTTCAGTCGAGTTTCGGCAAAAAAAGTGAGTTTCGGTTTAGTTTCAGTTTCGGCGGCAAACCTGTCGAAACTGCGACCGAAACCGAAACTGCATTCGGGAGTTCCCGCGCTGTGCTCGGCCATGTTCGGCTCGGTAAATTCCATCCAGGCCACGAATACATTTTGCCGCGTCCACGTGCCTAATCATGTCGTGACTTTTTTGTGTTTGCTGTGCGTTTTGTTTCTTGTTTATGAGTTTTCGTGTGATTTGTTTTGAATTCGGTAAGTTTTATCATTGTGATATTGTATAAGAGTAGGTAGTAAACATCGAAAAATAATTTAGTATAACAAACTAATGCATAGATTATAGTAGAATCAAGTTTAACATAACTATCTGAATATTTTGTGTTTAATTTAACTCTTTTTTTTATACCACCAGTGTGGCAAACAAGCATACGGCCCGCCTGATGGAAATCAGTCACCGTAGGCTATGAACGCCTGTAACACCAGGGGCATCACACGCGCGTTGCCGACCCTGTAAAAACCTTTTCACGCCCTTTTTGAAGAACCCCATGCTGTAGTCCCCTGAGAAAACCTCGACAGGCAGTTCATTCCAAAGCTTGACAGTACGCGGGAGAAAACTTCCCTGGAACCGCACAGTACTTTGGCTCCAATGTGTGAGGATGAATTCCCTGTCGATGGCGAGTGGTACGACTGTAGAAGGAGGCCGTTGGCATCATGTCAAACAACTCTTCTGAACACACTCCATTGTACAGACGGTAGAACACACAAAGGGACGCAAAATCTCTTCTCAGACTTAAAGGTTCTAAACCGTCTGTTAGTTTGGGATCGGCAACAATCCTCACAGCGCGCCTTTGAATCGAGTCACAAGGTGCAAGTTAGTATCTAGGTGCTCCCGCCCATAGATGGCAACAGTACTCCATATGCGGCCGTACTTGAGCTTTGTGAAGCATAAGTCTTTGCCGCGGATTGAAGTACTGCTTCGCCCTGTCGAGCACACCTAGTTTCTTCGACGCCAGCTTGACCTTCCCCTCCAGGTGACAACGAAACTGGACGTCGCTGGAGATTTCAACTCCAACAGTCCCAATGTTTTTGGCGATGGTAAGGGGTGTGTTTTGGAATTGAGCAGCCACAGCAAAAGGAGTTTTTTTAGCGGTGAACGCGCAGACTTGTGTCTTGGTGGGATTGAAATGGACCAGGTTCTTTCGCCCCCAATCGGACACACTATTCAGTGTGCTCTCGATCTTCGACACAAGCTGTTCGCGGCTCTCCTCCACCAGAGAGCGGGGAATATTAGCGCGGCCCGTGTAATAAGCTTCCCCGGTGCTGTCGTCGGCATAGCAATGAATGCTGTCAATGGATAACATATCATTGATATGCAGCAAAAACAGCGTCGGGGACAATACCGAGCCTTACGGGACGCCAGCATTACTGTCCATGCTATCGGAGCAACTGCCATCCACAACGGCTCTAATGCTTCTGCAGGACAAGAAGCTAGCGACCCATTCGCATAAACCCTCTGGTAGACCGTATGCAGGCAACTTCGAAAGAAGTTCCATCATTCGCTAATGCTGATGTAAAGCGGTTACCGTAGCCATATTAACGCTCGCAACATAAAATATCGATCGCGCGCCGCCACCCCCGCTGCCACCGCAGCCTCTCCTTCCATTTGGTGACCTCACTCACTCGCAGGAACACAACAGCCCTCAAGGGAACCGTTTGCGGTATTCTGTGAGGTGGAGGTACATTCACCAGTCGGGTAGCTTACAATTGGCTTTGGTTCAAAGATGTTGATGAACCACTTACACCCCAAAATGGTACTTAATATAGTGTACTTAATATAGTGTGTTGGTACTTAATATAGTGCATTAGTGGTGATAATCAGGGATGTAACGGATGTGGTTATATCGGAACCGGAACCGGAATCGGAATTTTTGAATTTGGTTTATCGGAGTCGAAACCGGAATCGGAACCGGAATCGGAATAAAATATGAAGTCAGTCAGAGATATGTGTAGATATCATTTTCAATGAAATAATTACACATCATTATTCGTTAGTGACACTAACTTAGTGTTATCTTTATTATCAATACTTTAACAGTGTAACAATGAAACAATTGCTAAAATCGATAGATCGCGACTCCGCCGCGGCTTCGCGCTGCCCGGCCCGTCTACCCACCCTCGCCCGCCGCGCCGGCCGCCGACCTCCGATATGACTTCTGACTTCGGTTTAAAATTTATCGGAACCGAAGTCGGAACCGAGGATGCAAAAGCAATCGGAAGTTCCGACGTATCGGAATCGAAACCGAAGCTCCGTTACATCCCTGGTGATAATATTAAAGATTTAGAGTTTCAACGTTCAATTTTATTTTCTTTGGGGTGTAAGTACTTCATCGACATATTTGAACCAAAGCCACCTTCACTTGCACGCGGTGCACCCTGCTGACTGACAAACGAAGCTCTGGCGAAAAGAGAGTTAGGGAGCGTAATTGTAAGCTACCCGACTGGGGAATGTACCACCTCACAGAATACTGCAGCCAAATATCAATTTCCTTGAGGGTTGTTGTGTTCCTGCGAGTGAGTGAGGTCACCAGAAACGAAGGAGATGCTGCGCTGGCAGCGGGGGGTGTCGGCGCGCCAGCGATATTTTATGTTGCGACTGTTGCGAGCGTTAATATGGTCGTAAGCTTGTCTGGCGCCCTACGTCGTATAAAAAAAAATATAACCAAGTAGCAATTATAACGTAACGTAACGTAATTATAAAAAAGTATCTACAGTTAGTTAATTGTTTCGTAAAAGTTTCGGTTTCGGCCGAAACTGAGACCTTTGCCGAAATTCGGTTTCGGTTTCGGTTTCGGTCGTAAAAACTGGTTTCGGTCGGACACTAGTTATTGTATTTTTTCTACATAACTGTTAGGCCACGCCCCTATTCGGTTAGCTAACAATGTTACAAAAATATATTGATAAATAATTAAATAAATTGTTACAGTTGTATCGTGTTTGCGCTAGTGTTGCCGAACTATCGATAGTTTACATCGAAAATCATGTACACTATCGATAGCACAGAACGAAGCAATACTATTGAATTAGTGCAATACTATCGATACTGTCGATAGCATTGTAGTTCGTTATTATCAAACTATTGATAGTATCGATACTGTTCATATTTATTCCTACACCTGAAAAACGTAAACAATACTATTGCAAATTGTTAAAGTATCGACAATCCAAAACAATCGATAGTATTGTTGCAAATATAATAGACAGTATCGATACTATCGATAGTTTGTTATTATCGAACTACAATACTATCGATAGTATTTCACTTATCCGATAGTTACCTTGTTCTGTGCTACCGATAGGCCGATCGATTGTCTTACGATTGGTTGGCTATAGATAGACATTCGATTAATCATCCATAGTCGTCTATCGATCGGCAACACTAGTTAGTTTGCTGCATCACTCAGATATATATTATTCTCAGTGATTTGATTTCTGGTTGTTATTGTTTTTATTTCCTTTTTTTATTACTTTATCAAGCTATTGCCGAGATCTATTGTAAAGATTTCGATACGTTAAATATTATTCATTATGCCTGTATTCTGATTGTGAAGAAGATAGATTATGAAAAACTTCATAACCTGCTGAGGTGGGTACTGAAGGAATAACAAGAATGGATAAATCCAAGAAAAGGCGATATTCGACCGACTCTGGAAGCGCTGAAGAAAATCGCTTGAAGGATATAAAAGAACGCGATGAATTTGCGAAAAGATTGAAAAAACGCGATGAGGATAAAGTAAAAAAGTTAACAGAGTCTTCAAGTAAGAGGTCTTATGAAGAAGCCGCTAAACGTCTAAAACTGGAAGCCGAAGGAAGAGATAAAATACTGCCAAAATTGAGGGTGCAGTCGCGTCGGAAATATTTAGAAAAGAGGAAGGAGGACAAAGTAATTGAACTAGAAGCTGATATAGCCGATGATGAGTATCTGTTTGATGAGAGTATGTAAGTAATTTTAATATATAATCATTATTAATTTTCTTGTACCAAGTTTCGCCTTGAGTAGGGATCAAAACCAGTGTCTATATGTCCTACTGAAAGGCTCTGTGATAATATATTATAGCCTGGTTATACCTGTGGCTGTTAATCTCCACATTTAATTTGCCTTTGAAAAAGTATTTATGCACCACTAAGTGTCAGCATGTACCTCAAACATTTAATTTATGCGGTTTTCTGATAACATACAGCTTGATTTTTATGATTACTATTAGAGATAATACCAACTATGACTTTGGCCGACTAGTCAGCAGATTAATTGAACAAGCTGATCACTTATTTTGAGGTCTCAACATCTCTAATTACTACCTACTGATTATGATTACTACAAATGATTAAAATATAGATTTTACAAAAGAGCTCAAATTTAGATTATGCAAAAGAGTTCAGTTCTAAATATGTCCCAGATCACTAAATTGGGCAAGAAAAATCCTGAAGTTGAGGCAGCGTATGGAGGATTGGTGATCTCAAAAGTATTAGCAAGTGATATGTCTAGCATCGGGTAAATAAAGGCTGTTCATGGTGATGATATTTAATACATTTCATAATATGAATTTGTTGTTTCCAGCTTGACTGAAAGGGAGAAAAAGGAAAGAGAACACAAGAAAACAATATTACAATTAGCTAAAGAACATGAAAAAGCCCGTGAATTAGAAAATGTACAAAGATATCACATGCCACAGGATTTGGGGAAAGGAGAGAAAGGTAACTTGCAGTTAGTTGCAATCATTTCACAAGTTACATACAGGGTGCATAAACAAATGTGACATTGAGTAATTAGTATACTTAGATTGTAGGGAAATTTTAAAAAAGTAATCTGCTTGACAATTTTCATACCCATCTTCTATATACCTAAAACTGGCATAGTTTAGAGACCATAAGGAACACAGTGTCACAATTTGCAGGACAATTTTTATTTTGTACATATCTCGAGTTCTATTTCATATATGAGGACATAACTTGTCTGTATATTGTTGTTTGACAATATAAGTCATAGTGTTGATAAGCTAAATAAATGTTCTTTAACTTATGTTTAGGCATCTATTACACTAAAGATTCTCCTTACTGATAAATACTGCAAAATAGGCAATTTGTAAGAAAAAAATCATGTTTATTCTATAGTTGCACACTTATGTAATACTTAGATTTCAATTTTAAAACATGCAGTTCTGTGTTCTTTGGACCATGGCCTCACACACATCCATACCAGTTTTAGATATATGGAGGAGATACTCCATATATTGTCAATGACACCTTTGCAAAATTCTTTCTTTTGGTCAGAGATTCCATCCTAATGGGCATCTACATGAATATACATAGTCGTACTTGAGCATTAACAATGAAATTTGCTAGCGGTGGCATGATTAGAAATCAACCAAAATATGTCTAATAATGTTAAATGATGATATTACTATTAAGACTAGAAAACCATTTAACTTGACTATGAAGATTATTTAACTTGAAAGTAATATTTGCTGTTGATTAGCTACGATTCTTTAATTGCAGATGCAAACCTTCCTGTGACATACAATACAGAGAGTACAGAAGTAAAGTTCATGCATGCACTTCATTCTTGATACCTAGACTCATGCTAAGGGCTAGGGCTGTCAAAATGCCGTCATGTGCGTTCATATGGTCATTGAACAGATAATATAATTTTAATAGTAGATTGAAAGAGTCGTCAAATAATTTAAAGTAAATTAAATATTTTTTTTTGTATGTTTTGTATCTCTTATAACTGTCGAACATTAATTAGAAAATGTAAACACAATCTTTAAATTCGTTGAACAACGAAATTGATTTGGTAGTTTTTGTGAAAATAAATATTTCGCAAGGTTACTCGCAAAGTGCTAATACGATTTTGATGAAATTTTGTGGATATGTAAATAATATATCGACGGCGAAGTGTCAGGACCTCCTAACTTACATTTTGACGTTTTTTAGTTTTTAATGCAGAACGACTTGATTTTCTTTACTACACACCCCATTAAAAGACCAAGCGAGATGTCTTTATATTTAGTGAGATGCATTAGCTGCTAAATCAATTAGCAAAAAAACCTGCTGTCACTACCTTCTATATAACTAGTGGCAAAATACTCATGTGTTCATTTGCGTAAGTTTTGATTGCAACATCTTCTATCTACATTGCGAGACGTGTTTACTCCTTCGTCGCTCCTGACGGTCTGAGTAAAACGTCGCCTCTCGCTCGGATATAGGTGCAATGAGAAAGAGTAAGATGATCGAAAAATCCCGATCGACTGTCGTCGGGTTGCGGCGGGGGATGACGGCCATTATTCTATTTGTCTTTTGTTTATTCGGTAGAAACGTTGGTGACGTGACAAGTTGTTATTGTTTTTTTTTGAAAGCCTAATTTAAAAACTGTTTTGATTAAGTGATTGTTATAACTTGACGTAACTTTATGCTGTAAGGTACGTAAGTAAGAAAAAGTAAGTACTTGGAAGTTTTTGTTGCTAATTTTGTTATTTTGTAACATTTTACATAACGTACTTGTACTTTCGTCAAAAACCGTACATTTTTGAATTCGTTGAAACGAAATGTATATTTATTTGATCATTCATTCGCGTAATTAGGTACTTTTTAAAGTAGTTAGCCATGGAAACTACTTGGGTTATCTATTCGAAGTAAATTTGTTTAGTACTTATGGAAGATAGGAGTTATTGTTTTAAACGAGTGTGTACTTAGAAGTTATTGTATAATGTACTTTTATTGTTTTATACTGTTACTATACTGTTACTGTTACTGTATGTAATTTTAATTGATTTATAACTGGCTATGGTGCACTTTTAAGTGAACCATCTTTTTTTTTATACTACGTTGGGTGGCAGATAAGCATACGGCCCACCTGGTGTGAAGCGGTTACCGTAGCCATATTAACGCTCGCAATATAAAATATCGCCCGCGCGCCGCCACCACCGCTGCCAACGCAGCATCTCCTTCCTTTCTAGTGACCTCACTCCCTCGCAGGAATACAACAACCCTCAAGGGAATTGTCATTTGGCTGTGGTATTCTGTGAGGTGGAGGTACATTCCCCAGTCGGGTAGCTTACAATTACACTCCCTCTCTTTTCGCCAGAGCTTCGTTTGTCAGTCAGCAGGGTGCACCGCGCGCAGGTGAAGTTGGCTTTGGTTCAAAGATGTTGATGAATCACTTACACTCCATTTTCAACTTCAAAGACCGTTGATTCGATTTATTACCGATACCGTTCATAACTTATACCTAGGTAGTTAGGAATACTTATTTTGGTTTTAACCTTTTCAGTAAAATGCCTAAAAAATACTACGAAGGGGTGAGGGCGAAACGGATGTTAAATCTGTTGAATGTGGAAGATAATGTGGTGAAATTAAGGCACACTAATGCAGAAGAGTACATTGAAGTTTTTGGATCAGACTATCAACCAGTTGAGAACTACGATTGCAACAGATCTCAACAATCTCAATACAGAGCTGAAGCAGAACAGGAAATAACTACCAAACAAGACGAATCTAAGGCCTCAAATGTTTGTCATCAACCGGTACGTAGGTATAAGTTAAACACGTAATTTAAAATTAATTATAGCTTTATGTAATTGACTACTTTATCTTAATTTCTTAACGTAATTACTTACCGTTTACACATTTGCAGCCAGTATCTGATGGTGCTACAAGTCTTCGTACGCGACGCCAACGCCGCGCACATCGTCGCCGAATTATAATGAGCGATGAAGATGAAGACGTTGAGAACCACGATGGCAACAGATCTCAACACTCTCAATACGGAGCCGAAGCTGAACAGGAACTAGTGACCAAGCAGAAACTAACTTCCAAACAAGGCGCATCTCTGGTCTCAAATGTTTGCCACATTCGGCGTCCATTAAGATCAAAATCTCTTTCAGATTTATCACAAGACTATAATCGCTTATTGTCACTGAGAAAGACGCAATCTACACTTCTATTGACAGAGGGGTTACCTCTATTTGATGTTAGTTCTATGTATCTAGTTATGGAAGAAGTAGCATCTAAATCAGACGATTTTCAAACCTTCAGTGTCTGCCACATTCGTCGTGAAGTAAGATCTTGGTCACTGTCACATTTAACACAGGATTCTGTTGCTTTTTATGATCGACCACTTAAAAAATCCAAATCCGCACCTTTTATCACCGAAGAGTTTTCTCAAAATAGTCCTTCTTTACTAGCTGGATGTCACAGGACAGCATCGTCTGAGGCTGAAAATTCTACACCAAATAGAGCATATGACCCCGTTGATAGTTCAACTGACTCAGATGTTGAAACTACGGAAGAATATTACGGCGATCTAAGTGAGGGTAGAAAACGTCGTCATGTACCAGAACCGGACTCTTGGAAAAGGAATAGAGCCAAACTGCGTAGAATGCAGGGCGAATCATATTTAGGGTTTAGCAAACCCCGTGACGGTAAGTTTCAGCAGAACACTCCAAGACCCGCAAGAGAGATTGGAGACAGATGCCAATCTGATTTTTGTAAGAAGAGCAAATTAAGAGCTTGTATTGAAGTCACTGAAAGTATTCGACAAAATATTTATCAATCGTTTTGGAAGGACATGAGTTGGGAGCAACGAAAAGTTTATGTTTCTTCACTAGTGACCCGTTCTGATACAACTCGTAAGACCAAATCAACCTCAAGGCGTGAAGGAACATACAAGTATTTTTTACCTATTAAGAAAGATGGTTCGTTAAAGGTTCAAGTATGTAGAAACATGTTCCTTAATACTCTTTCTCTCGGCTCATTTACAGTTCAGGCGTGGGTAAAAAAATGTGAATTTGGTATGACCCCTAATAATAATGTAGAGAAAGCATTAAAACCTAAACCACAAAGGCCTGAAACTAAAAGGAAGATTTTGACCGCGAATAACTTTTTAAATTGGCTTCCAAAAATGCCCTCTCACTATGCACGAAAGGAAACAAGCAAACTATATATTGAACCATCATATCATAGTCTAGTAGAGTTATACAATGCTTACAAAACGTATTGTAACGAAAATGAAGAACCGCAAGTGAGTAGGTTCACTTTTGAAAAAATATTTCATGAAATGAATTTGTCTTTGTACACATTAAAGAAAGATATGTGCGACGTCTGCTCTGCTTATCGAGCCGGTAACTTAGATGAAGCAGATTATCAGATACACATTATAAAGAAAGAAAGAGCAAGAAAAGAGAAAAATGAAGACAAGGTTAAGGCTGCTGCAGGTCAATTTATACTGCTATGTATGGATTTAGAAGCTGTCAAAGTCTGTCCGTACCTTACCGCCAGTGCGCTTTATTTTAAAACAAAGCTTTCGTGCCATAATTTTACGATTTATAATTTAATCACAAATCATTGTACTTGCTACTGGTTTACGGAAACGGCAGCAGACTTAAAAGCGAGTACTTTTGCAACTTGCATCATCGATTACATAGAGAGGCATTGTATATCACAAAAATTACCAATAGTGATTTATTCTGATGGCTGTACGTATCAAAACCGTAACACAATATTAGCTAACGCACTACTTAATTGCAGTAAAGTAAACAATATAAATATCTATCAGAAGTATTTAGAGCCGGGACATACTCAAATGGAGTGCGACTCGGTGCACAGCGCTATTGAGCGCAAGTTGAAAAATAGAGAAATTCATTTACCTAGTGATTACATCACCATCACGAAAGAAGCGCGCAAAAACACGCCATACGAGACAGTCGATGTCGGTCACGACTTCGTAAAAGATTATACTGCGCCTGAAAATATTGTATATAAAAATATTAGACCAGGCCGTAAAGCCGGTGATCCCCAAGTAGTGGACATTAAAGTAATACATTATAACACTATGACTATTGAAGTAAAACTAAGCTTCGACAGTGACTGGATTCCGCTACCTCAAAGACCCAGAGTGATGACATCTGCCTTGGATTACCCTCAGCTGCATCAAAACAGGATCCCAATTGCAGAAACCAAATATAGGCATCTGCAAGAGTTAAAAACAGTGTTGCCTAAAGACTGTCACGCTTTTTATGATTCTTTGCCATATAATTAAGAGGCTTATTTGTTATTTTGTTCCTTTGTTTATTAATAATGATAAATATCACCATTATAATTATGTGTCTCTTTCTTCTTTTTGTCATTTCAAAGTCTAATTAGAAATAGACGCTTATTGCCATCTTAAACTAAATGAAACTTCTACTTATTACTTTTCATATAATTCACTGTCTTTCAAATGAGAAAAAGAAGAAAGAGAAAAAAAGATAAAGTCTTTTATACATAGAACTATAAATAATTCTAAAAGCTATGAACAATTTATAGTTCTATCTGTGTGTGTAAAAGTCTTCACTTATCTAAAAAGACTTATCTAAAAGAGAGAGAAGATTCTCTAAAATTATTTGAGATTTTTTTTTTGGTTTTACTTACATAATGATTACATTTTAGATATCTGCGAAGTGCTCTAATTCGAAAGAATTTAAATAAAAATAATATTCTCTCAACATTATTTAATTGCATTATCTCCTATCCTACCATCTATCTTCATAATTAATTCTAAAAATAAATAGTGCGTAAAACAATACCTCATATCTTACACTAAACTAATTACAACAACGTTTTATTGAAATCACTCACAGCACAACTTTTTCACATCAAAATACGACGCCATATGCGCTTAAAAAGTTTTCAAGTCAGTAATTTTAGAAAATATTATTAAGTTTTTTTCGCCTCCTGTAAAATGTTGTTTTTGTAGATAGAAGGTCCTGACACTTCGCCGTCGATATATACAGTTCACGTGTTTACTGTGGAATGTAATCGGAGTAGTAGTTTTTGCGTTCGCGAGGTATGACTAATACCTAGGTATAATATTATCTCTAATTTGTGCCGCCGAGTGCGATAAGTATGTTCATGGAAAAAAAAGACGCTTTTCCTTAATTTTTGAACCGTTTCAAATTTATGTTCAGTATTTATCAGTATTTGTTACTCGGGAATACCTAGTTTATCTTTTTTTATACTATGTCGGATCGGATGACTGACAAGTACACGGCCCGCCTGATGTGAAGGGGTGATCGTAGCCTATAGACGCTTGCAAAGATCCAATATAAATTAATAGTTTCGCTCGCGTACCATACCCGCTGCCATCGTAACAACTCCTTCGTACTTTTCGTCTAACAAACTTATCCATAAAAAACGTGTGCCTTATTTCGGCACTGCCCAGGTCTCAGATCTTGATTTTAACTAGACAAAAAATTTGTCGTTAATTTGTCGCCCAAAGCAAAATATTTGTCGGGGTCCCGTTAAAGAGTTATAAGGTTTTTTTTTGTGGCAGTGCCGAAATAAGCTTATTTCGGCACTGCCCACTCGGGATCTATTAAACTACAAAACATAGCGAACATATGATTTTCCCCAGAATTAGTCGTCAATTTGTCGAATTCAGACACCAAGTATCAGAATTAGTAGACATCTGGGTGAAATCAGATTTTCGCTAGGTGGTGTAGTTTTTTTGGGCAGTGCCGAAATAAGGCTTATTTCGGCACTGCCACAAAGAAATACTTATAACTTTTTAACGGGAGGTCGACTAATTCTGATACTTGGTGTCTGAATTCGACAAATTGACGACTAATTCTGGGGAAAATCATATGTTCGCTATGTTTTGTAGTTTAATAGATCCCGAGTGGGCAGTGCCGAAATAAGCTTATTTCGGCACTGCCACAAAAAAAACCTTATAACTCTTTAACGGGACCCCGACAAATTTTTTGCTTTGGGCGACAAATTTCGACAAATTAACGACTAATTTTTTGTCTAGTTAAAATCAAGATCTGAGACCTGGGCAGTGCCGAAATAAGGCACACATAAAAAACAGGACAAATGCGAGTCGGACTCGCCCACCGAGGGTTCCGTTCGGAGGATCATTTCGTTTCACAGACTTCGGAGACAAAGAGGGGAACGTTGTTTTTGAAATTTTTCATTATAAATAAGAAATAATGCGGCGGAAAAAATAAATAAACTATATTTTGCAATGTGCACATCAAGCTCTTTCATATGATACCCCATTTGACCTAGTAGCTTCAATTTGAAATTTCGACCCCCTATAAAAATATAGACCCCCTATTTTTTAAGATTTAATTACAAATGTATAGTTTTGACATTTATCCTTGTACTTGTAATCTATTACGATGTTACTTGTCAAATTTCATAGCTTCAGGTCAACGGGAAGAACCCTATGTGTTTTGATTCCCTTGAGAATGTGTCGAAATATGCGTTTTTTGCTGAATAATCAACGGCCGTATCTTTTTTATTACGTAAACTTAGCTAGCAGTTTTATTTTTTACAACTTCATGGAAACGCAGACCTGAGTATACAGTTCAAATTTCAGCTTGATACCTCCACGCATTCTCGACATAGAGGGTCTTGACAGACAGACAGACGGACAACAAAGTGATCTTATAAGGGTTCCGTTTTTCCTTTTGAGGTACGGAACCCTAAAAAATATTTAAAATCTGCTATCTAATAGTCTTCATCATCAGAACTTGCTTATATCTTTATACCTTTTAGATTCAGAGAAAATAAATGAAACAAATCATAAACCGCTAAGGCGGCAATAAAAAAAATGGCGTAATGTGAACCCAAATAAAAGCTTTGCATAAAATAAGTTTTATTTTTTACTTTGCATAAAGTATTTTATCTAATCTCATACTGATTAATAAACAGATTAATAAACTAAACACAGAATCTTAATGTCAGTCTTTTACGCACAAGACATCAAAATAAATTTAAAAAGTTACTTTTCGATACAGCTCATACGGACAACTGTATCGAAAAATTACTTTTTCTCCATTTCGATACAGCTTCAGCCCTGGATACAGGTATTTTAAACAGGTTGCAATACAAATGCATTGCAACTTTGCAAAATTTTTCTATATAATCTGTGAACGCGGCGCCGCGCGGCGCATGCGCAATACGCATGCTCCATCTGCAAATGGATTTTTACGTAAGAAATAAAGCTGTGAAATTAACTTCATGGTTTTCTTTAAAATATTATTGTCATCTATTTCATGAGATTAGATAAAGTACATAGTGTATGAAACTGCACATAATTAGGTCTTAAAATACTCGTGTCTATTATCACATTCGCCTTCGGCTTATGTGATAAACTCACACTCGTATGTTCTTAAAATACGAGTGTGAGTTTATTATGCAACAGTTTCATAAACTACTATTATAATATGTAGGTGCCTGCCTACTATAGCTGTATTATGAAAGCATTCCAGCTTCAACTATGCAAATAATAATATAAATATAAATATTTCTGGACAATTTACACAGCGCCATCTAGTCCCAAATTAAGCTCAAAGCTTGTGTTATGGGTACTAGACAACTGATAAATGTACTTAAATACTTTTTTTTTGTAAATACATACTTATAATACATAGAAAACACCCAGACCAAGACAAACAGACATGTTCATGCACACAAATGTTTGTCTTGTGCGGGAATCGAACCCGCGACCTCGGAGTCAAAGTGGCTATTGCTAACCATTCGACCACCGAGCTCGTCCTAAATAATACATAAAGACGCAGATTAATATATTTTTTTATACTACGTCGGACAGAAGACAAGCATACGGCCCGCTTGATGTGAAGCTGTTACCGTATACATATAAACGCTCGCTCTATAATATTTTCTGTTTATCTTTCTAAGACAACTGGTAGCTAAAAAAATGGTACTCGCTATTTAAAATTTAATTTAGGCACCCACTGAGTGAGCAGTTTTATTAACTTTACTTCTTTTGACGTGAATACGTCTTTATAATTGCTTCTATAGGGAGGCAATTCAAAAAAACGAATGATAACATAATTCGGGGGATACATATCTACACTATCATTTCCATCCAAAATTCAATAACACACTGGATAGATGAAGGATCAATGAATTTATTTCTCGAAGTAAGGACTATTGAACATCGCGTGGGAGGGAGGGGGAAGCGCTGCCATTTTGAGATAATTTAAATACATATAACGTATTCACGTACAACACACGGCCGTGTCCATGACCACAGCCGCATCCCATTTTTATTACGTCACGTAATCATCGTGTCCGCCGTGCGTCGGCATAGGGCGACACTCGCGCGCGTACTAGTCCGGCTGGGCCCGATATTTTGTGTGTAAGCGTTCTTGTCGGCGGGCGTTCTTGAAGAACGTGTTGTAAGTACTATTACTTCTGTACTATCTGTATTTTGTGCCTATTAATGATGTGCTCGTATTGAACCAATCTCAAGCAAATCACATTTCAAATAAAAATTAAACGAGGCGGTTTAATTTTTATTTGAAATGTATAAAGTTTTCAATAATTTTAATGTTATTGTGTTTTATCAATATCTGGTAAACCTGCAATTTCAGCATTTTTTTTACAATGTTAGTTTAATTTTAAAAATCTGCGATAGTGACGTGGACAATATATTTGTAGGACGTTTGCAGCCAGATAAGCTGACGAAAAAGATATTTGCCAAAAGCAAAACGTAGAACTATATGCTATAGACTAACTAGTTTGATGTGGAGATCTATGTTCAGCAGTAGGCATCCTTCGGCTGAAATGATGATGATGCATCATTATGAATTAATATAATGCATTTTATATGATTCTAGGAGAGTATGTTGAAGTTGACGAAAATGAAAAACTACCGCATTCAGAGCAGAGAAAATGGGAGCAGGAGCAAATTAAATCAGCATTTTTTAAATTTGGAACAAAGGATGTTAAAGCACAAGATGAGTATGAATTGTTATTGGATGAACAGATTGACTTTATACAAGCACTTCAGTTGGAAGGCAATAAAGACAAAAAAGAAGAAAAAGAGAAATCCGAATACCAAAAAATACGCATGTCTATCGCAGAAACAAAAAAATCACTTCCAGTTTTTCCATTCAGAGGATCTCTAATAGAAGCTATTAAGAAGTATCAAATTCTAATTGTAGAAGGTGAAACGGGTTCTGGTAAAACAACGCAAATTCCTCAATACCTTCACGAAGCCGGGTTCACTGAAGAAGGAAAAAAAATTGGCTGTACCCAACCTCGAAGAGTAGCTGCTATGTCCGTCGCTGCAAGAGTGGCTCAGGAAATGAATGTCAAGCTTGGCAATGAAGTGGGGTACAGCATACGATTTGAGGATTGCACGTCTGATAGAACAGTTATAAAATACATGACAGATGGCACATTACATAGAGAATTTTTATCAGAACCAGATTTAGCGTCATACAGCGTTATGATAATAGACGAAGCGCATGAACGTACATTACATACTGATATATTATTTGGTCTAGTTAAAGACATAACTAGATTTAGACCTGATTTGAAATTATTAATATCAAGTGCAACTCTAGATGCAGAAAAATTCTCTAAATTCTTTGATGACGCTCCTATCTTTAGAATTCCTGGTAGAAGATTCCCGGTAGATATCTATTATACAAAGGCCCCCGAAGCAGATTATGTTGATGCTTGTGTAGTATCAGTATTACAAATACATGCCACTCAACCTCTTGGTGATGTATTAGTATTTTTGACTGGACAGGAGGAAATTGAAACTTGTGTAGAGATGTTGCAGGAAAGAACTAAGAGAATAGGAAAAAAACTGAGAGAATTAATAATATTACCAGTATATGCCAATTTACCAAGTGACATGCAAGCAAAAATTTTTGAACAAACTCCCGATGGTGCTCGCAAAGTTGTGCTAGCCACAAATATTGCAGAAACGTCGTTAACAATAGATAACATTATTTATGTCATTGATCCAGGATTTGCAAAACAAAATAACTTCAACTCAAAGACAGGCATGGAAAGTCTAATGGTGGTACCGATTTCTAAAGCATCAGCTAATCAAAGAGCAGGCAGAGCAGGGAGAGTTGCTCCAGGAAAGTGTTTCAGGTTGTATACTGCATGGGCATATAAATATGAACTGGAAGATAATACTGTTCCAGAGATCCAGAGAATAAATTTGGGAAATGCTGTATTAACATTGAAAGCACTAGGAATCAATGATCTTATTCATTTCGATTTTCTAGATCCTCCGCCTCATGAGACTCTAGTTCTAGCTCTAGAACAATTGTATGCTCTGGGTGCTCTTAATCACCACGGCGAATTAACTAAAGCGGGACGACGTATGGCAGAATTCCCGACCGATCCAATGCTTGCTAAGATGTTGTTAGCCAGTGAAAAGTAAGTACATTAATCAGTTTGATACATATAAGATGATTACCTATTAATTTTCGAACTATTGAATATCTCTAAACAGTTAAACTGGATACACAATTATGTTGGATTGTGGTGTAGTGTGTCACATTACAACAATCTATCATTACCATAATTAGTATAAAACGTGTACGTAGGTGGCCTACCGGTCGATCGGGACAACGGTAATTCAGTTATATTAACGGTTTCCTTAATCTATATATGTATAGATATGATAGATTAACGAATATAATATCTATGTGTACGTCGTCTTTTTGACAATCTATCGTTGAGAATCACTCGTTTTGAGATGGTTTTTCCGTAATTTTAAAGGTTCTTATTGGTCATATCTTGATTCTGATTGGGCGAAACAACGCGTCTTTCGATTCTTTAGCGAACGGCATCAAAATATCAAAACCGCCAAAAAATTACTTATGTGGTGATAGAACTTAAACGACGATAACCCATGGTGAATTCAGTTTCAATAATAAAATGTATGTAAATTCAACCAACCTAAATTTTGCAGGTATAAATGTTCAGAAGAGGTAGTGACAATTGCCGCCATGCTGTCTGTAAATAGCTCTGTTTTTTATCGACCAAAGGATAAGATAATACATGCAGACACAGCTAGAAAAAACTTTTTCCACCGCAACGGCGATCATTTAACATTGATGAATGTTTACAACCAGTGGGTGGACTCAGACTACTCAGTCCAATGGTGTTATGAAAACTTTATTCAGTATAGATCCATGAAGCGCGCTCGTGATGTGCGAGAGCAACTGGCCGGCCTCATGGAAAGAGTCGAGATTGACATGGTTTCGAGTATAGCAGAAGATGCAAATATACGAAAAGCTATTACTGCGGGTTACTTTTACCACATTGCAAAATTTTCAAAGGGTGGACACTATAAAACCGTAAAGCACAATCAAGTAAGTAATTCATTATTATGATTTCTAATTTACGGTGTGTACCTTACCTTGCGTATGAATTTAATGCATTTTGATTGACACTTTTTCATCTTCAAGATACTTCTTATGTCTACCCGCAATAGGCTGAGTATAGGCCTTTTCAAAATAATTGGACATTGATCTCGATCTGAGGTTATTTAATTTTGTGTGTGTGCCACCACAGGTTAATAATAGCTATTCAGATGTAAGAGCTAGCTTTTTCATTGTAAAACGCCAATAAGAGTCCGTATCTGAAATTGCGCCATTTTTGTAAAAAATTGCTCAACTTTTTTCCTCTGTTTTCCAGAAAGTATACATACTACACTGTATTTGAGTATACATATATTATAAAAGACCATTCCAATTCGGACGAAAGAAACTAATTATATTGTTTATTTGATACATTAATTTGGTTAAATCTACCTCGAATTCACAACAGTTTCTTTAATTCGATGAAAATAATGGCCTCGTTTTTATACATTATCTTTATGGAAAGACTGAAAAAAATAATTGACATTGTTTAAAGTCTATAAGTGAATAAACTAGTAAGTTTACATTCGATTCATATAAATTTGTTGAGGCAAAACAATAGTTAATACAGCCAAATTTTCGAAAAGTCCGCACAAAAGCCGATGGTTTTTTTGGCTATTTAATGCAATATTTTATAATAAAAACATTTGCACATAAATAGTCATATATACTACTCTAAAACTGTTTTAATTTGAGTTCTAGTTACCCACTAACAAAATCTTCTTTCTTACAGACTGTTATGATTCACCCCAACAGTGCGTTGTTTGAAGATTTGCCACGTTGGGTTATTTATCATGAGCTAGTGTTTACTTCAAAAGAGTTTATGAGACAAGTAACAGAAATAGAAAGCAAATGGCTTTTAGAAGTTGCACCACACTATTATAAATCTAAGGAACTGGAAGACTCCACAAACAAAAAGATGCCTAAAACTATAGGAAAATCTGCAAATAATCCATAGCATAATAAATAAAATATTTTATTACAATCTACTTATAATTTAATTACTCTTCTACATTTATAACAATTATTTTCCATTTCATTCAATTATCACGGATTTGTTAAAAACATGTTTAGATATGCCATTAACATACTGTGATCGCGCCGACCTGTCTTGAAAGTGTATGTGCACAACATTGGATTCCAGTGCTCGTCTGACCACAATGAATATTATGATGATTTAATTATAACATAGTTAGGGTACCCTCAATTTCGATTTCAAGTATTGTCAGTACTTAATTCCCTTTACACTAGGGGTATCAAGATGTTTGCAGCAGATTTTAAGTTAGACCTTTAGCAACTAAAATAGGCTATTGTACTTGATAATGTTCTAAAATTATAAAAAATATTACTCAATATGGTAAATTTCACAAAACTAGAATGACTTGAGACCTTTCATTTTAATAAGTGTTGTTTTATCTTACTTGTTTTATCGTCGACCAAAGTTTTAGTAGCAAAGACCATTGTAAAAGAATGGAAAATATTACCATAAGCTATTGAATATTCACCTATATTTTTTTTCTATAAAACGTTGGGTGGAAAACAATTTGGGTCTTACATACATTATTGCTTCTATTGTATGAGTTTGTTGTCCGTACATAGCTTTTGTTATTGTGGGTTTGCCGGGATTCTATATAACAGGCCCAGTGTTTCGGTCGTGAGACATATCTAAATGTTTTATATCAAATCTATTGACATGCTTAATGTGTAAAGCTCTTTTTATATATTTTGCCGAGTGCGTCAGAATGGCCGGTCACTAAACGTGTATATCATTGAACGTATGCCTAAACATTGCTGCCTTATTGTTTCTCTTTGGTTCCCATTAAGAAAGAATTGCTTCCATCGTAAATTCGAAGAAATAAAACATTTTTGGGTGACCGGCGGTTCTGACGTCAGAATGGCCGGTCACCTAGCCGTAGTTTCTTTGTTACATGGAATTAAGAAAATCTTCTTAGACTAATCATTGCTGCCCGTTTGTTTCCGTTACACGTAATGTACGACAGTTTGAAGTTATCGCCATAAACCGAAAAAAAAATATTACGCCTCAAGTTCCTGACAAAATTTCAAGAGCAATAACGCTTTATTTAAACATTGCTGTTTTTTTTTAATGTAGCGTTAATTTTTGTTTCATACAGGTACAAAATTCGATACCTTCACGTATTGCCGAGATGGACGGTCTTGACATACCGATGGGCGGATGAACAATAAAGTGATCCTTTCTAATTGGTTTTCTGTTTTTCCTTTTAAGGTAAGGAATCCTAAAAAATGGCGTAATTTTTGGTGTATATGTGTAATGTAGCCTGTGGCTTTACCCCCTATGGAAGGGCAACTGGTTTTTTTTTTTGTAAAAATCTCCCAGTTGCCCCTAGTATCACCGGTGGGGAGAGGGGATGTCAATTCGGAATTTAATCTTTAAATGTTCCAGTTGCCCCCACTTGGGACTTTGCCGTAAAATGCCGGCTTATAATAAAGGATTTGTTAAGATATTGAACACTGTGGGATTGGATATAACGAAGATTGCCTAATGGCGAACAGAAAATAGAAACTAGGGGCTAATTGCGAAAGGTATTTATGTTTATTATTTCGTGTAAAAAAAAAAACAATTAAGTTATTTAAATGTTTTATTTTGAAATGAATAATCAAGCCATCAACATCAGTTTAAATAACTTAATTGTTTTTTTTTAATACGCAATAATAAAACTATAACTACTTTCGCAACTGGCAGATTTTCACAAAAAAAAAAACCAGTTGCCCCCCAGAGGGGATGAAGCCAGAGGGGGCTACCGCCAACAACAGAAAATTACGCCATTTTTTAGGGTTCCGCACCTCAAAAGGAAAAACAAAACTCATATAGGAAGGATCACTTTATTGTTCATCCGACCATCGGTCTGTCAAGACCGTCCATCTCGGAAACACGTGAATGTATCGAATTTTGTACCTGTATGAAACAAAAATTAACGCTACATTAAAAAACGCAGTTTAAAAAAACATATTAAAAAAGCGTTTTTGCTCTTGAAATTTTGTCAGGAACTTGAGGCGTAATATTTATTTTTTCTGTTTATGGCGATAACTTCAAACTGTCGTACATTACGTGTGACGGAAACAAACGGGCAGCAATGATTAGTCTACGAAGATTTTCGTAATTCCACGTAACAAAGGAACTACGGCTAGGTGACCGGCGGTTCTGACGTCAGAACCGCCGGTCACCCAAAAATGTTTTATTTCTTCGAATTTACGATGGAAGCAATTCTTTCTTAATGGGAACCAAAGAGAAACAATAAGGCAGCAATGTTTAGGCATACGTTCAATGATATACACGTTTAGTGACCGGCCATTCTGACGCACTCATTTTGCCATCCAATAGATATTTAAAAAGCAATTAGACTATCTCTATTTTATTTAACCTGAGGCTTGAAATTCTTAGAGATGAAAAGAACAAAAAAACTGACAGAAATCCTAATAGCTAGCTAACTCATTAGCAATTTAGAAGTCAGTGACTCTCCCTTTCCTTTCCCAGTCGCCATATCTTGTTGGTTCGGGTCCCCTTGGTCCGCCCACTTCTCCTGTGACAGGATTTGTGTTGTCAGGAAAAGGTGGCAGAGGGTCATCTTTCTGTGCTGGGTGCATATGTGGTTGATCACCAAGGTCATCAATATCTGTGGTTTCCCTTAATTTTTTTCTGAATTCTGCCAGCCTTTGTGATTGTTTTTTAGGTTTCTCAGCATCATCATCAATTCCTGACATTGGTCTATTTGAATGTTGACATGATTGCATACATTCAACATGGAACACTGAAAAATGTACATATTATGCTCACTATAATGCCAACATAGGAATAAATTATTAAGGGCGCTGTCTTAATGTATTGCACAAACATATTACTCTGAAAAATCTAGGTGTCTTACCTCGGTTAAAAGCACCAGCAATATTATTATATTTACAATATTTCCGTAGCATAATTTGTTCTTTTCTACAAATAAAAGAAACTTAGGTATATATTAAGGGAACAATCGACAGAATAAAATTGACTGAGTGTGTGGACTGATTGAACATTGTAGATTGAGCTATGTACAAAGAGAACAGTTAATTTAAAATATGTAGTAGGTATACATATTTTAGTGATTTCAAATTTGTTCTTTAATAACTAAATGAAAAGAAGAAGAAATAGTTTCCTCTTTCAACACAAGAACGAAGTTCTTCACCAAAAATATCAAAACAAAACAATACAAACTATGCACTATACAAATTATCAGAAAATATAACAACAAACTATGGGTGCTGGCTGAGCTACTCAAAAAGTGCTAGATTCCTTTGGATGTCCCTAAAATAGTGCTAAATCTATTATACTTGAAATATATAAATTAATAAAGTCACATTGTATTTCGGATCGCTCTCCTACACTACACTTTTTTTTCATATAAATTGTCGACGATAGTTAACTGTCAAAATAAAAAGCTGATGTCTTACTTTCTTCTTTTAATTTTTAACAATCATTCCACTGCCTTGGTGTTTATCTTGCACTAGTTGCACCTTTTCGCTTATATTATTATTATTAACTATACAAGCTTTGCTTAGTTTGGGACAAGAGACGAGATGCTGCGTAATTTATAAAAAAAGTAAAGTTATTTGTGATATTCTGTAAAGTACTTCCCCAATCAAGCGGCTTAAAACTATGTACGCTAAATAGAGCAGACCTCTTTCGTCAGGGCCTCGTTAAACAATAAGCAGGGCGCACCATGTGCTGGATTGGCTTTGGCTCACAGACGATGGTGAGTCACTTCACCCCAAACTCGTTTGCGACTTAGGCATCGCTTATCTGTTACATACAATGATATCTGTGTTTCGCCAGTGTCTCGATTTTATCGACATTATCGCTGTTAAAAGTGTCAAATGTTATTGTTAGCTGAGTATGAGTTCGTTTCGTAAAGTTTAATCTTAAACTTTTGGCGGTAACTTGAGCGCATTTGTATATAAACAAATTTTCGTAAATATTGTGTGTATTGATTCCTAACAAATATAGTGTAATATGGTGCAAGTGATCATCAGAGTGCAAACTTAGAATTAGTGGAATCTTTGATTATGTGTTTGAATCGAGCTGTCGAGTTGTTTCAAAACGTTACACAAAATAGCAGTGCAAATGCACTATCGGTTTTGCATTGTTGAGTTGAGTGTTGTTATTGTGGAATTAGTGGATTTATGACGATATTTTCGTCAGGAATCCACTAAGAAGAAGAAGAATCTTATTATTCTTTAATCTTGGGCTCTCAGTGGCCTTTGGACGACTTTACTCTTTGCTTTGGACGGCTTGAAAGCACTGGCTTCCGCCAACCCACAGTTGAGCAGCGTGGTGGTATGCACTAAACTCCTTCGATTGAAAGGAGAGGAGACCCATGTCCTAGCAGGGACCTAATCATGAGTTGATGTCTCAAAAGGAGTAGTTTGCAGAGCCCTTAAACAAATAAAAAATATTATTTATTGATTATCTGTCCTCTTCTGTCTGTCAGGTCAGCACTGTCAGTAGTGTCTGTCAGTCAGTTAAAACGCATGATTGCTTTCTCAATGAATGTTTATTTGTTATTACAAGAAAAATATAAATCTGAACAGAAATAAAACATTATTTGGCGGATATCTTGTGATTTCGTGGCTTACGCTGTGATCCCTTGGAATCTACTTTAGTCCAGTGATGGATTCTGCTTACAATAACCCCATTAGGCAAAGAATAAATAAAATTTTTGATAACCATGTTGTCACTGATAATAGTGAAGCTCTATGTACGCTTTCCGGCTTATGCTCCTCAAATCCTGCATATACGCAAAGAATATTAATTAATGAGATTGAAAAAAAAGACATGCTTGTGAACAAAACTGTTTTACTGGAATATAACAAGGTTAATGAAAAACTCCATTTACTTCTGAATTCACTGACTACACTTGACGTGGCCGTAAAAGATATGTCAAATAGATTACACGAATCTAAAACAAAAACTCATCACCTCATAACGCAAACTACAAAACTTAAAGAGGAAAGAAAGAAAACTGAAAAGAAGCTTCTATGGGTGGATACATTTGTTAAAAACTTTAGAATTTCTCCAGAGCAAAATGAATATCTTTACAATGTATCTATAAAAACACCATTAACAATAGATTTTTTTGGTACTCTTTCACAAATTGAAAAACTTTATGATAATTGCAAAACCTTAGTTAAGTGCTGGTACCAGACTTCCGCTTTTGATATCATGGAATTAATTGGCCTACAACAAGAAGTAGCTATAGAAAAATTATATCACTGGACAATTGGAGCATGTGTTAGCATTGATTCACCAAGTAATGCTTTGGTACCTAAAGCATTAGCTAAATTTCAAAACAGACAAGTGTTATTTTCTAACATTGTAGATGAGTATTGTTCAGCTCGCAAAGCAAGCACTGTCCAATTATTTATTGATGCATTGACAAAAGGAGCAGAAGGTTCTAAACCGATAGAATTTTATGCAAATGATGCTAAACGTTACATTGGAGATATATTGACATGGGTTTATCAAATTATACCTATTGAAAAAGAGAATCTGAATACTCTATACAAGCATTGTAATATGCCTGATAAAATGCATCAGATAACAGAGGCATTGACTAGTATTATGGAAGCAATATGCCCGCTGTTGAAAGTTAGAGCTGAACTAATTTTGAAGCCAGATAAAGACCCCTTGGTGCTATGGTCTATAACAAATTTGATAATTTACTACAAAGAAGTAATCCAATCTGTCATACCTACAGGCCACTTAATCGATACACTTCAAGAGTTACTTAAGAAAAGTGAAGAAGTTTTCTTGATTACTTTAGACAGTAAGATGCAAAAAGAGTTGAGTCATGGTGTAAAGGCACCTCCGGTAGATCTAAATCCATCAATTGTTGTGACAGATCTTGTTAGTTTTCTGAGAGATTTATTGGGTGTAATGAACGTCACTAGTAATATAAATATTGGTGATAAAAAAATTATAACTACACACATTTTGGACCCGCTGTTACATGCAATAAACGAAACAGCTTGCCATTTAAGCTCTACTGATATGTCAGTTTATATGTTGAATTGCATTTATCACATACAATGCACTTTGTCTTTGTATACTGTCATGGATGATTATAATGAGAGACTGCAAGCACAGTCAGAGGCTCAAATTGACACCTTGACATCAGAGCAAGCCAGTTATCTCGTAGCAAATTTAAATTTAGGACCTATTTATACCATTTTACAAGAGAAAGCAAGTGGGCCTCTTTCAACTCTGCCTGGCATGGACACGTCCACATTGAAAACATTCCTTAATAAGTTTGACATGTTCCTGGTGACCCCTGATGTGTATATTTTACCCCAACTGAATTTGCTTTTGAGTCACACTCATAAATCATGTGTTAAAAAGCGGGCCTTTGAAGTTATATTGGCTATTTATGCCCAGTTGTATCAAGCTGTTTATGATCCTAACAATGGGTATTCAGAGCCTCACTTGGTGGTTCGTCGAACACCAGATGAAGTTAACAACTTACTGAAGTAGTTTAATTATTTATAATTTATTTAATAATTATTAATTTAATAAAATATTAAACTTTGTTGTAAATGTTTTTTTACTGTTATCTTTGCTATTTATTATTGTTGCTCATTGTCACATATTTTAACAATTTATAACAGTAGACCTACTTAATGTCTTTATATAAGTATAATACAAAGTAGTTTTCTAGGTCTATTTCTCACTATAATTCTTCTAAAGTAGGCATGAAATAGATTTTTATTATGTTTTCACTATCACAGAGACAATTTCGTTTGGTACGTTTGTTTTTTTCTATTCCACAATTGGTGGCTAAAATGTTTGTAAAAGGAAGTAGTATCAACCATTGGCATCCAATTGGGAACAGTATTGACAGAGTAACTAATCGTGAGATTTTCGCGGCAGGCGCCCAAAAGCATATTTTTTATACCACAAAGATGGCAAATAAGCATACCTACCTACAACTGATGGTGAGGGGTTTACTGTATTTCTATAATCGAAGGTTACAGTCTGCGACGCCGAGACCTAGGACGGTTCGGGACATACAACTCATGCCGGTATAAATAAAAAAGAACAAATCAATAAAATATTTTTTAAAAAATATTTATCTGGCAAGTTGGCCAAGACAACTATTGAAATAATAATAATTTAATTAGTTTGGTGTTTAAAAAAATAGCTGAATTTCATCTGCAATGATGGACTGCTATGCCTACTTTAGTATTGTAATTACTTAATAGGTTGATGACGCCACACTGTGACTCACACAGTAGAAATATAAGATGCAAAAATTCGTCAGCAACACAAACCTTCCTGGTAGCTCAGTTGGAAGAGCACTCGACCGGTCATCGAGAGGTCGTGGGTTCAAATCCCACCTAGGGGGGGCAGGTGAATTTTTCCATTTTTCAAAAAATAACTATAGGGACGATATAACGGATTATTGGAACATTCAATACAAGGATGCTACAGCGTGATAAGGATGTGGGGTAGTTAGAGGTAAAACTGAGGTCCATTGTCAGATTCTGTTACAGTCACAAATTTGACTACAGGAAGTTTTTTTTCCTTTCACTTTGATCCTTGCATCTGGCAACTTATTTTACTGTCGCAAAAGATACCAGCCCCCTTGAATAGAGTCGCTTATTCATTGGTATGAATAAGCATTCTATTCAGTTATTGAATCGCAATAAGAGTTGGTGGTAATGGGGCTTCTCTCCCTGGGTGACGAAACTATCAATTTGTTTATAAGTAGTTTTTCTGTCCACATACAATACTCACGCATACAAAGAAAAGCAATTTTAAAAGTAGGTAAGTAGGCACTACCTAAGTACATCCTTTTTGCTCTAGTCAATTTATATTCTCATTGCTCTCTAGATCAGAGCGCAAAACTGACATTTACCTAAACATTGAGTGTAAAGTGTTAACCTATCCTACCTTACTCTGATGATGCTACTCTGAGTTGGATTCACAGAGTAAGTAGGTAATGTGGCCGGAGCGTGGCCGGACTGAAATAGAGCGTGATTAATTTTAAAGTTTTGTTCATGCAGTTATCATTTAATAGAGCTATTACGAGGGAAAATACCGTCATTAATCATGATGCGTCTTTTTTTGAGGTAATTCAATGATCCATATCTATTTCTTAGTAACGTTGTCTTTCGAACTGTTTGCTCGCCATTGTTTTTTTAGATCAATTTTCATATCTCAAACCTACTGAATCGGTAACGATGCCCCTGTAAATCTATGAATTGTGAAGGTTTGTTTGTTCACACAAACGGATCGACGGTTCGGGAATAAGTAGTAATGACTCAATATTTATTAGGAACTAGCTCTATTCCATTTGAAATAGAGTCGCTTATTCATTGGTATGAATAAGCATTCTATTTAGTTATTGAATCGCAATAAGAGATGGTAAGGGGTCTTTTTAAACCCAGAACAATTCACCAAAGTATAATTGCAAATCACAAACTTATGTTCAAACATTCATTTTTATTTATAAAAATTGTTCTTTGCACGCTTTTGCTAACAGTTTAGTTCATGACTACGTAGTACTAGTCTATTACTTATACTGTGTCATGGCTTCCTGCTAGGTACCTAATATTAGTGTATTCAATATGTCACAGGGAAATGATACCATGAAATCACAGTCTTGTTTATTACGTCTTCTTACTAAAAATGTTTAGTGATATAACAAATCCCTAAACTAGCTTAGTGAAATTGTGAAATAGATCGTTCACTGATGCAGATCCTCCGGTTAAGTTAGATGTACTCAAGTAATTTTTGAATGGAACGAAACTGCTACGCAACTTGTATAGTTTGGTAGCAGTAAAATTCCTGTCGAACTTAGCTATATAAGTCGTAGTAGACAAAGAGATACACAGCTAAACAATTCTTATAAAAGTTCTGATTATATACCTATATTTACTTGACTAAGTGTGATTAGTATCTATGTAATTTTATTTCATAAGTATAAAATCATGTATAAATATTATTTACGTATTTGATACTGCAATTCTTTTTCAGAAACCCTGCCATTAATCTATTAATTACAAGAAAATTCGTTAACTCACCAGGAACTATACATCTGCTTGAAAAGTGTTGGAAATTTATAGAGGATAATACAGTATTTCTTAGAATATTAGACAGTAATTCTGAAGAGGTGAATGATAAATTTTCTTTGATTTTACATTATTGGGTTCAGGCATTGAACTATTAAGTACTCTAACGACGTAGGTACGTAGTAATAACAGCTCATTGGGTTCAGGTTAAAAATTGGTTCATTTCATATCTTCATTTTAGGTACCTATTTATACATTTTTTTCTTAGGGTACTGAACTAGATCTTGAAAATAAGACATGTCTAATAACCGGCGCAAGCAGCGGGATCGGATTGGAGATGACAAAGCGCCTGAGCTCTCGCGGCTGCAAGGTATTGATGGCCTGCCGCAATACTTATGCAGCGAATGGAGTTGTCAAAAATAGTTGTGACACAAACCGGTTACATTTTTATGAAACAAATCTAACGTCTATGAACTCTGTAAAGGCTTGTTCTGAAGAAATCTTAAGAAATGAAAAGTAAGACACATTGTTATATTTTAATATGTAGGTTCGTGTAATAGACTGCGTAATTGACTAAAGGCTCACTCAAACAGCCGCGATGGCGGTGGCGGTGATAATCAATACGGTGAAAACAAAAGACATTCAATGATTATAAATTATAATAAAGGGTCAATGCGAATAAAATCGTACAAAAAAAATGTCCCTTCCTCAACTAATTCCTGGATCCGCGCCTGTATATCAATCACCTATGTTAAGTTAAATCTCATTAGTGAAAAACAATGTTCTTGACACACACAGTATAAAAAATAGAAACAAGTATTATGGAAGTTCCCCACCATGCTAGGTCGCTAATATGTCTTGCTAGACGGTAACCGCGGGGACTATTTGGATAATTAGCTGAATAAAGGTACTAATTTTAAGTGATTTATCAACATCTTTGAACCCAAGCCAACTTCACCTGCACGTGGTGCACCCTGCTGCCTGACAAACGAAGCTCTGGCGAAAAGAGAGGTAGGGAGCGTAATTGTAAGCTACCCGACTGGGGAATGTACCTCCACTTCACAGAATACCGCAGTCAAATAACAATTCCCTTGAGGGTTGTTGTGTTCCTGCGAGTGAGTGAGGTCACCAGAAAAGAAGGAGATGCTGCGTTGGCAGCGGGGGTGGCGGCGCGCAAGTATATATTATGTTGCGAGCGTTAATACGGTTACGGTAACCGCTTCATATCAGGCGGGCCGTATGCTTGTCTGCCACCCGACGTAGTATAAAAAAAAAAAAAAAAAAAAAACTAGTCTGCAGACTGCCCTAAGCGACTGCCTGCAGTAGAGGGTGGTTTTTCGTCAATCTCTAAAGTTGTAGTGCGACAATGCTTTGTTAGATGTCACAAAATGTTGGCACGTTTAATGTTACTTTCTCTATTGTTGATTGTGATATGACTTACCTAACCTCAGGGACCTCTTTGTCTTTAAAGTAGTGGTGAGCCTCTTAGATCGCAAAATTTTCACACTTTCGTGAGATAATGTAATCCGAATCAAATTTTTCGGGTAATTTATAATCTCTAGTTCTAGATTAGTTTTGTTGATAGACCAGCCCCCCTAACGAAGTGCCAAGTGTAATTCGTAGCGTGACGAACGTTAGATAGATCACGTGACATTTGTCAATTCGAACATTTTAGTATGAGCTCCACAGTTCAAATTAGCGATCGCTACGCTTTTCTATTTCGCCAAAGCTGAAGCTGATTCCCATCGATTTTTTTGATAGTAAAAATAAATTTGGCCTTATATTTGTGGTAGACACAATTACCATTAATCTACGGCCAAATTTGATTTTTGCTATAAAAAAAAAAGAATATGTTAATGTTATGGCCTTACATTAGTGGTACAATTACCAAGCTAAGGCCAAGTTTGATTTTTGCTATCAAAACATTCGATGGGAATTTGTTTTAGATGGTAGTAACCCTGCAATTGTACCGAATAACCTGAAGATGTTAGTCAATAACTAAACCGTAAGATCTATTTTTCGAATCAAAATATTCGATGGCGCCTAATTAGCTTCAGCTTCGGCGATAGGGCCGCTGCCCATGACCAGACATTTATAATATAACTATATTTCTTTTCCCTAAGTATATAATTTTAGATGTCAATTATGTACCTACCTAGGTATAATGAGAAAACAAGAATAAACTAAAAATATTTTTGGAACAATCTTTGTATCCACACAAAGAATGCTTTTCCCAGGAATCACACATATAAATAGCACTGTATTGTCGTTGTCTTTCAGAAAAATCGATTTGTTGATTCTAAACGCTGCAGTGTTTGGTTTGCCGTGGATTCTCACCGAAGATGGGTTTGAAACAACGTTCCAAGTCAATTATCTTAGTCAGTATTATTTGCTGATGAACATAGAAAAGATTCTAGCACCGGATGCTAGGGTCGTATTTGTTTCATCTGAATCTCATAGGTTTGTTGGTTTGTATCTAATATTACTAATATTGCTAGACGTCTCGGCATCAACCCATAATCATCTCACTGTTGAGATAGGACTCTGCCTTCATTCGATGGGGGTTCAGTTCAGAGTATACTCCACTACGTTGCTTCACTGCTTCTTGTTTTCAGTGTTTTCAAGCCGCCCAAAGGCCACAAAATTGGTTTAATGACTGTTATCTAATGACAACAGCCAGGACCGACGGCTTACCGTGCCCTCCGAAGTACGGAGGAGCTCGAGATAAGTAAACTCAACTATAGATAGGCTTTATTGATTAGGCTTTTTGCTTTTTCGGCATTCGGCCTATTCGGTTCGTTTTATTATATTCGGCCGAATACCGAATATCTACATGCTATTCGGCCGAATACCGAATACTTAAGTAATATGTTTATTTTGTTGTACTGAGATAAATGTAATGACATTACTTACTTGGTAATTTCGCGGTAATGCGGCGGATTAACATTTAGCACGAATGTAAGAAAGTACTTACGAATTAGTTCGAGCAAATTCAGCGGAAAACCTATAACCTTTTACCTATACGAAAAAATCTCTTGGTAATTAAAATCCATGCTATAAGTATGTTAGTTCACTATAAAACGTTGAAAACCGTGCTGAAATTGTTTCAGGTTTCAGTGGTTTTTAAGTCATTTCCTTGGAAAGTTTATAGAAGTCACAGCTAACCGGTCGAACTTTCAGTGAACAACGCGATTCATCGTACTTCTAAACGGCGTTTAGACGAGTGGCTGAACACAATGTTCAACGTTAGATACAGCTGGATGACGCTCAGCTAACTGATAAAATGCGAATTTACTACAAATGTCATATAGGTATTTGAGTCTGTTAGGTTCAGTTTTTCTTGTGTTTGGTCGTTAGCGAAAATAGGAGCCCCGCCAAGCGGGCACAAAAAAGCAATTTAGTCCCGCAAGTGATCGATAAACATACTAATTCCGTGTTGTAGAACGTAGTGACTCAACTATAAAACTAAGTGTGTGATTGCATGGCGTTGTTCAATAAAAGAGTTAGCTATACAATTGAATGTGCCACTGAATTGAATTAACTAGTCGACTGCGACATAGATAATATTACTTTGGTAATTTAAATAGGCTAGATTTGATTTTACTGTCAGTTTAAATATTTTTTCCGTTGTCCGTCCAAAAGTTTTCTGGTTTTAGGTAAATTATATACAAAATAATAAAAAAAAAACAGAGCTGTCTTTGAAGACCTCTGAGAATAATAATAAATATTTCTGGACAATTTACACTGCGCTATCTAGTCCCAAATTAAGCTCAAAGCTTGTGTTAGGGGTACTAGACAACTGATAAATGTACTTAATTTTTTTTTTTAAATACGTACTGATAATACATAGAAAACACCCAGACCAAGACAAACACACATGTTCATTGTTCATGCACACTAATGTTTGTCTTGTGCGGGAATCGAACCCGCGACCTCGGAGTCAAAGTGGCCATTGCTAACCATTTGACCACCGAGCTCGTCTAATAGAATAAACCTGAAGACGCGATTGTGTAACATGCTATATTTAATGATTTAATGTGTTCACTATTTCAAAATCCAAAGGAACGTCAGGTGGACGCTGCGTGACATGTTATCGCCGACAGAAGACCTGCTGTCGTTACCCGCAGACAAGTATACCTCTATAAAAGCGTATAATACTTCGAAGCTTTGCGGCATATTAGCGATGCATTTTCTGGGTTACCATTGGATGAACACCGGGAAACAAGTATTTTGCGCTCACCCTGGCTCGTTTGTGGCCACCCGGCTGTGCCGCAATTGGTGGGTCTACGAGGCGCTCTACGCGATAATGAGACCGTTTTCTAAGACAATAGTAAGTATCAAAATTTCAACAAATGTCGGTTATTATATTATTATAATAATGTTGGTATTTTTGTCTTGTTTTCATGCAAATGACCCGAAATCGTTCGTTGTGGAAGTTTAAGAGGGAGGGCATAATGTTCAGCAGTGGACGTCAACCGGCTGTTATGATGATAGCGATTATAATTTATGATGCAAGTGTGCAGACTTCGATAGGCCATGGCCACATGAATTATTTTATAGATGCAGTGGCTCGTTCACGTACCTTGCGGGATGAACAGCCGTGGAATGAAACATTGGACTACTCATTATAATTTTTTTTGGCTTTTAATGCCTTATTTGCTATATTGCTGTCTCTCACATTGCTAAGAGGCGAAGTCAAATTCCAAAAGCTTCTTACTGCTACTAATGGACTTCACTGTTCTTTGCCTTTTTTAGCGATCATCGCCGCTGTTAATCCTGGCTACACAGGAGACACAGTGGTGAGAATGTGTGAGGGGTAGTGATTCCGGGGCCTATAGGCTTTTAGCCTTTTTTTTAGCCTAGCCTATTATATTAGAGGCTTGACGGGCTAAAGGCCTATAAGGCTTTAGCCCTTTAGGCCAAGCCTATTTAGACTACTTGGTTGTAGGTTTTTATAAGCCTATCAAAAGCCTGACCTATACTAATAGCAAAAAAGTCTAGCCCTCTAAAATGGCTATGGAGGCTATGAAGTTTCTAGCCGTCCAGGCTATAGCTTCTATCAAGATTTTTAACTTTTGATAGGTGGTTCAAACTACTACCGGTAAACTTATAAAAATACTATTTTAGAACTTTTATATGGTTTTTATGCATTTATTATATGATGTAGGGAACGTATATAAAAATATGCACGAACACGTTACATAAACGTTTACCAAGATAAGTATCGCAAGTATTGAATAATTCACCAACTTAATTTTACGAATAACGAAATAATCTTTATTTTTTAAATTTCATGAATGCTCTATACAGAGACGTGGTTGATTGCAACTGCTCCCAAAGTCTTTCTGTGACTTCGTCGTCTAATTCCGTCAACATTTTCGTGGCTAAAATGTTTTGGCGATACCTACTTAATTAAATAATAATTAAATTTTCTTTTGTCAAATATATATATAAAAAAATAGTGTTTAATTAATATATGTGTTTTTGTATAATGTTTTGTGACTCAGCCTTACATAGCCCATGCTATGTAAGGCTGAGTCACAAAAAGGCTACAGCCTTAATATAAGTCTGACTTGAAAAAAGCCTACAGTCGCAAAAAAGGCCTAAAGGCTTTTTAGATTCATAGGCTTTTTTTCTAACGCAGAGCCTTTCAAAGCCCTGCTTTAATAGCGTAGTCCTAAAAAAGACCTAATAGGTTTAAATTTAGGGCTAAAAGCCTATAGGCCCCGGGAACACTAGTGAGCCCTCTCACTAGTGTTCCCGGGGCCTATAGGCTTCGTCCCGTTACTCATTATAATCCATTATTAAGCCGCTTACACCCTAAAATTTTGTTTACTTTATTAGAATCAAGCAGCTGATACACCACTTTATTGCGCAACGTCCTCGGAGCTAGCCGGTTTGTCAGCACTGTATTACAAAGATTGTCAGATATGCGAAGAAAGTGAAATAGCGAAAAATTTCCACCTATCCTTTCGAATACACGACTTGACCCGCGACATGATTCGCAAAAGAGTACCGGTCACCGATGACCTCCTGGCGGCAGTTCCACGGCGCACCGATTACCGGCCGAAACCTCACAAAGACAATTTAGATGATAACGTTATTTCGAATTGCACGAGCACTTAAATGTTTATTTCACACAAGAAGTAATGTCGTCTTCTTTTATTTCGAATTGCATAAATAAAACATTTTATAATCAAAAACTTTTTTATTTGTCCATAAATACAGCTTCTTATATATAGTAATAGGAATAAATGAATCGATTTAAATAATATTTTTTATATTTATCTAAACACAGTTGTTAAATTGTTATCGATAAGTCACATAGCTTTCGAACCACATTGCTCATTAAGGGGGTCAATACTGCAAAATTAGCACCACACTCGAGTAAAAAAATATTTATTACTTGTTAAATTCACAACGAATTAAAAACCTTTCATAAACGATAATTTATAAAGCACCATCTGCATCAACCCACATTTATCCCACACCTATACTGGATAAGGGTCGTCCCTCAATGGAAGAGGTTTTAGAGTGTAATACACCACACTGCTCACTTGCGGGTTGGCGGAGCTGCATATTAAGCCATATAGTGTTTGTAAAAACTGATGTGATGAGACATAGAATACATGTAGGCAGTTGCTGTTTGCGGAAAACGGCCGTTTTGGCATAGTTATTTTCCCCATGACGCTACCAGTAGAGTTTCGGGAAAGAAAAAAACCGGACAAGTGCGAGTCGGACTCGCCCACCGAGGGTTCCGTAGGTACGTAGTATCATTATTAAATTTGATATTTTTCATTATAAATAAGAAATAATGCGTCGAAAAAAATAAATAAAATATATTTTGCAATGTGTACATCAAGCCCTTTCATATGATACCCCATTTGAACTAGTAGTTTCAATTTGAAATTTCGACACCCTATAAAAAATATAGACCACCTATTTTTTAAGATCTATTTACAAATGTATAGTTTTGGGATTTATTCCTGTACTTGTAGTCTATAACGATGTTACTTGCCAAATTTCATAGTTCTAGGTCAACGGGAAGTACCCTATAGGTTTTGATTCCCTTGAGTGTGTCGAAATATGCGTTTTTTGCTGAATAAACGGCCGTAACTTTTTTCTACGTAAACTTAGCAGTTTGATTTTTTTTTAACTTCATGGGACCGTAGACCTGAGTATACAGTTAAAATTTCAGCTTGATACCTCCACGCATTCTCGACATAGAAATTCTTGACAGACAGACAGACAGACAGACAGACAGACGGACAACAAAGTGATCTTATAAGGGTTCCGTTTTTCCTTTTGAGGTTCGGAACCCTAAAAATGACCCATGGTACTACTGATAGTGCCACGCAGTAGTGCCTAGGGCAAAAAGTTGTGAAGTGAAGTACTTACTTCAACAACTGCAAAGTACAGCTGCTAAGAGCATTTCAACCATGACGCCTCGACCTTTGTACCGTTTTTATGCCGTACGTAATAAGCAATTGCATTATGTTAAGCATGATCTGCTCATACCTGTAAAATGTTTTTATAATTTGTATGAGTAATAAAAACATTTCTTGATTCGTTGTGTATTTAGAGAATAATATTTTTGTACTCGAGGAGTGTTAGTTTTGCAGTAGAGACGGCCTTAAATCGGCATTGGCAAAAATAAATATTTTTCTTAATATAATTCGGTTTGCTGGCGATGCATTGAGCTGATTTTTAAACTTAAGTAGGTATCCTTTAATTATTGTTACATTTTAAGGTTAACATAAACATCATCAACATCATTATTAGCCTGTATCTATCCACTGTTGGATATAGGCCTTTCCTAAAGCATTCCATCATATGCGATCCTCCGTTTTCCGCATCCAACCGCTTCCAACCACTTTTTGAGGTCATCGGTTGCCACCTGGGCCTGGAATAGCAGGGCTGCCGGGTACTGGGGGTCATATACTGTGGCTGTAACTCATTAGAGAGTTTATGAAATTTAAAAAAATGTCCGGCCGAAATTTAAGTGCATAATTTAAAGTAGGCTCCATACGCGTTGATTGATACTAACTTTCGACGAGCGACTCGTTATCAATATTCAAAATTATGAGCTAGAAGACAAACAACATTTTTATTTCATAATACTAACGAAAAATATATGTGCAACACGTAAATGTAAATAGTAGCTAATCTAATATATAAAATTCTCGTGTCACAATGTTAGCTACCATACTCCTCCGGAACGGCTTGATCGATTTTTATGAAATTTTGTGTGCATATCGGATAGGTCTGAGAATAGGTTATCTATTTTTATGGCAAAACAACGTTTGTCGGATCAGCTAGTGATCTATATACACGTACGTACAGGTCTCTCTAAAATAGTAAGCAAAATGTAATAATAATTTCGCTTATGTATCTTGCGCGGTTAATATAGTTTTAAACGATTTAATAAACTATACAAAAATATTACGATGATAAATAAAATCAAGGTGTTTGCTATAGTATATTCCTAGAATTTTGTAAAGTATATTCCTAGAATTATTGCCGATAGAAAATCCGATAGCGGTAATTTTATTGCTATGAATGTCAGACGACGAAAATGACGCATGGTCCTTTAATAAATCAGTTGAGCCAGTTAGCTAGCCCGGACGTGAATTTACATTTTTCCCGATTGAAGAATGTGTGTTAGGTGATGACGTTCTACCTACTCCTTTGTAAATGCAGCATTCAAAAATGCTTATTACACATATATTACAAATATTTGTACCACTTCAGTGTACTATGTAGGTAGTAGGTGGTACATGAACAAATGTTTAAAAATAAGGAATACAGTAAGTGTACGGTTATAAAACGAAATGATGTAAACGAGCTTTCATTTCGTGTCTCATTGCTGTAAGACAATGTTAATAAATAAGCGTAGGGTACTTCCAAAATACCCACAGTTCTTTAGTACTGAGTAGGTAGCATTGGCCAGATTTCAGCCCGTCAAACTTAGGTCAGGTATATTTTTTGGTTTCCTTCGATCTCGATCCTAATATCATTCATCGATAGGTCATTTTAGTCTCCACTACAGGAGCACGACCCTCTCTCGTCTGTCCCAGACAGAAGGAGGATTTTACCTACACTCCTTACGCTGGCCAGATGGGTTGGGGAGGCCTGATCGATGTTTTCTATTGTATTTTCCTTAGTCGCCTTGTACGACAGCCACGGGAAGAGACGGAGTGATTCTATTCTAACTACCTAATATCATTATATTAGATAAATTATATTCACCGTTTCTCTTTATAGAGACTCATAAGTACAGTATATAGTATTTTTAATTTATAACATCAACAGGTGCAATAGATTAAGTAAGAAATGCAGTTGGCCGGCTATAACTTTACTCAAAGCGATGGACAGTCACCACACACGCCACACGAGATAGAACAAAGCTGTCTAAATCTTTCATGATTTTGCCTTATTATTTCTTTTATAACCATTACTTCTCAACAAGTCAACGTGTATGTTGCACATATACGTGTGTTTTCACTGCTATGTGAAGCGGGCGTCTGCAGGCGTATTGAATAACATCACTGGCTTTCGCTTGATGTAGCGAAAAACCTAAAACTGTCCCAGTGCCAGAGCCAGTGCCTGTAGCACAAGACAGGGATATGAAACCTTCTCCGCGATCGAATCACGCGGCCAAAAGCATATTATCTATAGTATTCTTATTAATAAAGCCTTATTATTCATGCACAGTGAGGCTTTACTGTATAATTTCATTTCTTAACAAATAAATAAATGCATTATCATGGTTCAACATGATACAAATATAATATAGTGTACAGTAACAAATAATCAATATTATGAAGGAAATTAGACAATGATAATAGTAACCTGAAGTAACTTGCATAATAACAGTGATTAATATACAAGACAACAATTTAACGATCAATCATGTAGGTAAAGACCGCAGGCCACAATTTTAAGGCCTCTTACTTTAAAACAGTATTTTAGTATAAAAACGACGCCTAGCTATTTTGGAAAAGATTTAAAATACACTTAAATCAGAGTAGAATTGATTTCCTAACACAGTAGCGACTGTAGAATAAAATTTAAGTTTATTAGTTTCATGTAGTTCATCAGCCTTGAAGGTCTTTGTAATAATGAGATTTCACGATCCAGTATAATTGTAGCTTAATAGAGGAGTATACGTTTCTCGACCTGCTTGCGACAGATTGGGCAGACGGTGATGCGGTCTCCGCACATTTGACACATGCCGTGGCCGCATAGGAAGATCATGTTCTTGAGGCGGTCTAAGCAGATCGGGCACATCGTCTGTAACACAAGAAAAATATTGTGTAAACAATAACCACAATCTATGGAACCAATGGCTGTTATTGACATCTAAAACTAATTACAATTTTTATAGTTGATTTCGGTCAACTTGCATATTAAGTATTTTTAAAATGCAAAAGAATTCATCTCACCCGCATAGGTGGTACATGAACCACAACCTCTCGGTTATCGGTCGAGTGCTTTTTCCAATTGACCTACTCGTACCAGGACGGTTTGTGAAGGTGACGAACTTTTGCATTCCTATTTACTGCTGTATAATAGCACTGTGGCGCCATCTACCTATTAAGTATTATGCAACTATTGATCACAAACCGTCCTGGGAATTCACTTGGTAAAGAGCACTCGACCGATAATAGAGGTCGTGGGTACCACCTAGGTGGTGGGGGTTGTGAATTAATCAATTTTATAAATATTTATAATAAAACTATTTAGTCTAAATAAATTCCTATAGTCGCCCCACTCAAGTATCTGTACTATAACTATGAAACTGATGAATGGGATCCGATGCAGAGAAGACCAACCGGGTCCGGTGACGAAGGGCAAAGTATATGGTAGAAAGCGAAGGCGTAGGTGTGCTTGTAAGCTGCCCCCGAAGGGGCAGAGAATTTCAATCAGGGAGTCAAGAATTGCCCGCGACACGTAAGAGCCTTAGAGCAAAGTGCCGCGCGCATCTCCCGCGATTTGGCTCATATGTATGATCGCGAGGGCGGTGGAGCCATGGGAGGTGGAGGGTTTGTTCTGTAAGTATGTATGGGCAGACCAATTTTTCTCGCGGCCCTACTTCATGTAGTTTGGTCGACTTTTTTAATTCCGTAGGTTATTTGCTCTTGGTATAGGAACCTGACAATTCTAGAGTAGGTACAGTTCATAAATATATACCACCGTAAAAGAACAGTCTTATCAATTTCAGTGTCACTGAAACGTAAATGTCTTATATATGTGCGTGAATTACTCCATTGGCGTAAGAGCCCACATGGCATCATGTGGGGTCCGTGCCAAATTCATTAGATGGGACCTACCCCTGGGCCTACTCCGCAGTGAAAACTGAAAATCTGTTGTTTTAGGCGAAAGTTCGGAAACGAAATAAGTAGGAGTTTGCGGATTGTGGATGCAGATTTATCATGCGCCTAGACCAAATTTACTGTCCAAATGATAATATAATCAACATGAAATATTGGAATTTATTTTATTGTTCACATAACAAAATACCTATATTAGAAAAAGTCCGAACTTTCGACAAAAACTTAGAATATTTATTTTGAAGTCGGCCCCTGGGGTGTCCTCGCGACGGAAGCCCGTGGCATTTTGCCCGTTACATCACTGAACTTACACCTACATAAGTGAAATTTAGTGATGATCTTACCTGTTCCTTGATGTCCTGCAGCTGCTGCTGTAGTTTCTCTACGTCGGCGGCGGGAGGCGCGGGCGGTGCGGGCGGCGCGGGCGGGGCGGGCGGGGCGGCCGCGGCGGCGAGGGCGGGAGCGGGTGCGGGCTGCGGCGGCGCGCTGGACCGCAACCCGTTGTTCATGAGGTGCGGCGCGGCCGGCGCCGGCGCGGGCTGGCCCTTGTTCACCTGCACCTGGGCTAGGTTGCTGCCGCCATCTTTCTCAACTAAAACGATGTAATAACTCCTTATAATATACATACTTGCTATGAATGGCAAACGCGTCGTGGCATAGGGTTGTCCTTTTATAAGCCGAGTGATACGATACACTGATGTTTCGGCAACAATCGCTTGCTGACAGGGAAGGAAAAAGAGGAAGGTAATTGTGTGTTTTTATTTATACAATATTTTTTCAGTTTGTATGAAACTACAGTATACATTTCGTTGTCAATGGGTAAAATACGCAAACGCTTGTTTGTTTATTTGTTTGACATCGATCAATCAACTACAGGCTAGTGCCGAAAATGAGCCTTATTTATATGCTTGGTATAATTCCGGCGCGAATGCTAGATACGCTCGCGTTTGGAGAGTGGCATAGGGTTGGTTAGAGAAATCTTCTGTTGTAAAACGTACCGGTCAGTCTTATCAAATATTGCGTGGATAACTATTATTAAAGATTGACGAACGCGCAGTTATGCCTTTGTGAAACAATACTATACAACCAAATTAGACTAATTACAACACGAAGTCAATAGTACTCATATTGCTTGCCTGTCGTTGTGTGAGTTTGGCACGCTAGTTTCCCATACAAATTCCATTTGATTTCATTTCCGGTTCAACTGGTAAGATTAGAGAGCTACGGAAGGATTGATAGCATTGTGTGCTCACGGTCGTGCTTGTGGTGGGAAGGCGCGGGCGCGGCGCACGCGGCGCTGGGAGCGGCGGCGGGAGCGGCGGCGGGCGGCTGCAGCGGCGTGCGGCACGCGACGCATTTGCGCATGAGAGGCGCGCACGCGGCACACGCGCACACGTCGCCGCACGGCCGGAACACCACCGTGGCCGGCGCCTCCGAGCACACCACGCACTCGCCCACGCGTTGCCGGCCCGACACGCACGCGCGACACACTAAACACTTCTTCACCTGAAATGCACACATTGATACTTGAGACCTGCCACAATCGTAGCGTATGCCGCTCCATGCAGTATGAGAGCGTGCCGAGCGCATACAAATTTCGAGAAATCCACACATTGTCTCGTCATCGTTGCGGTGCAGCGTCTCATATTTTATGATGAAGAATGGGCTGATCCGCTTCATATTAGGCGGGCCGTATGCTCGTTTTCCACACGGCATAGTATAAAAAATTTTGTACTTATTGTGCGATGATCTTACCCTGGCAGCACAGACGTTACAACAACAGATGTGTCCGCAGGGGCGGAACAACGTGTCGCGCTTGGCATCGGAGCACACCAGGCACTCGTCGGCCGTGGGGTCGGGCTGCGGGGCCTCCGCGCTAGCCGCTTCCCCGGCGGCCGCGGCCACACCGCTCCCACTCGCTACATTCATAGAATTTGGTTCGCTATCTGGCGATACGTTCGTGCCTACCGTGGCACCTTCTTTCCGGCATGTTGTTAAAGTTTTGCAGAGGTTCGGATCTGGACACAGGTCTAGAGGAGTTTGGCCTGAAATTTTAAAAACATAGTTATTATCTAATTATAGTCTATATACCACTGCTGGGCTACGAGACTCACTTCAATTGAAAGAACTTAGATTTTAGTGTATTCAACTGCGGATTGTGATAAAGCCAAAACCTGTCCTGCGGCCCTACAGTTTAAGCTAAGCCCGATTCGGATAAGATTTTTGATTGCGTAAATTGAACTTCAGCTCAGTTTAGTGGTAACTGTGTTTAACTCAGCCGATCGGGATTACGGAGTGCTACCGACCTAACATGATGTTCGTTAAAAATCCATTCTCAATCGGTTTTGAGCCACATGACTAAAGAAACGGAACAGAGTAAAGCTTCATTCAACCGCGGTGTTTAGGTACACTACTATAAGCATGCGTGGCCTTATGTGCTTGTCCACTGGCCGCTCGTCGCGTACACGACGCGGTTGGAAAAAACTGGTTCAAACTGACTCGGCCAGTGGACAAGCTCAGGGCCTGCGTTTGCACGTTTAGGTGTTTGTGTTCGGTCCACGTTGTTTATGAATAGGTATGAGAATAAAAGTGTTGAACAAATGTTAAAAGTAAAAATATTTCGTATTTTAACTATCCCAAGGATTCAACTAGGTAAGTAGATATTTGATTAATTTATTTATTACAATTTGCACACGATTTATATCTATCGGCCTGCTCATGTATCAAGTATTTAATAAGCTAATTCAATATAATCTAATTCTTCATAGCATAATTACAATTTCATATTATTGCAATTTCAATGTAGTGAATATTCATTTTATCGATATTATACACTTTTGGTTTCTTTATGTAAAGAGTACCTAAGTAAGTGATCTGTTTTTATGCTACGTCGGATGGTAAATACGCACATGACCCGCCTGATGTGAAGCGGTTACCGTAGCCTATTATACGCTTGCAACACAGTAAATACCTCTCGCGCGTTGCCACCCCGGCTGCTATTTTTTCTTTTTGATGACATGACGCAGGAACACAATAACACTCCAGAGAGATGTTATTTGAATGCGATCTTCTGTGAGGTGTGGTACTTCCCAGTCGGGCTAATGATGTGCCCTACCTCTCTTTCGCCAGAACTTATTGGCAGGGAGGTTGCCACGTGCAGTTGAGATTGGCTTTGGCTCATAAGGTGATGCTGATCCACTTATACCCAACAAATATCGATAACACTTCTAGGTTTTGTCAACGAAATATCGAATGCATTACACTGAATGATGAATAAAGCCACATGCTAAATGGTTGGAAGCAAAAAAAAATACAATAGAGGTGGCGTCTCCTGCTCGGGCATTTGAAACACAGTACCGAAAAAGATATTAACTATAGTGTACGTGTGTCGAATACATTTTATTAATGTACATTTATTTTTATTTTTTTCCCTAACCCTTTTGTACGAGCAAAAGGTCAACCCTATGAGAATAGGCACAAATTTTGCAGATCTTAGACAGCTTTCTCTCTGTTCAGTTTCTTTATTCATGTGTTTGAGCTTCGGCGTTCGGATAAGCCATTGGCCACACTACAATACCAAAGAAGTGACATATATAAGGAGTAAATATGCAAGAAACCGCCACCACAAAATCAACCGGCTATATTAGGTACGTCGACATAAGATTGTATACAGCATAACGCCAAAGGAATATAGGTAAACAAAGGCAAGTTCATAGGATTGTATTATTTATTCTGTGTTAATGTGAATAATATAATATAATAACGTATGTAGAGTGCAACGTTGCCAGATTAATTTATTGCCTAAAAAAGCGGGACGTCCCTCAAAATCGGGACATCTGGCAACGCTGGTAGAGTGTAAATTACTGACCTTTTTTATTCTTAATGGTAAGGTCAGCTCCATGTGCTGCCAGGAAGCACGCGATAGAGGCGGACGACTTTTTGTCGTGCGTGAGCGCGAGGCCGGTGAGCAAAGAAGCGCCCCGTGCATCGTGTAGCTGTCGGAGCTGCTGCAGCGTGTGGTGGCGGAGCGCCTCGTGGAGAGGAGTGTCACCATCCTATAAAGTTTAATAGACATATTTAAAATAGCTGCTTCGGAAAATTGTCGTTCTCAATTTAATACCAAAATATCGAAAAGATACAAATCCTGTTGACAAGGCTGGTAAATTCTCTGGCTCAAAAATCTTTCTAACAACATACTACTCTGTGTAAAAAGTATCGGATCGTTCTAATTTTTTTACTGCATGTTGGTAGCACTGTACTGATTTAGCGCGCAAAATTTGAGCGGGATCTGTCATTTAATTTGTTTTAAACTACACTTTTTGTTGGTCATAGTTTTGAGTCCTCGGCGATTTTTACAATGGAAAATATTGTTGAACAAAGAGTGTGCCTTAAACATTGACCTACCAAGAAATGGACGCCGGGTCAGGCCCTAATTAGTGTCCGAACCAAAAGAGAAACAAATTGTAAAAAGAGATACAATCGAGCGCCAGTCTTTTTTTAGCTGCCATACGACGCACATGTCCAATATGCCGTACTGTGCTGTGAAAACGTGCAAAAACTACTTGAGTAAAGTGAAAAAAGAGGATGGTGTATCATATTTTCAGTAAGTAAACTAGTGTTTATCATTTTATGTGTATTATTTGCTTAGAAACAGTAGTATTTATTTAAAATTGAATTTATTGTAAAAATATTATCGTAAACCAATCAAAATGTAACGTATATACCTGTCCCTTTCTTACTAATTATGCGCAATGAATAGAAAGAAGACAACTATACGTCAATAGCCATTGTTTGGATTACCATGTGCGATCGAAACATTAAGAACAGGTTCTATAGAGTCGCATTGTTTTTTTTTTCTATCTAACTATGAGATATTTGGTTAGGTATTTTATTTTTATAGCATGGAATAATACCTACATTTATTTTAGTTGCAAGTTTTTTTTTCGTTAAGTTTTTAGGAAGCATCAATAATAATAGTAATAAATTAATAATTATTAGTTAGTAGTTACGGAAAAAAGTTCCAATTTATTTATAGGTTACTAGCGACCCGCCCCGGCTTCGCACGGGTGCAATGCTGATACTAAATGTACTACAGAAGGTCTTTGCGCTTTGTCCTATCCAGTCCTTCCCCAGTTATAGGCACACGACGCCGGCTCCGCGGCCGGTACCGCCACAGCCGTTATGTCCCTGCATTTTAAATGTGTAATATCTTCTAAACTATTCATTTAAATTACATGCTGTGAAGGGCCATATTGATCTATATCAAATGCGCAATGTATTTAAGGTACTTAATTGGATAAGGATTAATTCTGTATTGCTTAAAATCGCTTCGTAAATAAGGCATTATTTCTTGTAAAAAGCAAAGGATAAAATAACGGTTATTGTGTGTTACCACTAAGAGATAGACATATACCATCGCGAACTTTTTTGTAGACCATTTTAAGGTGAACAATACTGTACTACATTATTTTGATCTATCTCGTTGGGTTCAGCCAGCGTTTGCAATGAAAGAGCAAAAAAATGTGTTTATTTACGACATCACATTAGAAACCTCTAAATTATCAGTGTTTTTCTACTATGTTATGCATATATTATACATATAAACTTTCCAGTTGAATCACTCTATCTATTAAAAAAAACCGCATCATAATCCGTTGCGTAGTTTCAAAGATTTAAGCATACAAAGGGACATAGGGACAGAGAAAGCGACTTTGTTTTATACTATGTAGTGACTAGCTGTTACCCGCGACTTCGCCCGCGTGGTCTAGGGGAGCTGCAATCCCATGGGATTAAGAGGTTTTTCCGGGATAAAAAGTAGCCTATGTCACTCTCCAGACCGTAAACTATCCCCGTCTAAAAAATAATAGGTTGCTTTCAATGTAAAAGAAGGATAAATGATTATTAACTTTATTTTTTCCCGTAGGAATAAGATGTTTTTCCGGGATGAAAAGTAGCCTATGTCACTCTCCAGGCCTTAAAGCATCTCCAAAAAAAAAAACATGTCAATCCGTTTTACTTTCGACGTGAAAGAAGGACAAACAAACAAACAAACACACTTTCACATTTATAATATTAGTATGGATTACGTACTACAATTTAATAAATAATAAAACTTTAGTTGCATAAAAATGTATTTTGATTTTGGTTTCGGTGTCGTTTTTTCTTGATTCTGTGTGTAAATGTAAAGTGTTACCAGTTGGCCAAAAATGATTTATTCGATAAATGTGTTAAATTTAAGCTAGTTCGTATCTTCAACAATCTTCATACAAACAGAAAAAAAAAAATGGTAACTTGCGAGATTATAAAAAAATGATTTTTATTTGACGCCCCAATACTGTTAGAAATAGCAATAATTTCAATGTTTACATTCATTTATATTTTTACTAACACTATTAATAATGAATTCTCTAATAACAAATAAAAGAAACGAAAAAAATAAATAAACAAAGTCTACTCCACTGAACTCGTATGTCGCGTAATTTTCGTTAGAAGCTGCATAAGGTGATAATGGCGCGGTGACAGTAGAAGCTGCGTATGGTGATAAGGTATTGCAAGCTAAATTAAGCAGTAAGATAAAGCAATACGACTTAAATTAATATGACAATAATATTTATATTCCTATACACTTTGACATGTTAACTTCGGACACATTTTTCGTGAGTTTAGTATGAAACCCGTCGTCCATTTATTGGTAGGTCGATGGCCTTAAATTTTGTGTTTCGAATGATATTTCATGTGGTGAATCACTAAAAATGTTGCGAAATACCTACGGCGAATCGAGTATATCGAAAACAAGGGCTTATGAATGGTATAAGGCTTTTAAAGAAGGCCGAGAAGTAGTAGTAGACTTGCCTCGTTCTTGTAGAACTTCAACCGCTACGACCAAAGAAAACATCGACAGAATCAAGAAGCTAGTGCTCGAAAATCGACGTATGAGTCTGAGAGAGTTAGCTAGTGAGGTGAACATATCTTTTAAGTCCGTCCACAATATTCTCATTGACATTTTAGGCATGAAACGCGTCGCCGCTCGACTAGTTCCAAAAGAGCTCAATTTTGTTCAAAAAGCGCAGCGAAAGCATGTCGCTGAAGACATGGTTTCCCGAGCTTCTACGGATCCGACCTTTATGAAACGTATAATAACTGGCGACGAGACATGGGTTTATGAGTATGACATGCAAACAAGCCAACAGTCTTCAGAATGGCGTCTCGAAAACGAGCCGAAACCCAAAAAACCGCGGCAAATTCGCTCCAAAATCAAGGTGATGCTGACAGTTTATTTTGACTACCGTGGTGTGGTTCACTCCGAATACCTTCCAGAGGGAGAAACAGTGAATAAAGAATATTATTTAGGCGTCATGAAGCGTTTGCGTGAGAGTATCCGCCGAAAACGTCCAGATTTGTGGCGACACAACTCATGGATGCTGCACCATGATAATGCACCATCACACACAGCCATTATAGTGAAAGAGTTTTTAGCGAAAAATTCAACAAAAGTTCTCGACCAAGCACCGTATTCACCTGATATGGCTCCGTCTGACTTTTTTTTATTTCCCAAGTTAAAATTACCACTTCGAGGAACACGTTTTGAGTCGATAGAAGCCATAAAAGAAAATTCGCTGAATGAGCCATACCGCAAATAGCCTATGAAAAATGTATGGAAGACTGGGTGAAGCGGTGAAGATATTGTATGGCAAGCGATGGGGCCTACTTTGAAGGCGATAAAATAAATTTAGATGAATAATTTGTATTTTTTGTTTTATTGACAAATTCCCGATATTTAGTACACAGAATGTATACCAACATAAGTAGCGTTTCAAACATATTTCTATGATCGAAGAAGATACGGCAAATTTCAGCCTGATCCAGTGCATTGGTTTGAGCTGTGCGTTGATAGATCAATCGGTCATCATTTCCTTTTATTTGTGTGTTCCTTCCCGATTTACATGGTAATAAGTTTCATTTAATTTTGGCAGTTAAAGTTTCGAACTTAACTTTATTTTTAGATTGGAATCGGATTAATGTTGAATATATTTTATTGAGTAGCAATTCTAGAGACGTATTCATTTTAGGAAGGATGTTTTGAGACAATTATTTTGACACTTACTTTGGAAAGCTATTTTAGGAAAGGGGTGTAATTTCGGGATGTAAACACTTTGGGAAAACTAAGTGGTTATTGTGGGTAAGTGATTATGAGAGAATAGTATTTTGGAGGGTTCCAGAGTTGTATCGATCAGTTTACATACCTTATCGCATATATTGATATCTGCTCCGTGTGCCACCAGCAGGCGGACGATCTGCGTATGTTGCCGCTCGACGGCCAAGTGTAGGGCGGTTTGTAGGTTGGCGTTCTGGAGGTCGGGCCGCGCGCCGCCCCGCACCAGCAGCTCGGCCACCTCCGCGTGGTTGTTCAGTGCAGCGAGGTGCAGCGCGGTGTACCCATCGTCCTTCGCGTCGTCCACGATCCACGGCCGCGGCAACTTGCCCAACATTATCTTCATGGCACTGGAAAAATAAAAAGATAATTTCAATGGATTTGCATTCATTCGTGTAAGTAAGTTCAGTTAATTTATAGACAACGCCTTGACGAATTTGAAGACAGGGATCTGGATTTTTCTCAGCAATTACAAAACACAGGAATGTAGTTTTTGACTATGTGATACTCCATGTAATTGAAAATACTGGCTAAGGTTTCGTCCTCTAGGTAGGATACACATTCTCCATCCACATGTGGATCATCAGATAGTCATCGAGCTCGGTGGCCGAATGGTTAGCAATGGCCACTTTGACTCCGAGCTTGCAGGTTCGATCCAAATATTTGTGTGCATGAACATGTCGGTTTGTCTTGGTCTGGGTGTTTTATATGTATTACATGTATGTATTTCAAAAAAATGTATTCAAGTACATTTATCAGTTGTCTAGTACCCATAGTACAAGCTTTGCGCTTATTTTGGGATTAGATGGCGCTGTGTAAATGGTCCAAAAATATTTATATTTATATTTATTCAAAGTCGATAATCGATTGAAGGTTGCGTGCATTGGGGTCATGACTAAAGTCGCCAAATTTCTCTAAATGTGTTTTTACTATGGTGTAATGTTACTATGGTGACAAACAAGCACATGCCACCAGATGTATCACTCACGCTTTGCCGACTCTGTAAAAACTTCTTTACGCCTTTTTTGAAGAACCCCATGCAGTAGTCAGCTGGGAAAATCTTAGCTGTGAGTTCTTTCCACAACTTGACAGCTCAAGGTAGAAAACTCCTGAACCTGTATAGTACGTGATCACTTCGGTTCCAATGTGTGAGGGTGATAAATGTATAAAAAAAACTATCCGTTGTCATGTCATTGTCGAAGGATGAATACATTTGTTTTGAATTCAAAATTAAGTTTCTACGTAACTGTATCATAATTCATGGAATAACAATAAACTGTTTATGTATTCTAAAAAAAAAGATTTGTTTAAGTAGGATTTATTTGTATCATTTAATGTCATGTCTATCAAACAATCGCTTCGGCCCGCCTGATGGGTAGCAGTTATCGTAGGTATGGTAGGTAGGCCTATAGACGCTTGCAACATAAAGTATCGTTCATCCGATACTACTCCTACTGCCGTCGCAGCAACGTCTTCCTTCGTAAGTAATCTCACTCACACACAACAATCCTCTAGGTTTCTAGTATTTGTTATTTCGCTGCACTCTTCTCTGAAGTGGAGATATTTCTCCAGTTGGGCAGCTTATTCTTACACTGCCTACTCTTTTTTGAAAGAAGCTCGTTAACCAGCTGGGTGCACCACGCGTAGGTGAGGTTGGCTTTGGCTTAAAGATGATTGTGAGCCGCTTATACCCCGAAACGATATAGTAAATGTCTATCGAAATTCTAACGATGCTGGGGTGACAATCGAGAAACTTAACAAAAATAAAATCTTTTTTATTAGAATTTGACACCCCCCGCTAGCGAGCAGTCTTTCTAACACATGCACAGTAAAATGCCTCCCGTTGAGATTTCTAATTATACAGACCTTTAATTTTGTACTTATGCATGAGAATTGATAAAGTGATGTTATTCCCGACGGAGCAAGGGTATCTGATAGGAAGGTCATTTACGAGTAGCGATTAAACAGTTTTTTAGTGAAGCCCTATGTTGAACTAACTTTCAGCTCTCATTACTTTATAGTTCGAAAGTCAGTACAGTAAGTTCAAAAATTGGAATATCTCACAAACTCGCTAATATACTCGTATGAGCATCTTTCGCATTTATTGAAAATGTTACGAACTTAGGAAGTTAGTGTTTCCATTTTCCACCACGCTGTAGAAAGCTTGAACTCTGGTAAATGTATAACTCTACTGACGTGAACTTCGAAACTTCACGGGAGGTCAGTCGAAGATGCCCCCTGCTGAACATAGGCCGCGATCAACAACCATAGATTTTGTCATATAATAAATAAAATTGACTTTTTTTTATCCTGATGTGAAGCGGTTACCGTAGCCATATGAACGCTCGCAACATAAAATATCGCTCACGCGCTGCCACCCCCACTGCCAACGCGGCATCTCCTTCCTTTCTGGTGACACTCACTCGCAGGAACACAACAACTCTCAAGGGAACGGTTATTTGGCTGCGGTATTCTATGAGGTGGTACATTCCCCAGTCGGGTAGCTTACAATTACGCTCCATACCTCTCTTTTCGCCAGAGCTTCGTTTGTCAGTGAGCAGGGTGCATCGCGCGCAGGTGAAGTTGGCTTTGGTTCAAATATGTTGATGAACCACTTACACCCCAAATCGCCTCAGAGTTACACATAAAAAAAAATACTGTTTAAATTTATCAGATGTTGAAATTTAAGTATGTCTGTATCGAGGTAGATGAACTCCAAACGAAAATAGCTCGGCGGATCGTGTTGGCATCATCTACTTCTGTATACGTTTCCCTGGTATTACAAAATAAACCATTGAAACTGATGCCTACGGGTTTAGTTTGTCTAATCTAAACTAAGAACTTAAGAAGCATTATTGTATTAGGATTTCAATGACCATAGTTGAATGAGATGAGAAACTTAATCCTTATTTAGAAAGCAGACGTTAAAAATTACTTTTGAATCATATCAGTAAGAGGAGTAATGGAGTAGTTGACAACAATAAATTAGACGATACACATTTTAATATGCTGCGTTACGTTCAAAGAGTAAACGAACGAACTAATTAAATAAGGTCAAACGTCACCGGCGGGTGCGCGGCGGCGGGTGGCACGCTCACGCCCAGCCTACGTACACCAACCAACAGTTAGCAGCGTGCTGCCGCGCGCCACGCGTTTCCATACATACCTTGGTATTCTAAACATTCAAAAACTACGCTGTCTTGTTTTCCTTACTTACTATGCTATACAATGTTGTGCTAAATTCATGGATTTAATTGTGTTCATGCAAAAGTTATTTTAATGGGATGTGGCAGCTTTTGTTTTCGTCTAATTATGCGATGGTAAGTTAAAACAGCGCAATTGATTTCCTTGATCAGTCGTATCAGTACGCAGAGTCATACTTCAATACTTCTGGGAACGATATTAACCGGGAGTACGTTCATGAAAACTTCGATCGAAACGATCAAATGCCATCGGTTCAATGCGTTTTGCATTTACATAGTATAATTTATTGCTAGTTTCCGCCCGTGGCTTCCTCTGCGTGAATATCGGGATAAAAAGTAACCGATGTGTTAATCAAAAGTGTACGTTATCTGTATCACAGAATAAATAATAAATATTACTTGACAAATTACACAGCGCCATCTAGTCCCAAACTATTGCTTAGTAGCCTGTACTATGGGTACTAAATAACTGATTATGTACATAAATACTTTTTTTTTCTAAATAAATACATATAATACACAGATAACGCCCAGACCAAGACAAACAGACATGTTCATGAACACAAATGTTTGTCATGTGCGGGGATCGAACCCGCGACCTCGGAGTCAAAGTGGCCATTGCTAGCCATTCGACCACCGGGCTCGTCAATAAAAAATAGTCTGTATTATGTTTATGTAGGAAATAGTTGTATAGGGTCGGCAACGCGTGAGTGATACCTTTGGTATCATAAGCGTCCATAGGCTGCGATGACTAAGCAGGGACAGACAAACGTACGACCTGCCTGATGGTGCTTATCATAAGTAAGCAGGCCGTACGCTTGTTTGTCACCTAGTCATAAAAAAATACAAAATAAACGTTCCAAGTTTATTAAATATCGACGACGTATCGTCAAGACGTTAGACACATTGACTATGGAATTTATATTACATATTACGCATGTTTTATAGGAGTCCCTAAATAAATTAATTGGAACGGTGTTACAGTTATTATTTATAATTGGAAAATATTAAATTGATCCACTAAAATAACCTGATTTGCACATCCAATTAATCTGATAGCACATCAAATCTTGCATTCGATGTGCAATAAGTATTTTTTGATGTGCAAAATAGGTTAGGTTAGGTTAGCAATATATTTACTTGATGTGACGTTAAATAGTATCCTTTTTGACGTGACAACGTCTTATAAATTGGTTAGCCGGGTGACACTTCAAGAAACGCGCTCACGTTATGCGCTCACAATGAGAGCGAGTGAGAGGCACGCGTCCCTTCCACTCGGGCATGGTTAGCCCGCCTAAGAGCGAGAGAGACAGACATAAAAAGTGAAAGGCATGCGTCCCTTCCACTCGAAAACATTTTACCACTCAAAGTCGTTGTCACGTAAAACTTTCGCCCGTATACCGACTTTACAGGCAACCAATTTTTTTAATTTATTTTCTTGATTTCCACCACAGTAATTCAGAATTATATCAAAGGACCAGGATATTTGAAAAAACAGCCGTAGGTACACGTATGGGCGTGTCTAGCGAGAATGTAATAAACAATGATTTTGTTTAATTATTATATATCTTGCAAAGTAGATATCATTCCATGTCTGCTAATTTACTACAGTTAATTTACACAGAATATGACTGTATCAGCAGTTAGCTTGTGAACAGATTACCAATTTTGAGTACATTGTACATGTATGAATGTTAGATAACATAATTTCAGTCCCATTTAAATTTAATGGAACTGAAAATTCGGATACAAATTGAAATCGCTAACACCCGAACAATATTCTAATGATATGATGGGTTTTTTTATATACTACCTCGGATGGTAGACAAGCATACAGCCCGCCTGATGTGAAGCGGTTACCGTAGCCATATTAACGCTCGCAACATAAAATATCACTCGCGCGCCGCCACCCCCGCTGTCAACGCAGCATCTTCTTCTTTTCTGGTTACCTAACTCACTCGCAGGAACACAACAACCCTCAATAGTATTGTTATTTGGCTGCGGTATTCTGTGAGGTGGGGGGGGGGGGTACATTCCCTAGTCGGGTAGCTTACAATTACGCTCGCTGCATCAGCACAGCAGGGTGCACCGCGTGCAGGTGAAGTTGGCTTTGGTTCAAAGATGTTGATGAACCACTTACACCCCAATTGTAATTTATAGGCCAACCAGAGAGCAGCAGTAAAATGTAGGTAGTTTTATATTGCGCCTGATATTATTAGACCCATTTGACAAGTACATTGTGACCATGCACGATTTAGTAACGTAGGCTAGATTAGTGAAATTAAATTAAATTATTTATTCAGTAATTGGGCCCTTGTGAGCACTTAGACATGTCTTACCCATTTCTATTAATAATATTCTTATTTTTGTCATAATTTTCATCTATTAGTATTTCGGTATTGCGAAGATGAAATGCTTCATAGAAACTTGCCAATATGGGTCTTTTTTTAAAATAATCCGATTAGTAACATAGAAGTCGCTTTTACATTGCATTGTTTAATAACGTGTTTTCTACATTATCAAACCGCATTATGGTAAACGATGAAAAGAACCTTATAGAGTGTAGTAATGAAATTTCGCCGGTATTTTCGGTAATCCTGGCTAAACTAAAAGGCTAAACGCAGAAAGCAGTGCAAGTGGTGGGAATGCATACAGGGCTATTTCGTTTAAGAATTAATCACTGATTAATTTGGTCAAATGGTAATATGAAAATTTTGGAAAACTGTTTTACACATGTTTACACATGAACCTATGTGAATAATCAGTTTAATTTATGTTAGGGTTTGTTAGTTTCGGTATCATTTTGTAATGTTTAATTTAAGTTAGTTGCACTGGCAACACATTCTTTCAAGCTATTGACTACGCTGGTCTGTGATTGGCTAAACCATATTTGGTCATTTCCGATTGGTAGATTACTATCAATCAGAATACTTGATTATAACCGCGGAATTGAGACGAAAAGTAGGAACGTAAACGGCCTTTTCATCATTCTTCGTTGGACTGTGGAACTGGAAGGTTATAATAGAAATTAAAAGTAATAGATCTTTCTTCAGTGTTTTTTTTATACTCCACGTCTAATAGCTGTGTCGGAGGTATGGTAACTATATTACATGCAAGGCTGAAGGACCATCCTTACATCTAATTAATTTACTATGATTTTTCATGTGACTTTTAATAATACATATAAATTCTACAAATATATTTTACTTTCCTTCAATTTCTTTTTAGTTATGTTTTGCTCTTCTTTCTACAAAATTATACTATTATTACTATTTTAACTACAAAATTATGTGTATAAAGAAAAACAAGGCAATATATATAATGGCTCCTTCACTGTAGTCTACTACAATGTATGGATGGTTGGTACCAACATTTTTACACTCGCTAAGGGGAATTCAGTTGCTCCGAGGTTAGTACTCTAGAAAATCTTTCCTGAATGCAAGCCCCACTGACTTAACTTACTGAGACTGACTGGCTCTTGTGGTATAATTTTGTCTTTAAAGCTTAAATTCCCGTTAAGGTTGGGCGCACATTGGCTACTATCGTCAGAGATAGTTGCTTATACAACCGTTTCGTTGGTTAAAACATACACGCGGGAATTTCTTTTTCATTTAAGAAGAACCGATCAAAGAACGGAATGGTTTCAATACTATTTATCAGAAATAATTCTGTAAGAAATAAATTTTTGTAACCGTTATTTAATTCGATAAATAACTAATTCATAACGGTTGTTATTCCATACTGGTATATCCCTGCCCTCAATTACCAGTACGACTCATCCGTAGATGAAATAAAGAAAGTCTGATGTGTATTGTTGGTAGTTCACTTTCGCTCATTTTTATAGGGACCTAATGTCAGATTGAAGATAAATGAAGGGTACAGGCAAAGAACAGGGAATGTCACAATTTGTATTTTTTTTTTTTTTTTTTTTATTGCAAGTAAATCTTTATCTATGGTAGTTTAATTTCCAATCCCTAGCTTTTTTAAACAGTACACAGATGGCGCAAAAAAGGCAAAGTAAAAGTTACTACAAACACTGATTTCAATGTAAATTGTAATACTACGATACTACTGAACTTTTAATTGGGCTTTTCTCAAAATCTATTCATTAGAACATTCTCTGATCTTTGCCTGTACCCTTCAAATGTGATAAGAAAATTCTAAAAACTTATGTGTGAAGAATTCATATTCCTTATCTAGACTAACTAGTTAAACACGTTTTTGTTCCCATCACATTATCACATCGGACTCTCTTCTACGGATGTGTCGAGTATCAATAATAATTCTCAATTTATTGTTATTTAGTTTGTCTGTTGTATTTGCTTGGCAAGGAAGTTAAAAGGTCTGGTTGACACGTGCCGAAACAAAACAACGACTGCGTAAATGCCTCTTTTTCCTTATGACGACTTGACGACACAAACGAGTAATATGCGTTTTGCGAGCATATTTCTTTTGTGTTCGTAAATACAATGTATTGTGACAGTTGCGACTGTTGAAGTTCTAATGTTTTATTTATTCATATAGATGTTAATTCTTACGTTACTCTGTCTACATGTTCAAATTGCCTGCCGCCATGAAGAGTGGCTGTATAAAGCCTGCTACCTAGTCAAAACATGCCTGTTGGTTGGTAATTAACGAATGATTAAACATCAATATATGTATTATAAAAAGATATGGTTTGGCGCTCATCTAGTTAATCAAGATAGGCAACAGAATTAACAATCGAGGAAATTATCGAAGAATGCGTTTCTTTGCTGTGTTGCTAAAACGTAGAAATTAATAAGTTTATACAACTTAACCCACACGAGAAATGATTAACAGTTTTTGTATGTATGTTCATTAGGTAGAATAAAGAAAATACAAACTTTTAAAACACCGTTACCAATCAAGGTAGCGAATCACTCTTAATTGCACTATTAAAGAATTTCGCTTTCTTTGTCATACACTTCACACAACGGGTGGTTAAGTGAAGATTTACTTCCTTCATTATTGTGGTTCCGTATTTCTAAAGGAATAATCGGAAGCCTTTTATCTTACGTTACGTTGTGCTGTGCCGTCTGTGAAGTATGTTTTCTATAAAATATGTTGATGTATCCAACATCGTTATGCTGGGGAAGGTTGAATACAAAATAGCCTTAAAGAACAGACAATGTATTATCGTAGTTTACGTGTTTAGTTTATATATTTTATATATTTATAGGAAAAAATAATAATAAAAAAAACGAGCTTTTCATCATTTCAGCTAATGGACATCCACTGCTGAACATAGGCCTGTCCCTAATGATGTTATAAATACTATAGATATGGCACAAGCATCAAAAACGTACACCCGATAAGTGTCCCAATTGTCTTACCTCGCAATTAGTTCATCCAAGCGAGGCGTCGAAACTGACGTTTGTGGCAATTCATTTATGTGAAAACTCGTTTACTCATTCCATTATTATGTTCTAATATTATAAATGCGGAAGTAAGTAACTTTGATTTGTTTTCATGAAAATTGGGGAAAGAAGGTTTGAAAAGCAAAATTAATAATAGAATAGATTTGGCCAGTTAAACCATTAGGGATTTATTATTTATTTTGTTATCCGGAATATTTTACAATCAAATAAGTTTTTAATTTAAATTTATTTTGTAGTCCCTTGCCTACTTGCTTTGTTGTCTTAGCCCTAATCTTTTTCTAAAAAATAATTTAGGGAAATTTTAATATCATAATAGATACGCGATTTATTCAAAACTAGCTGACCCGTGCCAACTTCGTTGGGCGGTAAATAGTTTTACGAAAAAGTCTTTTAATTTTTCGGGTTAATATATAGCCTATGACACTCACAAATAACGTGTCTATCTATTGATATTTAAAATCGCTTCAGTGGATCCAGACTCTACCTCTTTATAATATTAGAATAGATTAAAGGTAAGGTGTGTGGTACTGTACGTATGACCCTTGACTGTACAAAGGCGGCCTTATCTCTACTATATATATCTCTTCCAGTGTCTGGTAGGAAAATACATAACAAAATATGGACAGGGAAAGAATGTGTACCGGAATTTAAGAAAAATATTTTTTTCGGTACTGCGATTTTCACGTTAGTCGAAGCTATCGATGTAAATTAAATTAGTTCAGTTCAGTTGTAGTACAAACAAGCAATACATGCGAAACACATAAAGCTCCTTTTGAGTTCCGTCGCAGTAGGGTAAAAAGAAACTCGACTTGAAGACAATCGAAGAAAATATGAGCAGAATTATTTATATTTGTAAACCACTACTTGAGTTACAAACAAGCATAGGTACGATCCGCTTAAAATAAAACGGCTACGGTAGTCTACAGAAATTAAAAAAGAAATAGATGCTTGCATTAGAATGATTGTTACGTGCGCGGCATATTGGCTTAGGCCAGTATTGTTACTCCCAAGGGGACGGACATGGCGAGAGTTCAGACCGACACGTGTCCTTTGAAACAAGATGGATTAAAGAAAATATCGCTAAGCATATAGTTACCGGTTTCGCTTTAACGGCGAAACCGGTCGGTAATTTTAAATATAATAACGTGGAATAGTACAAGTGCTTTATTACAACATTATGATATATTTAAGTCTCGTAAAAAAAGGTAGGTAAGATCAAAACAAAAAAAAATAAAAAAAAATACTGCATTCTCTTTAGCAGCAGATCCAGTATGGCATGTTTTTATATAACTCCGAAAAAAATTATCAGCTCGGCACAGCTTTGTCGGCCTCGGTGGAAAAATGGCTGGCGAGGTCGCGGGTTCGATTCCCGTCAAAGATGTGAGTGCATGAACATATCTGTTTGTCTTGTCCTGGTTGTTTTCTATGTATCTTGTCCTGGGTGTTTTATATTATATACGAGTATGTATTATATATTTAAGTATATTACAAGTTATTTAGTATCCATCATACAACCCTTGCTTAGTTTAGAAATAGATGGCAACGTCCAGGAATATTTATTATTATTATTTAGCTGTGTCATACAAAATTTTCTAAATTACCTACGGGACTCTAGTTGTTTGTTTTCGTGTACTTTATATGTCTACTAAAGAGAATGTGGTTATTCTCTTAATATTTATTATGCGCCTTGTATAATAAGTATCAACAGTAACTAAAGCAGCATCAAAGGCGTATTATTATTCTCACAAAGAAGTTTCCGTTCTTTTCTTAACTTTTTTCGCGTGGGCTCTGTGTTATGTCATCGCTCCTACTCCCAATTTACCACCCGTTATCACAGAATGCCAGATCAAGTGTTCTAAACCTTTGATTTTTATATGCCAACATAAAATGTTAAACAACCTATGCCTTTTCCATATCTCATAAAGTTGAGGCTTCACGTTAGGTGTCGCACAATGTTTCTCTATGTATGAGAACGCGGGCTATAAATCGATGTAAATATGATAACTGCCGACTTTTGTCTAATTCTAATTGGTCAGATGGTTGACGCACTTCTTTTTGCTACCAGAAGGTAATTGTAATAAAAAAATCCGATTATATATTGTTTAATCTACGTGCTATTGCTACGTTAAATTAAGCCGCTGTCGTTTACGCTGGTTATTTTTTAATTATGATGTCTCAAGTTATCGACGTAGTAATAATCATTATGAATCATAGACTTAGGATTCTTCGCTACGCTTTAGGAGACTAGCAATGTAAAAGAGAAAGAAAGAGTATACGTGTTAGAGCGAGATAGAAAATGAGACTACATTTTTACGCCATAGGAACCTGTAAGAACCCACGGCCTTTGACATAACAAAAGCTCCCGCTTATTTAAAAAAAAAAAACTAAATGAAAAAATAGCCTATGTGAAATATTGTATTAGTTAGAATCGGTATAATATGGTTTTATGTACAGTAACTGGATGTAATTCAAATAGTAGAAAAAAAAAACATTATGCCTTTTACAAGCACTTTACATTTCTTTTTATTGTTTACACGAGATATGTGAGACTTACCAGAAGAGTAGTATACATAAGCGGATAGGAAAATCTATTTACTCTAACACAGATTACTTTTTTGAATGATTATGACTATACATGCAAATACATAAATAAATAAATAGTCCTGGACATATTACACATCGTCAACTAGTCCCAAACTAAGCTTGTACTATAGGTACTAGATCACTGATATTATACTTAAATACAATTTTTTGTAAATGCATACATATAATACATGAAAACTCCCAGACCAAGACAATTAGACATGTTCATGCACACAAGTATATTTTGCTTGTGCGGGGATCGACCCGCGACCCCGGAATCAAAGTGAACATTGCTAACCATTCGACCACCGGGCTCTAAAAAATATTATATATTTATTAAAACTAAAACATAAAGGTAGTAAAATTATTTACTGCATTCCCTTCTGTGACGTGTTCAGAAAGTACACGGAAATAAAAAACTTTTATACTACTTATACGAATTGAATTATACTTATACGAATGAGCGAGGTCACCAGAAAGAAAGGAGTTGCTGCGATGGCAGCGGAGGTGGCGGCGAGTGGGCGATATTTAATGTTATGAGCGTTAATATGGCTACGGTAACAGCTTCATATCAGGCATGCCGTAAGCTTGTCTACCACCCGACGAGTGAACATACGATACCATGTATGTGAAAGAAAACACATGGCTACTGCATTGCCAGTTAGTTTTTCTTGCTTGACACGGTACGACAAAAATGCGGTTTAAATTGTCGTTCACCCTTATTCATACCATTGCTGGGATACGGGCCTCCCCTCAATCGAAGGGGTTTAGAGCATGCACCACCACGCTGCTCAACTCGGGTTGGCAAGTTGTTAAGCTTAGTCAGTGGCCTAAATGCCACTGACTTGGCTTAACGCCTGTCATCTAAATAACAACGGAACCGACAGCTTAGCGTGCCCTCCGTAGCACGGAGGAGTTGGAGATAAATACACCCATCCATGGACGGCCTACGGTCGACATTGCTTAACTTGCGTGTTCGATAAGCGCAACGACGCCATCGAGCTCCTTAGCGTCTGGTTTATGTAGCAGGAGCGGTTTACGTAGAATTCAATAATTGTAATTATTGCTTATAATGTACTCAACGAGTAATATACAACTTCATTTCCTGTATGAGTCATTCGTGTACTCAGGAACGGTTCATACTCTAATGCTGGCAAAGGACGGAGTGCCTAGCACGATTCCTATACGTACCCAGCAATGGTAAGAACTAATTTTATGATGAGTACCATAAAGAACGGTCTGGGAATAGTCGCATATGTGTCGCGTTGTTCCCAGTAGTCGCCTTTAGCACTGTCCACACTGTGTATGTATATGTGTGTGTATATGTATATCTGTGTATGTATATAATAACATGGAATTTACTACCCAGTTGTCACACGGATGACAAATTTTCCCAACTGTCCAATTTCTTCGTAGGAGGGGGGAGAAGTGGTATATTTTTTTCTCAATTGTCACACGGGAAGACAATTTATGCCACCTGATCACTTTGGAGGCTTCCTAGAGAGGTCAATTGGGAAGCCTGTTTCTTAGTTGTCACCGGTAGGGTCATGTCTCGTTACCAGGGAAGTGTCCACTCCAATCTGTATGGAGTACATACGTATCAAACATACATATGTATGTAAAATGTTATAAAAAATGACAGACAGCTTTTATTAACCATAGAAAATTAATTACTACAGCCTTTACTTAATAATCGTTATAGTTCGTAATAGTTGTTAAAAAATCAAAAAGGAGTCACCCCAAACCCGGGACAACTAAGAAACAGGCTTCCCAATTGTCATCTCTAGCAGGCCTCCAAAGGGAACAGACGGCATTCTCATCCCGGGTGACAAATGAGAAAATAAATACTAGTTGTGCACGAAACGTAAGAGATGGGATAATTTGTTACCAACTGGGAAGACAATACCCAGTCGTCATTCCGGGGGACAGTGCTAGATGGGATGCTACCTAAATCTTTAAAACCTTCAAACTCATTAAGTGTGTAAACATTTTCTATACAAAAAAAAAAAAACATTCATCGAAGTAGAATACAACGACAAAGTAACTTTAGCGGTTTGAAAACGCGTCAGTGTGAGAAGGTGTCGACTTCTATGAAGACGGTTTTTTATTCACTGATTTTTTTGCTGGCATTATGTAAAACATTGCATAAAAATTGCAATCGACTAAATAACCGCCCTTTTCAAGTACGTTAAAAATATATTTGCGTTACACAGACTTTTTTTTTACAACACCGGGTGCCGAGCACACATACGGCTCGCCTGATGTAAAGCGGTTACCGTAGCTATATAGATGCTATATAACTACAATATATAACTATACTTATAGATGTAAGGAGTATTGTTCGCGCGGTGACACGGGTAGCTTACAACTAAGCTATGCCCTACTTTTCTTTATCTGGCTGCGATCTTCTGTAAGGTGGAAGAACTGAATGTAGAAGTCGGGCTGTCATGTCTTTCGTCAGTCTCTTACCCTAATGTACAAGTAGCTTTAATTAGCATCAAAATCGAGCTGTAAGTAGACTCTCGGTTACGTCCTAGTATATGATTGAACTACAATTAGATACACTCGTTTTGTTCTCGTGACGACGAACAATTATCCAAATTACAAACCGCCATATTTAATGTATGATTTATGTTTAATATCGAACATATTATGGAATGAGCTCCCTGCTAATGTTTTCTCAGGACACTACAGTATGGGGTTCGTCAAGAACGGCGTAAAGGGGTTTTTTATAGGGTTGGCAACGCGTCAGTGATGCCTCTCAATTCGCAAGCTTTACCATCTGTCGACTGCATACCATCAGACAGGTCATATTGTTTGTCACCCTAATCGCATTAAAAATATATTGCTGTATAAATGTGTTCAATAATTATCTCCGGAACCATCAAAACACTTTATTTAAATTCGCTGAAATTTATGAATCGCTAGCCACTAACCCCGGCTTCGCACGGTCAACTGCAATAACTATAATGCTATAACTGCAATTAAATATACTCCCTGATCATGTCGCTTTCTATAGGCGAAAGAATTTTTAAAATAGGCTCAGTAGTTTCAAATTTATCAATTACAAACAAAAATGCAAAAATACTATCCGTTATCCCCCTGCAATTATAAAAGGGGATAACGGATATATCCCCCTAAAATTGTAATAAAGTATAATTTTTCCAATTTATAAACGCGACTCGTGTCGCTTTCTTTACACAAAATTGTCTTGGCGGAAATTAAAAACTTCCCAGTTTCCCGCTAAGATAATTTTGTATTACGTGCCTGCGGTGACCACTTCCCATTAGATGGGCCGTATACTTCTTTGTCACTTTAGTGGTATAAAAAATATTAGTTTAGACTAATATAACACCAAATTGCATTGACGGAAAACTGAAAAGTTTATTTGCATTGTTGTTTGAATGCGTTATTCTTTGGAACTATCGCTCGGATTAAAAAAAATGTTATTGGATTTAATAGTCCAGTTCTCGAGGAAGATTAGAGGCCAACATCACGTTACTACTAAATAGCCGAAATTGCTGGTGAAATCACAGAGCTAGCAATGAGGTATTAACAGTCAAAGACAGGAATGTGGAATAATATTTGGTATTTTGCGTTATGTGACTGATGTATTTTGCAAAATTGGCGTTTTACGGAAATGATATTAACAGACTTTGCCATTTTAGGTGCGGCGAAAGGGAATATGACAATGTTATTCGAAAATGTAGAGTCGCACGTCCGCTGTTTTATATCTGTACTATACAATATAATTATTTAGATACCAGCGGCCGTCCATAATTTCGTCCGGGTGGACTGCAGAAAATAAACAATTATCGTTAATAACTCCTCTATTATCGTTAATAACGTATAAAAATACGGCGTATGAAGATAAATCATAAATTAGATTTTAAGTTAAACTTCCAGTATTAGATTTGAAGACCGTATCTAATTTCGTACCATATAATATTTTTTTCGAGATGCGAGTACAAACATACAGGCAGACAAAATAAAGATTACTATGTATAAAAAAAAATTATTGAATGTAAAAAATGTATTGTCGGTATGAACGCATTCAATTAGAAGTCAATATGACATTGTTTAAAATTTTTGTCTGTTTAAACAAACATAACAGGACTATTGAGCCGATCCCATTTGGCTTCCTTGTATTATTACGGATAGTCTGACTTGGGCACTTACTTAGGCATGTTTTATTTCAATCCCTTCTGTAAATTCATGTGAATAATTTACCTAAGTAGTTGCTATGAGATCCTTCGAAGATTGCCTTGTAGAGGCTATTACTTATTCTATGGTAGAGGTCTCTTATAGTGAAGGGCCCGCCTTTGAATGATTGTCATTTTTTATAAATCTGTAATAATGCAAGTGAATATATTTGTTTTCTTTTTGCGTATAATAAAAATATTATGTAATATAGTACAATAATGTAATATAGTAATAAATAATAATGTAGTATAATAAAAGGATCATACATAATGAATGGCTGCGCGAAAAAAGTTGCGAGAATTAGCTAATTGTATATTTTTGAGAAATCGATTACTCTACCTTATATTACTACTATTGATGACTATTATTCAACTTGTGCGATAACTACACACGCAGCTACGATGACATCATTCATAATAATCAAGTCATATTGCTTTCGTACCGAACGAGTAATGAACAGCGAGTTCAAACGACTGTCAGCAAAGCAGCAACTGCACAATCTGAGACTTATGAAGTAATGAATCATCTGGTCGTATTTTCACGTGGCATGCGTGCATTGCTATCGAGCATTCGAGAATGCAGACTTACAGAGTCCAATAATGAATAATGTAAGATAGTCGCGACGACAGATTTCACAGGGCAGATATGAGTAGCCCAAATGATCATATTCCTACAGTGAGCTGATTCCCCACGGATCCAGAATAGTAAGTTATGGAAATGTGCGATTGGGGCAGCAGCGGGCACTAGTGGCCAATAACAATGTCGCATTAATATTCAACAGACGCTCTATGGACGGCAACTTGCTCTGTGGGCAGCATCGTCGCATTTCTTAACTACTGAGCCATCTTACTGGATGATAGCATAAATATAATTAGCGCAGTATACTACCTTGTCCCTCATTGAATTAATCAATGTTTAATGAACATTAGGTAATAGCTCTGCACGTTGTCTCACAATAACTAATGTCATGGACTATAAAATTCTGAAACGTTTTAGATTGCTAAGTACGTACTTTCTTTTTACAACTTTGCAACACTGCGGTATCGAAATGCTAACAAAACCATGTTGCTTTCAGCAGACAAAAGATGAGTTGGCTGTCGTCCCACTTGTTTGTCTACGAAACTTTGCCAAAATTCTTTTATTGACTGAGTGAACGTAGAGGCGAGCTTTGCGGGCGACAGCGGGAACTCGCCGCCGCAATACATAGCTATGGCTTTATCCAAAAGATCAACATTGTACACACAACACGTCGGCATCACTACTATTATCTGAAATGTGTACGCGCGTTTTAAATTTAGTTTTACAAATTAGTAGCTAGCTACTAAATAGTGATTTAATCTTTTAGTATTGCGAATGAGAGGCATTTACCGATTCAATTGATTAATTGATCTAAATGTCACTATTGTTTCATCAATGCGCGTCGGTGCAAAGTTAATGAGTGATATTGTTAAATTTATATTTTGATGTTGTTTCAGAGGTCAGTGAACGCTAAGGCTTGCCAGATCTTGTGATCGGAACTATGTATAGCTCGACTACCCCGCGGGAGGTGACAGTGGTGGATGGTGTACAACTAATAATAGCATCCCCTCCAGCGCGCGATCATTGGAACGCTGACGGGAGCGCACATGTGGCGCCCGTCGGCGTCGTGCGACTCTGCTCACTCTGCGTCCACGTTTATTTTCGATACGGTCGTCACGCGGCGCGGTCCACGACGTTGTTACTTACGTAAGAGCCTCAGCGGAGTCCGCCGCCGAGGCTCCGATGTGCACCACGGCCAGTAGCCGTACGGTGCAGGTTGGTGCACGTTCGGGAAACCGATCCGATGGCCGCCTGCCGCCGGTTCTATTTCGGGAAAATACAAATTTGGAATGGATGGTACTCGCGAGTCGTAAGCGAACTCCGCCGGTTGACTCCATTTTTAGAGCTGGTCTGCGCGTGCGCATCGAGCGCGCTGCCAGTGCTCTGCGAGCTGCCACCATGCCGCGTCGCTCGCCACCCCCACGTCGTCGTCCACTGTCGCGATGTGTGACACACTACCACCGATCAAGAGATGGCGTCACATACGAAACTCGGACCACTAGTGCCGCGTAGGACTTCAGTGTGCTCAAGAATGAAGATACTAAAGCTTTGCGCGAGTTCCGTGCTTCCTTACTTCCCATAGTGCTTATTATCGTATGGAATGTAAAGAAGTATGGAGCTGCGCGGGCGTGCCTGCGAGTCCGGAAATCACATCATCTACGCTCATTTATTACGTGTGACACAAGTTCATCAAAATTATTTGGTGCTGGATATGGAATTTGAAGTGGCTCTCTTTTTATTTTGTGTGGCAGCGGTTTGTAATAGAACAACTGAACATAGTGCAACATTACCATGGATAATGTATACGCAGTAAAACAATCTCAATTGTAAGCTGAACAAATTATTTTTGAATTAATTTTAATTAGGCATGTTACATTAATTTCTTGGATACATTCCCGAACACTAGGTAACAGTAACCGATATGTTTTATATCTATTTTCTCGTTAATTAACATATAGCCATCATTTGTGGGAAATAACTAGAAAGTAATTAGAACTATGAAAGTAATTTACATGTAGTATACGAGTATAAGGTTACAAATTAGTAGGAAAAACCAAAATTGTTTATTCGGTGGCGAGTTGTCGTAAAATAACATCTGGCGTAGGTTCTGACTAAGGCAACATAAATAAACGTCAGGCTAACGTTGGCCGGAGCTACGAACTCCTCCGCGCTCCAAATTATATTTAGATGCGAAAGGAGGCGGCTAGGCAAGCCAAACGCAAAAAGGTTTTTACATTTCATAAATAATGGGTAATGTGGGACAACATCTAAAACATTTCAATTTAATCCTGAGTTTATTAAAAAAATACATATACATATGAGTATAAATGACATAGGGATTGATAAAATTGGTGAATAAATATATTTCGGTTTCTAATTTTAATAGAGCTGCTCCTGCTGCTCAGCCTATGAACACTCGTTTATAGGCTGAATTCACTGCTTTCTATTAGGCGGAGCGTATGCTTCTTTGCTACCTTAGCGGTATAAAAATACCTCAATTTTACAGTACAAATTACCTATGATGCCTCATTCACTATAATATTTATTACTTAATTCTTTAGGTTGACGACGAAACACTTCTACAAGATGCGTACGACTTTGTAAATCAAATAATCATTATACAGTTATTTTAATCAATGTGTTAGATATTAGTTTCACAAAGGTTCATGTGTGGTTTGCAGTTAAAATATTAAGTTTATTTGGGTATAAATTGTAACATAATACTTCGTTGATTCCGAACAGTTATTATTCGATTGAAATTTCATTACCAATGGAAATTGTCAGCAGGCAATTGTATTGTAAATCCAACTAGGTAGGATGTCATACATTTATTTTGGGACGTTTCATAGAAATGTAAATTACGTATACAGGCGACAGTAAATTGTGGCGTATTGTATAACAAATAATTGTTTGTAAATAGTTCGAGGATGGTACATTTTGTCATTAAGTTTTCATGTTGTTTTGTAGTTCTAAAACAGTGGTTCCCAATTAATTATTCCTGCGTATTACTTCACGAAAGTTTAAGTTTAAATTCGCATATCCTAAATTGTATTATTGTTTGCGTATTTGTTTTTTATTGACTGACTTAGTCGTAAAATTGCTGCACTAATTGGGAAACACTGTTCTAAAACAGTAAGACATTTTATTATTCGTAATTGCAGATCGATTTCCAACGCTGTAACTTTGTGCATATTGGATGCAGAAACGTATTATTGTAAAAGCGTTCTAGTAAGTCATGTGGCAAAAAAGGGAGCAAAAAACAAAAGACGGCAATGGTTGGGGCCGCGCCTGGGCCACATCTGGAGGAACACTGCATCTCATTATGCGGATCGGTCGCGGCTGAATGGCCGGCGACGGCGCTGCGCGTGAGTCGACCCGCGTCCGCGTCATACATTGTCACACATTGTCTATTACAATATTGGGAAAGGAACCAATACTTTCTGTTCAGCTACTATTGTTTCTCGTTTATGCTTATTTTACTTTTGTAGAGACAATAGCGCTAGCGCGTATGCTACAGTGGCTAGCAAGTTAGCTTGCGAAGACTACCAAGTTCGTTCAATCAATACTTGACTTGATAAGATCCGTGTCAGATATTGTGGATTTCAATTTAGTACCTAGGTATTTCTTCAAATAAAATGTACGGTAACAAAACTAGAGCAGTTAAAGTAAGAGAATCTTCATCTACAATATCTATTATTATTTTACTATTAGGAACTAGGCTTTTTACTCACAACTTTGTCAGCGTGGTTTAGTAATATTCTACTTTTTTTGAGTGAAAATATATTACCGGGGTAAAAAATATCCTGTTTATACACTACAAACTTCCTTATTTTCTTGTAAAAATCTCATTGAAACGAATTAGGCGTTTTATTATCCCGTACAAACAGACAGACATAAAGACTCTTCAGCTTTAGTTACATGTAAAGTTACAAATATTATAGTTAAACTATTCTCACTTTATTTCTGTGCGCAGTCATGAAACGAAATGTACGGGAATGCGATAGTCATTTAGGTCCCCATTAAAAGCATAAGGGTACGAAACAGACCGAGCATTAGCCAGGTTCCGCTCATTGTTTTAAGAGGCGAGGGGGCAGCGGCGCCGGCGGGACTGGGGCAATGACAGCGCGCACGCATTATGATCAGAATCACACACACAAAGACGAAAAGGAGCGGCCGCCGACACCAAAGTCGATCAGTCGATTCCCAATGTCTTACGACTACAATAAAACACGCATGTTCGTCGTCTACGGCTGTGTCAAACAGTCGCCACAGATTAAATAATAACTATTCACATCGACAAATCTTGAATCAACCCGATCCGCGCCCTTCAATAGTACACGCCTTTTACTATCGCACAAAGGAGTTTTCTATGAGAAAGGGATCTTGACCTACCAGTTTGTTCAGAATGTTCAACTCTCAAAAACAATTTATTCATGCATCCATGCAACGACTACCGCTAACAAAAGAATTCGAAACTAGACAGGGGGATAATGAATACTAGACAAAGACCTTTTAATAGAGTTACTTGCATGCAATTCGGTTTAGGTTTTTTTTTAATTTCGTTGAATGGATATGGTGTTTTTAAGGGACTAGAGGCGTATGATGTGTAAATTATGTTAATTATGGTTTTCTTGCGGTAGAGATTATTCAGTGTTATGTATAGGATGGATGGCTTGTTATTGGCGGATGACGCGCGAAAATAACCACCAGACAAATCTTTGGCATCGCTCCAGACGCCGCCCGCCTCTACCGCTGAAAGTCCGACGACGCTCGCCTCCACAACGAGCATGTCAACAATGCTATGTGAAGACTTATATTAATTACTTGTGTATTTATGTTAAGCCATCCATATCTAACAGTAACTTTGCCTGCACTTAACTGAAGACGAACCCAGCGAAAAATGCAGAGTTATAAGGTAAAATTTTGATAATTAATAACCAACAGTGTAGTGTATTTATTAACTATATAAACAACATCGAAAATTGTAGTTATATTAACGAGGTAAGCGTGAAAATTTTGAGAGTCTACTCAGAAATTAAAATTTTAACTTTCAGGCGAAAATTCAGAATTGCTCAGATACATGATTGTATCAAATTTATTGTTTAGAAGCTTCTGCCTCATGCTATATCTATACTGTTTTTATGCGGTTTAGTCCCGCATAAAAACAGTATATGTATATAGAGATAAAAAGTTTCACATGATGCAATCCAGATCATATTCTGTATGTACCTATGCCACATTTCATCCACATCCGTTTACCCGTTAAAAAGTTAAGAACCATCCGTACAACACATCCATCCTTATAGATATATGATTGATTTATCATTCGCCGTCGTCAACCCATATTCATCCCGCTGCTGGGACACAGGTCTTCGCTCAAACGAAGGGGTTTAAATCATACTCCACCACACTGTTAAACTGCGGGTTGCGGTTGGAGGTCAGTGCTTTCAAGCTGCCTAAAGACCAATAACTTGGCTTAACGACTGTCATCTAATGACAACAGCCGGGATCGACGGCTTAACGTGCCCTCTGAAGCACGGAGGAGCCCGAGATAAATAGACCAATCCATAGACAGGCTACGGTCGGCGTTCTCGACGTAACGTGTGTGTAATGTAAACCCATCCGTAGACGCGTGTCTACGGATGGGTTTACAACGACGCCAGTGTGATCCTCACATGATTATAATACATTATGAATATATTATTTTACTTCGCAGAAGAAAAGTTGACAGAATCAGATTGTATTATGAATTGATTGAACATTATATAGTTGGTGTCAGTATTAATTAATGTCAATTCTTTTTCGTATAATGATACTACAGATTTCGTTCCTATTTCGTACAACAATATTACAGATAAACTTAAAGTGTGATATGAGAATACTAACTGTGGCATTTGTGAGATCCAGGATAGATTGACTGAATTTTGACTACATTTCATAAGAATTGACCATAGGATATATAGGAATAATGAGAAATATTTTGGTATTGCTTGTCATTGGAGTATTTAGTTATTTATATTTTGCAGTTCCATCAATATCTAACAGTCTACTTAATACTAACATAGTTAAATTCTGACATAATATACGAGTATCATATACCATACTATGAGTAGATACGTAATTGCCTGTATCTACATACACTATTCAACGCCATTAACGAGATACATAATCCAAACATATCTTAATAGGTACGAGTAGGTACGACATCTTAGGTTTTGCAATAAATTTGAGTGGTTTGTATTTGAATAAGATATTAGTTTTAATTTATAATATAAATTATAAATTTTGTGTGTTCTACCGATTGTACAATGGGGTGTGTCCTTCTACAGTCGCACCGCTCGCCACCGACAGGGAATTCATCCTCACACGTTGGAGCTAAGTGGTCGCGTACCGTGCGGTTCCAGAGAAGATTTCTCCCCCGTACGGTCAAGCTGTGGAATGAACTGCCTGTCGAGGTTTTCTCAGGAGACTACAGCATGGGGTTCTTCAAAAAGGGCGTGAAGAGGTTTTTACACGGTCGGCAACGCGCGTGTGATGCCCCTGGTGTTACAGGCGTTCCTAGGCTACGGTAACTGCTTTCCGTCAAGAGGGCCGTATGCTTGTTTGCAACTCTAGTGGTATAAAAAAAACATTATAGATTTATTTAAATGACTATCCATAATTCCATACTAATATTATATGTGTCATTGTTTGTCTTTCTTTACGTCGAAAGGAATCAATGGATTAACATATTTTTTTAACGGCGATAGTTTAAAGTCTGTGTAGTGATACAGGCTACTTTTTAACCCGGAATAACCCGGAATGACAGAAATCTGTTCCATGAACCCGGAATAACATCTTATTCCCATGGGGAAAACGGGTTTATTAAAACAACGATCTGCTTCGCAACGCGTGAATCTAATGTTACACCATTACATATATATGTTACATTTGACACTGGTACTGTTACCGGGATTACCTGTGTGACAACCACAATAATATTTTATATGTATAACCAAATCCGTCATTCCACATCCGTCTTCACAAATCTTCGCATTTATGATATTAGTAAGAAGTAAGATATTCTATATAGTGGAGTGCCGTAAGCCTTATACCTCGGTCGGAATCCGGGTTCATGGAACAGATTTCTGTAAAATTTATTGCTATACAATTTCAACAAAAGATATTCATATTAATAAGATTTACCCAGTTATTTTTGCCGGTCTCAATTTTTTTTATTATGAAAAATTATATATCTCTAAATATAAAAGCGAAATACCACTCACTGATCGAAATCTCAGAAAATATAACACATACAAACTTGAAATTTGGCGGGCAGGTTCCTTATGTAGACATCCGCTAAGACACGGATCACAGGTTTTTACGAAACTCCACCCCTAAGAGGGTAAAACGGGGGATGGAAGTTTGTATGAATGTCCAATGTTTTTGAAGTAAGAGACTTGAAATTTAAAACGTATGCTCTATAAATGGTGTGGAGATGTACTAATAATGTATCTTTAGATATCAACCCCTTTTTTTGGGTCAAAATGGGGGTTGGAAGTTTGTATGAAAATCCTATGTTTTTGAAGTAAGAGATTTGAAATTTAAAATGAATGCTCTATAGATTGTGTGGAGGTGTACTAATAATATATCTTCAGAAATCAAACCCTTTTTTGGGGTAAAACGGAGGTTGGAAGTTTGTATGAATGTCCAACGTTTTTGAAGTAAGAGACTTGAAATTTAAAACGTATGCTCTATAAATGGTGTGGAGATGTACTAATAATGTATCTTTAGATATCAACCCCTTTTTTGGGTCAAAATGGGGGATGGTAGTTTGTATGAAAGTCCAATGTTATAGAAGTTATTCTTTCAATAATTTCTTCTGCTATAATAAAATAATAAAGAATAAGAAGAAGTACTTAAAACAAACTACTTACTATGAAAAGGAGGGATGTTTTATTATAACAATAAAAAGTATTTTAGGTTTTACAGAGTGATTTTGAAAAACTAATATCGTGGACTTCATTGATTCTAAAATTCGTCTAGATATTGATAGTTTTTAACTTTTATTTTTTCCTTTCAGTAGGTATTTAGCTTTTGTGACCACCTAGACCTCCATAAATATCCGCTTTTTATCCGTTATGATGAAGTTGATCTCATTCCTAATCATTTTATCGGGCTTTGCCAGGTCTCTCTCCTCTGGGGCTGCTTTTTAAAGAACGAGTTCAACAAAAAGAGCCCCTACATATTGAGGAAATTTACCAGCATTTGCCCCTGTTGTTTCTCGACCGCAAATTAACTCCTCCGACAACCGATTCATCGTATTCTTGTACTCTTGGCGTTGAAGTATCCGACAACAACTGGGCATTGAGTCCGGGCGTTGGTGGTGTTACGTATGGCCTTTGCTTTAACACCAATACATGGCCTCGACCTCTTCATCTTGGCATGACGTCGTAGGAGCATTTAGCTTATACTACTTTCAAAGAGTATCTCTCCGTCAGTTTTAGCACAAGACGCGTTACCTCCTCTACGACCCTCTATGACACACTGGATCCGTTAATTGAAAGTTATATTTTTTATGGAACAATCGGTTAGCGCAATCGGAAAGCGCAAACGCTACTGTACTTACTGTTACGGCATCTCTACTATAATTGGTTTAAAACTGATTATGTAGTTGCAAATATTTCCTTATAAATTATTATTAAAACTTATTCGACGACGGGCTCGGTGGTCGAATGGTCACTTTGATTCCGAGGTCGCGAGTTCGATCCCCGTCAGTGTGTAATTTGTCCAGGAATATTTATTCACCACCAAAAATAAATAAATATTTAGTATAGTAATTAATAACAAAACCAAAAGTATTAAAGAACATGTACAGAATAAAGACGAGTCAGCTCTGACTACTGAATTTCATGGAGATCCAGTGAATCACCAAACCAGGTCCATGGTAAGAAAATATTGTACTTAAATATAGGTATAGTAAGTACAATTGACTTAAAAGATTTAAGACGATGCTTTGACGATTTTGGAGGCAAGCATCTTGGCGTACCTCTCTGTATTTTTGAGTACTTGATACTTCATTTTGTCAGTTGCCGTTACACGAGTTGTTAATTTTTATAACAGAAAAAAAAAATTGCAAGGGAACCCCTTTTTAAACAGTGATTTATATTTTACAAGCGTACGGGATACAGGAATTTCTCTGAATTTTCTATATAGGTTAGTTTAAACACACACTTCAAAATGCCAGGTGGATTTCCAAAAGGCGTAATAGATTTTTTTGATACATAACAGGTATAATCAGCATGGAATATTTTGTTCATGAATGAAATGAAATGATTTCTTCTGCCATAAGGCCCTTAGATACGCCTTATACTTTTTTTTAAATAATAATATTCTTATTTATTGCTACTTTTTATCAATTAACATTTAGCAATGCGTCACCTTTATCAAAATACACTAATTAGTAGTATATGCTCATACATATCACATAAATGAGACAAATTACTGTGTTAAATCAAAAATATTTACACCATGTCCTGCCCTAGGCAAATATTTGTTATATTCTATAAATATCATGAATATAAAGTCAGGTACATACCTACTTACTACAGTCTTTTATAAGATGTTAGTCACGCCCTAGCACCAGTGTGGCCAACTAGTAAACTAACTTATTCTCTATATATTAAAAGCTTCAAGTCTCTCTCCCTAGATGGCGTTAGGAGTCGGGTAAGAAGTCGGATTTTAAATTACAACATAGAGTTACGATTTGAACATAAATTTAGAGAAAGTTAAAATTCAGGATTAAAAAGAAGTGAAAAAGCTTCGGTCATTTAGAATTGATTTATTAATGATCGAAGAAAAAAGGAGAGAAAGAATCAGCTGCCAGAGAAACCAAAGTAAATTACATTTAACCACAGGACTGAATACTATGATTACATTGATATTAAACTATGTTTTATTCAATGAATTTTTGCTCAGCTTAAAATACCTATATTTATTCATTTATCTAATAGTGAGCATTACATTATGTGGCCAATTCCTAATTCTTAAAAGTTTGATTTAATATTTTTTTGAACATGGAAAAGTTCAACCTCCCACGCCTAGGCGGAGCTGAATTTAGTCGTCAACCCTAATTTATCTCACTGCTGGAATGCGGGTCTCCTCTCAATCGAAAGACTTTAGAGCCTACTCCACGACGCTGTTCAACTGCGGGTCGGTGGAGGTCAATGTTTTTAAGCCGCCTATGAGACTGCCGCCACTGAGTTGGCCTAGCGACTGTTATCTAACGTATGAGGAGCTCGAGTCGAGTCCAGAGTACCAGCAATGGGATGAATAAGGGTTGACGACGTCGAAAATAATTTTCTAATTAATTGTAAGTAATTGATGATAAGTATTCAATAATAATATGTTTATTGTTTATTTTATTAATAACACTCGTATTTATTTGTATTGTAATGTAATAATATTAAATCTTCTAATTTTATTTACTACGAGAAATTGTAATTTTGACTTGAGAAAGTACCTGAGAAGACCTATTCTTTGAACAAAAGTTAAAGTTTAAAATTGACTTTGTTATCGTCACATTTTAAAATTATTGAATCAATCTCAAAAGTTCCACTTCGTGAACAAGTACAAACACCCTTGAAGTTTCTGCCTACATTTTGTATAAATAATTGAAGCGCCAATCTTGGGGTGTAAGCGGCCCAACATCCGTCTTTAGGGTTAAAGTCAACTTCGGCTGCACGTGGTGCACCCGGCCGATTGATTAACGAGGCTATGGCGAAATAGAAGTAGGATGCAGCTGGAGGTCGTGCTGTTTCCCGTTGATACAGATCTTCGGTTGGGATAGTTGGGATAGCATTGCAAGACCTCTAGCTCAAAGCTTGGCCAGCATCTGACTGGGGTAGTACTCTTCCACCTTGTGTAAGACCGCAGCCATAGTGGCTACGGCGTGTTCCTGCGGGTGAGCGAGGTCACCAGGGCTTTTTTTGAGAGATTATTATGGCTGCTGCAGGGGGACCAAAGACCCTTTGCCTACATCTAATGCTTCCGTGTGTACCAACCTTACAGTTATATCATAGTATTGCGAGTAGGCACCCAAGCGGATTGGTAGCAGGTTTGTTTGTTTGTTTGTTTGTAGTATCTTTATTGTACATAATAAAAACATATCATACATATATCACAATAGAATTTCAAGAACATGTACAAAGGCGGGCTTATCTCTATAAGAGATCTCTACCAGCCAACCTTCAAGTGTTGGATAAGTGAATAAAGAGTGGCAAGGGCGTCGAAAAGTCGAAAGCATTTGTGAGAGACAAAGAGGAAAGTAATATAAATATTTTTAAAACGAACACGAATAATGATATATACAAACAAACTAGCAAAATTAGATCATTCGATCTATTTATGCAAATTTCCCAATACTACTGACTAATATTACTTACTAATAATACTCACAATATTTAAATTTATACTTACATATATACACATACATATACTACAAAATAGTACATATATAATACAGCTATACATAATTATACCTACACAATAATATATACATTACACTGATTTCGGCTCGCTCAAGGCAACTCGTTTAAGGATTTGAGTAGACGACCCTTGAATGAGTCCACTGACGGTGCCAGGCGCACGTAGGTGGGGAGCGAATTCCAGAGCATTGCTGCCCTAATCGAGAACGACTTAAAGTAAGCGTTTGAATTATGAAGGGGTAAGTCCAGTCGAAGATTCCCGCATGACCGCAGCCGGTTATCAGTATCGCGAAGTTGTAGCCTCTCGTGAAGGTACGACGGAGCACTTGGACTGAAAAGAATCTTATAAAGGAGCATCAAGGCGTGGATGTTCCTTCGTATCCTAATCGGCGGCCATCCCAATTGCTGACGAAACTCGGAGATGTGGTCAAACTTACGAAGGCCAAAAACAAAGCGTATGCACACATTTTGGAGACGGTCCATCTTGTCAAGTAATTCCTCTGAAAGATCGAGATAAGCCACAGGTAAGCCGCAGGTCTTACTCCCCTTTCGTCAGCAAGCAGACTACTTAGACACTCTTAAGTCGAGTAGCTCGTGGCGACCGACGCTCGGTTTTCTAAGCATCGGGGCCCTACTATAGCTCCCCAATCTCCATGATGGGTACCGGAGCTGTGAATACCGGAGATGGGTACTGAGGCGTGCTCCTCTAAAGAGAGTCGCTCGCTCACTTGACGCACTCTGTACGCCTTGTATAAACAATTATATACAATGCGTACAAATCCACACTAGGGTGCCAGATAGTTGACTACTTGATGTCCATGATAGGTACCGGAGCTGTAAGGTATGATCATTTCCCGACGCCCGGAGAACGCCTACCCCTGGCCTATGCTGGTCTTTTGTCGAAAGTTGCCATCTTATGGGCTACCCGAGTGTTTATGTAAACCAGCATCTACATAAACCCGCGGGCCTGTTAGCACCAACTAGCACCTTGTGACTCAGTTCACAGACGAGCTGTGAGGTTTATTGATGATTTTAAGTTTAGAGACTTTTCCTCCCTTTTCTATAATCGCACCGCTCGCCATCGGCAAGTAATGCATCCTCACATTTTAGAACCGATATGGTCGCGTACTGCTCGGTTTCTTCGGAGAGGATTACTCCCATGGACTATCAAGTTGAGGAATGAGCTCCCTGTCGAGGTATTTCCCGGAGATTAGGGCATGGGATTCTTCGAAAAGGGTGTGAAAAGGTTCTTACAGGGTCGGCAATGCACGAGTAATACCCCTGGTTTTGCATGAATCCAAAGGCTGCGATAACTGCTTTCCATGAGTTAGTGGTATAAAAAAATATAATAAATACAGTTATTTTTTTTTCAATGACTATATTATTAAGTTCATTTTAATTTTGAAGTCAGTAAATATGGAATAATCTAAATGCGAATACATAAGTACATCGACTTTTGTTGTTTTCTGTATATACAAATTCTCCCCTCCACCTCTCGAACGATACATAAAATATTACGAAAGTCAAAACAACTGCGAAGCATCACAATAAAAAACGGCAACTGTCTGTAATGTACTTTACAAAATCAAAACTTTTTCCTCTTATCTTTCTGTTCGAACGTGAAACATTGGAGTTGTTATGTTGTGTCAAAATGTTTGATCTCATGTGTATCATTCATTCGCATAAAATAAGACGAGTTATTAAGTAGAAAGTCGAATATCTAAAAAACATTAGGTATTTACACTCATTTGCAAAAAAAACGGGCGGTTTTGATTTTCATTCATATTTAAAAAGATACAATACCAAAAAGGTTTCAATCGTTTGTACACGTTACTGGCCGGTTTTAAAAATGCTGTGGTATTTAAAAAAGTACGTTCTAAATTCAATTTTTCATTTGATGTTCATTTTTACAGAAAACCCCTTTTTATCCTACATTTTTGGCGCGAAGTTCCAGAAGTTAACATCGACTTTCATAACTTTTATTCAATTTTTATCGATTAATTTCATATCCTTGACTGTCAAAGCTTTATTTAATGCTGTTTGGCTGTATCAAAAATGGTAGATAAAGTGGTAAAAGCTACCAAAATTATCGCGCTGCTTGAAGAGGGTTGCAGCCAATGTTTCGTGGCTAGGAGGCTAAATGTTAGTCGCTCGACAGTCCAAAGGACCTGGCAGCGATATCAGGAGACTGGTTCCGTCGAGAGAAGGCCTGGTTCTGGAAGAAAACCATGTACCCAACCACGGGATGATCGTTTTCTTGTGAGTCGCGCATTGAGAAATCGCAAATCTTCGTATGTGGATCTTAAGAACAACCTCCAAGAAGTAAGAAATGTGCATATTAGTCTATGGACGGTCAGGAGGAGGCTTCTCGCTGCCAATATACGCAGTCACCGCCCGGCCCGCGGCCCCAAATTACTCCGTGAGCACAGAGTTCACAGGCTTAGGTTCGCTAGAAATTGTGAATCATGGACTCAAGACGATTGGAATAGGGTTTTGTTCTCTGATGAAGCCAGGATATCTCTGTTCGGTGAAGATCGACGTCGGCGAGTGCTAAGAAGACAAGGAGAACGCTTTGCAGAGGCATGTTTCGAAGAAATCACACCTTATGGTGGGGGCTCTGTTATGTTTTGGGCAGGAATAAATTCAATGGATCGTACAGAGTTAGTCTTCATTGAAAACGGCGCATGAGAAATTAGAACTTCCGTTATGTATCGATGCCCAGTCACATCGATACATAACGGAAGTTCTAATTTCTCATGCACAACCCGCATTGGCCGCTCTAGGTGAAGACTCGATTTTTATGGACGACAATGCTCGCGCCCACCGATCCCGCGATGTTAATGCGTATGTGCAAGAGGTCGGCATTCGTCGTTTGGATTGGCCAGCTCGAAGTCCCGACCTCAATCCCATAGAGCATGTCTGGGACGTTCTGAAACGGCGTGTGAGATCAGTACACCCGGCTCCGCAGACCATCAGAGAGCTGAAGAATGTGATTACTGCGGAGTGGGAACGTATTCCGCAAGCAAGTATCCGGGATATACTCGCTAGCATGCCCAGACGAATTCAAGCTGTGATTTTAGCTAGAGGGGGTCACACTCGATACTAAACATTTATCTGCTTTTACTTTATTAAAGAAAAACAAACAAAAAAACTTTTTTATTTTTACTTCATGAGCATATGCACTACTAGCGAATATACACTACTAGCGAGGTTTAGCATTATTTCCCATAAATTGTATCTAAATTTTATGAAATACTGATGAAAACGATTATTTTCTTATTAATTTAGCAAATTGTGTGGATAAAACTACCTATAATTATCAAACAAAGAAATATTAACATTTGAAATGGTTCATTGCTTAGGTGCCCGTTTTTTTTGCAAATGAGTGTATTTTCATCGTCTTTGAAATAATAATATAAGTTGAATGAGCACTGAGAGCAAAGATTGATTTTATGGGGAGTTATACGTTCGTAGTCTGAACGCTTTCTGACCGATTCCTCAACGAGTTCAACGACGCTACATATCATCAACAGAATTTTACATAAGTATTATTTTAATAAATTTTAATAATTTTACCTAATGCACACGTGCGTTATAACAGAATGTTAATACACGTTAATATTTTCAATCTCCTTTCTCCTACCTCTGGTCTTCATTCATGTCATACTAAAACGCGACTGCTGCTTTCCGCGCAAACAATTTTTTTAAATATTTTTTTACTTACCGTGCTGAACAATTACAGAATAAATTTACCCTCACGTATTCGAGAAAGCCCATCCGTCTTGTAAAAGAGACTGAACTCGGAATTTGATAGACCATTATTTATCAAATTCCTTATAATACGTAAGTATATGTATTTGATTGTATATGTTTGTATTTAAATAGTGTATATTTTTTACGTATAAGTGTTTGTATAGTTATAGTGTATTATATTACGATTATTTTCAGATATATATTCACAAAATTAGTACTTAAACCTACAAGGCAGCATTACGCATAAAATTTATAGAACATTTTATACATGTTGATCCTTGGGGTATCGAATACACTATTTACTAGAATGGGTACTTTTGCAGCAGAGACGATATTGATGAGAGCAGAGCCTTATGTGTTTTGTTTGTAAATTTTAGGTGTAGACACCATTTTGAACTTCTTAGTTATTGGACCGATCGCTTTCAAAAATTGTATCTGATCAGTTTTATTTGCTAAATATTCGTAACATAAAAACAAATCTTCATTACATAAAAACTAAAAAATCAGGTTATTTTTCAGAGTCAACGGACTGCCGGAAATCCTCGGTGTGTGAGTCCGACTCGTACTTACCCGAAATTTATTTAGAGATAAGCCCGCCTTTGTGACCTAGCTTTTAAATTGTTGTATGCAATAAATGATATATACAATTATAATAAATAATACTATATTTTAATTTACTTACTTAACGAAAATCCTTTGAGCATAAATGCTAAGTGAAAGAAGTAATAAAACATAAACATCATGGGGTGAATTGAACTCGTTCCCATAAACGTATAAGTACATTATTGCTTTGCCATTGAGTTAGGAAATCTGAGCTATAAGTTGCTAAAACTAATAAGCAACATTCAACACAAATTACATTACTAGCACGTGTCTTATTGGAATATTACCTAAATTGACGAAATCTTTCTTCGAGCCGTTCCACGATATATATAGCGATAGATAATAGCATATTAGATAGATATTGGATGAGCAGCGAACTGCGTTGTAATGTCTATATAATATACACATAACATAGTTCGCTGCCCATCTATAATGTGACAATTTATTTGTTACTCATCTCTTCTATTATATTATTAGACCTTGATAACCATGAAGATCGACTACTCTACTGTAAGTTGTACTGCGTTGTTGAATTTGTAGGATACCCAAGGGGGTATCTCGCAGTTTCCAGGAGCTACAGCATCAAGTCAAGGTTACCACATATCATGTCCTTCCAATATCATTGAATTAACAAGATACCAAATTTCGAATGGAGAAGACCTCTGGAAGTCACTCACAAACTCAAACGTCTAAACAGATTTTCTTCAATCATAGTTAAGACCACTCACGTAACCTATTATAAACAAAACCGGACAAGTGCGAGTTGCACTCGCCCACCGAGGGTTCCGTACGTAGGATCATTATATATATATTTTTTTTATTATAAATAAGAAATAATGCATCGGAAAAAATAAATAAAATATATTTTGCAATGTGCACATCAAACCCTTTCATATGATACCCCATTTGAACTAGTAGCTTCAATTTGAAATTTCGACTCCCTATAAAAAATATACATCCCCTATTTTTTAAGATTTAATTACAAATGTAGTTTTGAGATTTATTCTTGTACTTGTAGTCTATAACGATGTTATTTGCCAAATTTCATAGTTCTAGGTTAACGGGAAGTACCGAGTTTTGATTCGCTTGAGAATGACGAAATATGCGTTTTTTGCTGAATAAACGGTCGTATCTTTTTTTTACGTAAACTTAGCAGTTTGATTTTTTTACAACTTTATGGAACCATAGACCTAATTCTGGTATACAGTTCAAATTTCACAGACAGACAGACGGACAACAAAGTGATTTTATAAGGGTTCCGTTTTTCCTTTTGAGGTACGGTAATCCTAAAATAACAAAATTAAAATCGGTATCGGTATAGTAACTGCGATGTATTGATGGGATGCTTGACGATTAGACCGCTTCTGGACTTGTACTAATGTTTTTCAACTGTCAAAGGACGGTTTGGGTACTTTGCTACTGTAGTATTTTTTTCTTTTTAGTGCATTAGTGTTGTGTTGCTATTATGAAGAGACTTATAAGATCCATTTGCTTGGGTTGAGGGGTTATGAGTGGACTAGATCCCAGTATGTGTCTATAACCAGCGGGATCCCATGTCTGGAAGACTTATCAATTAGTTATACTGAATTATGCTTATGTTTTCAGCATAATTCAGTAGAACTAATCCAGATCTAATTCTCTGCATCACTCATAAGTCTCCCAAATATGGGATCCCGCTGGGTGTAGACACATGATCCCGGTGAGTTTGGAGTACACAATCTAACCAATCCACTTGATTCAACTATGTCTTATTTAAGAAAATAAATGAAACTTAAAACCGATAATTTCAATAGATGAAAACATTGTTTGTGTAGTATAAGAAAGCACGTCAGACAAATATTTTGACACAGGTTTATTATGATAAATTTCTGTGTATTTTTGGTGGGCAATTCTTAAATGAGTAATTAGCAGCATGTGTGAGTCGACCGGGGCGCCATCAGTAACGCGCCACGTGCCTGGGACTGCGCCCAGCCGCCCGCCCGTCGGCCGCGCCGCCCGCCCATCGGATAATAAACCGACACCCAAATTATCTTTTCAAACAATTACTCGAGACTTATAGCACCACAATTTTTCCCGACAGAAATACGGCGCGTAATTATGGCAATGTTTTTGCGTTTTAAATCCTTAATAACTCTAGGATATTTTTAAGAACTATTTTCTACTATTTTCTGAATATAGAGCAATGTTACACAGATGCACGCCCGTTACACGACTGTAATTTCTAAGCCCTATCATATCGTATTGCGTAGCTGGCTCATGTTTTCTTGACCAAACCAATGGTGGTATGGTAAACAATTCGCTTAGTTAACGGCACCACTAATGAAGTAGTGACGTGCTCTCTTCCTCCGGGCTATAATGTTAATTGTCAGAGAAAACTGTCCTATGTAAATAACGGATACATGAGTAAATAGTTAAAATTTATTTACATTTCTTATTATCTTTGAAAGTCTTTTTGGATTAAAATTTATTTTGAAAACATTTCAAATCATGTTCTCCTGGGAGGAGCATTACTATTCCATTGACGTGGGGAGGTCGTTTGTTGGGTTTACATTATAGGCGTCACTTAATCTATGAAGTATATGTCAAATTCACAAAGGTCAGACGTTTTTTTTTTATTTGAACCGAACGACCTGACCTCCTACAAGTATCTGTAGTATCTGAACTAACAATAGTTCAGATACTACAGATACTTATTGAGTAAATTTTATTATTAAAATATTTTGATAACAAGTCAAATCACTTATACTGTTCATGAATAAAAGTTTCGGCCAGTACGCAAATTTGGAAAAGCACTCCGAAATTGGTTGCACGAGAAAATGTTTTATTCGATAGGGTAATTACTCGAAGCATGACAATACTGTTATCGATTTGATTGACATTTAATATAATTACATTAGCAAAAATGATACTAATAATATCCATCTGGCTATGAGTTTAAAATTGAAATTGTTAATATTATTATTTCTGTTTGAATTGACATATTTGACAAATTTATTTATTTAACTTAATTGTGTATATTTGCATGCCTAAATATTTCTGGCAAATGTGATGGATCAAACAGCTAATATTATTTGTACACCTATATACCCACATTTAAGCAAATAAATGATTCTATTCTATTCTATTCACATCAGGCGGGCCGTATGCCACCCGAAGTAGTATATAAAAAAAGTATATAACTCCTTCAGCTGAGGAAAGACCCGTATTCCAGCAGCAGGATGAAGAAGGGTTGACGACGACGATGATAATTCTGTAATATATTACCAAGTTATTTTGAGACCATAGATTTCGTATGTATATACGAAATCTATGGTCTCAAAATAACTTGGTAAATCTCTCAATGTTACAAATAAAATGTATTTGCTGTTGAATTATAGGCAAGGAATATGTTTTTCAACCTTAACGTTATTAAGTTTATTCATGGAATAAAATTATTGCTACTACTCATTCGATTAAACTATCTGTCACTCCACGTACACATATACCGTACTGAACCCTCCCCCCGCGAGATCAACTCGCACTAGATTTTATTTCCAATAAAGCTTCTTGAATATCCTCACACAATAACCGAATTTGCCCAGAAAGTGACGAGTGATAAAACGAAATTGTTAAAAAATTTCCATGTTGTTTCTATCTTATTTTTTTCATTTTAGCAGTTAGCAAAAGTTAATAACATTATTTTTATAGAGTAAACATTAAATATAGGCAAATGATGGATTAAGAAGTAATATATGAATGCAAGAGTGTTGATTAAAAGCAAGTAATCCCCTTTCACTATGTCTACGACACAACGGCTTTTAAATACAACACAATATGTATAACGACAGTTATTACTTTCAAATCTCAAAAAAAAAACCCACAGGGAGTATTTTTTTTTTTTTTTTTTTTATACTACGTCGGGTGATGTGAAGCGGTTACCGTAGCCATATTAACGCTCGCAACATAAAATATCGCTCGCGCGCCGCCACCCCCGCTGCCATCGCAGCATCTCCTTCCTTTCTGGTGACCTCACTCACTCGCAGGAACACAACAGCCCTCAAGGAACCGTTATTTGGCTGCGGTATTCTGTGAGGTGGAGGTACATTCCCCAGTCGGGCAGCTTACAATTACGCTCCCTACCTCTCTTTTCGCCAGAGCTTCGTTTGTCAGTCAGCAGGGTGCACCGCGTGCAGGTGAAGTTGGCTTTGGTTTAAAGACGTTGATGAACCACTTACACCCCAAATTCGCAAGAAGTATTCGCAAGAATGATCTATATTGACAGCTTTCTGTTTAGGCGCTCTAAAGTAAGAAAGGTTTAATGTTTGCAGTAAGTCTCTAAGCCTTTTGGTTGGGTATATTCAGAACCAGAGTTCCATTCAAAAGCAAGCGACTGTGTATTCACGTAAACTGGTCGCAAATTTTAGCACGGACGGTTTGCATTTTATGGACGGCCCTTTGGTACTAAAAGTGTTTATAAAATATAACAAGAATAAGTTGCGTCATTTCTTCAAAATTACATTCTTACATGTTGCGTATAATACAGTCAGCAGGGAGTTATCTCTCTCTCTCACTCTTATAAGACCAAATACATAAACTAATTGCTTTATTTATTCAATATTTATTATTATTATTTAAGTAGTTGTCTTGGCCAACTTGCCAGAATATTATAAATATTTATTGCACACATCCTACATCGTATGTGATACAAAAAGCGAATTTGAAGCATTGTCTCCCATTTTACCTTTCAATATTTATTCAAGTCTTGAGAAACTTGATAATTGCAAAAGAAGGTGTGTTATAATCGATTGTTTTTGGCACTATCGCCTTTTCCTGAAATATTGGCCAAGTAATGTAAAATACTTCGTTGGCTTTGTAATAAATTTAATGTTTGATAACGTTCCTCTGTATAATTTGAAGGGACAGAGAATAATAAAATAATAAAAGAGAAGATGTTTGTAAATTATCGCAGATTTCAATAATGATTACTACCACATCGAGTCGAAATTGAGATGTGAAATATGTGGAGAGCACTGGAACAATTGAGGACAGTTGCAAAGTTGGCATTTGGGGATTCCAGCGCTACTTCATAATTACAATGTGATGAGTGTGTAGTGATGGACTTCAGTTAAGTCAAGTCTATGTAGCACACACCAACATAACCAATAATGCACATACGAGTATCACTTATATGTGACATATAAAGCGCCTTCATGACGACTTGCGTTTTCTAATGTAAAAATGTATAGACAAGTACAATTTTTGTATACATAATACTTAACCGAATAAAGAGTATTGAAATGAATTGTAAATATTTTTTACTTTAGAGTATGATGTTAACTTAAAAAAAAAAAAAAAAAAGTCACCCGTGTCAGTCAACAGTCAAATAAGTTGCATTAACAAATGGAAATACGTGTACAATGAATATATTTATATGAATATGTATTCCACAACGATCTCGCAAAATGTTCAAACGAAATTAAGAGATTACGAGGTTGGGAATATTAGTGTTTTTCAAAAGTTCATTGGTTGGTATTTCGGTATTACGATACCTATAACGCCATCTATTAGTCAACAGCAAGTATCTCATGTAGCGTCATCGATTTTAACATAAATAATGTTAGTTACTGACAATAGATGGCACTATATGTCGTATAGTTTTGTAAATCAGTTTATTTATTCGTAAAAACGTACTCATCTAGGTACTTTTATAATTTGACGAGCACGGTGGTCGAATGGCTAACAATGGCCACGTTGATTCCGAGGTCGCGGGCTCGATACTCGCACAACAAACATTCCTGTACATGAACAGCTCTATTTTTCTTGGTCTGGATATTATTTACTATGTGTTATATGTATGTATTTACAAAAAAATGGAACTGTGTATATTAATCAGTTATCTAGTACTCATAGTACAAGCTTTGCTTAGTTTGGGATTAGATGGTCGTATGTAATTTGTCCAGGATTACTAAGGTATAACTTAATTGCAGTATTATACAATGCAAAAACGACAGTCAGTATACGCGCGACTGATATTACGACTATATATACATAACGAGGCTCGAGCATGAGCTCGTGTAGCTTATAAGTGAGTTGGTAACACAACAACAACGGCACCGCTGGGAGGCGGAATGGCGTTGTAAACAGATTTTTGAAGTCTAAAGTACATACATGCATAGTAAAATTCAAATACGTTGCATAGTCAAATTTAAATGGGATGCAAGGGATTATCATACGTGAAACAAAATGTTTTATTGTCACATTTTAAGTGCCATATATTACGGCAGTAAAATTTGGCTACAAAGCGCTTACTCAATACCTACATTTATTTTATGCATTTATCAAAGCAGTTCGCAAAGAAAGGAAAACAACGTGAACACACAAAAAAACATTGTATGTACAATTTTGCAATAATGGTTTTTAAATAGCGCATACGTCTTGCCGGGAGGGTAAATGCCACGGGACTGATTGAATGCTGAGTGAGTAAGTGATGTGAACCTTGATTTTGTTCGTGCCACAAATATGCAGATGGAACTCATCTAAAGGTTACTATGGTTTTGGTAGAAAATCAAACATAGATATGTTAATGGCTCACTAACGTCATGGCAGCCATAAGTAACTTTTTTTATACGACTAAGGTAGCAAACACAATTACGACCCGCCTGATGGGAAGCGCTCACCGCAGCTTATGGTCGCTAGCAACACCAAGGACATCACTCGCGCGTTGCCGACCCTAAATCTACCTATATGTATAATTTAGGTCCTGCAACTTGGAACTTGGAATATGGGTAATGCTCAGATTTCCAAGTAGCGGCCGGTCGCTTCTTACATTTCAGGGCCGACTCAATATTCGCTCGTGACCCACTGAATCCATGGTTTTGGAACCGCTGGTCTTAAGTATTAATAAGACAGCGGTCGGCTACACGCGGGCCGAGAATGTATTGGCTATTTTTCGGTGGTTATTTTTCTAGTTATAAAGCTCAAACATATGAACATTATGTAAGTATTACGTGTACGAATTAAATTCCGTATGGTTTAACAATTTTAATAGCATTTCCATTTTTTCTATGCGATATGACCAATTTATACATAGGTATCAGATAGGATCAAGGGTTAATATCACACGTGCAGCCCGTCTTTAGGTTATTTTGCCACCATGCCTGCTTTGGCAGGTTGCCGACCGCTGCCCTAAGAAGTAACTCGCATACGATAACAAAATTCAATTATTATTGTTCTGAATAATTTATCAAACTAAATTTATTTATATATAGTAGTAGTACGGTCACGTTTCTAGCAGCCAGGCATTTCTCATCTAAATGTACGTGCATGTGTATAACATTACAACTTTATTATGACAATCAAAGAAAACATAGTGATGAACGAAACGATTTCATTACAAACAGAACAGTTGTGCGGAGTGAAAGCATACCGTTCCATTAATTTTGCGACGGTCTATAGAATGATCGTAATCCTTACTCGTAAGGCCTCTTGTACACGCTAAGAAAAGTCGCCGGGCCTATGCAAAAATTTGTGTCGTTTCTACACACGAACTGTGTACACTGCTTCCGCGCTGACCAAGAAAAAAAATCTTGTCTGCGCTAGACATGACGCGCGACGTTTTGCTGCGGTGCGGTGGTTTTCGTGCCTATATCCGACAAAATTCTTGTTGTGTACATGATGAATTGGTCCTATATGCAGTAGACACGGTGAAATTTCTTAGCGTGTACAAGAGGCCTTAGGGAAACGACCAGAGAGATCTCATTTTCAAAGCTGGGTTATAACGATCTCAGGGTTAATTAGCTTTGTATCGTAGAACTACGGATGTAATACATAGTTGGTATACATATAGAGAGCTATTGTACGGAATTATTGACAGAGGAATTGTGTACGTAATTAGTAGCTCTATATTTGGTTATTCTAATTTTATAACTTGCAGATCTGCATTCACGAGCATGGTTTACTGTTAAACAATATAGCCTTGAGAATTGTTGGGTTCCAGGGAGTAAGTGAGGTTACCAGATGTGAGAAGATGATGCGTTAGCAGCGGGAGTGCCAGCACGCGTATATGGGTATGGTAACCGCTTTACATTACTTGTACCCGACGTTGTTAAAAAAAAGTTTCGGTTAAGGAATCGTAATTTATGACGATATTTAATTATCGTTAAGTTGTGACAAAAGAATAGATTTTTATAAATTTTGCCACATGTAGATTCGTGGACGATATAGAAGTCGTGCGTTGCTTGAAATGTCAGCAATATGGGCATGTCAGCAAATACTGCTCGGCAAATAACCTCACCTGTGCCCACTGTGCCGAATCACACGACTCCCGGGAACGTCTGAAGAAGTCTGAGGCAGACTTCAAACCTACATGCGCAGCGTGTAGGCGTCAAAAAAAGACTGCTGACCACAAGATCGGGTCAGAGTCTTGCCCCACATACGCAGCACGGTTAGAGTTCAATATTTTAAACACCACCTATGGATAACGTCGTAATTGGACAACTACATCTACACAACGATAAAATTGCAACGTCTGAGTTGGATAAGCTCGTTGCGGACTATAAGCTCGACCTTGTTTAAGTTCAGGAGCAGTACCAAAGATCTCAATTAAACAGTAAATTTATACAACTTAATAACAAATCGCGCGCGGGTATATATGCGCCAAGGGGCGGATTTACTATAACATCAATCAATCACCTAGTGTCCACTCACTGTGCGGTAGCTGAAGTAACATCTCCATATTTAAGAGTATTTGTAGTCAGTTGATATTTTCAATTTTCTGACCCTGTGGGTTCGCATTTGTATCATCTACGAAGAGTTTTGCATGCTCTTACTGGTCATAAGGTTATTATAGGGGCAGACGTAAATGCATCATTACCATTATGGCACAGCAAGTTGAGAGCGACCGATGCCGACAGACGCTCTGCTGTTGAAGAGTTCATTGCTGAATTGCATCTTCATATTCACAATACGCCTGAAGCACCACCTACTTTTAGTAGCCCAATGGGCGAGTCTTTTATTGACGTCACACTTTCTAGTGCAGACGTCTGAATACAAAACTGGCGCGTTCTTCCTGAAGTTTCTTGTAGTGATCACCGCCTGATTGTGTGTGAGTTCTCCCCAGTTGTTGATAACTTACATCCGCAACAGTTAATAGGTTTTCAATATAAAACTAGGAACGCCGACTGGGCAAGCTTTGCTTCACTTTTCGCTTCCCGCGCCAAAGATTTTACTCGTAGTGAACTTACAGTCACGGAAAGTGTTGAAAATATGTCTGACACATTCGTATATTGCGCTGACGTTGCATTAGGTCGAAAACCTATAGTTAATAACAGACGATGCGACTGGTGGAATGATACCCTAGACGTAAAATCTCAAAGTTAAAGAAACGTAACATCGAAGGAGAAATTTATCAAACCGTTCTAAGTGACTTGCGTAATGCTAGATCTCACTATCGCGCTGCTGTTGAAAAATCCAAAGGTAATTTACTAAAACGTATTGTAGAAAGATTAAATAGTGAGGGCCCGTGGTCTCCCCTATATCACGAATTTAAAGCAAATAGGCGGATTGATCAGGTATACGTATCCAATATAAAATTTAATAATTCACATACTCTTGGTATAGAAGAGATTGCTGAGACCATTCTGCATGCGTTAATTCCTGATGATTGCGCCGATAGTGACAGTGACTACCATCGTGAGGTTAGGAGCGCGGCGGATTTGTGCCCTTCCACTCCAATATCAAATGTACCGTCGATGGATGAGTTTGTGTCTATTGTTAAAGCTTTGCCTACAAATAAAGCCTCCGGTGATGATAAGATTTCGAATAGAATGATTAAAGAAGCTTGTAAAGTAGTCGCTGAACCTATCTTAACAATACTTACTCGGTGTATTGTAGAAGGTCATTTCCCTGGCATTTTGCGAAGTGGCGTTATAAGAATAATACCAAAAGGCTGTGACAAACCACCGGACGATCCGAAGTCCTACCGTCCTATTACTCTGCTACCGTCGTTGGGTAAGCTGCTTGAGCGCTTGGTTGTGCCACGGTTGCTGCCCGGTGGCCCGCAATTTCATAAAAATCAGTACGGCTTCACCATGTGCAAGTCTACTGTTGATGCTGCGCTCGCAGTGCGCAAAGTTGTTGAACTCTTGGAGAGCAAGTATGTTGTAGCTATTTTCTTAGATATCTCGGGTGCCTTTGATAATGCTTGGTGGCCAATGTTGTTGCTGAAACTTAAGGTGAGAGGTTGCCCTAGCAATATCTACTCTCTCATTCGATCGTACTTTTTGAATGGTACAACTAAATTAAAACTTGGCCATTATGTTGCTTCAAAGGTGCTCACGCAGGGCTGCCCTCAGGGTTCAGTGTTGGGACCGTATCTCTGGAATATCGGTTTTGATGATTTTTTTAGCCTACCCTTACCGGAAGGGTGCTCGTTAACTGGTTACGCTGACGATCTGTCTCTTATTAATCAATGATAATTCAATATCTAGCATAGAGAAACTAGCCAACACTAGCCTAGGCTTAATTTCAGATTGGGGTTATCGTAATCGTCTCGATTTTGCGCCACATAAAACATATCAACTCTTGCATAAGGGAAATTTACAGGTTTCACCGCGATTTCATTTTAATGGAGTATCAGTTGCTAATAGAAGTTCGGTTTGTTACTTAGGTTTGCTTTCGGATAGAAATTTTAATTATATCGAGCACATGAAGCAAGTAGGTGAAAAAGCAAAAAAGTATTTCTATGCCTTAACACGAATTTCTACCTCTACGTGGGGATTAACTTTCAAAACGTTAAAAATTATTTATACCGCCACATACTTAGGTTATGTTACGTACGGTTCACCTGTGTGGGCAGATAGGGCTACTATAGGTGCAGCACGTCGTCAATTGCTTCAAAGCCAGCGCCTTGCTCTAAAATTTTTATGTAAGTCGTATAGACCTGTAAGCACCGAGGCACTACCCGTGCTAGCAGGTGTGTTACCAGTAGACTTAGAAGTACAACGCCGCGCTTATTCATCTAAAAATATGGTCCCTGATTTCTTGAAAACCCGTGATCGTGAAAAAATAGTTAGACTGTTCAAACCTATTAATGAAGTAATTGAAACATTGCTGTCTGAATGGCAAGAAAGGTGGGAAACTTCTACCAAAGGACGCCACTTGTATCTGTTCTGTCAATCGGTAAGAGATAGATTAAAGAAAAAGCGGTTAGAAGTCGACCACCCCGTTGCGCAATTTTTAACTGGACAAGGCAATTTTAAGGCTAAACTCTTTTCGTTTAAATTAGTGCCGTCGCCCTTATGCGAATGTTCTACTGCAAATTCTGAATTCGATCAAACAGCACACCATGTTCTCTGGGAGTGTGATCTTTGGCGGGAGCGGGATGATATGTTGAATTCATTGCAAGTTGCATCCGGGGTAGTATACTATTCAGATTTGGTAGCAACAAGGGAGAATTACCAAGCGTTCAGACGATTTTGCAATTCATATTATTGGAATCGATGTGTTAGGTAACAACTCAATGTTTTAGGTCCCCAATAGTGTTAGAAACTTAAAATCCGTGGTGCACGGCAGTTGAGCTTCACTTGACTGGCCATCTCTTAAGGCTTTTAATGTCTTATTTGCCATATTGCTGTCTCTCACATTGCTAAGAGGGGAAGTCAAATTCCAAAAGCTTCCTACTCCTACTAATTTCTTCTGATTGAATTCGTTGTGAGTTCCAAGGCAGCCGTAGTTTTACCCCCGGGACTGCATTGGACTTCATTGTTTATTGCCTTTTTTGGCGGTCGCCGCTGTTAATCCTGGCTATGGTAGCAGCGGAGGTATTAATGAGAAATGAAATGAAAATATTTATGGGCCATTAGGCCTTTGCGGGCACTTCTGCCCGCTTTCGCGAGCGGCGAATATTCCTTGAATTGCAGACGTCATTGAGGCGACAGGCTATAGTAATTATTTCTAATCAGGTGAGCCTCATGATTAATTGGCACTCGACGTGGTATAAGAAAGCCTGCATGTAACTATTGAGGAGCCCGGTGGTCGAACGGCTAGCAATGACTACTTTGACTCCGAGGTTGCGGGTTCGATCCCCACACAAGACACACATTTGTGTGCATGAACATGTCTGTTTGTCTTGGTCTGGATGTTTTCTATATAAGTATTGATTAAAAAATGTATTTAAGTACATTTATCAGTTGTCTAGTATCCATAGCTTTGAGAATTGTCCCAAATTAAGCTTTGCGCTTAATTTAGCCTGTGTAAATTGTCCAGAAATATAAAAAAAAACTATTACCAAAATATAAACACATGCTATAGCAGACTAGATTGATGAGCTAAGTTAATATTATGTACATGTATCGTATCGGGAGACGTTTTGATGAATTGAAACAGAAAGAAAAGGATCTCAAGGACTTTTATGTTGGGAATAATCCCAAAAGCGGCCGACACAATTCTTCATTTCATTCACGTTCCCCTGCGATGAAACTTTTTCTCTGCAATTTTTCTGTGGAGGGCGGGGAGTTATCAGGTGGGGCGCTTTCCCAGTCGCAGCACGTAGCGCCTCTGAACCCGCGCGCGCCGCCCTGTGCCCGCCCGCTGAATACAAACTTCATTAGCCGTTTGATAATTAGCCCGTTAAACGCCCCTCACTCATCCAGTTACGATCTTCTAAATCAACTAAACACACACAATATGTATATATATATATATATATATATATATATATATATATATATATATACAAGATATATATATACAAGATATATATATACAAGATATATATATACAAGATATATAATTCCAAATCTTTAAAGAATGTTGTAATTTTAGAACAGGTCCTCGTAGAAAGTGAGCGACAATAAAAACTTTAATTTCTGCAATATAATAAAAATTACCATATTTTTGTGTTATTATTTTTGCCTTGTTTAATAATGCAAGTAACATTTACTTTACTTATTATAAAATATGATAAAATATCCTGCACCCATAAGAATATATTTTATAATTATATAATAATAATATTCCTGGACAAATTACACAGCTCCATCTAGTCCCAAACTAAGCTAAAGGTTCTACTATATGATTAATAAACATATATCCATGCATTTTTTCGAAAATTGTAAATACGTTTTTATTATATTCAGATAACCCTTAGACCAAGAACAAATTGACATATGTTCATACACACTTGTATGAATAAGTCTTGTGCGAGGATCGAACCTTCGACCCTCAGAGTCAAATAGCCATTGCTAGCCATTCGACCACCGGGCTCGACATCTTTCTCTGGTAACAAACTTTTATACTATCCCTATTTTACAAATAAATATTAATTTTGGTTGTTAGTTACTTTTTTTTTTACATTTTAAAGGTCGAATTTGCATGTGTATTAATGGACATCAGTATTAATCATCATCTTGCACATAAATTATCCAAACCGGTACCAATTTACACACACCTACATAAATTTACCCCAGTGCATACCTATGCATGGACTCGAAAAGCTTTTCCTTCCGACGTTAAAAATTAAAACCTTTAAGCCGTTTAACGGTTTCGTAGCCAAACTAAAAACCCTTATATTTTCCCCATGTGCCCGCCCGTCCGTAAGATTATATCTTTGAGATGTAGTATATATATACATATAAATATACATATACAACCTACCAGGGCCGCCACAAAGATTTCCAACATTTGGGATAAAAAATAAAGGCTAACTCTTCTTACAAGAAAAATGTTTACTTAACCCACAGAGCGGGGTAATGTTGAAAAGGGAATTTAAAATCATTATTTCATTACTTAAGAGCCCGAGATTGGTCTGAAATTTAATTTATTATATATATATATATATATATATATATATATATATATATATATATATAACATCTTAAACGTCAATTAATGTCTTTCAGCCCTGCGCTTAGGAATACTTTTCTCAAATTATATTGGTTCCAATTCCGAAGTTTCGAATAAAAACACGGAATCCGGATCACACATATGTTTGTCTTTCTGTCTGTTACAGCTAATGTTTCAAATCTACTGGACCGATAAAATTGAAATATGAAACAGACAGAAAAGACTCTCATGTGAGTCTTTGACCCAAAACGGATGTGTAACGTCAATAAATAGTTTGGTAAACTGTATCCTGTGACATCATGAAACGGCTTGTTATAAGGGTCCTAAAATATATTTTTATAATTTTTCAATAAATAATTTGAAAGTTATTTAAGAAAACAAATGCAAATTGACCATCGACCTTATCTTATGCTTGTTTGTTACACGAGTGCTATGATAAAATATATCAGTACACGATATTAGGACAGTATAACGAATGACGACAGAACAGGCAATGTCAACATTGCTTTATTTATTGGAATTTGTAATTGTTAAAGATTTTTAAGACTGTCAGAATGACTCTCAGCTCGGCGGCGTAAAATAAAATGTGACAATTTAACCGGAACGTTTCAGGAAGGAAGACACGAAACAAAAGAAAGTGTGGACCGGCGAGGAGGAGAGAGAACTTAGAAAAATTAGGAAACAATGAAGCAGGAAACGTGTTTTCTCGGGGAGCGGTGGATAGTAGGAAGGCGGGCGGGCCGCGCTCGCGAATGGATTTAGTTTAGCCACGTGCACCCGCCGCTCTGCTTCGACCTGATCGATATACTTGCATGAGAAAAACTAAATTGACAGTGCTTCTGTGCCAAGAATTTCTGTTATAATCATAACAGTTTCTTATCATATAGTATAATTTAAAATTGCATGTTCCACGTCAGTATTATTGATGACAAATATATTTATCATGAATGATATAATCATTAACCATGCACTTCCTCGTAAGCTATATCTTACTTACTAAACTGCCTTAGTTCAGCTACATAATACCTGATTTACAATCAAGACAGTTATTTTGTGAAACATCGGGATACTATACATATAGATTTATTGAATTCAAGTTATAAGCTATTAGTTAAAACAGTTCACGAAATTTTGGGGTGTAAGTGGTACATTAACAGCTTTGAACTAAAGCCAACCTCATCTGCACGTGGTGACTGACAAACGAAGCTCTGGCGAAAAGGGCATAGCGTTTTTTTTTTCAAGCTGCCCGACTAGGGAAGTACCTCCACTTCACAGAATACCGCAGCCAAATAACAATTCCCTTGAGGATCGTTGTATTCCTGCAAGTGAGTGAGGTCACCAGAAAGGAAGGAAGCAGTATAGGCTGGCAACGGATCGGCGACCGTTGGTCTTGCTGATCTTCATGGGCGGTGGTGATTGCTTTCCATCAGGTGACCCACATGCTCGCTTGCCTCCCTCTATATAAAAAAATATATATAATTCACTCCCAAAGACTGAAGACACTTTTTATAGATATACAAAGCTGATAATAATCGGCACAAATCTTTTAAATCACAAACAAAAAAAAAAAACTTTCATAATATTCCAATTGAGAATAATAGTATGATCAAAATTAAAATGGCGGATTTTCTAATTCCGATGAGATCGAGAATACGATTGGAGAAACTAAAACAGCTGTAATACTAATTGTATTACAGCTGGTTTAGCTTCTCCAATCGTATCAGATCTCCATCTAAGCCTGAGCTAAGTCTGAATAAGTAAGCACGGCCGCAACTTCCCTTTTACGAAGCAACTCAGTTTTCTCAGTGGACTTTAAGGACAAAAGGGGTCACAGATCAGACCTATTAAAGTTAAACTTAATTACTTGCCACTTTAGCATAGTATAAACAAAAGTACTCCTTAACTTCACGCAAACAAATGCGAAACTGGTTTAGCAAAACTGCTTTTACGCTTATAAATGTGTACTTGCAAAAAAACATTTTTGTTAGTATTAGGCAAGGCTCATCTTGGTATCAATCACGTCGGTTAATCGCCGGCGTAGGGTATAGTACGATAGGGATAATTCTTCCAGCTTGCAGAATATGGTTGCCAAATAACGGGTCCTGTTTTTGCTTAAGCTTCTGAGGACGTGCTGCATTCGCAACAGGCAATATGACAACGCAAGAGTGATAATTCTATTGTGAAACAAGCTTAGTCTTTTTCAGCCATTTTCACAGTGTCTTATGGGCAATTATTGTGGGAAAAGTTGCAGATATTGGTTTTTTTTTATTAGATAGCTAATTGATTCAGGTGTTATTTTAGTGTGCATGAACTATTTGGTGGCGGAAGCACGCAAAGTAGTGTAGATCAAATTGCCTATAATTTTTATTTTCTCTGTAAACACCCTTCCGCTCTGTTCATAACATGGAGGAACACTAAGAGAACTCTTTCGTAAGTCATAATATATTATTATAATAGTTGCATTTACTTCTTAATACATAGACGTAAAATGCAAACACATTAGCTGCGGTACGTGCAAAATATTGATGAAATATTATTCTTTTTTTAGTGAAATCTGATGAAAAATGAATTAATAGTGAAATAAAATGAATATAATAAAAAATACTGATATCAAATTTTATTAACTTGTTTTAATTTTTGAGGTTATCTATATCTTACACACGAACTCAAAATATACAAATTTTATGTCTTTAAAGTAATGTAGATTCATAGATTTCGAGGATTGTAGAGCGAAACGGTCTGCGCGCTAGCTTACACTTCCAGAATAAATGTACGTCCTGAGTGCCAGTGCATCGCGGACGTGAATACACCGTACACCGTGTAATTTACACGAGGACTCATATAATTATACTACAACAACAAGTATGAACCTATGCGGGAGGGGAAGATCAAATTATTCACTCAGGGCACGGGAGATCTGTGCTACGCGAGACCCTCTTATATCTACGATCTACGAGCATTTCAGCATACAGTAAATCCTAGAAGCAAGCATAAAGCATCTTCGGGATATTACTTGGGGCTTTATATGCTTGACATGTTGAAAATAAACGCCAGTTATTTCGCCCTAATCCGTTTCTGTGAAAAAATCAAAGCGTTCACTCAGGCCACGGCCAGAGGGCCCCGGCGTAGCGCTACGTAAGGCCATCCAATACCATAAAGGAATTGTAACGCTCTACGTGCCTTTGAGCAGACAAGTATAAATCTTAGAAACAATTACAGTGTGAACAGTGCTAATTGTAGTACAGACTTCGTACGCTTGACTTATTGAAAACAAACGCTCTTCATTTTGCCTCAATTCGTCACTGAAAGATAAACCTTACTACATTTTAAATCAGAATAAGTCATCTTTATGTCTTTAACTGCAAAAACAGAAGAAATCTACAAGCTTAATAATCCATTCCAATGGGAAAATTATTTTCACTGCATTTATTTATTTTACATTTTAAAGTAAACTAATTTATCTTTATGTCTCCAGCATTAAAAATATAGGACTTACGTTTACTTATATTACAACCATTAAGTTATATTACTGACTATAACAAAATACGTTCCTGGTGGTTGATTATATTGTATTGTATTGTCAATACAAGGCTCTAAAATGTATACATGTTAAATGTATACATTTGTAAGTGAGTGTACTTAAGCTATTTGTGTTTCGAAAATGTTTTCTGTTTGTTACGATACTTTTACGGCGGCAGTGAAATAGGTACCCAAGGAGTATTCACAAACTTTTTCGTAATAACAAAAGGTCAAGAGTGAGTTGGGCTCGGACAATTTGTGTTCTTCAAGAGGACCGTTGCAAAAAAAGTTAATTGAATGAATTAAATGCTTTTTGAAACACAGACATTGTTTTTCACGTTACATTTAAAGTATAAGTTGGTCGCCCTATAGAAACAGATATTTTTTTATACTACGTCAGATGGCAAACAAGCATACGGCCCGCCTGATGTGATGTGGTTACCGCAGACATATGAACGCTCGTAAAATGAAATATCGGTAGCGCGCTGCCACTTCTGCTGCCAACGGAGCAACTCCTTGCTTCCTAGTGATATCACTCTCTCGCAGGAACACAACAACCCTCAGAGGAATTGTAATTTACCTGCGGTATTCTGTGAGGTGGATGTGCTTTCCCAGTTGGGCAGCTTACAAAATACTCTATGTCTACCTCTCTTCACAACATACATTGAATACAGTTTAGTACAGCCAACCGCACGTAGAGAGTTACATTTCCAGTATACGGTGGTCTTTCGCCATGCCATGTAACAGGTAGCGCTACGTAGTCTCGTAGCACTACATGTTACGTGGTCAAAGCAAAAAGAAGTTTGCAAATACGTGTAGTATATGCAAATATTAAAAAAACCCGTTCAAACAAACAAACTCTTCAAAGCTTTATTTACTAGTAAAGATATAAAGAAATGACATGGTGTTCATGTGTTGGTAAACTACAAAACGGCTGGAGAAAGTAACCCGAAAGAGATTTTAACGGAAAGGAATTTTTGAAAAACTTGTGTAATTGTTTATTTGTAATATCTTCATTTTTCAAAATTACATAATAAAAAAGTACATGAAAAATAAATCGGTACAAAAGCGGACTTATCTCACATAGATATCTATCTCTTGTGTGATGAGATTAATTAGAATTAAGTTATGAAATATGGACATAAGAATGTTTTTAATTTTAAACTTTCACGGGTGTTTACATTACTATAATATATAGTGATAAGTAAGTTTATGATAGTGTTGGGAGAGAATAGGAAAAGACAAATAATATTTACAAAGCAATAAAATAAAATTTGGTCAAAATACAATGCTAGGCGAGAACTTGGTATGTTATAGGTTGTGGCATTTACTAGGCATTTTTGGGGTGTCAATGACACACCATCATCATTGTGCCTACCTACTACCTAGAAACCTAGAGGATTGTTGTGCTTTTCTGCGAGTGAGAGAGGTTACTAAATGTGAAAAGATGCTGCGCTTGCAGCGGGAGTGCCAGCGCTCGTGTTATAATCGTTGTAACTCAAGCATCTAAATGGCTACGGTAATCGCTTTACATCAGGCAGGCCGTATGCCCGTTTGGTGCCAGTATAAGAATGACACACGATAAAAATATCATTTTTTTGAAAGCGGATTGGAGGTAAATTGGAAATACAACCTCTATTTATTACAATTTTACGTGTCACATTTTCATAGTTTTCTGGAACAAACCTGTTTGAAAGATAAAATGAGCGAATGTATAAGGATTCCGTTTTTATTCTGAGATTCGGAATCGGAACCCCAAAATTTAAGCCCGCTGGAAGAATAAATTATAGTCATCTGCTGTTTAGTACAAAAATTTCCACAAATACTTAAAAAGTCGTAAAATAAAGAAGCACCGAAAGAATTTATAATTTCAAATAAATATATTTGTACGATCGAGCACATATTAGGTGTTACAGTAGCATTATTACGCCTGACATAAACCCAAGGGTTAGCATGTCATGCATGATCTTGCGGTCGAAAGATAAAGATAGTACGAATTAATGGATAAACAGGAATTACCGAAACATTTCTTTTTAAACAAGCTTTTACTAGTTGTTAGCAAAAATAAAGAACTAAAAAGTTATTGAGTTTAGCTTTCATGTGGACACTATAAATCGTCATTTTGTGGCAGCCGCCACATTGGATTAAAGAATAAAATTAATTATTGGACCTCTTTAAAATGTTTCAAGATCTAGACAAGACAAGACGACTGTTTGTCATTTTTATAGTATAAACGTAAGCAAAGTCGGGGAAATTGTTGTTAATATTTTAAGGGGTCTAGGGATACAATATGATATTCTAGCACCACTAGAACCTTTTAAGGTTCAAAGGAAGGGTGAAAAAGCCAATGATACTATTCAAAATTGGGGAGTGGTTAGGAAATTAGATAATTCGAAACGAAAAGAAAATTACATCAGACTTATGCTTGTTTTTCATCTGTCGTAGTAAAGCAGGTAAAATCGTCCGCCGGTATATCCACATCAAACACTCCACGTCTAGATCTGATCTGTTTTGATATATCACGAGTTGGGTTGGGACTAGAGTTGGCAAAATGTCGGACATTTACGACAAATTTCCAAAAAGTACACATAAATTTCCAATAAATTTCCATAAATTGCCCAATAACTAGGCGTTTTTGGGCACAAAAAAGAGAATAAACGTATTTACTTGGAATTTATAGTAAATATCCGGCATTTTGCCCAACATGTATTATATTGTCTTATAGGATCGCATTGGTGTAATACGATTGTGGGTGTGTACGATTGTTGGACGATTGTGTAGTGCCGGCCCAACAAATCACAATCAATCGCCGTTGCATGATACGATAGACTGACAATTCACAGCCGCCATTTTATAACACTGTAAATATCATAATAACATTTTTATTTAGTTTTGTGTGCTTTATATTACCCAAATAGAACGTTTTTTTTATTGAATAAAAGTATATTTATAGTGCGTGGGCAAAGCATAAAATAAATAATTGCTTGACGTAGTAAGTGCGTAGACCGCTATGACATTTAACAGAACTGGGAGAAATGAATATTTGAATAAGCCAACTAAATTGTTTTGAATCTATATTCACCAAAGAAAACTAAGAATCTTTCCAACAGTACCTACATACTAGACTAACTAGACACCTAAGAATTGAAACAATATTATCGTTAAGTCAATCATTTCAATTCATGACCGTATAAATGAACTGATAATGTGTCATCACAAACTGTGCAGTAAAACAGGTTTCAAGAGATTCTCTCAATTTTTATTTGAGTCAACAACATTTAAAATGTTGACGAACTGACGTAAAAAATATATTATTTTTTACTAGCTCAGCATAATGGCTCCACTTTGCCTGATGTTAAGCGAGAAGAGGAGCCCAAATCGCATCCATAATGGACAAGAGACAAGTCGTGTCAGTTGACATTGCCATGCTGGCCCGCAAGATTGTTCTTCATGCTTGCTTGAAGGATCCGATATTGTAAGAAGTAGGTGACGTGATGTGCCCGTAGTGTATTCCACATTTTATTGGTACGATAAAGTTAGGAGTTGAACTTTTTAGTATGCGAGGAAATGTTCGCAACAGACAAACGAGGCTCTGGCGAATAGAGAGGTAGGGAATAGCGTAATTTTTAAGCTGCTCGACTGGGGAAGTGCCTCCACCTCACAGAATATCGCAGCCAAATAATAATTCCCTTGAGGGTTGTTGTGTTCCTACGACTGAGTGAGTTCACCAGAAAGAAAGAAAGGAAGGAGTACAGGCTGTCAACGGATCGGCGACCCCTTGGTGTTGCTGATCTCTATGGGCGGTGGTGATTGCTTTCGATGGTGGTAATTGCTTTGGTGGTGATTAGCGACTATTTAGAATTTATTATCTATTATTTATGAACATTTACTTGAATGTTAAGCGTCAACGTCAACAGGATAAGCGTCAACCACCAAATTGACAACGTGCAGTGAAGTTCATTACTGTCTGTACTTCATAACAGGGCCAAAACAATGGTGGATAAAGGTTTAAAAATGAGTGAATGTTCACCTATTTTATTTAAAAGTTATAAAGTAAATTTAGCTGTCTTAAACAACAAGATGTTGTAGTTACAACATCTTGTTAGAGTTTTTTCAAAAACTAGTATTTTAGAAAGTAATGTTAGTTTTATATGATAGAATAATTGACGTAGAACTTTCCAAAAACAAAAGTTTTTGAACATTAATAACAAGACGTGTATTCCAGGGATCTACTACTTCGAAATGAAAAACCAGTAATTTCGAAATTTTTCAAATATTTTCTATTCAATCACTGAGCACGGATAATTCACCACAGGAGAAGCTCGATGGCGACGTTGCGCGTGGAAGTCTAATCAATCACGCAAGTTAAACAAAGTCGACCGCAGCCTGTCTATGGATGGGTTTATTAATTTCGAGCCCGTACTTCGGAGGGCACGTTAAGCCAAGTCTGTGGCCTTTAGGCGGCTTGAAAATACTGACCTCCGCTAACCTAACCGTAGTTGAGCACGTGATGGAATATGCTCTGAACCCCTTCGATTGAGCGGAGACCCATATCCCAGCAGTGGGGATAATAAAAATAAAAAAGGGGACGACGACAGCATAATTCAAACAATGATATTTTATTTTACCAAAGATACAGCAAAACGTGTCAAAAGAAATCTGAACTTTTGGCCGAAACATGGGATTTTAATTTCGAAATAAACCCTCAGGCAATGCTGGGGCGGTTTGGCAAGTTGATGTTAATATAGGTAACATGATTTAATACTTATTACGGATACAGTACCGTGTTTCAATTACGATTTAAATTAATATAAATTTAATAATAAATTATTCAGATATGATGCCATCGAGGCAATTATCGATTGTATAGCAGCTATTGAGAATCGGTTTGTTTTTTATCATTAAGAGAATTTGCAATTTGCAATAAAAGTGTACAGAAGGGGTGCGGGGGTGGCGGCGGCTCGGCACGGTCGCAGCTATTTCGACGTAATTAAAACAAACAGGAGGAGACACCACTCCTCTCTAATTGCGATCGCGCTGAAATAATCACGAGAATTCTGACGTGGAGGATAGTGCTCGTCGATACTGATCGTGTTAACTTAGCGCTTGACTAATGTGCGAATTGTGGACGGCTACGATAAACGCATCCGTATAATATTTCAGAACATGACATTCAGAACATGATTTTCACTTTGCTATATGCCTTACATTCATCGTTATGCATGTCAGTCTAATTGATCACGCAAGTTAAGCAACCTCAACCGCAACCTGTCTATGGATGGGCTGATTTATCTCGAGATCCTCCGTACTTCGAGGGGCACGTTAAGCTATGGGATCTTGGCTGTTGTCATTAGATGATCGTCGGTAAACGATTTTTTTTTAATTTGGGCGAATTAAGAACACTGCGGCCTCTGCCAAGCCAAACTTGAGCAGCGTGATGGAATATGCTCTTAAACCTCGCGGAAATTGTGGAATCAACTTCCCTCGGCGGTGTTTCCAAACAATTACGACATGGGGGCCTTCGAGAACAGAGTCAATATATTTCTCTTATAAGGCTGGCAACGGATCGGCGACCTCTTGGTGTTACTGATCTCCACTGGCGGTCACGATTGCTTTTTCATCAGGTCACCCACATCTTCGTTTGCCCCCCTCTCATATAAAGAGATGAAAGAGAAAAGGCTGATGGGAAATTTGTACCCGATATGATTCACAATATTAGGTATAAATAATTACATCTAATTATAAATATATAATTTACCAAATCTATCCAATAAATTACATATCTAATTATAATGTTTAGTAGCAAGTACTTTGACTTTATTTGCGTGGAGTTAATGAAATAAACAAAATCTTATTAACTCCGTTTCTACTCGACATAGAATATGAAACATCCACAAAGTTTTAAGTTAGACCTCTATCAAAAAATAAACAAACAAATAAATAAATATTCCTGGACAAATTACACACGGCCATCTAGTCCTAAACTAAGCAAAGCTTGTACTATGGATACTAGATAATTGATATTATACTTCAATACACCTTTTTTTTGTAAATAAATTCATATATGTAATACATATAAAACACCCAGACCAAGACAAACAGACATGATCATGCAACAAATATTTGTCTTGTGCGGGGATAGAACCCGCCCGCAACCTCGGAGTCGAAGTAGTCATTGCTAACCATCCGACCATCGAGCTCGTCAAACCAAAACAACTGGAAACCACATAGAATTGTATACAGTTGTGATTGCGTGACGCGCGTACAAACATATAAATAGACAACTTGACAGACAAAAATTCTAAAAATAATAGTTTGGGTGATTTGAACTTCCATTACTCGATTATAATGTATTATACAAATAATTATGACGAGCTCGGTGGCGTAGCGGTCAATGACGCGGATTCGACACCAACGCTCGTGGGTTCGATTCCCACATAGGACAAACATTGTGTGCATGTGCATGAACATGTCTGTTTGTCTTAGTCTGGGCGTTTTCTATGTATCATAAGTATGTATTTACAAAAAAAAATGTATTTACGTATGTTTATCAGTTGTCTAGTACCCATAACACAAGCTTCGCTTACTTTGGGGCTAGATGGCGCTGTGTAATTTGTCTGACAATATTTATTATTATTTATTATTACTTATATATTATACTAATACTTATATATAATAAATACTTCCTATTGTATATTATATATCATCGCCGAGTACATTTTTATTATTTATATGGTTTAAGAACATCTATGCAGGATGGAAGAAGTTTCTTTTTTTTATAATGTGGGGGCGCGCCTTAATATGGCTACGATAACCGCTTCACATCAGTAGAGCCGTACGCCTATTTGCCATTCGACGTAGTATAAAAATATGCAGCACAGTAACCCATTATTGAAACAATAGTAAACGTATTTAATTTGATAATTAGCTGATATCAGTCATGAAAACATGTTCGGTGATTGGATAAATTAGTTGCGTAAACTTTCACATCAGATTCTAATTTACCTACGAGTATATTTACTATTAGACTTTGTGCTACACTTTGGCTTCAACTATAGATTTATGTTAATATTTTAAATACGATGTAACCGCACACGTGGGCCCTATACTTGTATAGCATTTGGCGTGGTTGTCGATTTGAAATATATTTTTTTTGCACATAAATATGTATCAATGAGTGACTCTACACCGACACTGTGACGTTTAATCTATAGTACTACTGCACAGTAGTACTAAGCTCGTAGATGACGTAGTGACATCGACAAGCACACACGTATTCTGGACGATAGTACGATACTGAACTAATATAACTGAACGAGTTCTACCTTGGAATTCATAGTATAATTAAATATGAATAAGGCAATTATTATGCATTTTAAATTTTAACTACATTAAAGTAGAAAAGTTAAAAAAATATAGAGACAAATTGGAATCTTCATTTGAGTTGATGTTCTAATATATATCTAGTAGTAGTGATATCGTAGTAGTATATTAGTATATTTGATGGAAAATTGATATCCAGAATTGTCCGTTAGTAAATTTGGGTTAAATTGGCTAGCAAAGATTACCGTCTGAAGACCTTATTAAACTTCACTTTGTTCATACAAATTTGACTGATGTTTAGCGCGTCTAAATTCATTCATAATTCATCATATAAATATTTCTTTTTTGAATTACGTTAAAAGTAATTAAGTATTAAGTAGAATTAAGTTGAAAGAAATTTTTGAATTTTTCGTCGATTTGAAGAATTTTCGTTTCTGATGGGGATTATAGATAATTTGCACGATATACCTCTGAAGAGACATGTCAATGAATTAGCTGTAGCATATTTCTTTTTTTGGCTGCAGAAAGAATAACAGAAGCATCAACCAAACTAAATTTATAAAAAAAAACATTACATGAAGTTTATTAGTTCCTGAAAAATATTCAAGCATCTTATTTGAAGAAATTTTCTTTTGATCTAAATTAAAATAAATTTAGATGAGCTCCAGAAATGATGCGTGGGAAGTGTACTTTTTCTTGGGGTAGATTACACGCGTGTCAACTGGTGAGCAGCGTAGCGTATGTGGAAGTGTAGCATGCGCTGTAGCGGGCGACGGGCGGCGGCGGCGGCGGCGGGCAGCCTGCGGACGCGGCAGACAGTGCGGCTCGGTGGCGGTGGTGCGGCGGCGGCGGCGGCGCCTGCGGGCGACGCGGGGCGCAGCGCGGCCTGCGGGGCGGCGCGGCGCGGCGGCGCGATGCTGCGCGCCTCTCAGTCGAGACGCGAGGTCCGCCCGCCCTAGCCGCCCGTGTTGCCGCCCGCCCGCCCCGCGCGCTCGTCACGAGTCACTCTCCTCGTGCCTCTATACGTCCCATTTTGAATTGCACCCCTATGACGGGTTTCTATACAACGTAACTAATGATTTTATTTGTTATCAAAAAAAAATAAGATTCATCTCATTTGTCTTTTCGGCCTACGCGCGCGTATAGACGTCGAATATTTTCGAAGCTTTCGGATGGACCGGAAGGGGGAGGGGGGGCGGGAGGGCCGCCGGATTCGGAGGGTCGCGGGGCGCAGGGCCCCTCGCGACGCGGGGTTAGTAGGTTCGCGATGTCGCGTCGTCGTCGGTCGGAATGCATTCGCGGACGTAGAGCGGCGACCTAAGGTGCCGTCGCGTTTCTCACCTGCGATTGAGGTCGGTCACCTCTTTTGTAAATGAAAAGTGGACTGGAATCACTTGATTCGGTTCGAGTTTCTTTTTTTCCGGTTAAAAACCGCAAATGTCATAATTATTTTTGGGTCAAACATGACGAGATGCAAGGTCAACTCTGCTAGGTGTCAACGAACCCTTCGTCCGGTGCTTACGTCAGGTCGATGACGTTGGGGTCGCCGGGCTTTGATCTTCGATATTACTTCCTCGAAGTAAATAAGTAAAGCGAATTCTAATAGAAATTACAGAAACATATAACTCGGACTTCAACTGTGCTGTGCCTATTTAGATTCTTTAAAACTATGGACCATTCGAAAAAACTTTGAGTGTCGGCAAGAAGTACGAAGACGGAAGTGTAGAGCGACCGCTGGCGAACAGGGAGGCCGCCGCGTTAACCCTGCCCGAATTAGTGCAGCGAACGAGATTAAAATAGCGAGGCGGCGTGTACGGTTACATGCGGCGCGTCAATGTCGGCGCGCCGGCACGCCGCGTGCTCCTCCTGGCCGGCCCGCGTCGGGTAAGCTTACACTGCGTCTGATTGCAGACCGAGCTGACACCAGCCCTATATGTGGAGGCGGCGCCGCGGGCTCCGCCGCCGCCGTCGCACCTCGCGCGCCGACCGTCGCCGCCGTGCACGCCCTCGCACCTCACACTATAATCTATTTCTGGAGTCATCTGTTTCACTGTATACACGCTAAATTTTACATGTTTCTAAATATAAAATAACCTATGCATGCCATGTCCAACGTACTCTACGAATTTTGTTGCCGGCGGATTTGTATTTTCTATTTTTTATCATGTATACCTGTATTCATTACTTACTTTACTGCCATTAGCATGTTCATCTCACGAAGAAACTACAAATTGTTGGCCATTGAGAAAAAAGTGAAGAAAGAGAAGAAACGCCTGCACCAACTCAAGAAGCTATCATGTCTGAAAGTGTTAGCGTTGTTCGCTTTAGCTGGTTGACTTCGGGTCAAATTGTCATTATAATATCATTTGGTCCCCTTCAACCAGCTGTAGTTGACATCTGCTCTGCTTTCTTTAAAGAAACTTGAAGAACCGTCATTATTAAGTGCCACCTACCTTATCATATATGTGTACTTTTTTTACACATACGAGTACCTATATTCATTGTTCTGAAGAGATAACACTTTCCGTTTTTGAGAATAATATTATTCTTTACATTAAAACGCACGTGAATGAAAACTACATTTAAAAAATCATTCAGTTGAACAGCGGTCAAACTGATAGGGCTATTAATTCAATATTTATTACTTTACTAGAAATGATTGCAGCAGAACTCTAATTCAATTCTATTAGTTTACATGCTTAGTTTCCGTTGACGTTGTAGAATATATTTTAAACTTTTTTTATATAGGTACTTTTTTAATGCAAATTAGGCAACGTAACGTCAGAATGATCTACAAAATAGACCCACTATCACGATAAAAATATATCTCAAGTCTCTGAAAATGACGAGATTCACAAACAAAACAATAACGGATATCAAAAAACTCGCTGTAAAAGTACTAGAGAGGACGTTAAAATAAATTAGAAAAGTTTGAAGCAATAAAACTACATTAAATGATTCATAACATCAGTAAAATCCTAACTATTGGGGCTCGCGAGTCCGTAACTGAGTTTAGTGCTGACGGCTTGATGGCTTTACAGATATATTTTTTTAGCAAATCGTGCCGTCCCTTAGGGAAAACAAGCTTTCGGAAGGTTGTCGATAAAGTCGTTTATGTTCTTGGTTTCATATTATCGATTGTACAGCCAGCGCGAAGGTTTTTGGAGTTCGCACGCGAGGGAAGGATCATAACGCGCCGCACACTTTGATATTATAACAAGATTACTCGAGGAACCGCTTATGGGTTGGCGGTCAGTCCACGACACGTTACTAACACATTTTAATTATATTTTTTTACAAGATTTTTTTTTTTACAAGATTAAGACTATTACAAGAACTAAGGACCCGCCTCGTTTTCGTCTGTCTCGGATAACAGAAATATATTATACATATAAACCTTCTGGTAGAATTTTCCCAAATTTAGTGAAAACTGCACCAAAATCCGTTGAGTAGTCTAAAAGGCGTGGAAACAGATTAACGCGGATCACAGTATTTATTATACTATTTGGTGATTAGTGAAGTGATATAATAAATTCGTAAAAACGATAATACAATTTACTGAAAAATATGTTAAATACTTATATCGTATTTATGGGTGACATTTTTTTTTTGTTATACCACTAAGCATTTTGCAGACTACCTCTATATACCAGGGATTTCGGTAGTCGTGTGTTTCTGGCCACAATATTAAAACGCATAGGTATTGTTTGTGGTTTAGCCACTGTACTAAAGCACTGAAAGTCTAAATTGATTAAATAAAAGTCAGCATAATCTTAACTATTTATTTTACTAAACGAGCAGAACAATATCCGAATATATACACAATACTTATTTGAAATACCTACATCAAAACTATTTCGGGAGATAGAAATTATTGTAAAAATATTTCCAATAGCATTGATTTTGAAAAAATGTCAGAATGTAGATGTCATTTCCAACAATTTTCTTTCTGCACGATTTATTGGTTTCTTTTATGGCTTAATAGTCTTTATGGGTGCAACTGAGGTAAGGGTACTAAATAAATCTGAGTGCCAGGTGAAATTTCGTAGTAAGCAGTATTTTGCTTTATTTTTTGTATAAAACAAACTTTGAACTCTTGCAAATACAGTAAAGGACAATGGTGTTTAAAAATTATATCTCGAAAATATAATATATAGGGACAGCTTTTCGTATTTTCAGCCCTTTATGGTACTCTAACCTCAATTAGTCTAATACACAACTCACAAAGAGATGTACCGTTCCCGGCAATATCCGACGGGGAAATTTCGTATGGAGAATTTTGGGCACATTCCCGATTTTGGGAATTCTTTTAGAACGACACATCACTACTCTCACTAATATTATTGACCCTTATGTGTAACCAGATTGAATAAAATGTGATAAAAGGTCTTTTTTGCTGATGGCAGCATTTTTTCCCAAATTTAAGTAGTTTTTTTTATATATTTCAATTACTAAGAGTAGTAATATCTTAATCAGTGTTCCTGTAACTTCAATAGTTAATGTAGTTGTCCTTGCATCTCCCCATACAATTACCGCTGTATAATATAATATTGAGGAAGCTTATGTGATTGATGTCTTTTTAAAGCCTAATTATAAAGAAATAATTAACATATAAAATAAGAAATGAATTGCTTTTTTACGAATAATAATCGAATTGTATATAGTTATTAAATTTGTATATAGTTTCAAAAGCGTTAAGTGTCTAAATCTATACATATAAATAAACTTGCAGAAGTGTTTGTCCATTTGGAATGGCTAAGCCGCTTTTAATGATAATAATAATATTTTGATAATATTTCCACATGTTAAATAATTAATTTCATACATACAGTAATGATAATGTTATGGATATTGAAATCTGAAATAAATATTTATAAAAAAAATGGGATTTTCACAGTAAGGAAAAAAAAATTACAAATTAAAAAAAATCTAAAAGCTGAATGAAGCATTAGGATGAAAACATCTGTTTCGAATAGTTGCTTTAATTTTAAAAGCATGAACTTGGTTGTTGGTCTTGGTTTCCCGATGATAAGATTTAAATAAAACTATTGTTTTATTTAAATCAAATAAAAAAAAAATAACAAGGTCTTATTAGTTTTTAATAAGACCTTGTATTTTTTTTCTTTATTCTTGCTTTATATTCTGGATAATAAAAAAAAATACTAAAAAAATTACCTTTCCCCCTTTCATTTCATAACCAAACCTTAAGTTAAAGTGAAAATTATAAATCGCGATTTTGTGGCGGCCGTTATATTGTATTAAAAATAGCGACATTTAGTGAATCATTGCTATGAGAACTAAACAAATGTGCCAAATTTCAGCTTAATAGGACACTGAAAAGTGGTCAAATTTAACTTACAAGATTCGATTAACTAGCAAACTAGTAAAATAGGCAATAATGTTGAATTTTTTCTTCTCAATAATACACCACTGGAAGGGTTTGCCCCTTATTAAGTTGTTCTCTAGACAAGTAGGGAAATTATTTAAAAAAAAAAGATTTTTCCTGGCTATAATCAGTCTATATAGTATTTCAAATTAAATGATTGAGACATACAGACAGTTACGACAAAACTATTTAGGTATCTAGTTAGAACACTAAAATATATACTCGTATGTACGCGATGAACTCATCGATCTTATATTTATTAACCGAATGAGCGAAGCGAGTGAGGTCTATAAATTGAGTTAGGCAGATTTTTTTTTTTGTATGTTTGTGTCGCGACAACTTTCGACCTTTGATTAAATTTGGTAGGTATGTAGGAAGTGCCGATACAAGTTCGTTGGACAATAAAAGCAGTAATTTTTTTTACATGTTAGTGTTAGAGATAAAAAAGCTATTTCGCGGAGCTGCTGAACCGATTTCGTAGATTTTTTTTGTATAAATAGGTAATGTACATATAAGTGACATATTCACGCACTATCAGAATTAGTCAAATAGTTTTGAAGATATTAAAAATCAAATTAAAAAAGTCGCTATTTATAAGTACGCAGCGGACGATGACTAAAAATAAAACATAACGTTACTACTCGTACCTATAATGAGTTTAAATGTTTTATTTAGCTTATTATTATTTTTTTGTTTTTAGTTAAAACTCAAATAGTATTTATTTAGGTAAGGTAATGTATTTATCTACTTACCTTCTTGTTATAACCACGTCGGGTGACTGAAAAGCATACCGGCGGCCGCCTGACGAGAAAAGGTACCGTAGCCATATTAACGTTTGCAACATGAAATATCGCTCGTGCACCGTTATCCAGGCTGCCCATGCAGCAACTCGTTTCTTTCTGGTGACCTCACTCACACGCAGGAATACAACAACCCTCACGGGAACTGCTATTGGGCTGCGGTTTTCTGTGAGGCGGAGGTCCGTCATCAGTCGGGCAGCTAACAAATACGCTGTATCCTACTTCTCTTTTACCAGAGCCTCTTTCGTTAGCCGGCAGGGTGCAGCACGTGCAGGTGAGGTTGGCTTTGGCTCTAAAGATCGTGGTGAGCCATTTACATCCAAAACAAAAAATGTTAACAATGACTTACAATATTTTTTTATTTATTAATGAAAAGTGTAAAATAATGTACAAATTAAAACACTAATTCTTGAGAAGATTTTTTAGGAAAATGACTAGGAGTCATAGAATATAGAAGAAGGATATCACATACACAAACGATATCCATCAATTGAATAATATTGTAGTAAAAAAGATAAAAAATTCAGCAAGAGTATTTTACTAGCGTCAATAAATTTTACTTTGGTCGGGTTAAAATTGATAGTCGTATATTTTGCCATATACGACAATGAATATCTCTTGCGTTACGGTTGAATAAAATTTGCAATACTCGTGACAATTTATTGTGAATATTACAACGTTATATTAAATTATTTTACTTGATACTATTACATAAAATAAGAGTTTTCCGTCAACATGTTAGAGCACAGGTGATTGAATTTATAATCTCTATATATATTAGCACTTCACTATTGTTAATGACTGAGGCGAGGGGGTAAAGTTACTAAATAATTAATAAAAAATACGTAAGTATAATTACGGAGCCAATATCATTATTTACTTGTGTGAGAAAAAAAGAGATATTAAAGGTCATGCTAATTACCTATACTAAATCTCCAATCACTAAATTACTTAAAAGCGGTAATTTTTCCAAGATAAAATATTATTTTGTGGAAAGGGTTTTCTCCTTTCCATAAAATAATATTTTATCTTGAAGAAATTATCGCTAGATATGTATTTTAGAAAAAATATCTTATTTTGTAATCTTTAGTAGTCATGATTCTTTATAATATTGAGATGAGAATGAGTTGCATAAATATTTTTAGATTTTGAAACCATTACAAACTATAATGCGATATAAAGATCTCCAAGAAATTACAGATAAAACATTGTCGATCAATGAAGATTATTAGATACAATAACTTCTTCGAACGAATAATCTTAGTGATTACCAAGTAAGAAAAAATCTTTTTTGAAAGGAGACAACTATTACGCAACGTAGTGAATGAAGATTTATGACAGGTAACAAAAAAGAACTGGGCTCTACATAAAATCTTATATCATTCTTACAACTTTTTATAGCGAAAGAAACATAACATATTTTTTTATCATAGTCTTATATAGGTATAGGAACTATATAGATACTTCTGTTGCTATAGAGAAGAGTTACAAAACATAAATCTAACTATGGCTGAAAATTAAAGAAGAAGCATGTCTGATAAATGGTAAGAATTAAAAATGGGAATTTATTCCTTTAGTTTTTTTTCCTTACAAGAGTAATGAAAACACTGTGATATCAAGTGCAATGATGACGCATACGCGATGGGCGGTAGGTACTAGCGGTATAGTTCAGTAATGATTGGAAAAACTGGTGCTCAAAAAAGAGGTTACCTAGATTTTTTTCTGGTTTGGTGATATCATAGATTTCGATGCTCTCTTTCCGAATTTCTACTTAGCGACTAAAACAGTTTTTTTACAATATCTCCTTACCCACTCATTTTACGATGAAAATAGTAATAAACTAAGAAAATTTCATACACTTTATGTATTTAAAATTTTCTTTTTTCGAAGTCTATACACATTTTGGTAAAAAAAAAAAAAAACTCATTTTCACACCACCATGAAATAGAATGAGTGGCGCTTTTTGCAAAACGAAAATATGTTGTGATATACGGGCTGTAATTAACTCACAATTGTATTGAAAAATGTTGTGAGAAAATAGACCGCTATTACTAGTTAATAAAAATTGAATATTTTTCCAAGAACGACTTATTTTTTATTTGTGCCATTCAAGATATGAAATTATAATAAGCCGCCAAATACTTGCTTTGAACATTTTAAGAGTAAAATCTGCTCAATATTTGTACTTTGTTTATAAAATCAGCCGGAGTCAATTTCGTAACAGTATCAATTTATAATTTCTACATTTGGTATTTCCTGTACTATATTACATTAAATTAAAGCGAAAATCTCTCCACAAATTTTAATTAAATCTTACTTATTCGTGATTATGTGTATACGTTTAATAATACGAGTAATAAATATTAATGGCCAAATTACACAGCGCCATCTAGTACCAAATTTAGCGCAAAACTTGTACTATGTCTACTAGACAACTGATAAATGTACTTAAATATATTTTTGTTTGTAAATACATAATTATAATAGGTAGAAAATACCCAGACCAAGACAAACAGACAAATTCATGCATACAAATGTTCGTCTTCCCGCGATCTCGTATTGTAAATAATTTTTTCTCGTAATAATTAGGTATTATTATCTCGTAATATGATTATTTAAAAAAATATTGGAAATTTATTTCTGTTTTTTTTTTCAATAAATCGTGGGCGATTGAAAATCTCGTAACACAAACAGCAGACCAGAAGTATTTTATTACTAGCGGGCTCGCTCTTCTTTCGCCTGGGCTTGTCACGTGGTCCGGGTTACATTTCTAATTATCAACCCAGGATAAATCATCTTTTTGTCTCTAGTACAAAAAAGATTTGGATACTCTTAAAACCCCCTTAATCCTACCATATCACAAAACTCGTTTTTAGTTGACGTCTCCTGCCTATAAGATACCTGCTAAATTTCAGCTTCTAGCAGTTTTCGAGATTTCATGTTGATTAAACATGAAATCTCGAAAACTGCTAGTGAGTGAATTAACTTTCGCTAATTATATATTATATATGTCTCAACAACGAATATATGTCAACCATCGCTTTGAATACATACGCACTAGATATAAAGGAATGAAAACGGCGTTAAATCAATTTACGAGCTTTTCGTGAAATTATATTCCATCTTGTTGAAAATTTTACTTTAGATGATTACGAAGTTTTTACTCGTCGTCGACGATATTTAAAACTCCTTTCTAGGAACTAATTAGACTTCACATAGAAATAAAAAAACAAATTAAAAGTACTTCGTTGTAGTCTTTTGCGCTGCGCAACTTTTATGCCATGTTTAATGTCTTTGAAAGTGAAGATAGTGTCTTTTCTATTGAAAAATTTCTTTTCCAAATGGCGTCCATTAATTTACAGTGTATTAAGCGTCTTACTTTTAATCAAAGGTGTAATAGTAGACATACAGAGGAAGGAAAATTGAAAACTTCAGATATGCGTAGATTTTTTTGCGTGAAGTCTTGTATGTTATCATCATCATCAGCTCGTACATATCTTATACGTATTGTACAAGCAAACGATACTAAGTCGACATTAGACACCTAAGGAGGCAGTATAAAGCTCGAGAGGCTAAGCTCTCTAGCGAGAGAGAATAATTTTTTTTACTATTTTATTTTACTTTAATTTTTTTTTCTCTTATTTTGGTTGAACACCATTTTTTTTTATTGTATTATGTATAATGATAATATTGTATGGCTACTTAAAAAAGACCTATATTGACAGAGTTTCTTTCGGCATTTCTTCTCGTCAATGGTCATTCCGAAATGCTGGTAGATAAAAAAAATATACCTAATTGTAAAAGACGTGTCTAAGTGCCCGCGAGGGCCCACAGAATAAAGAATTTTGACTTTGACTTTGACTTTGACTCTGGCTCTTATGCGGAAGCAATGAGAAGCGACAGCATCTGTTCAGATCAGAAGGCTGATTATCGCTTCGACGATCGCTTCTTCAATGCTAAACGGTTTGAAGGGCGCAACAAAGGGCTAAAAGTCTTTTCTCGGTCTTCTGATGAGACTTACCTGTCAAATTTCGAGTTAGAGGATGGTCCAATTGTGTCTTCAAAGCCAGATATCTTCACGGAGTCGGAGAGATTCTACGGGAAACTTTATGCTGCACATGCACCTGTCCCCAGATTGGCTGTTTGTGTAAGTGATCGCCAAGCCCCGCTAAACCGAAATGATACCAAGACATTCCAGATATCAATGTGTAAGTGGGTGAGATTAGGATACCTTGTCCTTGAACAGCTGAAAAATGGTAAGGCTCCCGGTGAAGATGGAATTAAAACATAATTATTGAATGAAAACATTATTATAAAGCTGGAGAAGCTTCGGTCAGTCTTAATTTTTCAATAAGGTTTTGTAGTTCCTTTAGGTACTAGAAAACCTTATTGAAAAATTAAGACTGATTTCACTCACAGGTCAGGCTCTAAGGCCGTCGGAACAGGCTGGGTTTCGTAAAGGCTACAGTACCGTGGACCACATACATATATTGCGGCTGATTGTGCATAAAATCACAGAGTACAATTTGACGTTCTGTATAGGTTTTGTGGATTATGAACAAGTCTTCCACTCCATCGAAGCTTGGTCTGTTCTAGAATCCTTACAGCGATGCCAAATCGACCACGGCTATATCCAGGTGCTGTACAGCGGTGAAACAATGGATGTCCCCGCGCCCAGAACTAGCAAGCTAAGCTTATCCAGCTTCAGCGTGGTGTACGTCATTTCTCCGAAACTATTTACCGCTGCTCTGAACGTATTTATAACGCTGGACTGGAAAACACGGGGTATCAGTTCTGACTGATGCTCCGCGTTTTCTTGCCCTGATGGCGAATACATCTCACATCTTCGGTTTCTCGACCGACGTGGTTATAATGGCTGAATAGCTGGAGGATCTCGGTCGAATGTTGACCGATCTCAATACTGCGTCTCGATCAGGGCTTGGGATGAATTTCGACAAGACGAAAGTCATGTACAACGATTTTGTCATCCCTAGCCCGGTTATCGTAGAGAATGCAGCTACTGATTTGCTTAAAGGCTACGTCTACATCCGGTATTTCATACAGGGTGACAAAGATATCGATAGACATTTCAACAAAGAGATGGAGCTGCATAACTAAACAACGTATTCTAGCCCTGCTTAGTGTTGGTAGAATGATCTTAGTGTAGTATCTAAAATATAAGAGTATTTTTTAGATTTTTTAACTATATTTATACAGTTTAGAGAGTATACTTAGTATTTCCACCTTGTATGTTTATCCGTTGAGTGACTGTACAAAAATCCGCATAGAAATGCCATGATTTCGAAATTCATTATAAAATGAGTCTAGTTTCGCACTAGTATTCTACCTTAGAAAGATCGTTCTTAAAGGAACGTGTTCCTATAATTTAGGATGTCTTTTTAATTTCAAAGATAAGAAACGTAAAAATATTAAATTTAATTTAATCAAACGCAAGTTTGTATTTTGTACGTACGCCTGTAATGAATTTCATATTTTTTAAACTTCAGAACTGTTGCATATCTTTATTTATGGAATTTCATTTCGTATGAGAACCTATTTGTAACAGATGCAATCTCATTTCATTCGTTTGAGACAAACGGTTATGGGCGGGCGATTTTGTGATGTATTTTATTGCAAAGTCATTGTGTTTTACAAGGTACATACAAGCTTGTTTTATTAATTTTAATAAATGAAGCAGGATCGCATGTTCGATTCATTAACTAGAACGAATGAAGCTTGGACAGACTTTATTCGTTCCAATATGATAACATTCATTGGAATAATATTCATTGGTGTCATATCTGGACTTTAACAACATTATGAGGCGAATTTTAAGCGGTCATGTAGAAGTACCCTGATATTAAAAAAAAAGCTGCGATAACTGCTTGGTTTGCTACCCTAATGGTACAAAAATAATCAAATCTAGATATCTAGATGTATTTATGTAAAAAATGTACTCTCTTACTCCTTTCACAACAGTCACCAACGAGTATAGATATAATGACACTCTTTTACATGTGACATATTAAATTCACAGAATCCATCTACCCTCATTGATTTATATTATGTATCATTTTTTTTTTAATTAACAGAATATTCTCACAATATTAAACAAGTAGGAACCTAACTTTTGTTTGATAATATCTGCTTGTTTGCTGCCCAAGTAGTATAAAAAAAATCTAGATGTAGCTAGATGTACAAAATGAATTATATTTTGAAAAAAGGAAATTATGTATATTTAAAGAAGAAATAATATGACAGCGCCGCTATATTGCATTAAAAGTGGCGGCACTTAAGCAAAAATTGTGAAAATTTCAGCTCAATCGAACACTGGGAAGTGGGTGAAATTTTACTTGCAATATTTGATTACATCAGATAGACTGGGGACAGTTGAAATTAAATAAAAGCTTGTAATAAAAATTTCAATGTATGACTATTCTTAACATATAAGGCTTCAATGGAGAGCTTCAGAGTAGATACTTTGATAGCAGAGAAAAATAGCGTTGCCCGTAACGCTATTTTTGTAGCTGTCTTTGATCAAGAACCAAAATACAAAAATGTTTATTTCCTTAATAACAGTAATTAAAATGTCGAGGCTGACCCTTCCTTTTAAGTGTGTGAAAGCCTTTCAAAACAATACAATACAAGATCAGAATAGACTAAAAGTAAAGCTTCAGATAAATAAAACGCATATATAAAAGTTTCTTAAAAATGTTGTGTAGACATGTTCGGTGTTATTATAACGCCTAACGTGTACTTGAATATGAGAGTAAAGTTATGTGTATAATTAGAGTTAGTGGTGTGCGGTGTGCGCGAATGCAGGGTCGCAAAAACGGTAAAGGCTGTAGTTGCAAGCTCCGAGGCGGGGGGCGGGCGGCGCGGCGCTGCGGTGCGACTTTGTGCCATAAATCAAAAGCACCCACGGGAACCTCGGATAACACACAGTAATATACTACAACATATTCTATGAGATAATAATTCAAGCGACATTTTAAATATTCGCTCCGAGCTCTTTTACTCATGACTTACAACTGTTTTAGGAGCATTTTTGAAGTCTGGCAACTGGTGAGGCGTAGACTTCGGTTTTTAGAAGAAAGCAATTATCACGTGAAGTCAAACATTTTGCGTTATTTGAGACACATTGGCGTGTTGAGGTGGAGGTGCTTTACTCGAAATACGGCTTAGAAGGAAATCACCTGGCAGGCCATTAACCTAATTCCCGGACGCAAAGACAGGGCGGAGACGCGGGCGGTGGCGGCGCGGCTGTGGCATAGCGCCCGCTCTAATATCGCCCGCTGCCGGTAATAAGATGGAAATAAGGCGGTGGCGAAGAAACCGGGCCAATCATTGCCGTTCGCAACTTGACACCGTCGGCATATACAATACACCCCGCTCCAATTCACAACGAAAAGAAATCATATTTACATTGTATGAGATAAGGTAATTATGGCGTACTTAAGTTTAATCCTTAGGCTAATGTGCGAGAGACACATAAGCAACGAATACGGAGCCGTCTATATCGGCATAGATATGTTTGATGGTCGAAAACAAGAGTTTTTATTTTACGAACAAATTTTGTAACTTTCCTCATTTTCAGATTCTCGAATATTGGGGTTTTCACAGAAACAAAACATTTTAACCCGATTAAGGGTTATAAATTGTGTTTGTTCAAAAGTATAACAAGATTAAACAAGATAAATTAATAATAAAAAAAAAAACATTTATAAAAACAAGCTTTTAAATAACTATGACATGACGATGAAACTTAAAACGATGACTATGTTGTTACGAGTTCCTTTGTTAGGATCCAACTTTGAGTATAGAAACCATAACATATTAAAACTTTAAACCGGTTTTTATAATAAAATGCGTATAAAAATTTCATGTCTATAGTGATAACCGTTGAAGAGTTCCTTTATCTGAAGCTAATTCTTGAAGTCGATTCCGGTCTGATTACTATAAAAATAGTCCTCGGAACTGAACCAACATGTAAAAGTTCAACTTTGTATTCAGCTTGCCATGTGTGAACTAAACAAACAAACATACAAACACTACGAGCTAAATAATCTCTTCTTCTCGGTTAAAGTCTAGTTTGAATAATATTTATATGGTGACACTACAGAGGGTACACCATACATATCTTTAGATCGAAAAGACACTAAGTCCAAAAATGACCAAAAGGTCATCATCATTAGATTGATGGCATTTGTAACCATACACCTAACCATGTAACCATAAGCCTCTTTTTGTTTTTCTGCAAATTTCAATATAACAATAATTTACGTACATTATATAGAATTTGTTTTAGTGTGTAAACAAATCATGGTAACATTTTGAACCTTGAATTTAAGGAAAAACTTCATTGAATAAAATTAATTATTTTTGCAAATTTTAAAGATCAGAATAATTTTAAAGGAAGAAAAGAAAAAATAATACTTTTTTTTGTGCCTTAGTACTGAAAAAAAAGTACTGAAGTTAATATTTACCCACTGCTGGGATACGAGGCTTCCCTCAACCGAAGATGTTTTGAGCATACTCCACCACGCTACTCAACTGCGGGTTGGCGGAGGCCAGTGATTTCAAGCCACCTAAAGGCCACTTGGCTTAACGACTGCCATCTAATGATAACAACCAGGACCGACGGCTTAACGTGCCTTCCGAAGCACGGAGGAACTCGAGATAATCTAATAATAACAACCTGGACCGACGGCTTAACGTGCCTTCCAAAGCACGGAGGAGCTCGAGACAATATAAACTCATCCATGGACAGGCTACGGTTGACGTTGCTTAATTTGCGTGTACAATTAGACTGACACGCGCAATGGCGCCATCGTGCTTCTCTATTCTTTTCTATTATTCATTGTACTTATTAATAACTTATAATATATTCAATTAACTTATAATAAATACTTATTAATATATTCAAGAAATCATAAATTTTGTTCAGCTAATATGTATACCACGACATTCATTGACTGTTAGGCGGTACGAAGTTCGCCGGGTCAGCTAGTTTTTAATAATTTCATGTTATTCTGCTATTCGGGACGGAGACAAATACAACAAATCAAAGGTCATAAAAATCGGTCCAGCCGTCCTTGAGCTATGAAAAATGGTTGCCACTAACTCGATTTTGTTTTATATATATAGATTTAGAATAAATTTGACATAAAAACAGTAGTTGCTACTAAATTATGATATTAAACTATGACGTACTGTTTTAGGCCTACTAAAGGAGTAACGTCATAGTTTAATATCATAATTTAGATAAATTTTCCTGTATATTTGATGTTTTAATACCATACCTATTTAGTGATGGAATCGGACTCACGATTTTGTGACACATTAGTACTAAATATATCTGACCAAATATATCATATCAAAAGAATTAAACCGCCAAAGATTCATCGAACTTGCCGAAGCATCGGACTATTTTAATTTGGATCGAAATAGGTAACTCATGGTTACTAATAAACTCAATATAACGTATCACAGAACGTTACTTAACGTTTATTATTAGACCTAAAATACTAGCCCACTAAAATAAATAGAGAGATAGGGCCGGCTCTAACCCTTTACCAACTAGTAAATGAGATTGTCTTTCAAGGGCCGTTGGTGCTTTAGTCGGCACTATCACGTTTTTCTTTTATTGTGTAAAATATTTTTCGCTCGAAATTGCTTCTTAATTATTATGGCACACGTTATAAAGGGGCGGTGTTATATGTCTACATAGTGTATGACAGCACGAATAGCTAGAATAATTGTTTTATACTCAAATCGTGTTAAGCTATCTTCAATAAGAAAATAAGAAAGAATAAGTTTGAACAAGACACCAGCTGTGCGTCAGACCAAGTTCGAAAAGAAGCCTGCGACACGCAAGTGTGTATACTGCACGAACCCATTCGGGCACTTTTCCCCATAAATTATATTACTCCGTACACGCTAGATTATAAAGATAAAGTCTCAATTGTGAATAGTACATATTACGAATTGAAAATACATAGAAATCGTCGCGATGTTTCATTTCCGGTGGATTACAGCGCGATGGTTGGCCTGAATTAAATATTTCAGGTGGTGCGCTGTTCACGAGTTAGTGTGGAGGTTGATGAAACGACATACTCCGCACTCAGAGCCGAGGGAAAATTTAATTATTGTTCCGGTGCTACTGCGCCTCAGTTGAACACACTTTTAAACGGTGGAACACATTTCTGTGACGTTAAATGAGTTTTCGTGTCGAGTTATTATAATTTCATAAAGACTAGAGGTCCACTGCGTGGTTAGTACATTTTTTATATATTTAAGCATTTTCTAATATTAGTAGTCCAGGCTTTCTATGTTGTAGGTACGAATTGATCATTTAATAGCATAGGATATTTTATCTAGCTTATACTATAATATAATATTAAATATCTATTCGTGTATAAATATTTACTACAATGCTTTTGTCAAGAACGATTTCTCATCTTAGTCAGTTAGTTAGGTAAGCGGGTGATCGACGCAGTGACTCGAAGGCAAACTGTCAATTACATATACAGCATACACTGCATAAAAATCTACACTATGTACATTATTGATCCCCTAAGTGGTACATTGGGGTTCATTTTGATATGTAATGGGTCTATGAAATGGATATAAATTCATACATTAGTATGGCACGAGGTCTGCGGAAATCACAAAATATACCTATTCGGAAGAGGCCTACGAGACAAAAAAGTTTGGGGACCTCTGATCTACATCTACACTAATATTATAATGAGGAAGACCTTTTTTGCGTGACTGAATAATCCATGCGGAGCTATCGAAGCTAGAACTACCAAATTTCACAGATGGCCTGGGCACGCAAATAAGAAAGATCTTTGGAAACGTCGACCATAGTCTGTCCATGGATTTTTTTTATCTCGAGCTCTTTGTACTTCAGAGGGCACGTTAAGCCATCGGTCCCGGCTGTTGTCATTCGATAACAGTCTTTAAGCCAAATCTTGAAGCGAAACTTGAGCCAAGGCTTAAAACACTGCCCTCCGCCAACCCGCATTTGAGTAGCGTGGCGGAGTATGCTCTCGATTTAGGAGAGACCCATATCCTAGCAGTGGGATGAATAAGAGTTGATGACGACGTATCTCTCGAGAGTGTCAAGTAGGAGTTAAATGTTTCTATGTGGTGGCCAAAAAAAAAACAACCGCTTCAGAGAGATCTCGCAACATGAAATATCGCTCTTGCGCCGCCACCCCCGCTGCCAACTCCTTCCTTTCTGGTGACCTCATTCACTTTCGCTCGCAGGAACACAACAACCATCAAGGGAATTGTTATTTGGCTGCGGTATTCTGTGAGGTATTTCGCCAGTTGCGCAGCTTAAAACATATGCAATGCCTACCTCTCTTTTTGCCAGAGTCTCGTTTGTCAGTCAACAGGCTGCACCACGTGATATCGGCTTTGGTTCAAAGATATTGATGAACGACTTCCACCCCAATATATTACTGAATACAAAAACATACATATAAACTTACTACATATAAAAAAAAATCATCAGTTGCAAGTATTATCCAAGTTTATCAAAGAAACCGACGGAACGCGTCACATGTAAACCTCAACCGCTATATAACGCATAAAGCGAACGAGTAGGATTAACTAAAAAAGCTTTAAAAAATTCCCAGCGACGGGCTCCGCCCTCCTGCCCAGCTGGGTAGTTTGGGTTGGGATGGGAGAATGTTCTGTTAAATAATGCATTGAATGTCATTATATTTTCTAGCTTAACAAGAAATCATACATTTTTATTTGCGTGTAAGATAGGGCCCTAGATATCAATTTCGGCAATGGCTGCCCTATCGTAATTTAGGAATGGGACGAATTTATCTTGTCTTGGTGATCTTCGAAGAGAACGAACACCTAATGGAGCGAATGGCAAATGGGTGCCAAGAAGACATGGGGGAATCGAAACATTTCTTTCATATGAATAAACAACATTTATGCTATATATATATATATATATATATATATATATATATATATATATATATATATATACTACTAATACATATAAGACTGCAGTAGAATCCACATTTAATAAATTTATCAAAATCTGAGTAAGAAATGTGTAACAGAACATAAAAAAGTTTTTTTTTATCTGATACAGGCAGACGTGTCTCTGTCAGGTCTGTATATACATGCTAATCTCTAAAACAAATGAACCGATTTTTATTGCGGTTTTTGTTAGCACCATCTATGACTAACAATGTATTGTACTTACATGTAACAAAAAATATATAAGTTTAAATATTCGAGTTACATTTACAGCATGTGAACTATTATCACACCAAAGGTTATCAAATTTTATATAATAGGTAGTTCTGGTGGAATTAGTGAACAATTTAACAGACAGACAATTATTGACAAGACTTTACCCTTGCTTCGGCAGTAGGTGAAACATTATAGAAATATATCTTGTAAGTCCGCAAGAGTCTTTTTCCTCAAATTATCTTTAATGTCCGTTGTGTTATAAAATATAGAAGATAACGTAAGAATGACAGCAACGTATATCTTCAAATAGTTTATGACATTAACACGGGTATAAACAGAATTATTTAGTGAGATGGAAAGGAGGATTGCACTTGTAAATCGATCAGCTAATGGGATACCAATGAAACGCGCGGCAGCGGCTGCGGCGGCGGTACACACGCTGGATCTAATGGAATTCGCTTGTACGCAAACAAGCCGCGGAACGCCCTCGCCCCATCTACCTGAACCTGCCGAGGTAAGTACGCGACTCGCATTACATCATTCGGGTCCAGGATATATTCTCTGAATGGTAAATTCGCTTTTCATTTCGCTGTAAATCACATACCGTCTCTATCCGTGACTCTACGTAAGACAAGGATCAAACTAGCCGATCATGCGAAAATTGAGTTGACTTTGCTATTCACGTTAAACCTTTACTGTCAATTTGAATCGATGAAGCGCATCAAAATTGGAATTTGTTAGAGGAATACCTACCGAAATCAAAGCTTTACTTTAATGAAATTTATTTACTTACGCGAACTGTATCAATCCATATAATGAATTAAGGGTCGTCCTATTTAGGTGTCAAAATGATTATCCATACCTGTAAAAAGAAACGCATTGAATTAAAATACATTTACATCTCTCATATTCGGTAAGTAGGTCCTTATTACCCCCAAATGGGGCTTGTAGGTGACCAATTAGCGCTCTAGGGTAATAATGTAGCTATAAAAGGCTCTAGGGCGGTAAGTAATTAAAAAAAAAACACTTCACTCTTTCAAAAAGTTTGTAACCATCATACTGGCAATAGACATCATGCATTCAGCCCAATGACAAAAGAGGTCGCTTCGCTATTCAGCCTTGTCTTCGTATGAGTATAATAGTCATCAATTTAAATATCGAACGACGAAGCTCAATTTCCTTCTAGAAAAATAAATAAATAAAAAAAAAAGAGATGAAAAAAGGCGGGAATAGAAACTTTTACTTTTAATATTGTTTGTTTTCGGGATTTTTTTATAATTACGTGCTAATTAGGAAAAAAACATGAGTTCTGCAAGTGATGAAGATATAAGCTGCACTCCCGATTCAATGAAAATGGAAGCTGAAGCAGCAATTAACAATATTTTGCCTGAAAGTTCTAAAGAGAGATATTTGAAAACTTACGACGAGTTCATGAAGTGGCGAAAGGAAAAACAAGTACCGAAAGTCTTTTATTCTTGTAGTCCCGGTTTTTTTCTACTTACCTCACAATCGAGATGTAAAGCAGAGTAGTTAGCTCGGGTGTAAGCATCAATTGCACCCTCGAACTATAGGCGCCCTCGCTGCGCTCGTGCGCCTAAATATCTCGGGCTGCAATTGATGCCTTACAGCCCTTGGCTACTAATCTACTATTACATCTCTCATATTCGGTAAGTAGGTCCTTATTACCCCCAAATGGGGCTTGTAGGTGACCAATTAGCGCTCTAGGGTAATAATGTAGCTATAAAAGGCTCTAGGGCGGTAAGTAATTAAAAAAAAAAAACACTTCACTCTTTCAAAAAGTTCGCGTACATCTAACCATCATACTGGCAATAGACATCATGCATTCAGCCCAATGACAAAAGAGGTCGCTTCGCTATTCAGCCTTGTCTTCGTATGAGTATAATAGTCATCAATTTAAATATCGAACGACGAAGCTCAATTTCCTTCTAGAAAAAAAAAAATAAATAAAAAAAAAAGAGATGAAAAAAGGCGGGAATAGAAACTTTTACTTTTAATATTGTTTGTTTTCGGGATTTTTTTATAATTACGTGCTAATTAGGAAAAAAACATGAGTTCTGCAAGTGATGAAGATATAAGCTGCACTCCCGATTCAATGAAAATGGAAGCTAAAGCAGCAATTAACAATATTTTGCCTGAAAGTTCTAAAGAGAGATATTTGAAAACTTACGACGAGTTCATGAAGTGGCGAAAGGAAAAACAAGTAAAGTCTTTTATTCTTGTAGTCCCGGTTTTTTTCTACTTACCTCACAATCGAGATGTAAAGCAGAGTAGTTAGCTCGGGTGTAAGCATCAATTGCACCCTCGAACTATAGGCGCCCTCGCTGCGCTCGTGCGCCTAAATATCTCGGGCTGCAATTGATGCCTTACAGCCCTTGGCTACTAATCTACTATTTCTTTACAGCGAATGTTTGTATAACGCTACATCCTAATTGAGTGAATAAAACGTAATCAACGTGTTGTGTCAAAATCCAAACGAAAAATAGGGAATATACATGGTGGCTCGTTTTGCAGCTCTGATTAGACTAAGCGTAGCGAAAAATTAAAAAAAAAAAAACTGCGGGTTGCGCTATGGGAGTGCCGGTAGAAGTGAAAACTTGAACATTAACGTTGTGCATTTTTGAATATATTGGAATCGTTAGGAAATAATTTCGCACGAATTGCTTTATTTATCAGTACTATCATTTATGTAGTAAAATACAATATTCATTTATTGCGCTATCGTACACAAACATAAACATTCAAAGCAATCTCAATCGTATCGTCTTTGCTTAAAGTTGGATTTTGTAGTCTCGCAGCTTTGTCTTACTAACTGTCATTTCGAATCATTAAAATATTCAAAGAATTCTCAATCGTATCGTCTTTGCCTAAAGTTGAATTTTATAGTTTCGCAGCTTTGTCTTACTAATTTTCGATCAAGACACGTGATCCTGACGCCAGTTTAACATTTTTTACCTTTCCTAAAAAGTGCACAACGCCGCTAAATAAGTTTTCACGTCATAAAAATAAGGTTTGTGAATTTGGTATTGGACGCGAAATCTCACAACATTTTTTGGTGATACATTCAACAACAACTGATAGACCTTGACAGACCTTCGTTAGGGGTAGTACTATTATTAATAGTAGAGGATACGAATAGGATTCCCCCCCCCCCCCCCCCCCATCTACCCTCCCTACCCTCCCCTACCATCCGTTAACGCTGTGGAAAGTCTTTTATATCAAACTAACTTGCGGAATCTTGTGGAAATTTTCAAAAATCCTTTTTTACTGGATTATCATTCTTAGTGGATGCCTGCGTTATAATACCCGTATGTCAAATTTCAATTAGATCCGTCCAGTGATTAACCTGTGCGTTAATAGATCCGACAGTAACGGCTGCCTTTCGTAGACACAGAGAAAAATTATTAGGTTATAAAAGTATATATCGTAAGTGCCTAGAAAAATCTGTCAAGGGTCTGGTACGTTTAAGATCCATTTTTTTTTCTTTTTTTATAAATTCCCCTTACTAATTTAAGAATGAAAATAAATACCAATCGAAAGTATGAAGTCGTAAAATCTAAATTTATTTTATTCAAAACTGTTTCACGTGTTGTCTAGTGATACCAAAACAAGTAAATGTAATAAAATATAAAATTTCAAATAGAAATAATGTTTAGCGATTCGGCTGCAACAGGTATCCATGCAAATAAAAATTTTCGGCGGGTAGCTTTAAATAAAGTAACAGACATTTTGAATCACTCCAAGTAATTTAATAATTAAAAATAGATATACATACTTGATTTAGTTGGATTGTAACTTAAATGATTTAAGACTAGCACTCGCATCCACTGGCATATAAATTTCCAATACAATATCACCATGGAACCATCAGAACAAATGCACAAAAACCTAAGTGATCTGACAGCTCTCTTCAACGCTAGGATGGAGGAGTTTGAGAAAAGTCTGCAACAATCATCATCTTCGTCCACAGCTGCGCCTTCATCACTCAAGAACCTCTCTGCGGATTATCAAAATTTCAAAACTTTTGTATGGAAGGCAATTTCAATGTTGAAACAACAAACGGAGATGATAATAGCTGGATTGGATCGACATGAAACACATTCTCGCAGAAAGGTACTCCTCTTTCATGGTATTCCTGAGATAGAAAATGAAAATTTAACACTTGAGCTCAACAAATTGTTTAGCAATCAATTGCAATTAACGTCTGCATGTGGCTCTTTACTTTCTTCTGGTAGTGGTTCACCCATAGAAGTTTGTCATCGACTTGGTGTGAAAAAAGATAAGCCTCGCCCTGTTTTGGTTCGCTTCGCCTACATTGACTTTCGTACATCTGTTTGGAATGCCAAAACGAAACTTAAGGGCACTAATATCTTTGTTTCGGAATTCCTGACCAAGTCTCGGCAAGAAGTTTTCATTACGGCACGGAAATACTTCAGTATCAAAAACTGCTGGTCATCTGACGGGAATATTGTGATCCTTTTGCCCGACAATACGCGTTCCAAAATTGCTACTATGATGGAACTCCGCCAACTGCAGGCTCGATATCCGATCAGCAATCCACAGCAGATGGATGAACCCAGGCGGGCAGGAGCATCTAACAAGACAGCTGCAGGCACTTATTAGGAGTATCGCTGAGATGCTCAATTTGTATTTTGTTCGCAAACCAAAATCTTGTATTCGACGGTATGTAACTTTGCAGTTGAGCTTTTGCATTTCTGTTTTTTGTTTGTTCACCCACTTGAATTATTATAAAACTAGAATAATTGTAGGTAAACAATAAATTTTTAGATGATCAAAAATTTACAATTTCACAATATATAAAATGAAATTGACAACTGTCAAAGTGAACAATTCTTTCTTCCTCTTCACTTTTTAATTGCTGGCAACCACACTATAATACGTATATTTCTTTTTACCTTGTGCGAATATAAAACAAGCTTTTTCAACTTTTATAATTATGTTCTGTATAAAAATTCTGCCAAGGATGTGAATGGTGTTTTGCTATTGTTCTTATTTATATTGCTATATTTATTACGTATTCTTAATATTCGATTGTGCATTGTTATTATATTTTTTTTTTTTGTTAATATTTATTAATTTAGTTTCATGTCATTGGACTGTAATATTAGTGATGATTATTTTCTTTCATGCTCGTCTGATGAGTTTGGAAGTGCTCACAGTGATATATCTTCTGCATCTGATACTGAACCTCTTGAAATCAAATTGCAATCTGTATTGAACAGTAATTCCCACTTCCTTAACCTTGTACACATTAATGCCCAGAGTTTAATTGCTCATTATCCTGATTTTCTCGCATCTTTTAGCAGCGACATAGTCGACGGCATTTTGGTTTCAGAGTCCTGGTTAAAACCTTCTCTTCCATCCACTCTCTGTTCTCTACCTGGCTTTCGGCTGTATCGTAATGATAGGGTTGGAGCTGGGGCTGGTGGAGTATGTATTTTTCTTCGCGAGCATATTCCGTGTGTTGTGGTTGCTCAATCTTCAAGCGAATATTCTGCCTCTATTGAGTATCTGTTCCTGGAAATTACCCTTCACCATAATAAAATCCTCCTAGCTGTGGCTTATAGCCCGAACGACAGAACTGACTATTTTCGGTCTCTTGAGTCAGCCTTGGAACAATTTCGGCCCTCATACGATAATATAATTTTAATGGGGGATCTTAATACGTGCATTATAAAAAATGACTACAGGAGTAATAAACTAAACAGTTTAGTGTCTTCATTAGACCTTCATCTACTTCCTCTGTCGGCAACGCATCACGTCCCTAATTGTAGACCATCCCTCATCGATGTAATGATTGTTTCAAACGTTGAGTCTGTTATCGTTCATGGACAACTTGCAGCCCCATTCTCTTATCACGACCTAGTATTTCTTACTTATAGAGTACGCCCTCCCAAACGTATTAATAAAACTATACTCCAGCGTAACTTTAGAAATATGAATGTGAGTCGCCTGAGGGGTGAATTCGGTAATTTCGATTGGTCCAAATTCTTTGCAGCCGATTCAATTGACGAAAAGGTAGATATTCTTAACTCAAATCTCACTGCGCTTTATGATAATCACGCCCCCTTAAGAACAGTCAGGGTTAAACATTTACCGGCCCCTTGGTTATCTCCATCTATTAGAAAGGCAATGAGTATACGTGATAAAGCTAAGACCAAACTTAGGAAATCACCTACTGAACGTCATATACTTGAATACAAAAAGTTACGTAATACCTGCAATAGGATGTGTAGAGATGCGAAGCGGCGTTACATTCACTCCTCACTAGAAAACTTACCTCAGACACATGTATGGAAATTTCTACGTTCACTGGGTGTGGGTAAACCATCCGACAATGTCGGTGGAGCTCTAGACATAAATTCATTAAACAGACATTTCTGTAAGCCTCCCATTACTGTTGATCAAGTAACTAAAAATGCTACTCTATCATCTCTTTCAAAACCCTCTACGCCCACAGGTGATGAATTTACATTTCGCTATATCACAGAGGATGATGTTAAAAAGAGCATTTTATCTATTTCTACAAAAGCTGAGGGTTCTGTGACTTGAGTCTTGACATGTTGCTTCCAATTCTTGACCAAATTACTCCGTTAATAACACATTTATTAAATTTCTCTTTAAATAACAACATCTTTCCTAAAGCATGGAAACGAGCTCTAATAATCCCTATACCTAAGACAGCCAACCCTTCTTGTTTCTCTGAATATCGTCCGATTTCTATTCTTCCATTACTGTCTAAGGTCCTAGAAAGTGCTGTTCATAAACAACTTCATAGTTATCTCTCCCAAAATAATCTTCTCAGCCCCTTTCAATCGGGTTTTCGTCCTTATCACAGCACAACGAGTGCGCTGCTCAATATCACAGACGACATACGTCACGCAATGGACAATAAAAAACTTTCCCTGATTATTCTGTTAGATTTCAGTAGCGCATTCAATTCTGTCGATTTCGATATTCTTCTTGGAATTCTTCGCTCTATTAACTTGTCCTCGACTGTGATAGCTTGGTTTGACTCTTACCTTCGAGGTCGCTCGCAGCGCATTAAAATTGAGGAACAAACGTCAGACTGGACAGAGCTGTTTGCGGGCGTACCACAAGGCAGTGTGTTATCTCCATTGCTCTTCTCTATCTTTATAAACGAGTTGACTAAAGTCATTACTTCTTCTTTTCACCTGTATGCAGATGACTTACAAATATATAATCATTTTCTTGTCTCTGACATATCTGTTGCCATTGAAGCTATGAATCGTGAGCTCTGCACGGTCCAGAAATGGGCTGAAAGCTTTGGCCTATTAGTTAACCCGTCAAAGTCCCAAGCCATTGTGGTGGGTAGCAGTCAATTAAAGTTTAGGCTCAAGCATAGTGATTTACCACAGGTGTGCTTTGGTGGCAGTCCAATTCCCTTCTCTGACAAATCTAAAAATCTAGGTCTGATTATAGATGGCACCCTTTCCTGGACGGCGCAAGTAAACAATGTTAGCAAAAAAATGCATTATACGTTTCATTCACTTAAGAGACTCCAGAATTTCCTACCCTTGAAAACTAAAATTATGCTTGCTAAATCCCTGCTTCTCCCAATTCTAGACTATGCCGACATCTGCTATTTAGATGCAACTGAAGAGCTACTCAACAAACTGGAACGGCTGCAGAATCTGGCCATTCGTTTCATTTTTGGCTTACGCAAATATGATCATGTTTCCGAATTTCGCACCCAGTTGAAATGGCTCCCTATCCGCCTTCGCAGAAATGTGCACATCCTGTCTTTCCTCTACAAATTAATTAAAAATCCTGATTCACCGCAGTACCTTCGTTCCCGTTTTCCTCTTTTACCACCTCCTACCCGCTCCCAACGTCCTTGCCTTACGAAAACATTAAATTATCCCCCATCCAATACAACTTTTTTCTTTAACTCATTTACTGTTCGTGCAGCACTACTGTGGAATAAACTACCTGTGGAAATACGTGATAGTATCACTGTGACCACTTTCAAAAAGAAATTAACAGAACACTACTTTAATCAAATTAGTTGATTAATTGCAGTATTTGTTCCATATGGTTAAACCTTTAAATAATATGTATTATTGTGTAAATTTTATATAAAATCATAGCATGTCTGTATACATGTTTGCATAATTCACCTACCAGCCAAATAACGTTTCGTTATGATTGTTAAGGTTGGCTGGAAGAAATCTCTTAAAGAGATAAGCTCGCCCTTGTACACCTTCTTGTTTACACTACTTTATGTAACCACTGTTTATGCAATAAAGAATAAAAATAAACTATTTGATTTATACGTACAAAACGTACGTATAAATCAACTAGTACGTATAATAATGATTTATTGTAAACTGATATTTCGAAATGTTTGCACAAATGCAAAATCTAGTATAAGCGAGTACATTTAATTGAAATAAAACAAGGACCCAATAAATAAAATCAAGACTTTATGGAATATTTAACAAAGTACGCATACAACAGATTGAGGATTCATCTTGAACAATGATTTGCTTTTTATAATCTAACTAGCTGGCCCGGCGAACATCGTATCGCCTTTAAATATTTTTACGTAAATTTTTCCGATTTTGAAACAAATCCAACAAAAGATCAATTATTGTCAAATCCTTATGACTACACCAGTGTAGGCTCGACATGTCCTATTTACTCTTTAACTAAAGCCCATTTTGCTAGCCGGTGGGATGCACCATGTGCAAGTGAGGTTGGTTTTGGCTCTAAAGATACTACTGAGTCACACCCAATCCAAAATAACTTTATGTTGAAGAGTATTATAAGTGCTTTTGTTTTATATTATTATGAACAAATAATTTGCAATAAAAAAAATAATGCGACTAAGTAAAAGACTATCCCATATCTCAAGTTGGATCAAACTGCACACGTGTTCAAAATTTGATTTAAATCAGTTCAGTAGTTTCGGATTCCATCGCGGACAAACAACGTGACACGAAATTTTTAAATATTAAGATTAAGAAAAAAATAAAAAGCATTTTGAACACTCGCGTGTAAGGGTCAAATAAATTGTAACATAAATTTCTTTACACCGCAATTTGTTAGAATCATGTGGAACTCGCAGATAATTAGAACTTTTTTGTTAGATAATACACCAATTACCCTACCAAATTACCTTACACCGCCATCTGTTACAATAGTAGACATGGTACTCACAGATAATTATGAACAAATAATTTGCAATAAAAAAAAAATGCGACTATAAATTGAGTTAATAAAAACTATCGCATATCTCAAGTTGGATCAAACTGCACACGTGTGCAAAATTTGATTTAAATCGGTTCAGTAGTTTCGGATTCCATCGAGGACAAACAACGTGCCACGAAATTTTTATATATTAAGATCATGACGGTCGTTGAACAAATGATCCAAGTTATGACTCAAGTATTTGACACCAATATCTTTTACTACTGCTGAGTGACTTAATTCACAGATATACTAATAGCAAACCCCGGCCACTCCATACAAAAATGGCGCTTTTGCATGTAGTAACCAAATGACGTCTGTACACGTGCCTATGTTTGAGTGACGTTCTCTAGGGCTGATATTATACAATTATTAGTCGGACATGTAAGGGGGTGTAAGTGGTTCATCAACATCTTTGAACCAAAGTCAATCTCACCTGCACGGGGTACACCCTGCTGACTGACAGACGAGGCACTGACGAAAAGAGAGGTAGGACATAGCGTATTTTTTAAGCAGCCTGACTGACGAAGTACCACCACCTCACTGAATACCGCAATCAAATAACAATTTCCTTGAGGGTTGTTGTATTCCTGCGAGTGAGTGAGGTCACCAGAAAGGATGGAGTTGCTGCGTTGGCAGCGGGGATGGCAGCGCGCGAGCGATATTTAATGTTGCGAGCGTTAATATGGTTACGGTAACCGCTTCACATCAGGTGGGCGTAGTGAAGAAAAAAAAAACGTGTGACACTCGGGGACTGCCGCGGTAAAGCTATTGCATAGCATTTTTTATCAACTAATGCTCGTTTGCTCGTTCATCCATCCATCCATATCCATTCATCTATCCATCCATCCATCCATTCATTCATCCACCCATCCACCCATCCACCCATCCATCCACCCATCCATCCACCCACCCATCCATCCATCCACCCATCCATCCATCCATCCACCCATCCATCCATCCACCTATCCAACCATCCACCTACCCTCCCATCCATCCATCCATCCACCCTCCCTCCCATCCATCCATCCACCCACCCATCCATCCACCCATCCATCCACCCATCCACCCACCCATCCATCCATCCATCCACCTATCCAACCATCCACCCACCCTCCCATCCATCCATCCATCCACCCTCCCATCCATCAATCCATCCACCCACCCATCCATCCACCCATCCATCCATCCACCCATCCACCTATCCACCCACCCTCCCATCCATCCATCCACCCATCCATCCACCCACCCATCCATCCATCCATCCATCCATCCATCCACCCATCCATCCACCCACCCATCCATCCATCCATCCATCCATCCATCCACCCATCCACCCACCCATCCATCCATCCATCCACCTATCCAACCATCCACCCACCCTTCCATCCATCCATCCATCCACCCTCCCATCCATCCATCCATCCATCCACCCACCCATCCATCCACCCATCCATCCATCCATCCACCCATCCACCTATCCACCCACCTTCCCATCCATCCATCCATCCATCCACCCATCCACCAATCCATCCACCCATCCACCCATCCATCCATCCATCCATCCATCCATCCATCAATCCATCCATCCATCCATCAATCCATCCAACCATCCATCCATCCATCAATCCGTCTATCCGTCCGTCCGTCCATCCATCCATCCATCCAAATTGTTTTTTTTTTTACTTTCCATGTGTTGAGACATCCATCCACTGCACAAATAACTCTCATCTTTTACATACTCGCATATTATTTTAAACTGAATGGAGAATAAAATACAAGCGACGTCAATTCGTACGTTGTGGCATTCCTTGCGAACGGTTCCAAATCGGTTCCATAGGGGAGGTGAGGTCGACAGTGAAAGCGGCAGAGAGTGTCCATACTGTACGTTAGTACTATTACTTATACTGTGCTAATAGTAAACTGATAAATGCATACGCTACGTTATTGCAGGAGAACAACTTAGCGTGAAGTTCTTTTAAGTTTTACTTATTCGACCATACTTATTGCACTGAAGATTATTGGGACAGTTAAAATTTGGGTTAAATTACAGAACTTCGATATATTGAATGATTGATTCATCATCATCATCATGTCAGCCCGTATTCTTTCACCATCCTGAACATAGGCTACTGCCCCTGAGAGCCACATGCACCAATCCAGAGTGACCTGATATGCATACATCGACTCTTTACAACTTTCTAGAGATCATCGCTGTCTTATTTTGGGTCGGATACTATCATGTAGCGAGATATTGTTCTTAGCTTTAGAAATCGGTCGCTAAACGACTTAGAGCTTTCCACCACCACGTCTCAGTCTATACATTATCACCGGCAAACATATCACTCGAAGACTCTAGTTTTCAGGCTTTGAGGTATTTGGAACGAGATGTGACGTAGCTTTCCGAATGTTGCTCGGCAGAGTTGAATTCGTGTTCTCCCAGTCGAAGTTGGAACTACTTAACTGAATATCCTATATAGACTTATTCGTCAACAACTTCGATCTTAGCGTTCCCTATCGTGACCGGTATAGGTGTAGCATGGTCGATTGACATGATGTTTGTCTTACTGATTCGGAAGATTAATCAGAGAAGGATATTATTTTATTATCGCGGTTTAGCTGAGTGGCTTACACTTTAGAGCCATGGTACTAATTATAGTTACATTATACCTATTGTATGTACTCGTATGTGTGATAGAACGTAACAACGCCGGGAGTTATCAAGTTGAGATTTCTCCGAAAGCCGTAGTTGGCCTTAAACCAGATTGAAGCGCTTAGAATTCCTTACATAAGCGCTCCGCTATAATATCGGAAAAGAGATCAGAAGTTAATCTATCGGCAACATTCCTCGCGTTTCGCCGGAAGGCAGCGCCGCCGCGCCGAGCCGCCCGCCGCCGAGCCGGCCCGCTATGGCACTCTTGCACGCGAGCACGCCCCTATACACAAACTAATCGATCCCATTGTTTGCAACTTAACTATGCAACAAAAAGATTGCAAAATGAACTAGTTAATTGCAACCTACTTCACAAAAACCTTAGTTGAAAAAAGTCTTCTGTCCTTTCAAAGTTCAGATCAAAACGGCTGAATACATGTACGAACATGAGGTTGGAAAAACAAGAGGAAGTAGGAGGGGGACGTAGATGGGGAGACAGGAAAGAGGAAGGGAGGCTAATTTGTGGCAAATGCAAAACCAAAACTATTAATTAAAACGAATGATGTAACTACATAATCTCGACAAAATGGAGAATTCTTCTTTTCTCCATTTTGACCCAATTAAGTTGTTATAGAAAGGAAATCAAAAACATCCCTCAACCTTTTGACACTAGCACCAGAAGTGTAGGTTTATCTGTGATTACAAAAAAAAATTGCAGTTTACTCCTTAAATACTTGCTGAGCGTTTATTCCATAACAGTAGCTTCTGTTTTAAGTTTTAGATCATTGTTTGACCGAATGAAGGAAGCGATATGTGATATTAAGTTAGCAGAATAATATTTTGAAAGGATTTTAATTTATGTGTCACGATAATTCTCGAACAGGATACTATCGTGGAATTTTATAGGTGTGTAGGAAACGTTTCGAAATTCGCTGGGAAAAGATAAAATAGGTTCAGTAGTTTTTGAGATATTTGAGTCAACGTGAAAATAAATAATAAACTTACTCATGAAACGTTCGTCAGATTTTTGATACAGCTTTGAGCGTAAGTGTACTTAATATACACACAATTAAGATGCTCAATGGACATTTGAATTAATTTGAATAAGAAATATATTCCCGATCACAGTTTGCGGCGATGGACTATTGTAATTATGTTAATTACAACATCAATTATTTGTACCATAATCAATGAGTTGCAACACAACAGTGAAGAAAAACAATCAAATAATGGCAACAATTTTCTTAATTCTTAATGACTGACGGTTATATTATAAAATATAATATGTACAAGTTCAAATAATACATAGTATACCATACCATGTAACGTCGATGATAGGATAGCCTACAGTTTATGAACGCATATACTCGTAGAATGCTGGATTACAATAAATCCATCGTCCCATTAAATTGGGCTTCGGACATGACAGAAATATGTAATGAAGAATTTCAAAACCCTTAGACATTTTGTCCCTTCATAACATTCAGTGGCCATAAATCTTGACCCATTTATAACTGTGTGACAAGTCGATGAAGCCTAAACTGCTACAGTTGTTCACATCGCGAAAAATCACGGAATGCGGGCAGAGATAACAAACAACACAGGCCGCAGGGTGTGGGCGGAGGGTGTGTCTTCGAAAAGTTGACATTTGCTGGTGTCGTAAAAATATAATGGTATAAGTTGTATTTTTACGAGCTCTAGAATCCTCAGCGACGATCGGGTAGAATAAGTGTAGTATACTTGAATTAGAATGTTCCCGGAGAAGCAGTTTGATATGCCGAATAAGATATATATGCGGAATATTAGATTGTGATTTTCACAGACAGAATACATGAATACTGTATGAAAGAATATTTCTTGGATGAAAGACATATATTATACATTTTTTTTTAAACACATGGCCATTCATAATAATAGAGGTTAAAATTTTTCTTTAATATTTTCGAGTGTCCTTGCATTCATATTTTTATTCGTTCTTATTTATAAACATATGGTGGCCGGTAGTAGATTAATTTCTACTAATTAAAAATGATGTGAAATAGCTACGTTATCGAAAACTAACGAAAAACGAATAATCTTGGAATTTTGAATTACTTTTCAAATAATATTCTTTTTCAAATATATATTTTTAATAAAAATACACACCACGAGTACATTGTTATTATCATTATCAACCTCACCCACTCTGTCTGACATAGGCCTTATGCATTCCACTACATGTGGTTCTTCATTTTATCATCGAACCGCTTCCGTTATCGCTTTTTCGGAACATTATCCTAATGTGCATTTAAATTAAAGGCATATAAAGTTAAACAAACTGCCAGTATTCCTTCATTTATTCAGTTTAAAACGCAATTTTGGTAGTATAGCTATTCATGTGGCTGGGCGCGGCCTGCTCGGCGGGCGGCGGTTCGCAACAGGGAATAGATTCCTTTAGTCACATTTATGGCTAATATATTCATGAAAGTTTCACAAAAATATTTCTGAGCGCACTCGCGTCTGCTTTGTTATGAGTACGACGTAGACAAAACACACACACATGCTCATATCAACTTCATATTGAGACAAGCTCGCCCCTTACTTATGACATCTTTGCAGGAGAACAGAGAGATACACTGCTGCAAATACTACGTAATATAATAATCTTGACTTCAAACACCAGTGTTTTATAAGAGTCGTAATACATGCTTTTATTATATTCGAGTGATATAAGTGTGTATTTCTTATATGCACGCGCAAAGTAGAATAGAAAATAATGACTTTATTTATAGTGTGTTACATTTGTAATACTTTAAAATAATATTAGTGCACTTTTTATTGCACCTTGATTTTGATAAAAGAAGAATAGGTTAGATATTTAATGTTGGATCGAAAATAAAAGTAAAACGTCTACTGTAGGGTGGATAGCGGCAAAGTAAATGCGATGAAAAGAAGTACGCAGCGTGTAAAAGATTTTCGGTGGCGCAACGAGTAGTGGAGCGAAATAAAATGGCGAGTGAATAGAGTGCACGTCACGAGCACGCAGCGGCGGCGGCGGTGGGCGGCGCACGCGACGCGCCGCGCAATTTCCGCTTCGCTATCAGATGCGACGCCCGCGCTGCACCCCGCCCGCGACTTGCCGTCATGTGAACTCGGCCGAGAACGAAATACACAACGTTACATTTCTCTACTGAATGGGAAAGAAATTTCAATAGTCCGCCGAGAATAACCTCAATTTGGAAATAAAAGATAGGTATAAATGAACACGACATCGTTTCTCGTTTAAATATCTTCATTTTATATATTTTTCTGTAGACTATTCACACGGATATGAAATCAAATTAAAATGTTATGCGTGTATTAGATTTGAATGGAACTAATCGTGCCAAACTTACACAACGATAGGCAAGCAATATTAATATACTACTAATAACTTGGTGTTGTAATTGGTTGTATAGTATTATGTCATAAAAGCATAAAGCACATAAAATAAATTTCTCACGATATATTACGCATGCGACTGATAGTTTCGCTATATTCCGTTATATAGAATTTTATTTTGCATGAAACGGTAAGTGCACCGAGTCTGGTGACTCAATTTCTTTAGTAGTGCACCTTTTTCTTGGCAAGCCCGTGGAATGGATTTAATAATTATGGGGCAAAGAAGCGAAGCGTGTGGGGTCTCGACGGAAGGATGGAATGGGGCAGGGCGCGATTAAATCGCAGGCGTTTCGGCATGTAACAGGAAGTGGGTCAAGCGGCGCCGCCCGAGCTATTTATTGCGTTTCCGACGAAATTGCAACTGCTATCTGTATATTTTTCTAATTACGATAATGCAGTATCAATACATGCACAAAAGCATCACTTACAATTAGATTCTGCCTTCAGCTTTGGAATTTGTAGCATTTTATAGATGGTTGGATACTACATATATTTAATTTGGTGAGTGCATACGAAAGATTGGCAGACTTTGCTGAGTAAGTTTCGCAAAGGCTCGTAGAGGATTGACAAAGGCATACCATTAAAACTTCTTTTTGCTCGGTAACGCAGTTCAGCTGGGCTGGGGTAAAGTCTTAGTCGCTCTGCAATTACAGACAAGTGCCTTTAAATGAACCGAGCTCTCGAGCACGGCGCATCGCGTCGCACCCGACTGCGCCCACTCCGCCGCCGCGCCATTTCCGCACTAACTGTGTTAATTTGATTTGAAACCATTACTCCATTTCAGGAATTTACAATCAAATATCAATTAGAAACTCGCGATCAACATTATTACTGTCCTAAGAATATTGCAGAATAACTATAGAATATTATAAGTACGAGTAGACGTTCGTTGGTGAGAACTCAAAGTTGTCTTTTATTTTTCAAATTAATATAAATATCTCAAAAATTACTGGATTGATTATGATGCCTACGATACGATACGACGTACGTATATTATTTACTTAACCACCAAGTTTTATTAAAATCGTATTTGGGGCCATCCATAAATTACGTCACACGAATTTCATGATTTTTTGACCCCTCCCCCGTCCTTGTCACAGCTGGTCACATTTGTGATAGTCCCCCCTCCCTATTGTGACGTCACATATCTATTATATTATATATTTATTGCAAAATTACATCTAGAGTTGAAAATGTCTTTGAGTTTTTCGTTAATAGTTCAAAGTTCGTGTTTTAACACTTAGATTATAATAGATTTTGAAATGTGACGTCACGAAATTTAGGACCCCTCCCCTTGTCACACAATATCACACTTCGTCGACCCCCTCCCTCCCTCTTAACGTGTGACGTAATTTATGAATAGCCCCTTCCTAGTTTTATTTATTTAAACTTTAATAAACATAGAGTAAGGGTGCAAAAGGCGGATTTAATTCTAAGAGCATTTTCTACCAGTCAACCTTTGGGAAAAGCAGATAAAACTTGAATATGGTTCACTAAATAGCAGTAATAAACATACACACAATAAATACCTATGAAAACACAAAATTATATACGATACAGATACATAATTATGCTAATTATATACATATACATAATTATACACGGAAACGCAAAGGAAAAATGTATTGGATAAATTCTCAAGTAAATAAGCTTGAACATTTTTTTAGGGTTCCGTACCTCAAAGGAAAAAAACGGAACCCTTATAAGATCACTTTGTTGTCCGTCTGTCTGTCTGTCTGTCTGTCGTCTGTCTGTCAAGAATTTCTATGTCGAGAATGCTTGGAGGTATCAAGCTGAAATTTGAACTGTATACTCAGGTCTACGGTCCCATGAAGTTGTAAAAAAATCAAACTGCTAAGTTTACGTAGAAAAAAGTTACGGCCGTTTATTCAGCAAAAAACACATATTTCGACACACACAAGGGAATCAAAACCTATAGGGTACTTCCCGTTGACCTAGAACTATGAAATTTGGCAAGTAACATCGTTATAGACTACAAGTACAGGAATAAATCTCAAAACTATACATTTGTAAATAGATCTTAAAAAATAGGGGGTCTATATTTTTTATAGGGTGTCGAAATTTCAAATTGAAACTACTAGTTCAAATGGGGTATCATATGAAAGGGCTTGATGTACACATTGCAAAATATATTTTATTAATTTTTTTCGAGGCATTATTTCTTATTTATAATGAAAAATATCAAATTTAATAATGATACTACGTACCTACGGAACCCTCGGTGGGCGAGTCCGACTCGCACTTGTCCGGTTTTTTTATAAGTGAACTTACTGGAAGATTCTCTGATGGTTTATATTATATTAAAATTTATTCACGTCAATGCAACATTTCTAATATTATTACTTTCTGTTCTGTTCTGTTCTAGCCTCTTGAGAAGCTCGACGGAGCCTAACAATAACGACTGTTATGCGGTAGACCCATTTACATATATACCAAAAAAATTTACGCCTAAAAGCTGTCATACATTAACCAACATGTTAGGCATGTTGCCTAACAATTTAACAAGTTGACAATAAAAATATCTGTTGTCTATCATGTTCATTGACAACACACATCCATATGGACTCATCCGTAGAACAGAGTCCGATGTGATCATGAATAGTTAAATGACGAGATATGTAATACAGATGCACAATTTTAGAATTTTCTTATCTCATTTATCTTCCGATGCTAAGAATCTGATAACGTTCTATCTGACATTAGCTCCCCATAAAACAACAAGCAGTGACCTATCAATAATACAGATTTTTCTTCGGATGAGTCGATATACAGTGTGTCCCGGGATAAAGTGTAACCCTGAAAGGGGGTGAAAATATATGAAAAAATATCGCCAATATATGTATATATATATATTAAGATTTTTATTTTTCACTAAGGACTCTAAGTGAAATGTCGATTTCTTTCAAAGTAATCGGTCGATTTCGTTGAAAAAAAAATTCAGTAACCAATGAGAATACGATACTAAATAGCATAAAAGTGACTGTCTTTACCAATATACGATATTTTTTTTCTATTTTCACCCCCTTTCAGAGTTACACATTATTCCGGGGCACACTGTATTGTTAGGCGACATAACCAACACGACTAACATGTTGGCTAATGAATGGCAGTTTTTACTCAGTTTGATCATAGTACACTAGCGTGTTACAGTTTTCGCTTATTGATTCACTAGTTCTAGTATTCCTATCACTACTTCAGTTGAACTTATTACAGATAATATTTACTCACTGTAAATTTACTCGAAAAAGAAATGTCTCAGAAAAGATTTATTTTTCATGTATTATTCATTCGTGTGTCCTCGAGCGTTTTCATTTCGACGTTATATTTTGGCAGTGCGATAATGATATTTGTCGTGAAAGCCGTTATGGTATCTTACCTATTTTTATGGGTATACATTACAGGTATATATAAAGGTGTGGTGTTGACAATATTTTTAGACCTGTTGCATCATATACATTGTACTCGTATAAAAACACCGTAACTATTTATCGTTTGATCAAATCGCGTCAAAAATACTTAATTATGAAAAATTTATAGTGCATTTTTTTTATTTTTTCTTATTTTTAAATTTGTAGTTATATTATTTTTATACTCTGCAAATGGAACCTGGGAACAGCTAAAAAGTGTCACTCTGGAAACAGCCGTGAGTGTAGCTAAAACCTGTGTTAGAGAGCATCCCAAATCCGCTTGGATGTCTGAAGAAACATGGTCTGTTATCCTGGAACGAAAAGCTTGTAAGGAATCGGGACTTGCATCTGATACACAGATGCAAGTATACAAACAACTGCACCGTAAGGTTCAAAGGTTATGCAGACGAGACCGGTGCGTTTATATAGATTCGATCTGTGACGAAATAGAAAAGAACTCGAACCATGGCCATCCCAAGGATATGTTCCGCAAGGTAAAGCTATTGACCAAGGATTTCAAATGTAAGAGCTGGACTATAGTGGACGCACAGGGTTCCTTGATCATGGAAAAAGACGCCGTGTTGGAGAGATGGAGAAGTTACTGCCAACAGTTATATAGCGAAACTGAACAGCTTGCTACTGAAGATAGGAGGGACTTTAAAGTTTATGAGCCGGACATCCTTCTTCATGAAGTCGAGGTGGCAATTAAAAGGTTAAAAGAAAGAGCTAGCGGCGGGGATGGCATTACAGCAACTATGATTAGGAATCTTGGTGTGGAGGGAGTAAGACTAATGCACACAATTTGCCTGAAGGTGTGGCGTTCTGGTCAATGGCCTGATGATTGGACGGAATCAATACTAATTCCCCTGCATAAGAAAGGATCTACACGCAAATGTGAAAACTACAGGACCATCTCACTCATATCGCATGCTAGTAAAATTCTCCTACATATCATTAACTAGAGATTGGAAAACTATATTAGCGGGCAAATTGCTAGGGAACAGGCTGGATTTGTCAGAGGTCGAGGTACGAGGGAACAGATTTTGAACATGAGGCAACTTATTGAAAAATCAATTCAAAGCACGCACTAGGTCGACAATAGATGCATTCGAAATATGGTGCTGGCGCAAAATGTTGGGAATACCATGGACGGCGCGACGCACAAATGTGTCTATTCTCAAGGAGTTGAGAATTACCATCCGTCTTTCGACTATATGCATGCGGAGACTCCTCAAATATTTCGGCCACATTGCCCGAAAAGAACCTGACAACTTTGAAAAGCTTATAGTCGTAGGGCAAGTGGAAGGAAAGAGGAGTAGGGGAAGATCGCCTACCAGGTGGACTGTCGCCATCAAGGAAATCACTCATTGCAGCATTCCTATGGCCCTGAAACAAGCTGCATGCCGTGAGGCTTGGAGGAAACTGGTCCAGCAAGCTGATGGTGATGGTCACGACCCTCAGTCATGAGGAATCGACCAAGAAGAAGAAGAAGAAGAAGACCTCAAAAGGAAAAACGGAACCCTTATAAGATCATTTTTTTGTCCGTCTGTCTGTCTGTCAAGACCCTCTAAGTCGAGTATGCGTGGAGGTATCAAGCTGAAATTTAAACTGTATACTCAGGTATACGGTCCCATGAAGATGTAAACAAATCAAACTGCTAAGTTTACGTAAAAAAAAGTTACGGCCATTTATTCAGCAAAAAACGCATATTTCGACACATTCTCAACGGAATCAAAACCTATAGGGTACTTCCCGTTGACCTAGAACTATGAAATTTGGCAAGTAACATCGTTATAGACTGCAAGTACAGGAATACATCTCAAAAGTATACATTTGTAAATAGATCTTAAAAAATAGGGGGTCTATATTTTTTATAGGGTGTCGAAATTTCAAATTGAAGCTACTAGTTCAAATGGGGTTTCATATGAAAGGGCTTGATGTACACATTGCAAAATATATTTTATTTATTTTTTTCGACGCATTATTTCTTATTTATAATGAAAAATATTAAATTTGATAATAATCCTACGTACGGAACCCTCGGTGGGCGAGTCGACTCGCACTTGTCCGGTTTTTTATTTTTTTAAAGTAAATAAAGTTTAAACTTTTATTTAAAAGTACATAATATATAAAAGTCTCTTTTTTATTAATCTATATAATATTTACATAATCTCATATATTATTGTATATAGCTTCTTTTATTTCTATCTTTAAATACATGAAGAGATATAGCCTTTTGGAATTTGATCCGCTCGCTGTTCGTCGGGACTACTAATATAACAAAATTAGTTAATGCGAAATTTTAAAATATAAAAAATGGATAAAATCCTCAGCTGTCGTTGATACTCTGTACTATTTTTTTCTTAATTGATGAAGAACTTTTGAGGTTTTTTTTTTGATAAAATTTACAATATGCATACCAGTTATGAAGGCGACAAATCGATCTATCTAGGTGTCATTTAAAGGAAAATTCGTTAAATTAAAAATAATTCAACGAATTTTGCGGCGGCAAACGGCGATCAAGACTCGGTAGTTAAATACAAAATAAATAATTAAACTAAGAAGATAAATGAAATTCGTCACATGTAAAGTTTGATAATAAATCTTTTTATAGATGGTACAAATAAGCGGTCTATCTTTAAATTGATATTCGTTAGGACTTATGAAATTAAGACGGTTGGTTTGGGGTGTGAGTGGTTCATCAACATCTTTGAACCAAAGCCAACTTCACCTGCACGAGCTAAACCCTGCTGAGCTTAATTGTAAGCTACCCGACTGGGGAATGTACCTCCACCTCACAGAATACCGCAGCGAAATAACGGTTCTCTTGAGGGTTGTTGTGTTCCTGCGAGTGACTGAGGTCACCAGAAAGGATGGAGATGCTGCGATGGCAGCGGGGGTGGCGGCGCGCGAGCGATATTTTATGTTGCGAGCGTTAATATGGCTACGGTAACCGCTTCACATCAGGCGGGCCGTATGCTTGTCTGCCACTCGACGTAGTATAAAAAAATAGGCGTCGATATTTCATGTTGAGAGCGTTAGCGGAGCGCTACGGTAACCGCTTCACATCAGGCGAGCCGTGGCCCGGTGACTTGGTATACAAAATAAAAAATACAAACTTTTCGTAAAAAATATATATCTAACTGTGAAAACAGTATCAAAATTGTTGCATGGTTTAGCAGGACTTAGGCGACAAACAGACAGAACCGGAAAAAGACTTCGTTTTGTTCTAAAAAGAGATATAGTGCGAAAACAGGACGAATGGTTCTATATACATTGTAATGCAGGAAGGTATCTTAACAGCACGCTACTCATTCGGTAATATTAGTGTAAAATGCGCGACGGCCTGTGTATTCGTAGATATTGATTTTGGAAAGTAGCCAAAAAAACTCGTAGACCAGGCACGCGTCAACTGCTGCGCTGCCCCGATCCCGACGTCAACCCTTTTACGAATATTAAATTCTGTTTTGCCACTTCGCGATTCCACATTTTCTCTGAAAAAATATGATCTGATTCGTATGTCCTTTGCATTATTCACTGTTTTCGACGATGCGCCGCACCGCCGCCGTCGCCGGCAATGTATAGGTTACTTACATACTACCACAATATGAGTAATAGTACGGACATCGTACAGTACGGACATTCCCTGTCAATGCCTTTTACGTATCAACCTCACCTCCCCTGAGACGAATCTGGAACAGTTTGTATGGCGCCGCACGCAAACAACCTCATTTGCGCTCTGCACTGAAGTCATTGTTTATGTAGTAGTTAACGATGCTGCGACATTTGTACTTGTGAGTGGCCGAGGTGTGATACTACACTGCATACACAAGAATACTGATATTCTGTATCTTTATGTATCTTAATAGCAAATTCAGTCTAGCTTTGCCCGGGTTAATCTCGTGGGTTAAGTTTTGCATATCAACTTTAACATCCCATCTACCCTGTAGGGAATTGTTCACGAAATATCCTAATTTATTGCTTATTATTATGCTTGTGCGAGAATTTAGCTCAGTTTCGACTCCATCAGTCCCTGATATATTTTTCATGACGTAATAAGACTTTACTTCATATTATACGATCGATTCTCATTGAAGCGGTAGCGTAGTCAATATCATAATAATAAACCGACAAGATACTCATATTTTCTTTAATATCTTTTTTTCCTTGTGTAGCGATAAAAATTTCGTAGATTACAAAATTTCACTTCTTAACTTTTTAACGATGAATACAAAATTCTTTTGTAGATACCCAAGCAGATAAATAGATTATGAATTTTCATTTCAGAGTTCAAATTGCTTGAACCTTTAATTACTTTAAGGAAACTTGTACAAACGCGCTCTCTGGGAAAGGGTTAATCCGAGCTTTGCTACGAAAATAGAACATTTGCTTGATTAAAGACAAGAGACGGAGACTCTCTTAAAGGGTGTTGGTACTTTACGAGTATCATCTGTACTTCATGGAAGCAAACATCAAACAGTTAATTTACTTAACCTAAAGTTGATATAGGTTAACTTATTGAGTGTAAATAGAGTAAGTTTCCAAGTACGTGTACTTCTCGAAAAGAGATAAATCAGTTTTCTTTACCGTGTTGAACTGTAAAACAAATAAAAAAAACATTTTTTTAAACTTGCCTTCAATTATATGCTTTTTATAGTCGACTACCCCTGTAGAAACCTGACGAAAAAGACATAGACGTGATTCTATAACTTATCCGTTTGCCAAATAGTACACAATAAGAAGAAAAAAAATAACCCAATCAGTGAGCACAAAGGACGCTATACCCAAAAGATTTCTATTTGTTTGTAAAGACTATCTTCAAAGAATAGCTAAGAACTGACTGCCCACGAAGTTTTCTGTCGCACGAGCGTCTACTTTTCTCTATGAACGGGTCCGTTTCCGTTTATCTTTGGTTATTTTTTGTTAGCGTCAGTTTCTTTAGTTTCGTTTCTCATATTTCGCCGCTGCACTCGTTGCATCGGAAGAACATTGTTGCTACAGACAATCAGTATTATCAGGATATCCAATATTGCACATGAAAGTATCATTTTTTCTGAGCATAATAAAACAAAAGTAAGATAATCAAACACCGTGAGCCATTAGCATAGTATTATACTTCTATGACGAGCTCATTGGTCGAATGGCTAGCAATGGCCACTTTGATTCCGAGGTCGCGGATTCGATTCCCGCACAAAACAAATATTTGTGTGCATGAAATGTGAAATGTGTATGTCTTGGTCTGGGTGTTTTCTATGTATTATATGTATGTATTTACAAAAAAAAATGTATAGGTATATCAGAGGGTCAATTCTCGTAATTTTTCTACGATCGCAGATTGAAAGTTGACCGAATCGAGATTGAATTGTGAATGGACTAAAATTATATACTTGATTTCATTACATAATTATTATCAATTCTTTTAGTTGGCACTGTAACATTCTTAGTTTGTTTGTTTAATTCTCATTCATATTCCGATATAATCCCACTTAAATTAAACTTTGAAGTTACATAATCTGATACGAGAATACCAAATTTGACATTTGTGAGATTGAGACTGGATCGGAACTGAATTTTGACTACATTTTAATTACGATAATTGCCCCTCAGTCACTCATAGCACAGTATAAGTAATAGTACTAACGTACAGTATGGACACTCTCTGCCGCTCTCACTAGTCGACCTCACCTCCCCTCTGAGACCGATTTGGAACCGTTCGTAAGGAATGCCACAACGTGCGAATTGACGTCGCTTGTATTTTATTCTCCTTTCAGTTTAAAATATGGGAGTATGTAAATGAGAGTTATTTGTGCAGTGGATGGATGTAAAAAAATAATAATTGGAAAGTAAAAAAAAAAAAATTGGATGGACGGACGGACGGACGGACGGATGGATGGATGGATGGATGGACGGATGGATGGATGGATGGATGGATGGATGGATTGATGGATTGATGGATGGATGGATAGATGAATGGATATGGATGGAAGGATGGATGGATTGATGGATGGATGGATGGATGGATGGATTGATGGATGGATGGATGGATAGATGAATGGATATGGATGGATGGATGGATGGATAGATGGATGGATGGATGGATAGATGAATGGATATGGATGGATGGATATGGATGGATGGATGGATGGATGGATGGATAGATGGATGGATAGATGAATGGATATGGATGGATGGATATGGATGGATGGATATGGACGGATGGATATGGATGGATGGATGGATATGGATGGATGGATAGATGAATGGATATGGATGGATGGATCAATGGTTGGATGGATGGATGAACGAGCAAACGAGCAAACGAGCATTAGTTGATAAAAAATGCTATGCAATAGCTTCACCGCGGCAGTCCCCGAGTGCCACACCGTTTTTTTTTTCTTCACTACGCCCACCTGATGTGAAGCGGTTACCGTAACCATATTAACGCTCGCAACATTAAATATCGGTCGCACGCTGCCATCCCCGCTGCCAACGCAGCAACTCCATCCTCTCTGGTGACTTCACTCACTCGTAGGAACACAACAACCCTCAAGGAAATTGTTATTTGACTGCGGTATTCTGTGAGGTGGTGGTACTTCGTCAGTCGGGCTGCTTAAAAAATACGCTATGTCCTACCTCTCTTTTCGTCAGAGCCTCGTCTGTCTGTCAGCAGGCGTACCCCGTGCAGGTGAGATTGACTTTGGTTCAAAGATGTTGATGAACCACTTACACCCTCGTACATGTCCGAATAATAATTGAATAATGTCAGCCCTAGAGAACGTCACCCAAACATATGCACGTGTACAGACGTCATTTGGTTACTACATGCAAAAGCGCCATTTTTGTATGGAGTGGCCGGGGTTTGCTCATAGTACAAGCTTTGCTTAGTTTGGGACTAGATGGCAGTGTGTAATTTGTCCATGAATATTTATTTATTTATTATGTCTGTGTTGTAGTTATTTTTTTTATACTACGTAGTCGGGTGACTGACAACCATACGGTCCGCCTAAGGCTTGCGAGACAAAGTATCGCTCGAGTTTGCATGAACCCAATGATCCGCTACGAACTGTTATTTGGCTACGGTCTTTTCGAGGTGGAGGTACTTCCTCAGTCGAGCAGCGTGTAATTATTTACGCTGTGCCCTACCTCTCTTTTGTCAGAACTTCACAGTTAATCAGCAGAATGCACCACGTGCAGATGAGAGTGCAGGTCGGCTTTGGTTCAAAGATAATAGTGAGCCACTTATATTTCGAATAATAATATATATATTTTTTATACTACGTCGGATGGCAGACAAGCATACGGCCCACCTGATTTGAAGCGGTTACCGTAGCCATATTAACGCTCGCAACATAAAATGTCGCTCGCGCGTTGCCAATCAGCAACTCCTTCCTTTCTTCCTTCCATTCACTCGCAGGAACACAACAACCCTCAAGGGAATTGTTATTTGGCAGCGGTATTCTGTGAGGTGGAGGTACTTCCCCAGTTGGGCAGCTTAAGAAATACGCTAGGCCCTACCTCTCTTTTCGCCAGAGCCTCTTCTGTCAGTCAGCAGGGTGCACCACGTGCATGTGAGGTTACTTTGGTTCAAATATGTTGATGAACCACTTACACCCCATATTATAATAACTTTTAACACTTTCACAAGATTAAAATAAAAATGACCAAGGGAATTAACGCGATCATGTATGTAAGGTATTTTTACATAGCTTTGTCATTGTCTGACTGTGACCACAGCCTGTGCAACCTGGTCGGACCTTGGAAATACCTTACATGCATGATCGCGTTCATTCCCGTGGTTATTATCATTTTAATAATATTGTGTTCTCACAATTTTCTTAATATCTAATTTAAGCAAAATAATGTCAAATGTATATAAACAAATTTATCTAAATGTTTGTATTCAAAATGTTCCAAACTTATGGTACTTACTAAAGAACTCAACGTAACGTAATCCGCACAGACATAGTATCGAGTAAGGTTGCTGTCGTTAATTGATGCCTCGCCGAGCTCGGTCTTAAATTGGTGTAAATCCTCAAGGCACAGATCATGCCAACCGAGCGCCGGCTCTCGACGTGCCTCCTCCAATTACTTTAATTAAAACAATACCACGGCACCAGTGCTTCGTCGATTCACCGCCTCTGTTTCCCATTTCCCTATTTAAATACGAAAACGAGCTCCCAGTTCGCGCTTAGCATGCAAGATGTTGCTATTCACCACTGTGTGCTCACTATCCGACTCGACACCTACAGACATAGACACAATGTGTGTTGAATCTAATTCTTCTAATTGTATGATATGGCGCTGCTTGTGTTACTACCTTCGTAATTTGATAAATAATATCGCGTATCTCACGTCTCACGATATTAGGTGATATATACTCTCATTTTCGCTGAGCTGTTCTCTATATCAAATGGCTTAGTAGTCTGATATTAATACAGATTAAACAATATGTAATATTGCTGCCTGATAGTATTTTATTCTACGCATGTTACAATAATCGGAAGGGTAGATTAGATATCTTAGCTTCAATTAAATTATTATAATGAAAAATCACATCTCTATCATTAAGAGTTTGGAGAGATATTAACCTGTTTGGATGTATTAAGTTTTAACTCAAACAATGGCAACAAATAAAACTATTAATTCTGTTAAAAGTTTTTGAATATTTTTTACATTTCTTTGTTAGTTGGTATAGTTGTTTGTTCAAAATATTGTCCCCTAAATTAAAATCGTTAGCAGATAATTTTGGCTTTGGCTCTAAAGGTGACAGCGAGCCACTCGTGCTCCTACAGGTTGCAGTCTTAAATATTTAATTTTTTTCATCAAATTATCTAGACTATTAATGAATGAACATTGCACCAATACGCCAAAAACAAGACAAAAAAATAAATGATTTATATTGATGTAATTGTCAATACCTCTGTTAGGCAGTGTTTATGTTTGTTGCAGAAGATCATAGAATAAATGACAAATTATGCTAAACTAGGTTCGGTAACAAATTTTATGCAACCTTAGATCAAGTTTTTGGGAATAGGCATGTAGGAGATTAATTTTATTTTAATTACCTTGCTTTATAATCTTTAGTTCGTCATCAACCCATATTCAGTCTACCGCCGAGATGAGGGTCCCCTCAATCGATGGGGATTAGTTAGAGGTTCCCAAACATTTTCATCCCGTAGCCTCTTGCGTATTTATTTTCAGATTTTCGTATACCGCCCTGATACTGATACATGAATTTATGTCAATTTCATAGACCCCTTGCATATCGGAATTGATTCTTATGGATCGATATAGACCAATTTGGATATCAGTAGATTAGAGATTAATCTACCAACAACAACTATTAACTATATAACCCTCTTCCAATCCGCAGTTGAACAGAAGTTCAGCTGCGGATTGGAAGAGGGCAGTGTTTTCAAGTCGCCCAAGGGCGACAGTCATCTATTGATAACAGCCGGAACAGTTGAACATGTCTTCCGAAACATGGAGGAGCTTGAGATAAATATATTCATCAGCGCGCTTGCCCCCCTGTCATGAAAAAAAAATACGTATATTATGACATACTATGGAGAACATTGCTTGTGTTTTTGATTATGCTTACACGTCAAATGACTTCACCAGTCATCGAGCTCCTCTTTAGACTCTAGTTACTACCTCGACTCAGAGAAAGCCACAAATAATTTCATTATGTTATAGCCGCCTATTTAATATGCTATAGGTACTTGCTTTGTATTTTTTGAGTTTTGGGTTAGAGATGGATGCGGAAATTAGAAATATTTCTGGATACTAATATTGGTATTAGGTTTTATACATTTGTTCATTAACTATATCATAATAATAAATAAGAACTAAAGTGGCAACCAAGTTAAAATATGAAAAAAAAAACATCGGACGCGCAGCATTCGCCACCATAGCGAAATTTATTTATTTATTTTGGCCACTTTCCCGAATTGATATGGGAAAACCAAGGTCACTTTACTATTTTGATGCCCTACACAATCCGAAATTAGAATTTCGAAATTTTGAGTTCATGAAACTCAAAATTTCGAAATTCTAACTTCGGATTCGTACAGTAACAGCGGACGGACAGACAGAACGACCGGACGATTTTATAAGCTTAATAAATTTCGCTGAAAATTAACCAAGTAAGAACATAGAAATAAAGCTAATTATCGGTATAAGAATATCTTGTCGAGACAATAATCCCTACTTTGTGGTAGTAATTTATACTCATCTATCTCGGCTCTTAAGCGAGCGGTTCGAAAATCGATTAGGGAGTCGGGTTGATTCAGCGACTTCGAAGCTAGTAATTTACTCTCGAGTTGGCTGAAGGCGACACCTGTCGAGCGAAGTGACGGCTGATAATGCGATGCGAACGCTATTCATGCGCACCCGAGTGCGAGAACGCGAATACTCGCGGTACCCGCGACCGCCGATGAATGCTACCGAATACCGATGGTACCCAGATTACACGGTTACTTAAAAATTATAGTTAGATTCTAGTACTCTTAAAAGACAGTAACATAACTAGTATTACAAATGCGGACGGTATCTCATAGACAACATTTATCAAGCAACTTCTGACGGAGGTAATATAAACCTGCTAAATCCCAGCATCATCTGTGGGATTACAGTTTACACGAGGTCGGAAACGCCGCGAGGGCGGGCGGTACGACACAGCACATCTCCGACGGGAGGCAACTTTACCAACTTTCTTAAGGGCGGTTAGCGAAGTTTGACGTGCACGCGCTCGCACCGTAAGCTCTGGGATTCGATACTTAGTAACAACATCCGATACAGAAAGCTGAGCACGCACATTCTCATCTATAAAAAAATACATTTTACATCGTTTACAAATAAGTAATAGTTTAACTATGTTAAACTTTGTTTATATAAAAGGGGAGAAGTGTAAAGTAGAAACATTATAAGCTTGATATTACAGGGTAGTAAAATCTATGAACGTTGTAATTATTCATGGTTATTCTAAGCGTGGTCTCGAAGGCACTCGTCTGTGTTATTAAAAGGTGGCGGAGGTGTACCAGGCAGGCGGATCGAGGGGAAGGGCGTCTATAACTTGTACTTTTCCAACAGGCGCGCCGGCCGCCAGCGGTAGCAGGCAGCTACCTCGAGTTTTATGAGTTTAATCAAATCGTTTTAGAGGTGTCACGGCGTGCCCTAACGGCTGATTGTATGTGCGGAACACGTGTGCTGACCCGCACGAATTCTACCTACTAGACACAAATATACACTAAAACGGGATTGTTACGAAATATTGCTTTTTATTATATGGGGAGGGGGTGAGCACGCGAAACATGTATTAGAGTTTATATCGTTTTGTTGATATGACGATTTTTATGCGTAGTCTAGTAATATTTCGTTTGGTTCTTTTAAAACCTATTGTATTGTCGGTATCTGCTGTGTATATAGGTACATGACTAATTATAGATGTATAAAGAGATAATTTAAATGAAAAAATATACAATTCGAAGAATAACATGCATCAATGAAACACATTTATAAATGTGCTTCAATGCGTTGTATAGATGATGAGCTGTATGTTGGCTTGCTTAATATTTCGATCCATCTGTTCCCGATGTGATCATGGAAAAAAATGTGCAAAGACTATTTATGGAATATGAATTCGTCAGACATATATTTTTAGAATTTTCTTATTTAACTTGCGATATTTAGAATCAAATAACCTTCAACCTGACTTTAGCTCACCATAAAAACGCACGAAACTGAACAACCAACAATACAGATCGGACTTTATTCTACTGTTGAATCGATTTATCATACATATGTATTATGGATAGTTATTAAAGCCAAGAGTAATTGATCCTGGTCTTCAAATACTGTTACATGATATCGTTACGTACGTCCACACAGGAACAACAATATGTGAACGATTACTGTTGTTCTCACTTACAACAATGTAATTGAAACACGCCGAGTTCAATATTGCTACGCCCATAAAAAATAACTGGCAGATTGTTTGTTTGGAGTGATAAAAAATCCGTTAATTACTAGATATTGATAGTAAACTCAATCGATAGTGAATACATGAAGTATTATATTACATGTATCTGTTATACTACATGTAAAAAGATGGTATTATAAAACTCCATCAATGTCAGTATGCTATAAATTTATATTCTAGCAAGCTTATCTCAGTGAGCCCAGCAGCAGTAATTCTTTTCTAAGCAGCGCGTAAAGTTATTCAAAATATGTATAAGTTACGTCCTAAGCTGGTCGTAAAACGGTATTACAAACGTTATGAAGGCCCGGGTTCGGCCGGATCTCATCACTTAGGGTTGTTCGCAGAAGACGACTACCTTTCAATAAACCCATAAAATTGCCTCATCCATGCGAGTTTGGGCCTCGCCGCCGCTCCGTTTGCTTGTTGCTAACAATGCACACGTCAATATTAAATTTTAGCCAAGGTAACAATATATCGACGTTCAACTTTTAAGAGTAATATCCATCCTCGAGGTCTCGGCGTTCGTTTCGCGATGAAAAATGTTTTCTTACGATGCCGACGATATCGTCGTCGAATATTCATGCACCGGCAGTGAGGTCGTAAATTTTATTGACGTCATCGATGTTACAAACTGGACAAATCTGTTATACAGCTCTGAAGTTTCTTAAAGTTTGGGTGCATTACCGTATTGGTGTGGGACGGTGACACGATTATAATAACTGTACTGCATATGAGATACGTCTTAGAGCTGCACATTCCAGGGGCCCTACTGCCGAAGCTGAAGCTGATTACCATCGAATATTTAGATTCAAAAAAATTGATCTTACGTTATAGTTATTGAAAACCTTTTTCAGCTTAGTCGGTAGAGCTCCAGGGTTTCTACCAGCTAAGTTAAGCACAAATAGTATAAATTTAAGCTGAACTTTGATTTTCATAATCAAATAATCCGATTCGGTTATCGGCTTCAACTTCGGCAGTAGGGCCCCTGTTCTACGAAATGGGCTACCATACGCAGCGGCGTTCACACCAAGATATACAGCACCACAGAACCGTCACGCCTGTAGTAAGACATGAATTCCGAGGTGCTTTTTTTTCTTATTTAACCATACGGTCTACCTGATAGGAAGCGTTTACCGTAATCATACTAACGCTCGCGCTTCGCCACTACTGCTGCCAACGCAGCAGCTCCTTCCTTTCTGGTGACCTCACTCACTCACAGGAACATTTTGGCTGCAGTATTCTGTGAGGTGTAGGTACTAACTTCCCCAGTCGGGCCGCTTACAAATAGCTACGCTGTACTCTGCCACTCTTTTGCCTGAGCCTCTTTCGCTAGTCGGCAGAGTGCACCACGTGCAGGTGAGGTTGAGTTTAGCTCTAAAGATCGTAGTGAGCTGCTTACACCCCGGCACCCTTCTACCCCGTTTCCATTTTTTTTAGACATTTTATGGAATATTTTTGAGCAACTGGAATAAACGTAATCTTGTCCATAAAGTAAATTTTATGTATACAAAAAAAAACTGTATTTTACAATATCATGATTATCATCAGGTCACTTTAGTCTCCACTACAGGAGCACGACCCTTTCTCGTCCGTCTTAGACAGAAGGAGGATTTGGCCTACACTCCCCACGCTGGCCAGACGAGTTAGGGAGGCCTGATCGATGTTTTATAATTTATTTCCCTTAGTCGCCTTCTACGACATCCACGGGAAGAGACGGAGTGATTCTATTTTAGTCTGCCGGAAACCACACGGCCAACAATATACTTGTGACAAATTGATGAGGCGATACAAAAAATAAATTAAGTAACAATAACGTCTAAAAATAAATGCCAGCTTTATGTTTGGTTTTGTTTATTAGACATATCTTTATTGGATACAAAAATAAATTACGAAGTATACAGAAAATAGAAAGTTTATGTTGTACAGTCAAGCGCATATTAAATAGACCTGTGCACTTTAAGTATAAAAGCTTCCCACGTAGCGACCTCTGTGTCTGGCTACGCGAGACTATCTTAAACTGGATGTGTAACGATCAATATAAGAAGGATGAGGCATTACAAAAATGTATGTTTATAATTTTTTTGCAATATTTATTCCAAACAGAACAATAAATTTGATTTAGTATTCAGTTTGCAATTTTATCTCAGTTGTGTCGTCCTTAGTTCCGTTACCATAATGTGATAAAATAAAAATACATATGAAGACTGCGCTTGAATTACATTTTTCTTTTCATTTAACTGTCTGGGTAAAACATGCATCGTCTGGTTATGAGTAATAACGTCACGTAATCTAGATTTATACGAAAGCTAGTCATGTGGACTATTCCATTTATGATAAGAAGTCATTTGTTATTTGAAATATGCTTTTTTACCGAGACCAAATTCCAATTTTGTTATTGTATTACAAGATAAATAATGTTACTTTTTTTACAGGACCGACGAAATATATATATATATATTAAGGAAAATTTACACAGCGCCATCTAGTCCCGAATTAAGCGCAAAGCTTGTGTTATGGGTACTAGACATACTTATAATACATAGACAACACCCACACCAAGACAAACAGACATGTTCATGCACACAAATGTTTGTCTTGTACGGGAATCGAACTCGCGACCTCGGACTCAAAGTGGCCATTGCTAACCATTCGATCACCGAGCTCGTCAATATTGTTGTTCATATTGTCCTTATTTTAAAAAATAAATTGATAATGTAAAATCCGACTCTACCAAAAGTGATGAGCGATATTACGGCTGAAAACCCGTCAGGCTGAGAACGACAACTTAACAGTAAAGGTTTATTTTATTAGACTATAATTTTGAACCAATCAGCGGTAGGCGTGTGACATACATTTCCGCTCAGCGACGGTGGGTGCTAGCCAGTAATGAGATGCGGAGCGTGACGCGAGCATTGCCGGGTGCGAGTGTATGCATGTTAGATGAGCCAGCCGCCCCGCGCGCGCTGTACAGGTGTCGCGCGCCTTATTTTTAATGCACAGCATCCGCTGCAATCTGCCTGTTATGCAAGAATTTCACACATTTTTATGTTATGACCTACCTACTAGATTGTTATCATCACAATCAATTTAGTGTCGTATTTACGATACATTCTGCGTACTTGGCAAGTGTTGTAATGATAGTATAACGCAATACCGTATTCCGATATAAATACAGAAAACAGTAACATTAAAACGAAAATTCGCAGTGTAAACAAAAATGAAATAAATAGACTCTAAAGGAAAGGTAAGCTACGAGCGTAGCACTTTGCTACGCGCGTTCTACGGTGAGAATACATAACAATAAAACTAAATACTCGTAGAATTGCTCAGTATCTACGAGGAAAACTTCGTCTCTGTACAAACTAAGTATACTCAACGTTGCCTAAGTTAAGCTTTATGTGGATAACGTAAAGAGGGTAACACTGAAAACTAACGAAATAATTGTTGGATGTTCTTATCTAAAACGTGACATAGAGCATTTTATTGTAAAAATAACAAAGTCTATCAGTTTCTATTCACGTGTCTTATATCAAAAATAGATTTATAAGGATACGATTTTGGCACATTCAGTATAATATTACCTACCACACGTTGGCTGTAGAGCTGCAAGCAGAGATGTTCCTGAATGTAATTTTTCCTTTTGAATGCTTCACACTCGGAATACTGAATTTGTCGTCACGTGACTTATGATGCCAACGTGAGAGGTGACATGGTGACATCCGTAGTAGCGAATTTTTGGATCAAATAATGATATCAGATTTTTGTTGGTAATGTAAATATATGTAGATAAATGGAAAACTTAGGAAAATTCACAACATCCACTTCGTTGCGTCTTGTTCACTAAAGCTGCATATTTTTTCGTAAAGTTTATCCCATCTCAAATTGATTACAGCGGGGCAAACGGTTCAGGTAGAGGATTCGTTCAGAACAAGGATAGAAGACAAATTAAAAGAGCTCTGGAACGCTAATTCCATTACGATTCGATGGACGGCAAAAGTCGCCTCCGTTGGACTCAAAGCCGGTAAAACGTAATTGCGAGTTCACTAAGCTGGGCTCCGCGCGGCCCGATACGGACGAAAGGGGACTCTCTGTAACGGCTGATATAAAAGCGGCAATAAATTTAACAGGATGAACGCACTACTTACACAGAACGAGCGCGGACGCCGGTGGCCGTAACGAGGGGGCACGCAACCGCCGACCTGTGTTTTAACCCGCCCCTGACAAAGTTTGCATTTCAGCTGCCCACGGCCCGGGCGGGTTTTTTCAGCGGCGTTAAATGATTCACGAGATTATATAATTACAGCTGATAATTATAATAGGGATGCGTAATTTACGGTTTGATTAAAATCTAACGACTTGATTTTATGGGTTCTTTTCGTAATGTATACTAAATGTAAATGTCAAAATTCAGTTCAAATGTAACATTTGGTATTCTCATAATCAAAATATGAAACTTCAAAGTTTCATATTGTGATTATAATAAAACTGTGATAATTTTATTAGACACAATATGTAAAATATTATACTAAATGCAAAGGGTCTAACGAGATGAATAGAAATCCTAGGAAAGGCATACCCGGTCCTGGAGGCAATAAGCGGCATACGGACTAATGAATTCGGTTAAAAAGGTTAAGGACATTCATTAATATAAGCAAGTATTAGTATGAGATTCGAAATGGTGAAAACAATTTCAGTTTCATATATAGGCAATGACATTATATTTCTATAGATATCCCACTAAGCATCAAAAACGAACACCAGTAAAGTGAGTCTACTGTCATACCTCGCAATTAACTCGCAAAAGCAAGGCGCCGAATCTGACGTTTCTGACAATTGATTGAAATAGGTAAAAATGCAATCTTCTGTATTTGAAAAATGCATACGTTATGTTGATTAAATAATAATTAAAGTCCAAGCATATCACACGAAAGAACTTACTTTAACGAAAGTACTTTAGGTAATTTCATGTTCTTGCAAGAAAAATTGGCGCTATTTTGCGCTGCATGAGGAAAAGAGATAGCAAGTTTATTAAAAGCAGATCTGATAGGGATGGCGATAGTCTATGTAACTATGTATTGGTAGCTAAGCATGGAACAGTATGTGTATGTCATATCTATAAAAATATTATATCTTTGTACATAGATATGTATATGTAAATAATTGTTTGTCCAACTTATCACGAATCACGCAACTACAACTATAGCTATTCATTTATATCGGTTCTATACCAGATAATGACGGTTTCAAAATATTCATATTGATGATGACTAAATTATTGCCTTTGGTACGGTCAACAGCTGGCAAACCATACAATCCCAGTATAAGACAGCCTCGCGTAGCCACGAAATAAATAGCACTAAGCGTAAGCGTCTCTTATAGTGAAACTGTAACACTCTACGTACTGTTGACTGTACACCTCTTTGACGTCCAATAATAATTTTATTCTGCCTAACTTACATAATTCTACATTATACACATATAGTTTGAAAGTCATATAATACTTATATAAAGAGAGATTTGGTATAATATTCTGTTCGTGTCTTAAAAACTGACGAATTGTATTGCATTACAAATATGCAATGAAGCGTCAAAAATCGTTGTAACAGGAAATAGGCGTCTATTTCCTTTCTTGTCAATTTTTGTCGTACAATACGGCAGATACAACTTTTATAAGGCATGTGTTAAAAGTAAAATGAGTTATATATATGACGAGCTCGGTGGTCGAATGGTTAGCAATGGCCACTTTGACTCCGAGGTTGCGGGTTCGATCCCCGCACAAGACAAACATTTGTGTGCATGAACATGTCTGTGTTGTCTTGGTCTGGGCGTTTTCTATGTATTATATGTGTATATTTACAAAAAAAATGTATTTAAGTATTATACCAGTTGTCTAGTACCCATAGTAAAAGCTTTTCGCTTAATTTGGGACTAGATGGCGCTGTGTTAATTGTCCAGGAATATTTATTTATTTATATTCGTATTTTTGAACGCGGTGCGTTGTTTTTCCATATAAGGCAAATTACAGTTTTTGATTAGGGGATCACTACTATAATACTAGCACCACTCGAGAGAAAATTAATTCATCGCAAAACACAAAACTAATTTTAATTACTAACATGAGTTGTATGCTTAGCGAATAATTGAATTATTATGATATTCTTCTAGGATGAACAATAAACATACTTTTTTATCAATTGCATATTTTGAATCTCTTAAACTTACATTTATATTGGGGATTGATGATGATCACTTAGTAAACATAAAAATATATTGAAACTAAGCCGTTCTTTTAAGTCCTATTATGTCAGCCGTTTATTAATTAGTATGGTTTGTAGGTATCTCGTGATACAGAAAGTTTGTTCTTTAGGTAGACATTGTTTGTTACAAAAGGACTAGAAATAAACCACAAACAAAGCTGAAGCGAAACAATCGTCACGTGAAACAAAAAGGGACTAAAAGAAAATAGTTAATGTCGTTATTTTGGATACACATGTTTATTGCTATGAAACATGGCAGCCTCATAACAATCCCTTTCACTCTCCACAAATTGGAAGGAGCGCGTAAAGGAAAACATGGCCATAAATAAAACTGGCAGATCAACTAGATAGACGGCCATTACCCGAGATAAGCACGACTTATATACGCGGTACGTTGTTCGGTTCGGCAGATTAACGGAATGGGACTGCGTTTGTTTGCAGATATCGATGTGGAAGCATTTTGGCAAGTCACAGCTCAGAAATTTATTGTGGTGTTCAGGGAGATATCTTCTTACGGACTCATTAAAAAGGAGACACGTCGTACATAAATCAGGGCAGGCGCTGGTGGAGGCGCGGCGGGCGCGGCCGACGGGCTCTTATCGGCGCGAGTGCGCCGGCAATAGGCGCTATCCGGTTCCGTCGTCACCGCGCCATCGCTTCTATTGTACCTCAGCGCTGCCTCGCTGTTCGCTACCAACACCCGACCATCTAAACTTCATTACATTATCCTGTTTCCCGATCCTGATACTTGGGATCCATTCTGTGCTGCAAATAAATGGTGGCAATTTCTTATTGATTATCTAATTTTATGATGATTAAAATGAATAACCCCTTACACGATAATGTTGTTTCTGGCGTAACCTACACTTTATATAGATCATAGTCACACTTCAAATATATTGCAATCATCATCGTCATATCAGTCTACTTACTGCCTTTATCTATAGCTTTTTCAATGCTTTTGCTCACATAATATCCTACGCTTTTCGCATCGATCGATTTTTTTTAAATACTTTGCTATAATAAGGAGAAAAAAAATACGAAATAAGAATAAAAACCAAACCGTGTATGCTTGATAATACGACAGTGGATACTTCATGTCTCACTCTGACTTTACCCGACCGAGCGTTTTAGAGCCGAGCGTTACATACTCGAGTGTGACGGCGCAATCTATTGAGAGAAATTTTGTGGCAGTGAATTTTTTTTAGTCGCTCTGGGCCAAATTTTTTGGCTAGTGATTGCACTAGCCAAAAAATTTGGCCCAGAGCGACTAAAAAAAATTCACTTTAACAATATCAGATTATTTAGTATAAATTACAGCTGTTAAAAATAATATATTTTGAATATAATACAACAAACAAATTACCTGTCTAAAATTGCGAAAATTAAACTTAAATAAAATAAAAGAAAAGTTATATTTTTTAATTTTCTATTTTGGTAAACAATGGAGAAAACGTCGTCGAGTAGGTAATGTATTTTTATCAGTTTTCAGTATGACAAATTAGGTGAAGTGGCGGGAGATGCCATCCATATCATTACGCCGGTCATAATACGGCTATGTCTTAAAATATTTATGATCATACACGGGAGACGTACGCACTCTATATTTTTGTAAGCAAATACTCTGCTACATGTTTTTATAGTACGTCAGGTGGCAGAAAAGAGTGTCGTCTGATGAATAGCGGTTACCGTAGCCTATAGACGTTTGGAACTTAAAGTATCGTTCACGCGCCGCTCACTCGCTTGAACACAACAACCCTATAGGGTTCTGTGAATTGTTATTTGGTTGCGGTCTTCTGTGAGGTGGAGGTGTTTTCTTTTACATTGAAGAGGGGGGGGGGGGGGGGGGGAAGCGAGCATGTGAGTCACTTGATGGAAAGTAATCATCAACGCCTATAGAAATCGCAACACCAAGGGACGCCTATACATCAGCATTTTCAGGGAAATATACAGTCAATTCTTAAATGCTTCTATATCGTGTTTGTTTGGGAATACTGCTGAAGGAAGTCGATTTGACAATTACACAGTACGTGGTAGGAAATTTCTTACAAAACGTAGTGTTAGTAGTTTGTTGTGATCACACAAATATATGGACGGAATTAAATAAAATCTTTCCCAAGCGTTTAGCTTATAACTACGTTGTGCCATAATTTCTTCTCGTTCGTCGTCTTCTCGTTCGTTTCGTCTTTTGCCTTAGTCTCGTTAATTCATCAGTAGGGTGCACCATAGTATAGTGCGTTCAGTTGAGGTTGGCTTTGGCTCAACGTCACGGTAGCCACTTACATCCCAAAATCGAAGTTCTATATTAAAGGATGTTACATTTCATTAAAGATTTTTAATCAACATATAGCCTATATACCATAGAATAAAAAGAACTTTGAACAGGAAATATAAAGCGAAATACACATACAGAAAATTCCTTTAACGGATATGACATACACCAGAAGGCTGTATAATTTCATAATAACTGTACAAAGTAAACATAACACATTTTGAGGTAAATGTGTAGAGAGTAGTTTTGGAAAACAATTTCATCTGCTAGATGTTTTTGGAATATCAATTTTAAATTAAAAATAAATAAATATGGTGATTTTTTAGAATTACTTTTTTTGATGCAATATAAGAGTTTTTATATGTGTTACAGTCAATATATTAAGTCTAGGCGCTTTTTGGTTTCACTAATGCTAACAACTCCAGATATGATCCAGTTGGCTTAGGTTTAGTTAGACTTTCTACCATCAGAAGCCGCGCGAGGGATGGTACCCACAGCCATTTCAAAAGCAAGTCGGTGTGGTACCCATATTAACATAACCGAATATAACAATTTCGGAATAACAACCCTACCGACATTCTACATTACGTCTATACTTGAGTAACAGTTATGTTCCATTCAACAGTTAAGTTCTAGATTTGCTAAAAATGTATCAGACGAAGGTGAAATTGGTATCTATTTTTTGGTTTACCGAAAGGCGTTAGTCAAACCGAAGAGCGACTAGACTGAGGATTAACTACAACATAATAGGCATAGGACGGGGGCCCACCACTGTATCTCCGGTGTACATAATGGGCATGTCGTAATTTATAGTACCGCTGCTTTACATAAGCTGTTTTAAAAATGGCTCCGTTTTGGATACCGTGGATTAACGTTTAGGTAGATTGTCTTTACAATATATTTCGATCAGGTTAGATTTGATTTGTGATCAATTAGAATTAAGAGCTCCGCGCGGCTATAGAGATTCAGAAACATATATTTAGAACACGTAATGTCTATACTGGGTATGTAATATTATTTAAATCTATATCTATAAAGGAAGAAACTAACTGAAATATTAACACACAACCCCAAACCACAGTGGTATAGATATTTCAAATTTGGCACGTAGGTTCCTTATGAGATGGTGCACTGAGAAAGGATTTTTGAAAATTCGAATAGATACGAAGACGCGGAAGCAAGCTAGTAGTTTAGTATATCCGAATTCTATATGGAGAACTACAAAGATAAGTTGTTTTAAAAATAATCCAGTACCATTATTTGATTTATATAGGTTTATTACAGTTAATAGAATTTAAATAGGTTTATTACAGTAATGTACTATCATATTGCAAACATGTATACAGAATATTCGGTCTTGGTAAACAATTTAAATAGTTACTTTACGTACACTACACGAAACAAATTACAATTTAGGGATCGTCACTTCTAGTTCACCGGACCAGGAATATCTTAAGTTTCCGAGGCGTCCTGGAAATTTCAAACATTACGACCACCCGCTCCCCTTGAATTATTGGACTTACACACCTACTTACACGTCGACGTGAGTGCAAAGTTTTGTTTCTTGTTTGCATGGAATTACTTTAATGCACTTACTTTAGTCAAGACTATATTTAGACTGCCTGGTTTAGTATCTAAATGTTTAGAGACGAAGGTAAGCATATTGTATTCTTGTTATCTGATTCCGCGTACATATGAACTTATTCAAGTATGTTTATTAGCGCTGTTTTTTTCTTTTTAAAAGTAACTAGCGGACCGCCCCGGCTTCGCACGGGTATTTAACAAAAATTTCAAAAATTCTCTCTGACTTGCAAGACGATTTTCAGATTCTGATGAAGATTCTCCATTACGACGTATTTTTGATGCCCTCACTTGGGAACTATTTCTAGAAAGTTGAGATCTTGATCTTTTGGGCATTTTAAAATGTAAAAAAAATATTTGCAAAAAAATCAAATTTTTGTTAAAAAAAAAAAAGAAATAATGGGGAAAATTATAGCAATGTTTACATCAAAAATTAACTGTTGTACAGGAATTACCTATATAAAATGTAATTGAAATAATAATTACTAAATCACTAAGCTGTTTGGATAGATAATATAAATAATTATTATCAGGTAGTGCATACCTACTTACTAAATAAAATATAATAATTGGGATTAGTTCTGAAAAGAACTTTTAAAATTACGTACTAATTGAATTAAAGTGAATTCAAAATATTTCCAAGCGAAAATTATTCCATTCCTTGCACGACCGCTGCGTAAGGAGCCGACTGCGCGACTGGGCCGCGCGGCACTTTATTTCTAAACATTGACTCCTCTCCCGTACCCCAGTGACGCCCCTACATCGCATTTAGTTTATACTTTATAGCTACCCGAACGGGGTTTTCAGCGAAATTTATTGAGCTTATAAAATCGACCGGTCGTTACTGTCTGTCTGTCCGTTGTCATGAAACTCAAAATTTCGAAATTCTGACTTCGAATTCGTTTAGAGCATCAAAAAGTAGTAATGTAAAGTGACCTTGGTTTTCTGATATCAATTCGGGAAAGTGGCCAAAATAAATAAATTTCGCTATGGTGTCGCATGCTGCGCGTCTGATGTTTTTCTAATACTTACATTTTTGAACACATGATATCTTTCGAATGGAATGTCTGAATTGAATAATTCTAAAAGTCATATAAAGGTATTGAAGCACTCGTGAATATGAAGTAATTTATTTTGATAAGGATTAATACCAAGATACAAATAAAGAGACTTTTTTAGCGCCGGCATTTCAATTAAATTTATAAAATAACAGTTACACTTATTGTGGCATAACTATAAAAGTTAGACATATGCCGTCGCGAGACTTTTTGTAGATAATGATGTGTTCGGCAAAGTCGTAGTACATTATTTTGTTTTATCATCAATAATTTTCGCAGCGCACGCGGTGTAAGGAATTTTTTAAGTATTTTTTTTTTACATTATTGGAGTTTTAGTAAGGATCCCTAATCTTTTCTAGCAATAAATATAACCTATGTTACTCAGGGCGACTGTAGCTTTCCAATGGTGAAAGAATTTTTGAAATCGGCACAGTAGTTTTTGAGTTAATTAATTACAAACATACACACACACAAAAATACAAATCTTTCCTCTTTATAATAGTAGATATTTATATTTTTGATACTGCTAGTACGGGCAGCGGCACTGTGTAGTGGCGAATAACCAAGAACGTTGATACTAGGCTCAAACTTGATATCAGCTATCGTTTAGCTGACAGCGCTTCTATATGTGAATACCGCGAGAAAAGACTTATCGAGTCACGATAACGGTAAAAATCATCACAATTAGAGAATTACGCTAGCAACGGAGGTCCGATGATGAGACCAAAGAAGGTATCTAATACAAAACAACGTAAATTGTGTCTTGAGATTATTAATAAATATTTTTTTCTGGACTTATTACACGCACATTTTGGAGTGTAAGTGGTTCATCAACATCTTTGAACCTAAGCCAACTTCACCTGCACGCGGTACACCTTGCTGACTGACAAACGAAGCTCTGGCGAAAAGAGAGGTAGGGAGCGTAATTGTAAGCTACCCGACTAGGGAATGTACCTCCACCTCACAGAATACCGGTGCGGCGGCGGTGTGGCAGCGGGGGTGGCGGCGCGCGAGCGATATTTTATATTGCGAGCGTTAATATGAGTATGGTAACCGTTTTACATCAGACGGGCCGTATGCTTGTCTGCCACCCGGCGTAGTATAAAAAAACACCAATTTCTGGTTCTCAATGAAGAAAAGCTCGTATGGGTATTAGATAATTGATTAATATATTTAAATGCATATATGCTTGTATATATATTTTATAAATATATAGGTACATATAATATAAACACACAGATCAAGACAAACAGATATATTAATATAGTTATAGATTTATCTGGAAAAGATTTAGCACTATCTCAAACACATACTCAAATTACAAAGAGGTAATATTAAGAGCTAATATTATAAAGAGGTAATATTTCTGAGTTTGGTCGTAGGCGGTTATCTCCGAATTATTATATAATAAGGATTTGAAAAATTCCTACGTCAACAATTGAACCTTCAGGATGAACATAAGCTATATGTCGCGTGGGCGAAACTCCAGGCACGGCTAGTGTACAACGTAGGAGGAGGGTGAATATGTGTGTGAATCTACTGACGATAATTGAATACCACCACCATTATTCTATTTTACCGTATATTACTCGACCAAAGTACATAGCCGGTTATTCTTATATCACAAATTTCAGCTAATTATATTTCAAGTAACCATAATACACCATATTAGCAAACCAGTTCAAAGAAAAATTCATCAAGCCATTACACTGTATTTACACAAACCAACAACGTAAAAATTTTAAAACATGAGTTTTTTGTTGCCTTCGTCGAATAATGGCTTGTCAAAGCGAAGCTCTTGCTTTTTTTGTAAATAAGGGCATGATCTACTGCAACATGTAGCCCGTCGCGTATCTGACCGTAGGGGTGTATGCGAGTGGATGACTGAACAAGTGACAATAATTGGCGAGCAACGGCATCGCTGCGCTCGCTGCCGTCACCGACTTTAATTGACTGGTGATTTCAATTAATACGCGTCGGCGAGTTCACGAAACGTCACTATTCTCTGTGCTGTTTCTGCTATAATGGCACCAGATATTCACTCAAAATGTCGTTGGCAGCTCGCTTGGCGTGAATTTACGACACTGAGGACGACCAATAAATGCAAATTTTATTGTTTATGGCAGATTTAACGGCAGTGAACTCTTTTACCGATGCCGTAAAGTGGTCCTTGCAATGCCATGCGGACAAATCTGCACATTAAATGTGCATATGATACAAATACAAAAGAGGAAAACGAACATAACATACAATTAAGTATAAGGTAGTAAAAAATACGACATTATGAATAACTACGGTTTTTAATATTTATTTATTACATGTGTGCAATTGCACTGTATGTCAAACATTATTACGTAGAAGATAAACTGATTTCATTGAATACGTTTAAGGTAAAAGCACATTTGTCCGAGCCGAACGCACCGAACGAATCGAAGTAACAAGGCCTCACACACCTATCCTCGCCTAAAGAGTAGACCGAGCCGAACGAACTGACCGCGCCGAAAGAATTGCTTCCATTTATTTTAAACCTGTCGCACTGTAATGACGTGTTTTGGGATGGACTGCTACTCTGCGATTTGTATTTTCCCTAGCTTCTCATGAAAATCCCCTACATTTTACAATTTATGGTTAAAGTGTAGAATAAATACACTTTACGAAATAATACAAAATAATTAGCAATGGGGTGCCATCTTCCTAGTATCGCAAGCATCTATATGTTACCAGGGACGAGAGATAAAGGACGAACAATGTTCATAGTAAATTGCGTACACCGGAATTTAGTTACTCTAAAGAGCAACAGAGGTCGTTAGGAGTCTCAAATTAGATTTAAGTAATTTGATTAGTAACAAAATCAGTACACGAAGGTTCAATTTGTTTAATTATGCTTTTCTGTTTTAATCAAAAATGGCTAGATGGCGCGCAAACTACTAGCACTCTATCAATGCTTAAGTAGGTACGTAGGTACCTACCTACCATAGCACCTACGTACCGTTGTATCAAAAATGGGATGGCCGCGCGCCGATAACCGAGAATTTTTAAAACCGTTCCGTTTTACGTACCAATCGCTTGACACAAGAAGTCATGTGCTGTAAATAGAATGATTTATTAAAATGAAAAAAAGTTTCATACGACAATTATTGTTTTCAACATAGGCATAAAATTTTAATATGCATTATCAATTAAAATCGTAGTATGCTAATAGTTATATTATTAATAACAACGATATTTTATCGAAAGTTCTGTGGCGTAAATTGGACTTTATTGACACGGCGCGGAATTTTTTTCAACTTTTCTCACATCGAATCGACTGTATTGTTTGTGGTTTTTCTTTTACGTGATATTTCTCTATTTTTGCGACCATTTTTATTCCTATCTTCCATCCTATAAAGGTTTATTCATTAGCCCGGCTGGGGATGTATCATCACCTGACAGAATACGGTAGCCAAACATCCCTATAGGGTCGTGTTGCTGCGAGTGAGTGAGGTCACCAAGAAGAAAATCCAGGAGTTCTGCGTTGGCAGCGAAGGCGACCGTGGGCTACAATACTTCATGTTGCGATTTGCATTTATACAGCCACGGTAACTGCTCCACACCAGGCGGGTGGTATGCTTGTTTTCATCCAACATTGCACAAAAAAGCAAGTTACGGTTTTTTAGTAATGTTTCTACTAAGTACATTGCTAAGTACTCTACTACAAAATATTCCTAAAAAACCTTTAATTTGTTATAAAAAATATTTTAAAAATTACAAAATCAAAGGAAAATGGTGGGATTTGAACTCGGGACATAAGTATTACGAGTAGAGTGCTTTTCCAAATGAGCTATGAGGGTAATTTGTAACATTGGCGAATTTTTGTATTATACTGTATTACTGTGAATTCGTATTCATTATGCTTTTTTTAAAAGCAAACCTTAATTTGCTTTTAAAAAACATTTTTAAAACATATGCACGAAATTAGACAAAAGTATAGTGGTAATCCCATACAAAATATTAAATATAGCGTCCCTCGAGAGAACAGTTGCAAAATCTTAAGTCCCGCCATTCACTGAAATCACAATATTGTGCAATTTAACTAAAAGATTATGATGACTGTATGACAAACAAATATTTTTATCATCCTTTAAGCTGACAATAAGTCAGCCTGAGATACGTTATGAATAATATTAAAAAAAAATATGTACAACATATTTTATACAACATAAAAATGGTACAAAATATTCCTAAAAAACATTAATTAGTTATAAAAAATATTTTAAAAATGACAAAAAGGAGGGCAATGGTTGGATTTGAACTAGGGACTTAAGTATTACTAGCAGAGGATTCTTCCAAATGAGCAATGAGGCTGATTTACGAGATTGGCGAATTTTTGTATTATAGTTTACTAGCGACCCGCCCCGGCTTCGCACGGGTGCAATGCTGATACTAAATGTACTACAGAAGGTCTTTGCGCTTTGTCCTATCCAGTCCTTCCCCAGTTATAGGCACACGCCGCCGGCTCCGCGGCCGGTACCGCCACAGCCGTTATGTCCCTGCATTTTAAATGTGTAATATCTTCTAAACTATTCATTTAAATTACATGCTGTGAAGGGCCATATTGATCTATATTAAATGCGCAATGTATTTAAGGTACTTAATTGGATAAGGATTAATTCTGTATTGCTTAAAATCGCTTCGTAAATAAGGCATTATTTCTTGTAAAAAGCAAAGGATAAAATAACGGTTATTGTGTGTTACCACTAAGAGGTAGACATATACCATCGCGAACTTTTTTGTAGACCATTTTAAGGTGAACAATACTGTACTACATTATTTTGATCTATCTCGTTGGGTTCAGCCAGCGTTTGCAATGAAAGAGCAAAAAAATGTGTTTATTTACGACTTCACATTAGAAACCTCTAAATTATCAGTGTTTTTCTACTATGTTATGCATATATTATACATATAAACTTTCCAGTTGAATCACTCTATCTATTAAAAAAAACCGCATCATAATCCGTTGCGTAGTTTCAAAGATTTAAGCATACAAAGGGACATAGGGACAGAGAAAGCGACTTTGTTTTATACTATGTAGTGATTACTGTGAATTCGTATTCATTATGTTTTTTTTAAAAAGCAAGCCTTAATTTTAATAATAAAAAAACATTTTTAAAACATATGCACTAAATTAGACAAAAGTAGAGTGGTAATCACATACAAAATATTAATTATGGCGTCCCTCGAGCAAACAGTTAAAAATCTTAAGTCCCGTCATTCACGGAGTTCACAATATTGTGCAACTTAACTAAAAGAATATGGTGACTGTATGACAAAAAATCATATTTTTATCATCCTTTAGGCTGACAATAAGTCAGCCTGAGATACGATAAGAATAATATTTACCTACTTTCCTATCAACAAAGATTTCGTTCACAAGTTGCTATTTTCCTTCGACCGCGGCGCTAGTTTGTACGTTGTACAAAAAATCTGCCGCTACTAGCGCCAAAAGTAACTAAAAAAAACATAGCATCATCAAAAGCATATCAGAGCGACATCTATTGGTAAGGGTAAAATTGAAGATTATTTTTTAGTGAAAAGCATCATTTGTTAACTTTATTATTAGTATTAAATATCAGACAAAAACTATTTTGTGTAATTTTTAAAATTATTTTATGATTATGTATCAAATTTCGTTGAGAAATATTCGGTATAAAATTTTTTCATGTCTTATTGCCAGCACCATCTGGAAATAATACGGAATTTTGACTTTCGTTCGGTGCACGATATTTTGTATGGGACTAAAACTCTATATTAATTTATTTACTCTATGATGTTACTGTAATAGCTTTAATTCAGGCGGACCGTATGCTTGGTACCCGCTTATAGTATTAAGTTAAAATGTCTCAGTTTCGTTAGATTATATAAATATAACATTCATATTGACAGACATTTTAACTTTTCTTTGAAATTGTAAAAAACTTAATATTTTCATCTAAACTAAAAGTTACACAAACCAACATTTTCTTTAGATTAACATATAACAAATAAAACAGTATTGGGTTTAAATGCAGTGGATATAAAGAATTGTGCCCAAATATTTTATTTATGACAAATACTCTTAAGAATTTCGTACCCTAACTACTTCGTACTTAAAATACATAGACATGAAATAAGGACCTAAATTCAGACGAATATACTCTAAGCTAGTAATACTGTCAGAATCCTTTCGATTCGTCCGCATCTGATGACGTCATCCGCGCCGAATCTGATGACGTCGTCAGAATTATTCTAGGATTTCTGGGGTTCCTTCAGATTCGGAATATTCGGCGAAATTTAGGTGTGCGAGGCGTCATAAGATTTCATATAAAGAATTCTAAAATTCGGTTCGGTCAGTTCATTCGGCGCGTTCGGCTCGGATCGATGTGTGTTTAGCATTAGTCATAAACAACGTTGTGAATATGTGTCGATATTAAAGAAGTCGACTTTTTTTTGTTTTAAAAGATTTAATGTCACAATTTTTAGTTTATATTCATAATATCTTTTCAGATTTTATGAACCGACCTTTAAATTCAAACACAAAAATAATTTGGAAAACCGGTTCCATAAACACTGGCAGCACGTAACATACAATAAACAAAACCAAACATTATTTTTTTAAGCAAGTGATAACTTACTGTATTTCACTCATCAAGTCCTTTCATTTGATATCCATATCATAAGGGGTAGAATGGAAATTGTAAACCGCCATTTTGTGGCGGCGACCATTTGAATAAAAAATGACGGCATTTAGGTACTCATGGATCACGGGAACTAAACGATTATGCCAAATTTCAACTCAATCGGGTACTTGGAAGTGAGTCAAATTTAACTTGCAAAATTTGATTACAAACACCGCGGTGAAACTAAATAAAAGTTTGTAATTAGATACCGTAGAATGAACGCCTAATCCGCTTTTGGAGTGAAGAATATGAATACCAAAAATCTCACACACCACACTATGTCTCACGCAGTATAACATGCAAAAATTCGTCACCAACACAAACCTTGCTGGTAGCTCAGTTGGAAGAGCACTCGGTCAACGAGAGGTCGTGGGTTCAAATCCCACCTAGGCGGTGGAGGTGAATTTTTCAATTTTTTTATAATAACAAATATATTATAAAAAAATAAATATAATATTTATAATACCAAAAATCTTATTTAAAAAGTTCTTAATTATAAAAATATTGTATTCATGTAATAACTTCATCAATGTTTTACTAATATAGTATCACATAACACTTTAATTGTTGAACCTCTAAAAAGATTTTAATACTCAATCTAAAAGTTAATGTACAAATTCTATTTCATGAAATAACAGACGAGAGAGTTAAGAAGGTTGGCCCTTCCGTCTTTGTAACCGTTAATAAGGGTTGATGGAGGCTCGCCGGCATCTGGAGCAGAGAGAGACGGAGATAGAGAGAGCGCGGTCTGCCCGAGTACTGATAAGGCTATTAAAAGTTACGCTCACAGACCACCGGCTGGATTAAACAGATACTACCTACCGATACTAAAGAAAACCTTTAGCTGAAAAACAAACTGAGGCGAAACGAGGACGAGACTGCAATAACAGAAGCGCGTCTAAAACGTTAACATCCACGGTAATGTTGCTGCCAAAGCAAAAGAACTGCTCGCTACGATATTGCGCGTTTGTTTAACATAGCGGTTCACTGGCTCGAAATTTATTTGATCAAATACCTAATTTTCTTACGTTCACTCGTCGCCCTGAGAATGATAGTAAACAAAGTAACAAAACGGCTATTAAAGGTGATCGATGTGCAGGTAATGTTGATAAGGACAATAATATAAGAGAGAATAATATAACATGGGTGTAAGTGGCTCACGCTTATCTTTGAGTCAAAGCCAAACTCACCTGCACGTAAAAGAAAGGTAGGGCGAACGTAATGGTAAGCCGCTCGACTGGGGAGGTACCTCCATCTCACAGAAAACCGCAGCTAAATAACAATTCCCTTGAGGATTATTGTGTTCCTGCGAGTGAGTGAGGTCACTAGGAAGGAAGAATTTGCTGCGTTGACAGCGGGGTTGACGTCGTGCGGGCGATATTTGCCATATATCATGGTGGCTATGGTAACGACTTCACATCAGACGGATCATATGCTTGTCTGCCATCCGACGTAGTATAAAAAAGAGAGACGATTTTTGTCATTAACCATGACAGATAATGCATATGTTGCATACTCGTACATTTTTGACGATTATCAGAACATTTAAGGCCTGTCCATACTACAGCTTCTGTGCGCATTCGTCTAACTTGTGATGAACGTGATGGCGACACACGCATCGCGAGCCTCGTGTTTTTTTACAGACAGAAATGAACGTGTTTTAATTTATCTACTCTTTTCTACATTAATTTATAGGAATAACTAGCAGTAGCAATAAATGTGTATGATACACGTCATGTCAATCATATAAAATGCTATGAGTGGCATATGTAGAAACTCAAAATCCGTGTGTGTTATGTTACAAAATACAAGAAAAGAAATTACTTTCCATTGGATTTTCTAAAATCGTTTAAACTCTTTTCATATTTTGTCATTTTCTTTTTAAAAATTAACGGTAATGCTTCCTCGTCTAATCTATTTTGATATCGGCCATACTGATGTTTACGTGACAAACTGTCACGGACGTCGTGTGGGCGTCCCTCACACGTTGGAGGAACGTGCACGCTGAAGAAGCTCTGGTGTGGAATAGACCTTAAAACATTTGTCATTTCTCCGTGCGTGGAACTCTCACTTCGCACGGCTACAGTTACATTCAAATTATAATAAAACACGGTATGTGGGTTAAAACAAAAGGCACGTGCGAGGGAATTTTGTTCAAAGCAATTATTGTGAATAGTGCTCACTTCAGCGACGGTAGAAATTCGCGTATAAATCGCGTCACAGACCACAAACAAAAACGTGCATGTGGACCGGCGCCCATTATTCTCGACTGCATAATCGCTTCGTCCGACGCCCGCATCGCTTCCCTTGCTATTTTATTTCCTCCCGCCATAGTTGTATTTCGACTAGGCGGAGCTTTTTCAGCGAAGCACCAGTAGGGAAATTAAACCATGTTTAATTCTGTTTAAGGTCTGGTTCCGGTTAGTAGATGCAACGAGCCGATGAGACCGGCGACAGACCAAAGCCACCACGCTACAATTCTGGCACAATGTGTGTCCGTTTTAATAGGATTAAACTCATTGTTACATACGAGCTGAAAGGACTATGAACCAAATGAAATTGTTTCTAACCAAATCGATGAAATCATGCTATAGGAAATATTCCATTGCACGAAATACCTTCGATTGTTGTAATATACATGTTATTCAAAGGAAATTAAAGTCAGAGTCTATTCAGTGAGGATGACATTTTAGAACAATAGACATGTGTATACATAGTATAGATAATAGTTTCTTCACATGAACTTTAGGGCTCATTTTATCCGTCGTCGCTTCCGATAAGGGGATGATCCCATAAATTCCTGCATGAAAACACGAACTGGCGCGCGAGGGGCGGGTTTTATGCCCCATTGTTGATTTCCTAAATAAAGCTAGGCTTTTCGGAAAATAAAAAAGAACTTCGTTTTGTCGTTTGCTATTGACTGTACTTGAGACTATATTGTGGTTTAGGTTTACGTATTTAAGGGAATATAGAATTGTCTACGAGTATGTATGTAAGATCAATTTTAATAATAGTTTAGTTTTATCCACCAACCAATAAACACCATAAATAAGTAAATAAAACAATCAACAACAAGCTAATCCATAACTAACGAGTAACGAATCGAGGAATACTTGTGACATTGATTAGACGAGAATTCGTCGCATGATTAGCATTACTTTGCATAGGACGATTTCAAATCTATTTCAAGTTTTCCACCTGCAGTGTTTACTTTAATTAATGAAAAATATATATAAAAATACTTGAAATTACCTGCCTATCAATGTCACTAGATCCAGATCGTCAAATTTTAAACCAAGTAAAGTAAGTATTCGCAGCGAGGTTATGAAAAAAACCTTCAAAATTAACAAATTTAATTGAAATCAATGTATTGTGTTATACTGGCATAATAGCAATAACTGCGTTATAATAAGTTTTAAAGTTTTTACGCGACATTTTATAAGATGAATATTACGAAAATACAATAAGTTTTTCTTTAAATAAATATGAGCACAGACAACAGTTTGGAGACCGCGACAATTCCAATATAAGATAATCCGGCGTAGCACGTACGTAGCATTCGTAGCACTACGCGGGACCCAATTGGAAGAGTTGAAGGCACTGTACTGAAAAAGGGAAGAGTCGCGGTCTACAAGCTGTTCTCTGTACAAATAAATGAATTAAAATGAAATGCTTATTAAATTAATTACCTGATATTTAAATCAACGCGCAAATTGTGTACATTGTTGTCTTATAGCGTAAAATTTTCAGACAATTATTTGGCGGCTTACGACAATTGCAGTGGTTAAGCAGTTGCTTAACTTGTTTGCTAATCTGTTTTCTCGTAACTAATTGTATTGTCTATTGTCATGTAGCATACGAGAGAAGAAGACTTGCACACTCGTTGACGGTTAAAACCTCGCTACCCATAAACTTATTCGCAACAAATTATTTCACAAATAGCATAATAACGTACTTTTACGAGTCTAAAAAAAACCGTTAAATTCTATTTCGTAAAAACAATAAAACTACTCTATGTATTTATTTTCAAACTATGGACCTTACAAAAAAAGCAGCTGGAAGGGCCTGGACGTGGAAAGCGGAGAATCGTATTTGGTGGAAGCATTATCCAGCAGTGGGAAGATACGGGCTGATGATAAATGTGAAGATTTGTTTTGGAAAAAAATATCAAACCTTGCTTTCATTCCAAACAATTCGTTGAACAAGGTGCAAATATCTACAAATCGAGATGGGTCGATAAAATATTTTTTGTATGTTTGGGAAGGTTTAACTTTCGAACCGATATTGCTCCGATATTGATGAAATCTGTCAGGTATGCACGAACCATAAATACAGTTTTTAACTTTGTTCGTTCGTTCGGTTGTCGACAATGATATAGGTTTCGTAGTTTTTGAGATTGTGTGTTTTGAAATGTGAGAAGAAACATTTTGCTAACCGAACCGCCGATTCGATTTTGACGTTTGGTGGATAAGTAGATAATATCCATTTAGTTCATATACTAGTCTAATAGGTATCGATATAAATTTGAAAAACAATCGCAAACTCGCCCGCGATGATAAACTGGTAATTTTTAAAGAAAGAAATTTGTTTGTCTTGTGCGGGAATCGAACCCGCGACATCGGGAGCGATCATTGCTAGCCACCATTGAGGACCACCAGGCACCTCAACAGCAAAGCTCGTATTAAAAATTTGATCATGGCGACGCGTCACCACTCGAGCAGCCGGCTTCACTCGCCGTATTAGCTATTTCACATCAATAACAACTAACGCTTGAGTTGTCTGCTAGGTTTTTTATGCTTTAGAAATAAAATCTCCCATGTAGTCCAGAACAAATTAGTTCATTTCTACCTGTGTCAATAAAAAAATGTAATAAAATTTGTTGACATAGCCCTCAGAATCAGCGAGATGAAGTGATAGTGGGATGGTCAAATTTGCCGAGTCAGCGATCAGTCGTGTAAATCCCAGACACTGTGACAGAGACATAGAAGTGGAGATAATTAGCTTTAAAGATTTGTTTAAACTTTTATGAAATTTGTTCATATTTTTTTACAAATGCATGTAGTATGCGGTATCATTTAAAATATATTTTTAGTAGCTTTTCAGTCAAGTTAATTATATTTAGATTGTCTGAACAATAAAAAAAAATATAAAAAACGTGTCTTGGCTGAAGAAAACCCAATGTAATATTAATTCATTTATCATGGGAAAACACTGTATTTTAAAGTACAGTACAGTGTTTATTAACAATAGTATTTTTTTTAAATGCATATAAATATGTACGTTAAGGGGAAGTCATCTCCCTGACATTATTTAGCGTTGCACTGGAACATATGCCGTATCAATGTGAACGGCGAGTACGTCTCAAACCTCCAGTTGCTGATGATGTAGTCATAATGGCGGAATCACTGGAGAATTTCAGTTAAATGGCGAATAATTTCAATGCTGCATCGCGATCCGTGAGCTGCGACCTGGGAAGCTTTTGGAAAGCTTCGTCCACATCCTCACCGCACAGATTTCCTAATGCTGAAGACTAAAATCTTCAACTAATACATCTTCCCTATCATGATAGGATCTACGGTGGAAAGGAGGACTAACCCACCTCAATAAATTCTATTCTATTTGGGTTGGAGTCTTATGGTAATGGGATGTAGTAAGATTATAATTTAAAAACATTTTGTATTTTTTGTGTGATATTATATGCATAACAGATAGGTATTTCAAAAATTTTGCTTTTACTTCTCAAAAGTAGAGTTCAAACCTCGAATTTCCTACGATTTTATTATTATGTATATAGACTGTCTCGTCTTACCAGATTTTACCGGTATGCCCCATTCCTGTCCTACCACAAATCCCATTCAGTAACTATCAACAATCGTCGAGCACACTCCCTCATGTATTAAATATCGTCGTGTAACTATATAGTAATTGCAACAGACCTTTATTGAAACTCGGTATCTGTAAATCATGGAACGGGTATTTGATTAAGAGTTATTTTGTGCTATTTTAAAGCTTAATTATAAATGAAATACAGTGTTCCAGTATAAAATAGATAGAAAGAAAGCAATAGGACACTATTAAATCAAAAAATACTGTATCTCGAGTCACGGCGATGGCAGATGGGAGAAGAATGAAAGGAGATGTGGAGTGGCGGCACCGTATGTCGCAATGAAGCGTTGGGCTCTTCTCTCTCGGTAGACCGATGACCTCGAAAAATAGGCTGGAAGCGGTTATATGTGGAAAGCGGAGTATCGCTTGTGGCACCATCAGGTCGTATTGGGGAAGGCCTATATCCAGCAGTAGGTAGATACAGGCTAATAATGATGATGAATAATAACAATAACTAATGAAATATAAACATGATGGTCATTAATATTTATTGTATAATTATATCTAGTTCATCGTTGAACAAGTCACGTCGCTAATTTCATTTTGCTTGTAAACATTTGTGATTGATCTGCGTTAAAACAGAATCCATGTAATTGGATGGGTATAGTCAGCAATGGCCTACCATAAGGAATAAAGGTCCAGTTTTGATCAGATTTACTTTAATTATTAATCTATAAGTGTATCTACCTACACATCCACCAGAGGGGCAATTCTCGTAATTAAAATGTAGTCAAAATTTTGTTTCGATTCATTTTCGATCTCGCAATTGTTAAATTTGATATTCTCGAATCACAATATGAAACTTTATTGTTTAATTTAAGTGGGATTACACGGAAATATGTTCGAAAATTTAAAAAATACTAAGATTGTTAGTTTTCCAACAATAATAATAATTAATGAATGAAATCAAAATCTAGATTCGATCAAGTTTCGTTCTGAAATCGTATAATTATTTCGAACCGAAAGCGTTTAGAGTTCTCGTAAGGGCCTATTACATTATGACGTTTTCGGACAGTCTAACATGTCGTCTCGATACTTAGTGAGATATAAACCAGACTATGATAGACTGTCTGAAAACGCATAATGTATAAAGTCCTATACTCCGCCTCGCTGTCTTATTGTCAATTGGCAGAGTCCATTCCAGTCACTCGAAGGCTTGACTTGTCTTAAGGAGTGTCATCTAATCCAGCAGATGGGACCGACGAAATAATGCCTCCTCAGAATAATGCAAGTGTACCTTATAATCAACGAAACTTATTGGCCTGAACGGCTTGAATCATCTAAGTACTTAATTTGTAACTGCGGTGAATTATAAAGGTCGATGACTATCACCTAATCTGACACCGATTTTTTTGAAATCCAACTTCTGCTTAGGTTAGTGGTAATTATGTTTTGTTTCGGCATTAGGAATCCCCAGAGTTCAATCGAATGAGTTTAAGGTCAGTAACTTAAAACGAAACCCGTTTATCGGAATCATAAAATTCAATATGAATCGGCTTCAGCTTAGGCGGTAAATGAAATGAAATTATTTATTCAGCGTCTTACACTTTTTAGTAATAATTTTCATATTTTTTGTATTTTTTTTTTCTACTAGTATTTTGTTGACCATTTGCCAAGAAACATCATACAACAATTACAATTTCATTTGTACTAGTATATACATTTCGTAAACATCATGTAAGTATTTGATTTAGATATTGTTACTTATTCTATAGTAAGTCCATATACTAAAAGTCTTTTTAACGTGTTTCTTGAACATAGTTTTCAGGTAAGAAAAGAACTATTTCAGGCAATTTATTATTTAATCGCTTCTAGGAATTCGGTACGTTGGTATAAGCAGTTTACGTTTATTTCCAAGATTTACAGTTGTACAGTCCTCGAATTTTACAAAAGTATCAAGATTTTTACGAGCATACATAATGTTTCCATAAATAAATTGATAAGCGACAGTGAGGATATTTATTTCTTTTAATTCTTCTCTTAGTGTTTGCCTATAAGCCATGTAATAAAGAGCACGGATGGATTTTTTTTTAATAAAAATTGTTTGAATATTATGATAGGCCACCACGGCCTGCTTGGCGTGCGCCCTCCGAAGCACGGGATTATATCTTTAATAAACAAAACCCGTAGCCGTGACTCGTCTACTTAGATGCTTCTGCTGGAGGAATTGTTAAGTGAGTAGCATAAATTGAATTAGTGTGCGGGCGAGGAAACCGCAGCCGGTGGCAAGCTACGAAAGCTCGCTCGCTGCTTCGTACGTGCTCATCAGTTATGCGCTCGGCAATACGCCTTCCTGAACACTTACCCACCTCAAACTCGAACATATCCAATAATATACGAACGTTGATTATCATAACAGTCTGACAATACTACAGCATCGTATGCATGAGTATCTAATAGGACACATAGATATTCATTCTAATAATAATTCGTGTAGAACTTAAGACACGTAGAACAAAGACGGGTTACGTATTCTGTCTTGGAATTGAAAATCATTCAACGACAAATCGTTGTTCTTGAAACATAAACAAAAAACGAAATAATAATATTTCTATTATTGTATTTGGGCGACCGACATTTGCTCGGTGTCTTTTAAGAGAAAACTATTTTTCTAATTAAGAATTGAATAGATTTTTCATTAATGTGTTTTCTAGATCGCGATACAAATACATAGAAAATATTGCTAGAATAATAATATAGTATAATCTAAAATAAGTAATAAAGCTACAATTTGACGAGTTTGGTGGTTGAGGATGGCTAGCAATGGTTACTTTGACTCCGAGGTGGCGTTTTCGATCCCTGCATAGGACAAACATTTGTGTGCATGAACATGTCTGTTTGTCTTGGTCTGGGTGTTTCCAATGTATTATAAGTATGTATTAAAAAAAATTATGTAAGTACATTTATCAGTTGTCTAATATCCATAGTACAAGCTTTGCGCTTAATTTGGGACTAGATGGCGCTGTGTAAATGGTCCAGAAATATTTATTTATTTACCATGTATACATATTTAATTTTCAACGCATCATAGGAGGACGCCCCTTTTTTTTAGTGTTTTAACATTCCGTAGTCAATAAGCAATGCTTGTCGACTACGGACTAAGTTTTATTTACTAGTAAGTACTGATCAACTGAAAACATACCTTCTAACATACTTACATAAAACATACTTGGTCAGTAGCCAGTTTCATATTGAATTAAATTGCATACAATAATAGGAACTGCAGAATCATTTTGTATTGTAATTTGTTTCTTATTATAATTACATTTACGTATTTTTTTGCCCGCTGATAAATGCCCGCTGGTTGGTAAGTGTATACTCGTATATTACGAATACGACTGCAGATCCCTTTCTGCGCGAGTCCGACTCGAACTTGATCTTTTTATTTTATTTTATTTTATTTGAAAAAAACCAACAACTTAAAACTTTATGAGAAAGTAATTATACTACTAATAGAGCCAATTAAAGGATTCGAGGGGATAAATGAATAATTATAAATAAAATACTTTAAAAAAATCTTCAGTTATAACCTCGAATAACTGCTAAAATCAGCTTGTGCCATTTTAAAGTTTCTAGTCCGGGATGGAACGGCTAAAGCGGAGTTTGTGGTTGCGTGCCTATAGGACATAATTATTATAGATTCATATTTGTTAATCAAAATTAAGAGAAGAAATTCGACGGAGAACCAAAGTTGTCGACATAGCCTTCAGAGTTTGCAAGCTGAAGTGGCAATGGGCGGGTCACATCTGCCGAGTAAGTGATGGCAGATGGGGGATGAAGGTATTAGATTGGAAGTCGCGCGTAGGACGACGAAGTGTTGGGCGCCCCTCCCTCTAGATGGTCCGATGACCTAAAGAGAGCGGCTGGGAGCGGCTGGACGCGGAAGGCGGAGGATCGTATCTGGTGGAAAGCATTGGGGAAGGTCATATATCCAGCAGTGGGTAGATACAGACCGATGATGATGATGATTTGTTAATCTAATGAGATTAATATATTTTATAGTAATAAAAACCATTGCTTTTATTTCTTACATATATAAAAACTAGTCTTGAGCAAGGTGTAATTAAACAGGTCTTTAGGAATCAGATATTTCAGTGAAAGACATGAGAAATATATCATCTCGAATGAAAGGAATATTCAGAAACCCCTTACAGTTCTGTAATTACAGTGAAGCTATGCTGAAATGATTCATCTTAGCGCAACGGATTTACCACAACATTTGATGAAGTGCAGAACAGCATTATAAGCATCTAATTCAGGGTACATTGGAATACTTTGATTTATTAAAGCATCAATATACGATCAAATTGTTAGTTACGCAATCTAAATTACATAACAAGAGTCAAGAGTTTTAGATATCATCATTTATAACAATTTCAGTATACGCGAAAATGTTCACATTTACATTTTAAGTCAGAATTGGATGCGTGAAACTCACGACGAATGGTTACAGAGAGGGTTAATGATAAGAAAGAAAAAGCGGCTAAAGTGAGGCTGGTAACTGGTTGCTCGGGGACTGAAGTAGAATGGAGCAATCAAGGCAAGAACACTTTGACACAGCAATTTGGACGGCGCGCCGCCGATGTGTTATTTTGATTGCGCCGCTTTTGTGCGGTGGTTGTTTGTGCGTCCGCTTCCTCCGCGTTTATAAAAAATATTTATTACTCCGATGAGACCCGAATATTGCCTCTGACTGCCTTAATATCTTTCTCCGTGACAGAGAACCGCTCTCTAAAGGAGGTATTATAGCATCCTGTTGAATTATTATTCATTTTAAGATACATTCAAAGAGATATATGAAAACACGACATGTCCCTCTGAGAATATGTTAAAAAGAACTTCTTTCATCTATCGTTTTTTGAAGAGTTAAAAATCATTGTATGTTTTATAAAATAACTAGTTGTCACCCACTACTTTCCTGTGGGCTTTCGTACAAATTTTCAACCCCTATTTATATCGCTTAGTAAAGGAATTACATAGATAAAACCTACCAAATTACATACATGTACAAACATCGTTACACAAGTTTTTTATATTACAATCTGTAAAATATACATTACAATCATCTAATACTTGATTGTTATGACACATGAACAATGACATCCTTAGACATTAGCTGTATCGCTGTCACGAACTTGGTTCATTGAGAATAATCTCTGCACCGGAAATTAAAGCAAGGGATGGATACAATTATGTAGAGAGATAGTTACTAAGCTTTGATATGCTGCATCAAAAACCCGCTGTAATTAATAGTTGTATAGCAGGTATCTTGTTACTGATAATGAACTAATTCAAATTTAATGCCGCCATATTTCGCACGTCTGAAAAATTTACACATTAAATTCGAATTAGCGCCATCTAACTAATATCAGTTCATCCCAAAATTCGGAGCTATCGATTTAACGTTTAGCCCGTAATTTATACGCGTGGCATTATTGCATGGTTTTTCGTAGTACCTACAGTGCTTTATTTGAACAATTCCTGAACAGATTGAAACAATTAATATTATTTAGTCATTGTTTAAATGAATAAGTGATATATGTAAATCGCGTTTGTAGTTTTCATATGACATTTTCATTATTTGCAGTATTGATTGGTTCGCATCAATCGCGATATGCAAATATTAGCTTCGCTCGGTGACCGGCACGCTGGTGATTTACGCTTGTCGCGACTCGCGACGCTGCGTTATGCAATTACGATCGCTTATTAAAAATTTACCGACAAACGAATGGATGTGACAACATTACGTTATGTTGTTCGATTCGGATTGTTGTTTTAATATCATTAATACAAACGAGAGGCACGGGCTTACGGGAAAAGGGATAATATTTAAACTCATATTTTTGATTCGTATTACAATATCTATATTGTTGACAATGTTTATTTTTATAACACTAAGGTGGTAAATAAGAATACGGCCTCCAGATAGAAAGTAGTCACCGCAGACTACGGTCGCCTGCAACAACAGGAGCATCACACACGCGTTGCCGACCCGATAAAAACGCCTTTTTTGAATAACCTCATGCTGTAGTCTCCTGGGAAAATCTGGACAGAGCAGTTCAAACCACAGCTTGATAGTATACGTGAGAGAAAAGTAATGAATTAAAAAAAAAAACTCCTCTCAATAACTCGACCCCTCAAATACATCATGTTTAAGCATACAATCATGTTCAAGCATGAATTGGTGTATTTATTTCAGTAGCACACAAAATTACTTAGCTCATAAAGTTTTTAATTACATACAAGAGAGTTCTGACCAAACCGTCACATGGGACGTATAGGCTACGGTTCAACATTATGGAGTCCCAGACCGGGTGTATCATCAAAAACATGGCAAAAAGCCACAAGCAGCGCTGGACGTAATGGCGAATATAATGTATGCTAATGAGGGCGGGTGGGGCCGGCGGACGTGACATCACGCGTCGGACCACAGCCGCCGCCCGCGCCTAACGAGCGGGTGTGCATTTTCAATACGCAGCCACAGTTGGACTAGATTATATCTAAAGAAATATTGCACTAAACGGTGGTAACGCTGTGGTCAGTTTAAGGCGGTGTTTTTAAAATACACGTGATGCAGCATACTAAATCAATCCACTCTTTCACTTCTGTATTTTCGTTCACGGGTATCTTCATTAGGGAAGGTGTCTACACGTTACTACCATCACGACGTCGACTGGTTCCTCAGTACGAGGATGCCGAAAATTTTATATTTATTTCGGTAAAAATACTAAATATAATGATAAAAAATACTCAGCATTTCTATAGAAATATACACCGTTTGGGAATCAACGTGGTGTAAATGTTTTACAGAACAAATAAACAATATTTAAATAACATGTGTTTAAAGGGTTTTCTACATTTAATTCTTTGAGGGTCGAAATAGAAGTACAAAATGGAAGCTATGGCAGAAGATAAACTACTGAAGCTAGAAACATAAACTTTGGATATAATATGGACGAACGAGAGCTGAGCCGTTGAGGGAATGCAGAGAAGATAGCAAGAGGGAGGAAACTAAATAAATACAACGTGTAACTCAAGTACGCAAAACCTAAAATTAGTTTGTTCAGAATCATGAGTAGAATCAATTCCATAATTTTCATCCATTTTTAAAGTAACTGGTCTTGAAAAATAATAATAATTATTTTTAATTGCCCTGTCTATTATTAAATTGCGCTCGACAATCAAGCGAGAAAATGTGAAGTAAGTAAACAAACGTAATACCGCCGCGTCCAAAAAGCCTTAACCGCCGTGCAGAGAGCGGCGCTTACGCGTTATTGACGCGATGCTTGCTCTTTAATATTAATATTTGCCTATCGTAGCCATTGACATGTCTTTTTGATAAGAAAGCGCCACAGAGTTTAGAAACTATTATAATTATTAGAAAAACAAAAAAGTGTTCATATCTCCGATATTTTTTTTTTTCGAAATTATTACTTAGATTTGTCCTTTTATAGTAATAAAACTCAGTTGGAGTTACACGTTGTATACATAAACACAAACGTGCTAAGTGAAGGATATCAAAAAGAGGGTAATAGGGTAATTGCCAAAATACGAAAAAGTGGTTTCAAATTTTGGCAATTCTTAAGCCAATGGGCTTAAGTATCACGAGTTTTGGACGTCAGTAAAATATTTAACAGGAGAAAGGTAAATTGAAGAGAGAACTGAATTCCAAACCACTTGATAAACGGTAAGGTGATGAAAAGACTATACGACAAACATTGATTATCTCGCCATATGGATGAGGTATATATAGATATTTTAACACAGGATTTATTTGTTTTAAATACGTAATTATTTCATCAGCCAATTGAAAGCAGAAGGATTTTTAACATTATGAAGCAGTAGACGCCATTCGCGATAATAAAACCAGTGCGACTGATGCAAAAATAATAAAAGTTAGCAATGGCCGTCCACGAGGCGCGGCGCCACCACCGGCGTACTGTGACGCCGTGGAACGCTCGGCTCGAGCGGGTTCGTCACGGGCCTTGTTTACTATCACTCCCGGAGGATACTTGTACCTTCTTTGTTTTAGAGTTTTTGCCCACTTTTCAACACCTTATTAAAAACCCTTCGCGTTGTTATTCTTTGCAAATACTATTGAGTTCTGTACTATCTGTTCAAATAAATAAACTTTGTTTATCAATGATGTATATGATAGTCTCCTCATAGGATGTGGGTTGAAGTAAATTATTATTAATTTGCTTCAACCCACATCCTAGAATTGAGGCCTACCCTAAATCGATTTTTCGCCCCCGTAATCCCCATTTCGTGAAATTCATTGAATTCGTGGCATATCTGGCATATATGTACACAAGTATAACTCGTTTAATTGTATAGGATATTTATATGTATACAAAAATAGCTCGTTTAATAGGATTTCCAATACCAGTACTTCATAGAATCAATAATTACTTTATAACCGGGCTGCTTTGACATCGTCGACTTAATACTAAAACTCTAAGTAGGTTTCGCCTTTGAAAAGTAGAGTTACCGAAGTAGTAAAGACAAACAGAATAAATAACATCAAAGTGCTCAAGCCCCTGGAGATACGACGAGAATTTTTAAATCAGACGGTTTGAATATTTTGGTTATATTAGGAAAACAAGAATAAACTATATATCTATATTCTTATTAACAATTAACAACTAATATAAATCTATCTATATATATATTTGTTTATTATTAGTTGTTAATAAAAAAAGAACTAAAAAGTTTAATTACTGGGTTTCGCGCATCAAGCATTTTTATTTGATACCCACATAATAAAGGTTAAAATGGAAAATATTAATGACTATTTTGTAGCGGCCGCCATATTGGATATTGGATTAAAAATGGCGGTATTTAGATAGTTCCAAACAAGTATGCCAAATTTCAGCTCAATCGGATTATAGACAGTGGGTCGAATTTAACTTACAATATTAAGGGCCTCTTTCACCACTTGCTGATAAAGTCTCTGATAGCCTATCAGCAGGTTATCTGACAGATAGCCTAAACTTTTGGGTTTCACAAGTTGCTGATTGCGCTATCTGTCAGATAAACCGCTTGATAAACTAATTGGAACTTTAAGTGGCTGTTATTTTTTTATCTGTTAGATAAGAATTTATTTTTTGAATTTTAACGCGGGAATATTACATTTTTGTGTGAACTTTCTTCGGAACAGAAGTGTTTTCTTTTGAAATGGATTTATTTGAGTTCTTAGAAGTCGAATTCGATGATTTTCTTGATGATTTTCATACGGCCCGTCCGATGTGAAGCGGCTACCGTACCCGCCCGTTGTGAAGCGGTTACCGTAGCTATATTAACGCTCGCAACATAATATCCCCTACTGCCACCGCAGCATCTCTTTCCTTTCTGGTGACCTCACTCGCAGGAACACAACAACCCTCAAGGGGATTGTTATTTGGCTGCGGTATTCTGTGAGGTGGAGGTCCATTCCCCAGTCGGGTAGCTTACAATTACGCTCCCTACCTCTCTTTTCGCCAGAGCTTCGTTTGTCAGTCAGCAGGGTGCACCGAGTGCAGGTGAAGTTGGCTTTGGTTCAAAGATGTTGATGAACCTCTTACACCCCACGCATCGCATCCACGGGCACGAAAAAAAGACCTAAAAAGACCAAAAAAAGGGCCAAAAGACCAAAAAGATCAAAAAGACCAAAAAAAGACCAAAAGGACCAAAAAAAGAAGACAATAAAGACCAAAAAGAACAAAAGACCAAAAGGACCAAAGAGAGAAGACAAAAAAGACCAAAAGATCAAAAAAAGACCAAAAAACCAAAAGACCAAATAAGACCAAAAGACCAAAAAGACGACCAAAAAAAGAAGACAAAAAAGATCAAAAAAGAAAAAAAGACCAGAAAGAACTAAATAATGTACCTACTTACTGAATAAATAGGAACGCAACAATGATAATATGCGACGTTGCCGTTCCGACTCCCTGTTAACTCGCTGATAGTTATCTGTCAGATAATTTATCAGACACTAGGGGTGTGAAACACAAAAATATTATCAGCTAGATTTATCTGGTAGATAGTTTATCTGTCAGCTTACTATCTGAAGCTTTATCAGCAAGTGGTGAAAGAGGCCCTTAATTAAACACACCGCGTTGATATTTAATAAAAACTTGTTAGAATAGGCAATGCTGGACCATATTATTATCTTATCTGTCTTAAAAGAAAAAGTCAGCCACTGCATTATATAAACCGCATTAATTTTACGAGTGAATTTTATTACAAGATTTAGATTTTGTTAATGATGAATGTCGATAGGACATAAAAGAATCAGGGTGTAAATAGCTTATCATCAAACCTTATCTACACGCGGTGTACAGTCGGTTCCCTGAGAGAACTAACCACTCTATCACACATTTCAGTATTGCAGAGTCAGTTACATTAGGGAACTGACTGACCCTGCCAACGTTCAAGCAAGACTCTGGCAAAAGAGAGGTATCATAGTAATAATAAGTAGACGGACTGAGAAAATACCTCCTCCTTACAGACAGATCGCAGCCAAACATTACCTCATAATGTTTAGCGAGTTGTGTTCATGCGAGTGAGTGTAGTTAACAGTAGGCTTTTTTGCAGTTGCCACATTAGCATGAGGGGTAGCAATATGACGGGTACTTGTAATACAAATCTTTATAGGCTACGTAACCAATCTGATTTTATATTTTTTATACCACTAAGATGGAAAACATGCATATAACCCGCCTGATGATAAGTGGTTATCGTATCGTAACCTATGAACGTTTATATACAAGGGGACAAAACTCTCGCTTTGTTAACCCGGTGAAATCTTCTTCACCTTCGTTTTGGACAACCCTATGCTGTATTCTTCGGGAAAAATCTGACGTCATAATAGCCTATTTCGAAATGAAAATCCCAACTTTCGATTTAATGTTCAGATATCGTATTATTCCTGCCCAATTTCACGATTCTTGATCAACCAGAAGTACTCTGTAGGGTTTGATTCCCTTATGTGTGTCAAAATATAGGGTATAAAAGGCCGTATTTTTTTTAATCTATTAACTTAGAACATTATTTTTTTACAGTACCAAGGGATTGCAGATCTAAGTATTTGGTATTCATAACAGAATAATAGACAGAGGGGCAACGTAGTAATCTTGTAAGCGTTCCTTTTTCATTTTTCTGAAAATCCTCATCCTTATTTTCAATCAATTCAATCCATAATTTTCCTAAAAAGTAGCAAATCTCACTCTCAGCTTCTCAAGTTACAAAAAATATTACATCCGTGTTTCAGTTTTGATGTGAAAAAAAGACAAACAAAAAAGGAACAAACACATTTTGCCAATTAATATTATCAAGTTATACGAAGAAAAACAAAACACAATTTGATTTGACAGGAAAGATGACAAAAATAATAAAATAAACCCACTTCCAAATGTTTCAAATAAATACAATTACCGCAACCTACAGAGACTGATGTATTAAAGTCAGGATAACGTGAGATACAATCTGTGACTTAATAGGTATACCTCTGTTTTTTCGAGGAAAATGCATCATCCATCAAAGGGTGTCGACTGATTTATGGCAGGAGCGAAGCGGGGCGACAGGAGCGGGGCCTATTCCCGATGACGACGCGATTAAGAGCACACCGAGGCACGGGAGACGGGAACGGGGCGGGAAGACGCGACTACGTGATCTCGTGGTGGGCAAACACCCTGACAACCCGACAACGCCAATCGGTCTTCTTACTACGCGTATATCAATGACATTTTCGATTCGTCATGGGAAAATGAATTACAAAGAAATGGAATAATTTTACGCTTTTACGTAGGATTATCTATGCAATGGTTTACATGTGCTACTAGCTGCACTTTACTAGCACTGACATATGTTTACGAGCGACAATATCTCAATATTTGTATAGTGCTACGAATCTTCATATTAGAGAACTGCCTACACGTGGATCTTACGTATAAGTACGTTAGTACTGGGGAGCGGAGATATACGTATTTTGGTAGTACGGCAGATTATATAATTGCTAGTATATAAGCAACACATACACATAAGAGTCAATCACATAAATTACAGATTGTGTATATGAAAGATAGAGAGAGAGAGAGAGCGAGAAAGAAACTGAACACAAGGCACAACGCGACATGTTAAGATGATTGTTTCAACCAAATCTGACTCAATCATAATAGTATCCTGCTTATAAGAGACTCATCACAATTTTTAGAGCCAAAGGCCACCTCTCCTGATGTACCAGTACTAGCCAAAATGTATCTGGGCAAAAGAGAGGTAGGGCATGCTCAGTAGTAAGTAAAATTCTAGTAGTTTTGTGTCGTAATGGTCATTATTTTGCTTCACTAAAAATCTTCCATTGGCGCTTTATTATTCGTTTTTTTATTACAGTTATTGTCCGCCCCCATGATGAATCACAAAACTGAAACAATATCAGCGCTCTAACGACGGATAATGTAAATAATTTACAATATGATCACTAATGTTTGGCCATGTCATGTAGTAACCGTGCGTAGCTGTTCAAACGCTGATTTTTTCATTGATCTGGCTAAGCCATATCATGGGAGGGGCTGCTGATATTTTCTATTTCATGAAATACAACCATTTCATGAAATGATCGGCCACATCATGATGTGGTCAATTCTAAGATCTGGCCGCGATATACGTACTATCAATGTAAACAAACTGTATTACACGTTCCATCTAATATATATCTGATAAGTCAGATGCTGCTTCAAAAACAAAATGGCAGGTTCCAGACAAGTCACACGACTAACGGGCTGGGTAGTCCCGCGAGAAAATTGCGAGTATTCATCATAATGCGTGACGTTTAAAATTACCAGCCGCCCGCCCACCAACCTACTATAAATCTCTAGCTTCGGCGTCTATGTTACTACTTTCGTTGTTTATTTAAACAACTTTTAGGATGTAAGTGGTTCTTTCCTATTTTTCGAGCCAAGGCAAACTCATCTGTACGTGATACACCCCGGAAACAAGGTTCTAGGGAAGAAGATGTAGGCCAATGTAGTTTATTCGCTCAATCTGGCATACCCTAACTATAACAAGAATAAACAAAGAAAAACCTTTTTTGAAAGAAACTTTTATTAGTTGTTATAAAAAAGTTTCCTTACTGTGTTTCGACATCAAGTTGTTTTTCATCAATCTTTTCATTTGTTTAGGGGTTAATAGTACTAATTATAAATCGCCATTTTGTGAAGGACGCCATATTAAAATAAAAATGGCAGTATTTGTATAATCGTGTATTGTCGTAAGAACCAAACGAGTGTGCCAAATTTCAGGTCAGTTGAAATTAAACAAAACCTTGTAATAAAATATGCAAAATATTTGTCTCCATCCATCCATTTGTCTATCAATCTGTAAAGACCCTTTTTCTCAAGAGGAATTTAAAGCAGAGGTACGTATTGTGTATGGAGCCATTAGAATCATCGCAATGAATAGATTATGGATAGTTATTGATCAGGGTCTAATAATGGAATGGGAAATATAAATAGGGATAGATCTGTGAGGGAGGTAACCTATTTTTAATCGTTCAATTGATATTTTGTTTTTACTTTTTAATTTGTAAACTTTGCTTTACTAGACTATACCCGTGGCTTTGTCCCGCGTGAACACAGTACATGAACAAAAATTGGTTGTCTGTAAAGACGGTTTACGGACGATAATTTTACGTGATAACGTCATAAAAAAACATCGTCGATGTAGTGGAAGAGAGATAGATGTATCACAAGCCGAACGCTTAGGCCATTGTGCCTCTCTATAGCGTATTCCGCACTCTCACTTGCGCGCTCGGCTCAGGCGGAACGTGACAATGAGTCATGTTTTTTTGTGCGTGCAGCCGACGTTCATAGATTTATAAGATGTTATCACGTCAAAAAGTATCCTATGTATTATTTCAGAACATATTCTATTAATGTGACAAACATCCAAGTCTGTGTAGCCGTTTACCCGTGAAAGAGAAACAAACATCCATACCGTTGTTTTTAGGTGTTGTCTATGTATCAGCTTTCTAGTACCCATAGTACAAGTTTTGCGTCCAAGAATATTTATACAACCTCACAAACTTTCACATACATAATATTAGTAGGACAGTAGGATGGGATGGGGTGTGTATTTATAAATAGACTTAAAAATACCTGACTTAGACCAATAATTTTATGTGACAATGCTACCCCGAGTTAACGATCTCACCGTGACACCATCATAGACTTGTTTGTCACCTGAGCTGAAAAAACAACTATGTGTCTACTGCATAAAGTTGTCCAGGTCCGAACCGTTACGTAACACTGAAACGTAATACCTATCACATAGATTGTACAAAGCACTTGACTGTAAAAATCTCTTTTGGAATAAATATATTTTCACAGGATACTCTCATGTGTACAATAATTTAGTCGCCGGTTTGCAGATATTTATAGCTTGGTTAACATGGAACATGGTGCTGGTTTTATGTGAGCGTGGTTCACTGCCTGGGTTGGTATTAGATGTGTGCGATCACTCCTTTATAAATTAGTACCTATTATTTACTGAGGAATTATTCAGAAATTCTTTATTCATTAATAACTTGAAAAGTTATGATAGAAAATCTATCTATCATTATTCCAGTACTACACGAGTTTATACAGTGAGTGCAGACTCGAAGGAATGTAACCATTTTCCGACTAAATCAGTTCTGATACTTTCAGATATTACAAAATACAATACAAGCTTTCCTATAGGTATGTTTGGATATATAATTTTTAAAAACATTCACGTACCAAGTGACATTAGTTTCGGATCAAAAGACGATGGTGAGCCGCTTACGCGACTTACAAGGTTTGACCAATAACAAGTTATAGTGAAGGAAATTAAATAAAACTAATTTGTTCTGCATGAAACTTAGTATTATACGTTTATGAGATTCAAGGCAATGTGCAATGAAATAAAAAAAAAATCTGCACTGAGCTATTGGACGTGCCAATACAGTATATATGCCAATTTAAATCTATTTTGCATTTGACTGGAATAAATTCAGAAGAGAAAATTAACGTATGCTTAGTGTCGAGATTGGAAAACGGTCCGCGGCTGCATGCGGCTCGTCGTCGGCGGGCGTATATGCAGACGTCACAAGAGCCCTAACGAGTGCCGAGGCGGGTTCGTCTCGCTTCTCGTGCTCCGCGGACGCGGACCACCCTCTTGCATTTATTCATGTCGTTACCGCTAACGATAATTTTATCGTGTGCTCATTTGCCGGCGCCAGACTCGCGACCATCCGTCAGCGCCTCCAAATCGTCAATTTGTGTAACACTAAAAACTTTATCGCAACATAATTGACCCTCTGTAAATAACCCAGCACCGCGGGATTTTAGTGCGGGTTTATTTTATACGTAGAGCTACTGCTAGATCGTTTCCTTAGACGTATCTTTGGACGACTCTCGATAGTAAACAAGTTTATGAGTCTTGTGTTACATTCTTATCGTCAACTTCTAGTTGTTAATCAGTTAAATGAGGTGATATTATTGTACGAGGATGTTTAATATCATTTTGGTTATGGTCTTTCTATGTTTATGAATGTATAAAATCATATTTATTTTAAGACACGCAATCCTAACAAGACGGTCTTGAAAATTTCTCAGAGCGTAGTTGGTAATTGAATAGCAGTAGACGGGTAGTGTGCGCAGTTAAGGACGTGGTTGGCCACTGCACGGAGCTCGGCGGCACGACTACGGCATAATTGCAGAAACTTTCATGTGCTTCGCATACATTTTCATAATTAAAGGGGCAGTTCGCACCAACTGGCGAAACTAGTGAACGTTATTTATAGCCACTCACCTCTATAACGTAAGTTTATCTGGTTGTAACTACATGCTAACTTTTAACCGTATATTATACCTACGTCAGAAGTTTAACTTTATGGAAAATGTATGGCTATGTTATCTATTATATGGAACGATGCCTTTTAAAGTCCATAGATACTCGTAGTATGAAACTATACGAGTTACTTTATATCTATTATCGTTAAAAGTACCTGGATGATCGAGCAGCGCTCTGCGGTTTTTGTGGCATTATGGCAAGTGACATTTTGTACAGTCTGTCGTCGAGTAGTTTAAAAACCTAGCTGTTTGCTAACAGTTATATAGCATTATTAATTTTTCTTTACAAGAAAACAAGTTTTAACAGAATTGAGCCCTACCTATATCGATTTATTGCCCGTGTAAGCTTACTTTATTTTAAATTTCATCTAAATTTTTAAAACCGTTTGAGAGATCGTCATGGTATATACACGAGTTCCTAGTTTAATAGAAGAACCATAAAATAATAAAAAAATAGTAATAGAATAAACGTTTCATTTTATAGTACTGCTGTTGTGAGGGGGATACCATGGCCTATGGGCGCTTGCAACATAAAAAATATTACTCTTGCGCTGCCACCCTCGCGTTTAATGCAACATTTCATCCCGCCTGGTGATTTCACCCACTCACAGAAATACAACAATCCTCAAGGATATTGTATGAGTTATCCTCAAGGGTATATGCAGCGATCTTCTATGAGGTGGAGGTAAGTACTTTCTCAGTGGGCCTGCATGCATGCCATACCTCTCCTTCCCCAGGCACGTTTGCTAGTAGGCAGGATGTACCACGATTATGTTCACTTTCACGTTCACGTCCTCGTTTCGCGATCATCTTTAGAGCTACATTATTAAAAATAGTACCTACTAGGTTGTATAATATTACCGAGATTTGAAGTGATTTTGTAAAATTTGGATAATTTTACAAAATCACTTCAAATCTCGGTAACAACAAAAACGCATCTTGACGTACAAACCTTACAGAAAATGTAAGTATACGTCGTTAGCGTTAGTTTATATAAACGTAATGCCAATTCAAGGTTCCACTGAAAACGAGATCAATCGGATAAATTGTATCAACTGAATCGTTATTGCTAATGAACCAGAAAACAAACAGAAGAAGCCAAAAACAGAGAGGGTTAAAAAGGGCCCGGAACTAAAATAAACAATGAAGAGTAGTCACCTAATGAACTCGTGGAAATTTGGCGCAGGGTGTATACGAGGGGTTGCTTATTAGAAATTCTCAGCTTGAAAGTAGCATTCGGCCGTGACGGCACTAGCAATGTACAATTTTATAAACGTCGGGATTTTTTTATGGATCGCAGTCATTGCGATTAAAAAGAGTAGTATTCAGTCTCTATTTGTTTTCAGGCACATTGAGAACTAAACTAAATCCTGATACGGAATTTCAACTATACACAAATGTTTTGCATTACTCTGAAACAGAAAAAAATAATAAAATTAAAAATGACAAGAAGTCATATTTATTTAAAAGTTAATGTATAATCAAACAACGACTCCGGAATCGTATAATTTTCAGCGATGGCCTGTAGGTATAACAAGGAAAATGTTAAAGGAAGGTCTTTTCACAAACCCGAAATAAATATCTCGCTTTTCCATTAAGGACATAAAAGCAATTCCGCGAGAGCCGAATAATAACGAGGGGCAGCGTTGTCCGGCCGTGGCCTCCTCCGAATTTTATTTGCATCGCGGGGCTCGTCTCGGGCACGGCCTAGGGCGCCGCCGATTGCCCCAATAATCGCTATTGTGTAGCGCTCGCGACGCGGCCGCGCGGGAGGGTGGCCACACTGTAGCGGAGTTAGCGTGTTCGCTGTTCGCCGCCGCACCCGCTTTCCGCGCACTAGTCGACTGGCCGGACTCTTGTGCAACTTCGAAATTGCATGCGCCTGAGAAAACTTCCACCTTTGAGAAAATTCCAAACGCTCCGACGTGCTCTCGATGTAAACTTGCAATAACCAGATACGTAACCACCGGAATTGGCAATCTATTTCTATATTATTGCTGTTATCGAACATAGTCAGCAACTTTAGATCAGTTGTGGTAGTGTAGTATATGGATTGTAATATTTGTGAAACTCGTAGACAATATTCACGGGGTACTGTTGGATATATCACATTAATCAAATTGCTAAGGAAACAACTGAAAATAGCAACGTTAAACACTATGCCTATGTATGGAGATTTAGGTTACTAGCTCGCGTGCCTGCCAGTTTATTATGAAACACTTAATTCGATTTAAATATAAAATTCAACTTTCTTACTTGAATGTTAAACAACATCTACTATAAGAGTATTTTCTTAACTATTTACTAATACGTACTGTGTACACTAAAGGTATTTCTACAAAATTATTCATAATTGTAATATGATGTATAAAACAATGACCAGTTTTATGACTAACGATAAAATGAATATAGTTAAAAGCAATTTTCATGCAGATTAGCCTATTGGCGTACACAACCGAGGATGCAATAAAATTTGTGAGCTTTTGTGGTATAAAAATTTTACGTGATAAATGCTTTATTCAATCCGAATTGCGAGCACTGAGCCATCGATTTTAAATGAAGGGACGAATTCATACTAATCTATATCTATATATAATATATTTGTATTAACACGCGAATTTAGGAAAGGTGTTATGTTTCTTATATGGACATAAATGCTCATGATAACACCCTAGTGAATCCTTCAGTAGTACGTTCACACTTAATTTTCTTGGAACACAGTAGCGGTAAGAAATAAAGTTAAAATTAAGACGCGAGTTTATGGGGCGTTACGGGGGTGGAAGGCGCAAGGTGGGTGCCGCGGGCGTGCGGCGCGGTGTGAGAGGGCATTCGAATTCACCGCGCGAACTGCGCCGTAGATAGCGGCAGGCGGAACACGTACTTCACTTCCACTAACTCCAACTATTGACAATATTAATGCACGCTTAGCAGGGCCAAGCGTTGCCGTGTATCGCCTACGGAATATTGCAAAAATTTTCACTATTACCATACCACATTTATTGATACCACAAATAAAATATAGTACAATCCTATTCGATTATAGCTGATAATTCATCGCGCCAATGTACGCGATCGTCGCTCATTGGCACTAATTTATTCCATTTCTAAAGAGAACTCTCCGGAAGTAACGCAAATATTAGACGAGGCTCGGCCCACGACGGCTGCCATTAATTCCAGAATTGAAATCTGGAATTGCGGTGGCGGCGGTGGCGAATTTACATTCATCGCGGTAAGAACTTAAATCAAGTTCTCAGTTACGATTCAGTTGCGATATTATTTTATTAAAATATGTAAATGACGCCGTTCCACCGCGCAGATACCGCGGCCACGGTAAGGACCTTACAATTGTGGGGGAGGATATCTCTAACGACGCAATATTTTCATTAGCGAGACTATTACCTACTAGCATTATCACAATTTTATACAGGTCGCCGCGTTATAATAACCTGCCGCGATTTAGTCGTACCTACGTAGCCAAATACATACGTATATATAATAGTTTGTAGTTGTATTAAAGAAACTAGATGTTTTAACTTAACGTTTTACAACTAAATCCAAACGACTTAAGCGCGTCACAAATTGAGAAAATACAGTAATATTTTATGTCAAGATATCTAGATATAAAATATTATAGTATCTTAAAGTATCGCACACGGTTAAGATAATACTAGTATATCCCCGCTCGAATCATTCTTTCGAAATTTCGTATCTTAAGATGATAAATTTCCATATCGCTCCATATCTTAAAAAAGTAATATGAAAATATATTGTATCTTAGCCATTTGTGATAGCTCATACAAAATGTATGGTGAGCGATGTTTAATCTTAAGATATACTCATAATATAGTATTTACGTCGTGTGTGGCGCGCTTTAGTGATAGAGGCGTCTATATACTAAGAAGGGATTTTTATTTATTCCAAAACCATGTAGAGTATGAAATTGCCGTTTTGTATGAAAAAATTTAAACAATTTTTTTTCATGTATTTTTTATTTGTATTAATCTAAGTAATCACCCATGTAATCAATGCATCTTTGCAAACGCAGTGGCAGTTTATTGATGCCCTTCTTAAAGAAATCAGCTGGACGGGAGGCAACAAATTCTTCAAAGGCATTTTGTACTGCCTCTCGGGTGTTGATTTTTTTTCCCGCCAAGAAGTTATCCAAATTCTCGAAAAAGTAGTAGTCTGTAGGCGCAAGGTCTGGCGAGTAGGGCGCATGACGGAGAGCTTCCAACCCCAGTTCTTGCAACTTGGAGGCCGTCTGCTGTGCAGTATGAGGTCGCGCGTTGTCGTGCAGGAGCAGCGGAGACGAGCGATTGACCAATGCTGGTTGAAGACGTGCCAGCTTTTCCATCATTGTATTCAGTTCTTCATACTACACATCTGCAGTAATGCTCACCCCGTTTGGTAAGAAGCTGTGATGAATCACACCGGCGCTAGACCACCAAACAGTGACCAACACTTGCTGAACCAGGATCCAACCAACTTGATGAGCGCTTGCGGTTATCAAACAGAATCCATTTTTCATCGCAGGTAACCATGCGGTTAAAAATTTCTTCATTTGTGTATCTGTTGAGCAGTGCAAGGCACGTCTCGACGCGTACTTCGCGCTGGCGATGATTGAGTTCGTGGGGCACCCATTTGTCAAGCTTTTTTACCTTGCCAATTTGACGCAAATGGACCAATATTGTTTTGACGCTAACGTCGAAAGCTGCTGCTAATTTAGCCGTAGATTGTGTATCATCAGCTTCCACAATCGCATTTAATTCGTCATTGTCGACCAAACTCTTCGGACGAATGCGAGGTTCATTTTTCAGGTCGAAATTTCCAGAACGGAAGCGAGCAAACCAATAACAGGTGGTGCGTTGGTTTGTAGTGTTAGCTCCGTAAACGTCGTTGATGTTGCGTGCCGCTTGTGCCGCGTTGCTGCCACGACGGTACTCATATTCCATAATTACTCGAATTTTTAACGTATCCATGATGACTAAAAAGATTGAAATGCGATGAAAATGTAACACTAATCAATAAACAAATGACTACTTTATTATTTTTATTTTTAAATTATTAAATTATTTTTATATTAAAATTCTTAGCCAAACAAAAATTATTTTGATTTGAAATGGCCAGTACTGCAGAACGGCAATTTCAAAGGTAAAGACCTATTATTTTATGTATAAATACTTATTCAAGGATTTTTTAAATCATTCTTCAACTATGCAGCAGTTGATTTAATGAAATTATTGCGCTCTCTGTTTTATTATAGAAGTTCAAATATTGCCTTTACTTATTTTATAAGAAATCTTTTATATGAAATTTAAAGTTCTCGTTTTTGACATTTCCTGTTTCCTGAACTTAGGATTTACGTGTAGAGAGTATACTTTTTTTATACCATTGGTGTGGCAAACAAGAAATAATTGTAAGAATGCAAGCAAGATGTTGCTTATAGACAGGAGGACGCATGTGGAACGACTAAGTGTTGGACGCCCCCTGGCTTATCCTTTTTAAAAACTAAAACAGTCACCCAAAAGTGGATAGGTACTCGGTAGCGCGAGTCCATCTATCCACCTTGAACGGTGTTGATAATCGGAATTCACATAATAGCTTACTTAACATGGTGTATAGACAGATACGGGTTACCTTTGGGTGACTGTATTAGGGTTGATAAACGAAATAATCCCATCTCCTCTATGGACCTTAAAAAACGGCTGGGAGTATGTAGATTAGGTAAGCAGAGGATCGTATTTAGTGGTAAGCATTAGGGAAGGCCTATATCTAGTGGGTAGATACGAGCCTTCAGGATGATGATGAAGCCAACATGTTAAGTGAATGGAATAATATTATATAAAGTAAGTATATCATTATTTTATACATTTCAAACGTCATAAAATAACTACAAGATAATTTGCGTTGATATAGAACCCTACGCAATATCTACGTGACTTGTGGTAAACCCTAAGGTGAAAGGTCGTTAATTTACGTCGCCACTCGAGCAAAACAAACATTTCCAGATCCACATTCACGCTTACTTTACTGAAACAAATATTTATCACATTACCGGATTTAAAATCCAACTCGCCGTTGTCACCTATGAGATATATTTTATTTATTCTATCTTCATTGTCAATATTGACGAGCTCGGTGGCGTAGCGGTCAATGACGCGGCTTCGACACCAACGCTCGTGGGTTCGATTCCCACACAGGACAAACATTTGTGTGCATGAACATGTCTGTTTGTCTTGGTCTGGGTGTTTTCTATGTATCATAAGTATTAGTGTTGCAACGGAACTGGCATAACGGAAGCAGAAACGGAAACAGATGTCAAAAGTAAATCTTAACAGAAGCGGAAGCGGAAGCGGAAACGGAAACGGAAGCGTTAACACTATGAAAAAAAATCACAATTTTGCATTTTAATTTTTTTTATTAAATTTGTACTTTAATACTTAGTTTAATATTCAAAATTAAAAAGAATCGTGGACGAAATACGAATGTACTACATTCGTATTTCGTCCACGCGTGACCCCGCAACCGCCCCCGCGCGCCGTGCCGCCGTCGCGTCTGCTGCACCGCTCGTCATCGCTCTCTCCCCGCTTCCGTTCTGAGTTCTGTTATAAAGTTTGCGGAACCAGAAGCAGAAACGGAAGTGAAAAATCATGCGGAACTTCCGCAGTTGCGGAAACGGAAACAGAGTTCTGTTGCAACACTAATAAGTATGTATTTACAAAAAAAAACGTATTTACGTATGTTTATCAATCGTCTAGTACCCATAACACAAGCTTCGCTTACTTTGGGGCTAGATGGCGCTGTGTAAATTACATGTTATTGTCAGACAAATTGTCTGACAATATTTATTATTATTATTTATTATTCTATTATTAATAAAGCATTCGTCAGTACTAATGTTTTATTAATTACAGAATTGAATTAACAGAATGTAATTACGTGGAACAGTTTCGCCTTATGCATTAACACCATTTGTTTACCTTGATAATGCCATAAGGCGAATATATGTAACAGTATAAATACTTTATTAATAACAATAATATAACAGATGTTTGCTTTAGTAATAATAGAAAGCATTCTGTACTAGCAAACATTCTCAAATTCTGTTTGTTCTGAGGGAGATATAGATTTAATACAACTGAAGTAATAAAATAAATATACGTATTACAGCAAACAAAATAAACGGACATTAACATATCAATCACAACTCACAACACACACGCACGCACGCACGTACGCACGCAAGCACACACGCACGCACGCACGCACACACGCACGCACGCACGCACGAATGCACGCGCACACACATACACACACGCATACATACGTAAAACTAAACTTTTTTATTTATTTATAATACGAAGTTATTAGTAGTATACTCATATTGCTTACCTGTTGTAAGTTTGACAAGCTTGGTGCCATATAAATCTAATTTTATTTCCGTGGTACATCCATATATGCATAATGATGATGATTCGGAACTTAGGTAAATGGTCAGGTATCCCTTCCAAAAAAATAGTAGGGGTTATCATTTTATATATCAGGGCCAGATCACCAAGAAGGAATTAGAAAATTATTAAAAAGTAAGGAGCCCAAATGTATTAATTATTATTTTAGAGTAACTTTAAGGTGAAAGCAGCTCACTACGATCTTTAGAGCCAAAGCCAAGTTCACCTGCACCCTGCCGACTAGCGAAAGAAACTCCGGCGCAAAAAAGGTAGGGTACAGCGTATTTGTAAGTACTACTATGCAGATAGCTTAACGACTGTATTTGTAGGAAAAGTAATAGGGTTTTATAAAAATTGAGCCCCGCACCAAGGCGGCCTTTTGTCTATTGTTGCGGATCACAAGATAACCCTCACCTGACCTAAACCTAAAAAACCGGACAAGTGCGAGTCGGACTCGCCCACCGAGGGTTCCGTAGGTACGTAGTATCATTATTAAATTTGATATTTTTCATTATAAATAAGAAATAATGCGTCGAAAAAAATAAATAAAATATATTTTGCAATGTGTACATCAAGCCCTTTCATATGATACCCCATTTGAACTAGTAGTTTCAATTTGAAATTTCGACACCCTATAAAAAATATAAACCCCCTATTTTTAAGATCTATTTACAAATGTATAGTTTTGAGATTTATTCCTGTACTTGTAGTCTATAACGATGTTACTTGCCAAATTTCATAGTTCTAGGTCAACGGAAAGTACCCTATAGGTTTTGATTCCCTCGAGTGTGTCGAAATACGCGTTTTTTGCTGAAAAAACGGCCGTAACTTTTTTCTACGTAAACTTAGCAGTTTGATTTTTTTACAACTTCATGGGAGCGTAGACCTGAGTATACAGTTCAAATTTCAGCTTGATACCTCCACGCATTCTCGACATAGAAATTCTTGACAGACAGACAGACAGACCGACAGACAGACAGACAGACAGACGGACAACAAAGTGATCTTATAAGGGTTCTGTTTTTTTTTGGTACGGAACCCTAAAAACTACCCAAATCTAATCTAGACACAGTAACTTTTTTAACCTTTACCATATCTCAAAGGTAAACTTAAGATTTACTCAGAAAATAGCTAGTAAACGTACGAAATTAAAAACTGGTAATTATTATGGTTCATCGTACTTCGAGCTTTTACAGTAAAATACTGGTTGAATATCTAATAATGTATAGGATTTAGATTTCATTACTTTCTGTTAATCTCTCTATTTTATAGACAAAGCTTTGACTGACAGATCAACGTATAATCTAAAAGGCTGGTTTGAGAAATTTGAAATTTAGTAACAATACAAAGGTAACATGGAGATTCCCACGGGATACTGGGATACGTGCGTGCAGTTTCAAGCTAAAGCTATTCCCATATGAAACATTCTAAACATGTCGTTTGATAGCAAGATCCACTTGGCTTTAGGGCTTGTAGGTTCATTTTCGAACAAAAATATTTTTTTCTCGCAGGGAATGGTCACGTAGGAGGATCTGTTAGAGCTGAAAAAACTGAACCCGCAGCTTCAAATGATTCCAAGCACAAAGCAGTTTTCAATTTATCGGGAATAAATGCTTCGGTTGGCAGCTCAGACACCCAATTACCGCGCACAAAAGCTGATTACCGCGGGTGCGGGAGCACTGGATGGCGGCGGCGTCGTCGTCGGCGGACCGGTGCAGCGCGCTCCCGGAATATTTGAACGACTTGTGTGGAACTCTTCATTTACCCCACTAGACGGTGACGTAAAACGGGCGGCTATGATTGAAATCGACGTCGTTAAATAGATTTGGATCCTCTGAAAACTTTTATTCTGTAGGGCACAAAACTTTCAATTGGAATTGAATTTTTAGCGTGTAAAGAATTTTAAATGGATTAACATGGGTGTAACGAATAAAACGTTGCGTATATGAAAATTCGTTCTAATACCTATTGTTGGAGAGATTGTGTTCGCTTACTACGAAAGGGCACGAGTTGGATTTCCCAATTAGCACAATTGATAGTGTAAGAATTTATTGAGATTTAATGTGAATTCATGGGTACAGGATTATATTCGTTTATTAGCAGCGTGCCCGATGACATCGCCAACAAGCTGTTAGTTTGATATAATATTTCATAGATACGCAACAAAATTAAAATTTCAATAAAAGTAAAATATTTACGTAAATCTGTTACCTATTCTGTTTTAAGTTCATAACGAACCTATTAATTAATAGATCTGGATTGAAAATGTTTGCAACGACGCGTCGTTGTTTTTGCCACACCCGATTTCCTACAGATGAATTTTTGATGATTTGTTTCCAATCACCCAAAAGCCTCAAAGCCACTGCCCTAGTTTTTTAATAAATATTATACCTAAAGGAACATCGTTCAAACTGGGAGTCCTAAGAGACCTGTCGATTTTTTTTTAAAGAAGGATTTGCTGCGTTGTCAGTGATGGTAGCAGCGCGCGAGCTATATTTCATGTTGCTAGTGTTAATATGGCTACGGTAACCGCTTCAAATTAGGCGGGCCGAATGCTTGTCTGCTACCCGACAAGTTAAGAGAGTTAATTTCATTTCGTTAACTATTTCGCTAACGATATAACAAGCATTCATGTGGACGAAGCCGCGGGCACAGCTAGTCTGTCATATAACTGATTTTTTTGTATTCCTATCTGTTTAAACATCGCGAAAAAATACTATAATGATCTTGGAAAAACCGTTTGTGATTTTTTTTAATGGTTCCCACTCAGCAAAACCGGTACCTCAAAAATTGGAGTAAATTGTAACTAACCACTAATTATTAAAGGTATAGTATAACAAGAATTCAATCTTGCAGGAACATTCATCAACGTGGGGCGATGTCGCGACACTGACGTGATTGCAATAAGCCCTGAGCATCGTCGGCGCGAGTGCAGCGCTGGTTGTCGCCAGATGAAGTCTCGGCAGCGCACGCCCTGGGAAATCATGACCGCGTATCCGACTTATGTAAAAATGAACTTGCGCACTACATCACTAGTAACACTACTATATACAATACTATAACGCATTTTCAAATAGGACTAATTTGGTTAAACGTTATGGTTGTTTCCTTAAAGTTCGTTTTAAATAGTTACCGTATTGATATGATGATAATACGTAATAACATGATGACTACTAAATTATCATTAAATATATCCATATTGTCCATAGTTTATACAATTTCCATCAAGTTTTGCAATAGTTCTATATGTACATACATTTTGGCGTAAAGATAATATTACAACTAATTATCTAAATATTAGTTCGTATGAGTACAAAGCTTTATTTATGCGTATTTTACAGCTTACCAGATGGATTAAAATTATAAAGTTTATACATTAGATCGCTCTCTTTTTACACGAGACTGGCAAAAAAGAGATTGTAATGCTATCGCGTTCTTTTTAGATAGTAGACATACAGAAACGAAGGGGTGAAATATTGTATTTTACAGCTTACCAGATGGATTAAAATTATAAAGTTTATACATTAGATCGCTCTCTTTTTACACGAGACTGGCAAAAAAGAGATTGTAATGCTATCGCGTTCTTTTTAGATAGTAGACATACAGAAACGTAGGGGTGAATTAAGCAGCAATATAACAATTATGTACAAGTAAACAATTCTAGTACATAATGCACCTTGAACGCGTCGCATTGTGCTCGTCCTTCATTAGCAGTGTAAACCTCCGCTCTGGTTGAATTATGGCGGCGTGTCATACGCTTAAGACGTATGCAAACAAGATTTATGTAATTAATTTAGGAGATAAGAGCGGGCGCGAGAATACATACGTTATGGAGCACAAAGGACACTAACACTGCTGCCACAGCGCCCTAGGTCGCTTTCAGCTCTCTCTGTGAGATTTTATCAGCTTAACAATCTGTTCTTGTAAGTATATTTTATGGGTACACTAGAAGTGGTAACTATTTTGATTGAGATAAATAATTACTGTCCAAAAATGTCAATTTTATATACAGATATTCATATAACATATTAGATAGGTAATATAATAGGTCATAATAAATATAAGATAGGTACGAGTATATCAAAGGTACTTTACGTTTAGCTTTTCATGTTTTAAATTATATTATTTTTTAAATATAAAACGTACATTAACCCTGCTACAACAAAAAAAAAACATAATTTAAACACTTTGGTTAACAGGTATATAATGGAAGTTTTTTGGAAAATAAAATTTATATTTCCATGATTTACGTGGGGACCGTCGATATACTTGTGCTAATATTATGACGAGATAGCGTTACCCAAATGGAATATACTCCCGAAAAATAACCTTTTTAATAGGTTCATAATGACAGTACCAAAATCCTGAAAAAACAAGGAAAAATACGTGTTCATTAGGTGTAGTTTAAGGCAGTGTCTTATAATTAGTGGTACGCATAACCTAGGGAGTAGGCGAAGATGCATCAAGAAGATTGCACGGCAACCTTTTGACTAAGACAGTATATGAGAAACAAACACGCAAACTATAATGAAATAGAGAAAACGCGAATTTGACCAGTATTTTGAAGCGGTACGTAGGTAAAACTAATTGAGAACCATTTACGAATACGAGTATGTCTTTATTCTTTACCTATATACAGACATATATATATTCGAACTGACAGACCGACAGATTGCATGAAATTTGACAGGTTTCGTTTGTGACACACGGGAGCATTATTAACAATTTTTTTATTAAATGGTTCCCCTGTGCTATTAAAGCACTATAGCCTGACGTACACAGGTAGAGTAAAATTACATTGAAGTACATTGCGGAGCTACCCGCACGCTGAGAATAGCAACAAAGACCCCCGTAGTCAATGTAACGCTACTCTACCCATTTCCAAGAGGCTTATGTACTATGTAGTTTAATTTGTCATGGATTAATTAAAACGAGACTTGTGTAAATATCTATACTAAATTAATGTCTTTTACGATTTTTCTATAAGTCTTAGGTATGAAGTAATTAATGCAGAGTCGATGGAGCAGAAGATTGGAAGAATAGCCACATTTTTTTTAACCTACAACTTAACAACAGTTAGCTGTATATTTAAAATGTCTACCATACTTATTTACGGGCTTTATGCAGGAGTAAAACAAAAACGAAAAAAGGATCGATGCTACCTCACTGCGTCGCTTTCGTTATTTATCACTGTATGCATTGGTTCCATCAATAGTTTTATTTTTGTTATAAATTTTGTACAGCATTTCTTTTTACTTAAATGGGCCAATAATTAAACTGGTACAAAATAAATTAGAGATGTTATCAGTAGCACAATTATGAAGGGAAAGAGACAAGCACAAACGGACCATTCGGGGCGCAGGCAGGCAGTTGGCGGGGCGTAGAGCGGGACGGAGCGGACGACCGACAGCTACGGCCGGAGATATTTACGTTTATCTCCGGGTAACGGCTTCATCGCAAGCTTTATTACGACATCCACTCACGTAATCCTCCGCCGCCGTCATAACTCCTCGTTTGCTGCCCCGCTACAATGTACTACACCGGTTTTCCACTAGCGCGAGTACGGCGCACCGCCTCGCCAGGTACCACCCCGTATTTACTAGCAACTATATCTCCGTACGTATACCATAGTTTAGTTTTTATAGTTCGCAGCAAACTTTTGTATTATAGTATAATCTTCCCTTGTGTGTATTAGAAGAACTAACTTTCTAAGTGTTTTAAAAACAAATCTCTTGAAATTACGAGTAGTTACTGGCACAATTCTTGTTAATTTTTAAAGTGTATTATTTACAACGACCAGATATCATAATCCCTGCTTTATCAGAGATCACGTAGTGCGGGTAGTTCAAGCTGTTCTCATGAATCTCGAACAGCTTGTATTGTTTTATTTTACTTATTTTGTTTTACAATCATTAATACTTATTTTGAGAATTTCTCACATCGAGAATGTCAAATTAACTATTACAATATTTTTTTACCTTAGTTTATAACTGACATCCTACGCAACTCCAAGGGTGTCGTACTAAAAGAAATCGCGTGAAGTTATTTGTATCTAGGTTTAAAGATTTTTTTCATCGGGAATGTGTATCCAAGAATCATTCCCAACTTTTCGAGACACCCTCGTAGGGACCGGGCGTAGATCCGACCCAGCTATAAATGAATATCGGATATGGAATCCATAAATACTCAATCTAAATTCGTAAATTTTCTCCGGGGATCGTAAAAAATGAAGAGGTAATCCGAAATCGGCTTATGGCTGAGGCACTGTTAAAACATTTTCACCTCCAAAGCAATTTATTAAAACGGTTCATCAAAACCGTACCAAATTATTTTTTTGTTTTGTTTAAATAAGACTGAAATGTTGAATTAGATTGAGATCGTTTATCGATAATGATTTTTTTCCATTTTACTTTACCTTGAAGCGAAGTTGTATTTACGATTGAGCTAGGTTTCAGTCCCGTCGCAGAAAGGCCTAAATTGAGCGGGGGATTGGAACACGGCAGCTTAGTGCACCCGCCGGAAGTAGGCCTGTAACCGCCGCCGTATAATAGCTTCCAAATTGACCCTGCCACTTCGGCCTCGCTGCCACCCACTCTAGCATTACCGTTATATTTCACGACCCATTATGTGATAAACTCTTCTCTATACACGGTATTAGCGCAATCTAAAACTAAGAATATACTTGCACAATTTGTCGCTATTCCGTCGCGCCACTTGAACGTAACAACAAGTAAATTAATTTTCATACAAAGGCATTAACACGAAATCACATCGGAAGTTTCGGAAGTGTTATTTCCTTTTATAGCAAAGGCAAACGTCAACTGGCCGGTGGACCGGGTATGGGGATAGTCAAATACATAAAAGGGACGAGTCGCGCGAAATACTGGCATTGTAGGATCCTAAGCCCTGTTTAGATTAGATCAGACCTTCGAAATAACAGTGAATGAGGACGTGGATTAACTACGGTCCGGAGCACTTCGGCCTGTGCGCCTAATGGGGCACAGTTAGGGGTAACGAGGGCGCCTCCGCCTCTCGATCTACAGAGAGTTCTCATCGAAAATATTTGCTATTGAACATTGAAATTAGATATTTGCTATGTTTGATTTATTTATAAATCGGGCATAACACTGAATTTTCACAATTTTTCATGTTTTCCATAACACTTCCTTCCATTCCTGATTCTCACCGTAATATATTTAATAAGCATTAATTTTATTCATAACATTTGTATTAATAAACAAGTCATCATTTATATACTACTACATATTAATAGTGATATCTTGATAGTGACATCTTTGATTAACCGATTTATCTGCTTCAACCCCACGCGATATGCGGGGTCTGTCTGACCCCGCATATCGCGTGGGGAATGAATAATTTCATTAGTGTTTCTTAGTGGTTTTTAATAAATATGATATAGTATCAAGGTCAAGATCGTACCCCTGCACGCCCTTTCTGTTCCCTTTCATCGCTCCTTCTCTCCTATGAATGAACTTAAAGTCTTTCTTCTCATGATTCTCTTTATTCCCTTCTTTTCTACGGCGTCTTATTTCCTACATTCTACTGCAAGTTTTACTTCTCCCTTTTCACTTTGTTTTACCGTATATTCTACAATAGTCATTTATACCCACGTGTGCCGCGAATTTTACCAAGCGCTGTAACCACCGCGACACGCGTAAGTTTTATTGCCTGCTCGCCTTCCTAACTTGTCTGTTTGTTTGTAGTATCTTTATTGTACATAAAGAACAATTCACACATATATTTATACACAATATAACTAGCAGAATTTCACGAACATGTACAAAGGCGGGCTTATCTCTATAAGAGATCTCTACCAGACAACCTTCTAACTATTACTGTTTCGTCACTATCATCGGGACATGCCCTCTATTTTTTTTCCCGTATCCAAATTTCGTGCTACGGAGACAGTAATATGACTTTACGCTCAAAAAAAAAATTCTTTACTTAATTCATAACCATAGTGGTCGAATATGTAATAATCTATAAATACTTGTCTATTTTCTTGTATGATGAGAACCAAATTAAAGACTATAGAGAATTATTTTCAGTGGTGGTTTAATAACGTAAAACACTTTAACGTAAAACTCTTGTACTAAAACTTATCATAGATGAAAATTTGAATTCTGCAACATAACACTTGAATCAATTAGCAATCGTCATAGATTACTTATCTTCTATGACACTATATTTTATTCCCTGTAGTAATTTTCCCTACAGAACTAAACCTGTCAAGATAAATTGCTAACAAGTTTTGTAAACGATGCAACGCTATACCTATTTATTGTATCGAATCAAATCGTCCTAGTAACCGCGAATCGATTCAGGAGATGCTGGAGCACCAAGTACAGATGTCCCAACGGCACAAGTAAGGGTCCAAATTCATTTTTCAATGTCAGAGAAGAAAATTCATTAGAACTTTGAAATTACTAATGGCTAAACGGACGGAGTAAAATTTGCTCTTAATTTGTACTGAAACTTTTTCGCGAATTTTAAGAAACTTTCTCAAACGACTTTTGAAGTGAGAAAGATGGGGGATGCTAATGATTATTGTTTTGTTTCTAATATACATTATTATACATATATATATATTTACTTAAAATGACACAAAAAATTAGAAGCAATGTTACGTAATGCAATGTTTCAAAATTGCCTAAATGTTGCGATATTTTATTTTGAGAGCGTTAATATGGCTACGGTAACCGCTTCACATCAGGCCGGGCGTATGCTTGTCTGCCACCCGACGTAGTATAAAAAAAAAACTCCGCCTCGTTGCTCAACTGCGGGTTGGCGGAGAAGGAGGAACTGTTCGATTTCTATTGACAAGGATTTATATTTAATACTGTTTCCTATTTAAGAGATAAGTATGGATACCACCATATAACAAAAATGATCTGGATTTTTTAGATTTTCCTTTTAACCTTTAGTAGTTAAATCTTATATCGCTATATTGATGTTAGAGACAATGACAAAGAATCTGCGCAGGGGACCTACACCGATAAGTAGATCATAAAGAAAAATAATAGCCTATTAATGTCTTTCTGGAAGACAAAGGTCGGATTTATCAGTATACATCCACGGAGGCCTATGACCGCTATTTGAGTTACGACAACGACAAATAAGTGATTGCTTTTATGATACTTGATATATACGAACGTTTAACATAGCTCAAAATAATTCAACAGTTTATAACTGCGAAAACTTTTCTATTTCATTTTCGTAGTAAATATCTACATCGTTGTCAACTCTTATTCATCCCACTGCTGGGATACGGGTCTCCCCTCGTCTCTAATGGAAGGGGTTTAGCGCATACTCCACCACGCCGCTCAACTGCGAGTTGGCAGAGATCAGTGTTTTCTAGACACATCCACTGACTTGGGTTAACGACTGTCATCAAACGAACACAGCCGGAACCGACGGCTTAACGTGCCCTCCGACGCACGGAGGAATAAACCCATCCATAGACAGACTACGGTCGACGATGCCTGACTTGCGTGATCGATTAAACTGCCACGAGCAAAGACGCAATTGAGCTCCTCATAACTAAATCGATGATGATGAAATTTGGTATGGTGATAACTTGAATCCTGGGAGAGGTTAATTAAAGGAGAGGGCAACATTCCCGAAATTCAGGTACGTGGAGCTTAAAGGCAGTGTAAATATTATAAACGAGACACTTATATTTTTCAAAATGATGCACTGAGGCGTGTCAGTGTTCCTACCAGTGCGCGACAAATGTTAGTTATGTGTGCAACTCATAGACCTAGTAATGTTCGCTAGTGCTACTTGTATACGTGTATGGAAATTTAGCAATGATGTATAGGCGCGCAATGCACAAATTTTGTTGCTAGTCAATGAGACTGAACAGTAACGCTCAGCTTTGTAACGCTAGTTTAGGTAAAGTCGGCAGGGACGGAGTGAGCAAAGCAAATATAACTTTTTTTCTCGTTACTCCGATCATTTTCAGGGTTCCGTACCCAAAGGATAAAAAGGAACCCTATTACTAAGGCTCCGCTGTCTGTCCGTCCCTCCGTCCGTCTGTCACCAGGCTGTATCTCATGAACTATGATAGTTAGACAGTTGAAATTTTCACAGATGATGTATTTCTATTGCCGCTATAACAACAAATACTAAAAAACAGAATAAAATTAATATTAAAGGTGGCTCCCATACAACAAACGTGATTTTTATGCTCGTTTTGGCTCGCAATTGATTACGGTAATAGGTAGACGCTTGAAATACTCACATAATATTTAGTTTTATATTCACTTTATAAATAAATAATTAAATAAAAATAAAACAAATATTTAAGGTGGGCTCCCATACAACAAACGTGTTTTTTTTGCCGTTTTTAGGGTTCCGTACCAGAAGGGTAAAAAGGCTCCGCTGTCCGTCCGTCTGTCATCAGGCTGTATCTCATGAAGGGTGATAGGTAGACAGTTGAAATTTTCACAGATGATGTATTTCTGTTGCCGCTATAACAACAAATACTAAAAAATAGAATAAATTACATATTTAAGGGGGCGCCCATACAACAAACGTGATTTTTTTTTTTGCTTGTTTTTGCTCGCAATTGCTAACGGCAATAGGTAGACGCTTGAAATACTCGCATAATATTTAGTTATATATTCACTTTAAAAATAAATAATTAAATTAAAATAAAACAAATATTTAAGGGGGGGCTCCCATACAACAAACGTGATTTTTTTTTTGCCGTTTTTATAGATTTCGCCCGCGGCTTCGCTCGCCTGAAATTCGGGCATTTTAGATTATACAAGCCAAGTCTAACACGCAACTTAACCATCTTCATTTAGCACATTTCATACTATAAAAAGTTATAAGTACGGATGTAAGAACTTTCCCGATAACTACTACACCCGCCCCGCGAGCCGCGCCGCCCGTGATCTCATAAGCACTGATTGACGCCAAATACAAAAAAAACCTATTAGAATAACACAAGTCTTATTCCATCGGTTTTTACAGGATAAATAAAACTTAAAAAAAATTATACCGACTTCAAAAATCTCAGGAGGTAGTAGCTATTTTTGGCTTTTTCCTGTCAGGATTTTCAGTTGGTTTATTTTTATTAAGTTTATTTCTTTTTTAGTGAATATTTCTTTTTATTTATTTATTATAATAATGGGCAAGTAGTAGTATTTTAAAATCATTGTGGTTTTCGTAATCAGCGACCCGATAAACCAATAAGTGTTCTTAACAATACCCATGACGATTGTCAGACTTTTTGACCCCATTTTACCCTTCTAGGGGTTGAATTTTGAAAAATCCTGAAACACGTGTTTACTCATTTATCTATAGAAATACTCGTGTAAAGTTTAAGATAAAATAGTCCAACTAATCATTTCCCCATATAAAATTTTGGACCTCCATTTCACCCTCTTAGGGGTAAAATTTGAAAAATGCTTTTAAGGAATTTCGTGTCAATTATATTATATTTTCAAATAGACGCCATTTTCGTAATTGACGTCCCAGAAAACAATAGAATCAACACCCATATTGATATTATGACATTTCAATCCCATCGCACCCCCACAGGAGTGATTTTATGTCACGTCGGCTATGTTGGATTATAAAATTGTTGTTGTTTTCGTAAGCAGCGACCCGATAAACCATAAAAACAATACCCATGACGATTTTCAGACATTTTTCACCCCATTTCATCCCTTTAGGGGGTGAATTTTGAAAAATCCTGAAACACGTGTTTACTCATTTATATATAGAAGTACTCGTAAAGTAAAGTTTCGGATCAAATAGTCCAACTAATCTTGTTTCCCCATACAAACTTTGAAAAATCCTTTCTTAGTGCACCCTTAGACGTCATAAGGAACCTACGTGCCAAATTTGGAATCTCTAGACCCAACAGTTTGGGCTGTGCGTTGATATATCAGTCAGTCAGTCAGTCAGGACTTTGAATTTTTTTATATATAGATGGTACGGAACCCTACGTGCGTGAGTCGGACTCGCACTTGGCCGGTTTTTATAGATAATGGTACGGAACCCTTCGTGCGCGAGTCCAACTCGCACTTGGCCGGTTTTTTTATTCCGTGTGTATCAAATTGAAGCAATTGGATACAAACAGCGCAGATTTATCTACGCTGGTTGATTTCATATTGTTTGTGTGGGAATAAAATTTCCACTGCAAACCAGTACATGACACAGGGCCGCACAGGGCACGAAATCACAGTAGGTATAAATATTTCCGGGACTGACCCAGTAAAATGCACTTTTCTAACACGTTGTGGTTTCACGAGAGCAACGTTGAATTAATTAATTGTATTTAATTTACATCTACTAACTGCAATACAAACACGAATATATGAAACAAGGAAGGTAAATTAAACTTCTATAAAAATCTCAGAATTCAGAAGAAAAGGTAAGAGAATAACTAAAGTAATCCCCAATAAATAAGGCTAAACACCATAGCAATTAAATCAGTTTTTATAAAAAAAAAAAGATACTAATCGGTTAATAAATCCTGGTTAATCTAGAAATCGGTCGAGCCGTTTGTGAGCTAGGATAATCATAAATAAATGCTAAAGTGTCTACATTTACGCAGTGCTTACTTAACTACAATAGTAACAGTATCTTTAACGACAGTCTTTAATGAGAACTCATAACAAATCGTTACTCTTTTCACGGCTTAACGTATTTGGTTGGAATTATGTACGTACAAAGGTGGAATATGATGAGTATGATTTGGTTACTTTGACAAATAACATGCGAGCGGAACAGCGGGCAGCAGGCAGATAAAGATTATAATATGAAAACGTTTGTGCCTGTTTCAACGAATTTTAATTTAATTATTTCTGGCAGGAAGGCATTAGACGTTCTTTAATTTAATGCAGCAAATAGCTAGTATTATATGTAAATATATGTCCTTTTAAATAAAATTGTTGGTAATCATAGCATAGATGGTTGGAGGGCTCATATTAGAAGTAATAAATCTGTAGATGACGTGGGCGGCGCGGCGGCCGGCGGCGGCGGTGGCGCCGGCGGTGTGGGCGCGGCGCAGCGCTTCTACAGAGGAGTAGCGGCTACCGTCGTCGCCCAGAACAACCCGATATTAGTTTACTTTTCCTCTCGAACTTACTTTATTAGTTACCCGCGATAGCTGACGGTGATAGTTTTCGAGATATTACGAAGTCAAGTGTAATCCAGAAGCATATATATCATAATGTACATAATATTTTTATGAGTTTACTAGCTGTGCTCATAATAGACGGCGTATAAACAATCTCGTTAAAGCATGTAAATTGTATACACTTTGTGTGCACTCATACTTCGCAAAGAATCAGGAAATTTGAATAATAGGCTAAATTATCCTTTCTTCTGTACTTGCTAATTTTCTATACCAGCTGTCGCTTCGTTAATTCGTAGCATTTTATATTTATGTTTGTTACAAATTATGTGAATTTCCGTTTAGATTTCATGTTTCTCTACTCTGAATTAAAATTTTGTTTGATTCAATTTCAAATATATTGTCTCTGCGTTGATGCGTCTGCGGTGACCCTTTTTTGGAATAAAGGATATATATCGAAAAGCCTTTACACACGTGTTAGACAATTACATTTGCTTTGTAAAATGTTTACAACAAACGTTATTATACTGTAATCAAACGATGATATTAGTTCTATACATCACTGGGCAACATTCATTGCTATGCAGAATTGCAGACGACAGATAAATTCATGCGCAATAAGTCAAACGATCTGGAATAGGGTACGATAGGCCGGAATTGAGAAAATACATGGACTTGATGTTAAGCTTGATCAGCCAACATAAGGTGCAAGTTCGCTTATACATAAAATACTGCATTCGTTTCTCTCATCCTATAAGGAACGTTCTGAAGAGTTCCTAGTTTTCACCCCTCCTTCTTTCTGCCTTTCATCTTATAACCAATGAAGTGGGCCAGAATGTCTCGAAGGTTACAGAAGCGATCTACATGTACTACTCAGCGGCTCTGTAATTTATTTATTTTCTTGATACACTTTTTTTAAGACCCTGTCTTTTAAACTTGATACGGCGTAGAAATATACTTATTACGACAGACGGTCAAAAGGGTTTCAGCTGCATTTTTCATCAAACGAGATAAAGAATTATAGACATTAATGAAACGAAAATGTAGGTAACCAAAAGAAATTAACATTTTTGGTAGTAATTAATGAGCCTATGCCATTTTCCTCAATATCTTCCAGTCCCACGCACTTGTTGGATTAATTTTGCTAACCTTTATGTATATCTAATAATATAATCTATAAATATAAATAAATATAAATCTTAATAATAAAATCATACTAGAAGAAAACGCTACACAGGCTACAAGACGATTCGAATTCAATTTGTTTATAATATGTTTGCCACGTATTGTAGTTGTCATGTACGAAATTATGCAATAAATTAGTGTTGCAACAGAACTCTGTTTCCGTTTCCGCAACTGCGGAAGTTCCGCATGATTTTTCACTTCCGTTTCTGCTTCTGGTTCCGCAAACTTTATAACAGAACTCAGAACGGAAGCGGGGAGAGAGCGATGACGAGCGGTGCAGCAGACGCGACGGCGGCACGGCGCGCGGGGGCGGTTGCGGGGTCACGCGTGGACGAAATACGAATGTAGTACATTCGTATTTCGTCCACGATTCTTTTTAATTTTGAATATTAAACTAAGTATTAAAGTACAAATTTAATAAAAAAAATTAAAATGCAAAATTGTAATTTTTTTTCATAGTGTTAACGCTTCCGTTTCCGTTTCCGCTTCCGCTTCCGCTTCTGTTAAGATTTACTTTTGACATCTGTTTCCGTTTCTGCTTCCGTTATGCCAGTTCCGTTGCAACACTACAATAAATCGTTATCCAAATGATATTAACAATACATGCCATACATCAAAACATTCCGATTATTTGGATGGTACTCATCTATACGAACATTCATGACATAAGACATAATATAACCGCGTGTGATTCGTATTAAATTGTCGACATTGTCGGCATATCACTCGCATTGAACATAAAATCATTACGGAGTGCTTGTATCTACACGGAATAATACACATATGAGTCATTAACATAGATGCAAATGCGTCGTTTCAGCGCAACAACACATATGGGAATTGCCGCGGGTCTTCCAACTTTCGTAACACTATTTCCTCAAGACACAGTCTGACCAAATTTTCCATATGTTCTGCCATATATCTACCACTAAGAATACTGGCTATTGTCTGGTATTTTCTCACTTGGAAATTACATTTCCTGTAGCTTATATCAGAAACTACGAATAAAATAATGTCGATTGGTTACTTTGTTCATCTGAAAGTAGAATCATTAAACTAACACACTTTCCTGTTTACAATAATGTATGAAAAGAGGTAATGTAAAGTTACATTAATGCAGTTTTCTATTTTGTAAAGTTTCTGGGTTTTAATGTTATTCCATTTTTAAGAACACAGGATTTTATACAAACCACGCGATCATTCTGTACAGCATTAGCAGTCAGCTCACTTTTCTTCGCGCACGGCCAAATAGGGGATTCATTTTATATACAAATCTTTGGTGGCTATAAAAAAGATGTGACTTCGAATATTTCCTGGCATCCCTACTTTCATGCAGGACACATGTGCGCCCCTGTTCGGAAAAATGAATAAACTTTCAAAATCTTCTTTTTCATGTCACTTCTTCACATAATAAATAATAATATTTCCGACTAGATAATGAATAATCATGAATGTACAAACAAACACATAAAATCAACCAAGACTGGCTGAATTAGTATTCAGGATGGCCCATAAAATCGAGACGCTATAATATCTTTACATATTTTTGAAGTCACAAGTATCTAGACACGCGGCAGCATGTCGAGCCAAGTTCAAGCAAAGGAACTGGCTAGCCAGCGCCGAGTGTAATATTACACGAACCACTTGGTGCCACTTTTGACCCTTCTATAACTCAAAACCTCTTTAACGTAAACACATAAAACTACGTGTGTTTAATTATATCCACAAGGACATCTAGAAGCCCAAATTTCATGAAGCTAGCTCAAACGGTTATAAAGATATGAAGGTCAAAAAGTCGTAAATTTTAGCACTGACTGACTAACATATTATAGTACCTAAACCTAACCTACTTCCAGATGACCTAGAAGGATGAAATTTGGAATCCAGCTCGGTAATTGTGTGTAAGCGTAGGAAAAAATCTAAAAATAAAAAAAGTTAAATAATAGGGGGTGTCCCCATACATTTTTTTAAATTATAGCGTTGGAACCGTTACAACGTTACAAACAGATATTTGAAACTATCCCAAAAGTTAAGTCAAAAAATAAGTGGTGTCCCCATACAAAAAACTTGTAATACGCGCTAAACAAAACTAAACAAAAGAAATGTGAGAATTTAAAGTAGGTTAGATTTGACTTGGCCAGTTTTTATTACATCAGTCATTTTATAAAGTTATTCAACGTATATATATATTAATAAGTTCGAACTAACATATATATATATATATATATATATATATATATATATATATATATATATATATATTACTTCTGATAAAAACTGGCCAAGTCAAATCTCACCTACTTTAAAATCTCACATTTTTTTTAAATAACAGCAAATTGTTATAGGTATCCAATAAAGCAAAGAAATAGAGTTTAATACTTGTTCATAATGTTACTTTGTTCCTATAAATACATATTTGGATTTTGCATAGAACTTGGCACTAATTTAGATCTCCATTCTTTTAGCGGCGAAGCCCAAAGCCAAGCATAATTTTTGTATTGAACTTGGCTCTCCTTTTTTACATTTATGTTTTTGGTGGGATCTGACTTACTTAAACTTATTTTTTTTACTCATAGTAGAATAAAGTCTCGAGGAATATAAGAACTTAACAGCTTTTAATGTGTTATGATTATGTACTATTACAGACACTGTGGTTATAGCACAGTTTAAGAGGTCATAGACTGGTTATGGACCATTTTTGAAGTCTATAACGTGAAGCTTTAAAAAATTGTCTGAATACACGAATTAAACCAGAATAAGCTGTCGTGTTTCTATTAGGCTTCGGAAACGATGACGGGAAAATCCGTGATAGACTAAAAACAGGTCAGGCGGCTTTTCGTTGACAACAACAGCTTTGTTAGGGAGGATTTTATTGGCACAAATATTGTCCAAGTCGAGCTGCGGCGCACACTTCTCGTGATTTACTGTGCTGTTTACGCGAACCGCCTATGCCGAACTACCGACATTTTTACAGCGCCATTTGCTCCAAAATCAGACATTTTATACAACAAATCATCTTAAGTACATTTTTATGAAAATTTTTCACCGTCAGCAGAAAGAACACTCTGGACTAATAAAAAAATTGTTACCTCGGAATACTTTTAAATACTCGTTCTATATTTGTGAATCATATATTTGTTAGGTAAATAAATATTTGAAATAAAAACAAATGTTTTAGGCAATAGAATTATATATATATCACGAACACCTAAAGTAACAATATAAATAGCCCTTAACAAAAAGTTTTCGCCTTAATTTTTTGTGTAGGTAAGTAGAAACGATAGGTAGAAAAGTTGCAGAGGCATTTTCCAATCTGAGCGAGGGTTGAGAGGTCCTTGTCATTCATCATCACCACGCGACGGCGCCGGGCCTTCTGAGAGACAATCACACCTTGGTTTTCAGTCATTTATATGCAGTACAATAAAATGCGCTTTTGATTTTAGTTGTGTTTATATATATATATTTATGAGAAAGGGGAAAACGCCCATGGAGATCAGCAACATCAAGGGTCCTGGATTCGTTGCTACCCTTCTAAATGAGATAAAGATTCTGTTCTTGAAGGCTGTCATGTCGTAATGTTTCGCAAATACCGCTAAAGTAAGTTGATTCCATAGTTTCACCGTCCATGGTATAAAATGTCTTAAGAAACGTACTGTGGTAGATCGCCAGTTATCAAGATGATATGGATGGAATATATAGCAGATCTCAGCGGCAGGTATCAAATGAAACCTCATCCGAGTACCACCCGTGATATACGAGTAATAGGTTTGTATCGCATTTATTTTTTCGATTTGTTATTTAAAGACGTCACAATAATATAAATATAGGTGAAATAATTACTTCGATAGCATAAAAACTTCTCGAGATATGATAACTTGAAGATCACAATTTTGGACTATCCCGAAAACGCTCCATACAAAAGGCCACCACGTTATGACGTCACACCATGCTATTTTATATGCATTAAATCAGAAATTTGTACGACAGCTATGTTAAATATTGCGTTTATGTAGCCAGTGCCGTAACAAAAGTTATAGTATTTTTTATTGTTTCTACAATGGTAATATTTCTTTTTTATAATTTCATACCTTAAAAATGGACTTTCCCACCAAACTTTGATCGACGATAAAACACGTCGGACATAAGTTATTAAAATTTTAAGATCGCAGATCGTTCTAGTTTTATGTATTTTACGTTACTGATAGAGAGTTTTTATAATTTTGTAACATGGGCAACAAGCCTATTCGTATAGTAGTAGATAGAGAGAAAGTCCGTTCGATCCGAGATTATTGGGTCACTGACAATTCGAATTGCTCTTCGTTGTATGCGGTCAAATGGAGCAAGTACTGGGGTGTACCGGCCCAGAGATGCGAACAGTATTCCATGTGAGGTCGAACCTGGGCTTTATATAGCTGAAGGCGATGTCGGGGTGGTTTCACGAGAACACCATTAATTAATTAATCTCTATCAATAGGCTACTTGACAATGTTCTAGAATCATAAAATATAGTAGACCGATCTGCAAATCTTTAATTTTAAAAACTTACGTCAGACTTGTTTTATAGTCGATCAAAGTTTGGTGGGAAAGACCATTTTGAAAGGATGAAATTATTAAAAAATATTACCATCGGAGAAACAATAAAAAATACTATAACTTTTGTTACGGCAGTAGCCATACCAATTTCCGATTTAATGCATACAAAACAGGAACATGTGACTTCATAGTCAACTAGCGTTTTATGGAAAGTCCAAAATTGTTATTTTCAAGTTATTACATCTCGAGAAGTTTTTATGCTATCGAAGTAATTCTTTCGCCTATAGTTATATCACTGTGTATATATTGTGTATATAGTTATATATACGTAACAAAAAAACAATTGTCAGGTTTTTATAACTACCAAGTTCAAAATACAAACAAAATACAAACAAACAAACATACAAACGATATGTGATACTAGAAACGCATATTTATAAAACCCCACAATTTCTCACTTCTAATTGCTATTTAGGACGAATTTCCACTGAAGCGATGGTAAATAAACATAACTAATAAGAATAATAATACCTAATCTCTATAGTGATTAAACCAGTTTTTAAAATAAAAATAAAGAAAATACATTGCAATCGGTTGACTCGTGACTCGCGCTATGATGACATAGGGAGTTAAAAACAAATAATACCTTTCTTATTGATCTGGGCGGAGGTTAATTAAATAACTGTGGTTGCGTCGATCCTTTGTTAATTAAAAGAAATACAATAGGTATTTATGCAACTGGCATGTAATAAGTGATGGATATTAGTGTGAGTTTATAGAAAAACCGAAGAAAAGGTGAGTTGAACAGTATCACACAAGTTTCATAAATAAAACTATCAAAGTGTGATTAGAGTTTCTCTAAGAAATCGAATCCGGAACGCAGAAATTCGACGGAGAACCAAAATGGTCGACATAGCTCTCAGAGTCAGCGAGTTGAAGTGGCAGTGGCCACATCTGCCGAGTCAGCGACGGCAGATGGGGGAGGAAAGTCCTAGAGTGGAGGGAGTCACGTATGGGACAACGAAACGCAAGGCGCCCACTGTCTAAGTGGACCGACGACCTCAAAAAAGTGTTCGGTTGGACGCGGAAAGCGGAGGATCACATATGGTGGAAAGCATTGGGAAAGGCCTATATCCAGCAGTGGGTAGATACAGACTGATAATGATGATGACGATGATGACATTCATAGTATAAATCAATCAATAAAACAACCAATCAGTCCATTAATCCATCAATGAACCAATCAAAATGAAAAGCCGCTTCGTTTCATAGATCATACTACTCGTTTAAGTAGTCAAATGATAACGGTACTTCATTATAACACTCATTTTTAATATGCCACTCCTTGACATAATATGTATTATATGTTCAATGTATAACATAGGACCTAACTTTTACTGTTAATTAATCATGTTGTTCACATACATAGCGACCGAAAAGAGTAGAAATTAATTAAATTGGATCTAACATTGTTCCACATCTGGCAACACTTAGAGTGTCTTCCGACCTCATTTAATTTCTACACTTTTCGGTCGCACAGTACGATGGTCCTGTTATAAACCGCTGATAAAATAAACAGCTAATCCATAACTACACTTTTAAAGCCTGTAAAATATTCATTCAAGCCTATCTTAACGAAACCTCAATACTAAAGTGTTATCGAGATCATGTTGGATCGAGGGAAATGGATCTAAAATAAACGAAGTTATCTCATTAGTGAGCCTATTCCGAGACGCAATAAATTAAAGCCAAACATTAAGGATGCGACTGAATTCGATCCGAGGTACGCACCCGTCCCCTATAAATTGTTTTATAGTGAAAAGAAAATGGACATAAATTTTGGGAAATCAACAATTTAATTGGAGCAATACCCCTGTAAAACACAAACATTTATTAGGATTTCTGAACGATGCGATGTTTGTAAGAACAGAAACATTAGGTATAGTCTTGAACTCAATTATATCAATCTGATTTGAAATTGGTCGATTCCTAATTCATCCACATTGGCATAGATTTCATACAATATCGATCGATCGAAACAAATGTTCTCTTTAACCTGTCGCATTAAAATAATACTTAGTATGCCTGACAATGTCCGTAAAAACCAGTTTTTAACCCCAGACATTTTAGGTCCAGGGTGTTACCAATATTTGCAAAAGCTTTATGTAATAAACGAGTTTACACATTACAAGCAATAAATTTTATACTGCGAGCGATAGTAAAATCAGTAATATGGATTAAGTATTTGAGCTTGCTATTTTTGTAGGAGAGATAAAATATTGTAACCTTTTATAAAAAAAATCTAATTAGGAATACTCGTGAAATTCTCCTTCAAAATAATTGGAAGAAGCCATGAGGATAATGACGTCATTATGAAAACAAGTTTAATTGGGGACCGATAGAATGATTCATCTATAATGTGAAGTCCATTTCGTTAAGAAATAGGTATGAAAAACGCTGAATTGTATGTGAACGTAATTGCATGAGTTAGTGCTTTTTAAAGGGGAGTAGAAAGTCTGCTAATCCTTTTATCTAAGGGAAGCACGCGGCGCAGTCTAAGTGCGCTTGTAGCTTCTAGCTTAACGGTATTCGCACCTGTTCGGCCACATTCGAGCCAGAGCCGAGCGTAATCTGTTCTCTTTTCCCCATCAACGCCGGATCTCCGTTGGTTAATTAACGAACGACTCGCTTCACTAACTTTTAATGCTACGCCTGTTTCAAGGGGTTCAAACCTCAAAAAGAAAAGACGGGACCTTTGTACAATGGCTCCTGTGTGTCTTTTTTTGCCGGCAAATAGACAATATTGAGAATTTTGTATGGTATTAGATGTTAAGAATTAAAAGGCGCATTCAAACCAAAATATGAAAAAAAAACAGACAAGTGCGAGACTTCGTTTTATATATATATATTGATGTTGATATCTTATATATTATGTGTATATTATATGTGTGTTGATATTTCATATATACTATGATATGTTATATATATTTTGTCTCCGTAAATGACAAACCTCTCATCAATTCATAGATTTTTTGGAAAAATAAAGACATAGTATGGTGCTAGATCTGGACTATGTGCAGGGGAACAAAGATTTTTGTTCTTAAAATCTTTGTATGTGTTTTTTCTGTCCGAAAATTTGTAATTGTCTCGAAAACAATCACCAGACATCATTTTAAGGATTAAAACATGTTTCATTTCGTTATCTTGATGTAGATAAGAGCTGAGCGATGCCACGAGCAGAAATTTGTATGCAAAATATATGTATATACATAAGCCGTCTACTGTCTATGATAAACAGTAGCGAAATTCTGTGTATATTGATTCTAATTAGAATTTCAGATAGGCGGGTGCGTGGTTGGATTTTGTCGATGTTGAATTTATTAGCAAATTTGTCAGCAACATCGTTAAATAGTATTTTTTTCTATTTTTCAAACGAATAAAGTATAATACTTTATTATAAAACAGTATAACACTGTATCATATAAACAATGTTTGTATTTTTGAGTTTTCGTAAATGGCTATGGTGATTTTAGAACCCTTTGGAATACGGAGGTATATGGGATTAATGTGGATAGATATAATCTCAACAAATAATAAAAAAAAAAAGAATTAATTAAAAAATAAAAGGCATGGCGGCCGCTGCCACAAAAAAAGAACTAAAAAACCACTAAAAAAAAACTGCCGCGCGTGCCGTTACGTCTTTTAGCTGTAAAAGGAGAAAATTTTAAAATAGCGCAATTTAGAATTGTGATTTGGTTTTATTTAACAAATTCCCATCAAAAAGTAGCTTTAAACATACGAATGATATATATATTTTTGTGATCTCGTTCCAATCCCCTATATTTTGACACCCTGTATTGATAGGACAGTCGATAACACGAGCGTCTGGTTACGCGTCACCACGTCAACAGCCGGCCTGACCAGCCGCATTAATTAATTCACGTCAAGACTCAAACTTCATACGAGGGGAGGCCAATAAGTTCGCGGAATGGAGGGGTTGATGGGGATAAATTTACCCGTCCAGGTAGGCACTAGTTAAGCACCTCATTAAGAGTATATATACCAAGTTTGAACCTAATCGTGTCATTAACTTTTGAGTTATCGACCTGCAAACAACTAAATCGGGAAGAAGTCAGCCAGTATGGAGAAAATTGAACACCGTGCCGTTATTAAGTTTCTTACCAAGCAAGGAAAATCCGCTCAGACGATTTTTCAAGAGCTGTTAGCGGTTTACGCGGACTCTGCCCCTGGTAAAACCATGGTTTACAAGTGGCATGGTCTTTTCAAACAAGGAAGGGAGTCCATTGAAGACGACCCCCGCTCCGGACGGCCAATTGAGGCCACCACACCGGAAATCGTCGAAAAAGTAGAAAAACTTGTATTGGAAGATGCCTGACTGAAGAAGAAGCAACTTGCAGCAATGGTTGGAGTATCCGAATCAAGTATTTTAAATATCCTACATCATCATCTTGGGATGACTAAAGTCAGTGCAAGATGGGTTCCGAGAATGCTCACGCCACTTCAAAAACGCGAGCGTGTCGAGTGCTCTCACCAGTTTCTGGAGCTCTGTGGAGAGAGAAAGGAAGAAGTTATGGCCCGGATTGTTACTGGAGATGAAACCTGGGTTCACCACTATGAACCTGAGTCGAAGCAAGAGTCGATGCAGTGGCATAAAAAAGGCACACCTCCTCCAAAGAAGTTCAAAGTGTCACAATCGGCCGGAAAGATCATGGCGACTATCTTTTGGGATATAGAAGGTATTTTACTGATCGATTATAAAGAACGTGGTGCGACTATAACGGGACAGTACTACGCTTCTTTACTGGAAAGATTGAAAGAAGCCATTAAGAAAAAAAGAAGAGGAAAACTGTCAAAAGGTGTGCTCCTTTTGCACGACAATGCACCCGTCCACACGTGCCATGTTGCGACGGCTGCCATTCACCGATGCGGCTTTGAACAATTAAACCACCCACCATACAGTCCAGACTTGGCCCCCAGTGACTATTATTTATTTCCAAAAATGAAGAAAGAGCTGCGTGGAAAGAAATTTGACGACGATGATGAAGTCAAGTCGGCAATTTCGGCCTATTTTGACACCAAAGACAAATCATTTTTTTTCGATGGTATAAACAAGCTATTTGAGAGATCCGAAAAATGTATTAGGGTTAAAGGAGAATATATTGAAAAGGAAAAATAATTTGGTGTTTAATTTCAACCTCCTTCTCTCTCATTCCGCGAACTTATTGACCTCCCCTCGTACGCAGAAGTCTCAAATTCTGATACTCAAACGTTACTCTGATTGATGTAATCTAAGCGTAAGATTAAAACTGTAGATTTTAGCATTTTGCTAGGTATCACTGTCAGTGCTATGCTATAAAATGTTTGTTTCTAAGGAAATGTGTATTTATGCGAATATCGTCCTAATTACTTGTATGTAAAACACTTAACATTAAGGTGGGTCACGATTCAATTGGGCCCATTAGTCTTGCATAGCTGAATGTGAAAGGTTTGTGGCATTTGCTAACATTATTGTTGCTGCTGTTCGTTGTACTTCATTAATGATAGAAAATTTAGCCCTGCTTCAGGCGAGCGAGATATCAATATAACTTTTCCAGTCATTCTCCTAATTAATGGCACAAAAACCATCCAGTGCTTTCTTGTTCAAACAGCAAGAATATCTTTCTGCAAATCGAAAGGGATAAAGCTCTCTAGATACCGACAGCGCAGCGGAACGGAGACGTGCCCGAAATACATAGGTGTCCTGAAAACACGTTGTTAATAAATGTTACCAAAAAGCAAGCAATAAAATATGCAAAACGTCGGTCGAGAACTATACAAGATTTTGTAAAATACCTGAAAAATACCACTGATACCGAGAGATAATAATACCTTATTATCTCTCGGTATATGTGTACAGCAATGAGTTTGGACAATTTTCTTTATAGTTATAGGTTTTAATCACGACAGATTAAATTTAAAACAAGTTCGGTGTTAATCACGCCACGATAAGAAAGGTACATTAAAAAGGTCTGGCGTGACAACAAATCTAAAGGAAAAATCTCCGCCTCTGAGAGCCCAACGGTGATAAACGAGAAAAACTTTGGAACTAAATGGAGCATTCGAGACGGCGGAGCTGCGCTACTCTCACAGAATAATACTTCTCCTGAAGAAATAACACTTATAGTTCGCGAGGCTTAAAATCAAATGTCTCCGTTTTCTTAGAGTTTCGAGAGAATGCGCCATATCTTGTGAAATTGTGACAGAAACAAACGCCAATTTATGTGAAAAACTTTAAGCTTAAGAAACAATATTCTTCTTCATGAATTTTTAGTATTTATAACTTTAATTCTGTAGCTTTCATCGGTGCGCATATGCTAGTATTCCGCGTGAGTAAAATAAAACCTTTGTTATGTTACCTCTACAAAATAGCAATAAGTAATCACTACGTACCAAATTTGACGAGTTAGCGAATCGAAACTTTTTATACGATATATACAATACATAATTGACATTCTCCTAACAATGACACATGAAGGGAGTTAATTGTTACTTATGTATGTGCCACAGAGAACGGTATGTGTTAGGATAATTGATTGATGCTAGCCGTCGACGCTCCTAATGGAACCTTTAAATTATCGTAGCGTGTGACACACATCCGAGCATTACACACAGTGACTTCTTAATGAATACTGTTAGTTATTCCTTACCTTCAGTGTAGTCCTAGTTGATAACCATTTCACAAAACAACCAATTCTTACCTGTAAATAAACAAAACTACGAGTTAATACAGAACATGCTATTTTGTAAAAGGATAAAGAAAACAGAGTCCAAAGTCAACGGACCGTAACAATTATTTTAAGGCGGGGAGTCCTTCCAGTGCGATGGTACCATGCACCGAAATTACATCAATTTGCAAAGTTTCAACTGGATACGTACTAAAGTTTCAACGTGAGCGAAAAGATGCTATGTTTTCTTACAATGTAGTAGCGGCCACCCGTGACGAAAAAAACATTTGTTGTTAATAATTTCGGCGTAACAATATGAAATTTGTACCGGAATTTGAGTTAGACCTCTGCAATGCAACTGTGGCCCACACAACTATATCCAAATTCATGCCGTAATTTTTACGTAATGCGTGTTCAAACATACAGACATACAAAAATAAAAAATATAAAAGTTTGACCGCTATTGCTCTTATTAAAGACCTCTCATATTTATTTTACTTAAATATCTCGTTTGTTGGTTGAGATTGACCAGTTACAATTTTATTATAAGTATATAAGATTATGTCAAAATCATGTGAAGGTACAGGAGTTAAATTACATTTTGTATTAGAGTATTGTGAATGAGATTTGCAGGTCGCTCCTAGTGAGCGAGCGAAGAGCAAAACACAGTAAAGCTTGCAAGACGCATCGCAAGAACTGGCGGATTGATCTTTGTCGCGCAATAATTAATAAATACGTTTTACTGTACCAACTCAATGTTTGAAGTCGATAACAATCTAAAGCTACACAAGGTGTAATCTATAGCTGTGATAGAATTTCAGCAATGTAAATGGATATACCTTTTACATGTACAAACAAAATCAGTTGGATAAATATATTTCGCGGAAATAGAATACGAGACTCCGAATTCTATAGAAAGACAAAAACAAGAAAGCTTTAGTGACGAGGCGCTTTGTGCCGACGACGGGGAGAGCGAGGGCAGATTACTCCAATTTACATTAATACGAGTTTTCCGACAACAGGGACGGGCGGTGCTTCAGTGTCGATGTGAGAGGGACTACCGGCAGACACGGTGGTCGCCAAATCACAAGTCCCACGAGAACGCACACCTCACAACGCCCCAGGATTATGTTATATGAAAATAATTGTCGCCTGGCGTAAGCTCAACGGACTGCCACCGCAATTACCTTCTAAAATGAGGGTTGACGCGTTTTGTTTCGAGAAATTAATTAGTTGATTAATTTTAGTGTGAAAAGTTTGGCGAAAGCTGGAAATTGCTACACGTCTAGTGTGACTAGAGTACAAAACAATTCATTAATTATAATATTTTTAGACAGAGTCAACTTCGGAGGATATGTCTTCCTTTGTACATTATATTAGGTATGTACCTTTTTACAGCAAGACGACAATTCAAAGTCAAAGTTAAAGTCAAAATATCTTTATTCCTTGGACTTTATAAAGCACTTAGAAACGTCATACAAACTAAATATAAGAAACATGTGTAAATCATTTTATCATTTAATTAATCAAAAGTTACCATTATTTGTAAAAAGAACGTAGTTAATTTAAAAATAAAGAAATATAGCTAAATCTCTCTAGTCTTCAAAAAAAGGCGTAAAGAGGTTTTTATAAGATCTATAATGACAGAAGTGGATTATTATTATATACTAGCTGCCCGGACAGACTTCGTTCTGTCAAAAGTTAAGTTTTTTTACTATTGTCCAAGCAATTTTTATATTTTCTCTTTATTAAAATTTTCCGTGTCTCTTAAGGAAAATACGAAAAAAATATTTGCCGAATTGTTCGAGCCGTTCTCGAGTTTTGCGCTTAGCAACATTCATTTTTATTATTGATTTATTACTTACTTAGTTATTTCATTAGAGTACGGAGCCGTGTTTTTTTTTTTTACAAAATATAAAAATTTTATTTGTACCATAAATAATAAGTTATGTAGAGTTTTAACCTAATGTGTGGATGGCTCAAACCGTGTACAAAGTGATGTAGCATAGGTGTCATTGGTGCGACGTGGTTGATAGTATCGGCGGAAGTGGCGGTGATCGGCACGTGCGCCGCGTCAAGTGCAGCGGCTGCGTCAGCGAGCCCGACTGAATGGCGAATCGCAACTGCCACCACGTCAAACACTTGATTAACGACTTAAAACGACTATTTGGCTCCGCTATCGTGATGGACCATAAAGTTCATATACCGAAGTACTTTACTAGATGGACAAACTCTTCCCAGAGAACTTAGTAACGAAAATAGTACTTATAACTTTTAGCACTCTATACTTGTTTCAGTGAAAATATTGGAATATATATTATAGGAAGAATATAAAAAGAAGGAGAAATATAGGAGTTTAAACAATTTGAATTGAGTACTCATTGAAATTTAAAATACTAGTCAATGAATCCTATGTTAATAATAATGGCTAACCTAGAAGTTTGCATTTACATACAGCAAATTGCAAAAACAGCACTTGAATGACCGAGATCACAGCTTCTTTTCATCCATCTTCATTCTTCACCTCTGCTTTTTTTCCACTAACTTATTCTTATTGGTATTAAGTTCTAGGTTATGTATCCACTCCCTCAGCTAAAGCCACATTTTAAATCCCATAGTAAATTAAAATAAATCTAATAGGAAAGTGTTTGAAGTCAGAATTACGGATATACTCGTACCTTGATTCATTTTTAAAGAGTTATGGAGTCATTTAGCCAGGCGAAGCTAGGGTAGATTGGTTAGTGCTACATATGAAAACAAATTTCACTTAGAAGGCAATATCATAATGGAGTGGCTTTGGATATGGGTGCATTGCATTCACGTAGCGCGCTGGTGCTAACCGCTACTGGATAGCTTTCTATTACGGCATCTGAGTGGTAAAGGCTTTGCTGTAATACATAATGGAAATATGTATTTGCAAAAAGCCTGCCTTTACACTACACTGAACTTAAATGAACGTTAGGTTGTACCGCAACTTTGTTATGCAATATGCAAGGTGACTTTTCGTAAATTAGCCTAAGAGGTATTGTAAAGTAAAACTTCCTTCCGAGTTGCGGACCCAAAGGACCGAAAGGACGAATCACTAAAAAGCTCCAGCCACGGTGACTTCACAAGAAGTAAAATAGGCAAATACGTAGAGACCGTTGAAGTGATTTCATTTGAACAAAGTTTCTCTATCAACGAAATTCAGAGTGTAATTTGCGAGCAAGGGAAAGTTTCACCTTATCAGAGAATTCCACGTGGAGTGTTTTGTTGGAATTCCTAAATTTATTCACTGGCGAAGAAAGTTGTTCGACCCATTTCATATCATATGTACTGTATATGTATGTATATTTATTTTGGCACGTAATAATAATAGATACATGTTTGTTGTAAATTGATGGAAACATACAGTTGTAGGGTACCTTACTTATGTAAGTATGCATATATGATAGTTGTTTAGTATGTTTCTATACGATTATATTCGTTTCATTGGTACAATATACCAAAGGTAAAGAAATGACCAGTTATATACTAAAAAAAAAATACGATTATACATGCATATAATCAGTGGCCGTACACAGTAAAAGATTTCAATGACAGAAATGAAAATAATAGTAGACAGTCTGGGTAGTCAAAACACATTCCAAATCATAATATCATTAGTTGAAATATATTAAGTGGTAAACGGTTTCTTTTTACGTTTCGAAAAAAAATGCGTTGAGGTGGGTCAAACGTAAACGTTACTTAATTCCCAAATACAAACTTTGATGACAAACCTGCGTGGCTGGCCTTTATGATAATGATACCCGTAAATAATATTACAAATTTCTAAATATAACCCTTTGCAACAATTCGTCCTTATTGCGGCAAACATTTTTTAAGGCAACCCTACGCCAACGAACTCGTGTATTATATTTAGTAGGATATTTGAAAGCAGAAATAGAAAATTATTTTCTGTCAAAAAGCCATGGTTCGTACATACACAATCCGTCTTCGATAAAAAATAGTAGCAATTTTATCCCTGGCAACAAGTTATCAAAGTTAGAGCTCGACTGGTCCAGATGTTGGTGGCACGTTCCGGTAACGAATGGAACGCAGCGTGACTCCGGCTCCGCAGCCGCCTGCCTGTAATTGGAAAGACGCTACGTGGCACTACGACTGCTGAGCGCCCTATCATTAGCGTCACTCACAATTTGCTAGCTACCGCACTGATATTATCACTTTCCATGTTCATTTAGTTTATCTTTTTGCACATCATGAAAATTCTACGACTGTATTAATGACATTTTAGCTGAATAAGAAAAAAATATTATGATCTGAAAAAATAAAGTTGACTGTACAATTTTTATTGTAACGATCCTAGTACAATTTTCAGAAATACACACATAAATAATCGATAGAAAAATCGATTCTGACGTAAAATGTGTTCGTGTTTGACCATTATGTATGGAACAATTGCAAAATATTTTGTATTCGCTATAATTTATGTTATATGATACATTTCGTGTAATTTACGCAAGCGACTCGCGTGGATTTCCGCATGCAAAATTATGTTGGACGTCCCCTTAAAGATTTTTCCGCATGGGTTCATTATATAGTTTTAACCTATTAATATAAGAAGTTAATATTAAAATATTGAATATTTAAACATAATAATTTAATGTGATAAAAGTTACATGGTAGGGGCCGTAAGGCTAAATCACCATTATCTATGGAGCAAAAATATTATTATTATGTGTAGTATTGTTGTGGTGTTGCTAGTGAAAGAGGCCACCAGACGTGCGATGCTGCAAGGGTGACTGAGCGCGCGAGTAATACTTATTGTGCTGGAACCGTGAATGTTACAATAACCGCTTTACATCAGGCGAGACGAGTGCTCGTTAGGCACCCAAAGTTATATATCAAAAAACTGATATTATAACGTCTGACTACGCTTAAAGTTCTAGAAATAGCATTAGTTGACCTTTCCGATATTTCAGACACATTAATCAATGAAACTTTTGAATTGAAATAAATAACTGATAGCACAAAACCCCTTTTCAACAATTCATTAATATCATTAAATCAAAAATTGGAGTTCAAGCTGAGTTGGTTCCGATAAATTTTGCCTATTGTCTCTGATATGGTGCCGGACAGCACTGTTGATTGAAAGCTATTATAATTTGCGTTTTATTGCCGGTTTGTGATATGTCACTCGCAGCATTACTGAACATTTTACGAAATATCTAAGCATAGCATATATCAGATAATGTATTCTATGTATAGTAAATTGATCGCTACATAAAGATCAGCTTTGTGTAAAGCCATCTACTAGCATTGTAACATATTCATAAACTCTTACCACATGCACATACCCTATTCAAGCCAGACATATCATCATCATAACGAGTTGCAAATTCCCGTCCTCACTCACGCTTGTCATACTCATATAATATCCTTAAATACTTACTACATATAAAATATATATACTTATTTATCTCTCTTCAGTTCTTGACTTTTTTATGTTCACATTAACACCAACATTGTCATTATCCTAGTTTTATCAGAGACAATGTGGAGAGTGATTGGCGACCTGTAACACAGGCGGGATCTTTCCCATCTAGCACGGGTATCAGTTCTTCCCACAAAAAAAATCTAACTAGAAGTGAAACTATGTACATTACTAGATCATAAGTATCAATGTATAACCTCTGGAACATTATTATTATTATCATTACAAAATATTCCAAGTTTAGTACGTACACCACAATCATAGCATCTTAATTAATTAAATGGGACACTCATGTACTTTTGTCGGGGAAGCCGACTAGTTTTAATCCCCAACGGATCTGGGAACGAAGACTGTGTTCGTCGCGTAGAAGGACGCCGCATCTGGACATTGACCCTGATGAAAATCTCCATTCGATATTGAAATTAATCGACTTTGCTGACAAAAATACGTGAGTTACCCGTTTAAATTAATTAATTAATTTGCGATGAATTCTCACTTCACTTTTAATAATATTACCAGCAGACTTTAAAATTTCCATTCGTTATTAATTAGATCAATATTAATAAACAAAACTTGCTGTTTGAGTTCCTACATAAAGTTTACGAAGTACTGAAATGAAAAACTTCTGTATAATTCATATCGTAAATTCAATTCTCACTAAAGGCATAATGCAAATTAGGCTATGCTAGAGCGGGACCACGGTATTTTTGGTAATAATAATAAATACAATAGAGCAGAGTTTTGGTACTACAACAATTAATTATACTTAGTCATTTAGTTACGTCAAGACGATTTACAGCCACTTATATGTTAATGAAAATGTATTAGGCAGGTAACATTAGCATTCACGAATACGGTAAATCTGGAGACATGGTAGTGCCCCCGCCAAGTTTCAAGTAACCGCAATATTCTTTCCCCGAAATAAATTTGAATACTTTTGATATACCCATATCTGTGTGAAGTAGCAAGCTCAAAATGTACTTGAATATAATTCTGTAATTGAATACCCAACAAAATTTTTTTTTCAAATAATCCATTTAAGTTTCGTATAATAATCATTTAGGTCTTACCTTTTCAATTACTGTTGGTTTTATAATACTAAGGTTTAAACAAGCATACGGCTCGCCTGATGGCAAGCAGTTACCGCAGCTTATGAACGCCTGCAACACTAGGGACATCATGCGCGCTTAGCTAACCCTGTAAAAACCTATTCACGCCATTTTTGAAGAACCCCATGTCGTAGACCTCGACGGGAAGTTCATTCCATATTCCGATGGCGAGCAGTGCGAATGTAGAAGGCCGTGGGCACAACTTCTTCGAACGCACCACCACAAGGTGGTGCGTTCGAAGAAGTTGTTTGACATGGTTCGAATTGTACAAACAATCGGTAGAACAACATGGTCAAATATCTAAATCGAATGTAACGATTTAGATATTTGACCTGTATCGAATTGGCATATATCGAATGTAACGAAGGTAGGGGTTTTAGCCCACGAAGTGAGGACCACAACTGTCTATAGTACTATATATAATAATATATATTAGGTGAACCAAATCATTGATTCAAAATATAGAATTAACAAAATGGCTATGGGGACTAAAACCGGTATTTTAGACGTTTTGGGTTCTATCTTCTTCTTCTTCTATTCGATTATGTCAGATCTCCAGCCAAGACTTAAACAAGCGAGCACAAGTGAGCTTAACATCCCTTTCACGAAACAACTCCGGTAGTTTTAGAACAAAAAGGTCTATTAATTGGACCCATCGAATTTACGAAAGCTTAATTATTTGTTTGCCAATTTAGAGAGAAAATGCAGTCAAGTGTGAATCAGACCTCGTGCACATAACGGTCCGTGTTAAATATACTTCCAGTTTATACATATATGATATTTTAAAAGTTTGCCAGAATACAATGTAAGATGAACTGCGATTTATTTTTGTTCCGTTAGTAAATGTTGTACAACTTAAGTTGGACTTAATTTCTTCAAAATCCAAGACTTTATTATTCTCTGTATTAGTCTTTGTATGTACATTTAAAGACTTTATAACTGTAAACACCGTAACGTTTGCCATTTTAGTGGTATAAAAAAAACCATTTCCATTATAAGCGGAACCCGCGCACGCTGGTACCGTAGTAGGTCATACGACTCTAATCACGATGCTCGAATTAGGCCATGATACCTTACCTGATTACTCATCATTGGTCATACTATTTGAGGGTACAAAAGAAATCGTGTGCCTTATTTCGGCACTGCCCAGGTCTCAGATCTTGATTTTAACTAGACAAAAAATTAGTCGTTAATTTGTCGCCCAAAGCAAAAAATATGTCGGTCTCCCGTTAAAGAGTTATAAGGTTTTTTTTTTGTGGCAGTGCCGAAATAAGCTTATTTCGGCATAGCCCACTCGGGATCTATTAAACTACATAACATAGCGAAGATATGATTTTCCCCAGAATTAGTCGTCAATTTGTCGAATTCAGACACCAAGTATCAGAATTAGTCGACCTCCCGTTAAAAAGTTATAAGTATTTTTTTGTGGCAGTGCCGAAATAAGCCTTATTTCGGCACTGCCCAAAAAAACTACACCACCTAGCGAAAATCTGATTTCACCCAGATGTTGCCTTGAATTTGTCGAAATTTGTCGGAAATAAAACACAACTGGTCGATGCGTAATTAAAAAGTTACACGCATTTAATAATTCACGTTGTAGTCAGAGAGCCTAACTTAGGCAGAGTAGAATAACACCCCATTCACATATGGCTATCGTAAAAAGCAACTAATGTAGTGCTAAAGAACACCTAAAGCATTCGTAGATCAGAAAACAGTTGCATGCATTGACAAACTTTGCCAGACTCTGAAAAAGGAAGGAAATAAAACGGTTACTGTTGCATTTTGTGCATGATATAATTTTGATGCAAGATCTCGGACTATACTTATTATGAGAATTATTAAAATGCGTGTAACTTTTTAATTACGCATCGACCAGTTGTGTTTATATTATATCCGACAAATTTCGACAAATTCAAGGCAACATCTGGGTGAAATCAGATTTTCGCTAGGTGGTGTAGTTTTTTTGGGCAGTGCCGAAATAAGGCTTATTTCGGCACTGCCACAAAAAAATTACCTATAACTTTTTAACGGGAGGTCGACAAATTCTGATACTTGGTGTCTGAATTCGACAAATTGACGACTAATTCTGGGGAAAATCATATCTTCGCTATGTTTTGTAGTTTAATAGATCCCGAGTGGGCTATGCCGAAATAAGCTTATTTCGGCACTGCCACAAAAAAAACCTTATAACTCTTTAACGGGAGACCGACAAATTTTTTGCTTTGGGCGACAAATTTCGACAAATTAACGACTAATTTTTTGTCTAGTAAAAATTAAGATCTGAGACCTGGGCAGTGCCGAAATAAGGCACACAAAGAAATCGTAATCAGTTATTTGCAACATTTATTTTTGTGCATGGAAAGTGAACGCATCGCATTAGAATATATGAGAAATAAATTTAAAAAGATAAATATTATGACTTTACATTCTCAATATATTTATGAAAATCTTATTTACGTTCATAAAAATCAAACTAAATTTAGGAAAAACAGTGATCTCCATCAATTAAATTTAAGAAATAAAAACAAACTCGCTGTACATATTACTAAGCTCCATAAAATATCTATTCGTTCCCAGGTCAATGTATACGTTTCTACAATAAACTTCCAAACGACGCGTTTAAATTATCCATGGGGAAATTTAAGAAATATATTCAAACTAGACTATGTCAAAAGGCTTACTATTGTATCTCAGATTAAATAAATGATAAAAGTATTTGGAAATGAATTGCTCTTGTTATGTTATGTTAATGATTGTATTTGTATTTAATGTAACGATATTGGCAATTAAAAGAGTCGGCCTTGAGTTTCTTGCCAGTTCTTCTCAAGAAGCCCCGTCGCCGGAACTGGCACTTAAATTCACTTTCACATTCAAGATAGTGTGATGAAAGTGAATCTAGCTCTGCGGATTTAGAGTAGTAATGATTTAGATACATGTTCTTATATTTAATTTGTATGACGTTTCTAAGTGCTTTATAAAGTCCAAGGAATAAAGATATTTTGATTTGATTTGATTTGATTAGTTGCCTTAACTAGCGGAATTATAAGTGCTGATCGCTCTAATTCGTGTTTTTCCGAGTTACAAGTGATTGTGATTATTGTTTTGCAGTGGATATTCTAGTTGAAGGTATGTATTACGTATTTTATGTATTTTTTATTATTTTTAATTCAGCGTATATTTCAAAATACGGTGCTACGCCGAAGCAATTGCATTACTTTTTCTTTTTTATAATTTATATTGAAACTATTTTGCCGTCATAAGCTTAGCTTGATTTTTATATCTAAATGTTAGTTAACGTATCTACATTTGATTAAAAAAGAAGTTAGGTGCGATGAGTTGCGATTGTAAGCCCCTCTGAAGGTCTACGCCGTACACTAAGCTGCGTAGCATTTTCTACGAGATATCTATTATTCTTGAATTTGCACTAAAAATATTTTTTTGTTTCAGGTACTTTTAAACTACTACTTCAAAGTTCTTTTAAAAGAATGCTGGTATTAGATACTTGGTTGTCTATTAAGGACAGTACAAGTGATGCTGACAGACGTCGTCGAGCTTTTCAAAGCCTGGCGCAATTAGTGCCAGATGTTGAAAATATGAATACGGGCGACTTTTAAGAACGTATTTACAATATTTGTAAAATATTGACGACATATTGGAAGCAAGTCCAGCGATCACATTCTCGAATGGTCGCTAATTACAGTGATTGGCTGAACGAAAGTGAAGTTTGTGATCTGTCAACTGCGGACGGTCTCAATCAGCAGCCGGTTGTTACTGATCTTCCGTCCACGAGCTGTCAGCAAAAGTATAGAAAGGAGTGTAGTAAAGGTCAAAACGACGCAGATTAGCCGAGTTAGCTAAGGTAGACAAGTCCACGATAGACAATTTGCTAAATGAGTCCAGCCGATCTAACACCAGTTCTATGGAATTCAGCAATAACGAAGTATCTTTTTTAAATGAGGCTAAGTTAAATATCAGTATTTATTATCAAAGGAGTTCATGAACTCAAAGTCGCCGAATACATTGCCGTCATATCAAAACGTGTTGAAGGCCAAGAAGCGGTGTTATCCATCTTTTACACAGACTTCTTCTAAACTCTGATTCGTACATTTCTAGTTTAAGGAAGTTGCCGCGAAAGAAGAAGTCTGTTCTACCAGAAGAGGTGTTGAATTTATTATCTTTTTAAATATAAGACACACATTTTGAGTTAAGTAATATGTTTAAGAATCAATTTAAATGTAATTATTTTATGTTTTATTATGTCTATTAATTAATTAGTCGGAAATTAGTTAATTGTTATTTTCCGAGTATAGTTTATTTAATTACTCCCAATATATTTAATTAACGTTATTAACGTAACACTATAGTGTATTATTTATTTACGTTAATTAAGTCAATTCGTTGCAATTATGTTATTACTTATAAAAACTTTTAAATAAAAATTATGCATTTCAATAGCAATTTGCAGCGCGAAACCCCTATGACCGCCCTTCTAAGAGCGCGGTACCATCGCGGCACCGTGCCGCGAATTGAATGCTATATAATATATGTCTCTTGGTTACGTCTGACCATTTTAACCTATAATTGTTACATTCTACAAGCAGTTTGTATATAAATATATCTTAATATATAAAAATTTCGTGTCACGTTTTTTGCCCGCCATGGAATCCTAAACTACTGAACCGATTTCAATAAAATTTTGCACAGTGTGTGCAGTTTGATCCAACTTGAGAGATAGAATAGTTTATAACTCATCGGAAAAATTAACGTAAAAATATTTAAAGGCGATACGAAGTTCGCCGGGCCAGCTAGTTTTTTAGGGTTCCGTACCCAAAAGGTAAAACGGGACCCTATTACTGAGGCTCCGCTGTCCGTCCGTCCGTCCGTCCGTCACCAGCCTGTATCTCATGAACCGTGATAGGTAGACAGTTGAAATTTTCACAGATGATGTATTTCTGTTGCCGCTATAACAACAAATACTAAAAAATAGAATAAAATTGACTTGACTGACTTGACTTGACATTCAATGTGAGAAGATAACGAACTGATCGAAAATTGAGAATGTTGAATCGGAAACACGTTTGTCATAATGAAAGCAGTTAGTCAACATTATCATACTGTATCTACTCACTGCTGGATATAAGCCTTTCTCTCTCGACCACATGGTGAAAAAAAGTGTTAAGAAACAACAATTTGAAATTTCCGTGACATAATTTAATTTTATGCAAATTTTTGCCAAAAATAGTTTCTAGCTATATGTATGTATGTATTGCTGAGCTTCTTTATATTTATGATCTTGAAGCACATAGCTAAGCGATGATATATCGCTGATATTATAAGAAATTCTAGCCGGTTGACGTGAGGCCGTAACGGCATCACCATACCTTACGTAGATCTACGAAAATCAACGGTAACTTCAGAAAAAGTCACTACTTGCATATTCTAATACTTGTGCGTGGCATATGTAGATTTGAATAAATATTATTGTAGTAACTACCTCCACTATTTGGTACTAATAATAAGTTGGCCCTCAGAAAAGTAGTTAGCTAGGTACTCAGTCTGGTCAACGCGTAGAGTTCCTGAAACGTGTCGAAGAAAATGGTAGCTCCGTTTGTGACAAAAAGGCACATATCGTCAATTACAGGAACGCAGTACTATTACCGTTGATTGGTATACTTCAGTTTGGTATCGGATTAAGTATATGATGACAATACAAACTTCCACACCATTTGTAACATAACCGAGTTTTTGAGCCACATGGTAGATTGAATAACTATCAGAAACTAACTAGTTACTCGTATGTCTGCGGCTCGGGCGGGAAAAACAGAGCTAGTAAAAAATATATTCATTTCAAAACATAAAAGATATGGTGACGAATGAAGTTTCTAAAAAATACCGGCTAAGTGCGAGTCGGACTCGCGCACGAAGGGTTCCGTACCGTTCCGTATCTATAAAAACGGCAAAAAAAAATCACGTTTGTTGTATGCGAGCCCCGTTAAATATTTGTTTTATTTTTATGTAATTATTTATTTTTAAAGTGAATATATAACTAAATATTATGTGAGTATTTCAAGCATCTACCTATTACTGTTATCAATTGCGAAAAAAACGAGCAAAAAATCACGTTTGTTGTGTGGGAGCCTCCTTAAATATTAAATTTATTCTGTTTTTTAGTATTTGTTGTTATAGCGGCAACAGAAATACATCATCTGTGAAAATTTCAACTGTCTACCTATCACGGTTCATGAGATACAGGCTGGTGACGGACGGACGGACGGATAGCGGAGCCTTAGTAATAGGGTTCCTTTTTACCCTTTGGGTACGGAACCCTAAAAACAAATGGAATCTCTGGAAATTTGTTAAGAATGTTAAATTAATAAAACGTACAAAAGTATCTACTTCCATTATATAGACAATCATAATACGAGTCATATTTCAGCACTTTTTTAAAAAAAGAAAAAAAAAATGCCTTTCTGACGAAAAAAAGTAACTAATTTGATTAAATTCTCACAATGACATTTGAAATTGACCGATTGAGGGAGTACCCCTACAAGACATCGAGTAGCAATTTACTAAAGGTCTGTTGTATTTCTATAATTTAGTAAGGACATGAAAAAGCTTAGCGAAGACAAATTTTGACGAAGCATCGTGCGAGTATTGCAAACTTCTGTATGTGACCGTGGTCGGTTCATATTTATTAGACGGATATTATCCTCTCTCAGGTACACTATACAAATTGCCGTGACCGGAATAATATAAAAATCGAGATATACAGTAGGCAATCGTATGGTATAATAACTAAGTGGTATTAAATATTTTGTCGAATAACAATAATCACCAAGTCCATATCCTACCGATTAAAATGCGAAAATTATCTACATAATAAATAGAGTAATAGAAAGCAAGAACATGGTTAAAGACTTGATTCAAAATTAGAACCTACAACTTTTTACGGCGAAAGAGAAGACTTGGCACCTTTTTACATAAAAAGGTTTTAGTGATATTTAAAGGCTCCGTAAACAAACACATTACTGGATGACATTTTTTATATGTCGGGTGACAAACAAGTATAGTTTTTTGTCATCAGTTATATATTTTTACTTAATATTATATTATTACATTTTACTCAAACCATAAATTGTCTAATTATAAAAAAGTTCAACTTTAAACATGTGCTAATTTGTCTATCTGCCGGTCTGTCCAACACATTTGTCATTTAAAAAAAGTAAAAAAAAAAACATCGGCGATTCGCAGAAAGGCGAACTTCCGTCCGCCGTTCTATTAGACATTATTCTGGTTCGGCATTATTCTAGTCGGACAGAATTATGGTTGGGTATTATTCCAGTAGGGCATTATTCTACTTTTCAGTACACAGTTACAATTACAGTTTTCATTTTGAACTTTAGTTGTATAAGCATGAGCGTATAAGCATTTCAGAATAGCAAAATGGACAGCATCTTCCCCATGAAAAATAAACACACACAATTTTTTTTAAAATTTTTGGTATAGCTACAAAACCAGGAGATGATGATAAAATTGATTTTACTACACTGCGCCAAATCACCATATTTGAATCAAAAAGATTCAATGGTTCAACTGGAATTTGAATTTGATTTAGATGTCCGTCCCGATTCGTACAGCGCAGACTACGGAATGACATTTGGACTGATTTATTTGATATTTACTGCACATAGTTCAAAATTCCACTTTTCCCTTATTTATATTATATTCTCTTTATTATACCACAAAACAATACAAAGAAAAGTATTCTTATTCATTACTAAAGATTACATCCTTGGAGTCATTTCAAAAGTAATACTTATTTATTTTGCGTAAATAATGAATATTTGTGGATAAATTGCATCGTGCCAGCTAGTTCCATACCAAGCAAGACTTGTATTATGTGTACTATAATCACTTTTACGTGTGTATTATGCGAACATGAGTATATATTGGGATTCGACAAAAATCATAAACACTTGTAATGTAAATTACAAAACCGATTGGCAAACAGAACTAGATCTTCACGAAATTCGAAATTTACGTTTATAAAAGTCTATGACATAGTTAAGAGCAGCAATTTGCAAGCAGTGCAAGTTGTACAACAAATGAGTCGGTGACGACACAGGTTGAAAGCAAAGCTATCTACTATATAAAAATAAGTCGGGTTTTCCTTCCTGACGCTATAACTCCAGAACGCACGAACCGATTTCCACGGTTTTGCATTCGTTGGAAAGGTCTCAGGCTCCGTGAGGTTTATAGCAAAGAAAATTCTGGAAAAATTTGAAAAGAAAAGCGGGAAAATCTTTTTTCACATACAGCGCCATCTCTAAGGAAATGGATGGAAACGAAAAGATTGATCCACAGCGAAGCGTGGTCGGGCCGCTAGTACATTCATATAAATTACTATAACTTACTATCGCATATTGTTACAGAAAAGTATGCTAATATCATAATATATAAACATCAGCTTCAAAATATATAATGCTCGGAAATGCAAAGTAACCCGTTGCCCATTATAAGTACTGTAAATTATTGATAAATGCCTATATACTTTTTTTTTATAAACACATTATCTAGTTATTGTACATACATAGAATACATACATTTGTCTTGGGGAACCGAACCAATTGGGGAAAGCGACCATAGGCGTTAATATTTAGGCAATATATGTTTTAAAATGAAGTAGTAATAATGCAAAAAATGCAACAGAAACAAAAATGTCGGATAAATAGACAGAAAAAGGCTAATTTACAGCGTAACGACTCTCATAATCTAACGAGAGTAGTAGTAACTAGTGCTAAAACACACGAAGAAAACGTTTTACGTAATTAAACGTTCGGGTGGCGGCAGTTTATGTGACGATTAGTGAGCTGGGCGCGCAGAAGGCTCGGCCGTTCAATTTGCCGCTTCACTTGACACAATTCGACGCCTGACTCGGGGACAATCGCACTCGAAGCCCCGTCGACCTCCTTATCTCCCGCCGAGGTAATCTTTCCTTCCCTAGGCGGCAATAACTCCAAGTGGGCAGGATTACCTGCTAAGGGGCTCCGTGAGGCAACCACCTTTGCGAATGTTATCGATTTAAACAATGTCTGCACATGCCACAAGCATTAGTGTTATTGATTGATTGATAAAAAAAATATCTTTTAATGTCAATTTATGTCCTCATAGTCGAATAAAATTAATGTGAATATACAATTTTACAAGCACAATTTTATTACACACTGAAGTACCCAAGACAGACCAATAAACTTTTTTTTACAGTACAACAATAATAACAAAAACTCGTTTATCTTCAAATAATGCCTCTTAATATAATAATGTCTCTTGAAAATGTTAGTTTACTCTGCCTTATTTCCATAATTTACATGAACAATCCCTAGCGTTCTTAAAATTATGAGGTCGAAGGTAATAATGTCATCCCGAAGGGAAACCTTAAAGAGTTCTCGGTACGTATCATAAAATATAGATGAACCGCTCGAGGTAGGTACCATTTGCAAATAATTTCGTTGGAATGTATATCTGCGCACGTAAATTCTGCTACTGTCTGCGCACGGAAATTGAATCGTTCGAGCACCATGCCAATATATAATTTTTAGCGAAATATGACCTCCGTTTACCGAACGTACCTTTCCAAGTGAAATTATAAAATGGTTTTCCTAAATAAATACGCGCCTATGCACCAAGGATTTATATAACTAACTAGTGGAATATTTGATAAAATTTTAGATTTATTTTTATTATCTACTAGCTGCCCGGGCGAACTTCGTACCGCCTAACAATCAATGAATGTCGTGATAGCTGAACTAAATTTATGATTTTATGGAATTAATACAATGAATAATAGAAATTAATAGAGATGGCGTCATTGCGCGTGTCAAACTTATTAAAGACGCAAGTTAAGCTACGTCGACCGTAGGCTGTACACGGATGGGTTTATATTACCTCTAGCTCCTCCGTGCTTCACATTAAGCTGTCGGTCCCGGTTGTTATCATTTGATTATCTTGAGCTCCTCCGTGCTTCGGAAGGCACATTAAGCCGTTGGTACCGGTTGTTATCATTAGATGACTTAAGCCACGTTAGTGGCCTTTAGGCGGCTCGAAAACACTGGCCTCAGCCAACCCGCAGTTGAGCAGCATGGTGGGGTATGCTCTAAACCCCTTCGGTTGAGGGAAGACCTGTATCCATAAAAACTGAAGATTTCATAAAAATAACGATTTCCTTATTATTTAATCAAAAAATAAAAAAAAAAAACGTTTTATTTTTTAGTTTTGAAATCGGTTTTATCGTTTTGGTGATTTGTAATAGTCATTTCTTTTGATGTTTACTCTCGATTTGATTCTTGCGATCCTATAGACCAAGCGTTTTCACCACAATCGATTTCACATTTTTAAATTTTCAAAACAAATCACAGGCAACTTTCGCGACATAAAAGTGACACCAATAGATTTGACATTTTGATATTTGACAACCAATAAATATCGCAATCCTTTTTCAACTGACACTTTTATTTGTAATGTTTTTTATTTTTTTTTATTTTTTCATCAATTTTCCAATGTTTTTAATAGTTATTCTGCTATTCGGGACGAAGACAAATCCAACAAATCAAAAACCATGAAAATCGGTCATGTGGTTCTCGAGTTATAAGTGTTCGAACAAACCCGACTTTGTTTTATATATATCTGTCGCAGTCGGATTGTATAATTCGCCATATTACAAAACGGCGAGCCGTTTTAAAAACCAGGGCCGTTTTGTATTACGGCGGGTCAACGATAAGCCGGATTGCAATCCGGCTGAATGATAGTTTGCCGCATTGTATACAGTGCTTTGTGTTCATCAACACGGCTAGCCGTAATGTATTACAGCGGCTCGATAGCCGCCTCTTTGGCAAGTTTTAGTACCTATTTTCTACACTCGTGGCGCTACCTATGGTAGGTACAACAACAATGGCGTCGAATATAGAAATTGTGTTACAAAAAAACGTAACAAATGTGTATGAAAATAGGACTTTTAGGACAAATTTAACGTGCAATTAAATGATTTCTATGAATCTCAATGCGGAATAGTAAACTGTGGACAAAAGAACGAGTTTGAGAGGTTATGCATATTAAAACCGCTAAGGTGACTATGGAGTCTGGTGTACCGGGGAATCCTTATAAACTTTCGTAGGTTAGCGAGCGGGTTAGGTTGACATAAACACAGCGCACGAGCCGAGTGAGCGAAGCGAGTCATCATTTTAATCAAAACTGTCTCCAAATATAAATCATCAGCTTAACAAACTATTAGCATCATTTAATTCGTTTGATCATCATAATAATCGATCTGTCACCTAATAAATAGATCAGCTCCTTAATTTAATGAAAAAATTGCTACTAGGGGTGAAGTCAAATTGGCGTCATATTCACTGACGAGTCTTACCAATACTTGTTCAATGTAATAAATCATGTTTTGGTTAGATTTGAGTTGGTTTTTGGTTAGGTTAGGGTTTTCTTGTGTCCTGTCATCGGAAATAGGAGCTCCGCTTAAGCGGAGCTCCGTCAACCTAGATGATGAATGATGTGGTGCCAAGTAAGCTTAATTATTAATAATTGACAATATAATACATATAAAAACATTTATTTGGTACTACACCCTATATCTCCATGATTTTAGGTGATTTATTGGGGAATCGATTTTATATTGTTTGGTGACTACATTTTGGTGACAAATCTATTATTTTGCGGGCAAACCCTATTAGTTAAGAAACAAAAAACTAATTAAATTGGCGATAGCTTTTCTTAATGCATTTTTTATTTTACAAACACTGTTTTACTTTGTTAGTGTGGTCACTCTACAATTAGAATTTACTACAATGCGGCTAAACGTGTGCCGACATTTTGTAGAACGTATAGTAATGACAATCCGGCTTATCATTGACCCGCCGTAATACAAAACGGCCCTGGTTTTTAAAACGACTCGCCGTTTTGTAATATGGCGAATTATACAAAACGACTGCGACATATCGATATAGACTACGCTTTTTCACTGTAATATTTGTGAATAACATTTCGCTGTTGATATTAACTACGATGACAACAATAATGTCCAATGTCGGGTTATCGTAGCAAAAAATAACTAGATCTACGGGTAAAAAAATACAAAACCACGGCATGTAGTTCAAGTATTTTGTTCTCAATTTCTAATATCTAGGTATTTATGTGAAGTGGTCGGAGTGGAGCGACGAGGCGGTCGGCGTCCTATGCGAGTGGAAGCCATGGCAGCGGGGATATTTCAATTTGGCCGGAGACGCGACCCGTGAGGCCGCGCGGCTGCTGCACGGCTCGCTGAACCGTAAGCCCGTTGCGGGCTTCGCCAAAGAGCAAACACCGCCTCCGCAATCTTGTGCCACGTGGACCATGTCGAACACTCGACCACGACAATCTACTAGTACAATTACCCACACTCCACTATAGATACGAGTATAGCTGCGGGGAGTTTGGAGTGTTCGACTCGCCTGATTTCTGTAATCGATATAGCGTGAAATCGGCTATCTCCGTAATATCGATAATACATTTTGACATATTTATTACTGGTTGTTGCGTGCGGCTCCGCGTGCATCGGATTTTGATTTTAAGTATCCTATAATATTGGGCCGGAAAGTGGGGATTGCAATTGATGGAAATTCTTGGGGAAAGCAAATATCTAGCAGTGGGCAGATACAGACTGATGATGATCCAAACAATTATTGTGCAAAAAATATGTCAATACGTTGGGCCATAGCTTCGTTTGGCATCCAGAAATAAGAAACAAAAAAGATGGCATTTATAAATACAGGTTTACAAGGAAATAAATATTTCATATGGTATAGACGATTAAAGAAGTATTGATTATAATTTTATTTAGCACAGATTAAAATAGATAGCTCTGGCAAACCGCAGCTGAACGAGTAGAGACCTGTATTCTAATAGGACAATGAATATCGGTTGGTGTCGAGCATAGATAATATATATTCACTTTAAGGTATCTAAATTAATTAAATCTTAATACGATTATTTGTAGTGGAATTGAAAACAAGGTATACTTACAGCATTATGTAATACCTAAAAAAAAATATACGTACTTTTACAATAGCACTGCATTATATAAGATATCTCCGCAGCTACGTATAAATAAGTACACAAAATTAACAGCCAAGAAATCGCAGCCATATTTAATCTGAGTAGTTACGTGTTATTGCGGCTGTTGAAAAACTATAACGTTAAGGGAACTAAACATATCCCTAAATATTACCGGTGAGCTGTGTAATGGCCAAGGGGATAGAGTACGGTCGGCAACCGGTAATCATAAAGCTCACATGAAAACCGGGAGCTATTTCTTAGAAATGGCTCTTAAAACGGACCCAAGCAATATATTTCGAGAACGCTGATGAGAACTATTATTCTAGCGAAGAGTGCGAGCGAGCGTCATGCTCATTGGCTGTGAATAACAATGAATTTGCGGAGCTCGTAAATCCAGCAGGTGCGCGTCTGTTATTGAATAGTCTACGGCAATGCGAGACTACATTAATCGTAGTCCTCATGGATCAATAGACGTCACAGCCTTTAGACTTACTCAGAAGCAAAGTAAGCAAATATTTCTTAGCTACATTATTAACTGAAGAATATCTTTCGTTACCCATTAATTTGTGATAAAAATAAAAAAACAAATTGACGATCATTAGATTCCTAAAGTAATCTAATTGCAATTCTGTATCGTAGTCTAATTTTCGTGCTCGGTACTATGATTTCCCGAGAGTCTTAGTTCAGTATAACCAATTAAGTTCTCCGGCCTGCAATGATAATAGTTAGAATATTGCTTTCTGTATGTAATAAATAGTTATAAAAATGAGTAAAATGAACTTACGTTTAGTGCTACATGTGGTGCCCGTAAGTTTGACTTTTACTCAAACATGCAAAAACGGGTGAACATGAAACACGGGTGACAACAACAACAGTCATGTGGATAAAATATTATACATATTTTTTTTATAATCTGGTCTAACACATAGGATACATCTTATCCCGAGAATAGAAATCCGAGAACACATACAATGCTAATAAAAACCACTGAAGAAATATCTAACGAACAAAGTTGTTTTTGCTGATTTTCCAAAAGAATTTGATTATAGAAATATTACCTCGTAAGCGTCTCTAGTGAGTAATTTCTGTTTATATATATATTCGTGTATTGTTGATACTGTTGATTGTTGGCACTCGGTAGAACATTACTAACATTATGTTATTAATAAAGTACACTGTTCCACGTAACTGTACAAGTGCTTTCGGAATAACAAAATATATTTGTGTATTTTATTTTTTTCTGATATGAATCTGAAAATGAGGAATTTTGAGCTTAATGTTTCAACAAAATAATTAGGAAACATTTTGTACGAAGCCACATTATGGTCTTATATTTTCTTTTCAAAGTGCACTGGCTGATTGGGAAAAGAAAATTCCTTTTTTGTCCCGACTTGTTATATTGAGTAGCAACATAGTCCTTATGCGCATTTATATAGCAATAATAGGTACTTGTACAATATCGGTGACTAAAATGACTATGTCATTATTGGACAGCCATCGAAACATATCAAGAATATACATATATGACAGTTTCTTGTAGAAATTTTATATCTAATGTAAAATTGACTAAAGCGATTTGTGACCGAAAGAACATAGATCTATGTTATCGTTACTAGTAGTATAAAAAACTACTAATTTCGACATATTCGATATTACATACTTGAATTTACACAAGAAAATGAGCTGAAGGTGGATAATAATTCCATTTTGAACGATTGTAACTCTGTGATTGCACACCTAGTAACATTAGTAGGTATTGAGTTTACCCAGCTTTCGTGCTCAAGAAAACAATAAATTGTAGATGTACCTCGAAATTTTAGAGTTTATGTATCACGCCCTCTGGCCACGGCCACCCATCGCGCCAGTATTTTCCTCTCATTTTCTTTCTTTCGGAAAGTAACGAACTGTGTAATTGGAAACAGGGGCTTGGCCAGGCGCTGACGACTACGCGCATTACGCCCGCTCTCCTTTCCATTTCTTGATTTCAGACCCGGTACCTAAGTTAAATATTACAAAGCGTCTTTATCTATTATACGTACTGCTTATACATAAGCTTACACGTAAGTATTATTCAATCATCATGTTAATATGATAATTAGCAATTTATTAATATCTATTTGGGGTGGCGCTGTGCGAGCGATATTATATGTTGCGAGCGTTAGAAATATGGCTACAGTAACCGCCTCGCATCAGGCGAGTCGTATGCTTGTCGGCCATCGAACGCAGTATAAAATCAAATCATTGTTAATAAAGATAAAGATGATGCACTAAACATGACCTGAACGAATACCAAATTTTTTAAGAGATTACTATATGGGGTTCTTCAAAAAAAAAAAGCGTGAAGGAGTTCTTACACAGTCGGCAATGCGTGAGTGACGTCACTGGTGTCATAAACATCTATAGCCTGTATACCATCAGGCTGGTCGTAAGCTTGTTTGCCACTATAGTGGTATAAAAAAACTTTATATGTCACTTCGCATACAAGCGTACTGTTTGTCTAATAGCAAATAATAAATAAGCATTGGACGATTGGCCGTGCTTAGATGTGGTTGCAATACAAGAATAAACTTCTATTCGCGTATTGCTATTTCAGATCCCCAAGAGTCTGGACTATGCTAATTCTTATCACTTGCCGACAAGACGGCACAGACTACTTTATACGATGTCAATTTTTACAGCCCGTATAAAAAATAATAAAGAATTCGTGCTATGACTACATAAGCAAAAAGTGTGTACATGTATTACATATGATACATGACTTTTACCAAGATTAGATTGGATTCCTGTAATGTAAGTTTTTGTAAAGAAACAGATAAATGTGTTTTCGTAAAACTACAATAAATCCCCAAGTAATATAAACCCGCTGTCGACATTGGCGAGCGAGGCGTGCGGGACGCGCGGATGGAGCGCACGCCGCGGGGTGAGGGGGACGCGAGTGCGGCAATTTTTCTCTCCGCTGACAACATGATGTAACGCCAATATCGCACGCTGAGCGATTAAGCCGCGCACGCCGATATTTCAGACTTGCCCCTACTAACTGTCAAAGTGTCGACGAGAACTCTGTATGCGCGCCATATACCTACACATGTGCATAGACACACACGTTGCGAAGCAGTTTATCATACTTTGTATCGACTGGAAATAACAAACAACCCTTCGCATTGTCACGGATATTTTCTATAAAAACAAATGAGAACCATTAGATCCGAGATACAATCTGTTTCGGCGTAGATTTATTTCTTTATAGATTGCGTTAGTCTTCAGAGTAATTTTGGATCACAAGATGGACTATAAAACAGAAATAAAAGTAGCTAATCTTGGAAAGGAAGTCGGTACCGCTCAAAGGCCTGGTTGGTGAGTCGGATCACGCAGGCGGGCAATCACTCGATAATAAATGTGGAGCGAGTCGAGTGCGGCTCGGGCTCGGCGCAGTATGGCCTCACGTACTGCTGACGCCGTCTTCCGGTTGCATCGGCAACTTCGTCTGCCTTCTACAATATTTCCAAATGGTCAAATATACGTACCTTGCAACAATCTAACATCTTGGCACGTGCATTACATGTATTTACAAGCTATATAATATGTTTCGTGAATATTCGTAAATCAACACGCTACATGCAGTAGGTATGTGTGTGTTAAGCTGACAAAGTGGTAGGCGTAAGACGCAATCGTATAATATTATGACAGAAAATATAATACTTACAAAAGGAAAAAGCGCTTGTTTCTTCTTTTGTATGCGACGTAAAACGGGAAACGAAATACTTTTCCAAAATGAAAAGTAGTTTCATTTTTCATAGTTATTTATTTTCTGGAAATATCTGGATATTTACGTTTACCTATAAGAGTAGAAGATACATACATAGAAAGGATACATTATTATTTGTTAAATAAATCGCTCATAGACCATTATAACTATCACTCCAAATTTAAGTCTTGCGTAGTGCTACGAATGCTACTAATATCTCATGGCTACGAAGAATCGTCATAGTTATAATAGATAGAAATATTACGGTCTACAAGCGGTTGACTCTGGACGTACGCACATAACACATTCGCTTAATCCCTGTAGAATTTACGTACAGTTAAGGAATGATAGTGATAATACAAAATAAAACTGCATATTTTTGTTCCATTATTAGATACCCTTCATACAGCCATTATCAAAAGCAACTACATTTTCATTATATTTCCTTCAATAATTAGTCAAGTAACTGAAGTAGCGAGACGTAAATAGTAGACGTAAAAATTTTTTTTGTCTATCACTATATTCATAAATAACTAAGGGCTTGGACATAACCGTGGAGTAGATGATAAACGACTCAAAGCCGGCGCCTGAGCGTCGGCCGCTGGCCGCGAAAAATACTACTGTCATCTTGACTGATGGTTAAATAATGCCCGCGTCATCCTCCGGTCTGCATGCCAAGCATCATTGTAATTCTCTTTGTAGCCTAGCCCTTATTACATGTATTACATAAAGGCAAGCAAAGGTGTTGAGGGACAGCAAAACCCAGCCTGAATGATAAAACGAGCACGTACAAAAACCCATTTTTCATAGAATATTTCATAGCGTTGCTACGAAAGATTCGTAGCAACGCTCGTAGCACAACTACGAAATAACATTTCGTATGACCTACAAACTACTACGTTCTTACTAAAAGACCGTTAGAGTGCTACGAAAGATTCGTAGCAAGGCTCGTAACACAACTACGAAATAATATTTTTGGTAATTTGCAAAATTTTATGGAAGCTACAATTTGCATATTCAAATAATGATTACCTTGTTAGAAGATTCTATCAGATTGCCATAGATTAACGTGTTTTGCGCTTCTTTAATACATATAATATGTCACAGGTGTCATCTAATCAGCAGAATGGATTTTAATCATTGAATAATTGAGGTATCGTTGGATTTTTTCTAAATGTGCGACTTTTTAAAACTTTTCTCACAGTTAGACAAACAAAGGACAATATTATTTTATCTAGAGCTTAAACAATTACCTAGTAACAAATATATAAGTGTTTAAGAATATATATACATTATTGTATAGGTATATTTATTAAAGAAATCACTGTCCCACCAGTAATATCTCTATCGTAAGTAATAAAACACTAGCCAATTGATTGTTGCTATTGCGGTCACGTCGCTCAGTTACTGTTTTCACATCTGACGTAATCACGTTAGCAACAAAGTTATGGTATATACGTGACCTGCTACTGCGTACTGTTCCTTACTACTGGTGATCTTCTTCATATCTTTTCACATTCTCAAAATAGAAAAATCTGCGAGAAATTAATTAAACCTTCTTATACTCGTAGGAATATAAAGTCAGGTAGGATAAAATTCTCATTCATAATTATGTGTGGAAGTATTAATATGCAAGAGAAGGGATCAGTCATCTATCTGATAAACAAAAATCACATTTGCATTACGAGAATACCAAATGTGACATTTGTGCGATCAAGACTTCGGAACTGATATTTCACAACATTTTAATTACGAGAAATGTCTGTCTGCTGTTTTATTTTCGCTAAGAGTTCACAAACAAATTATTGTTATTCTAGGGTTTATCTGGGCCTTAGGGAGTAGGCTATTAAGCCTATCTCCCTAGGGCCCGGATAAACCCTAGATTTCGATTCATGAAAACCATACGAAAATCCCTACATTAGTTTTTGCGATTAACACACGATCAAAAACACACTCAGTGCGAATTCAATTTGTATACGAAGAGAAGTGAGAATATTTGATTGTCAGGAAATTTAATTTGTTAAGTCTGCTTCCACAAAGCTGTAAATATAAAATTATGCAAAAATAAACAATTAACGTAAGCAAAGAATAATTTTAACATAAAAATCTAAATCTACGCAAATGAGCCTAGTCTGAAATAAAAACTCATTTAATGTTATGAAAAGCCTACAGGTAAAAAAGGTATAAATATATCTCGGAACTAAAATTAAATAGGACCAGTTTTTTTATTTTTATACTACGTCGGGTGGCAGACAAGCATGATGTGAAGCGGTTACCGTAGCCATATTAACGCTCGCAACATAAAATATCGCGCGCGCGCCGCTACCCCCGCTGCCAACGCAGCATCTCCTTCCTTTCTGGTGACCTCACTCACTCGCAAGAATACAACAACCCTCAAGGTAATTGTTATTTGGCTGCGCTATTCTGTGAGGTGGAGGTACATTCCCCAGTCGGGTAGCTTACAATTACGTTCCCGACTTCTCTTTTCGCCAGAGCTTCGTTTGTAAGTCAGCAGGGTGAACCGCGTGCAGGTGAAGTTGGCTTAGGTTCAAAGATGTTGATGAACCACTTACACCCCAAAACGGTTGTCACAGCATAATCACTGAATTTAAACACGGAACATTTTAGCTTTTTACATAGAAAAATCTAGATTCCCGTGAAACCAGACATGTGATGTCGAGGCAAGAGATAGCGATAACTGCAATACGAGCGACATATTTCGGTTGTATTCCGACTATTTCCGAGCAAAACAAACCCCATGATGAAAGTTGGCGTGTCAGATGTCACTACCAACGTGTGTTCACTCGTATCGATACTAACTTTCTGTAAAACTACAAAACTGCGGTTGAAAATATTCTGTGGAATGGCATATAGCGATTGTCAAGTACACGTCAACACACATTTCTACACAATTTTGAATAAATTTCTTAATATTGAATATAATGGTAGGTTAGGTACCTACCTAATCCTTACAACTCGACCTTAAAGATGATAGTGACAACGATAATAGATAGACACCTACCTAGGTGCTTCAATGTCATCTTTAAGGTCTCTTTCAAATTAGATGGTGACGTACTGCTGCCGCACGATAGACGGTAAATGGACCGCTATTTATTTTCATACAAAATAATTCGACACGTGAACGTCTTTTTGCCGTCTTGCCAACGGACGTGGACTGATGTCGCACGAACACGCGTTGAGTTATTTTGTATGACAATTAGCAGAAATCCGTTAACGGTTCATGCGCGGCACGAATCCCAGCCTGCTGTTGTACGAATGCATCATGAGAAATCGGCTAGGCTGATTTAAACATAACTTTTTATTGTATAGCTCATCTTAGATATTACAGTACTATTACTTATCCTGTGATATTACGCAAGGATTCATTACAGAAACTACTTCACCCTTATATACTATAGCACCCCATAAAATGTGGGGATTTTAATATCTAGTAGAGACTAGAAGCTAACCTCTCGAACAAAGTTTAAATCATCTACTCTCTAAAAGTATTGTAACGTGCTATAGTTATTTAAATTTAATTCAATTGGCAAGTCTATTGTGAATTCATAACGTAGGTTAGACGGTAATTAGATTGTAGGACTTTAAAGACAGCCTATAATTACAAAGTCGGAGAAAATGAAGGCATTTACTGTCTGTATTTTTAGTAGCATCGCGGTGTAGCTGGCTTACAATCAACTTTTGAGCCAAAATCAACCTTAGTTACACGTAGTGCATAATGATATTTTGCAAGCTATAGTAAAAGAGAAATAAGGCGGTTACAGGCCAGCGGGAAAACCTCCAGCCTACAAGAAACTGGTCGCCATATGTTTGTTTTTGTGTTTTTTTTTTACACATGTGTTTTGAGGAGCTCGATGGCGTCGTTGCGCGTGTCAGTCTAATCGAATACGCAAGTTAAACAAGGTCGACCGTAGCCTGTCCATGGATGGATTTACATCGAGCTCCTTCGTGCTTCATAGATCACGTTAAGCCGTTTGTCCCGGCTGTTGTCATTTAATGAGTCGTTAAGCCAAGTCAGTTGCTTAACGGTTTGGGCGGCTTGAAAACATGGGCTTCCGCCAACCCGCAGTTGAGCAGCGTGGTGGAGTATGCTCTAAATCCCTTCGATTGAAGGGAGACCCGTAACCCAGTGGTGGGATGAATAATGGTTGACGACGACATATTTGTTTAGAAAGTTTTGGGGTGTAAGTGGTCCATCAACATCCTTGAACCACAGCCAACTTCACCTGCACGCGGTGCACCCTGCTGATTGACAAACGAAGCTCTGGCGAAAAGAGAGGTAGGGAGCGACCTCACAGAATACCGCAGTCAAATGACAATTTCCTTGAGGGTTGTTGTGTTCCTGCGAGTGAGTGAGGTCACCAGAGAAAGGAAGGAGATGCTGCGCTGGGAGCGATATTTTATGTGCCGAGCCTTAATATGGCTACGATAACCGCTTCACATCAGGCGGACCGTATGCTTGTCTGCCACCCGACGTAGTATAAAAAAAAAGTTGCTGTGTTCCTGCGAATTAACACAGCGATATCAAGGACGTGCTGTACTGTGTGCGTGCGTGTGTCTGTGTAATAGTGGCAATGTCAAAATGCGACTGATACTTGTGACACATGTTATGTATCGCAGAGGTGCCTGCGGGCTCCGCGCCGCTTCACATCCGGTGAGTCGTGAACTTGTATTCCACCGACGACTTTTTACATGATACCTAGTTAAAAAAACATGTACTATTGCACATATAAATTAGCGCAATATCACACAACATTCAAACATTACCTGTCATTTTAAGACAACAGATTTATTTTACATTTTCTTGTATTCTATACAAAAGAAATTCAGTTGTGTGCCTAATTTCAATTTGATCGTTGTAGTAAATTCGAAGGGAATTGGCTGTGATAGACGGACAGACACGAGTGATCCTATAACGATTTCGTTTTTTTTAAATTCGGTCGCATGAAACCCTGTAACAGAATTTCAAAGCCGAGTCTACATAGCATGTGTAACTGGCCAGCACAAAAGCACCACCTGTGATTGATGGCCGTGTCTGTTTCATTCTCGCTGCGAATATTTCATTAAGCGAGCTTTGCGAAGCCACGCCATGCATCATAGGGTATGTTCGGGGGAGCCGTGTCCACGTCGACGCCCTGATCCACTCAGCTTAGTATAGATATTAATACGCAAAGTGCCGTAACGTACGACTATGCGACACTGGCTGCGGATAAATTAAGAAATGATGATTATGTGTCTGCGGAATATATTACTTTTGCACCAATTAGTTAATGAAACTCGGTTTACGTCAGTTTGTCATTGTTAACGTTGAAAGGAAACAAATTTTGTTTATCGCTGTTGAAAAATCTTTAGTCGTTTGTAATTTTGTCACAAATTAAACATCTCTTAATGCACAATCAGATTTAAACCTAAGCGAACCTGCATCTGTCTGTGGTGAACCTCGGCGATAAGCTAACGAGGCTCTGGTGAAAAACCCAACGCTACGTGAATGTAACTAGCTTTCTAAGATAATTGATTTATGTGTTGTAAACATGTCTGTTTGTCTGGGTCATTTCTTCAAAATCTAAATAAATTGTTACAGGAAAACGCACCAATGTTTCCAAATATAGTAAATTGTATGAGAGTATAATAAAATATTGATTCAAAATAAGTATATGTGCATAAGAAGAAACATCTTGCAAACATAGTTGACACTATTTGAGATAAAAGGTTTGATATGTGGGAGAGAGCGGGGCCCGTCTTGGAGCTGCGGGGGTCCTTATGTGGGGAGATGCACGTACGGAACTCCAACAGGCAAATCCAAGCATGGCACTCGACGGGAGTTTATCGCCCTACTCATATTTACACAATCGAGTGGTCTAGGAGCGTACTTCGCGAATATGCCGTACACAGCGACACACATTCAAATTATTATTCTTTGCTACTAAAACAAGCTTTGGAGCGAAATTTACAGAAGTTTACAGCTATACTTTTTTTCGTTGTTTAGTGAGTTTTATTTAGGCGCTATAATAGTTGACGGTGTAATAAATGAAGAGAACAAATGCCTTTAAGAAACGCGAGGCCAACTCGGGTGATTAAGTGTCTCATTTAAATGCAGTCTCCCAGCGCGGAGGTCTCAAACGCAAAGGGAGCGCACCACTCGCGGAAAACGGAAGACGAGTCTCTTCACAAAAGGAAGGAGAGGTATTTAAATTAGCGTAGTCGCTGAAAAAGTGCACTAACAACATTAGCGAGCGGAACAATGGCAGGGCACACAAAGAGACGGAACACCCCGACAAAACCCACGCGGGTGCGGCTTGCTATTTGTCGCTTGCTGCATGCACACACAAGAAACAGGCACGTCGACTACATTATCTTCTAGACACGCGGCAGTGTAACAGCCAAGTTCGCAATGGAAAACGACGACGCAAGGGCTGTGGATTATATTACAAGAATAATTTCGCGTCGGTTATATATGACCTTCCCTTAATTCTCTGGATGACCTATCTAGGCAGACGTAAAACAACATAACATTCTATTCGTTTTTGAACTGCAACTGTAGCATCTAATATGCGACCAAATTCTTCGTGGATTGATATGAAAACCACTATAATAAAAATTCCACTATAGGACATGATACCCATTAAAGTTTTACTTTTTTTTTTAAGGACCGATTATATTGTACAAAATACATTTTGACGTGACAACGTCTTATAAATTGGTTAGCCGGGTGACACTTCAAGAAACTGGGTCACGTTATGCGCTTACAATGAGAGCGAGTGAAAGGCGCGTGCCTTTCACTCGCTCTCATTGTAGGCGTGTCGTGGACGCGTGTCCCTTCTAAGAGCGAGAGAGACAGACATAAAAAGTGAAAGGCATGCGTCCCTTCCACTCGAAAACATTTTACCACTCAAAGTCGTTGTCACGTAAAACTTTCGCCCGTATACCGACTTTACAGGCAACCAATATTTTTTGTACAATGTAGTCGGTTAACGGCCTCGGTTAACCGACTATATTTAAAAAAAAATGTATCAAACTTGACTCCTTTTCACATTTATGTTTTTAGTGAAATTATTGTAATAATTTACTCTGGCAATTACTCTTACCATAATGTGCTCGCGAAATCTGGTTGAATATGTTTATTTATACCGGATATTCAATTTCGTTATCTATGTATACCTATACTACTAAACGAACAATCGACGAATAAAATGAGGAGCTCGATGGAATCGTTGTGCGTGTCAGTCTTAATAGATCACGCACGTTAAGCAACGTCGACGATAGCTTGTCTATGGATGGGTTTATTTATCGCGAGCTCCTCCGTGCTTCGGAGGGTCATGTTAAGTCATCAGTCCCGGCTAGTATCTTTAGATGACGTTGGTCGTAATTTCCACTTACTACTTAACAATATAAGGAAAAGTCGGGTTAGGGTTTCTCAATAACTTATAGAATATATGTCAGGAGAATTCGATATTTGATCGATGTATCTATTTGGATACCTCCAAGGAAGTATTACTTCAGTAACATTATGCTACCTGAATTCTATTTATAAAAGACACACAGACACAACAAAATCGACAATTACAAACCGCTAAGTAAATGTATAACTCATATTAGCGGTGTGTTTCTGGATGGGTATGTTTTGAGTTGGCGTAGTGTTCATTGGAGGTATCGATTTGTACACTATAAACGAAAAAATCCGCGCCACCATTCTATGCTGAATAAATGGTCCTGCTGTTAAATTGATGCTGCATCGATTTTATCAGATTACAATTAAACAGTTAAAATCGAAGAGCAATAAAGGATTCTCGTCCATTTTTACGTCCTTACATTTTAATTTAAATTTACGTCATGGAAATTAGGAGAGGTAACTATTAGCGACGTTCTCTAGAGCAGTCTCACTATACAATACATTACAAGAAAAATGTAGAAGAAAGTAAAGTATACTACGGATGGTGCTTCATGAATATAATATAGTTTTCGTGTTGATGTTTACTCCTATTACACAATGGCGCTAGGGTGGAACATAACACTCTCAAAATGATATTTAAAATTACGAAATATGTATGTGATAATTGTTGTGGATGTACGTTGAGAGGGTAACAAGGTTAATCCGCCCAAACAAATTAGGAACAACATTAATATATCCTCTGTATCCGGCAACTTCCCCGCAATAAGCAGAATGTATTAGTGTTATTTATCTTAGCTCGAGCGCCAACAAAGTTTTAATTGCAAGCGCCGATACAATTTGCGTACAAATGAATTTATTCGCTAAATCCGGAGTGCAATCGTGTGCGGGCCACGGGTGGTGGCGGCAATAGCGCGGACGGCGCTAGTGCGGCGGATTATCCGCGTGTGTAGAGTCGCTAATTGCGGGTAACGATGGCAGCTAGAGCTCGCTCCCGCGTCCGCACCCTCGCCCGCTCTCGCTGCAGCGCCCACTACCTCCCGCACCAAGTGCAGTACGCTAGTAGTTATGTACTCGAAACACGCAATCACCACGCGGTGTTCAATCACTAGTAACTATGTACAATACACATAACTACAATATCAAGTATTGATAGAACAAACATTTATCTTTAATTTGAGCTCGGGAGTAGAGTGGCTACCAATGATTTTAAGGTTAGCTGTGAGTTTCTAACCCGCACAGCTTATACATTTGTATTCATGAATATGTCTGTCTTAGAATGGTTATTTTACGAGTATTAAGAATACTATTTAACGTAACATCAAATAAATATATTGCTAACCTAACCTAACCTATTTTGCACATCAAAAAATAGTTATTGCACATCAAATGCAGGATTTGATGTGCAATCAGATTAATTTGATGTGTAAATCAGGTTATTTATGTGGATCAATTTAATATTTTCCTTTTATTAAACATGTTATCAATGACATGACATTTTTGATTTGACAGCTGCCACAGTTTTTTTTTTTCACACTACACACTACATAATAAATAACGTTCGCAACAAGAAATATGGCTCACGTGCTGCCACCCCCGATACCAAGGAAGCAACTCCTTTCCTTCTGGTGACCTCACTCACTCGCAGGAATGCAACAACTTTCAAGGGAATTGTTATTTGGCTGCGGTATACCGCAGTCGAGCAGCTTACAAAAACGCTGTACCCTACCTCTCTTTTGCAACAGCCACTTTCACTGGACGGCAAGGTGCACCACTTGCAAGCGAGGTTGGTTTTGGCTCTAAAGATCTTGGTGAGCCACTTACACCCCAAAATCAGGTCGCGTCTTTTCTATTTTCACTCTATGAAAAAAAGAACAAGAATTTCTCATGTCACTTGTTTAAAAATAATCCAGAAATATTTATTTATTCAAACGTATCTCCCGTGGACGAATATTGTAAAATTCTAAAACTATGAACTGCAAATATTACTGATGACAAATAGCAAGAGCAGTAATAGCAGGCATACAATCTAACTCGACGACATCGTTACGCAATATCACTAGCTGACGATGCACTAATATTTCATATGGTAGAATAGACATAAACGGCAGATCTTCTCGCACAAAATACCGCAATGTTTCAAGACGAATATCACCCGAGTGTGACGACCACAAGATGACCAGCAGACGAAAATGGCAGTGGGCATGCCAGATAGCAAAGACGACTGTGATGAGTAAAAAGATTCTGAAAGAATGACAGCGGACCGGAAAACAAAAGAGTAGATCCCCCCATTAAATGGAGCGACGACGATCTAGTAGATATCGCAGTGGCACAATACCGATCGACGTGGAAGTTTAAAGGAAGCCTGTTCAGCAGCGAACGTCTTTCGACTGTAATGAAGAGCATGAGCATTTGCCAATAAATATTATAAAAGGGAGAAAAATGTAGTAAACCGTAGGATCATCGGCGTGTGAATCGGTGCCTCATTCATGATGGAAGACTCGTATAAATCAGATGCAAGTATATTCTCCTCATCCTTCGCTCCCTCGGTTCAAGTACGACCCAGAGGCCATTGGCCACAGTTCTTTAGTAATGGATATATTCTTGGATTGTATGGACCCCTAATGGATGCATGGCATCTTTCGGAGTATGAGACAGTTGTGTTTCTGTTGAGCTCATAGTCCACTTTAATTTTGAAGTAAGCATGTGAGTACAGGTAAGAGACTTTACACACGAAATGAAATCATTTGCGGAGAGTGTACTATAAATGTTGTATACGTATGTATTCGTATTGGTATTACTACATCTATTTATATGTATTACTGCGTATAAGCATAAAACTACTTTTATGATGGGTAGGTTAAGATCAAAAATCATAATCACAATTATTCGTGCCACAAGTATTGCCCACGGTACAAGACACAGATTTCATTCTATAAATTTATTATTTAATATATTATATACATAATAAATTATTTAAATATATACATATATTTATATTACGTAATTCTAGTTTTAAGTAGAATTACGTAATATAAATATATATATTTGTAGATTAAAGTATCTATCTATTCTATTGTTTTGTAAATTTGTATGCATTGCAATGTTGTCTGAAATAAATGGTTTTATTATTATTATTATAAAACAACTTTTTGGATTCGACGGCGCAGCCCAACCTAACCAATAAAAATAATTATTTTTCTATTTATCAACTATTTCCATGTTTGTTTATTTTTATAGTTTCCGAATAATAAAATATTGGGAGTGATAAAACTACTTTTTGATATTTCTAACCACCATAGTTGAACCTAAATCTATGTATGGGATTTTTATTTTGTGTAACACTAAATTAGTTTGTTTTAGGTTTAGTCCGAGTTGTTTTGGTCAGTTTCAAGGTTTTTGTAATAAATAAATTATTAGATTTATTTTAGGAAAGCTAGATAAACAAACCCGAAGTACATTAGGCTACTAAAACATTTCCAGCTAATTAATTTCTAGAACCCCAACCTAAATTATGTAAAATTGGCACATAAATCATTATCTATGCCTTATAGAAAGATTATTAAAAATTCCGAACATTGGTTGAACAAAATAAATTAAATTTCGTCAGCAACCTTAAAATGATAAAGAAAATATAAAAATAAATCTTAATTATATTATGTCATAGCTTCATGAATAACATACACATATGCAAAATAAAAGGAAATGAATGAATGTTAAAGAGCGGCTGCATTCGGGCCAACGGAACTGGCACAGCAGTCGGTATCCAACGTAACAAAAGGGTGATAGCGGTACGTGCGTAAATCAAACGTCGCACAATAACAGTGCCTCCCGCGGCCCGACCCCTTCACCATCCCCAGCTGCAAACCACCCCATTCCTAACCAACGGTCTGTTCTCATAAATCTGCCATACTAAAATGTGCTCCGCCGCCGGCCACTCGTGTGACGGTCCCTGTCGATATCTGTGCCAATAGGTTTTCAATGCCAGTATGCCCGCTGTTTCGATTCTGTTAAAATCAGCCGTCCGTCAGACGCGCCCTTTTGCTATCTGTCCCAACAAGGAAAGCCTTCATGGACTGCCATTAATTTTACACGAAAAGTCAGTTCGACAAAGCAACCGTTTATTCGTCTATTGTAAAAGCACATATAAGGGCGTTTTACACATGTATATATCGTACTTGAAAGCAATTAGGTTTCCGTGTTTACATCGCACACATAATTCTCCAGCTCCACCAGCGAAGCAAGTCGGCGGGGTATACATTTCTCGTTTGGATGGCACGATACCATCGCAGTTCGCCCCCATTCGCTGCAATTAACGCTGCACAATGACCATATAAATCTCACGTGAATGTTCTATTCATTCACGTAGATGTTTGTCGGCACTGTCCAGTAGCGCACAGGTAAGCCTACGTAAGTGTATTATACGGTACGTTAGTATCACTATATACAATCAATATCCACTTAGCAGAGATAAAACGGAAGCAATTAATATGGGCAAATAACCATGATGTCGGTATCGGAAAGTCTCGGAGGCTGGGGCGGCGCGGATTGAGGGCGCACTGCCTAATCTTACCTATACGTCTCGAGCCGAAGAACAAACAAGCCGCGAGCTGAGATTACGCTCCGAATAAATCAATGTTACGACGCGTTAAAATATTTAAGCTCACGATTAATGCTGGGCCGAAATGCGCGTCTTATCGAGCCCAGCCGCACCGTTCTGAACCCAGCTGTTCGTAGCGCCGCCGATAATCGTTGAATTCCATGACGGATCTATCATAATGACAACGCTGAACATTTGTGTCATAAACGTGATGAAAGCTACGAAAAATGAGAATATTTAGGTTAATAGATATCATTAGCGAAGTACTGATATATACTGCCGAGTGCCGACAACGTAATGTGAATGTAGAACGACCCTTTTAATTATTCAATAAATAGCATTAACAGGGCGAGGTGCACTTGAATTTTTTTTTAATATAATTAACTTTATAACGTTACTCGCAAAAATGCATCGTTTTCATTAAGATTGGCATTATCTTAAACTGTAATTATTCAATGATGAATATATTTAAAATCAAACTGTTAATTAAAAAACATAGAAAACACGACGACGCTGTGAAAAAAAGTGAAGTGATGAAATAAAATGTCAATAACTTTTTCAAGTAAAAATTACCGAATTCGCAGAAAATTTACGTATGTTTTGTATATGTATGTTGTTACGTAAATTTTACGTATGTGTACTCTGTAGCCCTTTCATACTTAACTAAAACCTTCCCAGAGAAATATAGGACAAAACAAATAGTACAAAACCTCATCCAAATTAAATGTTAATACAAATAGTAGTTGTGTATGTTTACCTGTGCGCTACTGGACAATGCCGATAAACTTTACTTCACCGTCTCGGTGGGGGTGGATATTTGAAAAATCTTACGACGTCTACAATATAAAATCAACACTTATTCCTTTTAAATTTCTATCTTTGGCACTTGTCCCACCGCCGGTGAGAAATGACCAACTATCGACTATTTTCTCACCCCAGAAGCGTACATTAGATACGAATCGCTTGTGAATGAAAGAAATACGTCATATACTGAATAATAAATAGTTTATAGCTGTCTATACATTACCGGTGGTAGAACAGGCGCGTACTCGCCTCGGTCTGGGCGTTGATGATTCATTGCATCTCAATGTAAGCATCTCAAAACATAAGACTTTCTTCCCTTACTTGAATTTTGACTAGATGCCTAAACAGTTTTTTTTTGTCTCAAAGATCATTATTTATTTCCTAAGTTACAAATAAGTTAAGCTTTCTTATATACAAACTTCTTCACTCCATTTCCAAAAAATATTATTAAATTATTATATTACATTTCCTTAAACCATGCCTACTATGTAAATTCAACAACCTTCTTAAAGGAAGAAAGTAAAAAATCATTAAGAATCAAGGAAAAAGATTACGAATAAGGAAAAAATGGCCATTTATGGCGATTATGCGTAGAACTCATAGGGTTATAAAACCTTCCTATCGTTAGATAAATGTTGAATAACTGTTGTACAATACTCCATTGACTTTGTGAGAATAACAGTACTCTATAAATAATTTGATGAATGGTGTCGTATTACCAAAATGATCACTCATCGTGATTCACAATGATGACCACGACCACTCTGGCAAGAGTGTACCGACTAAGAAGAAGATATATAATTTTCATTTCTATACTTTATTGTTAACTATTGTTGCGAGCGTTAATATGGCTACGATAACTGCTTCACATCAGGCGAGCCGTACGCTTGTCTGCCATGCGACGTAGTGTAAAACTACAGTATGTATGGGCTACCTAGCCTGACTGACTAACGAAGCTCCAGCGAAAGAGAGGTGGAGTGTGGACAAATAACAATTTTGTTGAGGGTTGTTGTGATCTTGTGACTTGAGTGAGGTCACCAGGAAGGACGGAATTGCTGCATTGGCAACGGGGGTAGCGGTGCGTGAGCAAAATATTTCATGTTGCGAGCATTTATATGGCTACGGTAACCGTTTCATAACACGCGAGCCGTTCGCTTGTCGACGTATGAAAAAGTAAGTATCAGTTAGTTACAAGTAGCATCTGTTTTCCCTTTACATATAGATTATACCTACGGCATGTATAATCACAACAGTTAAAATTAAGTTGTATTATCTGATTATTTAAATAAAAACCGGCCAAGTGCGAGTCGGACTCGCGCACGAAGGGTTCCGTACCATTATCTATAAAAACGGCAAATAAATCACGTTTGTTATATGGGAGCCCACCTTATATATTTGTTTTATTTTTATTTAATTATTTCTTTTTAAAGTGAATATATAATTAAATATTATGTTAGTATTTCAAGCGTCTTCCTATTGCCGTTATCAATTGCAAGCAAAAACGGGCAAAAAAATCACGTTTGTTGTATGGGAGCCCCCTTAAATAATTAATTTATTCAATTTTTTAGTATTTGTTGTTATAGCGGCAACAGAAATACATCATCTGTGAAAATTTCAACTGTCTAACTATCACGGTTCATGAGATACAGGTTCGGACAGCGGAGCCTTAGTAATAGGGTTCCTTTTTACACTTTGGGTACGGAACCCTAAAAAAGACCCATATTGGCAAGATTCTTTCAAGCCTTTCTTCTTCACCAATTGGTAATTCTGAAATGCTAGTAAATTAAAAAATAATAATAAGAATATAATTTTGACAAAAAAAATAAGTCGTGCCCAAAATTGTGCAATGGCATTTCATTTCAGGAATTTCATTTCAGTAAGGTACAAAAATTGATATGACCCGGTTGAACAATTAAAAATTCACAGCAGGCGGAATAGACGTGATAAATTACATCAAATTTTACAACCGAATTCCTCCATGCGATTGTGAATAAATGTGTAATTTACGAGAATGATTAACCGGAAGCTTATCGTGTCTCGGTAATGTATCACGAAATTGCCATAGAAGTTTTACAAGGGCTCGTTAGAGGGGCTGTAACGATAACCGCGAGAGATAACTGTTTCTAATCAGGCGTAATGACACAGCGACGCCGCCGCCGCCGCCGCCGCCACCGCCGCACCGCGCGGGGTGACGACGCAGGCTGCGGCTCGCCACTCCGCGCCTCTTCCTAACATCTCGCTTGTTTAATTTCATTAGGTAAATACATGTTTCTCGGATATTAGTTACACAACCTGACTGAGATTATTAAACTTCACCGCTACCGCTATCGATAATTAATGTGAAGTAATATACAATGTTATTATATGGGACCATATAATAACAGGCAGAGTGTTGTTTTAATTTCATATTGTATAATTTATAACCATAATTTTCATTATGAAGCTACAAAATGATGCGATTTATTATTAAAAATTAAAGCGAAGCTCTCTCCGCTTCTTAAATTCTTCTGATGTAACGATATAGGTACTGGCGGAAGTAATAAAATAAAACGATTTTACATCTCCAGGGGGAAACGAACGTTTTTGTCGAATGGGAAAAGTCGCGAGCGACTTCTCATTCCGTGATAAAATCGAAAACGTTTTACGACAATCTTCTATTCGATTACCGTTAAACAACAATCTAAAGAGAGTTTCCACTTTCGTGTTATTCAAAACTTGACATATATATATAATATATATTTATATATATATATATCTATTTTAAATAATAAAAGGATAGCACAGCCCCGATTCCCTCATTAAAAACATGGCAATAAGATGTTCTAAAAAAAGAAGACCTTTTGGCGTGTTATATTTGGAATTCCCCAAACCAGTTATTCGTCCATTGAATAAATCCGAATAGGTGCCCCGGAATACGAACTATCGGTGATTTTAAAAGGAATCTTGTAGGGTTTGAGTGCTACGGCACGTTCAGCTGTTTGTAATATGTGGCCAGGCCCGACATACGGCAAGTAACGGACGGCGTTCGAGGTGACCGCGAGGGCCGTGCTCTGCGCCGCCGCATAATGAACTGGTCACGTAGCCACATTTCGTATTATTTCCCTGGGACGCGTCACGTGACTTGAATAAATGTGGGTGGTCGGCGTGCGGGCGTCCGCGGCTCCAGCGCCTCCTCGGACCCTCCACAAATAAACCGCTTCACGCACGATTCGGCAGCGGAGATTCATTATTCTAACTCTTACTTGCCGATTCATAATATATTGAGAAAGTTTTCTTTTCAAATATAAATTTCATTGGACATGGCCCGTAAAAAGATGACTAGATATTTTTCGTTTACATTTTGTCACGTAGATTTTTAACTTCGAATCCTCGCTACGGATGCATACTCTGGTAATGAGTTCTTCTTATTTTCGATTAGCGAATCAGCGAACCGACCCGCCTTCGAGTATGTAGCAATAAATGCGAACCCGGGTTGTAACCTTAAAAAAGGAGACATATGCAATTCCATACGTTTTTTAACAACTTTTATCATGTAAGTTTAACTACATATGCATGCAATGAAACCTACGAAGGAAATATTTTATCCGACTTAATTCATAAATACCATTAGCTTACTAACACTTATTTACTTTATTCGGGCCACAAGTATGTGCATCCGGGTTACAAGACGCAAACTTCATTCTATGAAACAACTCTTTGGTTTCGACGGCGCAGCCCTAACAATTTTTCTATTTATTTACTATTGTCATGTATGTTTATTTTTATAGTTTTTCTGAATAATAAAATAATGAGAGTGTACTATCACAAAATATTCATAAATTATCTCGTATATACATACCTTCCTAGCGAAGACCTTTTTCTATTGATGGAAAACGTATTAAAATCCATACAGTAGCTTATGAGATTGGTCCGAACAAAGACAAACTCATCCTGAGGCACTGAATTTATCTTCGTTAGAATTTATACCTATTAGCTATTTGAAACACAGCCTTAAAATCAAATCATATAGGTAGATGTCTGGAAGTTTTAGAAATGCCTACTTTAAATGCCATTTGCTCGTAGATAAGATAGAATCCATTATCCTAAGAATTAAAAACTTTGCGAGATAAAAGCAATTGCTCCCGTTCCTTTTCTACTACACTCGGGAGCCGAGATCACAGCTTTACTTGAAACTCTAAATGATGTTTAGTTTTTACAATTCCGTAGACAAAAGAAATAGCAATAAGGTCACGTTAAGTTTTTGTATCATAACTCCTTTTTTCTTGACGGGAGCTTTTCAACGTAATTTCACGTCTAGAGTCATGCCTAGATATTAAGCAGTTTTTATTTATTTTACTTTGCAGGGAGGGAAATTACAACTATCAACAACATTTAAATTACATGAAAAAAAAACACTATTTATATAAATCTATACCTATATAAGAGAAAGTATGTATATATGTTCCGTAGACTCCGAAATGGCTCGACCGATTTCAATGAAATTTTCAGACAATTTTTAGATTGGCCCAGCGGATAATCCTGCACCCCTGGACTACGCGGGCGAAGCCGTAGGTAACAACTAGTATTTCATAAATGGAAAAATTCACCGACCAGCCTAGTTAAAAAACATTTATAAAAATTTCGGCAATTTTCCGAAACCAACTATTAAATAATAACGATTTAATACTATTCATTCTTGAAATGAAGCTTAACATGCGTTTGATACTTTTTATTAAAATGGATTTAATGGTATTTTCCTATTTGTTGCTACATTTCTTTTATTTTGTATGAATAATACTAACAGCACAGCAGCCACCAAGTACGTACAGTGTCTGCCCCGCACAGCGCTCAAACTAGTCTCTACGAAAAATCGTAGACTATGCGTAGACGTATGGCTACGCGTGTATAGAAACTTATGGCACGCGAAGCGGACGGCAAAATTCCGATTTTACAATCTGCTGAATAACTTATAGAAATATAATTCTAGGGTCGATACTAGGCCCAATGATTTTTTAAGCTACCACATCACAACACTTGGTTTCATTATATTCCATTTATCAGCCAAGTGAAGATTTTATACACGTTCCTATGGCGGTTATGTAGCCAATATTTAATAATATCAATTTGTTGGTTTGTTTAATATCTTTCTGACGAGTCACAGTGCTGATTTAGAGCCGGCCGCTCTACTAACGACATGATATTTACTCTAACTATAGGAAAAGTGTCGTGAGCATTGCGTGCCTCTACGTATGGCCTTTGTTGATCTTAATGCCTTTGACACCGTTAGCAGGGAAGGTCTATATTGCGTGCTGCGAAAATTGGGTAGATCACCTACCCTCCTCTCGCTCATTCAAAGCTTTCATGATAAAATATAAGGCTCAGTCGCATTTCACGGCGGCTCGTCCACAGCATTTGAGGTCAATTATGGAGTGCGACAGTGATGTGTTTTGGCACTTACGCTGTTCGGGATATTTTTCTCTACTCAGTTACTGGTGGCTATCAAAGATATCGGAGTTCATCTGCATACTAGAAAGGACGGAAGATTGTTCACCTTGAGTCTAATAAAACCGAAGACAATAAGGCAAGATCTCCCTGTGAGGGAACTGCTTCTTGTGGATGATGCTGCTGCACTTGTTGCTAACACTGAAAAGGGCCTCCAGGTAGACGGGATTCGGAAATGCATGTTGTCTATTCACGATGAGTGTTAATGTTAAGAAAAGAAGAAGTTCTATCGCCAGAACCTCTTTAGAAAATCGGCAAGACGTACCACGTATAGGTGTTGCTGGCTTTGGCTCAGCTTGAAGACGATGGTGAAACAGTTGTACTCGTACCTCATGATTTAAATATAACCTACGGTATTTACTATTTCGTATTCGATAAATTTTTTGTTTTCCTTTTTTATTTTAAACGTATTAAATAACCACATGTACACTGAAAACCAACGTGTAATCCACAAATAATAACCGATATTGCGATATCAAAATTAAAGCTAATTACGAGTATATTCGTTAAATGAGGTTCCCAATTGGCGATAGTTAAATTAGATTATGAACTTCGATGCAATCATGAACTGGGATACAATCAATTTATTATATATTAAATTTATTATAAGAGGTAGTCGTCGTACGAGCGCGTGGAATGAGGCAGTGAAATAAGCTACTTAATAAGACAATAGGCTACTTGACAATTTTCGCATTGAATATATAACTATAGGTGAAAGATCTACTTCGACAGCATACTCGAGATGATAATTTGAAAATGACAATTTTGGACGTTTCCGAAAATGCTCGATACAAAAGGCCAGTAGATGATGACGTCGCACGTGCTCATTTAGTATGCATTAAATAAATATGTACGACAGCTATGTTAAATATTGCGTTTATGTAGCTAGTGCCGTAACAAAAGTTAGTTTTTTTTTGTAATCTTTAGTATATATATAAATATATATATATATATATATATATATATATATATATATATATATATATATAAGCGAAATACCAATCACGAAATCTCAGAAACTATAACACCTACAAACTTGAAATTTGGCAGGTAGGTTTCTTATAGGGTGTAGACATCCGCTAAAAACGGATTTTATGATACTCTACCCCTACGGGGGTTGGAAATTTGTATGAAAGTCCTATGTTTTTGAAGTAAGAGACTTGAAATTTAAAATGTATGCATATTAATGATGAGGAGGTGTACGAATAATGTATCTTTAGAAATCAACCCCTTTTTGGAATTAAAATTAGTTTATATGAAAAATGCAATGTTATTGAAGTTAAGTAATTATGGCAGAAGGATTTTGAATGTTATTTAAGTGGGTATAAGATATATTGAAAACAACTACTTACTATTATAAGAGCGATGTTTTATTATAACAGTAAAAAGTATTTTAGGTTTTACAGAGAGGTTTTGAAAAAATAATATCCGTCGACTTCATTGATTCTAAAAATTCGTCTAGATATCGATTGTTTTTATCTTTCTTTTATTTTTTTCTTTTCATTGGGTATTTAGCTTTTTAGAATATAATTAAAAATTATGTGCAAATAACCAACTCCACGCGTACGAAGTCGCGGGCGGCCACCAGTATAAACATATATATTTCATACTTTTGACATGGAGATATTAAAATGAAAGATCGCAAATCGTTTTCAATTCTAAATGACGCACAATACATCGTCTATTAATACAATATCTCACTGTTGGGATACCGTTCTCCTCTCAATCGAAGGGGGTTTAGAGCATACTCCACCACGCTGCTCAATTGCGTGTTGGCGGAGGCCAGTGTGGCCGCCTAAAAGCCACTCGCTTAACGACTGTCATCTCATTAGATGACAACTCTCATTAGTTGTCATTACAACAGCCAGGACCGATGGCTTAACGTCCCCTCCGTGCTTCGGAGGGGACGTTAAGCCATCGGTCCTGGAGGAGCTCAAGATGAATAAACTACGGTAGACGTTGCTTAACTTGCGTGATCAATTACACTGACACGCGCAACGACGCCATCGAACTCCTCTACTATACAATACAATACTCATACAATCGGATACAATATCAAATATTATTGAATTATATACGGCCATATTTCATTTTCAGGGGACGCCTAGCACTAGCGGGCAATAAAGACATCACACAAGACGAAGAGCACACACTCTTGGAACGTGGTATTAGACGTGTAAGCAGTTTATTGTGCGGCAGACTTGCTCATAACTACCCATTCTCCAAGGGATAATGTCGGACAACAAGCAACGTTATGTTTATTTGAGACAAAGTCCACAATAAAGGTCCCGTCGCAGATAAAGTACATCCACGATATTAGTTACATCATAGAGTATATCATACTCATCTCATACATTTACTTTTTTATTAAAATCTACTCCAGTACGCTATGTGATGCTTGTTTGGTGGCATCTGATGATGCTTTAGTCAAAGCAAACCTATACTTTATTTGAGTTTCTTATTGCTATATACGTCATAAAATCTTTCCGGATTCAAATCGCGCGTGAGGAAGCACTTGTTTAACATTTCTGATATTTTGTGTGAGTAATGTTTTTATATATTTATCTATTCTGGATGTTATACTATACTGTATGTTTTTTTAGGTTTGTGATATTTATATGTTTACATCTATTTTAAAAATTCTAAATCATTTCTGTTTTCATAAATATTTTCTACATAGTATCTTTTTCGTTTTTTTTTTTCTTTTTCTTCTTCCAATGAGTACCTACTCACATTGTGAGTAGGTACTCATTATATATGTATATCATAATTTGGCCATATCATAGTACTATGATATGGCCAAATTATAAGCATCGTTTCAGGTTTTCTATGGTTGATTGGAAGAAATTCTTAATGGGACAAGTCCGCCATTATACGTTGAAGTCTATTTTATTTAATGTATTTGTTTTATAATTACAATTTGCTATATAGTACCCCACTAAAGTTATTTATTGTTTTGTACTACGTAAGATAACAGACAAGCCTACTACCCGTCAGGAGTAGAGCGGTTACCTTGGCATAAGGACGTTTGCAATAATAAATATCCCACGCATTGCCACACCCGCTATCGCGGCCACCCCTTCTTCGTGGTGTCCTCACTCACTCGTATCAACACAACAACTCAGTACACCTCTACGTTTTTACTCTCTACACCTCACTATACCTTTACACCTATCGCACTGTAATTTTGTGATGGACTGCCACTCTTTGATTTGGATTTCCCCTAGCTTTCTCACACGTTGGAACATAAATGGGCGCGTACTGTACGGTTGTTGAATGAATTCCCTGCCGTGGTTTTCCCAGGAGACTACAGTATGGGGTTTTACAAGAAAAGCGTTGAGCGGTTCTTGCAGGGTCGGTAATGCCTGACTAATTCCTCTGGTGTGGTAAGCGTCCATAGGCTACGATGACTGCTTTTCATCGTTTTACACATTTTGTAATATTTTCCCCTAAGCATCAAAGGCATCAAAGCATAAATAATTTTAGAAAACTCCTTTTCATCCAATATTTGGCAATTCTTTAATTCTATGCGTATGGTTAAGTGCAGAATACACTCTACAACAAAAAAAAATACAAAATAGTTAGCAAAGAGGGTGCCATCGACTCGGACAATTTTGAATTGCAAGCATCTTACTGTAATCGCTTTACATCATTATCTAAAAATCCATAGATATGAAAATAATCCCTAAATTCAGAGGAAAACACTGCCAGAATCCTTCCACACAGGTCGATTCCTCCGCATCTGATGACGTCGTCCACACAGAATCTGATGACGCCATCAGAATTTTACTAGGATTTCTGGGGTTCCTTCCGATTCGGGCGATTCGGCTCGGACAGGTGTGCAAGGTGTCATAAGATTTCATATAAAGAGTTCTAAAATTCGGTTTATTCGGATAGATGTGCGTTCAGCTTACACCAGAAGTATAGTGAAGTTCGCCATACATTATGATTTTTAGTTTGTCGGACCCTATATAAAAATCAGTCGCAAACACTTGTCGCTGTAGCAATGCTTGGAAGCTAATATTGTTAAACGAGCAGCGGAAAATACAATGTCTTATTGATTAAGCTTAATAGTCATAAAATTACCTCGGATTGCCTCGAAGTGCAGCGTGATGTAGGGCGTTGAATCCATTGTTATTCGTGAGGGTCATGTCTGCGCCGTGCTCCAAGAGTAATGTCAGCATGTCGTCGCGCTTCTTGGTAATGGCATCGTGCAGCGAGGTATCTCCTTCAGAGTCCTGAAAATATAAAACAGATTAACTTTTATAAATAATTTATGACAGTTTTAATTACGAACTTTGAATACCTAATAAAGACATTATTTTTTCTCGTTATTCATTATTGCCATCTCTAAATCAAGTAGTACCGAAAAACATGTTTTTGTGTATAATTTTTGTGTCGCATTAACTCTGCTCCTTATTTTGATAAAATTTGTATCAGAAGTAAGGGTGACGTATATATTTTTGAGTTCAATTGGCAACAAAATCAACTAGGTAGTTTTTAGATATTGGTGTTAACGTGAAAATTAATATTGGGCTATAACTCTCGAACCGTAGACAGGATTATCATATGGAGAGATAAATAAATGTATATACAATTTGACATGTTCACTGGGCATCGTAATCTATGAATACCTAGATTTCGGAATATGGAATTAGTTTTCTTTCATCCGACAACTTTTCCAGAACTAACGACCACAAATTAAAAACTAACAGTCACTGAAATAACTTGATAGAAATATGCCAGCGAATTAAGTTCGTAAATCTGAAACTAAGCCGTCTGCTGTGGCAGCCTCAAGAGTGGAATCCGGCGCCAGCTGCGTCGACAACATTCGGCTCCTGAATTATATAGCATCGCCCGTCTCGAGTATCGCGACAATTTTCTAAAACATCAAACCGCTCGAATGAATAATTGAGGCGGAGGAGAAGGCGTTTAGGGCGTGGATTATGGCGAGTTGCATAATTTATAAGCATCTCAGAGTGGTTAAGGCGAACAGCGAAACGCGAGCGCCGAGCTCGGGTGCGGTATGATGCGCTGCCGACTAGCGAGAACACGGGCAAAATCAGAAAATGGTGTCGAGTTCCGTAATATAGGGCGAACGGCACAAAAAGCGCGGCCACCGCGTCATTATCATAATCACCGCTGCTGCGTGCCGCTACGGTGCCGCCCAAGCCGTTTCGCTTTGTGAGCGTGCATTAAGAGAGCTGAGCATTGTGCTCTGTCATTCTGCAATTAATTTGCAAGGAACCGTCAGATGAGTGATTTTTCGTTTCCGAAGTACTTCCAAACATATTATGATAGGTAATCAGAAAGGTTTGTGTATTATCACATTAATTTGTCACCGTCAGAAATGTATTTCGAGGCTTCATTTCACTAATTGGTTTCATAATATACATCGCGTTAATAAGTGGACGATGAATGGACGTTGATAACAGTTTTTTTTACAATTCGTTGTTTAAAAAGGGTATGAACAAAGACTCTTGTATATAGACTTATGAAAAGCTAGAAACAAATATGTATTATCAAATTTAGTCATTTCTTGCATTTTTAACGGAAAGAGTTTATACATATATTCTATTACAAACACTGGCTATATCCTAGTCGGAGTCGAATAGTTCGTTTCGGTTCGATTCGGACGTCCATGCCCCAATCAAACCGTAACGAACGATACAACTATAAGAGGCCGAGGGTTGGGCAACAAGTAACTCCTCTGAACACACCCTATTATAAAAGCAGTAGAACACACGAATAGAGAAGTTAGTCCTCCCAAAGCTCCTAATTGTCAACTGTAATTAACAATTTTTTTTTCTAGTCAAAGAGACAGCCACACCACTCTTTCGAATCGAGCGGCGAGAGCATTAGCAGGCAGTTTTCGTCGCGTTCGAGAGAGGGTCGATGCATTTGAACACTCGCCCCGATGAAGATATCCGTTTGAGATTTAAACTAGTCGGCTTTTCCGACAAATATACGTGAGTGACCCGCTCGATATAATTAATTTATTAACTGAAATACCTCACGTGAGTTTTCAATTTATTTTTAATTTGAAATAATATGGGAAACCGAGGAAAGTAACATAAGTAAAATAAAACATCGGACGCGCAGCATACGCCACCATAGTGAAATTTATTTATTTATTTATTTTGGCCACTTTCCCGAATTGATATCGGAAAACCAAGGTCACTTTACAGTACTACTTTTTGTTGCTCTACACGAATCCGAAGTCAGAATTTCGAAATTTTGAGTTTCATGGCAACGGACGGACAGACATAATTTATTTATTTATTTATTTTGGCCACTTTCCCGAATTGATATCGGAAAACCAAGGTCACTTTACAGTACTACTTTTTGATGCTCTACACGAATCCGAACTCAGAATTTCGAAATTTTGAGTTTCAGGACGGAGAGACAGAACGACCGGACGATTTAAGCTCAATAAATTTCGCTGAAAATAGAGTCTATTTGAGGACATCTGTCCTTATTTTTACGTCGATTATAATATAGTAAAATATTTGTTTCATCTATTTGCATGACGTTCGATACGACAATGCATTTGAAGGTGCATATATCAATGGCGTGACAAAGCATTCGACACCCATTCAGTTAGCAGTAATTCAGTGCAAGCTCAACCACAGGCGTGGGGTAATTTCGTGCAGAATAGCAGCATTAAATATTAATCGTATTGGCATATAGATGGCCATTACAGCCTGTAATTCATGTGGCCGGTGCGACCGTGCACATTACACGCCGATACTAATTATTTGATTGTTGATAAGTCCATTTAAATTCGATGGTATGGCTAGAGCAGTGTTTAATCAACAGATACTGCAGTACTAAGAGAATAATTGAAAGCCATTAGCTGTATTGTTGCAAATCAAACGGCGTATGAGTGTATTGTAGTCAGAAATTAATGAAGAGAAAGTAGATAAAATGCACTTAAATTCCGTTATATTCGTTTTTTTAGCTTAAAGTTCAACAAACGACCCACCGCGGCATTATTGTGGGATAATATAAATGTACATACAAATGATCCGGAAGACATTCTCTAAATAATAGTGAAAACCGTATCAAAATCCGTCACGTGCTTTAGGAGTTAGTAACAATAAAGACAGACAGACGTGGAATGCTACATTATTGTATACAATGTATGGATAATCCCAAACATTGAATAAACATGGCAAAAAAAACACAAAATATCAAAATTATGAATACCCTTCTTCTATCACTGCATTTTTATTAAGACGATGTTGACGTAGCTGTATATTTCTAAGTGGACAGATTTGCCAACTGGACAGCACTTGTCTAATCAATAATCATCATTATTGTTTTATCTACGTTTACATTAATGAAACCTTTACATCAATTTCAAAGAATTGGATGTTAACTATAACAAAAAAATGCAATATATTATAGGTAAATCTTTAAATTATTTCATTTTCAGTATACGAGTAATACGGCTTAAAAAATATGTAGACATTCATAGAAAGTGTATAATATAAATTAACATAAGGAACTAAGATCTCAAGTTGCGCTAGTTTACGGTAGCAGCATTCTGTAAACATGCCACCAAGGCAAAAATAAGCGTTGAGGCGAAATAAGAAATTTGATTTACGCGGCAATATCCGCAGGTGCACATGAGCTGCAAGCCACGGAGCGCCGAATGCATATATCTTTATTAGAATATTATACCTGCGAGCTGACGCTCTCATAACACATTTGGCGACGAGAAATTTTAATTTAAAGCTATAACACGTGCGAACCCCCAATCAACACTTTTACGACATAATAAAATTTCTACACGACACCGTCGCCTACGATCTCGAGGTATTGTCAAAACTCTGAAGTACAGCGATTAGTGATGTATGCCATGTAATGTATCAAAATTATTATTCTTCCACAATATAAGAAAAGAAATGCGATGCAATGAATATTACGTATAATTTATAGTTGAAAGTACATTTCAGTATTGTACAAAATACTCAGTCAGGATTGCGTGTACTAATCATCATAATATAATAATAAAACAAACGGGCTCAGTGCCCCAGACAATAACAACACAAAACAACAAGGTAATTACTCAAAGATAAGAGTAACGCGTCGAGCGAAAAGTGGCGACCCTTGCGCGACGGCGGCTTGGGCGGGCGGCAGGGCGAGCGGGGCGCGGCGAGGCTACGGGCTGATGTCGGAGCAGCGATACCGTACCGCCTGCACAGTACCTAACGTTAAAAATTCGTTAGCCTTGATTAAAATGCCAACTCGTCGCATTATTGTGGATGAACAAAGGGCGACAGGTTTATCAGTAGAATTAATGCAGGTTGTAAAAGCAAACGCTTCTCTCGAAAAACGAGAACAATTGCCCCGGCTCGGCGGCGTCGCGCGTCGGGCGAATATGAATTCTTAATTACCGGTGATATCCAATACTACTTTACTGCAGCCAGTAAGGTGGATTTGGCTTTAAATTAGAGGCGAGTTTAAATTGTTAGTAGTTTGGGTCCGAGTTATCGTAAGCCGCAAGTAATTAAACACAGCCAATTGTGAAATATGAGCTTTGTTGTTATACCAAGCGTATGACAAGCAATCATCATACGGCCGGCATGGTGTAAAGTGATTACTGAAAACAAAAGCTTGCAATACAAATAATATTTTTTTTATTAAAAAGTAAAATAATTGTAAATATTAGCTCGCACATTACAACTTTTCTGCGAAATGACGTTTTTGCTCAGGAAATTTTTATTAACCTCACTCGTAGAAACACAACAACTCACAAGAGAATTTTATCTGATATCCAGTTGGGCTCCTCCTAATTAAATACCGCTGTGCTCTTCTTCTCTAGACATTGCCTGATTTGGCAAGAGAATTCTGTAACCATTACTATAATATACAGTGGCGTGCACTCCATATAGACAAAAAGACATTACCTACCCTATCAATTTGATAAATACAATCCGATGTTTCTTAATTCTTAAACATAGTTAACTAACATTTCGTATCAATCAATAATAAAAAATCTAAATAAACTGCTCCATCTATCGGTGTACTGTAGCTAATATTTAGTATTAAAATAGTCTTTTTGTCTATATGGAGTGCACGCCACTGATAATATATACAATACATATTATTAAAACGTTTGTCCGGAGTAATCTGCAGAATTTATATATATTTTTTTAATGTAAAGTAAAGATGTTTATAGGACACTTTTTGGCACGGAAATATTTAGCAATCCAGCATGAAAGTTATGTCAATTGAAAAAATAGAACTTTATTCAACCATGCGGACGAAATAACCCCATGCGGGTAAAAGCTAGTAAACAAATAAAGATCAAGCCAAAATCGTAAGGTTCTTTTCAACAGCACGGCGCCGGTCTAGAGCCGGCCCTTGTAAGGACGCAAGTCGCATATCAAGAGTAGCTTTTTGCAGCCTTTCCCACGACGCCAGAAGTATGCAAAATAGCGCCCGCCTGACTGCGTCCAGTTTCGATTAATGTTAATATAGATTTCAATATAAGTATTGTACAACGAGCGTGCAGCAATCGGTTAAAAAATACTTTCGAACCGGCGCCCTGATTTTCATGAAGGCTCGGAGACGTAGGATTTTTTAAAAAACGCATAGTCCGTTAATGCGTTATGCATAGAAATATTTGTACGCTGCGCGCATTGTGGCCACCAGAGACTCACTTCTCTTTCTCATTTTCTACTCAAAAAATCACTCTATGTTCACCGTTGACTCAAACATAGACAACAAGATAGCCCCATCGCTCTGAGCGTGCTGTTGAACAAAACACGAAGAAAACTGTAGACCACCTGCGAGTAAGCCGACCGCACGAGTTGTGCGGTACGCTCGCAAAAGAGTAACTTTTTTATATTCGCCCATCAATTTTACATCATTAACAGTAGCTGTTTTTTTTTTTTTTGGTAGGGTCTATTGGCAGCGTCGCAAAGAGGTGAAGGGAGGACACAGAATGTGTTCCTCAAGATTTGCCCGCGTTTTCGTATTAGCGGGCCACACTAGCAAACTATGTGCAGCGGGGTCTCTTTAGCTTCACTACCAGAACCTGCTGGTGCTAGGAATCGCAGCAACATGTTTCGCATGTGCATGTTGAGACCGCATGGCCCTCTAAAGTGCTACTAATCTTCTATGTCTTCTTGAATCCATGAAGGGTCATATGATCAGCTTTGCTTATTGCTTCGGAATGTCACAGTCTGGTCTACTATATTAGTGTTTGATAGATAGATAGATAAAAAAAAACAAGGCTCAAACAAAAATTCGATCTCCAGAGAGAGAGAAATAGTGCACAGATTATTTATAAGCTACGTGACTGGGGAAGTACAGTTTACCGCAGCCAAATAACAATTCTCTTGAGGTTTTATATTCCAGCGAGTGAGTAAGGTTACCAGGATAAGGACTGCTGCGTTGGCAGCGAGAGTGGCAGCGCTCGAGTGACATTTGAGGTTGCGAGCGTTTATATAGTTACGTAACCAATTCACATTTTTATTTGCTACCCGACGTAGCATAAATATACTCGTATATACATACATATATTATTTTCGTGCTAAAGGGATATGGAAGAAACAATAATTAATCTCCTGCCATAAAACTACATGCTTCGCAGCGGCTTCCTCACGCGTTAATATTATGAAGGTATTTCCCCAACATTCTTAACGTTATCTGATTGAGATCTCTATCAGAGACTTCGCCTTTGTGCTTGCGTTTCGTTTAACTAATGTTCAGCTTTACCGAGATAGAAAATTCCAATAAGATACATAGTTAGGGGAGTCCGTTGGGGCGAATTATTAAACGATTGTTATCTTTTACGTAGGTTGTAGATAGATACAGTCAACCAGTCCTTTCAATGTAAGGTTCCACGTAATGCTTTGCAATCTAATGCAACTTTAACGTGACAATTACGGCTCTGTATATTTTTATTATTTTGGTGGGTTCGGAAAGCGGGAGATCGCACATGATAGAAAGCATTGAGAAGGAAAAGTAGGCTACGTATGTGTTAATCCAAAACATCCTTACCAATATTATAAAAACGAAAGTGAGTTTGTTTTGTTTGTTTGTTGCATTTTTATGTCTTAACTACTCAAAACGACTGCCGTGAAATTTTGAATACATCATTAGAAGTCCAGCCCCCTTACCACCATCTCTTATTGCGGTTCAATAACTGAATAGAATGCTTATTCATTCAGTTATTGAACCAATAAATGGGATATATATATATAAAGATATATATATAAATAATTAAGGGCAGAATAAATAATAGGATACCTTTTATCCTGAAAACAAGAGCTGCTTCCAAAAAAAAAACACGATAATCGACATTCACACGGGCACCTAGTATTCTAGATGTATAACAAATTTCATCAAAATCTTTTTGTACACACGAATTAGTAACACACATTCATCCATACATCCTCACAAACTGACACAATGACGTTCACATCTCAAGTTACCGCTCACGTGATAAACAAGCATACGGTCAACCAAAATTAAAGCTGCCGTAGTATTTATTATATACACGAGCAAGTTTCCACACCCGCGATGCCATTCTGCCGCTAAAGCAGCTCTTTCTTGAGCATTTTCCTTCATGAAAAACAAACAACTCTGAATGAATGCAGAAATATTTTAAATAACATTATATTGCTTAATATTCTCATTGTAGCTGTATTTTAGTCGAGGGACAACAAAAACCAACGTTTATATAAAGGCCGGTGTTCAACAGCATCCAGGCGAGACTTCATCATTGACGAGGCAGAAAGAAACAACTAATTGTTTAATTCCAACCCATTAAGTCGAGTATTACGGGAGGATTACTCACGGGCCATATACCGCGGCATCAGAGCGGTACCGCCGCCGCGGAGCGCCTGCACGCCGCGCCCGTTTGCCGCCCCGCCCGCGCAGTTTTACTTGTCGGTTTACACCCTGAGCCCAGAGAGTCTATTCTAAAATAAAACCAAGTGCCGGCCGAAAGTTCGACCGATTACTCAAATTCTCGTTTCGCAGTAGAACTTCAGAAAAGTCGAAATCAACAGCGTCCATGTCTATTTATCTGTGTTTGTAGATAGAGACGACTATGTCTACTATACTAGACTACATGTCTATACTATATGTCTACTAGAGTATAACATCTAGAAGAAAAATTCTAAAACGAATAAATACTTTTCAAATTAAAAGTACTAACTACTCTTACACATACTTGACATTCCACCTAAGTTGCAGAAGGCAAGTGCAATTAATTTGGTACATAATCATAAAACATAACATATTTCATTATTAATCGTATTCATCATCGGTTATATTTGCACGCCATTTTAGATGGCAAAATAATATGGAACATATTGTCAAAATGACAACTGTACAAAAACCTTATTTGGCAAATAAATATATTTATTCATTCGGCATCAACACATAATCATTCCACTGCTGGGATACGGGTCTTCCCAAATCGAAAGGGTTTAGAGCATACTCCACCACCCTGCTCAACTGCGAATTGGCGGAGATATTACCTGTATTCTTAATCAAACTCTACCCGTACTATGATCATAGAACATATTAGATTAAGGCTGCCATGGATGAGTAATCAAACAAGTATTATACTACGAGTATAATACTTGTTTGATTACTCATCCAGTTTTCTATAATACAAGTCATGTTATTAGTAATTTTGCTAGTATCCCTAGGCTCAGTGGATTCGGCCCGCATAACGCTTGGGCATAACCACCCATTTACATCTAACTCTCGTTTCAATACGATACATTACACACAACGAACGGCTCTCTGAATTCTGAACGGTGCTTCTATTTATGGGGGCAAACATTACTGTGACGGCAGGGTATGTTGGGCAATAGATAACAAAATACGTATCTGACATTCAAAAATAAAACGGGGAAACTGTAGGTAAATAAATGAGCGATGTTACAATTTTAATCGTTTGTATTCTGACATACAAATTCAAGTTTAAATATGATTTTTAGAAAACAGTAGATCTTATGTGCCAAAGCCCATAAACAATTCATCGCTGCATCTATCCTGTAATAGACGTAGAGTGTAATGTATTGTAGCTTTGACGAAAAGAGGTTAAAAAGCCTGTATCTACCCACTGCTATAAGCCTTCCTCAATACTTTCCACTAAATACGATCTTCCGCATCCTGCCGCTTTCTTAAGGTCATCGGACTATCTAGAAGGAGAGCGTCCAACGCTTCGTCATCTTACGCGCGGCCTCCACTCTAATACCTTCCTCCCCCATCTGCCATCACTTACTCGGCAGATGTCACTGGCCCATTGCCACTTCAGCTTGTAAAATCTGAAGGCTATGTGGACAACTTTGGTTCTCCGTCGAATATCTTCGTTCCAGATTCTATCCGTCAGAGAAACCTCGATCATAACCCTCTGTATCGCTCGATGCGCAACTTTCAGCCTGTGGAAAAGTCCGATGGTTAGTTTTAATTTCAGCGTACATAAGTCTAAAAACTTGATCCTGTATACAAATTTTAAAAAAAATATCGACGACTTCACCAGCTTCTCAAATTTACTAAAAATTAACTAAAGCAATTTTTTATTGCTTTTGGCAACTAAGTATGTAAGTATGTAGCAAGATGTTTGATTTGATCACACAGAGCAAAATTCCCTGTCGCGGCGTTCGAATTATTTAAGCTGATCACAGAACTTTCCACATATTTGATCTAATTTTCAACAACGGCTAATCTATTTTTTATGGAAAATGTATTCTTGCAGTTGTGACTACAAAATTTTTACTATGTATTCGTCTGCAAAATAACTAAATATTATTAAGTTTATATTAGTTATATATACATTTATATATATTCAAAATATATTTTATTGTTGTACTCTACTGAGTAAAAATAGTAAAATTTTTTACTGTTAAAAATTAAACTGTCAATAAATACGTACGCATGTGTAAAGTGTAGGAAAATAATAACATGCAGTCTGTTTTGCATAATTTTGGTCGGGGAAGTTGGAAACAAGAGTTAAAATGAAACACAGATCCAACAGTCGCCGTAGCGTGGAAATTTGCCAACACGGTACGTCCGGTGTACTTTTAAATTTATGGAAATTCGACACAAGATAAAATTGTTTGTAGAACATTAAAATTTAATGTGTCAGTCGAGTAATAACTGAATTAATTTGTCAATTCATATCGGTAGCAGTTTATCGATTGGCTCAACGAGTTAAGTAGTGCGGGCTCTGCACTAACAGGGTGCACCCTCATCAGTCGCCTTGATTGATTGTGCGGAAGTAAGCCCCCATCGTGCGCCCGTATTCACACTCACGTAGTGTGTGTGTGGGCAACAGGGAAAATAAGAAATCCTCTAGACTCTTATTGTACATGATATTTGCAGATATACGAACGGCGACAAAGATTTGAAAAGCTTCATAAATCCCGGAGTCCATTAGTGCTCCAATATCTCAACCACGCAGTTCTTTGTTATTCCAGCGGTCTGCCGCGCGCCGCCTTTGCGCGGTGAGTGAGCACTCTGCTTTAGATATCGGAAAACGTTAATGTACTCAGCGAGATTTAGCGCTGAGCGCTGCGCTAACGTCCTGCAACTTGCAAAGCTCGCACTCTCACGTCTTCAAAATCTACGGTTTCCAGCGATTCGATTCAATTTCGTATATATTTTTTTATTCTTGTTTTGAATACGACCTCTTATTTGGCATATATTTATATCACACTCATACGTAAATGTGGAGAATAGAAACCCAAATTAATAAATTAAATTTAGAGAAATATCTATTTATTATTATTCGAAATCCCTAGAGCATTTTGCAAGATTATTGCAAATATATATACATTAATTATTTACGAACAAGAAAGGATATATATTTAGGTAATATAAGGCCGTAAAGAAACAACAGTAAACGATGGCCCGTGATATTCACCAAAACTTCCGAATGAATAAATTAAAAGTTGTTTTTGTGGCACTATTTGGCTTAGTTCAATATAACTATAAGATTTATATAACACACTTCAAGAAAGTGTGTAATACCCTAATACCCTATTATGACTCTTTCTAGCATAATTTAAATGAACTTACCATAAGTAAAATTAAACCAAAAATTTACGGGATGTTACATTCGAAGATTCAATGTATAACCATATGTAGTCAGTATATATATCGATCCCCGCACAAGACAAACATTTGTGTGTATGAACATGTCTGTTTGTCTTGGTCTGGGTGTTTTCTATGTATTATATGTATGTATTTACAAAAAAAATGTATTTAAGTATAATATCAGTTATACACCCACAGTACAAGCTTTGCTTAGTTTGGGACTAGATGGCCGTGTGTAATTTGTCCAGGAATATTCATTATTCTTATTTAAAAAAAGTTTCACTGATTCAATTCCGTCACCCGTTCACTAACACGTTCCCGCTCGTCATTCTTTTAGAGTAAGCACTTAAAGTTAATTTAAACATAAATTATACTTAGATGTATCATTTTCAACATTCAATACGTTGATGTTCAGCGCGAATGCAGAATTACTAATACTTTATGATGTACGTCTTTTATAAGTAAGAAGCAAAATTATAATGTATGGGCTACACTGTAAAAAAAAATAGTGTTCAGTTATCTTATAGATTGAATATTGTTTATGTACAAACCATGTCCTGTACAAGATCATGTTATTGCAGACTGGGTCTTTCTAAAAGGTATAACCAACCTAGGGTTGTTATCTAACCACCATTGTCATGGCTTGTATTTTTAACACACTTTTATTAGGTCGACCTGTATGTAACTATGTAATGGGATCTAAGGTAACTAATTTAACCATCTTCCAAGGATCGTAGCGTAATGACAATTGGCAGCTGTATGTAGTTCTGATGACAATACAATAATATGGTACTGTCTAACTGATCTGATGACGGAGCCGAAAGATATGAACTGGAACTTCATGATGGAACATCGTATCATAGCTGTTTTTGGATTTCTTAGAAAAGTCTTATAATGAACTTTGACCACGATTAGGTTTCAAGGTCTGATGATGAAGCGGGAAGATAGGCACTGGCATTGCATGATGGAATATCGTATCATAGTCGTGTTTGCACTTGTGAGAAAGGCCACGTAATGGTCTTTGAACACGATCAGATGCATTTATAAAAGCGTTTTTTCTAGTGTTTTTAGGGTTCCGTACCTCAAAAGGAAAAAACGGAACCCTTATAAGATCACTTTGTTGTCCGTCTGTCTGTCTGTCAGTCTGTCTGTCTGTCTGTCTGTCTGTCTGTCTGTCTGTCTGTCAAGAATTTCTATGTCGAGAATGCGTGGAGGTATGAAGCTGAAATTTGAACTGTATACTCAGGTCTACGGTCCCATGAAGTTGTAAAATAATCAAACTGCTAAGTTTACGTAGAAAAAAGTTACGGCCGTTTATTCAGCAAAAAACGCATATTTCGACACACTCAAGGGAATCAAAACCTATAGGGTACTTCCCGTTGACCTAGAACTATGAAATTTGGCAAGTAACATCGTTATAGACTACAAGTACAGGAATAAATCTCAAAACTATACATTTGTAAATAGATCTTAAAAAATAGGGGTCTATATTTTTTATAGGGTGTCGAAATTTCAAATTGAAACTACTAGTTCAAATGGGTTATCATATGAAAGGGCTTGATGTACACATTGCAAAATATATTTTATTAATTTTTTTCGACGCATTATTACTTATTTATAATGAAAAATATCAAATTTAATAATGATGACGTAGCTACGGAACCCTCGGTGGGCGAGTCCGACTCGCACTTGTCCGGTTTTTTAAACTATTAATTTATTTGTATATAAGTGATTTAGATAATAACGTTGGAATCATTAATGAATATGTTATTCACATCTATTAAGGACAATGGCTGGACACGTTGTCCCGTGGGGAATGCGATCAGAGTCACGACTCACGACTTTTTAGATTCATTGGGGAATTGATGTTAAAAATACGAAAGTACTAAATTTGGATTCCAGATATTTTGTTAAACTCGGCATATTCCTACAAATGCTCTTAAAAATTATTTTACTCATTATTAATTATAGAACGAATCTATTACCATTTAATGTACTGTACTACTGTCACCGTATGCTGTATTGCACTGTTGCAGTGTTACTGGAAAGAGATTTAATAATTATTTCCACAATTTCCTTGATTAGGGATACAGCTTCAAGAAAACTTCCGATAATTTGGCATATATCGCCGTAGGTCCTGGCGGGGAGGACGCACTGGTTGAAAACTTTGTTTTTTTGATATGAGAGGGGCAAACCAGCATGTGGATCACCTGATGGAAAGCAGTCACCACCGCCTATGAAGATCAGCAACAATAAGGGGTCGCCGATCCGTTGTGAGCTTATACTCCTTCCTTTCTTTCTGGTGACCTCACTCACTCGCAGTAACACAACAATCCTCAAGGGAATTGTTATTCGGCTGCGGTATTCTGTGAGGTGGAAGTACTTTCCCAGTAGGGCAGCTTAAAAAATAGGCTATGACCTACCTCTCTTTTCGCCAGAGCCTCGTGTGTCAGTCAGCAGGGTGCACCACGTACATGTGAGGTTGGCTTTGGTTCAAAGATGTTTATAAATCACATACACCCCAGAAAAGGTTTTTATAGTTTGCGGTATTTGCGCTATAAGGGTCTAAATATAATTAACAGTTATTGCCCGCTATGCATGCTTGTAATTCCAGTAATTACGAGCAAGTGTGTTGAAATATAAATTATCCTCAAGCTTTACCTCTGGAACGTTAACGTTTTACAAGTAAAATTGTGCTCCAAAAACATATTTTTAGTAAAGAGTTACATAAAATATACGGGTTCGCCATTTTCAATAACAGTTTGCGAACTTTCAGCAGTTACGTAGTGAATGCCGGGAGAAAAGTATTTATTAGGTGAATATTACTGTGATGCGAGTGTGCCGGCCGAGATTACGGCGCGAACGTACGGAGTTTTTCCGACCTATCGGCACTGCGGCCAACGCACAGGTGTCGGTAATGTGGCACAAATCGAACTTGGGGTCAAAAGGCCCGACCTCTGCTTAATACCTAAACGTTATAAACGTGTTGAGGAGTTTATCACTTGTTTTCTTTTGAATATACTTTGATATCATCACTCGAATTGAAGATCAGAGAACAATCTAAAGAGATTATTATGGGGATGTTTATAATATGTTACATTATTTCATACTTATATAAGAACCACTAATTAAATCTTAGAACGATTTTAAAGCAGAAATTATTTCGGTTACTAATTGATCGTGTTTTAGATTTGTTTTGTGAATTGCTGGAAAATACGTTAGTTAACTGCTCCTCTTCTGAAAGATTCTTATTAAAACACATCATCAAACCACATAAATTATGTCCTATTTATCAGAAATTTCTAGTTTGAGAACTTGTACCAATGTACTCTATTGTCACAAACGAACAAACAGTATAGGTACGTTTATTCTACAAACTTAAGGTTTAACTTAAGGCTGTAAGAAATCGCTAAAAGCGTACTAATTCCCGCGATTGTCTTACTATAGTGTGTGTCTTCTTTTCGTATAAAATAAGGAGAAAAATCTTTTACGGTGAATAAATCGAGCGATATAGTACATTTTTATCGACTTTCAGACTTTTAATGGTTTCAGATCAAAAGAATTAAGTGTCTCTCTTTCTCTTCTATTTCATTGCATGCCCGCTTCGTTCGCATTCCTTTTATACAAGCAAAGAAGAGATCCCTTATTTGCCTTCCTACCATAAATTATCATGTAAATGGGTTACATTAATTATTAAATACGTACAACTAGCTTCTGTTTGCGGCGTCGCGCCTCATAAAGAAAATTCTAAAATAAAAAGTATCAAATGCGTCAATCCAGGGGCCCTACTACCGTTTAATCTGTAGCCGATTCAGATCGAATATTTTGACCCTGAAAATCGGACTTCGATTTAAGTCAGTGACTAGCATTTTCAGCTTAGTAAGTAGAGTTCTAATATCTCTACCGGCTAAGTTAAACATGATTACTACTAATCTCAGCTCAAGTTTGATTTCCGTCATCAAAAAAACCGATCTGAAACTGTTTCAGCTTACGCGGTACTGCTTCAGGTGACCTACCGCTTACGCTGAAGCCGATTACGATCGGATTGCGAAAATCTAACGTCCCCTTAAATTTATTAATTACAGAAGATGTTACGCCTTTGTACATTGTTTGTATGTGCATAAAGATTAAATAAATAAAAATAAATAAATAAGATGTTAATCACGAAATTAAACAGAAGTCAGATTTTCGAAATCATGAAACTTCTACTAAAATCAAGGGAATTGTTATTTACATTTATGCCCATCTTTCAAAATTTCAAATAAAATGAAAAAATATTATCAAGTTCTTACAATTTGCCAGAAATCAACTTTTACAACAGTTAACATTTACAATTTAAATGATTATTTAGTTAACTGTTGATTTAAATTTTAAATTAGGTATAACGCTTAAATACATTTGTGTTCTTGTTGTCTGAGCCACTGTTCTGCTTGGCGACTCATTTAATTCCGTGTAACTAGCTACCATATACCAGGATTCATTAGCATTCGACTATTAGTTTAGCCTCTGGTTTAGCTGCTAACAGACACGTATGTGTGAGACAGGCATTTCTTAACGACTTTTGCAGGTTTTTGTTCGTTATATCTTTAACTATGTATGTGTATATACGGGATACCAATTTTATTAATTAGGAAACGGATACGTTTCCTTTAGAAAAATAATATCGCGTTAATTTTGAATCTATGATATTTTGTTATTAATTTAACTGTTACCATCCGTTGCAAACTACCTTTATAGTAAAAATTTTGAATGTTAATGTTACTTGTACCGTATCTAATATCACATCTCCGGTTACGTACACGAGAAAATTATGGAGAATGTCTTACACCCATTAGTTAAATATTGGTATGGAACGCTCGAAATTTCAAATTTATTATATTCGTAAAGATTGAATATCCAGAGAAAAATTGAAGTAATAAATATAATAACAGACGAGTGGCGAAGAAAGAAACCATAAAATGTCAGGTGACGTTGGTCGCCCTTCCATAAATTTATCGACAGCTCGTGGTAACAGGCAATAAGGAAAATATTTATGAACGAGAACAGAGCCGGGTACGATTTTCATTAGCTAATTATTCCGATCACTGCCCAGGCGCCCACATTATATTTTAGGAAGTCTTAACGGCAAGACTATTAAACCTGTAATTTTAATTGGAAACATTTTCTTTCGCCTTGTTATAATAATGAGTAACAATTGACAGTGTCCTTTTATTGCAATTGCATCAGGTGTTAGTAAGAAAACCGAGTCTCCCTCTCCTCCGTGCGTAAATAAAAATCATTTACCCAAATAAGGATCTGTAATTTAGTGCTGGAGATAATGGGATCGTAATCATAAACCGTATTGTTTACCATTATTATAACATATAGGTACTATATATTTACGTGTATCTCCTTAATATTGTAAGTGCATGCCAATTACGGAGAATAAACACATTTTCGAAGTTTACGTTTAATAATGTTATACCTATTATGTTGGACCTTTACTTTGCTCAATAGAAAAAATCGCGAACATAGATCGATTTCAAAACTATTTTTAGTTTTATTCCTGCTGTAAAATAAGCCACAACGAGCGCAAATTTTGAAGGTTTCAACGTAACCTCGCGATGAATATTTATTTGAAGAAATTAATGACCATGTTAAGTCGCACAGGTAATGAGAATTATTTTGATATATTTTTCAAATAATATAAGTAAACACTACAGGAATATCGTTATATTCCTGTAGTGTTTACTTATATTATTTGAAAATAGTTATGAAATCGACCAATGTTCCCATTTTTTTTTCTATCGAGCAAAGTAATTATGTAATAAATTGAGGAATAAGTTACATTAGAAGCTAAATTATAAAAAGTTTTATTTTTGCCTTAGTACCTACGCATGATTACCGAATAAACCTGGTTTAAAAATCCGAAATTATGAACTTACGTCGCCTTATGGGGCAGGCCAGTGCGGCGATTACGAGTGCATCAGCAATATAATTCTTTTGTTTGTGACAACCAGTGCCTGCCTGATGGGCCGTAGGATACTGTGTCGCTATAAAAGTGAAAAGGAACGACTAATGCACTGAAAATGCAATTTATCAGACAACAGTTTAAAAAATATATATCTGCTAGCAGCACTAGCGCTTTTCGGATAATTACAGTAGCGTTCAGTTGAATAAATTTATTCTAAAGCACATGTTTCCTGTTTCGTTACAACATGACGGCACCTGTATTTTTCTTTTATTTGAATCACATTTTATGATATCCTACCTTCGCGAAAACAATAAAAAGCAGACATTTTCTCCTCGTTGGATCATAATAACAATAGTATAAAACAGACGGTGTATTTCTTTCTAGAGCTTTCAAAAGGCGGTCGAGTGGGTAGATAATTCGCGTTCTGTTTTTTTAAACAACTAAGGTTGTAAAAAGCATTCGACCTGCCTGATGGTAAGCAGTCATCGCAGCCTATGGACGGAGGACGGACGAAATAAAAGAAATATCACGCGCAAATATACGCGTTCCATAAAAAACTCTTCACGCCTTTCTTGAACGCCATGCAGTATTCTCTTGGGAAAACCTGGCAGGTAAGTACCAGATTAAAAAATCTTTTTGTAAATATCACGTTATTCACACACATATTGTGAGCAAAAACAGCGGGTGACAAAACGGGGCGTAGTTAGTTACATTACCAACGAAACAAACATTATGAAAGTTTTTATACGCAACAGTAGATTTTTTTTATATGAGAGGGTGACAAACGAACATGTGGGTCGCCTGATGGAAAGTAATCACCATACCAAGAGGTCGCGATCCATTGCCAGTCTTTATCATAAAATACAATTGGCTTGTTTCAATTGGCGCATTTAACATGTTTGTAAGTTTGTGATATTTGATTATCAGCAAGATCATTTGTACTGTACCACTTGCAAAATTTTTTAGCGCCCGGTTTCGCCTTAACGGAATTATCAAGGTATTGTCTTCTTTTTTCTACAAAACTCAGATACCATGCTAGAGGCCAATATAATACAGGACAAAGCAGTTATCATTGCTGATGCGATCTCTAAATGATTTTTATACAAACGATAACATCATCTAAATACCTTGATAATGCCGTAAATACGTAACGTAAATAATTATTATGAAGTGAAGCAGTATAAATGATTTTATTCATAACAAAATGTTGACAAAGTTCCAAGAAGAGCCAACAATCACCAGTCTTACATTATAAGTAGATATAGTGAGGTGCAATAACGTCGGCTCTTGGGGAGTGTACAATAACACGCGGCAGAGAAAGTGCTCTACATTGTTATTTCAACAATTCAGGCCTAATTCCGTGTGCTGCTGACTATTGTACTTGGTCTCAATTTACACGAACCATAATATAGATATTTAGACTATACGGCGTCGTTGAGCGCGTCAGTCTAATCGATCACGCAAGTTAAGCATTTAAAAGTTATATTTATTTCACACTAGTTGACCCGACAAGACGTTGTCATGTCTTTTTAATATTGAATTTCGCGCTATCCTCACTATCAATTAACCGAATACGCCATGCAAAATAAAATTTAAATAACCATATTTATAAACAAATAAATTATATCAAACAAATTAAATTATACGATAATGCTACGTTAATTAAAATTGACAAAATTCTAATACAATAAATCTATATATATAAAAGAAAGTCGTGTTTGTTACAACACTTATAACTCGAGAACGGCTGGACCGATTGCCATGGTTTTTGATTTGTTGGATTTGTTTCCATCCCGAATAGCAGAATAACTCTTAAAAACATTGGAAAATTCTCGAAAAAAATAAAATAAAAGAAAAAACATTTTCCCATACAAATGAAAGTGTCAGTTGAAAAAGGGATTACGATATTTATTGGTTGTCAAATATCAAAACGTCAAATCGATTGGTGTCACTTTTATGTCGCGAAAGTTGTCTGTGATTTGTTATGAAAATTTAAAAATGTCAAATCGATAGGGGTGAAAACGCTTTTCCCAATGGGGTTCGAGCGCAAGAATCAAATCAGAGTAAATATCAAAAGAAATGACAATTACAAATCACCAAAATGATAAAACCTATTTCAAAACTAAAAAAAATAAAACAAAACGTTTTTTTTTTTTTAATTAACAATAAGGAAGTCTTTATTTTTATGAAATCTTCCGTTTTTATGGATACGGGTCTTCCCTCAACCGAAGGGGTTTAGAGCGTACTCCAACACGCTGCTCAACTGGGGGTTGGCGGAGGCCAGTGTTTTCGAACCGCCTAAAGGCCACTGACTTAACTTAACGATGTCATTAAATGATAACAACCGGGACCGACAGCTTAACGTGCCTTCCGAAACACGGAGGAGCTCAAGATGAGCTAATGATAACAACCGGGACCGACGGCTTAACGTGCCTTCCGAAGCACGGAGGAGCTCAAGATGAGCTAATGATAACAACCGGGACCGACGGCTTAACGTGCCTTCCGAAGCACGGAGGAGCTCAAGATGAGCTAATGATAACAACCGGGACCGACGGCTTAACGTGCCTTCCGAAGCACGGAGGAGCTCAAGATGAGCTAATGATAACAACCGGGACCGATGGCTTAACGTGCCTTCCGAAGCACGGAGGAGCTCAAGATGAGCTAATGATAACAACCGGGACCGACGGCTTAAAGTGCCTTCCGAAGCACGGAGGAGCTCAATATGAGCTAATGATAACAACCGGGACCGACGGCTTAACGTGTCTTTCGAATCACGGAGAAGCTCGAGGTAATATAAACCCATCCGTGTACAGGCTACGGTCGACGTTGCTTAACTTGCGTGTTCAATTAGACTGACACGCGCAATGACGCCATCGAGCTTCTCTATTATTTTCTACTATTCATTGTTATAATTCCATAAAATCATAAATTTAGTTCAGCTAATATGTACCACGACATTCATTGATTGTTAGGCGGTACGAAGTTCGCCGGGACAGCTAGTGATTTAATAAAAAGCAAATTAGTATACAAGGTCCAACAAAGTATAATGACATGTCAAAACGTCATATAGCACAAGATATGTCAATCTAAATTACATCAGTGTTTAATGTCGCAGTTATATGTAGACAGTACTCATATTATGTAAACAGTACTCAGGTGACTGCAATCAAATGTAGTAACTGCCTGTTGAGATATACACAAAAGGCACTGTTACTAAACGTAACAGTTAACGTAATGCTTTAAGCGCTTGAAGAGCACACACCGACAATGGTGAACTGGACGTTGAGCTACATTAGATACGAAGCTGGGTATTTACATTCTGAATGAAATGAGACTTTGGGTCCGGACAGTACCCCAGCGTGGCAGCGAACCGAGCCAGAGCTATCTCCTACCAAATTGGCACGTTTAATTGAACGCCTGTTTCAGCCATTAGCTTACGGGACAACAGTTATTGGCAGTAGGCGGACGTTTGGATTACGGATCGCACGTAGCGCATGTCAAAAAGCTACGATCTACGAGTGTAGCAGTGTCTGACACGTAGCCTTTCGTAAGCACGAACGGCGTGACGCCCGCCATGCGCCTCTCAACTGCGTTTCGTTTGTATTATCTCAGATACGTGTAAAATTGCTTTGAACAAAAAAAACCTCTGTTATCTTATACCTGGTAATTTGTAATGGAATGTCAGCTAACTTGCAATGGAAACGAGTAATCTCATTGTATCTACTGTTGTTGGAAACCACCTATCGTCTTCTTTTCTTTTCGTTTTTTGAAATCTGATCCCACAATTGTCTTCGGGCGACGACACGGATATTTTATAAAAATATTTTCGGAAATATCATTCTTTCTGAATGTGACACGGCCAATAAATCGCATAATGGTGTCGTAAAATTTCGGCGGTATTATCTTGGGAAAACCCGGCTATTTTACATTCACCTGCGAGGTTTCCCTCCGCGTCCAATTTATGTTAGTGGGCACAAAACGAACGCTGACAAATGTGGAAATAAAATGAACATACGTTTTATCTCTACACTCACGGAGTCGGTTTTCGTTCTCGTGGCTTGCCTCGGTGGCACATCGCATAGCCGGAGTGGGAGCAGGAGACGCGGGGTTAGCGAGCGCCGGGGGGCGCGAGTCGCGGACGGCTCCCTGTGTCAGGCTGTGCGCCCGACTTGTTTCATAAGAATTCACGCAGAGTTGTGACGGAGATCCAACAAAGGATAGTTCGACTCATCATGTTTAGAGACTAAAAAGTCTCTAAACATGATGAGTCGAACTATCCAAAGAACCGACAAAGTTTGACAGAAACTTATTTGGAAGGGGTGAGAAAAGTATTATGAGAAATCACTTGTACTATTATGTTTTCGTGATTACCCTATCTCCGTTCTTAATCGTATAATATTGTTGAATAAAAGTTGAAATTAACATAGGCTAAATCAGCAAATGGATGGTGGTAGATATGAATGAATCCAACCTCGAGAGTTTATTTAATAAAACATTTTGAAATAATGTCTAATGTCGAAGCCACATTAACTCCCTTCTTTGAAATCATATCTTTTCGTATCACGTTATTTCTCACTTCATCTACCATACTATATATAAATTGAAAACGATTAATTTAAAAAATTCTAACTATTAAAATCCAAATGAATGGTAGGAAAATCTCGAACTTTCGCCCGATACCTGAAATTTCGGATTTTCACAGTGTTTTTTTTTTTCTTATACCACGTCGGGTGGCAGACAAGCATACCGCCTGCATGATGTGAAGCTATTACCGTAGCCATGATAACGCTCGTAACATGAAATATCTCACCGCTATCCCTGCTGCCGACGCATCAAGTCGCAAAGGCAGATTAATAAGAAAATTGTATTCAAAATAATCCAAACTTTCGGCTAAACTGAGAAGTTGCCGATGCAATCGGCTGTTATCAACCTTTTGTCGGCAGTATTATGTTATGTTAACTCCTTCACTAAAACAGCTTAACCATTATCTAGTCACAGAAAGCTGTTAACAACAAACATTTATTATGGAAACGTTTTAAAAGCATCCCTGGACTTTCAAACCACTCACGTAACTCTTAGGTACCCCGTACAGCGACAAACGAAACTAAGTGGAACTTTTCCCAGGTCGTCGTATATAAAAAGAATTTTAGAAGATACTACACACTGCGACTTAGCGGGGCGCTTTGAACTTAAACTGGACGTGTGCATACGGTAACATCCGGTCAATACACTAGGGGCTGCAATCGAAAAGTTTCTCGAGATGCTTGTTCAAAAGAATGCGAAATACAAAGCACTGAAAACAAACTTAACAATACAATAGTGTGCAATGCAATATGCAAAATTCGCATGATTGCGAAGGGAAACAATCCCACTTAGTAGTCACAGCCGTGCCAGCCCACTCTCAAGATAAATACAAGTTCCGCTCGCGGCGCCGCTTCGACGCGCTCTTCTGATAACCGCGCATATCGTAAAACTTTATTTACCACCTCCACTTCAATTTGTCTTTGCGAAACTTCCCAACTCAGCTATGATGATAACTTTCAGTTGTTACGTACGGGGGACGTGCAATATATGCAATGTAATCTATGCATTCAAGACGAAAGTTTGGAAGAAATATTTTGATATATAAATGTGTTTATTTATCAAACATTTCATTTATTCATTTTATTTATCAACAATAATCAAATTCATTTAATCATCATCATGATTACTATAGCCTGTACGTACCCACTACTGGATATAGGCTTTTCCACCATATACGATCCTCTGCTTTCCGCATCCAACCACTACCAGCTAAGCGCCCTACGTTTCGTCGCCCCATACGTAGCCTCCACTTTACTCCCTCATCTGGCACTGCTGACTCGGCAGACGTAACTAGCGCACTGCCTCTTCAGCTTACTGACTCTGGGAGCAATGGCGACCAAATTGGTTCTACGTCGAATTTCTTTGTTGTCGATTCCTGATTGAACACTTCAAGCATTTGGGGTGGGGATGTGCTGAAGCTTTCCAAATTCTGCACAGCCCAGTCGAATGCGACTATCGATATCTTTGTAAAATTACCTAGGCGCAGCGGTATGGTCTGTCCGAGGTAGACGTAGTCTTTAACCACTTCAATAGGTGCATACTCTGGGATAACCAGGCTAGGGATGATGAAGTCGTAGTGTGCATAACTTTCGTTTTCAAAATTTTTCCCCAACCCCACGGACCGAGAAGCAGCATTGAGATCGTTTAGCATTCGACTGAGACCCTCCAGCCATTCAGCCATTATGACCACGTCATCGGCAAATTGCAAGTGTGAGATGTACTCGCCGTTCACATTGATGATCGGTCCAGCGTCTTAAATACATCTTTTAAGACATTTCAAATCAAATTCATTACGGTAACCTTTATTGCACATAATTTAAGATATTATGACGTGTTATTTTTTTTATAGATATAGTCGTAGTTTTATATAAGGTATAGTCAATAATATTTTTTTTTGTCATAATAACTTAAATAATACTTTTATTACGTATTATTTAAGTTATTATGACAAAAAATTACTTTAAAATACGTTTACATTTTAGTCACTTAAAGAGACTTTTTTGTTCGCATTTTGGACTATGAAGATTAGTAGAAGTTTAGCTACGTTTAGTATCATTATTTAAATCACTCTAGCAAAAAAATGCACATGGATCGCATAAATGGTTACCTAAGATACTTACACATACACATAGGAAGCCTCGCTACTAGTGTAGCACAAAGTTAGAACAATCTAGGTGACCATAATCATTGACAGAAAGACATGGCAGTTGTTATCTAGATAGTCGATTAGTCTAGAGAGTCTAAGGGCATTGTCATGGACGTTGTGACCAAGTCTAGGGATGCGACCATGGGTAGATGATGTAACAACGCGATTTATAATATATCGTACACAGGTTGTTACCCGTGGCTTCATTGTGTCATTATCTTAATAAAACTATTTTTCCTTTGCGAATAAGATGTTTTTTTTTTTTGGAATAAAAAGTAGCCTATGTCACTCTCTAGACCTTAAACTATCCCCTTTAAAAATCATGTAAATTCATTGTTTGTTTGTCCTACTTTCACGTCGAAAATGACCAAACACATTCTTACATTCATAATATTATTTATATTAGTATTAGTATGGATGGACACGGTAATCTAGACAACAAGATACATATTTTAACTGATAAGTAAGATATATTTAAATATCTTTAATTTATTAAAGCTATAACTCTCTTAATGCCGACAGGCGAAAAATCTTTTCCATCTCATTTTCTGTCTTAAATTACATTTCCCGAAAATATACTTTCTTGCTACGTTAATATTTTTTATCTGCATTAATTTACTGTAATAATACAAAAGTGCTTTCGCGCCCGGTGAGCTATTTCCCATAGTCCCAGAGTAATTACATAGCGGCTCTCACAAAGGCCGCGAGCCCGAACGCCAGGGCGGCGCGGTGGTACGGGCGGTAGACAGTTACAGACCGGTTGCCGGTAATGCATTGCCCATGTTGGCAATCACGTCTGTTAACATATACATAAGTATGATATCTTCAGGAAACTTTAGGTAGAGATACTGATAAGTTACTGGAATTACTCTTAGAAAAAATGGGGAACTGTTATACGACGATGACTTTATTTTTTAAGCAGAGTTGGCGCCAAGGCAACAAACAGCTAAGCGGCGTATGGACGCGCTGCGTTGGTATATCGCATGTTGTCTACTTCAGCGTTTCCCTAACTTTTTATATTCTGATCTATTTACTATTGTACTTTCCTATTCGTGACCTACTAAAACATTTTAAACTATATACACTAAAACTAAAGATTATTTAAGGTGTAATTCAAGGAGTCAATGCTGCGCGATCCGGAATTTGACTTTCGTGGCCCGGTGCCGGCTTGCGACTTGCGACCTACCTTTTTTTATCCTACGTCGGGTGGTATACGCACAGCCCACCTCACAGACCAAATATATGTCAACATGGGTGTATGTATGGCTCAGTTAAGCGTAAGCGTCCGAAAAAATGAAATCAATATGAATTTCTATCAGTCGCATACGTAATAAATCATGGTAAATTGATTTTATATGCTTTATGCTCTTATGACACAATACTATACAACCAAATTCAACCAATTACAAAATGAAGTTATCAATATTATATTCATACTGCGTGCCTATGCTTGTTGTGTAAGTTTGGCATGCTCGGTGCCATAGAAATGTAATTGCATACCATTTCCATTTCATTTCATCTCCGTGGCCCACCTGATGTAAAGAAAATTGTACAAAGGCGGACTTATCCTTAAAATTGACCTCTTCCAGTCAATGTCAGTTTGAGTGACTGAATGGAGGGAGATTGATAGGCCAACGGCGACTTTATGATTTATTGAATTCAGATAGTGTTAAGAAAAAGACTCGTACTCTAACGTAAGAGAAGGACTATAATACATTTAATAATACACAGCATTTCTAGTAGGAACTAATATTAGCACTAAACTTCCATGCGAAAACGGAAGACGAAAGTGAATATTGAGTAACTTTAATTGAACAAACAATCGAGATTTCAATAGCTATAATGACTGTAGATAGGAGTGTGGGCGCACATAAGAGGCTTGCCTTGAGAGCGTCGCGCCCGCCGCCGCCCCATCCTAATGAAGCCGTAACGGAGCGAGGATGGGAAAACCAACACCGGCGCACATGGCACAGCTGCTGTTATTGTCATGATCAGTATAAAGAAGGAATTAGGAAACGCTGCATCCTGCTTAGCTATCGTTAGACTTACATGGAAATCTCGGCTAAATTACCTAAACAGTTTTGTTAATTATGTTGATATTAATTCAAAAAAATTATATGTACGCAATTTAATTCGTAAAAGATAAAATATTGTTGTAAATCATCATATTAAACATACAAAGAGTAAGAGGAGTGAGGCGTAGGTAACTTATTTAATGAATGTTTGATTATTTATTTTTCATGAATGTATTATTGGTACTTGTTTGAAAAATAGACGTTCATAAAATGAGTAAATTCGAAATAGACGTACAAAATATAGTTACATGAAATAACCATATGCCATAACTATAACCAATTGTGGTTGCGCAACAAGTAATATTTTTTTTTCGCCTACTTCCAATACATAGTACATACGAAGACCTAGACAAATATGTCATGCACGCAAATGTTTTAGCGGGAATCAAACTAAATATCTCACAGTGCTATATACCCACTGTTATCCATTCGAATATCGAATGCGTTAGGTGTGTATGTAAAAACTGTCGGGTGATAGAAGTAATCATTTGCATGACAAAATAGAAGCTATAACTGTGAACGATGCTTTAGGGAATAACTGAAAAGCAGATTCAGATCACGACGCAATGTTACCAGCACGCGAGTTCGATATTCAGCTGATGGTCCCCGCGCTGCCGGCCGCACTCCGTACTTATAATCTAATATTCGCAATTTACGAGGATCGCAGAAGGGGACCGTTGGGAGCCATAGCACTGTCATCGCGCCAACGTACCTGCCGGTTGCACTTACCCCGCCGTTAACTCTATCGTTCATACCTTTTTACGCTTTTTACGGTGTAATGTTTCGTTCCTTGGAGAACGAACTTTATTCGTGGATTAGGATAAAACAACATTGTTAATACATTTATGATTCGATGTTTTAAGCGATCAATATGTTAGACGCATTTAGCTATATGTAGTAACATTCAGTATTCCAAGATTATTTTTTGCGTACAGTAGAACAATTTTTTTTTCTATCGCTACATAATATAAAACAAAGTCGCTTTCCGGTCAAACTGTTTATCCGTTAACTCCTCTTAAACAACGAGAGAGATTTTGATGCGGTTTTCAGTTAGTTACTATATTTTGAAAAAGTTTGTATTTACAATATTATCTTTTAAGTTTCTAAGTAAGTTTAATAGTAGGGGGTGAAAGTAGCACACTATCTTTAAAGTCACAGCCAACCTCACCTGCACGTGGTGTACTCTGCCGACTGGCGAAAGAGGTTCTGGCCAAAGAGAGGTACGGTACATTTTGTTGTTAACTGCCCGACTGGGGAAGTACCGCCACCTCACAGAATCCGCAGGCAAAAAACAATTTCTTTGAGGGTTGTTGTGTTCCTGCGAGTGAGTGAGGTCACCGGAGAGGAAGGAGTTGCTGCGTTGGCAGCGGCGGCGCGGGAGCAATATTTCATATTGCGAGCGTTAATATGGCTACGGTATGTATGCTCGTAATGGCTACCCATTTCAAATCAGGCGGGCCGTATGTACGTCTACCGCCCGTCGCAGTATAAAAAAAAGTAGAAAAATATATTTTGTAGCCAAGCCCCCAAAAATTACACCAGCGCAAAGTCTCAGTTGGTCGCAAATTAAAGTGTCAAAATCAGGGAAGTCAATACCAGTTGTGATACCATACGATAACCAAATAATATCCAAAAACGCATGCGAAAAACTTGCAATCGCATAACGAAGTCAAAATAGAATAGATTGAAGCTCGTTAGAAGGGCCAATATGACTTCGATAATATTATGATAAAACTCGACAGAGGCCGGAAAGAAACAGACACGTGAAACATTACCATAAATCTTACAACAATTGTTTCTAACGATAGCAAAGTATATTAGAGATTTTATCTTTATTGAACCAATCACAATAACAGACATTCAAAATAAACTGCACCTTGGACTACATTACTACAGAAAATTTTAAATTTATAACCCAATGCGAGTATAAAAGATATGTTAGTACATACAAGTCAGATTGCAATAAAAAATGCCATACGCTCTCAAAATAAAGTGTAATTAAACTATAAATACAGCATTTTATCTGCAGTAAAACAGCTCATTAACGATTGGTAATGTTTAAATATGTGATAACTAACATCTTTTATTTTCTATCGCAAACTATGTGTTTTGTTTTTAACTCAGTTATTTTCCTGTGTAAGTTACGCGATTTCTCCGCCATTTATGAATGTTACCGTAACCATATTAACGCTTGCAACATAAAATATCGCTAGCGCGCCGCCACCCCCGCTGCCAACGCAGCATCTCTTTTCTGGAGACCTCGCTCAGTCGCAGGAACACAACAACCTTCAAGATAATTGGTATTTGGCTGCGGTATTCTGTGAGGTGGAGGTACATTCCCCAATCAGGTAGCTTACAATTTACGCTCCCTCTTTTCGCCATAGCTTCGTTTGTCAGTCATCAGGGTATTAGTACTAATTTAATAAATTATTGAAATAAAATATATAACAGTTAAATTCGTCATAACGACTAGTTTTCACCTTAGCTCATTGCGTTCGAACTTGGCCCGGATTCGATTCCCAGATGCGGTGACATGTCTTACGTTGTTAAAAATTTCTACGGTCTGTCCGTATGATTACTCACTAGTTTCAAAGCTAGTATTAAAAATACTTGAGCGTGGCGACGCGTCAATTGGGGCTCACCCGCCACAGTAGATGTCTCACATCAAAATGTGGTCAAAAACCATACACGTAAAACCAACTTATAAACAGATCAACTTCCCTTAGCAGTATTTCATGGGAGCCTTCAGAGTAAATTTTTCCCTTTAAAGACAGGCAACGGGTCGGCGACCCCTTTGGTGTTGCTGCTTTCTATGGCAGTTACTTTTTATCCGGTGACCCACATGCTCGCTTGCCCCCTCTCGTATAAAAAAAAGATACTCAACGTGGTATGTATTAATCGCAAGTTATAAATCATTCAGTCAACCAGGCTTTACCTTTTTACAAGCTTTCATTTAATTACAAGCTTTTATTTAACTAGCAGCGTTCGTGTGTTTATTTAGGTAAAATCTTGCAAGCTGAATTTGACCACTTCCTCTTATCCTATGGACTTGAATTTTTAGATGTTGGTTCATTCCCGATGACCATACGTTGTTATGGTAACTATGATATGAAATGACATTAAAGATTAGCTATGCAGAACTCAGCAATGGTCGCCAACACAGATGCAAAATGTTGAACACATTTTTATTGTGATAGTCGGTTTTCAGTTTTACTATGACATGCCTGCTCTCAGATTTAGCTAAGAACTTCTCAATGGTTAGCAGCAGAGACATGAAATGAAATGTTGCATATGCATTCAGTTATGTTAACTAATTCTAATTGTCATCAGCATGACACTCTGCACTCAAGGTTGACTCCTCACACAGTGATCACAGGTAAGAGGTTAACAGCACAGAGAACAAATGTTATATATACGCATTGAATTGTGAAAGCCCCTTTTTATCATGACATGACTTCAGAAATGTTTTACGAATACTAAAAAATAAAAAATATATCTTTTTAGAGCATTTATATTATATAGATGTATAGCGTAAAAGCTTGTTTCAAATTTTTATTTTACAATGTTCAAAACCACTTTTGACTGTAAAAATCATACAAAAACGGTTTTGACGGATTTTTGTAGTCAAAGGCGGTTTCGAGCAATGTTTCTAGTAAAAGTGGCTTTGTCCGATTCAAAGTTCAGAAGGCTTTATAGTCAATACCCGAAGTCCAGATGCTCCTAGGTTTGACTAGCGAAGCTTCAGGTAGCTAGGTAAGCTTTTCCTTTCCAAAAGCAAGTCGAGCCTCTCTCGCTTCGCTCGCTTTTATTAATCACCAACATAACCTACCCTAACCTAACCAACGTCATTGGTCAAAAATGTTTTTGACTGCTTTTTACAGTCAAAAGTGGTTTTGAGTGGTTATTTGTTTTGACTGTAACATATATACTCGTATGTAGAGTCCATATGTCAACAAGTACAGAAAATGAAGTCCTATTTGCCGTTAACATATACAACAGTTACGGATTTGTTTACATTTACCATCTGCCTGATCGTATCCTTCCGAAACGAAAGCAAGCAGTCATCGCAGCCTGTTGACACTCGCGACACCAGATGTATCACTCACGCGTTGCCGACCCTGTAAAAACACCTTTACGACTTCGACTTCCAAACTGGACTTCGCTGGACGTCGACGCCGAGAATCCCAATACTCCATTTGTAGGTAAGAAGTGTGTTTTGAACTTGTGAAACGTGGTAAATGGAGATTTCTCCTAGCGGTGAACGCACAGACAGTGCCTTGCTGGGTTTAAGGGGTTTTACACAGCATCCGGTTATTTAAGAAAGGTGTGAAGATATTTTCACAGGGTCTGTAATGTATAAAGTCCCGTGCATCCAAAAGTCCATAGACTATCATATGTGTTCAACATCAGGCAAGCGCTTGTTTCTCACCATAGTAATGTAAAAAAATACTATACGTATATAGACTACGGTAAACACTTACGATCAAGAATAAGACTTGCTTCTTTAGTTTAGTCTAATATACAAATACAAAAATGGATTCTAAAAACTTATATATATATATATATTATATGTATAAGTTTTTAGAAATTATTTATATATATATATATATATATATATATATATATATATATATATATATATATATATATATATATATATATATATAAATAATAATGACGTTTTATGTTTGAACAGGCATGTTCTGCTAACTAAAATGCGATAAAAATATACCGGGGCAAGATAAATGATGCCGATGAATAGAACTATTACTGAAAGTCCCATCGGCTATTGTATGCGGCGCCAGCACTCAATGCGAGAGCTCCGGCATAAAGTCTTCTCCGGATCCTTACACTTTGGTAAATCTCCAATATCCGCCACGTTTGGCTTCCAAAGGAGCGTGCATATGAATACCGGTTTAATGAAAGACACGATATCTAAACACAAATACTGTTAACGGTGTTAACATTCTCTCATTGCTATGTAATCTCAAACTACCAAAAGCTGAGAGATTTGATACTGGATTTCCGAAATGTCTGGTCAAAATTATAATGAAATATGGTTGCAGTCGAATCACAAATATTTTGTTGTATTACGAAAAACAAACAGCTAGAACCTTTAATAAACGTAATAAATAAGGTTTACGGTTGGGTACCCACAGTGGACCCTTCTTAAGTGAAACCTCAAGCAAAATTCGCATTGCGGGTAACTCAAGGCCGAAAATGAATTTGAAATAACCTTAACAAATAGAAACAACGCCAGATAACAAACGAACATTCACGTACGAATTCAAAATAACCTAAAGTAAACACAATAAGACAATACAATTTAGAGAACGGACGGCGACATATTTACTCAAATTTGAATCCGGGACGTGAGGAGTCAGCAGTCTATTACGTGACCGTTAATAGCATTCAGACGGGGCCCGGGCGGACTCACAGCCAGCAACATAGCTCCTCGGCCCGAATCGTTACTGCGAGCCCGGGGCGGGGAAAGATCTATAAATTACTGGAACGACAACTCGTTCCGCGCCAGATAAAGCCACGCCGCAAAACAATGCTCCGCACCAATGCCTTAGTCGTTAGCAGGGAGAATCGTACATCTTTATGAACTGTTTATTCGACGGATTCTGTATTGTCTCCGGCAACTCATTTATCCGAATTTTCCAACGAGCACAGTGAGATTAATTTATTATTGGGACTACTAAACATCTGAAGCCTTTTACTAGTATCTTACTGCAACTCCGCAGAGAATAAATACTTTTCTGTAACTCACGACTATCCCCAATTTCGTTTCAGAATTCGCGTTCAAAGGCGAACGTTTCTGAACTTCCAATAATTTAATAAAGAAAGTTTGGGAAGCGTGCGTGGCTGGCACGCTAGCCGCAAAAAGCCGAAAACTTTGATTCAATTAAAACACAAAGTTAGAAGAAGTTACGGGCGCGTTGAAAGTGTTAGCTACGGCAGCGGGCAAAGCGCAGCATGGCATATTGCAGCGCCGTTTTCTGGCATGGTCACAGCACCCGACTTAACCTACCTGACCACGGTCGGACTAGTATGAATTCGAGTTATTCACTAACAGGTTCGTTACATGAATTTCGAGTAACGAATGTACTTTTTTTTAATCTCTGAGTAGTAGCGTATTCGGCAACTGACAATATTTAAATTTATTAGGAAATTTATGTATACGCATGTTCTAATACGCCGATAGCTTATTAAACGAACCTTTTAATGTCAACGGACAGATTTTATGAGAAAAAAGGTGTCAGGTCCGGTGGGACACAGCCTCGTAGCCTGCGAAAGTCGCTGGTGGGGAATAAGGGGTGACGAGCATTGTTATGCAAATTGAGGTCGTTATTTCGCTACGAGTGAGGAAAGAGCGCGACAGCGACCGCCCTGCCTGCGCCCCGCCCGCGCGCCGCAACGCGGAAGACGCTTTGCATAATTGGTAATACAAGTAGATAGGCAGAGCGGATAGAACTGTACACATCGGTCGAGCTGCTTCTAGTTCTTACCAACATCAACTTCGCAGTCGTAGCGACTTGGCTGCCAAGTATTTCACTTACAGAGTTGGATGTTCCGCCGTAGTCTCAGTTCGTAACTTAATAGCTCGGAAAACTTTAATGGTCATTATGTCATTGCACACACACAAGCAACGTTCTATGAACTGAATTATTATAGTTGCGTACATATTTACTTGGAAAACAAACTTGATAAACATGCAGGCACTTCCTCTTTTGAAATATACTTAGGTATTTAATTGAAGTATTTGATCGATATTTTCAATGCTCTTTAAATGCAAATTCAATTATGTCTAGAATTTATGGGCACCGATGAACTTTCAGGTTTCATCATAGCAATGATTTCTAGAAATGACGCCTTCAAACCGACGACGACTCCGGTGGTCGAATGGCAAATCATGTACACTTTGACTCCGAGGTCGCAGGGTCGATCCCCGCACAAGACAAATATTTGTGTGCATGAACATGTATGTTTATCTTGGTCTGGGTGTTTTCTATGTATTATATGTATGTATTTACAAAAAAAAATGTATTTAAGTATACAAACTTAACTAGTACCCATAGTAGTTAACTGATATTATACTTAAATACATTTTTTTTTGTAAATATATACATAGTACAAGCTTTGCTTAGTTGGGACTAGATGGCAGTCAAAAAAAAAAAGGAAAAAAAGACCGAAAAGGATCCGTACGTAGGCTAACTTGCAGTGTCTGGTATGGTAACGTGTATGTTTTTAGGTATTATATGCCCCGTTTCCTCGTGGTCATACTAGGTTGTCATATCAGTATGACTACGAGGATGTCTGTGAAATTTACACCACAAAAAAGTCATATTCAAAAATACCGAGAACTAAATCAACTCGCATAGAAACAGTAATATCCTAAAGTAACACAGTAGGAAAACAAATGCACAACTGATATTTTTTTAAAAATAACTTAATTTTTTTACAACACAAAAGCAGCAAACGTGCAAATGATGCGGTTAATGCAAACTAATTAAAACACTGCGAAAATACTAGTCAAATATTTTGTATTGGCTTTTGATGGCGTTGGTTTTGGTACGTAGCTAAATAATAAATATCCATATGTGGAATCTATTTGGAGGTTACCTATACATCTAATATAATATGGAGACTTATGGAATTATTACGTTACATAAGCCCTAACCTCTAGCAATAACGAATCTTTATACAAACCTCTTTTGATCTGTTGCACATATTTTCTGTTATAAATCATTCACGGAGCAAATTTATCATACGGTTGATCGCATAATAAATTTGTCACGCGAAACTTTTTGAATATATATATAATAGGTAGGGGAAAAAGTCTTTTCGCATTATAGTATGTATGAACTTGTAATAAAATCTCTTTGGTTATACCATTTGTATCTAGCAGGATTTGATATCTTTAAAAAGTTTAAATTTTAAAAACGATAATTCCAAATTCAAATTAGGTAAATGTGTGATTTTCGTTTGTTTTTTTTACTGTCAAGATGAGTGAATCTAATGAAGAAATTCGATACATTTTAAAATTTTACTATAAAAAAGGTAAAAATTCAAAGCAAGCTGCGAAAAAAATTTGTGACGTTTATGGACCTAGTGCAGTGTCTGTGAGAGTAGCACAAATTTGGTTTAAGCGTTTTTAATCCGGAAATTTTGATGTTAAAGATGCACGTCGCTCTGGTCGCCCTGTTACGGATAAAATGGATGCCATTTCTGAAAAAGTGGAGCAAGATCGGCATATCAGTAGTTACGACGTAGCTGAAGAACTAGGAATTGACCACAAAACAGTTTTGGCGCATAAAAAGGTCGTGGTCAAAGGCCGGCCAGGCTTCACAGACTCTGGCGAAACCCGGGTTAACCCGCAACAAAGTGATGCTGTGTGTATGGTGGGATTGGAAGGGAAGATATTCATTACGAGCTGTTACCGCCAGGCAGGACTATCGATTCTGAACTCTACTGTGAACAACTGATGAGATTAAAGCAAAAAGTTGAGAGAAAGCGGCCAGAATTAATTAATAGAAGGGGTGTGATTTTTCACCATGATAACGCTAGACCTCACACATCTTTAGCCACTCAGCAAAAATTAAGAGAGTTTGACTGGAAGGTGTTAATGCATCCGCCGTATAGTCCTGACCTTGCACCTTCTGATTTCCACCTGTTTCGATCTCTTAAGAATTATTTGGGCAATGTCAGGTTAACATCACGAGAAGACTGCCAAAACCACTTGTCGCGGTTTTTTGAACAGAAGTCCCAAAATTTCTATAGTAATGGGATCATGTCTCTACCTACAAGATGGCAAAAAGTTATCGAACATAATGGCACCTACATACTTTAGTTAAATGTAAATAAACTTTATTAAAAAATGTTTTGAATTTTCATATAAAATACGAAAAGACTTTTTCCCCAACCTAATATGTTTTCGGGAAAATACGTCTTAGCAATAAAGCTGATTTTCATAAAGCCTTAATCTGGCCTAAACGCCTACAGAGATCATTTTTCACGGCGTAATCGACAGAATTTTTCCCCGCTCCGCTAAAATTACTAAAGTTGTGACCATCATATTCATATTTTCAGCCGAATTATCCAATATAATAAGTTTCAAAAGAGTAAGAGACGACTTTTAAAAGGAAAAGTTCCGCGAAAGCACGTAATGGCTCATCCCGCTCACGATTCCTGTGCCCGAGGCGGAACAGGCGGACCGGCAGCGTCAAATAAGTTTCTAATTGCTTATATTACCAAGTTATATTCGCTCTTGGAAGTAATTAAGTCAGGAAGTTGAAACCACATTCACGTATTTTAACAGAACTTAACACTGATTCCGTGTCCTCTTTCCCAATAAAAAGGGTATTTGCCGTAAGCCATGAATTAAATCGTTCTCAGTGTGAACGTGGAAACGAAAGCACTTTGATATAACTCAGCCGCAAAGGTCGGGTACCTCGCAACCCATTGAGGCAAAGCGGTGAAATGCATTCGCGTGGAAAAGTCATGAAAAATGCCCTCTCCTTTTTACAGTGTAAGCCTCTCGAAGAGGTGGCAAAACGTTCGCGCGCGAGTCTCACTGCGGTGTAATAAAAGTGCCGTACCTAGCTTATATTACATACCACGTCCTCGCGTCTAAGCTTTACGAATATTGCATGTAAGTTAAAACAACTACCAATAAATAATAACAAAAACCTTTAAATTTAAAGTTTTAATGTAATCCACAAGTTAAAATAAAAACTTCGCAGTAACCAGCGATGTAAAAAGCTTCACGAGTTTCGTTAAAGTTAGTACAAAATCCAGGGTGCATCAAAATGTAGTAGAGAGGGTTCATAAAAAATGCAGAAAATGTATTAGTACAAACGCTTGCAGTAGAACTATGTTCGTACTATCTCTAAAGGTATCTCTACAAAGGACTTCCGCAGGAGGAAGATATATAAAAATAATAATGTAATGCTAGAGTGGCCAGACGCTTAAATTCAGAAGATATGAAGGAAATGTGTTTGCCATTCTTGCTTTCAAGTTGGCAATAACGGTGTGGATGTGGAGCGTGGTCGTGGCGTTGCCGTGGCAGTAAATTAAGCACCTATGGAGAGAGACGTGCGGCTTACCGAGCGCTATCTTATAAAGGATCGCTCTTTGTATATATACTATTCTAGACGGCTGGAGCTTTTTGTAGAACTTTGACATAAGAGACATATGATATAGCAATGAACACAGACTGTCTGTACATCCATGCTAATTTAAATGCGAAAGTGAATTTGTGTAATTGTTACGTTTCATGACTGACTGCAGATTTGACTGAAATTTGGTATAGACATAGCTTATATCACATAGACTATCTTTTGGCGCATTATAACCGACGTGCATACGGGCAAAGCGGCGAACGTAATCTAGTTTTTATTTAATTTATGAAAAACTAATTGGGGTCTAGTAAAAATAGTAATAGAACTCTATATGACGATTTCTTCATTTTGTCTCACTGTTTCTCGGTTTGTACAGCTAAAAGCTCGTCAAACTTAACACTTCGGCCTGTATACCGTCAACGAGTAATACGAGTTACAATCACATTGTGGCTGTCAAGCATGATCTGCTTTTTTATTTAGCATTGTTTGAGTAGACAAAATACTAGTTAGTGCAAATTTTATCGTTTTTTTTTTACCGCATTGAGGACTCGTTATGTGAAGATAAGTATAGCTGGTGAATTTATTATCGATAAACAGAAGTTGGAACTTGATTCGAAATCTATGTAAATAAAACCCATAAACTACTAAGAACAACCATTTCCAAGAATGTATATATAATTCCGAAACGGAATTTCTCAAAAGAAAATAAAGAAGCCCAACTTAAATTTAGTGTATCGGTCTGCGAGTGTTTACGAGCCAGGCCCCCGAAATAAACAAACCGCCAGTAAAGCACAAAGGCCAGAGCTCTTAAAGAAGGGTACCCATTCACTATTTCATCACGGTGTCGACTACTCAATAAGACGAGTTCAAGACAAACAATTACACAGAAACTTTACATTAAAATAAATTTATAAACAAATAAATACAGTCTTACTGCCTCGCCGTGATGATGTAAACGTAACGAGAGACAGAACTGTAGATCTTACAGTCTTAAATTTATTGAACCCCCGGCAAAGAAAATTCCCTTTCCTGATCCATCACCAGACTCTGATCATTTATCTATATACTATTAATTGAAACCATTACAATGAATCCAAACACGATACCTGTGCTGTAAATGGATGAAGAATTGCGTGTCAAGCGGAATCCCGGTTATGCAGAGAAAATCGGTTCATCCCTTTGGTAACTACGATACCATAGACGTATAGTAGACACAGAGATACGCACAATAAACAAATAACACCCCTTCTTTATGGCTGGGGGTTAAAAAGAGAGACAAAACTAATAACAATTCAACAGCATTAAAACAAGGAATATTAAAACAAAATATTACAATGTGTCGTGTGTTTTGCATATGTACGATAGGTAAAAGTGGTAGTTCGAAAGGGTAGAAGTGGACACAATAGGGTGTGTAGTTTGCGGTGAGGTGGCGGCTGAAGAGGCCGGTACCAGCTTTCAGTGAGAATAGTTGCGAAAAGGCAAAGTTACGTGCGCCCGAAACACGCACTCACACACGTGGAAACAAGGTCAAATGCTCAATACTATTTAAGACTAGTAAAATGTGTAATGTATGGCGTTTGTAACATTTTTTTTAAATATAAAGGGAGACTCACTTTATTGAAGTCGATGCTTTCATAGCATATTCGATATGGCCCATGTCGTATATGGCCAGATTCCATGATTAGATTAAAGTATTAGAATACATGCAAATAATTGAGAATCATTTCATAATCTCCGGCGCTGCTGCATCACATACATGAAGAAAAAAAATACCTGAGGTCCTTCTCCTTTTTAACCGACTCCAAAAAAGGAGGAGGTTCTCCATTAGGCTGTATTTTTTTTAAATGTTTGTTACATAATTACTCCGATATTTATAAACCAATTTGAAAAAAACTTTTTTTACTTGAGAGTATACTTCCAGATTGGTCCCATACTGTTATTCGGAATCGATTATCATATTATATAGTATATTATTGTTTACAAAATTGTTACATTACAAAAAGAGATAGGGCGGTCCATTGTGTTTATGAGCTGCCCGACTTTTTTTTTTATACCACTAGAGTGGCAAACAAGCTTACGACCCGCCTGATGGAAAGCAGCTACGGCAGCCTATGAACGCCTGCAACACCAGGGGCATCACACGCGCGTTGCCGACCCTGTAAAAATCTCTTCACGCCCTTTTTGAAGAACCTCATGCTGTAGTCTCCTGGGAAAACCTCGACAGGCAGTTCATTCCACAGCTTGACAGTACGCGGGAGAAAACTTCTCTGGAACCGCACAGTACGCGATCACTTAGGCTCCAATGTGTGAGGATAAATTCCCTGTCGATGGCGAGCGGTGCGACTGTAGAAGGAGGCCGTGGGCATCATGTCAAACAACTCCTCTGAACACACCCCATTGTACAATCGGTAGAACACACAAAGGGACGTAAAATCTCGTCTCAGACTTAACGGTTCTAAACCGTCTGTAAGTTTGGGATCCTCAACAATCCTCACAGTACGCCTTTGGATCGAGTCACAAGGTGCAAGTTGGTGTCTAGGCGCTCCCGCCCATAGATGGCAACAGTATGCGGCCGAACTTGAGCTTTGTAAAGCATAAGTCTTTGTCGCGGGTTGAAGTACTTGCTGAAGTTTTGCTACTGATCCCTGTTGAGCACACCTAGTTTCTTCGACGCCAGCTTGACCTTTCCCTCCAGGTGACAACGAAACTGAACGTCGAACGCCTTCGCCATATCTAGACTAACAGATAATGCCTCACCTTGACTCTCCACGGCTGAAGCCTTTCTTCGACGCCAGCTTGACCTTTCCCTCCAGGTGACAACGAAACTGAACGTCGCTGGAGATTTCAACTCCGAGAATCCCAATGTTTTTAGCGATGGTAAGGGGTGTGTTCTGGAATTGAGGAGCCACAGCAAAAGCGGTTTTCTTAGCGGTGAACGCGCAGACTTGTGTCTTTGTGGGATTGAACTAAACTAGGTTCTTTAGACCCCAGTCGGACACACTATTCAGTGTGCTCTCCATTTCCGACACAAGCTGTTCGCAGCTCTCTTCCACCAGAGAGCGGGGGATATTGGCGCGGCCCGTGTAATAAGTATCCCCGGTGCTGTCGTCGGCATAGCAATGAATGCTGTCAATAGATAACATATCATTGATGTGCAGCAAAAACAGCGTCGGGGATAATACCGAGCCCTGCGGGACGCCAGCATTAATGTCCATGCTATCGGAGCAACTACCATCCACAACGGCTCTAATACTTCTGCAGGACAAGAAGCTAGCGACCCATTCGCACAAATCCTCAGGTAAACCGTATGCAGGTAACTTCGAAAGAAGACTGCGGTGCCAGACCCGATCGAACGCCTTCGCCATATCTAGGCTAACAACTAATGCCTCACCTTGACTCTCCACGGCTGAAGCCCAGCGATGTGTAAGATACACTAGAAGATCACCAGTCGAGCGACCATGACGAAAGCCGTTTTGATGGTCGCTTATCAAGTCGTGCTCTTCTAGGTATTTCAGGAGCCGGTTGTTGATCACGCGCTTCATTACCTTGGAGAGAAGGGAGGTAGGTCCGACTGCGGAAGTACCTCTACTACACAGAAAACCGCAGCCAAATAACAATTCGCTTGAGGGTTGTTGTATTCCTGCGACTAAGTGAGGTCACCAGGAAGGAAGGAGTTGCTCCATTGGTAGCGGGGGTGGCGGCGCGCGAGCTACATTTCATATTGCGAGCACTTATATGGCTACGGTAGACGGGCTGTGTGCTTGTTTGCCACGAGGTATAAAAACATAGAACAGATAAGACTGATTTTCTTTTAGATTGATTCTAGTTTCTTTATATTGTTTAGCAACCCGAATGTTTTATAATATTTTAGGATAATGGTAATCCATCCACAGCCCGCACACCGAGATAAGACTCCTATCACATAAATTAAATAATCGAGATGATGCCCATGGTTTCACCCATTGATGTATCAATGGGTCGCCCCCATGGTGTACCATAGGGTGGACAAACTTTCAGACAGACAGAAATATTTTACTATTTAATGTATTAGTATTGCACTATATATTTTTTACTGATATGAAAAAAGGGCCATAAGAAAAATAACCATTCGGTATTATTTTTAAAACGTACAACTGAAAATTCAGAAAATCAATGTAAATAGAGAATTAAATAAATTAAATCGTAATTATGAATGTATATCTCCATTTCACGTTTCCTTTCGTTTCGTTGTTAACAAGTATTTAAAATCAGAGACGGTGGTAATTATAAAATAAGCTTTTATTAAACATCGCCCATGCAAAGGTTTGTTTGTGCGGCTGTGGTACAGGCGAATTGTGGAGAGACGCGTGATATAGCGGCCGCAGGGTTGGGGCGGACGACGAGGGCGGATACAAATTAAAACATTAACAATAGGTAATCCCCGCGTGGCTAACGAGCGGCTAGCGCCATTATCACCCGCCTATGACACTGGATAATTTTATTGTTATTATCATAGTACAACCACCCGCCGCCACCCGCGCAGTTATTGGCGGAATAATTTCATTTTCTTCGTTAGCGCTTCACTTTTGTAATTACAAAATCAATACACAGTTGGAAATCCATTTAAAGTGCTTTCAGTCATTAATGTTGTAATCAATATGCAAATAGTAATAAACAATATTAAAATTACAATACCGGCGGTTGAAGGATAAATCAGTTTTAATTGCACTGCATTCAATATCTAATCAGATATTAGAACATCGTATACACAAATCTGATGATAGAAATAAATGATGAATATGATATATTATTTGTGACGAACAAATTATATTCTCAGTAATGATTATTATGTATGAACAGAAACACAAGCGTCGTTGTTTCGGAAAGTCGGAAAACTAATCAAACAAAAAATGAACTTGAAAAAAAAGTGTATCCATAAAAACAAAGTGAGTTAGGAGACGGCGCTAATGAGAGAGCATAAACCGTGACGTCGTAAAGCCAGCGCATTAAGCGCCCGCTGCCAGAAGCTGCCCGTAATCTATTCGTAGCTATTTTAATTAGCATCGTAGTAATAATAAAGCGGGGGCGAAGTTTTTGTGGCATCTCTGGCGATATTTCCCGAGGCGTAGTGTCGGGGCCGCCTGGCCGCCGCGCCGCCCGAGCCGTGCCAGAGACCCCGACGATTGGGAATACTTAAAACAACTTCTCGCTCAGTATACTTATAAACTTCTACGTGCTGAAGTTCTAATGGATATTATAGACGTTGGGAAGCGCTGCGAATGCAAATAACATTACAAATTATAGACTTGTATATGTACTTCATATTCACTGAATAAATATTTCAAGCCAAATTACAACGCAATCTACATAATTCCAAACTAAGCAAACTTTATAATTAACAAGCTTGAATACACTTTTTTTGTAAATATATGATACCTACATAGGAAATAGATAGACCAAGACATTCATGGATACAAATATTTGTCTTGTGTGTGGATGGAACCTGATACCCCCAGAGTCAAAGTAGCTATTGCGGCCATTCATCCAGGCATTTGTCATCAATGTAGGTCGTTCCCAAACCACATCAAATTTACACTGCAAAAGCCACAATCACAATGAATTATAGACGAGCTAAGAGATGAGAATAAGCTGCGCTAAAAGCGCGGGTGAGCAATATCTCCATCACCTTGTCCACACTTAAAATGTTGTTTAGTCATATCGCGTATGATGTAGAGATCAACTGGGGAAGTACAAGCCTCTAGCTAGCAATAATATTTGTGTTGGAAGGGTCTTCACTGTCTATATACTACTGTAACTGCTTTACATCAGGCGGACCGTATGCTTGTCTAGCATACGATATGAAAGAAACCCAAAGGACTTAATGTACAGTCGAATGTACCTATTTGAATCCATACATTTTTTGTAAGATTTAACAAAATTGGATCAGGATCTATTTGTTCAGTGTCAATCAAAATCATATTCGTTAATACATTTCTTGGAAACGAAATATTCCTATCTTCACATATGTGTACTATACATATATTTTCATCTTTTTACGACGTCACTCGTTGATATGTGTCGCAGAAATTCCCATCTCAGCGAGTCGGAGACAATATACGAATCCAATTATACCTCTACGTCGCTTTTATTACGTTTTGTCAATATTTAATACGAGCCATAATAAGCGTATTTATTTGGGAATACAGTCATGTTAGTTTCGAATATTGTGTATGTTACCATAAAATGTCAGATTGATTGTCAGAATGCAAAAATGAACGAAATCCTTAAGGAATCGCTCATATATTTGTCTGTCAGTCTGTTACCGCCCATTTTCTTTGAATAAATTGAACAAACGAAATTACATTTACACGTTTATAGGTCTATAGGTTTATTTACATATTACATTATACATTACATACATTAGGTTTATAGGTTTATTTACGTTTAAATTTATATCATAGGAGTTGATGTGGAAATTAGAAATCACCATTTGTGAAGCTCTCATATTGGATTAAAAATGACGATAATCATGCATTGTTACGATAACTTAAAGAGTGCTAAATTACCGGTCAACCTGACTCTGAGAAGTAGGTCGATTTTTACTAAAAGCTTGTAATATGTAATAGTAACAATAACTAACATCAAACAATCACTCCTTATAGTTATCATGCCACCAATATACGAAAGGATGCACCCATAGGCTCAGTAATCGTTTAAATAGATGAACACAAAGAATCCTAAAACCGTTACGTGATAAAAAACGAATGTGCTGAAAGATATAAATAGAATTTCTCCGACAATATATTTATATAGTCCGTGGCTAGTTCGGAAACGACAGCGGCGTATACAAGAGGTTGCACATTATAGTGGAGAGTATCTCTGTAAATCTAGCCGAGTACGAGCAGACATGATAGCCCCACAATCGCTTCGTAGTAGCTCTTGTTTCACGCATCGTCTGCTACTGCAGTGCTAAAGCCGCTTTTAGACTCGTTCAACAACACTCAATTGTTGAACATTCCACATCTATGTTGTACGTACATAAACTGTTCTTCGTATCCAGTTTAATAATCCAGCACTTATAAGGATTATAAAGAAAAACGTATCAACCTCCTCAGTGTCCGATACGATAAAAGTGCGGTTAAAATTCATCGCCGTTCAATATTAATGGCTCTACCATCGCAAAGATCTGAAACCGCTTAATACTTTCCTACTTAGTACGTTCCGTGGAAATACCGATTTAAAATTGAGAGAACAGTTTGCATGCTAAATATGTATAAGAGGACCTAACTAACGAATATTATATAACGCTATTGTTCTCACAAAGATCAGAAGTATTTTTATATCACTCATGCAACAAATGAAAAAGAGCAAAAGAAATACGCAATAAAGCCAAAAAAAAAAACAGCCGTTTCAATGTTGAAAAATACTTTCCTATGTTACGTTTTAAATTTATAATCCTTGGCGAACCATTAATTTTTATTCAATGGTGTTACTGTTTGACAGAATTTTCGTGTTAAGCGTTATAATAGAGCATAATTCTTTTTATTTCCATTTAACACATTTGCCACAATAGTGCATTAATAAAACATTATCCTAAGGTAATAAATAAATATTTTCATTATACACAGCTAACTACTGTATTGGCAAAAAATATTCTTAATGTAGAAATGGTGCCAAGTCTCTTTTTTCGACGCAAAAAGATGATGTTCATATTGAAGAGCTAAGTCTTTTTTGTTATTATCTATCATAACTTTATAAAAAAAGGATCTCTATATTGACCTTTCTCCTTATATTTGTTACTACGTGTACCGCTGACCACCACACTTATACTTTAGATTACTTTTTTGAGAAAACGTTTAGCCAGGATTACTGAAGGGATAACTTTGCGATGAGAGTAAACAACCGTGAACATATTTCAATGCAGTAAAAGTTTTAATGTATATTGTGGATTTCAGATATAATAGGTAGATAGTTGCATCGCTGACGATATTCTGTTTTCTCAATCAACTTATTAATTTTAAACATATTTATTTACAATGTTTTAAAATTAATACATACAGTCTTTGAATTTTTCTAAGTCCTTTTTTAGTCATAAATTGTTAATTTCTTCTCTTTATTTGATGTTATTGCTATTATATTTGAAAACTGTAAGCATCAAGCTTTGTATTCCAATAAATAAACAAAATAAATAAATAGACTTCGCATAACACTCGTTTAATTCTACTCTCACTCGGAAAGTAAATATAGTAGATAGTAACAGGCACGGCTCGTCTGATGTAAAAAAAACGTGCAACACAAGTATTACTCATCGTAATCGCTGCCAGCGGCTGTATGGTTACTAGAAATATCCTTACGAGCTTTCAGGTAACCTTACTGACTTATAATGAACTCAAGCAAGAGAAACAGTACGCATTGTATTTAAAAAAAAACTATTACTTCGTCTATTAAAAGTAACCCTTATTCTAGAACAATTTTGTACATATATCCTTTTTTGTAATCGTAATTAATAATAATCATCATCATCATCATCATCATCAGGTCATTTTAGTCTCCACTACAGGAGCACGACCCTCTCTCGTCCGTACCTGACAGAAGGAGGATTTGGCCTACACTGCCCACGCTGGCCATACGGGTTGGGGAGGTCTGATCGATGTTTTATAATGTATTTCCGTTAATCGCCTTGTACGACATCCACGGGAAGAGACGGAGTGATTCTATTCTAATCTGCCGGAAACCACACGGCCAATTAATATAAAATAATAAATCAAATAACAATATAGCGCAAGCAGGGAATTGCATTTTTTTATCACTCATGAAGAGATACAATACTAGGCACTTGATATCTGCGGAATAAACCATAGACATTCGGTGATAAATAATTCCACGATTAATGACCTCAAAAATAGTCAAAATTGTTTTAGGAAAAGGATGTCATGGTTTTTACTGGGGACAAGGCGAGTACACTTCCGTGCCGCAAGTGATTTAAAGTTTCAGATAATTTAAATTTCTAAGATACATGACGTAGTTAATTTACATTATTCAAAAGAAAACTAACGAACGTAACTAAATTACAATGTTAATTTATTTAATCTTAAAAACAGTGAGCGAAGAATCAGTGTCGGCAAAGGGAGGGCCGAACCTCGCGACCGAGTATCCCTCAGGACGGTATTACATTTCGCTATAAATTTCGCCCGCAGCCGGTCCGGAACACAATTCTACTTGCGATTCTTTCATATAAAAAGCCCTTTGTTTTCACTGTCTTTGATAGGTGTTTCCGATCGAAGGGACAGCCCGTAACGCTTGATATTAAAAAAGTTTTTATATAAGGACCTCAGGGAGCGACCGAGGATTCTATTGCAATTAAGCGCAATCTTAAATAAAATTCCAGATATCGGTTGCTGGATGAATATCAATAAGAATATCTTCTCGAGTAAGTACTTATTATTGATTTCTGAGACATTATAAATTCTTTTGTAATGTAATGTCATGTCGTTTGATATTCATTTAATGTATGTTAATGTAGAGTACTTTAGTGTAAGCTAATTTAAAATCCGTTTCGTCGTTTTAAACCACGTTGGCGGATCTCTGCACATTCCAACGGAATGTAGAGAATGCTTCTAGCGTTAAGTTCGTCGTTTCTACCCTTATATTGTGGTCAACAAAGAACTAAATAAATATTGTATGCGTACATTGTGTATACGGACGATGGTGAATAGTATCATTTTATTAATCTTGTTGCTTCTTCTAAAGCATAAAAAATTTCATTTATGCATATAACTGAGAATGTACTTAATTGCGTAAAAAGTTCATTCACGTCACTCGCAAAACAAATTTAGGTACACTTCGTAAGTATGTACCAATAATTTGTCCGTACCACTAAGTTAAAAAATCAAACGAATACGTATGGACGTATTCGCTATCCTAGAAATAATACTGAAATCAACTTTATAAAGTACTAAATCTACTGAAACTGAAATCAACTTTATAAAGTAAATGATCGTATCATCTGAAAGTATACCTACAAAACTTATAAAACGCTGTTAAAGTTCAATAATAATAGTGTGCCCTACATAATATCTTTTCGTAATAGCTTTTGTTTACGTAGAAGTAGCCGACAAGTTAGTATAAAAAGATTGGTACGTGATTGTGATAGACGACCGTAGTTTGTTTGTACAGAACTGCACGTAAATCTTTGTTAGAAGTCGGCTCTAATATTTCTCGGTTCACAAAAGCTGGGTAAACAGAGTTAGAATAAGTATCCAATATAAATAGAGACAAGGAGATATTTGTCCGGCCAAATGTCGCTAGCCAGGTCAGGTGGCACACGTTGAAAGCGTTGAAAGCCTTCATAAATTTGCACGAAGCGGCTGTACATGGACGCAGGTGGCGCCATGCACGGAGCCTCCAAGAGAAAGCCTATTACAACTACGAAGAAATTGTATACGTATTCCTAGTGCTCTTATATCCTAGTTTTTATAACTTTACCAAGGAAACAACATAAAGTATAATATTTTGCTGTTCATAATATGTAGAGTCAACAAACATCCTTGTGAGATAGGAGAAAAAAATATTTACTTTGGTAAGTATCTAAGTTCGTTGGAGCAATGTGTGCGGGTATAGATAGAGGCAGCTAACGAAGTAAACAACCGGCGCAGACAATTCGCGTCCGACCCGCGACGACCGGGCCAACAGAGCAGCGCCAACACAAAAGGCGTATGAATCTGATTATTTTGTTCCGCTGTTTATATCCCTGTATGAAATGTAAACAGACTTCGGGAACCAAAGATTCTAGTTTTATATATCTATTTAAGAATACACTCAATCGGCACTTATAAAATGTAATGCTTGCTAAAATAACTTGTATGTATCTTTTCATGATACTGCACGTATCATGGAAATTTGGAATGACGCTTGTACCCTGGATGAACTAAGCTTACTCTTGATCTCTATAGTTTACGCAGGCGAAGTCGTGGGCGGAAACAATTGGTCCTTAGGTCAGGACTCCATCCAAGCGGAGACGAGTTTCTTTTTGCAACCAAATAACAATACCTTTGAGGGTTGTTGTGTTCCTGTGAGTGTGTGAGGTTACCAAAAAGAAGGAGTTGTTGCGTTGGCAGCGGAGGTGGCGGCGCGCGATGTAGTATAAAAAAACCGGCCAAGTGCAAGTCGTACTCGCGCACGAAGGGTTCCGTACTATATAAAACCTTACCAGTTTAAAAATATCCTTGAAAGTTAATCCCTAATGTTCCTAAAAACATATTAGGTTGTGAGCGATATGTACCATTTCAACTTTATTGTTTTTGGAACTTATCTCTGCGTCGTAAGGTTCAATAGCGAACGGCGTGTTTTGGTACGAGCGCCATCTAGCCTCTGGTAATGTACAATTCTATTCGTTTTGCAATACATTTTATAAGTTCGTCGGCTGTTACTCACTAACTTGTAAAGTCTACTTAGCCGTTTGCACATTAAATGTAAATAATTCGCAAACAGATTACTATATCAAAAAATGATCTTCCCACACTTCCAATGTTTCTAAAAGACCTATCCAACGACACCCCACACCATGGCGTAGGTGCAGAAAAAAAAACATCCCCATTTTACGTGTAAGGAACCCGAAAAAAAATATTTTTCAAAATTTTATTCTACCACTTTATCAGCATAGTTAATATGTGTCTACATGCCAAACTACAGCTTTCTAGTATCAAGCGTCTCTAAGCTAGGCCGCGGACGGACGGACAGACGGACATGGCGAAACTATAAGGGTTCCTTATTCACTACGGAACCTTAAAAAATTGACACCGCATGCAGTGTCAAGGCGAGTAGGTACAGCGAGGTGTGTAATGTATGGAAATACATCTCCTCTCCATTCTTCTCCGTTTTGGTGAAGTCTGGGCCTAAAATTATAAGTTTCCCAGTTGGGCTAACATGAATAATGTTGGACCCTAAATATTAAACATTCCTCTGAAACATCGACAGCCAACGCGAGTTCGACAGATGTTCACGGTTTTCTGAATAACAAGTTCAATTTTGAGATCAAAGGTTTCAACGTGTGTTCCAAGCTAAAGCTTTGTAGATATCTCATAGGATTACGAAAATGTCTACCGAAATTTTCGGTCTTACTGATGGTTTAAAATCTTTAATACGATATTTCGGTAAAAAAAACAATTTTCGACGTAAGATTAACTTAGGTATCTTCTGGTAAGTTAAAGGAAGCCTTGCAGCAAATTTACCGTTACTCCCTCTCTATAATTCGAAGAGCACGTTCAGCCGTCAATTCCGGTTAAAGTAAGGTGCTATAAAAAGTCTCGTGACATTTTATGAAAGGAATAAGGGGGCAAATGCAACAAGCAGTCATCAGAACCGGATCATATAAATGATGAGGTATTAACCTGGCATAATATGGTTTTATTTTGTGTTTCATTACTATGTGTGCAACTGCGTAGTATAATTTAATTATTACAAAATTTATCAATCCAAATAAATCTTCACTAACATAAAGATGATTTAGACATGTACGGTTTAAAATCCAAACACCTTAACAGTAATTGTAGATATACAGACAAGAATTTATATACGAACGCGTCGATCAACAGAGATCAAAATTAATTGACACTAGTAATATTATAAAGAGAGAAGATTAGTTTTTTATGCTTTCACTAGTGGCCCGCCCACGCTTCTCTAAGGAACAATCTTCCAGTTCCGTCCTAACAATTTCAAAACCAAAAAAATATTGAAGTTAATTGAAGAGAAATTATTCACGAATGTTTTTTAAAATGATCTGTCTGATATATTTTTTCGTAAATAAAATCAGATATTTGAATAGCTATTCTGCTGTTCTTTATATTATATACTACGTCAAGTGGCACACACGCATACGGCCCGCCAATGTGAAGCGGTTACCGTAGCCATATTAAAGGTCGCAAATCTCAGTTGTTCGGGATGGAGACAAATCCATGAATTCAAATATCATAAAAATCGGTCGTCAACATATTTTATAAAAATCTAGGAGCGGCTATTTTGAGATTTTTTTTTTTATGTTTTGCAAAATTTTGCCGATCCACACTATAAGTAATAGTCCTGCTGAGATGACATAACTGAATCTATACCCAAGTAGATAAAATGTAGACAAAGACTTGAACATAGAGTATCACAAAAAAAGATATCACTGTAACAGCGTAGTTTTTTACATTTACTGCACAACGCCAGCTGTTATACACTTTTGAAACTACAATAACAATGCAAAGGCAGCTTGTGGCGAGCTGTTGACGTCCAGAGAGGAGCCGTTAGAGCTATATGCTCCAGGGGTGGAAGTGTTAAAGGGCATAACGCCGCGAGTAACTTCGGAGAAAGCGCAGCACACCACTCGACATCCCTGAGAGTCACTCACACCGGTGTTGCCCCCGGCCGTTTTCCTGGCATATCGGGGGCCCATCTAGTGAGTGGCAAGCCACCGCCTGCCGCAAATAACTAGCAATAAAAGCAGTTATGGCAGGCGTCCGTCCCTCTTCTGTAATAGCCCGGTATTAAGTTCACCCAGATCTCATCTCCATTTATTTTCCATCACACTTCGCAATAGTCTCGACGCCTGCCGAGACCTGCTCATGGGTATATCGTTCCCTTGACATATCCTGGAGCGGGTCACGGTGGGCGTACAACATTACATCAAACTTCTCAAACGGACCTCTACGAGTTGGATCCATATCCCCGCGCACGCCTATCAAATGACCGGGCTTGACCCGTGATTTAAGAGATGTAAGAATTCTACTTAAATAATGTTAAGCATAGCGAAAGGAACTTCGTTCCACGTGACATGATTGTTTTTTTTTAATTTTCATGCAGAAATCCTAAATCTTTTTGGTATAAAAAGTAATAAGGCGATTACTACGTTGCGACATCGTACTGCAAAAATCTTAAACGATACCTGTAGTACGATTCATGCGTTAAGAAGAAAATAAACTAATGGTTGGTGTCTTGTCGTACGATATAATGTTTTTTTGCGTGGCGTCATCGCATTACTATGCGATATCATTTTCATCATGCGACGTCAAGAAGCAGTGACGTGGCCTCGCCCTAATCTCTATGTAACCCTATAAACTACATGTCAGTGAAAAACCAATTGAAAATCAAATTCGCCAACTATTCCAAAGATAATCCCAGACACACAGAAAACACTCTTCCGTTTTTATTTATATATGTAAGAGTATTTAGGAGGTGGGTGAATGAAGTGGAAGAGATAAGGGGAAACAAACAAAAAAGATTTTTATACAAAATTTGCACTAATGCTGTACTATTCATGTGTTTTGTGGTGTAGATATAGCATACGAATAGAGTTGTAAGATGAACGCGAACATTAACAAAAAAAACAGTATTGGATATGTATAAATGTACAACTTTTCCAGCTATAGTATCGCTCACATGAATTATTTGGGCGATGTGAGGTGTAACTGCAGACTATTCCGCATTCCGTACGTACGCTTGCAGCAGCGGGCGTGGTTTGCCGCTGCGAGTTCTGCAACCAACTACGCTGACACAGAACGCCGCCTGCATTCCACTCTACTGGTCGATACAACACTTTGCTCCGAACATTTTGCGTTGTAGGCATGGCATGCCAGCACTCCGCATTTTATCACTGAATGCATACCACTGGAACCCACAAAGGAGCACAAATTCCTCTAAACGTCACTAAGCGATGCGATTTTTTTGGTTCTGATACTCAAAAGTTGGTATCCGTTGGAGTACTATTTTTATACGACTAGGATTGAAACCAAGTAAGCAGGCTATGGACGCTTGCGACACAGGCGAGAGGCATCACTGACGCGTTGTTAATCCTGTAAAAACTCCCTTGCGCCTTTCTTGAAGAACCCCGGCATGTACGAGTAGTTGTAATAGAAGTTACTAATGCAATGCAATGTAATGTACACTGTTTTTTTTTTTTGCAAGATGTAACAAATTAGGGAAGCACCCAAATTCTAACATCAAATATTGTAATTTACATACCTAATAACACAGATATATTTCGTCCTAATAAAATCAATTCCTAAACCCAACTAATATGACCTTAGTTCTTCCCCTTATAGATAACGGTGATGTGTGTTATTCTGATCTTAACGAAGATCTTTAATAAATAAATAAATAAATATTGTCACACAAATTACACAGCGCCGTCTAGCCCTAAAGTAAGCGAAGCTTGTGTTATGGGTACTAGACAACTGATAAACATACGTAAATACATTTTTTTTTGTAAATACATACTAATGATACATAGAAAACACCCAGACTAAGACAAACAGACATGTTCATGCACACAAATGTTTGTCCTATGTGGGAATCGAACCCACGAGCGTTGGTGTCGAAGCTGCGTCATTGACCGCTACGCCACCGAGCTCGTCAAGTCAAGTCGTCAAGCTTTACAATAAGTGTGCAATAAGCTAGCCCGGTTAATCATCAAAGCCATAAGATCAAAATTTTTTTCTTCGGAAATTCGACCATATTTTAATTTACCGGTCCAAGCTTGGTTGGCATTTGCATTTACTCTGTATTCTTTTCTCTCTAACCCTCACTCTCCAGAATATTTAAAACGCAACTTTCAGTATCTATGTGGCTCTCATAATCTTCAACTTCATTCAAATAATTCTCTTTTACTTTCAATTGCCTGTCGAGGTTTTCTCAGGGGACTACAGCATGGGGTTCTTCAAAAAGGGCGTGAAGAGGTTTTTACAGGGTCGGCAACGCGCGTGTGATGCCTCTGGTGTTACAGGCGTTCATAGGCTACGGTAACTGCTTTCCATCAGGCGGGCCGTATGCTTGTTTGCCACACTAGTGGTATAAAAAAAAAAAAAAAAAAAAAAAAAAATACACTTTTCCATTCGGGCTTCAGATCCGATTCCTTTACAATCTTCACGACTCTGGAATGAGCTACCGGAACCTATTAGAAAATTCTCCAGCAATTTCAAAAACAAAATTCGTTGTTAGCTTCTTGATAAGTTGTCTAAGCAGTAAATTTGTACTAATTGAATCACTATATTTCATCAGTATGTAATGTAGAAATTGTATTTGTAATTTAGTATCTACTTTTGTAAATATTTGTTATTTATATATGTATCTGTGTATTATGTATATATTTTATTTACATGTAGATAATAATTATCCATGTAATGATATTTTATATGTCTATTATTAACAAATTTATGTAATTTCTAATTAATTATTTTTTGATACCGCGTACGTGATTTTTTGCACTCCCAAATGTAGACTGGTAGAGAATGCATTTAGCATTAAGTTTGCCTATTGTACCAAAATATTATAGTCAATAAAGTTTTAAATAACGAAATTGCTTATATGTCTGTGATAATAACATGCTTATAATCAGGCTCACGTCTAATCTCATGTCTGTTATTTGTAACAGACGTGAGATTATAGGCTGTTGGCCTATTGGGCTTTGGCCCAAGCCTAAATGTAAATACAAAAGCATAGCTCGCTGATTGTATCATATCATCTGATCATGGACATATAAGGTAACGCCCAGAAACCATTCAAGCTATTCTAGTTTTTACAAGAGCTACAACCTTCGCCACACAAAATGATTTCGGATTGAGGATTATTTCGTCACAATTTAGGCCGCGTTCCCACTTAATAGGTGTTCAAGTGTGACATGTATATAATAAACTGTAAACGCTCTGGAAAGAGCGTAATGACATGCATATAAAAACGGGCACTGTATAAAACTTTGACACTATATTATCACAGTTAATATAATCCGAAGGTTTACTGTCTACAGTAGAAGAAATAAAGCAGGAGTGAGGCAGGTAATTTACGAGTCGTGATTCCGGCGCGGATGGAACGGCGCAGGAAACCCAGCTGCAACTCGCTGCTACATCCGACGCATTCTCGACGACAAATATTCATTGTTTGGATTGTTTATTTATTTCAAGTCCTGAATTCAGTTATCCGCTTCAGAACTTTTAAATTTAATAGAAACCAATATCGACAAATTGTGTAGTTGGAGAATTTTATTTTTGATTACCATTATCTACAGATCAGTACGTAATAACTGAAGACAGAAGGTCCCTTAAGTAGGGACTGAAGAAATTAACCGACTTGGTATTACATGCATCTCATAACTTTTTACGGTAGAAGATAAGAGTTGCGAGACTTGTTTTTTTTACAAGTTATGTTATTGATGGCATATAATATACAGCACAAGTTCAGCTTCATAATTTCCGTTTCCGCCAAAAGACGAACTTTGTATAAATATTCTGAATATTACATATTTTGTCGACCCGCTATAGGTACAAATTTGACTGTAGCATCGAGGATACATTTTTATCAAGGGAGCAAACTTGGTGCCGTTCCGGGGACATAAAACCTTACTTAGCGAGCCACAAATCCTCGTAACGCTAAGCCGAGATAAAACACTAAGCTTGCGGCACAATGAGACGGCGCGGCGCTCAAATTTTTCACCTGCGCGCTGCGCGACCGTTCTACAATGTGTGCCCCACGCGATATTACTCACATAAGAATTATGATGTTCTATAATGAAACCCGCGCCAACTTATAGCGCTACTAACACCGCTCACCCTGTTATATATAACAGAGAATAGTAAGTACCGTAGCCGTTTTCTGCCGAGATATCTTTTGGTATTTAACTCGAGGCTGTTACGCATCTTATCTTGAGACATTAGAGGAATGAGTCTCGGAGATAACTGAAACAGTAATACATTACGTGTTTACCAGTTGCCTCATTCAAAAGTGCTTTTCGGAAGTTCACGCTGAGCTGTGGACGCGTACGGAGCTCGGATTCCGAGATCAGCAAACAGAGAAGAGTAATAAAGCCATTAATTCCGCTTTACGTGCAAATAACATAAATCAGACTGTAGCGCCTCGCGCCGCAAGATCGCTCGGAGCGGCACGCAGCCGTGCCGCGAGTAAATTAAGCGCCTGTCATACGACTCCTCTAAACGAAGCCGCATGCCAGCATCGCTCCTATATTAAACCAATCGAGTGGAAATATCGTTAAAAAACGCCCCAAAATATTAATGGTTACAACACAGTTGAATATAGCTATCCCTCCCTCCCTAGCTATTTTTGATAACAAAGTCTCGACATGTATTCATGGATTATTTTTACTGCTTCCATTTTTATAGAATTAGAGCGAAGCCAGCCCTATCTTTTAAGTTACAGTTTCTAGTAGATATAAACTGTACTCGACACCTTTGATTTAGAGCCGAAATTGTATACCTAAATATTTTAACACAGAAAAACGGACTTTAGAATCGTCATTAATCCATATCCATCGCCATGCTGGGATTGGGTCTCGCCTCAATTGAGGGAGTTTTGACTTGAGTGTATTCGACAGGGACATTCGAGACGGAGATTTGTGTGTGAGCTCGGTGGTGGAATGGTTAGCAAGGCTCACTTTGACTCCGAGGTTGCGGCTTCGATCCCCGCACAAGTCAAATATATGTGTGCGTGAACATGTCAATTTGTCTTGGTCTGAGTGTTTTCTATGTATCATATGTATGTATTAAAAATGTATTTACATCTCTCATATTCGGTAAGTAGGTCCTTATTACCCCAAATGGGGCTTGTAGGTGACCAATTAGAGCTCTAGGGTAATAATGTAGCTATAAAAGGCTCTAGGGCGGTAAGTAATTAAAAAAAAAACACTTCACTCTTTCAAAAAGTTCGCGTACATCTAACCATCATACTGGCAATAGACATCATGCATTCAGCCCAATGACAAAAGAGGTCGCTTCGCTATTCAGCCTTGTCTTCGTATGAGTATAATAGTCATCAATTTAAATATCGAATGCGAAGCACAATTTCCTTCTAGAAAAAAAAAAATAAATAAATAAAAAGAGATGAAAAAAGGCGGGAATAGAAACTTTTACTTTTAATATTGTTTGTTTTCGGGATTTTTTTATAATTACGTGCTAATTAGGAAAAAAACATGAGTTCTGCAAGTGATGAAGATATAAGCTGCACTCCCGATTCAATAAAAATGGAAGCTGAAGCAGCAATTAACAATATTTTGCCTGAAAGTTCTAAAGAGAGATATTTGAAAACTTACGACGAGTTCATGAAGTGGCGAAAAGAAAAACAAGTAAAGTCTTTTATTCTTGTAATCCCGGTTTTTTTCTACTTACCTCACAATCGAGATGTAAAGCAGAGTAGTTAGCTCGGGTGTAAGCATCAATTGCACCCTCGAACTATAGGCGCCCTCGCTGCGCTCGTGCGCCTAAATATCTCGGGCTGCAATTGATGCCTTACAGCCCTTGGCTACTAATCTACTATTAAGTATAATATCAGTTATCTAGTACCCATAGCTTTGCATAGTTTAGGACTAGATGGCTGTGTGTAATTTGTCCGGGGATATTTATTTATTTATTATTCCGCCATGCTGCTCCACAGTGAGATGGCGGAGGCAAGGTCTCTACAATACAGAAAGATAATTTAAAAGAAGCGGTAAAGACTACCTCTACTACTCGATGCTTTAATTTTAAAGTGACATCTCCAAATGAGTCTATATGAAGGTATGATGAGTGTTATATACCGACGGGAAAATATATAAGAATCTATAATAATTACTATAATGTTTACATGTGCAAAATTTACCAGCTCCACCATCTCTAATAAATGTCGTTACTAAAGTAATTGGTAAGAATTTAGCGCCATAATTTCAAAAAAATATATATTCATCTTATTAATCTTCATTATTCAAAAATAAATTTTCAAATTGTGTCACTATCCAATTAAAGCATCATCGTACTGTTCTACTTACGAGTAGTTGCTGATTTACAAAAATATTTAAAAAAATATTTCGTCATTCATTGATTGTGGAAAAATAGTACAGACTGTAAGAACAAAGCCATTGTTCGTTAAACTTTTATACGATTCGATTTACTTGCTTATACAAGTCTCTACGGGAGCAACTGAGGTTACTGAGAGTACTAGTAAAGTCAGAAATGTTAAACTTTCCACATACATTTTGTCTGAGAGAAAGAATGTTATTCACAAAACTCTTCTACGTTAGGGGATTCGATTTCTTGTAAATATTATAAGTTTGTATTATATTTAGAGAACACAGGTATATACACAGGTATACTGCTAAATATATTTCAAAAATATAATAAAGTTCTCTTTTCGAACAAGTGTTCGAAAAGAGAACTTTATTATATTTTTGAAATATATTTAGCAGCTATTTGCAATAGTCTGTTGCAAACAAAGCAAAATCTACTTAGCTGGGAACTACTTAGTTAGAAATAGAGAAGTATGTATATAGTTTTAAATTTCTTTCTAAACTCACTTGGCGCCGAGTCTTATTTGCAATGATAAGAACTACTAGTAGAATTTAATTTAATTTTATACGAAATGTTCAGGATTTTATTTTCCTGGATAGGGTTCAGTTGACTCACTACCGTCTTTATACAACAAACCTATACATACAAGCATACAAAGAGGCTGTGACGTAAAATCATGTCCAGCTTGACTGAGAAAGTAACTCAACCTCACAGAACACCGTAGGAACACAATTCTCGAAGTTATCGATATTTAGATCAATAACTTTCAAGATTGTGTATCTGCGAGTGAAGTTTTCTTGACACAAGACACAACAAATCATACTTAACAACAATATTAAAAATAAAATTTGTACAAAGGCGAACGTATCCTTGTAGAGATATCTGCCAGTCAAAAGAGAGGTATATATGAAAAGAAATAACCTAGTTATTAGTTTTTTATAACACTAAGTCGCAGCAAACAAGCGCGCCTGCTAGTGTAGATTGTAGTATTGCAGTCGTAAAGTGCCTAGCATTCTACAAATAGTAAAATCCACAAATGGCTGATTCGCAAATAAACTAATTCTTGTAATGTCCGGTTCACAAAAGGACGATCCTTATGAGCAACAACAATGACACTATTAATAGGAATAGTTTCTTGAGTAGCTTCGAAGATTAACGAAAATTATATTTCAATAAGACGCATGAAGCCGAGCGTGGAACAAACCGAAGTCAGAGCCGGGTAGTGTGCAAACGGTCACGCTTTTCCTTTAATGCAATGTCAGCACCCGCAGCTGCCCGACGCCCGCCCGCCCTGCGGTTCCCCCGACAAGACACACAAGCCGAATGTGTAATCCAACGCTAAGTTAAATTACATTCCAATAGTCTCCAATATATTGCATCACTTCAAACAAGTAAATCGACCGAAATAGCCAATCAAATCTTACCACAAAATTCTTACCTTTTATTGCCTTCCATATAGAAATAACAAAAGAAAACATGCGAGGAACGTTAAACATAGAGGTTTTGAGATTACCCAGAAAAAGTGGCTTTCCGAATAAATTATTCCCCGATTCGGCCGTTTCAATTCAAATTGAAAGAGCATCTCTGTATAGAGATTTCTGTAAGCGCGTCGGAAGAGAGAATACAAATAGGCATATAAACGGAAATGAAATGGCTCCATGAATCGTATGGCCAAGTCACATCTTGGGACAGTTTATCAAGTAAAGAGATTACAAAAAGGCCTATTCTTACAAGTCGCAATCCGATTGGAATAGATAAAAATGGATCTATTTCCCATAACCGTAAACTAAGGGAAACAGGACGTCTCCACTAATAATAAACCGGTCGAGGAGAAGTATCTACAAAGGAGAGCTATGAAATCAGGTCAATAACAAATACTGGTATCACTGAAACTATATAAAAAGCATAGTAAAATTAAGTGTACTGACTTAGTGCTTAGATAGAAAGTGGAATGGCTAGCAATGGCTACGTTGCCTCCAAGGTCGCGGGTCCTCGCACAAGAAAAGCATTTGTGTGCTGGAACATGTCTTCTTGTCTTAGTCTGGGTGTTTTCTATGTATTATATGATATATTTAAAAACAAAAAATATTTACCCCTCTACTGAAAACGAGTATGAGGTACGTAGTTCTTAATAATCAGCCTAGTACAGTTACAATGTGCGGATTATTCAACATACGATTTGTATTTTTTATGAGCAGAGTACAATGATATTTCTTCATAACAGATCATTTTAAAAGTGCGTTGACCTTGTTTGTGTTGCTGACTATACGGCTGTTTCATCGACGAATAAAAATCCAAAAAGGTAAGTAAATGTAGTTACAAAAAATGATGTTTACTATCTCTTTTAGCAGTGTGCAATAAAATAATGTGTTATATAGTTATAACATAATACCGAATTTTATTCGAAGGACAAGTATGGTTTCGTATAGGTCAAAGCTTATATCCTCGTGATTCGTTACGGTCACGTAGGTATGTAAGTATAAGGTATAAGACATTTTTTGTTTACTTTAGAAATGACTCTTCATCGGATAGCTCGCTAGATAGATATCGCATCCAACTAAGATCGAAAAAATGATACTAAAGAATATTTTTTTACATGTTAGACCTGTTTGTTGTAAATGCTTGGATCCTTTGACGTCTAAATATGAGACATAAATCTATGTCATTATTTGATTTTAAATTGGCACTAGTGGAGCATCTTTGTAAGACTAGAAAGATTGTATAGAAACCTGAGACGCCTTCGTGCCTTCTCAGTAAACTAGTCGCCAAAGATAACCAGTATCCCATTCAAATCCCGCCACTTCTACCAAAGCTAAAAAAAAGAAAACGCCCAGTAAGCCATCAAGAGTTACATCACAGGTTACATCTAGCGTCAGTCCGTAAAGAGTTGTTTGGTCATTTTCCAGATTAGCAAAAATTTACGCAAATGTGCTAGATCCTGGATCCACAGTGTACAAAATATGCAAATTGTTTTCATGAGTAGTTTTTGGTTTATACATGTAGTACCTTATTGGTTCTTTCTCTAACCGGAACCATATATGGTGATCTAGTTTATAGAACACTAGCGACCCGCCCCGGCTTCGCACGGGTGCAATGCTGATACTAAATGTACTACAGAAGGTGTTTGCGCTTTGTCCTATCCAGTCCTTCCCCAGTTATAGGCACACGCCGCCGGCTCCGCGGCCGGTACCGCCACAGCCGTTATGTCCCTGCATTTTAAATGTGTAATATCTTCTAAACTATTCATTTAAATTACATGCTGTGAAGGGCCATATTGATCTATATTAAATGCGCAATGTATTTAAGGTACTTAATTGGATAAGGATTAATTCTGTATTGCTTAAAATCGCTTCGTAAATAAGGCATTATTTCTTGTAAAAAGCAAAGGATAAAATAACGGTTATTGTGTGTTACCACTAAGAGATAGACATATACCATCGCGAACTTTTTTGTAGACCATTTTAAGGTGAACAATACTGTACTACATTATTTTGATCTATCTCGTTGGGTTCAGCCAGCGTTTGCAATGAAAGAGCAAAAAAATGTGTTTATTTACGACATTACATTAGAAACCTCTAAATTATCAGTGTTCTTCTACTATGTTATGCATATATTATACATATAAACTTTCCAGTTTAATCACTCTATCTATTAAAAAAAACCGCATCATACTCCGTTGCGTAGTTTCAATGATTTAAGCATACAAAGGGACATAGGGACAGAGAAAGCGACTTTGTTTTATACTATGTAGTGATTTAGGAGTTATTGCATACGAGACCATGTATTTCTTTCAAAAATCGTTTATTTTAAAAAAAATATTTCAATATAGTTTTTTATTTGTTTCTTTTAGCGCTCATAGAGTTATTTTTTGCTATTTCATATTTTTTTAAATATTCTTTTATAATTCATGCAGTAGAGGGTTAAATACATTTATCACTTATCTAATACTCATAGTACAGCTTTGCTTAATTTGGGACTAGACGACGCTGTGTAGTTTGTCCATAGATAAGTATTTATTTATTTATTGAGTTACATGTACTTTAAAAACCTTTTCTTTTCCTTGCAAAAATACAATATTTGCATTTAGCAGTTTTTTGTTTGACTCCGACGAATGTTGAAATCTATCATCCCCATATCAAACAAGTTTGCATTATTTATTCATTACATATTCGCACGCCGTTCACGTTCCCAATAGATAGCTCGCATAATTCTCACAGGGATGCCGCATAGCCCCACGAAACAATAGCAGATTATCAAACAAAACGACGTAAATAGTCCTCGAAATAGGAGAAATAGGGCGCGGGTTAAGGGCCCGCAGGATATCCGTATCGCGACTCGAATGCTAGATGAGGTTCGACACAACCAAACTAGCCGCAAGTTTTACCTTTTTAGAGTTACGTAGGTACCCAAAAAAATTTAACCCTTAGATCACTCACGTCCGTACGTTCGCCTGTTACAAGTGCTTCTCAAACGAGTATTGACGTGCTAAGTTATAGTTAAGTACCTAACTTAGAAGTATAATCTAAGTGATTATCAAAAATCTATGTAGATATCCGTCCATGATCATCGCAGTTCTGGGCTACAGGTCTTCCTTTCAATCGAAAGGGTTGAGAGCGTCCTCCACCTAGCAGCTCAACTGCGAATTGGTGAAGGACGTTGCTTAACTTGCGTGATCGATAAGGTTGACAAAAGCAACGACGCCATCGAGTTAATCAAATCTATGGATCCCTAATAACAAAAATTATGGTCTATGTATCTAACTATAATAGGATACTTGACAATGTTCTACAATTATAAAAAAAATATAAGTATCGTAAAATACACAAAAGGAGAACGATAAGCAGTCATAAAATTTTAATTACTTATGTCCGATTTGTTTTATTTCGATCAAAGCTTGGTGGAAAGATCCAAAAGGATAAAATTGCTTAAAAGTAATGTTACTATTGTAAAAATAATAACTAATACTATAACTTTTGTTACAGCACTAACTACATAACCACAATTTTTAACAAATCTCTTATACAAAATACTATATATATTATATATAGTATTTTGTATAAGATAATATATTATAATCAATTAGCGATTTCGGGAAAATCTAAAATTGTGATTTTCAAGTTATTATTATCTCGAGCAGTTTTTATGCTATCGAAGTAATTCTTTCACCTGTGACGTACTTACTTAACAAATACTTACTAAAATAGCCTATTAGTTGTTTGCAATTCCAATAAACGTCCTACGACTCCAAGCTTACGACAAATAGAACATTTTGAAAAACCGCCTTAACGAGACGTCTTTCTCAGATACGAATATAAAAGCTATACTTTGGCAGTCTTCAGTTTAGCGTTTTCGAAGATAGTTCAACAAAGGAGACTGCTTAGTCGTAGTTCTTCCTCACGATTAGACGTTCGTCTATAGAACTTGAAATTGGGATTCTTTGTAGTAACTTAAAAGAAATGAAGTGACCTATCTAACACATTTCAAGATGTCGTCAGAAAATCTTAGTTTTTACTCAATGTTTTTATTTATACTCAACTGTAGCCTTTCGGTTTATTCATTACGTCTAAAGTATTAAAATATCCATAGTATCATAATGTTTATTTATTCATTGGATCTAGTGTGTTCATTCATCAAGTTCATTCCATGTCCCTGTTAGATGACATGAAAAAAAAATCAATTACGTTATGGTATTTTCCAATAAAAGACGTTTGTTTTAATACTATGGTAATTTTGAATTTGAACGCGGACGTTTTAAACTGGTCAGTATTAATAATTAGACATTTTGATAATATGGACATTTTAATACTTTAGCCTTTATGAACCGAAAGGAACTGTAGTATATCAATGATTTTGGAACTCTGACAAATATCATGCATGGATACTTTTTTACGGTTAGGTACCAAAAAAGCATACTACCCGCCTGATGAAAACCGGCTATAGATGCCTATAGACTTGCTAGTAACTAGTATAAAGAATACCAAATTTGCGTAGCCAGTTAGAGCTAGTAAAAGATATGTAGTTTGTCCAGAACGTATTAATTATTACGAGTAGATGGCTAATTTTAATTTCATCTAATCATGCAGATTACCTTGTATGATCAAGAGCATACCGAGTTTGATAAACATCTCATACTCAGCTCATTCCATTGCTAGGTGAGATCTACCTTCAATAGAAGGAGTTTAGAACGTACTCCTACACTGCTGAAATAAGAGGCCTTTGTTTTCAACCAAATCAGCTACTGAGATCATTTGGTTGGATGGGCTGTTATCTTTAGATAATTATAACAGCAGAACCGAAACTAAAGTTTTAATGTATACACTACGCTCAAATTTCGATCGCGAATCTTTGGTAGTGTGTTTACATAGATATGATAATAGTGCTTCCATTCCGCGTATAAGGCCCTTATCAACAACGGCAAAGTTCTGGTAAAATTTTCCCACTCATTAGTCGATTATACTAAATATTATTCAGATTATTCTTGTATTAAATAATGGAATATCCTATGAGCCTGCAAGTTGGATTCCGTAATTAGGTTATTAACATCATTAAACGCGTCGGCCCGATACGTGGTTGGTCACCGCAACAGTAACGATTCCCCTAACCGCAGCATCTGACAAAACCGTATCATCCCACCGTGTGCACAATTGCATAACGCTTATTACGATAATTATTTAATTTGCTCTAAATTCATGTGATATCTCGCAACAATATTTCGCATAGTGCAGTGGAATTAGCAAACAATAAGGCATCAATTGACATTAATTGTGGTACTAATAATTTTAGATACATCGTTACAGTCATGTATGAACATGATTACCTTAAATTCGCAATCGATTTGGAAGTTCGGAAGATGGTGAAAACGGACAAAATGTCAGATTCTTTAATAATTTCGAAATCCAAAATTGTGGTACTAGTTACGACTTTACAATAATGTTTCGTGATGCAGTACCTACATTCTCAAGTAATTCAGAGAGGTTGCAACATTCGGAACCTCACCTAAACTCAAAAAAATGTTTTTTTGCTTATTACTCCGAGGCAAAACTTGTAGTACTGATTGCGAATTGATTTAATACTTGTATACTACGCTAATTTCACCCTAATAAAAATTTGAAATAAAAGATCAGAATCAAATTTTGCATTCTTCCGTATCTTGCATGTGATTGCAAACTTATAATTATATGTAATAGGTTAACACAAGCGAATAGAAGGTAATCACTGTGAAGTGGGTCAAAATTCAACTTACAAGATTTGATTACATACACCGCTGTGAATGTAAATAAAAGCTTGTACTATCACAATAAATAATAGTACTTTTGAATTGAAGTCGTGCTTGACCACATAATGGACACAAGCATTGTATGTCAAAAAGATGAATAACAATATCGTGAATTGTGTAGAATGGAAAGCTCTTTCGACAAAATTGATGTGAAGTAACTGTATCCGATCAAACAGGCAACAAAGAATTGCACACAACGGCTGGAATTTCGATAAAAGCCATTGGATAAGGCGAAAAGGTATGCTCTATCGTTTATCCGTTTGTTATACTAGCTAGCCGATCTCCACGTGAGCGGACATCTGCATCGGCATGAATATGGCTTGAGGCAACATTTTCAGGTGATGAAATGATTATTTGCTTTGTATTTGAAGTTTCGAAATCATATCACGGAACGATAATATATATATACTATTTATTATTGTTTAAAATTAGATACATAGTCTAATTTTATGAGTACAAGATATCTCTTCAAGCCATTCTTAAAATTATTAACAGAACAACAGTCTTTGCGTATCTTGTACTATAATAACTTATAAGTTATATATTATCCTTGTGAGAAGGTTTTTACATAAGAAAATTAAAGAAAACTGAATGACCATATTAACTTTTCTAATGTAACTTTATGTCGTTTGATAGAACTGTCAGTCATTTCACAGATTGCGCGAAACCAATTCGAATTCTATATTCATTGTTAAGAAGTACAGGCAACGTCTGTCGGGTCAGCTAGTCTGAAATAATAATAGATACCCTTCATTTAAATCAGGCATTCCTAACCGGTCTTGGTTCGCGAGAGCTAAATCGGTCCGAGATACAAAGTATACATTTATTAACAAAAATATTATTATTTTATATCTAGTCATAGTAGAGTTTACACAACAGTCGGGGTATCCAAGTCCCTAATACTGAAGAAAAACCTCGTAGTGGTCGCCGAAACAGAAAAAGGTTGGGAAACACTGATTTAGATTAATTCCACACCTCACACACCATCACAACATAGATACCCTTTGCAAACTTTGACACTCTTTTTTTTTATGAAAATCTAGCAATTAAGCCTGGCGAGTACATTGCGTTGCGGAGCGCGCTAAGAATAATAACAATAGTCAATGTAACGCTCCTCTATTCGTGTATAAGAGGCGTTATAAATAAATATAAAATTGATACACTCACACATAAATACTGCCACACCGCTTCCTTGCCGTCATAGCTGAAATTTCGACTTTACCCAATAGAATTATATACTGTACAAAGCCAAAGTTTCAGCTTCCATTTCTCCTTTCTTTTCTTCTTTCCTTTTAATCAAAACTTTAAATCAAGCTTGCTTTTCTCGGCTAACTATTTTTACATTGTTATCGCTTTCTATCTTGATAGTCTTCAATGTTATCTACTGTCTGTCCACTATCCCTAGTATATCTACTATTTTATGCACACTATGTGACAAATAAGCACTCCATACCTAGACAAAACTCAATACTTTAGTGGTATTGAGGTTTCCATGTTATAGATTAAAATTTGTATATCGGTATTTAAAGCACATTTTTAGGGCACTTTGACCAACTAGAAGTTTGCTACGAACTGATATGTCGTGATTAAATTAAGTTCATGTTTGACGCATATAACCTTAGAAGAAATACTTACTAAATTGTATAAAAACCGCTTCCAGCGTCTCGCTATACAGGCGTACAATACAAAAGGTATTTTTCGTCAAAGAATCAGCATTGTACTATCTAATTAGAGCGTTGCGTCGCAAACAGCGTAAAAGGGTACCAGTAAATCCAACAAATTGGGCTCAAAACATTTACCTTAACGAAACAGATCTGTTTTTTAACCTCATACATTTTATGTATTTAAATAAATTAACTTCGTTCAATGTATTGGAAGGACTTTTACGGATAAATGCGGCAGTGTGTTGTGACAATTCACTTATTCTTTGAGCCACGCAATCCGGCCGCGTCTCAAAACAAACACCCTGTTAATAGTATCGCACGTCGGATAAACAGCACGACACAGAGTTTGTGTCGAAAAAATAAAGGCGCGACGACGCCCGAATAAATGAGAACGGCGATAAACAGGAGGATCCGTTCCGAGCGGAGGGTCGATAGCGAAATACATTATTCCCCGATCCGAGTGTTCCGATTCAAATTGAAAGAGCACCTCCAACATGAGATTTCTCAGCCGGCGAGTGGGTGCAGAATATAAATCGGCGCATAACCAGAAATGGAAGGGCTGTGAATTTCCGTTTCGCGGTGAACGGCCCGGCTTTTGGGTTATTATCGATACAAATACACTTTAAGATTTTAATATTTGGGCTTTAATATCGTCTGGGACGTATTGACACAACATAATTGCATCACTTATAGAACGAAAACTAACTTCGCTGAAAAGAGAGGATACAGTGATTATTATTTTTAAAGTACTTAAGAAGTAGATCCACCTTATTGAGTGCAGGTAAATAATAATTCCTTAGATGGTGGCCCTGTTCTTGTAACTATACCTGACTTGCTACCCCGACAGCAGCGAGAGTTGCAATGCACGGGCGATACTATTGCATCTAGTCTACGGTAACGGCTTCACATTAGACAGGTCGATACTTCTTTACCATCCGATGGAGTATTAAAATGTACTAGTGTAATATGTATTTTATGTAACAAATGCGTTAGAGTTCGAGTTGTAAACCCTTTTTTAAGTACTACTATATATATATTAAGAGTTTTATAATAATTTTAATGCAGAATCACAAAATCGACTGAATGACACCGCAAAACAGATTGATGAATATACATAGAAGTCCAAATTACACATTGAAGGTACCAAAAACTAAGCGCATATAAGGATTGATACTTGTAATATATATCGTCAGAACCTTTGTCTTCTCGTAACTAATGAAAAACTGAACCTATTTTGACAAATGATACGTCATTAGGTTCGTCTTGATAATGCGAGTGTCATTGGGTACATCAACGCAGATCGAAATGAGACACGGTAGGTAAATATGAGGAGAAAAAAGGAACAGAAGTATGGTGAAAAAAACTACATCTTCGAATTTCAAATGAAAGGTCGAAGGAAAAAAATTATAGATTCCACTACAACGTTGAGGAGAAGGAATATACAGTTGAAATTATGTAGATAAGAGTTGGCTTACCGCAACACAGATCTTTAGAAGTAGCTTTTTAGAATAATAGACATATGGTTTGCAGTGTAAATGGCTAACGAATGGAATGCCAAAGATGTGAAATTGAGACAGGGGGAAGATAAGGAGGTAAAATGAAAGGAGATTATGAAAATGATACTCCCTTGATAGCGGCATCTGTTAATTTAGAAATAGATTTATAACAAACAAATAGAAAGTGAACGAAAATTACGACACAACATATGCAAAGATTTTCTATTCGAATCAAATGCGGACGGAATCCTAATAACCACGTAACATTCTATTTGGAATGGAAAACTAAAACCATTCAGGCCAATAAAAAAGGATTTACCGCTCAAGTACACCGAATGCAAAAGAAAAGTCTTGTCGTAAAATTTAACGCAAATTAGATTTTAATGGGGACTCCAGCAATATTGACCGTCGTCGCATCGTTCGAGTTGTGTTCCGGGATTTATAAACAGTTCCGACTTTTTTATGGTTCGCTAATTTATTATTTACTCGACGACTGCAGCAAACATAATGAGCACAATATTCTTTATACTGCCTGTTGTAAAATATATAATAATAACAGATACCTAACATCAAAGTGATGTCTATAACAAAATTGGAACTGGCCGCTGTCTGTACATAAAAGATATTTAAGAAAAAATATGGGGTTCGTTTGTTTCTTGTGGTCTTTATAAGAGCAATAGAAGGCAAAACAAATGTCTCTAGAACTTTGTTTCTCAGTCTGTCTGTATGTTTGTATAGACAACTGCTTGCATACCATAAGCTTTCCAGTTTAAGAGGGTTCCACGTAGTGCTACGAATATGCTACGTATGTCTCCTGGCTACGGCCATCTATGGTCTACGAACGATTGTCAATAAAAAAGTACTGCACAAAATCGTTGCATTCATAGTTATATTGCTGGAGGTCTAACTTGAAATCTGGTGCATCTTAAATCATGTTACGCCGAGTAAATATCAAAGTGTTTTTTTTTAATTTATTTCAAATAACATATTTAACAATATCGTTTATAGAAAATATTTACGTGAGTAGGAAGGTTAGGTCTCTACGGATCTAAAACTAAATATAGTATTGCTTGTACCGTTACTTATTCTGTCTTTATTATTTGTATGTGGTATGATGTATTTATCTAAGTATAACAAAATCCCAATAATTTTGTATTGTACCAACTTGTAAGCCGCATTCGTGTATATCCGATTTTCCCAAAGGTTTTCTCCAAAAGAGAATGCTCTTAGCATTAAGCCCGCCTTTTCTACCCTTATTTTGTGGTCAATAATGTTTAAATAAAATAAAATAAATCACCCACATCAAGCAAAGATCTGTGATAGACAAATGTCTATCACAGTTCTTGAGATACAGCCTGGTGACATACGGAAGGACGGACAACGGAGTCTCAGTAATAGGGACCGTTTTACCCTTTGTGTACGAAACCCTAAAAATAGCTTTCTTTTGACATATTAAACGTTCAATTTGAATGTCTCTTTGCTGAGTTATAAACAATCTAGCTTGTTTTGTTTCTCCTGCAAAATTTGATTTCTGACATTACCGTTTTGTTGCCCGGGGCCATCGTTATTTAAAGTTAATTCGTTAATCCGAACCCTATTTGTCGTTAAAGTGACAGTGTGAAATTGTAACAAATATATTAAAATTACCACGATTAATGGTCTTTGCACAGCTTTTGCCATTTTAATATGCATGCATGATAAATATCTACATCACTGTGAACGATTTATTGCAATATTAATCTGACCGAAATTTATAGTTAACTACGATTGACTAATTAAGTCCTGACTAGAGATGCGCAAAATGTCGGGCATTTACAATATATTCCCAATTCCAAAGAGTCAATATTCAATCCCAAAAAGTATATATAAATGCCTAATAAATGTCCAATATTTGTACATAAATAGGGAATTTATCGAAAATGCCCTGCGTGTTGCCCAGTCGAGACTGCGGCTCTTATGTTTTAATTATTTTAGGTTTTTAGGAAACTGAATGCATTAGAACAAAAATATAACGGCGAAACTGGTGGTACGTTAACAATAACGTAAATTAAGTGTAACTGTACGTACAGGTGAAATGATCTCAAAATATAAAGCATTTCTAGTTAGTTTTTCGTTATGCACTTTGATTATACACCAAAATTGATTATTATTATTAGTATAATTAACACACACAAAATTGTCTCTGATCCCCATTCTACGTAAGTACACATACGTCCATAAAAGACGGCCTTTTCGTGAGAATATAGGCACTCTTATGAAGATACATAGATGGACAGATAGATATTCACTCACTCGCAGGAATACAACAACCCTCAAAGGAATTGTTATTTGGCAGCAATATTCTGTGAGATGGAGATACTTCCCGAGACGGGTAGCCATAATGATCGAAACGAGTAGCTTACAAATACGCTGTACGCTACCTCTCTTTCACCAGAGCCTGGTGGTGAGCCACTTATACGTCTTTTTATTCTAACACATATGTATGAGTTTAATAACAATAAACACATTTTCTCTTTTGACGTAACCTTAAACGACAACGTTGTTCAAGTTGTTGAATACATTACTTACACCGCCTAGTGCCTGGGCGGCCGCCTTCCCTCATCGTGTATTCTGTCCAATTCGCACACGCCCAGCCGATATTTACGTAACAGGCAACTCTGCCGACTTCTGACATCATCTCTCACTTCCTTACGCGGCGTAGCGAAAAACAATGTAATATTGAGTACACATAATAAATTTGCAGCGTATTGTATCCTTTACTGGAAGAAAATAGTGCTACACAACGCAGAATCATCATTTATCAGGAATGGGTTCTCAAACTTATATCATCCATCGCCCACTCTGATAACCGAACTTTATTCAGCGCCCCCAGAAATTTATTTTGTAAGGACTCTGTTAAAATAATAATTGCAATTACTGTTTTTAAGCACCGTTACATTATAGTCGATATTAAGTTTTTGGAATATTAGGAAAACAGAACTCATAGGCGTCGGTGCGTGTGTCGATCTAATCGATTACGCAAGATGAGTACGTCCGGTGTTCAGGCAACATCGGCACCTAGGTTTATTTATTTCGAACTCCATGCTTCAGAATACAAATATTAGGAAGTCAGTCTCGACTGTTATCATTTGATAACAGTCGAGACTGACTTCCTAATGTCCACTGACTTGAACGACTGTTATCATTTGATAACAGTCGTTCAAGTCAGTGGACCTGTGGGCTTGAATACACTGGATCCCGTCAACCAGCAGTTGAGCAGCACTCTCTCTCTACTCTCTAAATCCTTTCGATTGAAGAGATAGGAGCCCCGTATCCCAGCAGTAGGAGGAATGTGGGTTGATGCCGAAATTAGTTAATTATGAATAATTTACTTTCAAAAAGTCAGACCACCTATGTCCAAACCATCTCATCGCCCGTAAATTGCTTGTAGGTATTCCACCACCCTCCTGAAAACCAACGCCTACAATAGGTCGATAATGCCCACTTTGAGAAACATTACCTGCTTGTTTCGAACTAACCACGCGAACAATGTTACAGGTATTCGTTTGTAAATATTTGCACACATTGTTTGCTGGGGTTACTGAGCTTCAAAATCGTATTTAGACCAAGATCCAATCTCATTTGCGCGTAGTACATCCTTCTGATAAAAAAAACGGCTTTACGGCAGGCTACCTGTATGCTTATTTGGCGTTCGACGTAATATAAAAACCAAGCTCTGGCGAAAGAAAATTATATCGAGCCCGGGTCAGTATCTCCACCTCACAGAAGACCGCTACCTTACTTTTATCTAACACTAATCTTAAACATGGTTGAGTTCCTACGAGTTCTTACATACGGTTGGCACCCGTTATAAAGCCACAAAAATATAAAGCTACGTATAACATCAAATAAAGTTGAAAGTATAAACAGATTTGTACAGATACATCAAGTATATAGACAATTCATTTCTTCCCTCTTCTAAATTCTTGGGTCCGACACAAATAAACACGGTTCATTTCACATACACTAGATAGTCGTACAAAGAGGATCGAGCAGGGCATTTAGCTCGTTCAAGATGATTTCGTGAAACGCCCGAGGCACGGTGGGCGGCGGACGGGTACCCACGGGCGACAGCACTCTAACTTTATTAAGGACGAAACGCCGTCGCTGAACCAAGGTGACGCGCCTTCACAATGCCCTATTCAGATTTAAATAGCTTTACGCCCAATTGCGCTTCAATATGCCTCTTGGAATAGTTATTTCATTTAATCATTATTTCCCGGAACAAATTAGCAGCAAGGAATGCTTATCTTGTTTCTAAAGGATTAACGAACGGCTTTATTTTATATTAAGTGATGAGATAAAGGAAGACATAATTAAAATATGATTAATTATGCATGAATCGTACATTTTTAAATATATTTCGTTGTACATTGCCTATTTAAGAGCTTCTTCAGAAAGTGTGAAGAGGTCTTCACCAGGTCGGAAACACCTATGATGTGCCTCTTGTTTGCAAGTGTCCATAAGTTACGATAACTGCTTGCTACAAGAACGTCCATATAGTTTGTTTAACAAATTAATATTATAAAATCAATATTCTGTGCTATGAGATTAATAAGAAGAATATTAAAGTCAATAAAATATTCATATTGAATACTTGACATGAAGAATTGAATATTTGACGTGAAAAATTGAATATTTGAAATAAAGCGACCTGCTTTATTTCGATCTGAAAGTTACCCATACACTGTGGACCCCGACTTCATGATAGTCGTCGACAACCCTTATTCACCTCACTGCTGGGATATGGGTCTCCCCTCAATCGAAGGGGTTTAGAGCATACTCAACCACGCTGCTCAACTGCGGGTTGGCGGATAGTAGTCTAGAGATTTTGTTAAACGAAAAGTTCAGAAAATAACTTATCACCTAATGTGACCTATTGTTGCATAACAATGCTTTTTTCGTATGTGCTCTACCTAAATGACTGCTAGACAACCCTGTATTACGTCCCCGTATAGTATAATACTAGCTTTGTCTGAGAAGCTTCCCTTATCTGAAGGGATAAAAAGTACCTAAAATCCGGGCATCTAATTTATCTAATTTAAACGTGCACAACATATAAACAAAGTTACTTTCTCATTTATAATATTGGTTGATTTTGAGTATAAGTGTCTCACCAATATGCCAAAACAAACTTCTAGCATATACAGTGGTACTGAACCTGGGAGTAAAGATTCTGTAGGGGTAATAAAGCTGATAAATGGTAACAAATTTCAAGTTCAAGTTTTTCTATATGTCGTAGGGTAACAATATTGAATATGGCAAGTAAGTGAAATCACCAGTAAGTGATTCATCAGGCGGGCTGTATGCTTATATATCACCAGGCATTGTATAGAAAAAAAAACAACGGGTTGCACTCCGGGAGTGCCGGTAGGAGTGAAAACTTGAACATTAAAGTTGTGCATTTTTGAATATTTTGGAATGGTTAGGAAATAATTTCGCACGAATTGCTTTATTTATCAGTACAACAGTACTATCATTTATATGGTAAAATACAATATTAATTTATTGCGCTATCGTACATAAACATAAACTATTCAAAGCAATCTCAATCGTATAATCTTTACTTAAAGTTGGATTTTGTAGTTTCGCAGCTTTACCGTTGTCTCACGAACTGTCAATTTCGAATCATTAAAATATTCAAAGAATTCTCAATCGTATCGTCTTTGCTTAAAGTTGAATTTTGTAGTTTCGCAGCTTTATCTTACGGATTTTCGATCGGGACACGTGATCCTGACGCGAGTTCCACATTTTTTACCCATCCCAAAAAAGTGCACAACGCCGCTAAAGAAGATTTCACTTCAAAAATACAAACTAAGTTAGTTTAGTTTTATTGGTACTCAGTCCCACCCAGAATACGTAACAGTGTACATTACATAGTTGTATTTCTGTTTTAGACAGATTATAATCCATCTATGTTCTTAACCTTGTAAGTACAAGTTAACAGCTCTTTCTTATTTCCAAGGAACAATATCGTCGTTAATCTGAAGTGGACTTCAGAAGTGGCTTTGGGGAAAGGCATCTAACACACGCGTTACCATGAGAACAATGGCGCGCGACAAGTGCGGGGCGCGGGACGACTTGGTTCGAGCAAAGTTTGGCAATTATGGCGACCGCATGTCTGAGAGCGACGCTACACTCATTACCGACTGAAACTCGACTCGTCTAGATTAAAAGTCCAAGAGACACGGGTCTCGGGCCTGGGAAATACCGCCGGGCTCCACTGCACCGGCTAAGATAGGGATTAATGTTCCAGACAACGACTAAACAAATAGCGTACTTTAAGACTTATCCGATAGCTCAAGAGGGCTCTGTTTGAACTACGGAATGAATTATCTTGATACTAATAAATAAAGACAAATTAGATAACATCAACAAAGGAATCGACTGGATTTTTGTTAAATTACCAAGTGGAAACAGAGCGGCGAACTAACAAGCTCAATACGAAGCTGTTCCTCGTCGCATTTCGAGACAACGACATCGTCTGAACAAATTCTATAGTAACTAGGTACGTTCCTACTGGCTCTACAATTTCTCTTGTCAATAACAATAGTAGTTAGTAACTTTACAGTAAGTTACAGTTAGTAGACAAAGGAATTGCAACGCAATGATTCGGATTCTTTCATTTTAAAACAATCGAGAATTGAAAGTTTTAGAGACATTTTTTTGGATCTATAAAAGTCAACCTTTACTGACTGATCTATCAATGCGTAGCTCGAAGCAATGGACGGATCGGCTTAAAACATAGCATCCATGTAGCTAACATGACGTAGGCATCCACTAAGAAACGATTTTGATTTGGATGATTTTTTCCACGGGATATCAGGAAACGCGCTTACAACATCGCGGCAAAACAAAAGACTATTCGCAAACCTCCACGCATGAAAAACTATGTTTCGCCAAACAGAATATGCCCAACACAAGCAAAACAAATGGCAAAATTGAACAGCATAGTGCTAAGTTTGTACCCTAGTTTATGATGAATTTCGAAAAATCGTTTCGTATGTAGCTTTGAGACACAACAGACATTCCAAGTTTTCGAACCAGAGCAACCAAAGCTTTTCGCTTTCAGGCTTGCATTTTTATGGAGTAAATCAGTTGGACCAGAAGCCTTTTTACGTATACAAATTGCTTTTAGGAAATGTCCAAAAACATGTGTTAAGTCAATATGGTAAGGGTTTACGGGACTCTATTACAAAGGAATCTGGTATTGTGCCGGCGGCCATTTTGAAAAAAAAATCATTTTAATCGACAGCCATTAAATTTCGATAAATGGATAAACCATAATAAAGTCTACTGTCCTGAATCACATTACCAAGATATTTGGGCCAAGATATTAATAATAGCCTTATGATAAAATAACTGAACACGAAGAACAGTTTTTGACGGGTTACGTAGCCTACGCAAGTCCTCACATCACGCTTTGCTATTGGTTCCTTTGTTTAGGTGCAATTTGACTATCATTTACAATGAAATTCAGAAAAAACAAAGACTTACGGAATAAAGTATTTTCACACACTTTCTTGATGTTATAAGGTAGGCTATTGAGTACGTTTGTCAATACATTATTATAAAGTACTGGTTGATAATCCTATTTACAATATAGTTAGACGTTTATAAAGACGAAAAATTTACCTAATTAAATTCGATAGTCTGGGAAAATCGGTTACCTCTCAAAAAGGCTGAGCAGCTCAGATTCTATATATAATGTACAAAGTCATCATACGCCTACTGCTTTATTATCATGTGTATTTCCAAAGAATATTTCGTTACACGCTTTACAATATAACATGTTACGTATTACAGTGTAAGGATTATTTTACAAAAGTGTCGGCAGTGAATGCGGGTGGCCCGAAGTTAAACAATGTCGCAATTCCGGAACTTCCATTATTGTCTCCCTACACAAAGCTAGTAATGATAATGAAGCAACTCAATATTACCTACGCGACTGTTCTGTGTACATATACTTCATACATTTAAGATAATATTAATCTGTCAGCCCTGATTTGTTTTTTTATTTTTATATGGATTTATTTTTTTATGATTGCGCAATTGAACACTATTATTGAAGACTATTATCATCATCATCATCCAAATATATTGTGTTTTTGTGATTCCAGTTTTGTGACTCTTATGGGATTACTTTGTCTGTTTGTCATTTTATGCAAACCGCAAAAACAATACCATTCGCCCTCCATTATCTCAGAAAATTTTAATGCGAAAAATCTGATACAATTAGAGGTAAATGAAAATATTACAGGAAAAAATTGTGTATATACACCGCTATATTTTTCCTGTAATGACAGATTTTTAATGGGGGGAAAGCCTAAAAACAATTTAATTTGCGAAGAGCATAATTTTACCTTATTGCTATAGCAATAAGACCGATAAAATTGACCGATTAACAAATGATTTTTGACAGTTAACAAATAAATTAATAATGAATCATCATCAGGTCATTTTAGTCTCCACTACAGGAGCACGACCCTCTCTCGTCCGTCCAAGAGACAGAAGATGGTTTTGGCCTACACTCCCCACGCTGGCCAGACGGGTTGGGGAGGCCTGATCGATGTTTGATAATGTATGTATTTCCCTTAGTCGACATCCACGGGAAGAGACGGAGTGATTCTATTCTAGTCTGCCAGAAACCACACGGCCAATATTACTAATGAATATTCCTGGTCAATTCACACACAAACTGTATAAACCCAGCACCATCTAGTCTCAAACTAAGCGAAGATTGAGCTATGAGTACTAGATAACTAACAAGTATACTGTAAATACGTTGTTTTGTAAATTCATACATATTTGAATACATAAATAAATTAATAGTTTAAAAAAACCGGAGAAGTGCGAGTTAGACTCGCCCACCGAGGGTTCCGTACGTAGTATCATTATTAAATTTGATATTTTTCATTATAAATAAGAAATAATACGTCGAAAAAAATAAATAAAATATATTTTGCAATGTGTACATCAAGCCCTTTCATATGATACCCCATTTGAACTAGTAGTTTCAATTTGAAATTTCGACACCCTATAAAAAATATAGACCCCTATTTTTTAAGATCTACTTACAAATGTATAGTTTTGAGATTTATTCCTGTACTTGTAGTCTATAACGATGTTACTTGCCAAACTTCTTGTTCTAGGTCAACGGGAAGTACCCTATAGGTTTTGATTCCCTTGAGAATGTGTCGAAATATGCGTTTTTTGCTGAATAAACGGCCGTAACTTTTTTTTACGTAAACTTAGCAGTTTGATTTTTTTACAACTTCATGGGACCGTAGACCTGAGTATACAGTTCAAATTTCAGCTTGATACCTCCACGCATTCTCGACATAGAAATTCTTGACAGACAGACAGACAGACAGTTAGACAGACAGACAGACAGTTAGACAGACAGACGGACAACAAAGTGATCTTATAAGGGTTCCGTTTTTCCTTTTGAGGTACGGAACCCTAAAAACACTAGAAAAACACGCTTTTATAAATGCACCTGATCGTGTTCAAAGTCCATTACGTGGCCTTTCTCACAAGTGCAAACACGACTATGATACGACATTCCATTCCTTCATCATCAGACCTTGAAACCTAATCGTGGTCAAAGTTCATTACAAGACTTTTCTAAGAAATCCAAAAACAGCTATGATACGATGTTCCATCATGAAGTTCCAGTTCATATCTTTCGGCTCCATCATCAGATCAGTTCGACAGTACCATATCATTGTATTGTCATCAGAACTACATACAGCTGCCAATTGTCATTACGCTACGACCCTTGGAAGATGGTTAAATTAGTTACCTTAGATTCCATTACATACTTAGTTACATACAGGTTGACCTAATAAAAGTGTGTTAAAAACACTCAGGCCAAGATAAGCAGACATGTTTATGAACACAAATATGTGTCTTGTGCGGGGATCGAACCGCGACCTCGCAGTCAAAGTGGACATTGCTAGCCATTCGACCACCGAATGGACCGATCGCTTTCAAAACTTATAGTATTAGATATTAGGTAGATAGGGTTTTTGAGTACTTTAGTTTTTTTCTGGACAATTACACACGACATCTAGTCCCAAACTAAGCAAAGCTACTGTAGGTACTGGATAACTGATAATAATATTATCTGTAATTTAAGGCTTTTGTTTTGCATGCACTTTCAACAATAACTGCAAATATTAACCGGAAAAAAAAACTCTACTAAAAATTCCAACATTTTTTTTTGTTATTATGCTACAATTATTTTTTTCGCGGCTGACATTAAAATAATATACCCTATGTCCACTCACAGTTGAGACGAATCAAATGAAACCTCTATGTTGAAATCCATCAAGCTGTTTAGGCTGTACAGTGTGCCAAAGAACTATACAAACATACACAAAAAAAACATAACCCTCACTTTTTCGTCAGTCGGGTAAAAAGAACAACCCCAAACAATACACAGAGAGCCAGCGATGCGAAATAACACGATCTACGAATGACGAACGAGCAGGATAGCAAACCAAGTCGTGTAACGTCGGCCCACGAGGATATCCTTAATATTTAAAAAGAAACGCTCATAAATAATCGAAACATTTCGATTCGATTAATTTCGATTTCGAACAAAAATAATTCGGTAACAGATTGCTAATAACTTTGGACTTTTTCTGTCAAGAATTTTATATGATTCAGTCGACTAATACGAACTTAAGTTTGGCCCGACCGAACCCATGGCCATTATATCGGTTTAATTATAATTAATATATCTTTATTTTTCATTGCGACATCGAATCCCGTAGCCAATGAACAATGCCTTTAAACATTGTTATATTCCTTCATGGAAGTGAGATCACCAGACCTGGTATGATGCGTTCGCAACGGGATGCCAGGGCGCTGGCATTACTCCTTGTATTGCGAGCGTCTATATGGCTACGGTAACGGTTTTACATCAAGCAGGCCATACGTTTATTGACACCTGGCGTTGTAGTATAAAAACAAAATTACCTCAACAAGAGAAAAGAAAGCCGCAAAGTTACCAGAACGTGGCCACGTCACGTTTCAAGAGAGCGCTGACGCGTCGCCACATCAACAACGCCGTATTAAATGTTTCACAACAAAAAAGTTGAATCTATGACAATCTTCGCAAGAAATCTTAGTTAATTTGAGTTTCTATGACAATACCCAGTTATTTGTCTTTGAAAAAATATTAGTGTAAAATATTAGAGTAATCTTATTTCTAAATTTCTCGTAATTGTTCAATAAATTAAAACGATAGTGGATTTAAGTGCTGTTTTGAACGAATTATTGAAGTCACAATAGAGCAACACGAAAAGCAATGGTACACAATTTTCATTAAAGATACTTCAAAAGTCCCTAAAGCAGTGGCGAAGAAGAAGAAATTAAATACAAAATTTGGGCTTAAAGTTGGTATCCAGGGTCTAAAATTATTAATAAAAAAATTAAGAACAACAATCATAGAAGAAATCGCGAGAAATACATTTTTTCAGTATCAGATTGTTTATGGATTTACAGATTTTGACGTGACAACGTCTTATAAATTGGTTAGCCGGGTGACACTTCAAGAAACTGGCTCACGTTATGCGCTTACAATGAGAGCGAGTGAAAGGCACGCGTCCCTTCTAAGAGCGAGAGAGACAGACATAAAAAGTGAAAGGCATGCGTCCCTTCCACTCGAAAACATTTTACCACTCAAAGTCGTTGTCACGTAAAACTTTCGCCCGTATACCGACTTTACAGGCAACCAATTTTTTTTCTATAATAACTATTTGTGGGTGTAAGTGACTCACCAGCATCGGGCTGTAAGGGGCTCACCAACATCGGTGTCGTAAGTGGGTAACGGTAACAGTTATTTGTACAGCCAAAGCCAGCCACGCCTGCACGTGGTGCACCCTGCCGACTGGCAAAAGAGCCTCTGGCGAAGGAGAGGTAGGGCATGTCAAGCATTAGTGAAGTACCTCCACTTTAAAGAAGATCGTAATTAAATAACAATACCCTTGAGGATAGTGTCCCTGCGAGTAAATAAGGTTACCAGATGTGAGTAAATGCTGCCATACCAGCGGGGGTGACAATTTGTATCGCAAGCGTCAATATGGGTATCGTAACCGCTTTTCATTAGACGGGCCAAATGCTTGTTTGGCAGTTTTGGCACCTGGAGCTGTATAAAAAAAATAAAACATAAAGTAAAGAAAATATCTAACTAATACCAAACCAGCCATCACGATTGAAGAAAATACAAAGGTCGAGCTGTAAATGGTAAGTATCCAGGGCCGTAAAACTATAAATAACAAAATGGCCGTTTCTAAAAACAGTTCCGTGACTAAATGTTATGAATAGAATTTAGAAAGAAATAATACTATGTACCTACAGTGCTACAAACTTATCTGACCCGGTGGCCAAATTTAGAACTAAAGCCGCCATCTTGGAATGTAGTATTGCCAGGTACAATTCATTTACTTACCGCGTATGCACATTCCATTGAGGTGTATTTTTTTAAATACATATTACCTTTTTCTACACATATTTCATTTCTTACAATAAAAAAATCGTCAACGAGTTGTTTCTGTGCAATATTATAACTCTCTAATATTATATAATAGCTATGATCGCGACTTAACGTGGTCCATTTTTAAACTAATCAACAAAAAATAGAAGGCAATTGATATTTAATTGAAACACCACACAATGCTATTATTTTAACAGTGTATATATTTCTTTGATTTTTATGTTTCCTCTAAAACGGGCTCTCGTTTAATGGCAACATTTAAGTCGATCGCACCGCCCCCGCCACCGAGTCAGATATGTTTGTGGCACTATACATTGATTAACTGACAAAAACTATGCAATTATTTCCCAGACAAGTGTTTTTCAATACAGTTACGAGAAAATAAAACTTGTGTGTACACATAATATGAAGTTATCGAAAGCCTAATGTTATCTCGACACTTCGGCAACATAACAACAATACTCATAACAAATATTTTAATACAAAAGAATATTTTTTTTTTATGATTATAAAACAGTTAACACAAAAGCAGTGTTGAATTTATCAACCAGAATTATTTATGACTGAAAAATAATAAAACTGTTAAAATACAGTTTTAAATAATTTCAATCAACTTTATAAATAAATCCATTGCTTGGTTTTATTCATTTTTGAGCCATAGATGACAACAATTAAATAAACTATTATTTTTCGGGTATATGACAGCATCAAGCACTGACCTGCAAGCTGGGATGCACAGCGAGTTGCAGCAGCGTGCGTACAACGCCGAGGTGGCCCTTGTTAACAGCGATATGCAATGGCGTTTGGCGGCGGCGGTTGCGCGCGTTCAGGTCGGCGCCAGCAGTAGCCAAGGCTCGCAGTGCTGCTGGCTCATCGCCAAAAGCCGCGTGGTGCGCCGCACGATCACCATCACGGTCTTCGGCGTCTGCCTCTGCGCCCAACTCCACCAACGTACGGATCACTTCCACGTGCCCGTTTTGCGCCGCCGCCTGTACACGTATACAACATAAAACTATACTCATTACTAAGGCTACAACCCTTCAAAGACGGCAAGCTAAGAGTTATTCAGGAGAATTACAATTTAATACACATATTTTTTCATTATTATTTTAAATATTTGATTTAGGCCAACTTGCCAGAATATTATAAATATTTTAAAAATTGAAAAATTCACCTTCCCCGCCTAGTTGGGATTTGAACTTATCCTTGATTAATCTTGTTGTAAAAAACCTCAAAAAATCCTAGAAAGAGTAGTGAGATCTGTGTTCTAATGAATTGGATGTACCACGACTAAACCAGAGATGAAGAGATATGCACTGTTGTGTGTGTCATATAAATCCATAAACTCTGGGTCAAACCATGAGAGGTAGCAGCTCTATTCGTTGCAATGACAGGGTTCCCTTTAAAGATTACACTGTGAAGTCGAATTGAAAGGCTGCGTTATTGAATATATCTGTGGAATCAACTACCCTCAGCGGTATTTCCGAAAAATTACGACATGAGAGCCTTCAAGAACTGAATCTTTATTTCCCTTACAAGACTAGCAACGGACCGGCGACCCCTTGGTGTTAGTCTCCATGGGCGGTAGTAATTGCTTTCCATCAAGGTGAACCACATGCTCATTTGTCCCCTTTTCATATAAATATAAATTATATTTATCACAAAAAGCAACCTTTATAGGAAGCCTAGTCCATCATATAGAGTTTTTGGCGGAATATAATACGCTCTAGATATATTTTTCGGAATATAATACTGGACAAGTTCAGTAATGCAAAATATATCTAGAGCGTTGTCTCTGAACAGAAAAATGTTGGAGAACGCCTGTACTATACTATATACTATAGTATCTATCCACTGCCAGATACAGGCGTTCTCCAATATTTTTCCAATGATTATATGTAATCATATCTTATATTAAAACAAAAGACAACCAAATTCGAGTAAGAATTACATACCGAGGTTTGATTTAATTTTACAGCTTCCACAGTCCAGAGATGTATTTGATATCAATAGCAACTTGATAACATACTTCTACGCATTCCAGCGAAAACGGGTTTGGACAGGCACACAGGAACCGAAATAATCTTAGTGCTTAGATCGAGTTTTTGGTTCACATTCGAACATGTTAACGTTTACAGCCGACCAAATTGAGAAGTGTCATATTGTGAATTTACCAGACGTGTTACATATCCAAATTAGTCGGGTTGCTCACTTCAAATTGTGAGCAAGTAAGCGTTAATAACTTTGATATGTAACACGCGTATAAATTCACAACATGAGAGTTCTTCTCTATTTGGTCGGTTTGTTTACGTTGACATGATCGAACGCGAACAAAAAACCCGCACTAATGGTGATGTTACACGGTTCAACCAAATTGATTCACTTCGGTTGAATGGCGCAAAAGTGAAAGATACTGCTGTTTACACGTGAACTATCTAAATTAAAAAGTGAACCTTTCAATTCACATTGCTCATGAAAATGTCTACGAATCAGGTTGTACGCGTGGGAATCAATCTAATTTGTGATTATTTCATTGAAGAATTAACAAGAAAAAAGCGAAGAAACAGACGGCGTTGGTGAGTGCGCCCATGGATATTAAGAATACCGGCCTTGGGCGCTGCAAATTGTCTATTGAGAGAAATAGCAGAAGAGGATCCCGATACATACAACAATCATCTTCGTATGAATGAAGCAAAATTTGAAGAACTTTTAAAAATCGTTAATCGTTACTCCATTCATACAAAAAAAAAATACTATGATGAGAGATGCTTTACCAGCACGAATAAAATTGCAAGTCACTCTCAGACACCTTGCTACTGGTGATAGTTTTGGATCACTATAACATTTGTACAGAGTACCCCGATGCACAATCTCGTTATTTTTCCAAGAAGTGTGCGAATCTTGACTCTGCGACGACATCGAGATGAATGAGCATGTGAGTGAATCATTCAATTCTTGTGTTTACACCGTTCAACTTTCGTTCAATTGCGTTGAACGATGAACGGCAAAAGTGAAAATATTGAACAAGCTCAATTCTTTCAACGCGATTGAACGTGATTGAACATTGACATTGAATGATTCACTTTTACGTTTACATTGTTCAATTTGGTTGCTTCATCCAAATTGAAAGACAAAAGTGAACCGTGTAACATCCCCATAAGCACTCTTATATCGGTTCCTTTTACGAGTACCTAAATATGGCGTTTTGTTACCTGCAAAGCGGTGTGTCCGCCATATACTCCGTTGACATCAGCATGTGCGCCGTCGGTTCGTGCCAGTATTTCTGCGCACCGAGCCGCATCCCCGTTAGCAGCGGCCTTCACCAGCTCTTCGTTGGCGTCACCGGTTACGTGAGATTCAAACAGAGTCTTCAGGAGCGCTGACAAACGCTCCCCTATAACAAATTATCTGTTTACAATAACGACTTACATATCACATTTACATTTTTGATTAATATCGAACGGCTTGCAAGCGGCAATGGCCACTTTGACTCCGAGGTCGCAGGTTCGATCCTCACACAAGACAAATATTTGTTTGCATGAACATGTCTTGGTCTGGGTGTTTTCTATGTATGTATTTATATAAAAAAATGTATTTAAGCATTATATCAGTTACGTAGTACCCATAGTACAAGCTTTGATTAGTTTGGGACTAGATAGCGCTGTGTGTGTGGTGCGAACCCTACCTACTTTATGTATAGTTTAGTTATCTCAAGGTTGCCTTTAAAAGATTGCTTTGAGAAACAAGGCCGCCTTGTTGCACATAAACGTATTTGTTAATAATTTTAGTTTTTAATTGCATTCCCTGTACTTTTTATCATGTAGATAAAGCACATCTATCTATCTATCTAATAAACAAGATTTTCGCAATTGCGTTACAAATTTAATAAGCAGTATGCAAATTATGCCTTGATAGCAAGTATATATATATAAGCTATGGTAAATAAATAAAAAATTGTGGACAATTTACACAGCGCAATCTAGACCCAAATTAAGCGCAAAGCTCGTGTTATGGGCACTAGACAACTGATAAATGTACTTAAATACATATTTTTTTGTAAATACATACCTACTTATAATATATAGAAAACACCCAGACCAAGACAAACCAGCAAATGTTTCTCTTGTGCGGGAATCGAACCCGCGACCTCGGGGTCAAAGTGGCCATTTCTAACCATTCGACCACCGAGCTCGTCAGTAACTAACCGGTAATTACGCTCGTTTATCATTTCAATGGCATACAATCTGACGACGAGTGTTGACGATCCCAGTGGTCGTATGGCTAAGAATGGCTACTTTAACTCCCGAGGTCGCGGGTTCGATCCCCGCACAAGACAAATATTTGTGTGCATGAACATTATGTCTTGCTCTGGGTGTTTTCTATGTATTACAAGTATGTAATTACAAAAAAATATATTTTCACCTCACTAGCTCGTAAAAGCTCTGTTTATCATTCGAAATCTGCGTGGAAAATCGGACTTTATCCGCTAGCGTGGAAAGTGTTTTTAAAATTCGAATATTTTTATTCAATAAAGGTTTCGTACAATAAATTACATATATATAGAACCTCATTGGTTTCGTAATAGTTTATATTCTCTGCAGCCAGTCCATTGATGATTATTTATTAAAACTGTTTTTCTTGCACCTAACATTTTCCTCGCTTTAGTGAGGTGAAAAGTTGTGTGTTGCGCTCGGCAGCAAAGTTATTTAGCGTCTCGTACCTTTGAAACCCTCGCTACGCTCAGGATTCTATATTTGAACCACTCGCTTCGCTCGTGGCTCAATCCTAGAATCCTTCGCTTGCTCAGGTTTCAATACAAGGTACTCGCGCCAAAAATTAACTTTGCAGCCTTGCATAACAAATAACTATTAAGTACCTTTATCAGTTGTCTAGTATAAGCCTTGCGCTTAATTTGAGATTAGGTGGCACTGTGCATATGGTCCAGAAATATTTATTTATTTATTATTTTTACAAGACTGAAAACGAAAGGTAAAAAGTATATTGATTGATATTACCAACTACAATGTATAAAAATACCTGATGAGTTCCCCGGAATGCTGCCATCAGAAGATGCCACTTTGGTGACTGCGTTGGGATTGTATGTCCATGATGTATTGCACACTTCGACTTTGAGGTCATTGTCATGGTATATTTGTTGAACGCGCCCTATTTTGCCCAGAGTCTGAAAAAGAAGTTTAGATTACGTTTTCTTTTTCTACGAGCACCAAACGTATTTATGTTGCATGTGTATAAACTTTTACGAATATTAGAAAATTTTAGAACCAAAGCCAACCTCACCTACACTTGGTGCACCCTACTGACTGACAAACGAGGCTCTGGCGAAAAGAGAGGTAGGGCATAGCATATCTTTTAAGCCGGGGCGGAGTATTATACTGGGGAAGTACCTCCACCTCACAGAATACCGCATCCAAATAACAATTCCTTTGAGGGTTTTTGTGTTTCTGCGAGTGAGTGAGGTCATCAGAAAGGAAGGAGTCAACGGCAACGGATCGGCGACCCCTTGGTCCTAGAGAAAGGAAGAAAGGAGTGGATGCGATAACAGCGACGGATATAAATTATCATTAAATAGCCTATAGATTATATAGGCTATGACACTTTGCATCAGGCGGGCTGCATGCTTCTCTGCCACCTAACCACCCAACGTATATAAAGTAGTGTTTTAAAAACGGAGTTTATTTGCTTGTGTACTGACTACTGTCAAGGACGCTACGTCCCACCCACTAAATTTATGTTATCAGAATGGTCGGTCCCACTATTACCCATTGCAAACGTAATACTGAGGCTACAATTTTTACCCAAAAGAGGCCCACTATACCCAATGCTTGAAGAATTAACGAATGGTATAAACAAAACATAGTGGTTATAATGGGAAAGCCAGTGCCTAATACCATGGTAATTTTCAATAGAAGGACTTGTCGATTATAAAGTGCGGTAAACATGTAAAATACTTTCAGATAAATGCATCAATGGTTATGAGGCAATTGTTAAGTGATCTTACAGGTGCCATAGCCTCGGCCCACTCGCCGTGGCCGCGCTGGAGCGCCTTGACGCGCTCTTGGTCTGCACAGACTTGCACCAAGTCTCCCACTGCGAAGCCCCCGCCTGGGACGCCGGCAGCGGACAGTGACGCTGACGAACTCAAATTGCCGCTACACACCTGCAATACGAAATAAAAATACAAGTATAAACATAAATTATACAAAAAAAAACTCCACCAATCCCTCTATATCGACGACGAGCCCAGTGGTCGAATGGCTAGCAATGGCCACTTTGATTCTGAGGTCGCAGGTTCAATCCCCGCACAAGACAAATATGTGCATGAACATGTCTATTTATCTTGGTCTGGGTGTTCTCTATGTATTATATGTATGTATTTACAAAAAAATGTATGTAAGTATTATATTTAGTTATCAGCACCCATAGTACAAGCTTTTAGATACTCGTAGATGGCCGTGTATAATTTGTCCAGCAATATTTATATCGCTGAATAAAGGCTCATTTCAAGCTAAACCAATTTAAAGCTAGAAAATATATTTTTTAGGCTATAAAGGGTGATTTTGTGGTGTAAGTGATTCACCAGGGTGTTTAAAGCCAAAGCCAACCATACCTGTACGTGGTGCTACCTGCCAGCTAGAGAAAAAGGCCCTGGCGAAAGTGAGATAGGGTACAGAGTATTTCTAAGCTGCCCGATTGGGGAAGAACCTCCACCTTAGAGAATACGGCAGAAAAATGAAAAGTCCCTTGAGGGTTGCTGTGTTCTTGCTATTGAGTGAGGTCACCAGAAAGGAAAGAGTTGCTGCGTTGACAGCGGAGGTGGTGGCGCGTGAGCAATATTTTATGTTGCCAGCGCTCATTTCAAGCTAAACTAATTTAAAACTAGTATAACTTTTAGGCTAGTAAAGGTTGCCCTGGAATGGTATTCTATATGTGATTACATTTTGTCAGTTTGAAATAGATTATACACTTTTGTATGAGCTATATATTCCAGAAATATAAATGATTTAGACAGTCTTTTTGGCAAAGTTATACGAAAACTTTATGCAATATCGTGATAATCACGTGAAGAATACAGTAATCATCATTGACCTATTGTTTTTCTTTGGCGTTTCCGTGCATAATTATCTATATATTTATTATTATTTATATATACTATATGTCTATGTATCGTATGTATGTTTTCATAGGCATTTACTGTGTGTATGTTCATTACTATTATTTTGCGAACCGCATTCGAAATTTATCTGCTTTTCCTAATGGTTTACTAGTAGAGAGATGCTTTTAGCATTAAGTTCGCATTTTGTACCCCTTGTATAAAGAATATCACTTGGACCATGTTATGCAGAATAGATCCAACCGACAAACTATGCCAAATTGAGAGATATACATAGCGAGAAACTTTAAATTGAGTTTTGTATATTCGCAGCAGATTCTAGCTGCGAATTAGTTTGATGACATATGCTTCCCAAAACTTATACTGCGTGATATTTTTACTCCCGTTATAGTTTAAATAGCGTTGTCGGAAAATGTCGGTTGGATCTATTCTGCATAATATCGTCCACTTTATATATATTAGATTTCCGCCTTCAACTTCGCTTGTGCCAATTTATGTTACTTAAGAATAACATAGTTTTCCAATGGTGAATTATAAAATATGTTCAGTAGTTTCAAAATGTATCACTTACAAACCAACAAATAATTCCTCTTTATAATATTTTATCATTAATAAGTAATTACTTTAGTCAGTACAGCTGGGTTGAACGTCCACCTGTTCCCACTGGCATACGTGACGACAATATCGTGGTCTTCATCGATGCACACTACGGTCCCGGTCGAACCAAGACATTCAAACATGCCATCTGTCCATCCGCCATGGCCGTGCTGTAAGGATTGCACTATCTCCAAGTCAAGATCCACATTCACCTAGAATTAAAGAAAAATAATCATTTCGACGGAGAACCAAAGTTGTCGACATAGCCTTTAGAGTTTACAAGCTGACGTGGCAATCGGCCGGTCACATTTGTCGAGTAAGTGATGGCAGATGGGGGAGGGAGGTATTAGAGTGGAGCGCCCCCCTTCTAAATGGTCCGATGACCATAAGAAAGCGGCTGAATGCGGAAGATCGTATTTGGTGGAAAGCATTGGGGAAGGCTTATATCCAGCAGTGGGTAGATACATGCTGATGATGATGATGAATCATTTCGACTGACTCATCTGTAATAAAGTCCGATCTGAATTGTTGGTTCACTTTCGTGCGTTTTTATGGGCAGCTAATGTCAAATTGAACCTTATTTGATTCTAAATATCAGAAGATAAATGAGAAAAAAATATCTAAAAATGTACGTCTGAAGAATTCATATTCCTTATCTAGTCTAACTAGCTTAACTTGTTTTTTTTTTGTTCCATGATCACATCGGACTCTGGTCTACGGTTGATTCGATTTATTTATATATTGTTTAGTATTGAATAGCAGTGCATGAACCAATTTGTCTAGCTAATTTACACCTACTCATGATGAAGCTACTTATGAGACCGTCAAGGATTCCATTAGCACAGAGAATGAGAATATGTAAAATAATTGCGGTATATATTCGATATGACGAGCTCGGTGGTCGAATGGTTAGCATGGCCACTTTGGACTCCGAGGTCGCGGGTTCGATTCCCGCACAAGACAAACATTTGTGTGCATGAACATGTCTGTTTGTCTTGGTCTGGGCGTTTTCTATGTATTCTATGTATGTATTTACAAAAAAAATGTATTTAAGTACATTTATCAGTTGTCTAGTCCCCATAACACAAGCTTTGCGCTTAAATTGGGACTAGATGGCGCTGTGTAAATTGTCCAGAAATATTTATTTATTATTTATTTATATTCTCAATTGGAAATGATAGGTCTATCTTGTATTCCTTCAAATATGGGAAACAATGGTTTAACATCGTATGGTATGGTACAGTAACCGCCATCATCACACATCAAATGGAACATATGCTTATAATAACTTTTAAACTTTCGCGTTGCATCATTTATGAAAATAACAACGGGAATTAACGCTATCATGCATAAGGGTATTTACATACCTTTATTATTGCCTAACGTTTGAACCAGGTTTCCGGCTATGGTCACAGGCTGAATGTCTCAGCGATGTGCCTCTACCTCCGTTATCGAATTAGATGAATCTTCATCTACCCCCGTGTTGTTCGATATCCATGTACCGCGACATACTACACTCACGACATCCCTTTTTATCATTTCGCACCTGGTCGTAACGTCAGGCAATAATAAAGGTATGTAAATACCCTTTTGCAGGATCGCGTTAATTCCCGTTGTTATTTTCATGGACCTTATGCTTGTTTACACCCTGGCGTTATTTAGAAGAAGAAATCCTCTGGTCCAGCGCTTATCAAATAGCCAATATTTCATTCTGCCTTCACGTCACAATTACGAGAAATAGGTAATTCTCGTGATGATTATATACATCGCAACTAAGTGGTATATTTAGAAATAAGGCTATTTCGAATGAGTACGCTCTGTATGCATTAATTTGCTTTTATAATACTTACTTGATCACCTACTTGTAACCCGTGAGGTCCTGTGCGCCCTGGACCCAACTCTCCCAAGAGGGGCAAGTGCTCCTTATAAACATTTTGGCCTTTTACGTCATTTACAACCTGAAATTATTTATAGTAATAGTAGTAACTTTAGTAACTACAAAATTTGTACACAATAGGCTTGTTTCCCATGTTACAAAATTATAAAAACTCTCTATCAGTAACGTAAAATACATAAAACTAGAACGATCTGCGATCTTAAAATTTTAATAACTTATGTCCGACGTGTTTTATGTGCGGTCAAAGTTTGGTGGGAAAGTCCATTTTAAAGGTATGAAATTATAAAAAAAAAATATTACCATTGTAGAAACAATAAAAAATACTATAACTTTTGTTACGGCACTGGCTACATAAACACAATATTTAACATAGCTGTCGTACAAATTTCTGATTTAATGCATATAAAATAGCACGGTGTGACGTCATAACGTGGTGGCCTTTTGTATGGAGCGTTTTCGGGATAGTCCAAAATTGTGATCTTCAAGGTATCATATCTCGAGAAGTTTTTATGCAATCGAAGTAATTAGTTCACCTATTATTTAAATATTATTGTGACGTCTTTAAATAACAAATCGAAAAAAAAAATGGGATACAAGCCTATTATAACTGCTTACATAATTATTCCAATTATAATATGCATATAAATATAACATGAAAACTACAATAAAATTTTACAAATATCATAAAAGTTTTTGAGATTGGATATATGGATTTTTGTTACTCTTTCACAAGTAGGTAAAGGCTGAACCAATTTGGATACAATTTGGTCTTCTCCTGGTGCTCTGTTTACGCTGGGTGAAGCCGCGGCAAGAAGTTAGTATTAACACAGAAGAATGTATGCGCAAGCATTGCTACCCAAAGATACCTTTTGAAAAAATAAACCAATTAAAAAACAATTTTTATAAAAATGTAGCAAAATAATTTTAGCTTAATAATTTTACGTAATTTTATTTTAATATACGAGTTTGTTGTTATCTGAAATACTCGTATATTAAAATAAAATTATTTTAGCTACATTTTCAAAAAAAAATGTTTAATAATTTGTTATAGAATTTGAGATAACATCAATGACATTACATAAAATACAATCTTAGGTTAGATACAGTTATACGCGAATATTACAAATAACAAATGAATAGTAAAAAATGGGGATTGTGCATTAAAATTCATTTAAACAAAAACAGCAATTCAGAAATCCTGTACAATACGTACAAGACAGTGTCATGCAGAGGCTTCGCCAGAAGCGTTAGAAAGGCAGTGACTAATATTTGCAATAATATTATTTTTACCTTTAAATCTGCCATCCCCTCAAAGCCAACCCTGTACAAATTTTTGGTTCCATTATCCCAAACAACATAAGCAGCAGATCGGGGACTAGCTGCTGACCAATCTTGTATTTCATTTACTTTTCCCCTTCTCCCATTTCCGCCATCCTGATCCTCCCACTGCCAATCCACCTGAAAAGAGTTTTATGTAGATTACCAGAATGACATAACACTAAGAAGGAAATGGTACATTCATCATTTAATAAACAAATATTAAAATAATACATACCCCCCTAACAACTCTAGCCCCTGGAAATATACCTCTGACAGCTTGTTTTTTGCTTTTACGTCGAGGTTCAACAAGACAACGCTGGGCTCCTGGTGCACTGATACGATAAAACCTGTGGCGCAAATGATGCTTGTCTCCATGGTAACAAACTGAGCATAAATCATAGTTGCTGCATTCAGCACACTTCCAACGGATACCTTCAATTCAAAGAAAAAACACCAAGTTACTATTTCGCCACGTTAAGATGGCAGCTATGACATTTATCCGCTCACAACAACTATGTTTGAAGGCACAAATTGCTATTCTTAATGGTCAATAATGATGCGCATCATAAAAATAATTTATCAAATGTGTAATTTTAGGAAACAAACTTATTCAGGAATAGTTCAAAAGGGTGACAAGTTCACAGTGTGAGTGTTTCCTTCAAAAACTTGTTAAAGAAGCGAACAAACAAATTATTACATACTAATATCTAGGACGTCAGCCACAGGGCGGAGGCCACAATTAAGAAAGTTACAAATTTTCACCTATATTTCGAAATTGGAAAAGACTTTGCAAATTTGAAAAGCACCAAGTGAAAAATACCCAAAAATCTCTATAACTTAATTGTTACATTTTTTTTTAATGATCAACTGATATTAAAGTACCTACATGAAAATCTGCACATCAGTGCTCCTTCTTAATTTTTCCTATTCTAATATCTTGGGTGCATAAACATTATATATATATGTGTTTCAATTTTGAACCAAAATGTGATTAATTAAAACCATAAATATGACTTTTTTTTTTATACTACGTCGGGTGGCAGACAAGCATACGGCCCGCCTGATGTGAAGCGGTTACCGTAACCGTATTAACGCTCGCAACATAATATACCACTTGCGCGCCGCCACCCCCGCTGCCAACGCAGCATCTCCTTCGAAACTACTCCCACTTTACAATTTTTTCGATATTAAATCAACTAAAGTCACATCATTTTAATATGTCATAGATCGCCATCTTAAAATGCCCATCTGTATTTTTTTTATAATAATGAACACTGTAATGTTGACAAAAGTCATTGTTGGTACTTGATCGAGCTTTGTGAACCTTTTTTTTAATTTTGACTAAACCACTTGACTTAAATTATATATTATGGATGGAACGCCCACACTCAAGACAAAAAATTTGTTCACCACATAAATGTTTGCCGTCTGCGGGGATCGAACCTGTGAATATCTGTTGTTGTTGTTGTTGTTGTAAAATCTTTATTGTACACAAAAAAATACAAACATGTTATAAAAATAGGATAGTTACATGTACAATGGCGGACTTATCCCACATGGGATTTCTTCCAGCCAACCATTTAATATTTAAAAGGAAAACATTATGTAACATGGCGAACTTAGGTACAATACGCTTACATGGTAACGATAAAATAAAAAATAAAAATGTAACATTCATTATGAATAGACTTAACATACTAAATACACGAAGCATCACTAATTAGATGCACCGTCCAGATGCTTCCTCAGGTGCAGCTTGAACGATGCGATACTTTGCGACATCATCACATTAAGCGGGAGCGAATTCCATAAACGAGCTGCTTGCACAGTAAAGGATTTAGTGTAGGAGTAGGAGTTTGGGACAGGAATATTCAATAAAGGAGTGTTGCAAGATCTAAGACGATCATCAATAGTGCGAAATTCAAAACGTTGACGTAGATAGTAAGGAGCCGTGGGATTAAATAGAAGATGATAAAGAAAGGAAAGGATATGAAGGATTCTCCGTTGTCTTACTGGTAGTATATCCAGGCGCGCGCGGAATTCCGAAATATGATCCGATTTACGTAATCCAAAGACAAACCTAATACACATATTTTGGATACGTTCTAGCTTATTAACTAATTCTTCCGAAGGGTCCAAAAAAGCCACATCCCCATAATCAATGAGTGGAAGGAGAAGACTACGTGCCAATAGTGCCTTGGTGTTGACAGGGAGAAATGCTTGAAGTCGTCTCAAGGAGTGGAGAGAGGCAAAAACCCTGCGGCTAACTTCGCTTATGTGTGGGGCCCAAGACAGGGTTTGATCGAAAATTATGCCCAAGTTTTTAACGGTGGAAGAGACAGGAATGATTTAATTATTTAAAACGATATCGGGGCATACTACATTCAAATTATGCAATTTAGATATAAAATATGGTGTGCCAATAATAATAGATTGCGATTTGGAAGGGTTGACCTACAACCCAAATTCATTAGACCATTTAGCAATGGTGGAAAGATCTTTATTGATTACGTCAATAGCATCATCAAGATTATCAAGCGAAGCAGCCGCATAGATTTGGAGATCATCAGCATAAAGATGATATGAAGAAGACAGCAAAGAAGATATATTATTAATAAAAATAGAAAAGAGAATAGGAGAAAGTACTCCCCCCTGAGGAACACCGGAGTTGAGCTGACACCAGTCAGATTTGTTGCCTTCAACCTTCACCAATTGGCGGCGATTAAGGAGATATGAACTAAACCAAGACAAGGCCAATGGTGATGGGTTTACCGCACGCAGCATGCCAAGCAATATGTCAAAGTCCACCGTATTAAATGCATTTGTGAAATCGAGTAAAACCAGGACTGTTAATTTTTTGTTTTCCATGTTGAGCCTAATGTCATCGGTGACCTTAACAAGTGCAGAGACAGTGCTATGCCCTGCGCGAAACCCCGACTGGTGCTCACTCAGGAGATTGTTATGACGAAGATGCATGGATAGACGTTGATGCACAAAGTGCTCCAAAACCTTGGAAAGAACAGGTAAAATGGATATAGGTCGGTAATCTGAAAAGGATGAGGGGTTTGATTTTTTAGGAAGAGGAATTACGTGAGCGTCCTTCCACAATGAAGGAAAGATACCAGAAGACAAGGAACAATTAAAAATGTCAGCAAGGATAGGAGCAATTTGCTCTTTTATAGGATGCAACATATTAATGCCAATGTCGTCGTTACCTACAGCCTTGGACTTGATGGTGCCTAGCAGCTTGACCACCTCAGTTGCTGATATTTCCCCTAGTTCTAACTGGGCAAAATCGGGAGTCACTGAGTTCAACTGAGATAATGTTGAGAGCTTTTTGAAAGGGTCAAGACTGACGGGAGATGAACAGAAATGTTTGTTCAAGGCATTAAGATCGACATTGGATGTAACAGATGGATCTTCCCCGCCAACACCATTAGACCTTAGAAACTTCCACAGTTTGTTAGGAGGGCAGTCTTCTATTGACGAGTGCATATAGGCACGCCTAGATGCTCTGCAGGTTTTATTGCACCTATTACGCAATTCAATATATTTATGCCGATTTTCCAAGGTAGGATCATGGCGCATTTTAATTTTGGCTCTATCCCGTCTAGCCATAAGATGTTTGATTTCTGACGTTAGCCAGGGCGCTGGAAGATGTTTTACGCGGACAGGGCGAAGAGGCGCGTGTTTGTCGTATAATTCTAGTATCAGACTGTTGAAAGCACTTAACTTCGCATCGACATCTGAGGCTGAAAGAACAGAATTCCACTCTGCAGCATAAACATCCTTTAATAGTTCGTCCCTATCCACAGCAGTAAAATTACGCATTAATATGGTTTTGTGCCTACGCTTAGGTGGACGTACCCTGAAGGAAGCGTAAATCAGATCATGGGCAGAAAAAGCCGGAGCGTTGAATTGCCCATGAGCAGAAACTAGTTCGGGCGACGATGTGATGATCAGATCCAACAAGGACGGAGGACCATTGTGGGGAAAATGGGTGGGCCTCAGAGGAAGATGGTGTAAGTTGGTGGTATTCAAAAGAGAAATGAGCTTCTTTGTTCTAGAGTCATCCTTAATGAGACAGGTATTAAAGTCTCCCATCAAAATTGTATGATCAAACTGTCCAGCAAAATCAGTCAAAAGGTTCTCTAGAGAGTCAAAATAGTCAATATGGAGCGAAGGACTATAATATACGCCCAGCAAGATTTTAGAGTGATGAAGGGTTACTTGTAGGAACATGTATTCAGGTGATTGAAATTGGGGAGAGGATTGGGATATAATTTGACAAGGGATGTCGCCACGCAGGTAAATAGCAACACCACCATAACCCACCATCCTGGAGGTATTATTTTGGGTTCTATAGCATGTGCGATCATTCCTGATCAATTTATACCCTGGTAAAGGATAAAGCGTGGAAGGAAGAGATGGTTTAAGAAATGTTTCCGAAATTAGTATCGCATGAACATTGTTTGACGTGAAAGTGGAGAGCAAATCCGCATAATCTGACGCTGAAGGATCGAAAACCAAACACACATATATATATATATACATAATATATATAGTGTGCTGTGTGTGTATATATCTATATACACACACAACACACTATAGCGTATTATACACAAATTATATTACGCTATTGTAAACAATGTTGTATGTTTTTCCTGGATAAAAAGTATAAAAAGTAGCTTATGTCACTCTCCAGACCGTAAACTATTCCCGTTAAAAAAATCATGTCGGTACTTAGGTTCCTTTCGACATGATAGAAGGACAAATGATTACAAAGTTTATTTTTTATCCCATGGAAATAAGATGTTTTTCCGGGATAAAAAGTAGCTTATTTCACTCTCCAGACCGTAGACTATCCCCGTTAAAAAAATCATGTCGGTACTTAGGTTCCTTTCGACGTGATAGAAGGACAAATGATTACAAAGTTTATTTTTCATCCCATGACAATAAGATGTTTTTCCGGGATAAAAAGTAGCTTGTCACTCTCCAGACCATAAACTATCCCCGTTAAAAAAATGATTATAAAATTTATTTTTTCCCGTGGAAATAAGATGTTTTTCCGGGATAAAAAGTAGCCTATGTCACTTACTTGACTCAAAGATAGTAAAATATGGAGTTCCTCAAGGTAGTGTATTAGGCCACTCGTATTTTTAATATATATGATCGATCTCCCAAAGTCTGTAGAGCAGTGTCTGTGTGTCTTTATATAAAGTAATCTAGATGAGTTGTCGATTTGATTTTATCTAATAAAACTCATCCTTTTTTTTATACTTCATATGGTGGCAGACAAGCATACGGCATGATGTGAAGTGGTTACCATAGCCATATTAACGCTCCCAACATAAAATATCACTCGCTAGCCGTCACCCCCGCTGCCAACCCAGCATCTCCTTCCTTTCTGGTGACCTCACTCACTCGCAGGAACACAACAACCTTCAAGGAAATTGTTATTTGGTGGCTAAGTTTTTTTTATAAATTATTATCTGATGCTCTACCTAACCCTAATTACCTAAATACTATTAAAGTATCTCATATTTTTCAGATAAGATTGAGCAAATCTTTGAAACATATTCTATGAATACATAGAAAACTACTTTTTTATGTATTTATTTAGTGCATGAACATGCCTAGTCTGTCTAATTATCTATATCTGATTGTAGCTTATCACAACAAAAAGGCTAAACCAATTAGAATGGAATTTAGCATAAATATAAATTATATCTCAAGGAAGGACATACCTGCTCATAACCAACATCAAACTGGAGAAACCGTGGATACAGTTCGTTTTTTACATCTAATATAAGGTATGGTCCATTGATTTTAATTTTAAACAATAAATAAAATAGTAGGATAGTCATTAAAAAAAAAAATCGGGGATCAGTGATACAGTACCCATAGTAGAACCTTTTCTCAGTTTATAACTAGTGTGTAATTGATTCAGGAATATTTATTTTATTATATATATTTACTAAAAAAAAACATACCAAAAATAGGTTGTTGACGACAGGTGTCACACATTGTTCCTTCATGCTTTACTCCTGTAGGTGCACTATCTAGAATGCGCAAATCGTATGCTCCTGAACATCTGTAGTTTGCAGCGGTTCCATTATCCCACATTACTACAACTTCTTCAGGTGATTCAAAATTTCTTACTGTGCCTACGTGCCCTTCTCCTCCATCCTAAAATTCACAGTAAATGGTAGTAATATTCGATCACTGACGGGATTAATAAACAATGTCTGAAAGGTTTTAAAGAAACAAAATAAAATAAACAATCAGTGATGTATGTACCTGTTTACCCCATTTCCAATCTGGACCTCTAATTACACGAGCTCCAACAGCCTCCATCATAAATCTAGTTGCTCTTGAAGATGTCGATGAACTGGAGATATTCGGCTCCATAGCCATAGCATTTAATACCTAAGAGAAGATGGTAAAAGTCTTAAAAATTGCCTAGGTACACCTTCGTAAAGTATAAAACTTTTGATACTTTAGTCTCAGGGTTGCCAGATCAAATTTGAAGTAGTGTTGAGTAGTACATACAAGAGGCAGTACATTTGTCCCGTACATGACGTCAAAATGTAAGAGCGGCTCAACACTATGAAATGTACTGCTTCAAATTTTACGTCGCGGTACAGTACAGTAGTCTTTACTACCAAGTAGAGGCAAATGCTTCAATAGCGTCAGCTTGTCGTTGTCGCTTGATTATTAAGAATTGATTCGAATTTACGCCACCTAGGCTGGGCTCGGAGAAGTAACTGCGACAAGTGCGACAACTGCGTTTTCTCTGATGTCATGTAAAGCATGGTGTTACTTTAATGAACAGCGCCCTCTAATGAGTTTTCTCTTATTTAATATGGATATATTGAATATTTATTTTAACAAATTTCAACTCTATTTCGTCATGCAAGATTTCATGAAGCGAAGACGCGAAAAACCGTTACTATTCGTAACGTTTGACATATGAATGCAGTACCTACAGTAAGTCAGTGACAGCAAACAAAAGTGTTTTGTTGTATTATTAATTAACTTACGTACTTTCTCCAAAGCGGGCCAAGTCCTTACAGAAAGAAGGAACCGGTTAAGTGGCAAAAAAGTAGCCCAAATATTATTTATAAACAGTAGTTAATTACACTGAATAATTTTTAATTTTATTTTTATTTCCCATAATATACATTGAAATTCATTTATTTATTATTTTAATTACCCGCAAACTATATTTTATTAATTGTTTCTGATTACTTTGTAATAGGTATGTACTAAACCAGAATGTCATCTCATCAATCAGACTGTGTAGTACAATACTAACACAGTACAATAATATCAAATGTCATAGTCGTAATGTTACTTCAAATATGTCGCCGAACTTCAGTACGCCTCGCCTCCTTTGAAGCGGGACATTGTACTGGCTCAGTACAAAAAAGAGGCTACTCTTACAAACTCTTTTTAAAATCGTGTCCTACCCAACACTATTTGAAGTCAATGACAAAACACATAAGATGATGATGGCAAAACTCATTGACATCCCAGCTGATTTCAAATCTCAAAACAAGTGACCTGCGTGAACCTTTGATGCCCTTTTTTAGGACGTCAATCGTTTTGTTATATGACTAAGGCCTTCCTGACGAGCTTTTTAGACAATAAAAATATAATGCCCATGTCGCCCGATGCGAATCTGAAGTAGTTCAATCGGCGACAAGACGACAATTAAAAAATTTTGTCGCTGCGGCAGGGCCTTAATTAGCCCAATCAGTAACTGTAGCTCAATCTGGCAACCCTGTGAATACATCATTTCGGTTTCGTTCCGTTTGACGTTTTTGTCAATTTTGATCACTTTTTTGACATCTGACTGGACCATGTGACATTACTTTTTCATCTTTTAGTTGGTGGCAACTACTCTGTAGTCGAAATTATTCTTACCTTTTTGAAGTAAAATTTCCAACATTAGTTGGAAATATAATGTCTTGTAGGCCGTTACTGCTGTGAGCACTACAGCGCCTATGATTGGAGTGGTAAAGATATGGAACATTAAACGGTTATTATGTATTTATCTAAAAACACACAACATCGATTTGAAGAATGATTTTGTGATATTACCTTTTTCTCCCGCTATGTTGGTAGAATACCTGCCAGTCACCAGTGAGGGCAGCACCATCTTCGTCGAAAAGTTTTTTCTTGACGTGTGGTACCTCTGCCAGCCTGTCATCTAATCATAGCATTTTGTGATTTCCCGCTAATACGCTGGAAAATATTTACTTTAATAAAATTACACCGTTTATCACGAAGATTCATTGCGTATTCGCGATAATAGTGCGTGTTAGTAGTGATAATAGTCGGTGAAGTAAAATGAGCAACGAAAATGTGTCGGAAACTCCGGAAGATGGGGTGGAACAACTTCGAACTTCCCTCGGAGGGAAACGAAGCTCTACATCCAATTCCGACAGCGAGAGCTCTGACTCGGAGTCAGAGGGTGAATCATCACGTCCACCTAACAAGAGAGTCAGAAGAAATCAGGCCGGTACTGGACCCGACCCTCGGGTGGATGCACTGATAACCCATGTAAGCAATCTCACCAAGTACATACATTCTTGCATTCCGATAACTACTCCAGTTTCAGTTTCATCTACCAATCTATTTTCACCCCCCTCCGCAACGGAATTTCTGTCTCAACCAAGTGCTGGACAACTGGATTTAGGTCATATTCAGACCATAACTGATAGTGCAAAAGTAATAAAAATTGCACCACAAAACCGCGTTGATGAGCTAACTAAGCTCCAACACTTTAACTCTGATGAATGGAAAGAGGTAAAATATTCAAAGTCATTACAGGCCTTTTTAGCTAAACCAGGTTTTACCGAATTAAAACTAAATTATGAGTTATGCCATTTCAATAAAGGAAAAGATTATTTAGTCACCACCGAAAGAGTAATGGCCGGATTAACTAATGGCCTTTTAGAACATAAGGAAATAATTCGTTATAATTTACAAGAAATTGTCAACTGGGCTAACAACTCACCAAATGAATTAAATCCCAATAGTTTGTTTGACAAAATTGTAACGTTGTTTGGGCCTAACTCTCAGAATTACAAAAACATTGAACAAATATTACAAATAGTTTGCGGAAAACGCTCAGAGTGTATTGAGGTTAGGCGGGATAGAATTATTTCTGAGACCCCAAATAAAAATTTGCAACATACATTAAGAAGGGTACCACCAAGTGCAGAATATCTGTTTGATCATGGTACCCTGATGCCATTAGTACAATCCCTCGGGGGGACTAACTCTTGGCTTAATATGCCTACTTATTTAAAAGAAACAAAGCCAGTTGCGAGAAAACGACCAGCTGAGACAGTTGCATCTGGTCAATATTCTCATGTAGCCCGTTCTGTACCATCTACATCTGTTCGTAGTAATAATTATACAGGTAAACAGAAAAATTTTCCAAAGAAGAAGAAGGAATCAAAGCCCAATAATAATTCCTTTCGCAATAAAGATAGAAAATGACTATCCCCAACAGGGTTTCAAGGGGGGTTGCCTACAGACCTTTCTTCTAGCACGGAAAATGTTAGGTGCAAACAAATTTATTTTGAAGACTGTTTCAGGAAGCCGAATACCATTTATAGATGCACCTCCCCTGAATTACCCTACCACAGGATTAAAAAAATTATACAGCACCAAGGTCACACCAGACATGACAAGGATAATACAAGACTTGAAAGATCAGGAAATCTTAGAGAAACCAGTTCATATAAGCCCGAGCTTCTTGTCCAAAATGTTTCTGGTAACAAAGAGCAGTGGCGGCCTTCGGCCCATTTTCGATCTTCGGGGTCTGAACAAGTATGTACACACGAAACATTTTCAACTGATTTCACATGCATCAGTTCCAGATTTCCTTCAAAAACAAGATTGGATGATCAAAATAGACATCTCCAATGCCTATTTCCATGTGCCTATAGCAGAAACTCACCGCTGTTATCTCAGGATGGTATACAAAGGGGAGTTACTGCAAATGACATCCCTTCCATTTGGTCTGTCGTCCGCCCCACGGACTTTTGCAGCACTGACGAATTGGATCGCGGAGATCCTTCGTGCCAGAGGAAATCGGGTTCTGGTCTATCTGGACGATTTTCTCCTAGTCCACCAGGATCATACCAAGTTGATCTCACAAACTGCGGAAGTGTTGAGTCTCTTGGAGTCCTTAGGTTGGAAAATAAATTACCCAAAATCAATATTGGATCCAGTCCAACATCTAGAATATTTAGGGATCACCTGGAGTACAAGTTCCAACGAGATGTACCTGGGAAAAGAAAAAATAAGGAAAATAAAAGAATCAATAACAAGAATGTTGGTTCGACCAAGGTCCAACTTGAAACAAGTACAAAAGATTCTGGGCCAATTAAATTTCGCAAATTTTGTGATTCCAAAGGGTCGCCTTCACTGTCGTTATTTGCAGATATTGCTGAAACGCTTTCGGCGCAATCAAAATGTGAAGTTGGTGTTGCCTCCACAAGTCCGGAACGATCTAAATTGGTGGAGGAATGCTGTTCGGAACAGATCCCCCCTGCACCAATGCCCGTACACACATTTCCTGACAACCGATGCAGCGGACACGGGTTGGGGAGCTCAGTTAAACGAGACCCTTATGTCAGGGGCTTGGACGACAGAACAGAGGAAATGGCACTCGAATTGGAAAGAGCTGTTCGCAGTATATGCATCGATTCGGAATCAATTGCATTGCCTGCAGAATGCCCACATACTAGTCCAATCAGACAATCGGACACTAGTCTCTTACATACGGAAAGAAGGGGAGACACAGTCCTTGGGCTTGCTAAAGTTAACATGCAAGTTGTTGAGGTTGACAGACAGAATGAAAATTGTTCTATCAGCCCACTACCTCCCGGGGAGGTACAACTGCATTGCCGATCGCCTCTCAAGGGGACGGCAAATATCCGAGTGGCACCTGTTGCCCACTGCAACAAACCGATTATTTCATCGTTGGGGCACTCCAGACGTCGACCTGTTCGCGTCTGCAGAATCAAGCGTGGTCAACAAGTACGTCTCCTTAGACTGCAAAGATCACTCAGCACTCTTTACAAACGCTTTCAGTCAAGAGTGGAACTTTCATCTCGCTTGGATTTTCCCACCTCCCAACCTGATCCCACGAGTTCTGGCTCATCTGAACAGTGCCAGAGGTCACTACATAGTAATAGCACCACAGTGGGAAAAGACCTTTTGGTTGACAGACCTCAAGTCAAGGGCAGTAGAACCGCCTGTGCCAATAGAAAGTCTCTCGGAGAGCTTGGTGGACATGGCAACTGGCCTTCCTCCAGCCCAAGTAGACCAACTGAAGCTACAAGCTTGGTTAGTTGGAGGTGGGGCGAAAGTATAGTGGACTGGTCAGACTCAGAGAAATTATTGCTAAGCACTAGTTGGCGAAAGTCTACCATGGCCACTTATTACCCTGCAATTAAGCGGTGGTTACAGTGGTGTGATACAAATGAAGTTGCTGCTAAAACCAGATTTCCAGATTTCTAGCCTATCTACATATAGAAGAAAAGCTTGCCTATAGCACTATACTTGTACATAAGTCGGCAATATTTACCTTTTGTAATATTAAGCAGGACTCGGATGATCAGCTTCTTGTGCGACAGATACTCAAAGCAATTGCTGCAGCTCAGCCTACAAAATCTAAGGCTCTAGTTTGGGATGCACAGGTAATTTTCAATTGGTTAGCTATTCCAAGTCAAAGAAATACATTGTTTGAAGTTTCTCGAAGAACAGCAGCAATTCTTTTGTTAGCTTCTGGAAGGAGGGTACATGACCTTACCTTACTGAAAACATCAAATTCACATATTTACATATCTGAAGACAAGTTAGTTTTGTGGCCAATATTTGGGTCAAAAACTGATTCAGCCGCACATCGACAATCAGGATGGAAGTTATTGAGGCATCCTAACAAGCATGTATGCCCAGTGACCTGGATAAGACGGTTAATAGAAATTTCACAAGAGAGAAAAAGTGAAGCAGGACTAGACCATTTATTTATAACTATTATTGGCAAACCACGCCCAGCCTCTAGAACAGTGATTGGTGGTTGGGTCAGATCTGTGCTAAAAGAAGCTGGCATATCAGCTTCACCAGGATCATTTAGGTCAGCTGTGGCATCAGCCAGCTGGTTGGATAATCACCCTATTGATGAAATACTGTCTAGAGGGAACTGGAAAAGTGAAAATACATTAAGAAAACATTATTATATGGAAGTAGAAAAGAAAACTATTAGATCTCAATTATTGTTTAATTATTTTCAACCAGACTGATTTCTTAAGGTATTTGTGTTACTTTAAGATATTTTTAATTAATATCATTATTGTTTGTTCTTTACAATTTCATATGTGAAGTGGTGGTTGTTATTTCTGAAAGAGACTTTATTTTCTGTTAGAAGTTGAACTAATTGTTATTTTATGTTACCAAGGAATAATTGATAATACTTCAAGAGACTGTTTAATTAATAAACAATATTATTCTTTTACACATAGCATTTTGTGTTAGTCACCAGCAGATATCAAACACGTCTTCAAATCGATGTTGTGTGTTTTTAGATAAATACATAATATAATATTTTGAATTACAACAAAATTGTTATTATGTATTGAAAGAAAAACACACAACATCGCAGGAATATCTTCCTGGTGAAGACACTATGATTAGATGACAGGCTGGCAGAGGTACCACACGTCAAGAAAAAACTTTTCGACGAAGATGGTGCTGCCCTCACTGGTGACTGGCAGGTATTCTACCAACATAGCGGGAGAAAAAGGTAATATCACAAAATCATTCTTCAAATCGATGTTGTGTGTTTTTCTTTCAATACATAATAACAATTTTGTTGTAATTCAAAATATTATATTATGTAGGTCTAACAGAATATTATTATCGAAATGGAAATGGAAATAGGGGAACAATAGACTGGAATAGGAAGAAAAAGGATAATCTAGCACAGTAACAATAAATATATTGGAAATGCTAGGTATTCTAAGTACCAATAAATTATTATTTTCTCCAAGTCCTTACAGCCTAGCAGTAATAAGAAGAAACAGTCGGGCTCTAAAGATTTCGTATACAGAGCCGTAAATAGGAAAAATGTCTAAATTTAAAACAAAAATGTCAAAGTCACAAATAATAAATAAATGTCAAGTTTACGAAAATAAATTTTCCTTTCAGTGAAAATATTTATTTTAGAATTCTTGAAATAGAATTTTAAAGTTTATCTTATCTGTGATCATAATTTCAAAATGTCTAAAAATCGCAATAAATATGAAAAAGCTCGGAGACGCCTAGCTGCTGTTACGTTTTTATCGAATATATCTCTTGATGGCACTTTCAAAGATACTGAATTGTCCAATACTACTGATAAATTGGCCAAAAGTGATAAAATTGATCTTACAGTCAAAACTGTGGATAATCATGGCGATAAAGAAATAGGCCTACATAATAGCATCCGTAACAAAAACAAACCTGCACAGTCCAGTCCTGTACATAGAGTTGGGACTGACAATCAGTCATTAAGTTCAGACTCGGAGCATACAAATATTACTCCCGTAAAAACTCACACATTTAGAGAGAGGTAAGCATGCAATCTATTTTTATTTGAAAAGAAAATTAGAAAAGCAATACCCACCCCTAAGTCGACCCTCATTTGCATGTACATTATCTATAATTTTTTTCACTAACATCTTAATTTTTGAAATCTGTATTATGTTATTTTCAGATGTTCTTCAGGTAACACAGAGTCATTTAAAGATAGAAATGCAGTTCGTGTTAAAAAAAATCATATTGTATCTCTCAGTGGGATTACCACTGACGAAAAGAGTAGCTCTGAGAGCTTGAATGTTGGTAAGGAAAAAGTTTTTGATAAAAATGTATAACACTATATACATACAACATATAGCATGTATTAAAAAAATATTTGTTTATTTTCAGGTCGATTTCGTACAAGCAGTACATGTATTCCTGAAAACCATGCATTGATTAAGGAAGTGAGACTAGTTCGTTCTGCAAAGGGAGTGTCCTTCAAAGATGAAAGGCTGGCATTTGCTCTACCCCAGGGCGTACCATGTGTCGTGTTCAGTACTATACCATATTCAAAAACTGTTCGGAGTACACGGTATGATACTCTTGTATTTGTAATTGTAATTTTCCACCAATAATGCTTGAAATGTTTATTTCACCTCTGTAGTTAGACCAGTAGCGGACTAAGGCATAAGTGGCGGGCCCTAGGCAACATTGTAATTCTAGGCCTACTAAAGAACCTAATTTTCAGGCAACAAAAATTACAAGCCCCAGACACAGGTGCCTAGGTTGCCTAGGCCTTTGTCCGCCCCTGAGTTAGACTACTACAATAATCCTATTAATCTCAGCATTAAAGCTCTTTCTACAGTGCACATTTGCAAAGAGCTGGAATTTGTTAAGGTGTAGGCCTGAGTATCATCTCATTGTCCACTTTAACTGAAATTATTCATTTTGAATATTCTAAACAAATTAAAACTAGAAATGTGCTGTTTGTTTTTATCTAATTGTATATGTAGAAATGTATCAATGTTAAAATGCCAAACTTGCATTGTCTACACCATACCTATATTTATCTATTACTTAAAACTAGACCATAATTATAGATATTAGAATAAATGCACATATACATAATGTTTCTATAATTTGATACATTATTTTCTAGTTCTGATCTCCGAAAAGATGGTGTGCGAAGACGGAACACATCAGGCCCCAGACCCCTGTCGGCAATTACTGATAATGGTGTTGATCCTTTTGATCTCCTCGGTCTGGAAAAAGAGGAGACTGGTCAAGATATTTCATATTCCAAGTTACTGGTACCCTCTAGGGTTTGTACAAGAGAACAGTATCGGAAGATGTATGAGGGAGATTTTAATGATAAGGCCAGTTGGAAAATTCTCAATCGCCATCCCCATGTTATAGCAAGGTAATTATTTAAAATACAATAATAAAATTACATACTTAATAAATTTAAATAAATTACTTATTCCATGTTTATCAGTGTTCAGTTATCATGAGTTAATTGTGCATGTTGTTTGATGTTATCTACTTTTGAAAATGTATTGTCTATGTTTATCTTTCTTTGTTGTGTTTATGTCTATGTACTTCTAAAAAATATTTGAAAACAAGGAAATAATTAACTATGCCCTTCGCTCATTTATGTGCTACTATCATATAATACTTTTCTCAATCACACTACATACATAGCATGATCATTACAGATATCTTTCACAGAATCAGTTGTGTACCAACATAATGAACAAAATCATGCCAATATACACTTATTGTTTATCTTTGTTATCAAATATCATAGTAGCTATCATAATTTGAGAATCATCATATTTAAACAAAGTGACACAATCAACTCATAACAGCTTCATTACTATAACTGTTGAAGTTTGATGCATTTGAACGGCACCAGTAATGATCACAACCATTTCATTACTAACAAATTTAAATTTCAGGACTAAATTATTGACGAGACACAAGGATAAAAAATGGTAAACAAAAGTACAGTTATGGTATATGCAATAATAAAATTAGATTAGGCTAATGCTATATTAATTACTATTGCTGCAGAAAATAATAAATAAGAGCAAATAAAGTTCTCTATGCACATTTTTTCATAAGATTGTATTGGCTTTGTTTGCATGATTGTTAACACTTTGATATAAATAAAAAATGTGCATTGGGCTTCTTCAACAGACTTTATGTGTTTCAATGTTGCTCAGCTATACCATTTCAGTAGTTACTTAGAATGCAGCTTTAATTTGCCTTATTCTTCCCTAAAATTTATGCTAAAGATCAGTTCAGATCTGAGTGGAACGAGGTAGTGGCTATGAAGAAACATCAATATATCATAAGGCGTCACACAGCGTGACACGCTGTTGTGCTCCCACGCGATTCCGGCCACAATTGGTCACAACACAACAACCCTCAAAGGAATTGTTATTTGACTGCAGTATTCTGAAGAAGCGCAGGTACTTTCCCAATCGGGCAGCTTACAAATACGCTGTACCCTATCTCCCTTTTGCCAGAGACTCTTTCGATAGTCGACAGGGTGCACCATGTGTAGTTGAGGTTAGGCTCTAAAAATTATCTTGGGCCAGTTAAATCCCAAGTTTTTGAAGGCGTCCTTTGAAATGTAATAAAAGTATATACTAAAATATATTGTGTACTATTAGAATAACTTGCAGAAGAGAATGAAAACAGCCCCCTTACCACCATCTCTTATTGCGATTCAAAAACTGAATAGATCGCTTATTCATACCAATGAATAAGCGACTCTATATCAAATGTAATAGAGTCGCTTATTCATTGGTATAAATAAGCAATCTATTCAGTTATTGAATCGCAATAAGAGATGGTGGTAAGGGGGCAGACTTGCAATGTGACCTATTTAGTTCTATTTCATCTATTCGTTACAAGTAGATGTTGTGACGAAATACAACTAAATTGATATTGACGAATTAAAATAAATTTAATAGCTTTTCGTGTTATGACAAATTAGAACAAATTTCCGACGTGACCAGTTGTGCTCGAAATCCTGAAATCCAACAACCTACAGACGCGCTACGACAACCGCGTTTGTGCTAACTATTAAGCACATATAACATTAACCGCTATAAAATAAAATTAATATTCCTGGACCTCGTATGGATTTAGACAATCAGCTTGGTGTTGTGCAGTAAATACAAAATTTACGACGAAGTATTTTTATACGTTGTTTCGGATCCACGGAAAAGGCTGGATTAGCTTACACAATCAGCGATTCTATTAATTACTGCAGGCCTGTAATGGACAATGTAGTTGGCGGTAGACCCGCGCTTACATAGAAAACTCGGCGGATTTAGCCGCGCTACGTGACGCTTTGTGTTATTTGAGTTTGTTATCTAAATTTCAGATATAGGTTCATTATCATAAGGATGAGTTTACATTGTTAAGGAATATTAGCATCTTCGCCACCCTTCTAATACCTCGGTCTCTGCTGATCGAACAATAAAGTAATTAAGTTGCTTATATGATATCTTCTCCATCATAATGAACATCGGCCAAATCCCATACATGCGCTTGAGTGAGTCTAGAAATAGTTTATGCTCTCTTTGAATGCAGGGAAAGTTATACCTAGACGTAAGAATGTTTTTTAAACCTAATTAAATGGATACTGAATGTCTTTGCAAAGTTTTTATTAATGAATTATTTTGAGTAAACATAAGGTTACAAATTAAATAATTTAAGCGCTTGTTACCTGGGGCTTTACCACAAGCTCTTAACGCAGGAATGGAATCATCATGGTTGCGAATTTATGAATGAAATTCATTGATAAATACGCAACCATCATAGTAAAAAGACATTATACACACGGGCAGTGTGTATAACGACTTTTTAATATACAGGTAACGAAAAAACATAGACAATAATGTAGACAATTATAACCTTCAATTTGTTTGAAGTAATTTATTTTGCGCTCTTGCATCTTAATATACTATTTTAAGCAGAAAGATAACTATAAATAATACCTATGGTTTATTTTCAAATGTGTTCCAAACCTATGATGCCTTAATTTTTTTTAAAAAACATTGGAACATCGTTTTATCCAGACTTTGTATTAAATAAATACTTTGATTTCCTTAAATCATCCCTACAAGGCAAATCTTGGCCAATGTTCTTTCAACATGAGTTAAACAGTGCAAAACATAACTACAATGATGCCTTGCAAATATTCGATGGCTTTCGAATAGGTACCTATGTTATTTTGGACAGTATTCAAACTATTTCAATAATCCAAAAGAATATTTACATCCTTGTTTGTAGAGCTTAAGTAGCTTGCCGCTTTACTTCAATTTTTATTACAATTATTTACTTACAATATGGTATGATAAAGCTGTATGGTAAAGCAAGGGCGTCGCCAGCCGATGTCAAGAGCTCATGAAGCTTTTCACTTACATCTACAGCGATTGTAATAATAACGGTACAGAGCCGCACAACGTATAAAGCTTCACGAGAGACTTTACAATAAATAAAACTTATAAATAAATAGAATCTCTAGTGAGGGGGGGGGGGGGGGGGGGCAGCTTCTCCTCTTGCTCGCCCTTGTGGTAAAGTGGTATACGGTTGCCAGAAGTGATGATATTTCCGTAACCGTAGAACGCCAGGTGGCTACCCACGGGTCACATTCTTGACTTGCGGGTGATGAAACAACACTTCCTTTTCTAATTTATTAGTTACGTAGAGTATTTTCGGGTATTTCCACCGTTATTGGTCTGGCAAAGTGGGGACATTTAGACGTCATTTCGATTTCTTCAGTTCGGTGACCAACTTTTATTCTCAATGAATGAATATTGTAATTTCACAATATTTTCAATACTGAATTAATTTAATGGGTACTTTCTCTGTCTTATCTTTGTTTGACTCCCATCGTCTGTTACGATACCATCATTACATCAACCACACGATGCTGACCTCCCGTCATAGACTTCCACAATGATCATCTCGTCTCCCTGCAATATTTTACCAGATGCTCTGTCTGTCTACTTAGAGGCGAGGCGCTGTGTAAACATTGCGTTATCCGGTTCTAGGTTACCATTCCAGAACCGTTCTGTCTCAACAGCTATTTTGCTAGTTTTGTGACACTGCCATTACTGCCAGCAGTGTCTGCAGCAGCATTCTGAATAATCGAATCACTCGAATGCAACCAAGGTTTTCTAAAAGCCGGCGCTTTAGAAAACCTCATGGGTGCTTATGCTCATATGATGACTCGAAAAAGTGGCGAAGTGTGAGACCCAGAAACACCCAGATCTAACACAAATATCTGTTTCATCAACAAACATTTGTATTGGTGCGGGAATCGAACCTGCGACCCTTGCGTCTCAACCGGCGGAGGTTTAGAACCACTGCGCTAAACGGGTCGTCGGGTAATGAAAAAACGCCCATACCTAAAACTGATCTGTTTCTTGATATCTATTCTCAGGGGTGCTCGGCACCCACTGTTTTTTTCTCATGGGTGCTCGAGCCCCCGAGCACCCACGGAGTCGGCGCCCCTGAATGCAACGCCTTCACAATACGACACAAGCAGACTTAGCCATTTAATTGTAACGAGTGTTCTACTAACTAAACTATCTAAAAACTTGAAAATCTAGTGATAGGCCTTTCGCAGTTGTAAACACTGATTGCATTTGAGAATATAATTTTGTAAATCTTTTTGAATTGTATAAGTCCGCTAACTGTGGCTAATTTAGGTGGTTTGGTTAGTGCTTAATTTGGTATTAATAACTTATCCTCTTTTTCTTTCTATGCATGTTTTCGCCTCATAACTTATGGTTATGACCTTCTTTGACGTATTTATAATATTGATGTGTACTTGATCGGGTTTATTAACTATTGTATGAATAACTGTATGGGACTGTGTGCATGTATGTCGGTGGATATGATCAACGTTTCTTAACCGCATGATGTTTTATTTTTTTTAAATTCGTTATGTGTGCATATGTGTGTTTTGTTATGTTTTAGGTGTTTTTCATACGAATCGTCTCAAAGGACAAATATAGCCGCGTCGCCGCCACACTCTTCGGTCGAGATGAAAACATTCGACTGGGATGAGGGAGCGTTACTTACACAAAAATATGTGGGTATTTCTTGTATAAACTTCCTGCAATAGTCGTTTCTTACTCTAAAAGTATTTTGACATATTAGCTATTTTTTCTAATATTGCTGCTGGTATTGTAAGTCGTTCATCATCATCTTTAGATCTAAAGCCTATATGACTTGCACATGGGACACCCTGACAATTAGCAAACGAAGCTCAGGCGAAAACAGGTAGAATTTAACAAGACCGACAGAGGAGACAGCGCATAAAAGAGTGCAGCCTGTGCATCCAACTCACAATAAACTTAAAAATCCCTGCCACCCCAGACACGAGGAGATGCTGCGTCGGCAGCGGAGATGCCAGTGTGCAAGTAATTAATACACCTTGTGTTGTAACAGTAGCTGTTTTGACTGTTTGACATCCATAATCGTAAACCCGTTTAATTTTTTTTTAAAGTATCTTCAACTTTTGTTTGGGAAACGACAAAAGGCTATAAATAATCCCGTTTTCGAACGAGCGAGTAAAAGATATTAACTGATATAATATTAGCAATACATAATTGATATGAAACCATCGTAAAATGATAACTAAGTATTATCAATTAATTATAATCTGAAGTATTGCTTGATTGCTATTTACACGTCAAACAGCGATTTATACAGGGTACTTTTTTATAACAAAAATACCTAAACATTTTTTTAAACAAGCATTTACGAGGGGAGGTCAATAAGTTCGCGGAATGAGAGAGAAGGAGGTTGAAATTAAACACCAAATTATTTTTCCTTTTCAATATATTCTCCTTTAACCCTAATACATTTTTCGGATCTCTCAAATAGCTTGTTTATACCATCGAAAAAAAATGATTTGTCTTTGGTGTCAAAATAGGCCGAAATTGCCGACTTGACTTCATCATCGTCGTCAAATTTCTTTCCACGCAGCTCTTTCTTCATTTTTGGAAATAAATAATAGTCACTGGGGGCCAAGTCTGGACTGTATGGTGGGTGGTTTAATTGTTCAAAGCCGCATCGGTGAATGGCAGCCGTCGCAACATGGCACGTGTGGACGGGTGCATTGTCGTGCAAAAGGAGCACACCTTTTGACAGTTTTCCTCTTCTTTTTTTCTTAATGGCTTCTTTCAATCTTTCCAGTAAAGAAGCGTAGTACTGTCCCGTTATAGTCGCACCACGTTCTTTATAATCGATCAGTAAAATACCTTCTGTATCCCAAAAGATAGTCGCCATGATCTTTCCGGCCGATTGTGACACTTTGAACTTCTTTGGAGGAGGTGTGCCTTTTTTATGCCACTGCATCGACTCTTGCTTCGACTCAGGTTCATAGTGGTGAACCCAGGTTTCATCTCCAGTAACAATCCGGGCCATAACTTCTTCCTTTCTCTCTCCACAGAGCTCCAGAAACTGGTGAGAGCACTCGACACGCTCGCGTTTTTGAAGTGGCGTGAGCATTCTCGGAACCCATCTTGCACTGACTTTAGTCATCCCAAGATGATGATGTAGGATATTTAAAATACTTGATTCGGATACTCCAACCATTGCTGCAAGTTGCTTCTTCTTCAGTCGGGCATCTTCCAATACAAGTTTTTCTACTTTTTCGACGATTTCCGGTGTGGTGGCCTCAATTGGCCGTCCGGAGCGGGGGTCGTCTTCAATGGACTCCCTTCCTTGTTTGAAAAGACCATGCCACTTGTAAACCATGGTTTTACCAGGGGCAGAGTCCGCGTAAACCGCTAACAGCTCTTGAAAAATCGTCTGAGCGGATTTTCCTTGCTTGGTAAGAAACTTAATAACGGCACGGTGTTCAATTTTCTCCTTACTGGCTGACTTCTTCCCGATTTAGTTGTTTGCAGGTCGATAACTCAAAAGTTAATGACACGATTAGGTTCAAACTTGGTATATATACTCTTAATGAGGTGCTTAACTAGTGCCTACCTGGACGGGTAAATTTATCCCCATCAACCCCTCCATTCCGCGAACTTATTGGCCTCCCCTCGTATTACTTGTTAGTTAATAAAAGAAATAAAAAGTTTACTTACTGTGTTTCGCTCATCAAGCTTTTTCGTTTGATACTCATATTTTAGGGGTTAAAGTAGAAATTTTAAACCGCCATGTTGTGGCAGCCGCCAAATTTCTTTTATACCACTAGGTGGCAAATAAGCATAAAGCCCGCCTGATGGTAAGCGGTCACCTCAGCCTAAGGACGTTAGCAACACCAAGGGCATCACTCGTGCGTTGCCGTTCTCTGTACACCTTTTTTGAGGTGTCATACTATAGTTCCCGGAGAAAACCTCGACGCGTTCAGTTTGATAGTTCGAGGGAGAAAACCTATCTAAAGACGAACGGTACGTGACCATTACGGTTCTAATGTGTGAGGATGAAGCTTCTGCCGATGGCGAGCGGTGCGATTGTAGAAGGAAGCCGTGGGCATCATGATGTGATCATTGATTTTAAATGGCGGCATTTAGGTAATCTTACATTGCCACGAGAATCTTACGCGCTCACTATTGTAAATATGCTCACACTGCATGCAGCAGATGAAGACGTAAGCTACGATTACGAGACGTGTCGTACGCTGGAGGCCTAAATTTTGATACTGAGGTAATCTTAAAAAGTATAATATTTTAAAGTGCCCTTTATTTGCAGGTGCATTATTGTCCCAATGTGTTGGATGACCCAGAACTAATAGCTGGAAAACACAGAACTTTGCTGACGTTTACTTCATATATGACGTCTATTATTGACTACGTCCGGCCACAAGACCTCAAAAAGGAACTCAATGATAAGTTTAAAGAAAAGTTTCCACACATCAAATTAACGCTTAGCAAATTACGAAGGTAATTTCATGCTTCAAGATTGAGGTGTAATTGTTTACTGCCCTATTCTTCTAGGTCCTAGGTAGATAGGAGGAGAGTATCTACATATCAAATTAAATATTAAGTTTTAATTATTTATTGCTCTATTTTTCTAGGTCCTAGGTAGATAGGAAGAGGGTATCCTTACTGCCCCGCCATCGTGTTTAATCCTGGGCTATGCCCATCACCGCAGATCAAGTTAACCTAATCGCTTTAGTTTGATATCGTCATGCGAGCGAGAGTGCTGTTAGACGCTCAAATTGAACTGCTCAAAGTGAGCATGAAAAAGAACGGTTGAAAGTTGAGCTTGAGAGCCGCTAACACCCTGCGAGTACGTCTGTATCCACAATCCTAGCCTGCTTGCAGGTGAAAGGGGAGTAAGACTTGCTACCAATCTGCTTGAGTGCCTGGCCGGTTTACCGGACCGATGGCGGTGCGGATAAAGGCCCTTCCGCCTGGTTGGTTTACTCTCAAGCCTGTGATATAACCGAAAGGTTGGTGGTGCACAGGGGCGCATTAGCAATAAGCATAGGGTTCGTTGTCTCCATAATCCAAGCGGCTGAAAGTGCCCTTTTGAATACTGCCAAAATACCGTCGAACCGCGCAAAACTAGCCGTTGAGAACTTGAGCAAATCGATATCCATATGCGAGCTGCACGACTCTCACAAGTCCATGCCCAACTTTTTATTTTCGCTACTACTATATTCACCAGGTTTATTTGGAACGGCTACGTTTCCTTTCATTAAAGTAGTCTGGGTATTGTGACGTGGTAAGCACTTTCGTTTGTGACGGCAAGCCTTTATATTGTTTCAGTCTCAAAAAAGAAATGCGTAAAATCGCCAAACACGACAGTGGCGGTATCGATCTTCTGTCTGTCGCACAAGCATACGTATACTTCGAGAAGCTTATATTAGCAAATCTAATCAACAAAGATAATAGGAAGCTCTGTGCTGGCGCGTGTTTATTGCTATCTGCTAAATTAAATGACGTCAAAGGAGAAATGCTGAAGGCCTTGATTGAGGTAATACGGTTGTATTCTTTTATTTTCTTCTTATGCCTTTGTTAGTTTAAAACTTGTATAATTTGCACCACATTTGTTTAATACACTCCTATATTTCTCTGGACTATTGCATAAGTACTCTCTGTAATAAAAATAAGCTGTTATAGTGGTACCTAGTAGAAACGATTCATAGAGTATATAAATTACAAGTTTTTGTAAGTAAAGTTGTAGCTTGGACTTATTTTTAATTGAGTTTTTTTATATATTGCTTCGCACGATAAAAAAGTGAGTAGGTATGAGAAAATGAAATAATACTGTTTCTAGTTACAATAACTAGAAATAGGTTTATTAGTTTTTTTATGACAACAATGATGGATAGATGCTTGATGTCATAAAAAAAATTACTAATCCTGTTTCGGTCATGACTTACTGCTGTAAGACGGAATTGTTTATGACAGAAATGCTTCGATCATTAATTACATGTCAATATTTTCTGATTTGTGCAATATTTTTTACAGCGCATAGAAACTACGTTCAGGGTGAACCGAAAAGATTTAATGAAATGTGAGTTTGCTGTTCTGGTGGCCCTCGAGTTTGGCCTTCACGTGCCGCCCTACGAAGTGTTCCCCCATTACCAGCGACTGCTCCACGATTCGTGACCCTGGCGTCGACTGGCCCTGGAGCCATACATACGGGTTTGCCATCGGCGGCGAGCAAGCATTGTTGATAATTTTAGGGCCAGTGCTTGGATGTAAATATGAAAAATATTGAATAATTTCATTTAAAGTCTATACTATAGGTACTTACAGTAACATTTAAACAACGATTTAGGGGCCATCCATTAATCACGTGATGTTTTTTTTACATTTTTAAACACCCTCCTCCCCTTGGTGATACTTGGTGAGGTGTAAGTAAAACACCCCCCTCCCCTTGGTGATACTTGGTGAGGTGTAAGTAAAACATCCCCCATCCCACCCAAAATCACGTGTATTTTTGAAGCTATAAAAAATCTTAAAATTTTTGTAATATTATTTTTAAATGCAGATATAAAGTATATAATTCTATGTAAACTTCTCTGGAACCGCACAGTACTTTACCATTTAGGCTCCAATGTGTGAGGATGTATTTCCTGTCGATGGCGAGCGGTGCGACAGTAGAAGGAGGCCATTATGTCAAATAATTCCTCTGAACAACCACAAAAAATAAATACACGTAATATCTTACTTAACCCCCCCCCCCCCCCCCCATGTGATATGTCGTGATTTTTACCGAATTCCCTTTGGAGCCTCACGTGATTAATGGACGGCCCCTTATGAGTAATAGATGAGTGGGTTGTACAAATGAGGATCGCATGGTTTAGTAAAATTAAGTATGTTTTTCCCGTGACATTTCACGTGATAATAATAATATCACAATTTTGGCATGCCTACTCTAGCGTGATATATCGTAGTCTTGAACATATACGGGAAGAAAATTGTCTTATTTTATTGTACCATGCTAATTCACATATATGTAGACAGCAAAGTAGAGAATATTTTCAAAATGTAATGCTGCCTTGACAAAACATAAATATAAGTTATTCGACAGTTCATTTAGCATATTTTGACTTGCGTTTGGATGTCTCATCACATCACATAGAGGTTTTTTTACATCACTCGTTGATGTAAAAAACCTCGAGTCATTTGAGTATTATTTTATAGACTCGTGGTGATTATGACGAACGACGTAATCTAAAAAGACTATTAAGTTCCGAGTCGAGTGCGAGCGCTCTGAGCAACGACTCAAGCCTTCAAAGGAACTCTAGTCAAGAGAGGCAATTCTCGTAATTACAATGTAGTCAAAAATTAGTTTCGATCCAGTCTCGATCTCATAAATGTCAAATTTGGTATTCTCGTATCAAAATATGAAACTTCAATGTCTAATTTAAGTGGGAATATTAACGAAATATGACCGAAACTTAAACAAACTATTGAATATTATTATGCCAACAATAAGAATTGATAATAATTAATTAATTAAATCAAGTATATAATTTACAGTCAATCCACAAGTCAATCTCGATTCGGTAAACTTTCATTCGGCGATCGTAAAATAATTATGAGAATTGGCCTTCTGAGGTCTGATTCCCGTAATGTTCAATCGTTACGTTATCGTATCAACGTGCTCTTTGACTGTGTTCACACGACGACTATCGAGATACCACTACCGAGTCCTAATAAGAAGACTTCAAAGGATTCGAGTCTTTCACATTACTACAAGTAAAAGTCAATAGAAGGTACCTATTTCACCATTACATTACATATTATACCATTACTGTTAAAAATGCGTGTCAGGCAGGCTATAAATAGCCCGTCATAAGAGACAATTGAATTAAATTGTTACGTTTGTGAAAATTTGCAATCCTTAAGCAATAATTATAGGATATGTTATCAGTATTTTGAGTATTTACTAAATTTTCCGCTAGTCACAAAGTCATCGCTCAAATATTAAAAAAATATAAGTGTATATGTAAGTTTGTAAAGCAGCAAAAGTTAAATATTGTACTTAGAATATTAGAGAGATTTATTGAAATTATGGTTGATTCGTGTAGTTCTATGATTGTTATTAATATTAAAAGCATTATTCGTAAAGTCTCGTACATAGTATGATGAGTGTATGTCACATATTGCGGGTCTCATACCATCGTAATCGTTTCCATTCGGGAAGAAGAAAATTTAATAATTAAAACGACTAATGTTTTTCGACAGACAAGCATATGGCTCGACTGATATGAAGCTGTACACGTGACTTACATCTGCTTGTCACACAAAGCTCGCTCACAACAGCGAGAAAATATTCTACCTCAATTAATAAATAAAATTAATTGTCATTTGACATAACTTGTGGCTGTTTTCTATAGAATTCTCGCCTACGGCTCGCCTTCCAAGTGCTCACTCGTGATGTAATTCGTACTTTACACCCGGTGTGTACCTAAACTACTACTATTTCTAAAGTTGCCAATAAAAGCGGTGGTTCTATGAGAATATTTGAATAGCATAATACTATATATCAAGGAGGAAGGAGATTTGTCCTTATGCGAGCTTTTGGTCTCTGAAGATAGAACGATCCAGTTAACCCGCGAATTCGAAGCCTATCTTGACGATTTTGATAAAAATCCTACTATGGTCGAGGCTTGTATCTTGTAAACGTCTAATGTTATCTGTGATATATTAATGCTTGGCTGTATAATGTTAATTGATAGTTTTATATTTTATTTGGTGTGTATTTAACCATACTGTTATTTTGCTTGGTCGCGTATCTCGTGATATTTTTTTTGTGATTATCTCTATTTTCTTTTATATTTTCTTTTACATTTCCATAAGAACATTATTTGTACAATAGGCTATTTGGCCAACATTTTTTTTTCGGTTTGATATGTAGGGACGTCTCAGTAATATTAACCATAGGTGAAATAATTACTTCGGGAGCACAAGAATCTCTCGAGATATGTTAATTAGAAAATTACAATTTTGGACTTTCCTGAAAACGCTCCATACAACAGGCTACTGGTTATGACGTCACAGGTTTGTATTATGTATGGATTAAATCAGAAATTTGTACGACAGCTATGTTAAATTTATATTACATTTATGTAATTAGTATCATAATGAAAGTTATAGTGATTTTATTGCTTCTCCAATGGAAATATTATTTTTTAATAATTCCATACGTTTAAAATGGACTTTTCCGCCAAACTTTGATCGAACCTAAAATAAGTCGGACGGAAGATATTAGAATGAAAGTTTGCAGATCTTTATAGTTTTGTGTATTTTACTATAATTGTTAAATAATTTATACAATTTTTGTGCATTGTCAAATAGCCTATTCACCTTTGTATACAGGTTGTCCTCTCGTAAATGACTGACCGCCGTTGTGAGAAAATTCTTGGTAAGCTATTATTTAAATAAATCCTTGAATCTGCTATAGGTATGACTTCGTTCTTTTTTTAAAATTAATTATTAGTTTTATTTGCGTTTAATTCTTTTTTTAATTTAGTGGTATTTTGTAATATTGTATGTTATCCAATTCATTTTTAATTACGAACTAAGTATTCTCGTACGATCAGAAGCAATTTACTAATTAGATAAGAAAATAAATGCAGTAAAGTTAATAAAATAGCTTATTTTTAAACACACTTGATGAATTTTAAACACATGATGAGGCTTTCATGATATTTTATGCCATGATTTATTTTACAATGACGGCACTAGTTTGAATTATTAACAACAAATAGGTCAAGAGCGAGAAGAAGTTTGTGTTCTAAAACTCAAAAAAAGATATTAAATTTTAATTGCACACATCAATTTAGTGATATTTTGTTGCATCATGTTCCTATTCGTTCACACTGCAACACCATTTCGATTCGTCATATTTACATATTAACTAAATTGTACTAATTTTATTTGATACATTATAACTTCAATAAATAGTCATAATACCTTTCATAGGATAATTTCAAAAGTCATTACTATTACACAGGAGGACAGATCTCGCCCTCGCATTCACATTGACAGGAGTCACACAGGGCTCCGTCATATCGCCCACATTTATTTTACTACATATCAACAATATGTTATCACTGGGTAACTTTAAAACTATGCAGGCGACAGCACACTTTATGCTTTAAATATATATCGGAGTATCCTACCATATTACCATATAGAGCCCTGTCTTATTTCTATATAGGTATGGTCCAAATTGAGGAAATAAGACTGGGCTAGTCATTGTATTTGACCTGTTTTAGATCGCGTTGCTACTGCAAATAGTGATGTAAACAACCGTGAAAGTTTTAAATTATGGAGAAACCTGTTATTTGATTTATTTCAGCATAAAACGTTAATAATACAAATTGTTTGTAACACTATTATTATGAGTAAATTGTGTACAGGGCGACGTGGTTCTTCAAGCCTGAAGAGCGTTGTCCTTTATTAGGCACAGTTCCACTCGTATGTGGGATGGTTCCGCTAAGTACTTGCTTGATGCTCTTGATCGATTGCGACGTCGTACTTCAAGTGCGAGGAATTCGGAGGTCACCAACATGCTCGAGCCCCTACAGTTATGCAAAGACATTGGTAGGTCTGTGATGTGTCTTATATCGTATCTATTTAATGTAGATAAGGAAAATAATAATATTATCAATAATATGCTATAAGCTGTTGCTTATAGCATATTATAGCATGGTATATACCATGAAGCAACAGCTTAAAAAAAATATAAGTTAAAATTGACACACAAAATTCTGGTCAAAACATTTTTACACTGAGATTACACTTCTATGTAATCAGTTGTGGACGAGTTACTAGTAGACATAAATTATGTTTTTTGAAGGCGTGCTTTGAAATGTATTATAATTACTTGTTGAAGTTATACTGTTCGTAATAAAGTTGCAGTTACCAATTGAAATCATGACAAATAGAACTAAATTGTTATCTGCGGAATTAAAACTTCTTCACGCTCTTTTTGAACTGTTCTTGTAATCAATCCAGTTTTAAGTAGGTTAGGTACTAGACAAAATGCATGTGCTAATTTTAAGTACTAGAGGGACCGAGCTCCGATCGGGCCATTGGACGATTTAAAGCTAAAAAGATGTAAATAAAGAGCAATTCTTGTATCTGTTATCGACTAGGTACATAATATTATTAAATAGCTGGGTGAGCCATCCGTTCCAAGTAACTTTCTTTTTTGACGAGCTCGGTGGTCGAATGGTTAGCAATGGGTGGATATTGCTAACCATTTGACTCCGAGGTCGCGGGTTCGATTCCCGCACAAGACAAACATTTGTGTGCATGAACATGTCTGTTTGTCTCGGTCTGTGTGTTTTCAATATATTATAAGTATTTATTTACAAAAAAAAAGTCTAGTACCCATAACACGAGCTTCATTTGGGACTAGATGGCGCTGTATAAATTGTCCAGAAATAATTATTTATTTATTTGTTTTATTATCTGGAACTTTCGTTAAAAATGACATTGCCAAGAACATTCACATGTATTTCATCTACTTGGCAAAAGTAGATAAACACTCAGCATCCAGTGCTATACGTACATATTAAAATAATATTTCTTTTCGATGACAAGATTAATTTTCCATCTTCATCAAACTAACTTTTCATCAAAATCGTTAGACCCGGTTTACGTCGTCAACCCTTATTCATCCCACTGCTCGGATACGGGTCTGAGGAGGTTTAAGGCATACTCGATGGTTAGAGCCGGTTTGCGTGATTGTTATAGCATTATTTATAAATATGTACAAGAATTGCTTGTTTAATTACGTAATTATACAATATTATGGAAAATGTTGCCTAAGTATATGTGTGTCATTTAATTTATTGTTGTAGTTATAGCGAAAGAAGTTTTAAATTATAATACGAACATATTTAAATAACAGTTTGTTTTAATATAAACATATTAAATCACCATGATTTTCATTAGATAACCCGTGTAAAATTGTGCATTTTCGTAATACAGAAGACAGCATTTTTTTCTATTTCAATTAATTGTCCCAAACCTCAGTTTCGTCGGCTAGCTGGTGCGAACTAAATACGAGGTAATAAAATTATAACGCACTTTTTTGGTTGTACGTTTTTGATGCTTTGTATCTATAGTACTTAGGTATTTATAACATCATTGCCATCAAACATTATGGTTTCATATTAATAGGTACCATAGAAAACCGGTCCGGTTCGTAGTTTCGAAAGATGCTGTAGCGACATTATTGAAGCGACCCACGTAGTCTATACCACAGCGAATGACATCGCAGCGAAAAAGGTCTAAATAAATAGCATAATATTATTTTGTGGTGTAAGTGACTGACTATCTTTGAGCCAATGCCAACCACACCTACTCGTGGTGGCAGGGCATCGTATCAATTATTCTATCTCATCTAGTTGCGAAACTTGGTTGCGATGACGGCCAGAGGAGTTTGCGGCAAACACCAAACGGGTGTAGCTGGGTGTTTGTAGTCGCCCAGTCGGGGTTTTGCATGTGTGTGATGTTTGACCGTTGTATGCCAAGCGTATGAAAGCGGCTTAAAAACAAAATTATTATTACTATTACTTCTAGCCAGACCCTGTTTACTGCTAATCGCTGGAATGCCCCCATACACACTTCTTCGTATAAGCTAATTTCTTCTTCTTCGTATAAGATATTCATTTGCTTGCTCTACGACAGCTAGGTACTACGCTGTGCCATAATATAAAAGGATGCCAAACAACGAGTTAATTTCAAATTATTGCATGAACACTTAAATGATTTTTACGATATAATTTTCCATTTAATTACCAAACGTCGATTTGGATCACTGAAGTTGCAATCAACAGCTAACAGTCCGAATGTGTGTCCTAACACGCGTAACGCTATCCGCTCCAAATTTCTGTGTTCAGGTGCAAACAAACGCAGTTGATATAAATGCAGTATATAATCATTGAGGCGTAGATTTAAACGGACAGTATAGGTGAAAGTAAAGTGATACAAATAATGTATTCAAAGGTAAATGTGCATTATAGATCGTAATTAGTAGGTAATTAAAGTGTGTGGGTGAAAGTGGCTATTTGACAAGTACTTAATAATTAGATAATGTAAAACATCACTGTAGACACCTGGCGCCGGAAGCATTATAAATAACTAATACTGTTTACTGTCAAATCATTCATAGCATGATGATAGTCATCAAAATAATTTTTACGAAAACGTGTTTATCAACGTCAAGTGTGTCTGGAGTCGCAAGCATCCAGAGGCTTGTTTGCCACCCTAGTGGTATAAGTAAAAACAATGTAAACAGGGGAGGAAAGGATCTATGCATTCACTTGTTTGCATTTGCAAAATCATGTACTCACATATATTGCTATGTAATAAGATAATTTATTATTAATAACTACTTAGTTGGCGCCCGTGAATTCGCCCGTATTGATTCTGAGGATTCAGAATCCGCGGGGTAACGAAATTTTATGTAACATACAAAAAAATACCTGTATAGTAAAAAATCCCGATTAGTAACTAAGTATATTTAGACAAGCTTTCAGACAGATATTTGAATTTTATTTATTGCAATATAAAAATTGATAAAAGTACTTAATAATTAAGTAACTATTCCGATTACAAACTTTCTTTCTTTGTGTCTTGCCTTTATTAATAGGTACACATTAATTTTCTAATCTAAATTTGATAATACTTAAAGTATCAACCACAGATAGATATCAAAAATCTCTTTGGATGTCAATAATCCATCCTAATAAACAATCTGTGCATTATATACTTTGCGTTAAATTGCGGAGGTAAGGATCGGGACAGAACGATGTCCGTATTTTTAATACGATAAATCTACCTAATATTTAAGTTTCTATACGTTTATTACTCAGAAGAATAATTTATTAATAAATCCATACAAGATTTGTCAAATGGAATCAAGTCAAATTGAAAGTCCTATGTTTCCTCGTTAAGTCTGAAAAAAAGAAACGACAATTTTTCGCAATTTATCGATTTCAGCTAGGTAATCTACATAAGTAACAGTTGGTGCAACTATAGTTTTTTTTTGTACAGGAGTTGCTGTTTATTGCGCTTCTTTTCCTTGCCAATACATGTCAGGGACTAGAAAAGAAATCACAACACGTGCATCAAGAAAGTGTCCTCGCAGAACCGTTCGAGGCAGTTGGTAATGGTGATCTCAAGTCAGATGCAACCTTCTGGCGTTCTTGGAAGCCATCGAAATTACTAGATTGGGGTTAAGATCTTTGTAATATTGTACTTACGTGGTTAAATTATCGCGTAATTAATTTATGTACCTACATTTTATTTTTTTCTCTGTAGGTCGATCTATGTTTAACAAAGGGTTAACACGTTCTCGTGAAGGAATAGAGAGCGGTTCGGAGAGACGCCATGGTCACCGTGATCGATCTAGGGGTAAAATAAAGAATAAAGTAAAATTTTTGTTCAAAATACATCAGTTTGAAACTTATTTATTCATTTTATTTATCGTAACATGTAAATCAAGAGCAATTCATTTCCAATCTGGGGCCTACCAGCTAAACTAAAGCCAATTCCCATTCGATTTGTTGATTGCGATAATCAAACTTCAGCTTAGATGTATTGTATATGTGTTTAGCTTACCTGGTAGAAACTCTGTCGTTCTACCGACTAAGCTGAAGGTGTTTGTCTATAACTTAAAAGTAAGGGTTATCTTTCGAATCAAAATATTCGATGGTAATCGGCTTCAGCTTCGGCGGTAGGGCCTCCGGTTTGAACTGTCATTACATAGAACAATACAATAAATATTAGGGTACCTACGTAAGAAGACCGCACTGATTTTTTCTTCCTGACTTTAATGATATGCGTCATTTTCTCCTTTTTCACAACGTAAGCAAACTCATTTTAATCGTGATGCAGCAGTGAGTCGGTGAATTTTATGTTTTCAACAATACCTATTACTGAGCCACTAACGCGTATGAACCCAAAATAAAGTAGGAGCGTGTACTTCACTGATAATCATGGACAGACTGCTTGCGGAATCTTTCTTTACTCTAACTTATGTGTAAAATAAATATTTATAAATATTTCTGAACAATTTACACTGCGCCATCTAAATCTAAATTAAGCGCAAAGCTTGTGTTATGGGTATTAGACAACTGATAAATGTACTTAAATACATTTATTTTGTAAATACATACTTATAATACATAGAAAACACCCAGACCAAGACAAACAGACATGTTCATGCACACAAATGTTTGACATGTGCGGGAATCGAACCCACGACCTCGGAGTCAAAGTGGCCATTACTAACCATTCGATCACCGAGCTCGTCAAAATGTAAAAAGTAGGTACAATACAATAGTTTGAAATCAAGTCAAATGTTTTGTTAGGCGTGCTCTTACAACGAGATAATGTAAAACATCATTGTATTAGATGTCCCTAACCTGTGAATGTACCTACCTGTCTTTCTTTCGGACATTCTTCGCAAAGAAAAATGGGGCATCTACTCGTCTTGTTAAAATATCTTATACTTATTAGACTCTTCGTTTGCTATCCAACGGTTACCTTAAAAATAAATTAAACATTTTTATGAGCTTACATGTAGTTATATTGTTTGATTTGGTACTTACTATAAAGTGAAGTATGTAAAATGTAGCATGTAAACATAACGAAATGTTAAATTTATCGTTCTTTTTATAATAGCTCAGCTATGCTAGTTCTATCTCGCCTGATGGTAAGCGAAAAGAGGAGCCCAAATTGCAGCAAGACTCGACAACTGCATTCTGTCAGTTGACACTGCCATTTGCGCATTGACATCATAGAGCCCATAGAGTTCACAAGCACATAATCGATTTTATGTCAATCAAAGCCAATTTTAAACTTAATTGTAATTTCAACGTTTAATTAATCATGTCTCTCTTTAGAATATTTTAATAGGTATTAATTTCGTTAACCTAATACTAATAGCTTTGCTAATTGTTGGTAATGTTTTACGTTGATTCTCAATGCACCGTGACCCGTCGCGAAAGTTCTCTTATTTTATCGAAAAGAACCCAATGTGAAGACAGGTCAGAGTACGATGGACTGTCTACTACACGAGGCGCGTCTACTGCACGCCTCGTCAGCGACTCAGGCGGTTCCCTCCAGACTAGACCGAGAGGGTCCATAGAGAGGGAACTAGTGGCAATGATGTTTAACTCTATGCTGGATACTATAGTAGAGTCTTGGGAGGTTATCGTTCACCAAAAGCCTGAAGACAGTACGCCTAACATGAATTTAGGCAAAACAACCAGCGACCTCACCTTTAGCAGTAAAAAGAAAAGGCCTAACGGTCAGTATACCATTCATTATTTGTAAACTAGCTTCTACACGCGGCTTCGCCTCGCATGAACTGAGTACACTAATAAAATATATCCTATGTATTATTCCAGAACATATTCTATATGTTGCCAAATTTCAACCAATTCTGTTCAGCCGTTTGCCCGTGAAAGAGTAACAAACATTCATACATCCTCATAAACTTTCACATTTATAATAATATTAATAGGATTCGATACTGTGTTTGTTTGTCCTTATTTGAGGTTTGACTCGTAGACCAATTACGCAACGCACGCAGGCACTACGAGAGACTTTACACTCAAAGCCTCAAAGTGTCGCTTTAAGGGCGGTTAGGGCTCCTGCAGACATGCTACTTTTAGAATCGGTGATTCGCATTTTTACCATTGCATCGATGTATCGTGTTTGCGACGGCCATAGTATGGGTCAAAAAGTAGCCACTACAGGAAATGAACGGTGAGCGAGGGCTGGGGTTGTCGTGTCGACCAAATCCATTTCCGCGATCGGCGTTATTAATTTTTCTTCATAACATACGGGCTGTATGTCTATAGTCTCTAGTATAAAAAAATGAGGCTATGAAACTATAAGCATTCTTGCGACCTCTATAGGTATATATGTGGTTCCATAAGTCAAAGCAATTAAGACAATTTCTATTTCGTAGCAGAAAAAGGAAAGCCATCTAAAACGAAGAAAAGCCGATCTAAGATGGAGTTGCTGGATCAGGGACCGGTATAATTTTTACTTTATTATGTAAATTACTTACTTTTCGGCTTCAGTTCGGTGTAGTCTCGTCTGGAATCCCACTTTTTCTAGAAACGAGTTTCCTAAATTTTTGAAGAGCTCGATGGCGTCGTTGCGCGTATCTGCTGATCGAACACGAAAGTCAAGCAACGTAGGCCATAGCCTGTCAATGGATAGGTTTATTTATCTCGAGCTCCTCCGTGCTTCGGAGGGTACGTTAAGTGGTCCCAGCTGTTGTTATTAGATGAGAGTCGTTAAGCCAAGTCAGTGGTTTTTAGGCGGCTTGAAAACTCTGGACTCCGCCAACCCGCAGTTGAGCAGCGTGGTAGAGTATGGTCTAAACCTCTTCGATTGAGGCAGATCCGTATCCCAGCAGAGGGTTGAATAAGAGTTGACGAAGACGACGACGAGTTTCATAAATATTCCTCTAAAGATGTTACCCTGTTTTGGATATAAGTAGGTACCTATGTCACCGAATAAAGTACGCGTATCCCGGTATCACGTGATTTTCAAAAATCCTTTCACAGCGGATGCATACGTCATATTAGCTATCTGAATGAGAAATTTCAACACAATCCATCGTCTGTATGATTTTACTTTACCACTAACATTTTTGTGGAAAAACATTTATTGGAAATACCTACCTATGTACATACAACAACTTGCAGACTGTAATGGTTCCAGTATAATTTAAAAAAAAACCCGACTCCAAACATTACTCTACATTTATGTATGTAGATACAGGCTGATGATGATTTGAATTAATGAGGATGATGATGATGAAAATAATATGGGACCAATTTGGAAGTATAGGTACTCTTATAAATAAAAAAAATACATGTGGCACTCGGGGACTGCCGGGGTAAAGCTATTGCATAGCATTTTTTATCAACTTATAATTATTTATTTATTTATGCAGTATTTTTATTAAGACATTTACACCTTCTCAGTAGTCATACAAAACCCAAACTGATATAGAATTGACAATAACATACTTATATTTGAAATAAAATGTTAATCCGAAACTCTTACGGTAGCACTTAAGCTCTCGTGAAAAGTAAGGTTAAACAATATTACTTATTCTGTGGTTAAGGGGCCAGATCGTGAAAACTGTGAAAAGAGTGTTACGATTTTTCATATTTAACCTATTTAGATATGATTGATATCAATGATAATTTGTATATATTACAATCAAAGACCAAAAATTATGGTATGATTATATTAAACTCTTAAAATCTAATAGTTGTTTTATAATAAAGGTCAACAAACGCACAAAATTGAGAAAAAATGCAAAAACATGCCTTCGTATTTTTCAGATTTAACCCAATAAATCAACACAAATTGATAAAAAGAAACACTTTTTGAACACTGAAGAAACCAATAAATATAACATATACTTTTTTTTTGTACCTTTACAAACAAAGACTTCCTCTTTTAAAGCCCTAAAATCTAGATATGTTTTACGTAAATTCTCCATAGAAAAATGTATGAAAAATGACGCACATTCCGATATTACGAATTAGTACTACTAATCGCCACTAATCGCCAGTGTGTTTTTATATGTCAAGGTGACACCACGCGCGTCGGATGCTCCAGCAAAATTACGTGTTGTGAATTTGTGTTTTTTGTGAAAAACTGTAAGTATAACTAATTTACCAATATAATGAATGTATATAAATCGTAAAAAATACAAAGAATGAATTAGATACTTTGTTGAGTAGGTTATTTTATGAACCTTGTAAAATATGTATCAATTCAGGCTTGAAACATGATTTCAACATGCTATAGCCAATATCATAAACGTATCTAGTCGGTAATCGAGGGTTTTTTTTGCAGGACTGATTGAATTTGAATTTGCCAGGGAAAAGAAAGTTTAGTACGCATTATAAAAATATGAAAGCCAAAAGATCTCGGAAAAAATGTAAGTTCCTTCCTACTTATTTATTTATCTGCCTACTTTACTACGTCTTGTCCTAAATACCTACCTAGAAAAAAATTACGAGATTTCTGTGAAAGTGTCATGTAAAAATCCTAGTTTTATTTGTGTGCTTATCCTGTCTAAGTAGTATTAATAATATAATTTATTTTCATTTGAACAGGGTACATTATAAAGCTAATACAATACCTATGTCATATGATTTAGATCGCTTGATTCAGACATATACAATAGCATGTAAATATTGGTTTGTATTATATAGTAATAAAGTCAATTTCTACCTAGTATTCGTTTTCATGTTCATCATTATTGTCTAAATATCAGATTGTGGAAGTAGGTATGTTTCATAACAGAAATAGCACGGGCACGCGGCTTTGTCGACATACTTACCGCCAAAGAGACGCGACGCGCCTAGGGTCTGGTGTTGTACAAAAATTACAAAATAATTATAAAGTGGATAATAATGATGAATAATATTTCCAGTATTGAAAATAAAGAAAACCTTCAGGCCGAGACTCCAAGCAACACTGCTATGCTTAGACTACACACTATAGACGTAAGTTGTTATACCACGTTATACGTAATTCTTGTAGACTTATTACATAAATAAACAAACTACCTTGGGGTGTAAGTGGTTCAACAAGATCTTTAAACCAAAGCCAAATTCACCTGCTGACTGACAAACGAAGCTCTGGCGAAAAGAGAGGTAGGGAGCGTAATTGTAAGCTACCCGACTGGGGAATGTACCTCCACCTCACAGAATACCGCAGCCAAATAACGGTTTCCTTAAGGGCTGTTGTCTTCCTGCGAGTGAGTGAGGTCACCAGAAAGGAAGGAGATGCTGCGATGGCAGCGGGGGTGGCGGGGGTGGCGGCGCGCGAGCGATATTTTATGTTGCGAGCGTTAATATGGCTACGGTAACCGCTTCAGATCAGGCGGGCCGTATGCTTGTCTGCTACCCGACGTAGTATAAAAAAAAAAAAAATACCTAGTTAGTGATGGACGAAGACAAAATCTCAGTAGGGTGAAGTCTTCTAGTATCGGCCTCCTCCTAATATCGGCCTTTGCGAGAAAATGGAATATAGGGTAAGTGCTCCATTGAATGAACCCTTAAGGGCATTCCAAACTTTGAAAATTACAGCCAGCTACTTATGAGATCCTAACCAAAAAATATTTTATTTTATTATGTTCACAATTTATTCATGATTGATACAGTATACATATTTTAGCAAAAATGCTGATAGTTATTGAGATAATCTGCATTTTATACAAATATGGGGTATATTTGTATAAAATGCAGGTTATCTCAATAAATTGAACACACAAATCACCAGAGAATGAACAAAAAAATCCAGTGAATAAACCTTTTGAAACCCATTGAATGAACTACCACTTTTATATATCAGTTCTATATATAAATTATTATGTAAGAGTTTATTTCGGGTAATTGTTATTGTAAATATATATATTTTTTTATTATATTAAATAGACGATATGATTACTATTATAATTGCGTGTTACTTGATATTTTATAACCTAAAGAGAACTATCTAACATTTTTTTTTACCACTAAGGTGGCAAACAAGCATACGGTCCGCCTGATGGAAAGCAGTTACCGCAGCCTATGGACGCCTGTAACACCGGAGGCATCACATGCGCGTTGCCGACCCTGTAAAAACCTCTTCAAGCCCTTTTTGAAGAACCCCATGCTGTAGTCTCCTGGGAAAACCTCAACAGGCAATTCATTCCACAGCTTGATAGTACGTGGAAGAAAACTTCTCTGGAACCGCACAGTACGTGACCATTTCGGTTCTAAAGTCTGAGGATGAATTCCCTGTCGATGGCGAGCGGTGCGACTGTAGAAGGAAGCCGTGGGCATCATGTCAAACAACTCCTCTGAACACACCCCATTGTACAAACGGTAGAACACACAAAGGGACGCAAAATCTCTTCTCAGACTTAAAGGTTCTAAACCGTCTGTCAGATTGGGATCGTCAACAATCCTCACAGCACGCCTTTGAATCGAGTCACAGGGTGCAAGCTGGTATCTAGGCGCTCCCGCCCATAGATGGCAACAGTACTCCATATGCGGCCGAACTTGAGCTTTGTATAAGTCTTTGCCGCGGGTTGAAGTAATGTTTCGCCCTGTTGAGCACACCTAGTTTCTTCGATGCCAGCTTGACCTTCCCCTCCAGATGACATCGAAACTGGACGTCGCTGGAGATGTCAACTCCTAGAATACCAATACTATTGGCGATGGTGAGGGGTGTGTTTTCGAAGTGTGGAGCCACAGCAAATGGGGTTTTCTTAGCGGTGAACGCGCAGACTTGTGTCTTAGAGGGGTTAAATCGCACTAAGTTATGTCGCCCCCAGTCGGACACTCTACTTAGTGTGCTCTCAATTTGCGACACAAGTTGTTCGCGGCTCTCCTCCACCAAAGAACGAGGGATATTTGCGCGGCCCGTGTAATAAGTGTCCCCGGTGCTGTCGTCCGCATAACAATGAATGCTGTCATTATACAACATATCATTAACATGCAGCAGAAACAGCGTCGGGGACAATACAGAACCCTGCGGGACGCCAGCATTGATGTCCATGCTATCGGAGCAACTGCCATCTACAACGGCTCTAATGCTTCTGCTGGACAAGAAGCTAGCAACCCATTCGCATAGCCCCTCGGGCAGACCGTAAGGCTAAGATGCCAAATGCTTAAAACATAATATTAATACTGGATTATTATTATAAAATATTTAATATTATTATTCATCACTTCTATGTTAGATTCTCCTTTCTCTTCTAAACTATTATATTTCTATAATAGAAGATTGGTTCTATATGTCATCATTATTTATTAATTTCTTTTTAGCTTGCATTTTGCTGTCTTTCCATGGTCGTTTTAGCTGAAAGGCACTTCTATGTGGAGATCTTTATTTATTTTATTTAATCAGTTCACTCCGTCTGGTTTTCGTCCTGGGCACAGTACTATTACTGCACTTTTAAAAGTTACTGAAGATATCAGGCTAGGTATGGAGGATAAACTGGTGATAATAAAAGAACACCTCGTTCGAATATTGGTCAAAAAATTGACAACCGTTTATAAAAGTTGTGTACAAAAAATTAGCCAACGGCTAAGATGCCAAATGCTTAAAACTATAAAATAAGTCAATTCCTATGAATGAACCGTGTGTTCATTGACTAGATTTTCTTCAATTTCGTGATCCAATTATCGAACACCCCTATAATTTATTTATGATAATTAAAATTTATGCAATCTGCTTTTTGTAAGATAAAACAGTTCTTTTTACATCCTACTATCAAATTTTGTTAACACTATCACACTTATAGTGTCTACAAAGTGAATATCAAAACACGAAGTCTCAGCAATGCCCTAAATTCTGCTCCATACAATCAAAAATACGACAGAATACTTTCATTTTAGGCGGTCGCGATTTTGAAACTATAGGTCACAGGCAAATACCTGTGTGTTCAGTTGACGTAATATAATGTTTCGATTGAGAAAAAAATACTGGCTTGAGTAGAAAAGCTTAGATTTCTTATTATATTGAAAAATGTGTGTTTTGTTCATTCACTGGTGGGTGTTAATTCACTGGAGCACTTACCCTAACTATTAAAATAACCCTAAAATTATAATAGTTTTTATTCAAAAAGCGACTCTATATGCGAATAATCCATATTTTGGTGCGGGTGCTTCAATATTTGAACGTTCAGTTGGCAATAGAGCACGCGCCGGTACCGACTTGTGTCGTTTAGTGGCAGTGGCGAGTCAAATCCCGGTGGCGAGCGCATTGAGTTAGTTAGTATTTAAATGGAATTAAACATACCTATGGTATTTTATATTGTTTTTTATTGAAGAAAAACCAAGGTTTTTACATTTACTTGTCTTTTTTATGAAATAATCGCAGGGTCGAGGTTAGGGATCTTTATTTATTGATAAATCCCAATATCGGCCACCCGGCCGACATTAGGAAAATGCATGAAAACGCTAAACAACATGTTTAGCTATTTTTTATGTTAACAGGAATATTAATAAGGTTAAAAATGAAACAACAGCTTTTTTTATTAAAATTATTGTCCTGAACCGACTTTACAAACAACCAGTTTTTATTACGTTTATTTATATAAAACGTTCAAGATTTTGATCTAGTGTTATGTGTTTCAAAGATGTATTCTAAGGGAGTTCTTAGCTATGTTTGAAGAAATTTGGCCCATTCTTTTTTAATTATTTTTTATAAAAAAAAAATAAAGCCATTATCTTTCTTTACAGGAACTAGTTATTGAAAACAGTCAAGAGGGAAAGGTGGATGAAGTGGAAGTTGGGCTAGATATTTCTTTTTTTTATAAAGCTCTTCAGGCCATAGGGGACCACGGTCCAATGGATTGTAAGTTAAGTTACCTCAGTATAATAGGTGAAGTAAAAGTTGGTCTGGACTCAAAACTCATCATGAAATGTAGTATGTGTAGTATGAAGTTTACTGTGTGTTTGGTTGAAAAGAAAGAAGATAGCATGGAAGTGAATCATCAAATTGTATCTGGTATCATATCATCTGGTGGGAGCTACTCTCAGTTAAAAACATTAACTGCCGCAGTAACCGTTACCAATCATGTCACCTTCATTATACAATGAAATTAATAATACGGTTTGCGATTGGTGGGAAAAGACAGCAACACATTCCATGGCAGAAGCTGTCAAGGAAGAAGCAGAGTACGCAGTCTATAGGTAGTGTTGATAAAAATGGTACACCATTAATATCTGTTGCTGTTGACGGTTGTTGGAGGAAGAGATCTTATGGTAAGAATTTTTCCGCCTTATCCGGCGCAGCTGCAATAATTGGCATTAAAACTAATAAAGTATTGTTTTTTGGAGTTAAAAATAAATACTGCGTAGTCTGTGCACGAGCCGCAAAGAACAACAGTCAGCCCCCGGAACACCATTGTTTCAAGAATTATTCAGGATCATCTACCGGGATGGAATCGACCATAATAGTTGAGGGGTTTAAACGTTCCATTGTTGATCACGGTGTAATTTATAATAAATTTGTAGCAGACGGCGATTCTAGTACTTATAAAAAAATATTAGATTCGCGTCCGTACGATAATTTAATAGTAGAGAAAATTGAATGCAAAAATCATCTTTTACGAAACTACTGCAATAGCTTGGAGAAACTGTCAAAAGACACTAAGTATCCTTGCGAATTGCGGAAATTCCTAAAAGAAAGGTATTTGCGTTTAAGAACGGGTGTAAAATGCGCGATTAAATATTGGGCGGATCAAAATCAGTCACTCGAAGAAAAAATAAAAAATCTTAGTGAAGATATCCTAAATGGTCCACAACACGTATTTGGTAATCACCAACATTGCAAGGAGTATTTCTGTAGACCTGATACTCGTCGAATAGAACCTGTTGGATTACTTCCAACAATTGTTGGATGCGGATTAATGGACGCGGTAGAAATTTTAAGTAAAAGACTGTCATATCATTCTAGAAGTTTAATTCATAATTGCACAAGTAATATAGTTGAAAGTTTTAACGGAGTAATTGCCAAATTAGTTGGGGGTAAGCGTGTAAATTATTCTTCCCGTGGTTCTTATGCGGGCCGATGCGCAGCTGCTGTTGTGTCTTTTAATACGGGATCGATTCATAGTAAAACTCATGAAGTCATATTTAAATGTAGTCCGATTCCTTTGATCGCGAAAGTGGAAAATTGTAATCGTAGAAACCGTTTAATTGCTAAACCTAAATTAAGATTGAAAAAAAGCCACAACACTGTATCGAAAGACGCTCACTATGGACCAAACTGCGAAAAACCTGATCTGAGTCCAGAATTATATGAGAAAGCCAAGCCATCTTTTTTAGCCGATTTAAAGTTGTCTTGTGCTGAAAGAGAGGAGCTTGAAAGGTCGACCCATTTGCAAAGAAGTAGTGCTGAGTGGATGAGTACAAGGAGAAAATTACTAACCTCATCATCATTCGGGGAAGTTTGTAAAAAACGAGAGAGCACAAGTTGTGCTGCTTTTGTTGGTAAAATCGTTTATGGTAGTAATATCTCCAGTTTGCTTGCTGTACGGTACGGTATCGAAAACGAAGAAACCGAAATTAGACAGTTAGAAATTCAAAAGAATATTAGTATACAAGGTTTGTTCGTCGACGATCAATATGAATTTCTTGGTAATACACCAGATGGCATTTATGCAAACGGTTTAATTGAAATTAAGTGCCCACATTCTTTAGCTGGCATGACTCTTGATGAAGCAATGGCCAAACATACCTTTTGGGCTTCCAAGAGTTATGTCATAAATAAAAATCATAACTGGTATTTCCAAATTCAGGGACAGGTACATATTACTAAAAGAAACGTTTGCTTGCTTGGCATCTGGTTTGGTGCTACTGTACCTATGAAAGTTTATATTATAGAAAAGGACGACAAATTTTGGAAGGAGAAAATGGAGATGAAATTAGTTAGGTTTTATTACGATTGCCTACTTCCAGAATTAGTTGATCCTCGGCAGTCACGAAGCATGGGCATTCGTGACGCGCCCAGTATCATAGAGGCTATGAAAGAGAGGAAAGAAAGAGCTTTACGTGTTTTGAAAGAGAAGAACGCCTAATGATTTTGAAAGAGACTGAGGTAACTTAACTATCCAGCCGGTCGATTCACGTAAACACGCCAGTCCAAAAGTCGTTTTAACTTAGAAACTTAGAAATCGCCTTTTGGTTTTCTGTTTTAAACGCACTTACTTATCTAGTCTTGGATTGTCATAAATCTTTCAATAGCTCAATTACTATACAATTCCTATATGATTTTGAAGAGTTACCTGGTGTAAAGAATCATCAAAATCGTTTCAAAAAGACAGCGAATTGAGAAGCTTCTTCTTTTTTTAAGTCGGTTAAAAGGGCTTAATTTGCAAAAAACGAAGTGACATTTTTAAGTCCCTACGCTACGGTTTTTATTACGTGAATCGGGCAGCTGGTAACATTTTCATTCTGATAGGTTTTGCAATAGCAATTGATTTTATCATCAAATTAGCAGAAATCAGAATTTGATCAGTAATCGTAGAATTTTGAACTCATATTTTGTTATTGTTTACTTACTTTTAATTAGTATATTAATAATTTATAAACTTGTGTTTTATTTATTTTTGTACAACCCTAGCACGCTTTTTAGATGGCGACTCATATTTGTTATTGTTTACTTACTTTTAATTATATGAATCATTTTTATACTTTCGTATACTAGCGTAGCAAAAGTGCAAACAAAGTTGAAAAAAAGTTGACATGGCCGATAATTGGTGCCACCACCCTATTTGAGTTTACGCAATAGGCACATTTCCTTGCGTAGAGATATACACTAGCGAGGAAAGCTCGATGTTATTTCGACCGTACTTCCTACTGAATTTGCAATTATTTTGTTGAATGAATATTTTACGAAATAAGAATAAACTTTGGTAGTAAAATTACAAAGAAATACATAGTTGGAATTTTTGGTAAGTAGAATACAAAAAGGTCAGTCCGGACCTGCTCTTGATTGTTTATTATAAATAGAAAAACATAAATATTGTGTCTCAACTACTCTTATTAATCTAGTAATTAGGATCATTTTATAACGAAAAACTAGTCTTAGAATATTTTACACTCGTCGTTTATTTCCAATTATTATTTCCATTTTTGTTATGCTGTAAATATTCAACTTCAATAACAATATAACTCAACGTGGAACGTTTGTCGCAAAACATTTTGAAAATCGCGCTGTCTTTGGGTCATTCACCCGCCCCGTCGGTTGTTTCAGTAAACAGTAGCGCTGCGGTCGCTCAAAAACGATGTCGCGCCTAGGCAATCTGGGCCCTTAAATGCCCGAAAAACTATATGTCAAATTCGAATTTACATGTCGGGCTCGTATGATCATAGTAAGTCACCCGTAGCAGTAAACGTCAAACTCCGATTTCGTTCTATTGAATATATTTTATCAAAAAAAAAATTATAAAAATTAATTTTATCCCAAAATCAGTAATGTCAAAAATAATGATGTCAAAATCGAATGCCAAAGGTAATAATAGCGAAAAAGTTCAAAAAAAATCTTTAGTCATTCACCAACATCGAAGAAAGTTACAAAAAGATGATTTGCAAATTTATACACAAGTTCCCTTGATACAGCTTCCAAATGCCATATCCTCTATTAACGAAGACTTATCACGTATATCTGTCTGGAGCAAATCTCATGGCCTTATTGTCAATACTTCGAAAACGCAAGCCATTATTATAGGAAGTCCTCGACAAATTGGTAAAATTAATTGGAATTATATATCTTCTATTGCATTTGATGGTACACTTGTAAAGTTCAGTGATAAAGTGAAAAATCTCGGAATTATTTTTGACAATACGTTTTCTTGGTCAGCACAGATTGCTGACGTTAGTAGGAAATTGTTCGCCGCCTCCGCTTCTATTAGAAGATTGCGTAATTTTTTACCCACTGATACTAAAATTGCGCTTGCACAATCCTTGCTCCTCCCTATACTAGACTATGCCGATTCTTGTTATCTTGATGTTACTGAAGAGCAACTAAATAAACTTGAGCGTCTTCAAAATTTATGTATACGGTTCATATTTGGACTTCGCAAATATGACCACGTCTCTGAATTTCGCTTTCAGCTCAAGTGGCTCCCCATCAGACTTCGCCGTAACTGGCATATCCTTACCCTCCTCTACTCTGTTCTCTTCAATCCTAAATCTCCTGTCTACCTAAAAGAACGTTTCTTATTTCATACCGAAGTGCAGGGCCGTGCCTTGCGTAATACACTCTTGCTCCGCCTCAAAACGCCGTCTCACTCTTCCCAATTTTACTCCAAATCTTTTTCTGTGCAGGCAGTGCGCCTTTGGAACGCGTTACCATCTGAGATCAGGAATGCTCAATCGCTAGTTTCGTTTAAAAATCTCGTCAAACTCCACTATCTTTCTTTTAATGTTATTTAATTCTCATCAGTCATAATTTCAACCTCTACCTCATTAGTACTTTACTATGTTTGTATAATTTGTGTGTATATATCTGTATTTAAGTCTAAGTATATTTATATTTATGTATGTTATATATATATATATATATATATATATATATATATATATATATATATATATATGTGTATATGTAGTATGTGTGAATATTTATTTATATAATTTAGCATGTATATAAGTATTTGTAATTTATTATTCATAGTAATGAATAGTATTATTATCTGAGCTGCACCACCTACCATTATTTCAGATTACTCTCTCCTCTACCCTAAGGTTGTCTGGAAGAGATCGCTCGACGATAAGACCGCCTTTGTACAAATACTTAATGTTTTTCTCTGTATATTTTTTTCTTTTCTTTTGGTGCAATAAAGTATATTTGTATTGTATTGTATTGTTACAAAAAGATTAATGACCGCATCGAGGCGCGAACGTAGAAACGATAGTTCAAATTGGTTACACATTTACAACTGCGCCATTGACTCGATAATACTCACTGGCGAAATACGAGTGTGTATTGGGGGGTGTTAGGTTTTTTTTTGCGTAACGGAATTTCTTGATTCGGTCGCCGCGCCAAGCCCGCGATAAATGCTATGCAATAGCTTAAAAAATACCACCGAATTGAGAACCTCCTCCTTTTTTCGAGTCGGTTAGAAAGTACAACTTAGATACTCAAAATTCACCATTGACACATGACGCGAAATTGAATGAAGAATGAAGGCCGAATTGTAATGAAATTATCAAAAGTGGCGGTTGGCTTTTGTGCCTATATTCATTTTAATTCGATTCAAGCAATTTTAAACACTATTTCTTCGTGATTTAATTTTAAAATTGAGTGATAAGGTCGCGATGAAGTCTTGTCACGGATCCGCGACAAGGCAGTTGAAAGGAAAGTATGCTACTAGGATATCATAAATTCAAACCTCTCTCTTTGTCAAATCTCTCGTTGAACTTCTCGATATTGTTGGCATATGTTATGTCCGCCTTGTCTAGTAGATGTCGCAATTGTAGTACGTTATTTATTACTAACTTATACTGTGATTGTAGTATGTCCCAATCAGCTTTGCTGTTCGCCTCAGCGATAGCTCGATCGAACTGCGATTATTTACTTGCAAGTACTTCTTCGAAATTCTCAAACTGAAAATGGATTGTCATTTGTCAGGGTTGAATTTCATGTCTACATGTGTCGAATTTATTCATAGATTCTACTTCGACTTTAAAGTACAATTTCTATTTTGGTTGTCGGAATATTTCGGAAATTATGCGTGAATCAGAATTCTTTATCAGTTTCTAAAGGGTACGTTACCGAACTACATATTTACATGTGGAGAATGTCATTGATACGATTTACAGATCTGTTATCGAATACAAATATTAGTGTAATGCTGAAATACATACAGTGTAATACCACAGTGTAAATACAACTTCTAATACCTAATATTGTTATTATTTACACAGAGATATGTATAGCTTCGTGTAGTTTCATTTCGTAATATGTTTACGAAATGAAACTACACGAACCTATACATATCTCTGTGTAATCATTTGTATATACATATATATGCTTAAATAAGCATATATATGCATATACAAATGATTAGGTATCGGAAATAGCATGTATAACCTAATCATTTGTGTTTCTGTCTCATAATCTATATACATTATTTATTGCATAGCAACAAATACAGGACAAGTATACAAAGGTGAGCTTATCTCTTCAAGAGATTTCTTCCAGCCAACCTACTGTGCATAAAGAAATTTTACATGGCTGGGAGTCGAGATCCTAACATTTTAGTATCTTTATAACAACACTAATTTAATCTAATCACTCGTCATGAGTTTGGGTCAACATCTTTGAACCAAAGCCAACTTCACCTGCACGCGGTGCACCCTGCTGACTGACAAACGAAGCTCTGGCGAAAAGAGAGGTAGAGAGCGTATTTGTAAGCTACCCGACTGGGGAATGTACCTCCACCTCACAGAATACCGCAGCCAAATAACGGTTCCCTTGAGGACTTTTGTGTTCCTGCGAGTGAGTGAGGTCACCAGAAAGGAAGAAGATGCGATGAAGATGCTGCGATGGCAGCGGGGGTGGCGGCGCGCGAGCAATATTTTATGTTGCGAGCGTTAATATGGCTACGGTAACCGATTCACATCAGACGGGTATGCTTGTCTGCCACCCGACGTGGTATAATTTTTTTTATCAAAAATTAAATAAAAAATAAAATTTATCCCAAAATCAGTAATGTCAAAAATAATGATGTCAAAATCGAATGTCAAAAATAATAATAACGAAAAAGTTCAAAAAAAGTCTTAAGTCATTCACCAACATCGAAAAAGTTACAAAAAAAAACTAAATTGAAATCGCTTCATCCGTTCCGGAGCTATGATGATGCCACGGACAGACAGACAGACACACACAACACAGACACGTCAAACTTATAACACCCCTCTTTTTGCGTCGGGGGTTAAAAAGAGTAATGACCACATCGAGGCGCGAACGTAGAAACGATAGTTCAAATTGGTCACACATTTACAACTGCGCCATTGACTCGATAATACTCACTGGCGAAATACGAGTATGTATTGGGGGGTGTTAGGTTTTTTTTTGCGTAACGGAATTTCTTGATTCGGTCGCCGGGCCAAGCCCTCGATAAAAGCTATGCAATGGCTTAAAAGTTTTTTTCAAATCGGTTTATAAATCGCGGAGAAATTAAGTAACAAACAAAAAAAAAATACAGCCGATTTAAGAACCTTCTCCTTTTTTGGAGCCTGTTATTATAAGAATCACGCGTAGTGCTACGAAAGGTATGTGCTTCTCTTAGCTACGGCAGATCATCATAAACTGAAAGTGTTACAGTCTATGCGGACGAGCCTAAAGTCAAAAGTCAAAGTCAAAGTCAAAATATCTTTATTCCTTGGACTTTACAAAGCACTTAGAAACGTCATACAAATTAAATATAAGACATGTATCTAAATCATTACTATCTACTTAAATCCGCAGACCTTAGATGCACTTTCATCACACTATCTTGAATGTGAAAGTGAATTTAAGTGCCAGTTCCGGCGACGGGGCTTCTTGAGAAGAACTGGCAAGAAACTCAAGGCCGACTCTTTTAATTGCCAATATCGTTACATTAAACACAAATACAATCATTAACATAACAAGAGCAATTCATTTCCAAATACTTTTATCATTTATGTAATCTGAGATACAATAGTAAGCCTTTTGACATAGTCTAGTTTTGATAAATCTTCTAAATTTACCCATGGATAATTTAAACGCGTCATTTGGAAGTTTATTGTAGAAGCGTATACATTGACCTGGGAACGAGTTAGAGATTTTATGGAGCCTAGTAATATGCACAGCGAGTTTGTTTTTATTTCTTAAATTTAATTGATGGAGATCACTGTTTTTCCTAAATTTAGTTTGATTTTTATGAACGTAAATAAGATTTTCATAAATATATTGAGAATGTAATGTCATAATATTTATCTCTTTAAATTTATTTCTCAGTGTCTCCCTGGGACTCATCATATAAATAGCACGGATAGCTCGCTTCTGGAGCACAAAAATTGAGTCTACATCCGCAGCACTACCCCAAAGCAATAAACCATATGACATAATGCTGTGAAAATAGCTAAAATAAACTAAACGCGCAGTGTCAACATCAGTCAGTTGACGTATTTTCCTTACGGCGTACGCTGCTGAGCTGAGTCTACCCGATAACGTTTCTATATGTGGGCCCCATTGTAATTTAGAGTCTAATGTTATCCCAAGGAAGACAACCTTATTGACCAATTCCAATCTCTCATTGTCCATCACCACACTGGTTTTTACTTGTTTCACATTTTTTGTAAAAAATCTAACATATTTGGTTTTACTACCATTTAAAAGTAGGTTATTAGCACTAAACCAGTTTACTATTTTTGAAAGAGCATTATTTACATCGTCAATTTCTGATTGTTGTCTATTTACCTTAAAAATTAAAGAAGTGTCATCTGCAAATAATACTATTTCGTGATTATTCTTTACAAGATGAGGTAGATCATTAATGTACACGAGAAACAGGAAAGGGCCCAAAATAGAGCCTTGTGGCACCCCCATCGCTACAGTTGATCCATGTGATCGCTTTCCATTAACATCTACTTTCTGAACCCTATCACTCAGATAAGAAGTAAGAAGATCAAGAGCGATGCCTCTTATACCATAGTGGTGTAGTTTTCTGACTAGAGTTTCATGCTGCACACAATCAAAAGCCTTAGATAAGTCACAAAACACCCCATAGGCGTCCCGTGACTCCTCCCAAGCCTCATATATACATTCTAGTAATTTTACCCCAGCATCACATGTTGACCGTCCATGAGTGAAACCGAATTGTTTAGTGTGCAGGAGATTATTTTCATTAAAGTAATTAAGTAACTGAGCGAGAATTAGTTTTTCAAAAATCTTACTAAATGTAGGTAGTATTGATATTGGTCTGAAGTTTGTGGGGTCTAATGTACTACCTGATTTAAACAAAGGAATAATTTTGCTTAATTTCATCAAGTCAGGAAACACACCACAATCAATACATCTATTAAATATCACAATTAAGGCGGGAGCAACAATGTCAAATAAAGATTTTATAATATGTACGGAAATGCCCCATAGATCAGCCGTTTTCTTAATATTAAGTGATTTAAATGCAACTTTTAAATCAGACCCATTAACATGACGGAAATGAAAATCGTTATAAAATTCAGGCACATTATCTTTAATTAATGACTCTGCAACGGAGGTGGAAGAGCCCAAGGCACTAGTTAAAGTGACAGGGAAGGCAGAAAAAATCTTTCAAAAGCATTGGCAATTCTAAATCTGACTTGGTAATATGACCATCAATACTTAATTTAAACTCTGAATCCTTTGTCCTACCCTTCCCAGTCTCTTCATTGATAACCGTCCAAGTGGCTTTAATTTTATTACTACTATGTCTAATTTTTGATTTAATAAATATAGATTTTGCTACTTGACAAACGCGTTTGAAAATTTTCGAATATGATTTTACATGTTCTTTAAATTCTTCACTATTATTGAATTGTCTTTCATAGTATAACATGTACAAAGTTTGCCTACTCTTATAAATACCTACGGTTGCCCAGTCACCAAAGACAAGGCTATTGGTAAAAGTAATTTCCTTGGAAGTAAATATTGATTTAAATTCGCGAAGAAATGCATTAAAAAATGAATTATACATCAAGTTAGGTTCCAAGTCATTATCTAAAAACGGTAACTTACTAGTTAGGTTTACTCTCATACGTTCTAAGCGACTCACTGTTACTGGCACAAAAGTAATTTTTGTCTTGACAACATTTTTATTTTTTATTTTAATACTTATCATTTGCCCAGAATGATCAGAATCCAATTTATTAATAATACTTTTTTGGGTTGGACTAATATCTGTGTATATATTATCTAAGCAGGTAGCCGTGGTGGCACTTATTCTAGTAGGCTCCATAAATAAATTAACTAAATTATGGGATTTAAAAAGACTTAAAATTTTACTTGATTACTTAAAATATTACTAAGGTTGACTTAAAATATTACTAAGGTTGAGATGTTTTTTGTTTTAATTTTAATTTGCTAATTAAAGCATATTCTATCTACCTATCATAATAAAATTCTCGCCCTGGTTAGTTACAATAACGAAAGTAATTTATTACGTAGGTACATATTATTATAATCATTGTGCTATTTTAGATTGATCCATTAATGCAAATATGGTTTTCGACACCGGACGAACGCGCTGTTATTCGATTTCATAATGGTAATATTTATGAAGGGAGCATTTCGATGAAGAATATGCATGGCGAAGGGCGGTTCCAGTGGGCAGATGGAACAGTTTATTTGGTAATACAGATTTATTACCTACCTATTATATATTAATAGATATATAATAATATACCGATTAGCTACCGATATGGTATATACCGATTACGTACCTACCGATATGGACGTTACCGGTACTTCACAACGTAGACTATTGCGATCTTCATTAGATCACAGTATAACTAATAGTACCTATTACGTACACTATGACCAGAGAGTGGCCGCTCTTTCATATCGACCTCACCTTCTCTCTGAGACGAATCTGGAACTCTGCACAGATTCTCGCTCTGCACAGACGTTATTGTTTCTTTATTAAGTAGTTACCGACGCGACATTTGTATGGAGAGACCGGGGTGTGGTTATATGCAGGGAACAAGAAATAAATAGGAATTTTACTCATCCACATATAAATGATTTCTATACGGGACTTCGAAATGAATCAACTTGTAAAAAGAAAAAATACAAATATATCGATTAGCTGATAATTTTTTGGTGGTGCTACACATATAAATCGGATAGCAACTTTAAATAAGCTAAAGCTCTAAATAAGTTATTTATGATGTAAAACAGTTATAAATTGTACATATAGACTTTCTAAACTCAATTCAATTTGACAGCGTGGTCACTATTCTGTAATTTCGATGTCGAACACAGTGTGCAAGTTACCTTATTATATTATTTACAGAATTTTTGTCTCTTTGTCTAGTATCTGTATATTATATTTGTACGCGCATCATGCATAAAGTACTGCACGTAAATGGATGCGGTTTTCATCACAATCAATCTCAATTCACAATTCAATCTCGATTCGGTAAACTTTTTTTCTTCGTTATACTTAAAATAATTAACAGAATAATTGTACTTCAGAAATAAATCATTTTAGGGTCAATTTAAAAATAATAAAATAGAGGGTAAAGGAATAATTCAATGGAAAGATGACACGTGGTATGAAGGCGACTTCGTTGGTAATGTCCGCCACGGACAGGGCCTGTACGTGGATTCCCGCAAGCAATGCTCGTACACCGGAGGTTGGCACTGCGGCACCAAGCACGGACGAGGAGTCATTTATTACTCAAAAACTTTTAGAAATTCATATGATGGCGAATGGGTCCAAGTAAGGGTTTTTCTTTTCTTTCTAAAATTGGTCTGGTAGGAATCTCAAAATGAGAAGTAATGGAAGTATGTTAAACCAAACGCAACAATTAAATAATAGCCCGGTCAAATTAGACCAAAAAATAAGAGTAAAGCTACATAAATTCCCACCAAGCTGAAAATTGGTGAAATCGTTCAAAATATAAAATTTGAAAGTTCCCCATCTTTCCCCTGTATGGAAAAACTATTATTCGAGTTCATAGGTAAAAAAATGAGTTTCTCGCGATTTTCAGCAAAACCGTAAGTTTTATCTTAAAAATACATTAGACAAAAATTGAAGATCATAAAATTATCTATAAAAAATATGTAAATATTTTTTTTCTACGAGCCATCGTTTCTGAGATATTAAATTAATAGTTATTTGTTATGCAAGGCTGCAAAGTTAATTTTTGGCGCGAGTACCTTGTATTGAAACCTGAGCGTAGCGAGGGTTTCAAAGGTACGAGACGCAAAATAACTTTGCTGCCGAGCGCAACACACAACTTTTCACCTCACTAAAGCGAGGAAAATGTTAGGTGCAAGAAAAACAGTTTTAATACATATTAAATTACTTGAACAAATCGTACGCTTTTATGTATTTTTCGCGCGATTTTTCCGGAAGAAAACTCAACTCGGCATTATGTACCGCTTGCACTAATTCTGCAGGTGTTAAATTTATATCTTCGTCGCTGCTAGCTTCGCTCATATTTTATGATTTCTTTCGATTTTATCAAAAAACAAACCAAAATAATGGAAGTAAAGTGAATTCAATAGAGAGAAGAAAATTTTAAAGTTTTTTTTTTAATCAAATTTTCTTGCCGGCCAGTGCGATTCTTTAAATGAGGCTGGCGCATGACATGAAATAAGTATTTGCATTTCAATCATCAATGGACTGGCTGCAGAGAATATAAACTATTACGAAACCAATGAGGTTCTATATATATGTAATTTATTGTACGAAACCTTTATTGAATAAAAATATTCGAATTTTAAAAACACTTTCCACGCTAGCGGATAAAGTGCGATTTTCCACGCAGATTTCGAATGATAAACAGAGCTTTTACGAGCTAGTGAGGTGAAAATTAAATTAAAATGTTTTTATTGCGACCAACAAGGATCATTATAAAATAAGAAATATTAGTAACAGTAAACTTAACCTATTGTTAGTAACATTATAACAAAGAAAACAAGATTTAATTTCTTTACATGTCTTTGTTCCTCAGTATGTGAACCATTGAACAGTGGTTCACATACTGAAGATCAAATCTATTCGCAAACACGTTCAGGACGCTGTTGGTACTTACCCGGACCCTGCGCGCCAGGGATGCACACCGTTTGCGCATAGTTGCGTAAAAGCAGTCTACTCTATTTTCGGCAAACATCCCCGACGCGCTACAGTCTCCTGAACGCGTTGTTATATTGAACGCGCAGTGCGCCATACTGTTTCTGCGTGTAATCAACCCACAGACTGCTCGTGTAGAAAGATGAACAATAAGCTCGAAATAGCGTTATTTTAACTTCGGTGGAACAACGAGCAAACCTGCGGGCAATCATATTGGCTCGAACTGATATTCTCCCTACGTTCTCTTTCGATATCTGTATTGTCTTTCATATCGGAAGTCACCCCGTGTCCCAGATACTTAAACTGATTCACTCTCTTGAGTGGAGTTCCATTCAATCGAATACTGGGAACATTGCGCGTATATTTTTTTCCGGGATGAAAGACAATACATTCACTTTTCAGTACGTTATATTTTAACCCGTGGCAGGTAGCACAGCGTTCACATATCGTTACCAGCTTATTTAAGCCACAAACAGAGGCGCTCAGCAGCACCATGTCGTCCGCATAACTAATGTTATTCATACATACATCATCAACATGGCAGCCAACATGCGTGTTGCTGAGCACCTCTATCAGTGCATTCACATACAGGTTGAAGAGCTTGGGCGAGGACAGACCCCCTTGTCGCACTCCGCACTCCAACCTATATGGTTCCGAAAATGTGTTAGACCATTTTACGACATTAACCTGATTTAGATACCAAAACCTGAATATGTTACATAGCTCTGTTGGCACTTTCATATCTTCCAGCTTTTGCCACAATGTGTCCAAATGTGAGTTAAGCAGACTATCAAGCACCTTTGCGACCATTGCGATATAACGTTTCAAAAATTTGAAAAAGTTGTAATCGTCAAAAGTTGTTATCATAGTGATTATAGTAATTTCGTATCTATCTTGGGGATGTAAGTGGTTCATCAACATCTTTGAACCAAGGCCAACCTCACTTGCACGTGGTGCACCTTGCTGACTGACAGACGAGGCTCTGGCGAAAAGAGAGGTAGAGCAAAGCGTATTTTTTAAGCTGTCCGACTGGGGAAGTATCTCCACCTAATAGAATACCGCAGCCAAATAACAATTTCCTTCAGGGTTGTTGTTCCTGCGAGTGAGTGAGGTCACCAGAAAGGAAGAAGTTGCTGCGTTGGCAGATACAATATATATATACAATTATACATAATATATAATATATACACGCACACACAACATATATATAGATTAATATAAACATGTATACATTTTTTTATATATACTACGTCGGGTGGCAGACAAGCATACGGCCTGCCTGATATAAAGCGGTTACCGTAGCCATATTAATATTAATAATAATTTGATTATTTCCGTCATGTTGAGAGTGGGATGCATCGAGACGTTGTAGCAGTTGACAAAGGACTGACGCCGCTCTCCTTGGCAAAAGAGGACTGGCATAAACCACTTGTATTAAGCACTGAAGATCGCTTGAACATATGGAAGGTAATTCATGGATCCGATGTTGATCTTTTGGCGTCCATAATCCATCAGCAGCTTGCTCTTCGATATGGTCTTGTGAGCTCTGAGGTGCCTTATTACAAGTATGTACCTATACCAGTCCTAGAAAACAGTCGTGCCAAGCTCTACTGGGACCGGTCTATCATCACGGACAGGACTATTAGAGCTAATAAGCCTAATATTGGGTTGGTAGACCGGTTAGAGCGAAGGGCATTTCTTGTTGATATCACCGTGCCATGCGACGAGAACCTCGTGAAAGCTGAGAATGACAAGATATCGAAATACTTGGACTTAGCTCACGAGGTTACCGCCATGTGGGACGTTGATTCAACAATAATTGTCCCGATAGCCGTGTCGGTCTCATAGCGAAAAGTCTCGATTCACACCTTAGGAGACTTTCGCTAGGCTACTGGGTCAAGGGCCGGATACAGAAGGTGGCAATTTTGGGGACTGCACGTATTGTGCGGAGGTTCTTCAGGCTGTCGCCCTGACCACCGGCGCCGCTGGTATATGTCCCGCGCCGGCGGTAACTCTTTTTATAGTAATTTGTATTTATAATGTTATGTTTTTATATTTATATTGTAAATACTAACTATTGTAAAAAAGAAAAGTAAATAAACAATTGGAATAATAATAATAATAACTGGTGACCTCACTCTCTCGCAGGAACACAACAACCCTCAAGGGAATTCTTATTCGGCTGTGGTAATCTGTGAGGTGGAGATTACCCAGATCAGGTAGCTTCCAATTACGCTCCCTACCTCTCTTTTCTCCAGAGCTTCGTTTGTCAGTCAGCAGGGTGCACCGTGTGCAGGTGAAGTTGGTTTTGATTCAAAGATGTTGATAACCCACTTACACCCCAAACATAAAAGAATATACATACGTACAATACATAATATGCATACTTGCCGAATTCATAACCTATATGTTTAGTACAGAACAACAAAATTGAACATTTACTTAAGGGACTGGGTTTCTTTCTACCTGATTATTCTTATAGTTTATTATGTAGGTATATTTTATATTTTAAGTGTAAGTTATAATGATCGATAGAAAAATATTTAATCATATATTACAACTCTGGAGATATATATACCAGGCGTACTCATGCATATTATGATGATTACAACTTTTACAAATTTTTGTCTGAAGTATATTTATGATAAAACTTACCGTTTTGCTGAAAATCGCGAAAAACTCATTTTTTTATCTTTGACCTTTAATATTTTTTTTTTTCATACAGGGGAAAGATGGGGAACTTTCAAACTTTATTTTTAATCATATTTTAAACAATCTTACTGATTTTCAGCTTGGTGGGAATTTATGTAGTTTCGAATGTCTAAATTCACCGGACTAATAAGTACCTACTTTCGTCTATTAACTATTGGCTATGCCCAGCCAGAGGGATATTTCTTCATCTAATAAATAAGGTACGTTAGTGTTGTATATATGTAGATTTATGATTCGATTCATCGAAATTTTATAACATTCTTGTTTTAAAACTTCAGTCTGTAAAACTATATACTTACCTAATTAATTATAATTACGGAGGTACTTTTATATTACAACGTTCTTTACGACCATGGATATAAAACTAGTTTCAGTAATTAGTCCTTTAACAATTGTAAGGGTGCTTGTACACGGTGCAAGTAGCTGGAGCTAGTAAAGATGCAGGTTACACGCGTGAGTAATATGCGCAAGCTACTTGTTCAAGTTACTCGCTTGTACTTGTACATGGTGCAAATAACTGGAGCAAGTAAAGACACGGGCTACTTGCGCAAGCAGTACGCACAAGTTATTTGCTCGTGGTCAAGAGCTACATGTGCATGCTATTCGCGCGGTAGCTTTATGACTTGAATCACGTCAAATGTAAAATAATTTGTTAAAAATGTAATTTTACCAGAATTATTAAATATGCATGAAGATGAGTTATTGAAAACAAACAATTCACGTAACAGAGAAACAATTAAATTAAACCGCTTCTTATCGGTCTATCGAGTCGCGCTTGGGCCTGTCTGAAGTTGCGCGGGTGGCTCGCTTTGGTACATGCTCGAGTCGCTAGACCCGCACATGTTTTTGAACGGCAAGTTTACAATGCATATAACCCGCGCAAGTGCCTCAACATGCGCAAGCTACTAGCACCGTGTACAAGCATCCTAACTACGTATCATTATTACGTATGAGCTTGTACTAAAAAAATAAGCTAAATAGAAAGTAAATATGTATATACTCTCCGGACATCGAGAGCAAGTTTTGCCGAGATTTGCGTTAAAAAGTGCTACTTACGTACGTACATTTGGGGATTTTTAATAGGAATCTCAATTTTTCAATAGAGACAAAAGTTTCTCTCCAAATAAGTGCACAAATACGGGCAGTAGGTGGTGATAGGTATGTTTATAATTTAATAATTTTAATACACAGCATGCATTTGAATAAAATACTCATTATTTTGTAAATAAAATCAATATAAGTAATATCAATTGAAATATATATTATTTATATTTCCATGGAAATAGTATAAATTATTTGTATTTAATATTTATTGTCTATCAGAACGTCCGCCACGGATTCGGAGCTAGAGAATATTGCCCATTGAGCGGATACAAAGGGCAGTGGGATAACTACACCAGAGAAGGAAGTGGATTAATGATATGGCCCAACCATGATGTACGTAAAAAAATATATCTTGCAGGGTGTTTTTGTAGTCATTGAATCTCATCACATAATGATAAGTCGTAAGAAATTTAACATTTTATTACTACTCACAAACTTTAGAGTTAAAGTAAACTTCAACTCACGAGGTGCACCTCCCCGATTAGCAAATGAGATTAACGAAGTTGAGGTGATAACGTCACTAAACACTTAACTTACAGAAGTGTTTAGAAACACCGGGTTGGCAGCGTAGGTGGCAATACTGGAGCTTAATGTGTTGTATGTATCTTATCTATGCTATGGCAGCCGCATCAGATCTTACATACCCAACCCCTATTTTCAGTTTTACAGAGGTGAATGGAAAAATGGAGTAATGTCAGGTTATGGTATATATATTTGGGATGCTTATTATAACAATACGATGTCTTTGCCATCTATCAATGCCTTTCGTGGAAATTGGGAAAAAGGTTTGCGAAATGGTTACGGCGTACTTAATTTAGGATTGGGCTTCGGTTCTCACTACAAAGGAGATTTTAAAAACAATAAGAAACACGGAGTCGGCAAATTCGTCACAAATACTGGATTAATAATACACGACAAGCATTTATTCCTTGATGATAACATTGCTATAAGACCAGAAAATGATATCATTCCTAATGATGCCAAGCGTCCTTTGGTGATAGATCCGTTCAAATTTGACATTTGCGATAACTATGTAGGACTGATATATCATATAGAGCAAGCATTTAAAAATATTGATAAACAACAAGAAATAAGAGGAAATATTATTATGGATTACATTAGTAAAAACAGAGCCATCGATATAAAAATATCGTCAGTAGTGAATAAATATGGTTTCCAAGAAGGTCAGGGTGATAATCTAACAAAAATTGAAGAACTTATTGAATTTGAAGAAACATCATTACGAAAGGCTCTGCGATGTTACGAAACCGAATTAAAAAGTATATACTACACGTATGCAACAATATGTAATAATGAGGACATACATTTTAGGCCAGTGCTTATACGCCTTTATTTATGGCAATTGTATTACGACTGCAATGTACACGAAAAGGGCTTGACGCTCGTTGATATTGACAGAATTTTTCACCAAAACCCACAATGGCTCTCAAAATCTCCTCATAACCCCTTTGAAAAAATATATTTATGGCAATTTCTGCATAGCTTGATATCTGTTGCTAGTAAATTGTATGCTAAGAAGCAGTTGCCTGGTATTAAACCGGATACGATTTTAGCAAGTGCATTTAGAGAATTTATGGAGAAAGATGTCTTAGTAGGTGCTAGTCAACATAAAGGTAGTTTTAAACACAGTTTTCCTTACCTAAAACAATACATGCTAATTATCGCTTATTTTTCTGTTTTTTAACACATAATTTTTTTTTTAGGGAGATTGCTAAACGGCGCCGGTTCTTTCGTGCCACTCAAAGGACTGTATGCTCTTTATCGTAGCTTAGGTGAACCGCATACTGTGCGCATATTTTTATGCGCTGTTCGCCGTGCTCCACACTACATTGACCAGTTACAGCCTCCTCTGGTAGAAGCGTCTGATGATCAGTTACCTGTTGGACGCAATGCTTACATGTTTGGTGACGAAATGGCATATATTACTGGTAAGATTTTGTTGCCGAACATCCCGTCCATACTATAGACGTACATACGAGGTATCGAGACTATAGACAATAGTAGAATTATATACAATTTCTAGGAAATGTATACATTTCCGAGGATATGTAGGTATTAAATAATTTTTAAAACAATTTTTTAGGTAGGTATACAACTCCTAGGAAATGTATATAATTCCTAGATTTCACATATTTCCGGTAACACATACATACATTACATTGTTTCAGTTCCCTATGTTCAACCGCCACGATATCGTAGCGATTTGTAGTTGCAACCATTTACATTCACACGACGAGTCCTCGATTCGAATTATAATTTTTTACCCTATACGCGACAGTCATTCAGACGAGGACCATTCCATTCAATGGAAATGTACGAATAAAAGTATGGAATAGTCCTTGTTGTAGACTCTTTAGTGGGCAGCCTCATAACTGGCCACTAACACAAAGTAACTAACAATAACAAAGAACTAAGGCTGACAATCTGAAAAATAATAGAAAGATGATGGATATGAGACGAGTAGGATAGTAGTGATATTAAAACACGAATAGAAATGTTGATAAATATATATTTTAAATAGTTAAGCCTAAGTTAAGTAAAGTGAAATTAAAGTTCATTCAAGCGAGCGATGAGCCTTTAAATCTTACAGTCCTCATGTGAATAATGTTGAATATACCATTGAGATCTATGGTACTTATATCTCAATGGTATATTCAACATTCAACGTTATTCACATGAGGACTTAACTAGGTCTAGTACCCATAATCAAGTTATGCTTAGTTTGGGGTAATAGGGTTCCTTTTTACCCTTTGGGTACGGAACCCTAAAAATGGGATGGGAATGGGTAAAATGAGCCACAGTAAAACGTGGGCGGGCTATAGATAAAAACAAGATTTATGTATAATGTCTTAGTTAAATACCTTACTACAATACTATAATATCCTTTACATAGGTAATAATCCTGTTTAAATTATTTTTAGAGCATCACGAACCGATTGATAACGAAGATTTCGAAGAACATCGAACCAATCTTAAATTGTTTAATTTTGGAAATCTTTCCAGCAGAGCAATCATAAAAATTTTCGCACTAATATTTCCACAGCTGTATGTAAAAGACAAGATCGTCGACCTAGAAATAGAAATAACCTTTTATGAATTTTTTGAGGCCTTTATAGCATGTGCTGAAGAGAGCATCCGTATCAAGAACGAAGAAATGCGATGGAGAGAGAAGTTTTCTCAGACCATGTGAAATGTACCTACTGTTGGAGTAGTCCTGTTGCAAATAAAATTGATAATAATATGAATTGATATTTTATTATATTCAGTAATGGGTAATAAATAAGTACTTAAATGGGTAATAAATAGAGGATAGAGTCGTAGTCATAACTCAGAGGGGTTACCGTAGTGACTACGGTAACCCCTCTGAGACGGTTAGGTACACTGAACTAGTGGAAACAGAGGAACCGTTTCACATTAGGAAAGCGATAAAAAAAAGATACTTTTTTTATACTATCGGCTTGTTTGTCGGGTGACAAACAAGCATACGGCCCGCCTGATGTGAAGCGGTTTCAGTAGCTATATAACGTTCACAATGATATAACTCTAGCACGCTGCCAACGCAGCAACTCCTTCCCTTGTTTCTGGTGACCTCACTCACTAGCGAGAACACCACAACCCACAAGTAATTGTTATTTGGCTGCGGTATTCTGTGAGTTCAGGCGAGTCTGGGTTTGGTTCAAATACGTTAATGAACCACATACACCCCATGTTCTGTATGATGTATCTACTTACTGGTGAGTGGTTTCATTTCTATTTATTACGCTGAGAGACAAAAAATGGTACTACCTTTTAGTCAAAGAGTAATATAATACTGAGTAGTCTCGCTTAGTAGTCAAACCAATGAGCTAAAACTTGCTAGCTACTCCCAATTTTCCGTAGTCAAAAGACTAGGTAAGTGTATATATAAATACATTACCCTTTGTCCGATTATGTAGATACTACCTAATCAGACAAACTCCGGCTACTCCATACAAAAAACGACAACACAAACAGACCGCGTGTGTATACGTGCAACTGACTGCATGATGAAGTAGGTACCTTGAGCTGTGACGTAAGACGTTATAGTTTAGATAATAAGTATTGTAATAATAAAATATATTTAAACGTTTACTTTGAGTTATCTAATTAAAATGTGGAATAAATATCAATATTCTACTTCCAAAAAGTCCAAAAACGTAGGACTGTCGAAACAACGATTTCGATGATACAATATGTAAAATTCATTATACGTAAATTCGGCGAACTGGTAAAAATAAATTGATTTTGTAATGAAAGAAATTGGTTCTCTGTAAAGTCGTTTTACGGGCGATAATTTTACGTTATAACGTCATAAGAAATCGTGCCTCTCTATAGCTTGTTCCGCGCTCTCCCTTGCACGCTCGGCTCAGGCGGAACGTGACAATGAGTCATGCTTCTTCGTATGTGCGGCCGTCGTTAATAGATTTATAAGACGTTATCACGTCAAAAACAAATAGCTTAATCTAAATTGTTTTATACCTCTAAAGTGGTAAACAGGCATAAGGCCCGCCTGATGGTAAGCTGTTACCGTAGCCTACGAACGCCTGTAACACCAGGGGCATCACACGCGCGTTGCCGACCCTGTAAAAACCTCTTCACGTCCTTCTTGATGAACTCATGCTATAGTCTCCTGAGAAAACCTCAACAGGCAGTTCTTTCCACAGCTTGACAGTACGCGGGAGAAAACTTTTATTTATCTTATTAATTACTTGATGATTAAATAATAAGAAATAAATCATTTTACCAAATAAAAATTCAATTGAGAATAGATTATATACAACGAACGAACTTTCGTTATTTAAGCGGCGACGCGAGGCAGACCTTGCGGTCGGTTCCACATTCGACTCGGAGGGGAGGCGAGTGAGAGACCTTGTGAGAGCGGCAGGGAGTGGCCATACTGTACGTAGTACTAATTAGAAAAATGCCTTGAGTCATTTTTCATAGGATCAGCATGAACACGAGGAAATAGATTTCCTTGAGGTAAGTAATATATAGTTCATACTGATATGTTAAATAATACTTCCTTCCTCCTGTACTATTTTCCAGAACCATGTTGACGCATTTTCGATTTATGATATTATGAATGATGGTGACGTGCGACGGCATGTCATTCAATGTTATTGTTAATCATTGATGACATTGTTATTGTAGACGTTTTAATACATCGCACCATTTATAATAAATAATATATTATTTTACCATTTGCTAAACTAATTATATGTAACTGTTTTACAAATCTCAATAAAAATGAGAACAAAAAATCCAATGGCTAAAAAGCCGCCACAGATATTATTTTCAAAAAATACGTATGGTCCACAAGTAAAGGTAGAAAATTGGGACTTTGCTATACACGCGGAAAAGAAGGACAACTATGTGTACCGCGATAGTCTGAGTAACCACGTGAGCACGTACACACGATGGGGCAACGAAGATCAAGGAGTGAGAATGACCGAGACCCGTCATATGCTGGCACAAGTTTTCACTAAAACCGATCCAATATATTCTTTTAAACCTTTAGTTAATTTTACATCTTATCCCTGCACAGAGTAAGTTATATGAGGTACTTAATGCTTTAATGGTAATTACTTGGCGCATAATTGTAGCATTCGTCGCTCATATTATTATGCTGCAAGCAGTACGAGTAGTTCGGGAGCTTGCAGACACATTGCTGAGCACATACAACTCCGCACACTAAGATCTACATTTCATATACATTTTATACCGCACGCCCAAGATACAGAGGTTACCGTAACGTAATATCATCACAAGGAGTATACTCGTAGCTCGCGCGCTGACACTCGCATTAACAGAGCGTCTCCTCACGACTGGTGATCTAAATCACTCGCAGGAAAACCACTTGTCACTACGAAATTGTTATCTGGTTTTGATCTTCGCCGAACCGGTTCCGGTTCGGGTTCTAGTATCAGAACCTCTAAGTACCGGTATTTTACGAACATTTTCCTCCTCAGTCAGGCTTAATATTACATTAACAAACTTAACAAAATGGGAGATGTGCTTAGGCTCTAGAAATAGTCCTTTTTTATGAAAAGCGGTATACTACTAAGGTGGCAAACAAGCATACGGCTCGCCTGATGGAAAGCAGTTACCGTAATCTGTGGACGCCTGTAACATCAGAGGCATGGCCGTTGTCGACCCTGTAAAAAAAACTCTTCACGCCTTTTATGAAGAACCCCATGCTGTAGTCTCCTGGGAAAATCTTAACAGGCAGTGCATTCCACAGCTTGATAGCATGTGGAAGAAAACTTCCCTGGAACCGCACAATACGTGACCACTTGATCGTCGATGAGTCGATGGTGAGCGGTGCTGGGAGCACTGAATCCCACACACACTATATTGTACTTTCGGTACAATACATAAAGGGACGCAAAGTCTCTCTCAGACTCAAAGGTTCTAAGCCGTCCGTCAGTTTCGATTAGTCAACAATAGCGCGCCTCTGAATCGAGTCACAAGGTGCAAGCTGGTATTTAGGTGCTCCCGCACGTAGACAACAGCTTTGCTGCGAATTGAACAATTGCTTTGCCCTGTTGAGCACACCAAGTTTCTTTAACGACACCTTGACCTTCCTGTCCATATGACAACGAAACTGGACGGCGCTAAGGATGTTATTAGACGCTAGTTTCTATAACCTCAATACTCATATAAATACAAGTCTGTCTCTCTCTCTCTTATGTTACTTAGTACACCTGGTCGCAACAAGTTAATGAAGAATGCAGATTTGGCACAATTGGCACCTGATTTTGGTGTCATGGACTACCTTTCAAGTCACCAAGATGACTATAGAAATCCAAATCCATCAGTCAGCAAACCGGTACCTAATCAATATCTACTATACATAATGTAACACATGCAGACTACGTTTTATATTATATCTTATTGTTGCAGTTAACTATGTCATCAGCGACGTGGCTTCTGAACCGTGTCATTCGGTCAGACTTGACGCATAACCACGGCACCGCGCCGCCTCGAGGAGATTACCAATGCCTCGACACTCACACTCCTATTGGCCACATTCGCCACCTGCGACACTTTCGCTATCAGTCTTTCAATCCTGCCACATGCCTTCAGAATTTTCCCACTTTAGATAGCTATGGAAACAATTAACTCGTTTCAAACATTTTATTATACATAATCTTATACATAAAAATTGAACAAAACACAAATTGAAATTAAGAAACTAAAAACACAACAAAATCATTGAAAACATAATCGCCAAACACTAACAAAACAGAAATTACATAATTATGGTTTCCACAGCTGGCCAATGGTAAGGCACCGTAAATGACTGGTACTAAATTATTGTACATTATTATATTAAACATAAATATGAAATATTTTTATATTTGTATAATAATCTATTTTCTGTTAAATAAAATCGTTGTATGTGTAATAATAGTAGATTATTGCATCGAGCACAAAGTAATTTATTATTGCACCGAGTGCCTGATTTAGAGCCCGAGCGTTAGCGAGGGCTCTAATCATACAGGCACGAGGGCAATATAAATTACTTAAGGCGAGGTGCATAATCTGCTTTTCTTTCAACTAATACCTATAGGAATAGTAGATAAAAGAAACTCATATCAAACAGTTAAAATAGAAGTTTCTATAACACTGTCGGCTTCATTTAGAATGTTTTCCGGAGTTAATGTGTCGCTAGATGATTCCATTTTAATTCGAAGCCTGCTTTTCTTTCAACTAATACCTATAGGAATAGTAGATAAAAGAAACTCATATCAAACAGTTAAAATAGAAGTTTCTATAACACTGTCGGCTTCATTTAGAATGTTTTCCGGAGTTAATGTGTCGCTAGATGATTCCATTTTAATTCGAAGCCGAAGCACTCAAAATCAGATAGTATCACACTTTCCAAAAATATTGTCAAGCAAAATTAACAAAGTTCCCGCCAAATCACTTTTTTAAATTTCTTTCATATATAACTCAGAGTTAGCAGCAATAATTTTTTAAATTTCGAACAAGTAGGATAGAAACGAATAATACGTACGAAAAAAAAAGTATTGATATCGGATGGCTGAATAGAGCTAATCCATTGAGATTGGCACCTTTTGGTGCGATTAAAAAAAACTGTGCAATAATGAAATTTCATACATTTTTATTGCTCTAGAGCATTAAAGACTCGTTTTGTACTGAGTTTTTAGTGTGATTGTGATGAAATTAAAGCATAGTTGGAAGAAAATACCTTTTGTATTATAATTATTAATAGAGATGAAATGGATATACTATCAGGTATCCTGCCTTAAGTTACTTTCCGGCCAGATACTGGATAAAAAGCAGAGTACCAACCAGATTTCAAACATTTTTTTTTAATACAAAGCTTTGGATTGTAAGAGTAAGGCCTCTTTCGACTGATTGATTCCTCAACATGGAGCTGAAACTACTGAAGGCTATAATTACGAAATTTATGCAAATTCATCTTCCTCCTCCCCTATTCACTTACATGTTAAGGGGAAATAGACAGGTTGGTAAATGTTTGATGAATTTCATAAATTTGCATGTCATTTGTTATTCACCACAAATGACAAGCAAATTTATGAAATTTATTAAATTTGTACAAAAAGCCACGAGGCATAAAGCTAGTATTGCCATAAAGGCAATTATATAAAGGTTGACCAGATACTGGATAGCTGCTATTATCCGTTTCATATCTAATTAACATAATAAACTATTGAATTAAATATTTAAAGACACATTTTGACAATAAGAATTGACTCTTAAGACTGCAATGAGAGTGAAATTTGCCTTCAAGTGTACATGTGTGGATTCATATCATCATAACATTTGACATAAATATTTTAAATTCTATATTTTAATAAATGAGATAATGCTAATTTGATAAAAGGTCTCTCGAAAAGTTATCCCTAGAAAAGGTAATGTATAATGTATAATCCTACATTGTTACATTATAAAAAATGCAATAATCAGTATGTACTCGAACTCTTGGTTTGAACTATTGAACCACAATACCATGAGTGCGGCCATCAGTAGTACACTTCATACAAGTGAACTCTTATTCTCAAAACGTGGCTTAAGGCAACAGCAACACAGATTCATTGCTGCAGGTGCTCAATAAACATTAGGAACAACTAATAGTTCTTGGAAAATTGTAGGATATGTACAAGAGTCTCGTAGTAAATACTACCAAGTGATATCACTGAAAAGATCTTGTGCCTGAATGCAAATTGCAAAACAATAATAATAATATACCTGCCGAGACCAGCTAGGTATATTGTTCCTTTGATATATCTCAGAGTGGGCAACAGCGTGTGTACAACATTACCTCAAACTTCTCAAAGGGGCCTCCACGCGTTGGATCCATATCTCCACGCACGCCTAGCAAATGACAGGGCTTGACCAGTGATCAATAGAACTATCATACATTGTAAGACATATTTTTATCATTGCAAAAAAACAATAAGTTTTACAGCATTAGATTACATTTTGAAGATTATCATTTTTTGTGCAATTTTTGGCACAGCCAGTGAAAACCCTGAATATTTTAAATACTTTATTATCAGTCTAATTTCAAGTGCAATTTTATATGCTAAAAACCTTTAATTATGATATAAAATCATTTCAGAGCTTAGAATACATGTTAAAAAATCAATTGAAATTCTCAATTTGTACGCCTTCTCTTGAAGCCTTTGCCTTTTTTAGATTTCATTTTATGTTTACGTGATACACTTCGACCGACACTACGGCCTGTGATCTCATCAGCTATCATTCCAACCGTTGTCAATTTTCTTCTTCTATTTTTTTCCGCTTTTGTGACTGGAAGACGAGTGAGATAGTTCTCCTCATACTCAGTCTTTTCTTGTTCATATTTGGACACAGAATGTTTTACATGATTCCCAGTACTTACCTCTAGTGGGGCTTCTGAGTATTCATCACGAAGTTCACGCATTACGCTTGAGGCAATTTGTTGGTTCCTTGACCTTTCTTTTCTCTTGTTATCACTGTCAACTTTTGAACTACTATCATCATAATGAACTGCTGCCAGTTTTGGAGGGATGTAAACCTTTGACTTTTCTTTCTTATTCTCTTCTTCACCTTCGGAGGCTTCTGAACTAGTATCTTCCTTATCCTCATCAATTTTACTGACTAAATTATCAGGATTGGCATGATATGACTGTGGATCGTCTTCTGAAGTGGCCCCAACCACTGCGGTTTTAACAAGTTTATCAATCTGATATTTTAACTTTGAATCTATTGGTCTTACTTTTTCAAGAACAGTTCTAATCTCTATAAGTCTATCAATTGATGGATCTGACTCTATTTTTTCACCAGAACATTTTCTTAATACAATGTATGTGAGATTAATAAGGTAACTCAACAGCATTTGATATTTCATTTCTAAAAAACTAAGACCGTTGTTTGTTGAGATTTCACCATTTTTCACACGGACTAGCATATTGTCTACAAGCTGTGATACCTGCTGTATGTTCATATTCATTTCTTTTAACAAATTAACAGCTTGGGGTAGGTCTGGTTGCTCCATTTCATCTGTAGCCTAAAATAAACAAATGTGTTAATGTCACGTCAAGGTACGTACATTTTATAATTAATTTAAATACAGTATATACGATATTTTAGAGAATCTTTAGGAACAACCCATATCCCTATTACATGCAGCTAACAAAACATTTACATACCTGCACCATGTTGTTTGCTAGTTGAACAAGTGTAACCTCAACGTAGTAACTGAGTATAGATTTGGCCTGAATAAATCTCGAACGGGTAATAAAAATTTAATAATATTTCCAAATTGATTTAATTAAAGTATTAAATTTAATTTCAAGATGTGAAAATTTTCAGGAAATCAAAAGCGAACAAGTAAATTTTGGTTGCAAAGCAGACAGCAAGCAAAGATACTACTGAACTGACTGGCTGACACTGACAGATTTATTATTCACAAATGTCATTTATGATTATTTTTCACTTCTTCTTCTTCTTTGCTTGATTCCGGCAACTACTCTCCAGTCGACGATTATTTTTGTCATTATAAAGTTATTAATCTCATCGTTCCGGCCGGCTTCAGGAATATAGCCCATGTATAGATATGTAAGTGTAGGACAGAACTCAAAAGCACACGCCTTTAACACCATTGCCGGAATACCATCTGGCCCACTCGACATATGAATGTCGAGGAAAATTAATTCGCGCCGAACATCTCGTTGTGTAAATGAGATTTCCGGCATGAAATTATCACACCACGAGATGGTAGGTGGTGCGGCTCCCCCATCGTTCAAATGTGCTATCTTATGGGCAGCCCGAGGATTTCCAGCTTTTTGTCCAACATATGTACCAAAGCAAATGGCAATTGTTCTGATAGCATGAATATCAATGATGTCATCCCAAAGCTCTGTGTTGTCTTCGATGCTATTTCTGCAGCATATTAATGATATGTTTGTCCAAAAATTGCATTTATTGCTAGACGGACGATAGTACCGAGAACATTTTACATGAAACTGTGCTTCACTTTCAAGCGGAGGAGAGCCTGGACCGACTTGTGTCAGAAATCGAGTGCACCATAACCACCCGAGAGAGGGCGCTCCGAGTCTTGACTTTGGTAAAACATTTGTTCTGCGTACGTTTGGCGTTTTAATTGTAAAAAATATTGCAAACTATATCTTGCATTATCGTCATAATATTAATACCCCTGCCACACACTAGTCAAGTGGTGAGGGAAGTAGGCAGGAACGTAGTGTGGCCACGCTACTCGTCATGCCGCTCGTCTTGCTCATCGTTCCCTGTTTTGTCGGTTTTTTGGGCGCGAGTCAAAGGACCGGCAACGTGAGCGCGAGTGGCCGGCCACACAATCACCTCGGACGCATTCCGCATCGAGCGCTCCATAATTTAACATTTTTTTAAAATCATGTCCGCTACGAACATTTCCACAGAAGAGAAATGTTTGATGGCATCTTTTGAACCGTTAGTCCATAAAAAAAAAGCTTCGTTTCGCTATAATAAAAATGCATATCGCGCATGCTGCCACAGCTTCATCGTCCTTTGTATAGCAAAGTCAATTGTCCAAAACAGAGCGTCGCGAATAATTGCGCGAGTAAAGCAGTGTGTGGGCAGAGAGGGAAACATCGCGGCAGCGCGAGGAGCAAGGCGATGAGCAGCGCGAGGAGTATAGTGTGGCGCCAGGGTAATATTTAATTGAAGTTATAGAAGTTTGAGTGAATTATGGCTGAAGGTGAATAGTGCCAAATTGGTTTCAAAAATCGGTCATTTTTCGTTTGCAGGCCTCACGGCACGGCGTAATTGAATTCTGCTAAAAAAAGGTATGGTTTTCGGCATTGACAATTGATACTTCAACCTTTTTAAACTTTGTGATTTTTTTATGTGTGAAATTTGTTCTAGTTCGCTGATGCAAGTGACCCAAAACTTTATTGTGATCTCGTGAAGTTTTTAATAAAAGCACAAAGGTTCCATAAACATGATTGATAGCAGCCTCGGAGCGATTCGAGACATAACCCACGCGTAAATATAACGCGTGTTGGTTGATTGATGTGATATTATTGACAGCGTTGCCTTATGGCGAAAGGTATGTGTATTTCTTTAGTTCAGTGGTGTGACAATGGACATTCCGCTCCGCGAATGGTACTCGCTTCCTGAATTTCTCTTTACTTTACATACTTTTACTGTGTTTCGTAGGAATTCACCCATGTTCACCTTTGAGTATTAATCGACAGGAGATGCCATACGCGGGCGAACCCCTCCGGCAAAGTACATTGGTCAACTGGTCAAACACGTTAAATAAAACTACTTATAGTCGCTTCACCGCCATTTTGCATCGCTCTGTGTCGTCTGACGTTTCTCTCCAAAAATGGTGAATTGTGCAGTATTATCGTGCAAAAGGCGATCTGATAGCTCAAATTCGCAACAAGATCGCGTTTCCTATCATAGGTAAGTATTTTTACTAACTATTAAATGTTTATTAAAGTACAATCTCCATTTAAAGAAAAAACCGTTGCGATACGTAAACGACAGAAAAATGTAAACATGAATACAGTGGTACAGGGGCGAATCGGTCTTTTAGGGATGTGACAAAGCCAAAAAATCGATTCAACATTTGAATGAATCATTCACTCATTCAATTACTGCAGTTCGTATAATAGTCAGTTTTTTTTTATTAGATATTGAATTAAATAGTAGGTATAGATGTATGTTACATTGTAAGGTGAATTAGAAAAATTATATTTCTCTGGACATACGATGTAGAAATTTTGTAATAAAACTGTTACAAAACGCGGAGAAGAGCATGAAATAAAAACGGTATCGACAACTTCACAAACTGAAGACGACATCTTGGACGATATTGAAAGTCAAGTATTTATTTCACCCTTTGGAGAAAAAGTAATTGAATATGTAGCAGGATTCTCGGCTTTTTCTGCGGCAAAAGTCGTGAAATGTGCCACATGTTTAAAAGGAATTTTGGGACCTGCTAATAAAGAAAGCCTCATTTACCAAAAATCAAAAGGGTACCTTACCTACGCTTCAAAATCAGTAATTGCTTTGTGTCGTGCCTGCGAGAAAGAAATCCGAAAGAATTTAATCAGTAATAGACGATTAAATTCAAAAGTGACTACGCAATTTATTGTAACGAATGCACTAAAGCATTTTCTGGGAAAAGAACTTTTTGTTGGTATAGACGATCATGCGTATGAAAACGGAGTAGTAAACCATAACTTAGAGCTCGCAAACCTAATTATGGAAAAATATACAGATGTTCGTCTATCCTACATTTCAAAAAAAGTAGACCCCAAGAAATGTATTCGTCACGTATACAATAAACTTATTCATTTTAAAAATCAATAAAAATAATAATTAATGAAAACCGTCTCAAAAGCGGGTTTTAAAAGTCCCTACCTGAGAATTTAATTTAAATAAATATGTGATCATTCTAATTAAATGAACAACTTGTTTTATTGCTTTCCCTTTGCTCATTCATACGAGTATGTTTAAATAACTTTATATGTGGGGTCAGATGACCCTTACTTATTATAATATAATTTCATATAGGTACATAGGTTCTTACAAATACCAATCTACTTTAAATAATACTAGCTCCGCGGCTTCACCTGCGTTATAAAAGTATCCTATGCCATTCCCCGGGACTCAAACCATCTCCATACCAAATTTCATCTAAATCCGTTTAGCCGTTATTGCGTGATTGAGTAACATCCAAAGATCTAAACATCCAAACGAAAATGTTTGGATCTTTGGATGTTCACATTTAAAGTATTAGTAGGATATCTGTTAAAAAATCAATTGACAATATTTCATGTTCTCAAACAGGGTTTTGTCCGATGAAATCAAATAAAGGATAAGAAATTATTTAAGCAACTGCAAGAAGGGTTACAAGTGCGTAGCTGGGTTTTTAGATGGGCGTACGCTCTTTTCTTGAAGGTTATTTTCACTGACCTCTATACTACAAGTACGTACGTAGTCCAGCGTACTTGTATTATAGAAGACAGTGGTTGTATCAGCCCGGGAAAACCGCGGGCGACAGTTCATACCGCGTTTAGTTGCACGAGAGTGCTCATGACACAAAGACACATAAATACAGACAGATATACAAACATATTTTTTGGATAATATCTTTAATGTACAGAATTTTCACTTTTACAATTTTATAATAAATAGTATATGACATCAGTTCATTCATCACTGATTTGACTCATTCTTCAGATGTGTCCCATCACTATCTTTTTTCGTATGTGTGCTGCATAGTTACGTGAAAACTGTGTCTGTGGGCATGTAATTTTTGATGTGTTGATTTTTTTTGTAGTGTGCGTTTATCGCAACAGCAAAATTTGTGAATGCGAGTTAATTACATCTTTTGGTGGTGTGTTGTACGTGTTTACCTCGCCCCCCGCCAAAAGTGGTGAAAAAATTTGTTCGGAGAATTTCGTTAGGGCATCTCCTGTCGATTAATACTCAAAGATGTTCACACATCATATTTTTCCAGTTAAATCTATGTTTTGAGAACATTTGTTAACAGCAATGCAGCTAATAGCACGCAATGGGTATTTTAGAGGCTGCTGCCTTGTAACTCACACAAAAGGGAAATTGCTACTTATAATGCGGAATCTCGCACGACACACTGTCTTTTAGATTTGTCAGATATTAGCATCTGTAATCCTTGTACCCCGTGTCGGTTAGAAGATCGTTGGCCTTAGATGGTTGTTAACTGGGTGCCTTCATGTGTTTCCCTGGTCTTGAGGTTAGAGGCGGCATCCCGGACTAGTACTGGATGATGAGTAGACTAGTGCTCGACTATTAATGGACTAGTACTGGATTAGTGAGGAGTTATTAACTCAATAATAGTAAAAATAATCTTTGACTGAAAAGTGGTTGCCAAAACAGAACAAAGTAGAAGAGGAGATTCAGTTGATTTAGGTACCTTCGGTAGAGAAAGACACGAACCAACGGCACCAAAAACATTTTGTCGATATTTGTGTATCAAGAAAATGGTTATATTTTTAAATATATTTCAATTTCTGATTAAAAGTTGATATACAAATATGTTTACAGTGGGTACTCAACATTATTTTATAAGCAACTATATCAAAATCAGATTTAGTTTGTGACCAGTGTATTCCTTGTTACAGGTTCTTTTTCAGTCTATTTTAACTAGCAGCTTAATTCTTTGTAGCAATGGATTTTACGTGCCTGGTGTGGCTCCGGTGGAGTTTAAAAAAGGCCAAAGAATTGAAGTTAAAGCTGTAAAAATGACTAGTATACATACACAACTTCCATATGAATATTATTCATTACCATTATGTTTACCTAAAAACGGCACATTTGTTTACAAATCTGAAAATTTGGGTGAAGTGCTACGAGGTGACCGCATTGTAAATACCCCGTATGAAGTACACATGGCAGAGAACATCAAGTGCAGATTGTTATGTCATCAGAAGAACACTCCTATCAACTGGAGTGTAGAGGAATCTGAGAAAGTAGCAAGTCGTATTGAACACGAGTATTTCGTACATCTGTAAGTAGTTGTATATATAATTTTTTAGGGATTCCAGTGGTGGTTATACCAATACAATGCACACAATCTGAGTATAAATAACAGTAATAATGTATAACATGGCCACTTCCTTGTGCTCTGTCAAATGGAACTCTCCTTCCACCTAAGTGAAATTTAGAACAGTTTCTTTGTCACTACATGCACATATAATCAACAGTCTGTGCAGACATTTGTATGGTGTGTTTGTATGCTGTGCTGTAACACAATGACAAATTTGTCTTATCAAGTTTACAATCATCTGAAGAGAATCTCTTGACAGATCACGGTTGATTACATACAACGTAATAAATTAGGAAATGGGTTGCATCCATGAGTTATAAATAAACTATGTAATATAACCAATAGTATAAAACTTCATATTGTCAAGTGATGTATAATAGATTTAATATATACGTATTCCTAGAAAAAATATTTAATGTATTCATTTAAATTATTAAAAAGGCAGTGGAGAGATTCTTACAGGGTCAGCAATACGGGTGTATTGCTCCTAGCGTTACAGGTGTCCATAGGCTACAGTAACTACTTTCCAACAGGCTGGCTGTATGCTTGTTTGCCAACTTAGTGGTATAAAAAAAGTTCTAAACTACATATGTAAAATTTACGATACAAGTTAAGAGTTAAATACATTTTGTTTTGTAAATGCATACATATAATGGCCCCTCTTCACAATGGCCCATGATGGACGATTACAGACAAGCACGATTGTGTAGAGGGCGTGATCGTGAGTGTTTGTCTGTGATCGGGCGTCATCGCCGATAATCGGTAAGTTGTCGGTACATCAAAGGAATGTTGGCCCATGATTGTGTGCGCGTCCACACATCGCCGATTAGTCAGTACGTAGTTGTCTCGGGTACAGTGTAGACGTGTAGACGTCTCGGTAAAAAAATAAAGAGGGACATATTCTTAGTGTTCTGTACTTATGTATCTAGTTCTTTCTGTCGATTTACAAACACAATATGGTGACGTGAACGAATGAAAAACCTTTTCGGTTCATAGAACTATATCAAAAATTTGGGGTGTAAGTGGTTCATCAAGATCTTTGAACCAAAGCCAACTTCACCTGCACGCGGTGCACCCTGCTGACTGACAAACGAAGCTCTGGCCAAAAGAGAGGTAGGAAGCGTAATTGTAAGCTACCAGACTGGGGAATACATTCCCCGAAGTACAACCTCCACCTCACAGAATACCGCAGTCAAATAACAATTCCCTTGAGGGATGTTGTGTTCCTGCGAGTGAGTGAGGTCACCAGAAAGGAAGAAAAAGCTGCGTTGGCAGCGGGGGTGGCGGCGCGCGAGCGATATTATATGTTGCGAGCGTTAATATGGGCCGTATGCTTGTCTGCCACCCGACGTAGTATATATAAAAAAAAAAAAGAACTATATCAAAATGAGAATTAGATTTTACAATTCACAGTCCTGTTTTTGCGCACATTAAGTAAATGATTATAAGAGCTAAGTAGAAATATTGCCGCAGCCGTGATCACTTTAATATCCATCATCGATAGACGTCTTATCATAACAGTAGACAGTCAGTAAATGAATAGACACGATTGTGTGGAGAGCTGCCCGATCATGGCGGCGATTATGGACGATCATTTGATGGGCCAACACGTCCCATTGTGAAGAGGAGCCATAACACATAGACAACACCCAACCAAGACAAACAGATAATATATTCATGCACATAAATGTGTATCATTTGAGGAATCAAAGTACCCATTGCTAGTTATTTCGATGTAGCCATTTGACTACCAGACTTGTCAATATTTTGGTTTTTATTATTTTTGTAATTTGAATAGAATTAAATCAATCAGTTTTGCATGCTTTATTTATTTATTGCAATAACAAACAACATAATACTGTTCATAATTTCTTATACAGTACTAGCTCTTCAGTAAAGTTAATAACAGAATTTCATTAATTATAAGAAATATACATTATGTAATGTGTTGCTCGCTTAAAATTTTATATGTAATCATTAACGCTGAACTAATTAAATTTTATGAAATGCATTGTTTATTGGTAATATGAAATAAAACCAAGTGTTTATTAGGAAGAAAAATTTTCATTTGTTCCACACGTATCCAGAGTCTCAGAGAAGATACATTCTCTATCTGCTAAATAAAAATGTGTGTTATTTTTCAGTTTGGTTGACAATTTACCTGTAGCCACAAGGGTTGTAAACATTGAGACCTCTGAAAGGACTATTGAACAAGGCTACCGTCTCGGTTTTATGTCAAAAGGGAAAGCTTACATCAACAATCACTTGAAACTACTCCTGAAGTATCATAAACATAGCCAGTGAGTATATTATATGTACTGCTGGTAGAGATTATTGTTGTATTAATTTTTGCACTTTAGTTGATACAACTTTCATTAAAAGATCAAAATATTTTTTTCAATTATATGATGATGATGATGATGATAATATTTATAGGAATCTTATTTAATTTTTACTGGAGACTTAATTTAATACATACCTATGTTTATTTAAAATATAATCTTGTCTTGTCAATGAGAAATAAGTTAAATATAAACACTTATTTCCCATTAAATTATATTACAGATCAATTCTAAATAACCTATGGACTCATTTTGAAACTATTTGAAAATGTAATTGTATAATGACTATAGGTCGGAAAAGGGTATGCTATTGGGGCCACTGGGATAAAATGGAATCCATCTGTGATGTCAAAGTTTGAATTTACTCATTAAAAAATTATATAGGTACATTGTGTTAAAAATTGTTATAATAATATATTGTGTTTGAAAATCATCTTACAGCTAGGTACTGAATATGTATTATTGTTACATTGTACTTGATATTTTGAGACTAAATTTCATTATCAAACTTATTAATTCAATGTCATTTTACATAATTATCACCCATACATCATTATTCATTTATTAATCCAGATTGTTATTTGTATTATGAATATTAATATAAACATTACTATGATTACTATTCATGTCTGAAATTCTGATTCATTTAATGTGATTTCAATATTATTCTCCAAATCCTTTTTCCAGGTCTCCTCAAAGTACATAAAATAGCATAACCCATTCCGACCTTTAATCTGACGTATTCTAAATATTTTATTTTAAAATCATCAGTGTATCTTGTTTCCAGGGACTCCTACAGAGTGGTTGGTTTTGAAGTAGAAACACTTTCTATTGACAAAGACGAATTGACCTTTGTTGAAGACTCGTGTCAGTTCCCCACAGAGCCTAAGCCACAGCTAGTCAATGAAGACACTGGCACTAAATTATACTTCACATATGCTGTAGAGTGGGGTGAATCAGAAATTGGTTGGGCGTCAAGGTGGGACATTTATTTGGGCATGAAAGATACACAGATTCACTGGTTTTCCATTGTGAATTCTATTGTTGTATTGTTTTTCTTATCAGGTTAGTTTTAATATATTATATTCAAAGTTTCCTCATGTCTATTTATACTAATAACAAACAATAAATTTATTGAACACAAGTTTAATGCACATGTTTCCTACTTTAACCTAAAATATTATTTGTTTATTCCTAAAATATTGAGTCACTAAAAGCGTTGTAAATTACTTTACACTTCATAATGATATCACTTGTACATTTGTGCATACTTGGTCCAGGTTATATTAATAGGTTAATAATTGGCCCAGATTATGGGATGATCATTCCAAATGATGGATTTTACATAGTAGTGTTGGTGAGGTTTGTTGGGTATCTCGCAAACTATTGCGAAATTTAATATTCTCATCGAAGCAAATTCCACTGAAGAAAACATGAAACTGTAGTTGAAAAAATATGGAGGTGTCTGTAGTTGAAAAAATATGGAGGAGGAATCAGCCCTGTGACCACACGAAATTTAATCCTACGAGGATTAAATTTCCTGTGGTCACAGGGGTAATTCCTCAAGGGTGGGTATGGCTGTAGTTTAACCTCGGAGTTAAAGTAGCCATTCAGCCACTGGGCGGTATCTGTCACTGTAATAATGTTTAAAAAATATCTACAGGAATACTAACTATGATCATGGTGAGAACTTTGAGAAGGGACATTGCTCGTTATAATTCGGATGAGAGCATTGACGATATGATGGAGGAAACTGGTTGGAAGTTAGTTCATGGCGATGTATTCCGGCCGCCACCAAAGAGAATGCTGTTTGCAGCAGTCATTGGAAGTGGAATTCAGGTGTTCCTTATGGCTCTAATAACAATCTGTAAGTATTATTCTAATGTATTTTTTAATACCAGTCTTTTTCAAATAATGATACATTCAGTCTGATGAAAAACAAGTACTTCAGCCTGAAGACGGTTGAATCACAAAGGACTATCACTGCAGTTACCAATGTAGCACCTTGGACTGTGCTTTCAATAAATACCCGGAAATGGTTAAATTGCTCCTTATTAACTTATTAAGGAATTAATACTTAGGATAGTTTTGATCCCGGTAAAATGTTCACGCGGGGGAAGCCGCAAGCGATAGCTATACTGTATTTATTTGATTTTGAGGAAAAATGTTAATAAACTATGAAAAAGATTATTTTGTATGCCATTTTTTCATCAATATAAGATTTTTTTTTATCAAATAACTATTTTAATTATGTCGCGAGATAACTTATAAACAAAACACAAAACAGCTTATTTTAAGTGTTTTCTTTTTCATCTCTAACTGAACATGTATAAACAAATACACTTTTAATACTTTTTTAAATATAAACTGAATTAATAATTGACATTATATTTGTTACAGTCATAGCTATGCTTGGCATGTTATCACCGGCCAGTCGAGGAGCGCTAATGACTGCCGCCATATTTCTGTACGTGTTCATGGGACTCATTGCGGGCTACTACTCGGCACGCTTGTACAGCACCATGAAAGGGAAACAATGGAAACAGGCTGCTTTCGTGACAGCCACACTCTACCCAGCTATTGTCTTTGGCACTTGTTTCTTCCTGAACTTCTTCATTATGGGAAAACATTCCAGTGGTGCAGTACCATTCTCCACCATGATGGCCTTGTTGTGCCTATGGTTCTGTATATCACTACCATTGGTGTATTTGGGATATTACTTTGGTTGCCGGAAGCAACCGTTCCAACATCCTGTGAGGACCAATTTTATTCCAAGAAAAGTACCTGAGCAAGTTTGGTACATGAACATATTCATATGGTAAGTATAGTTATATTACAGTTACAGTAGAACGCCGATTATCCGAATTAATTGGGACTGGAGTCGATTCGGATAATCGAAAATTCGGATAATCGGACATAGACTGCTAATAAAGAAACACGAACTGTCACGCATAGAATAAACTTTATTAACATATTTAACAAACATAGTTCTACAATAACGCTCACTTGAACATCTCGATCAGAGTAAGTTGCCTCGACGTTGAAGCTCGTTTCCGTGCGGCAAGGCAAATTACTTGGTTTTAATTTTTTATATTACGCTTAGGACCGATTCGGATAATTGACGATTCGGTTAATCGGCGTTCGGATAATCGGTGTTCTACTGTAGCTGCAAACCATATAAGGTAAAGAAATGTAATTAAGTTGGAAAAACGAAAACCTTTTTATTTGTGTGATAACAAAACTATTACTATTATTATTTACATACATTTCTGGAGTGGTAGAGCAATTATAAAATGGGCTTGCTCGACCGGGGAAGTACCACCCTCTCACAGAATATCGACGTGAAGCAGCAATGCGTTTCGTTCGGTGAGTGAGAGATCCGGAAGCCCAACTCCTTCCCTATCCCCTCCTTCCTTCCTTCCCTTCCTCCAACTCCTTAGTGGACAACGCACTGGTAGCGCCCTTTGTGTTACTAATGTCTATAGGCGGCGGTGACCACTTTCCATCAGGTGGCCCGCTTGCTTGTTTGTCTACTGTATTACATAAAAAAAAAAAAAAAAAAGTAAAGTTGGATGAGCTTCACATGTAGTGCGCATGTACGCACCACTTATTCGTTTTACGCTAGTGATTAATAAATTACAATACCGAATGCTGACTTATAGTATTTGCATTACTTTCAATTTTGATCACTATAACAGATAAGTTGGCCAAACTGTTATGTAAGATGGGGAACATTATGACTTAAAATTTTATGATCAATTTTTTTTTCATTCGTTTTCTCAGATATTAGATAATTTGAATAAAGTTATCTCAGGAAATAGTTATACAATTATTTATAATGAGATTTTGTAATTACAGTATTAATTTAAATTATCTTAGAAATCCTTTTATTCAGTTTTAATAAAATTTGTTTATTTTTCTCTGTTGCTGACAATACTTTAACCACAGACTTTAACCCTTAAGATCAGTATAAAGTACTTTAATTTTTAAAAGTATGTTTATATGACTAAATAACATTTATATTTTCAGTATATTGATGGCTGGAATACTTCCATTTGGGGCTGTGTTTATTGAACTCTTCTTCATATTTAATGCGCTGTGGGAGAACCAATTTTACTATCTATTTGGTTTCTTGTTCCTGGTGTTTTGCATTTTGGTGGTTTCTGTGTCGCAGATCTCAATTGTTATGGTGTATTTTCAACTTTGTGGAGAGGTAATTATCATAAAACAATATTTACGTATACAAGCTGTATTTTTAATGGCTGGTCAAATTCAAGGAAACAATTATGTTGTTAGTATTAATCACGAAATAATAAATAAAACCTAAAAATTAATCATCCATAAACGTGATATGGCTGCGGAAAGATTTCTTGTTTTCTCGGAGATTCATTTTTACTATGTATGTAGGAGACACGTGAGGTTGTCGCGCATGCGCTCCCTGCGCGCTCGCCGCTGTTGCTTCTATGAAAAACTAAACAGATTTTAATATTTTTTTAAGGTATAGTTTTTTGGGTTCCGTACCCAAAGGGTAAAACGGACCCTATTACTAAGGCTCCCCTGTCCGTCTGTCCGTCCGTCCGTCTGTCACCAGGCTGTATCTCATGAACCGTTATAGTTGGACAGTTGAAATTTACACAGATGATGTATTTCTGTTGCGCTATAACAACAAATACTGAAAAACAGAATAAAATAAATATTTATGGGGCTTCCATACAACAAACGTGATTTTTGTGCTCGTTTTTGCTCGATATTAGTAACGGTAACATGTGGACGCTTGAAATATTCACAGAATAAGTATTTAGTTATATATTCACTTTAAAAATAAATAAGTAAATTAAAATAAAATAAATATTTAAGGGTAGCCCCCTTACAACAACAACAGACATGATTTTTCTGCCGTTTTTGTAGATAATGGTACGGAACCCTTCGTGCGGGTTCCGTACCATTATCTACAAAAACGGCACCGGCGAACCCGACTCGCACTTGGGCGGTTTTTTTATTGTTTCTTGAGCTGTAACAGCTACACAATCGCCTCTGTCAACTTGACCTGTCTTTAAAATTACACTCTGTATATCGCAATATTATTTAATTTAGAACATTAGATTAAGGCAGGGATATCGTCTGTTTCAGGATTATCACTGGTGGTGGAAGAGTTTCATTGTGTCTGGAGGCTCTGCAATTTATATTCTCATATATTCCGTATTTTATTTCTTCACTAAACTGGAAATCACCGAGTTTATACCTACGTTATTGTACATTGGCTATACAGGTAAGGTATAATAACTATAACGCAAAGTAGTTCTTTTATTATTCAAGCTACTTTCCGATCCCCGTTACCGATATTGTTTCATAACAGTGATGCATTATGTTGCAAGTGGTCATTCCTAGGCTGCTATCAAGCTGCTTCAAGAAGTAGTGCAAACCATTACTAAAATGGCACTATCGGTTTTGCTGTTGAGTTTATACAAATTGAGGAATGAGATGATTTCTGACGCCCCTAAACTACGTCCCTAAACGAGAGATAGAGAAATAATTAAAAAATACACTCTAAAAGACTCGTTTCCTGGGTCTTAAACATATGAATAAATAAAATCTATATATAAAAATCAATGCCACTTTTCGTTGTAATTTTATAACTCAAGAACGGGCTCACCTATCCAAACCAAATGTTTAGGCTTTGTTCGGACTATTTAGTAGATGGTTTATGTGAAGTTAGCACAAAATCGGTAGAGCGGTTCTTCATTTATCACATTTTTTGTAATAAATGAATTCAATAAATGGCGGATCATTTTGTTAATGGGGATTTTGCTGTCAAATTGAAACTTTTTTCAGATGGGGATTGTGCTGTCAAATTGAAACTTTTTTCAGTGTTGACAGTACAAGCATGTTGTTATGTCATTCATGCGGTCATTTTATTTTCGACGTACATCGACTCTATGTCGCCTGTTCCAAAGAGAATGTAACCACTACGTTTTAAGAGACGGATGTGCCATACAAATAGCGTAAATTCTAAATGTATGAAATGGGAGCGAAAACAATCAGAATTTGTACCAAATTCGCTTCCGATTCATAGAGTCGTTTTTTTACCTTGAGTTGCGCCAGGCTGGCCTGTTCGAGAGTCGGTACCCCCAGACGTTTGTTTATTGAATGGCATCTCTTTTGTTCATGCTCAAAATGGAATAACAAAAATACTGTTTATCCAAATGTTTTGGATTAAGTTTTAAAATAGCTAGCAATTAATAAAATATTTTTTTGTTTGAATAATTGAATTTGATGTTCCAATATTTTTTTATTTATTATTTCACTTTATACGTAGCGAAGCACGTACCGGGCCGCTAGTAATATATAATTCATATTGCATTCTGTCCTCGAAGTTGTTGACTGTTTGTGACCTGGAACCTGGACCTGGAACAAACCAACAGTCAGGTAGAGCCAAGCCAACTTCGACAAAGGCTAGCTAGAAGTAAAGAGCTCTTTTATCAAAGCTAACTCGTGATGTAACCTGAATGCTGCCCATTTTACGCTACCAACCAATTTACATTACCAATTTACGCTTTGCCAAAACTCCGCTATAAAGAATGTGGGAAAAATCTTTCCCTGTATGCGGAATCTGACAATATTAGTAAACTAGTTTGCGCCCGTAACTACGTACGCGCATATCGCGATATTCCGTAGGAATTTTAATTCTTTCATAAACTATTCTTTCAGTTCATGCCAAATTTCATCCCGATCCGTCCACTGGTTTCAGCTGCGCGTTAATAGATTAGGCAGTAACATTAATAGATTAGGCAGTAACAGTTTCCTAGACAATATTTATAATTTTTGTTTTTTCATTTCAGGTCTCATGGTTTTAACGTTTTGGCTGTTGACTGGTACCATTGGATTCTTTGCAGCCTATACATTCATTAGAAAAATTTATGCAGCAGTGAAAATTGACTAAAGTACATTTAGTTATAAGAAGTGCATAGTAATTTAATGTGTTAATTTGAGTGATAATGAACAAAGGTTTGTTGCTGAAGACTGTCGTGTGTAAATAGATAGACGAATGTTGCATTTTTAGCTTTTAATTTATATAAAGTTTTATTATAATTTTATAAAATCAATTATTCCTGCAATTTGATCTAAAATATTGTATTTTGATCCACCTATTAATATTATAATGTTAGAGTTGTAAGACTGCAAGTTTTAAAGTTGCCAATTTTCACCGGAGTTTCTTGGTTGTATGAGATGAAATCCTTTTATTATGCTCATCAATTTTTTGAACGCTAAGCTTTTTAACTTAATTTCAATAAGGCATAATTACCTTAATTAGTTTGTCATAAAAGTCTTCAACGTTAAAGTCAAATGTAATAATGAACATAAATCAATATCGTATATTATTTTGTCTCCATACTCAAACCATATATAATACATCGTACACTTCACGATGATGCAAGATGATTTGAAGAAAAGGGTTACAAGTCTAAAAGCAATTGATAAATGCAATCATATTGCATTTCAGTAAAGTTTTTTTACAGCTAACCAATCTCTTTGAACCGGAAACTGTTACCATAGTAGTTTTAGCCCGTGGGCCCTAGACATTGTGTTTCCTGCGAAATTGAAAGTGCTGTTTTTTGGAAACATTACACAAAAATATAAAGACAAAAGAGGCGTGGTCATTGGTAGACATTTGTGTGTGCATATAAAACGTATCCGCAGCTTGATATAAAGCAAACATGTCTGGTTAAATATAATTTAATTAGCAGGTGATCGCTTGTGTATTGTGTGTGAGATATTCCAGATGGTGGTGAAAAATTGGAATTATTAGCATTTGCTAGTAACTGTATATTTTGTGTATTTTTAGGGTTCCGTACCTCAAGAGGAAAAACGGAACCCTTATAAGATCACTTTGTTGTCCGTCTGTCTGTCTGTCTGTCGGTCTGTCTGTCAAGAATTTCTATGTCGAGAATGCGTGGAGGTATCAAGCTGAAATTTGAACTGTATACTCAGGTCTACGGTCCCATGAAGTTGTAAAAAAATCAAACTGCTAAGTTTACGTAGAAAAAAGTTACGGCCGTTTATTCAGCAAAAAACGCATATTTCGACACACTCAAGGGAATCAAAACCTATAGGGTACTTCCCGTTGACCTAGAACTATGAAATTTGGCAAGTAACATCGTTATAGACTACAAGTACAAGAATAAATCTCAAAACTATACATTTGTAAATAGATCTTAAAAAATATTTTTATATGTCTATATTTTTTATAGGGTGTCGAAATTTCAAATTGAAACTACTAGTTCAAATGGGGTATCATATGAAAGGGCATGATTGCAAAACGCAATTGGCGTACACATTGCAAAATATATTTTATTTATTTTTTTCGACGCATTATTTCTTATTTATAATGAAAAATATCAAATTTAATAATGATACTACGTACCTACGGAACCCTCGGTGGGCGAGTCCGACTCGCACTTGACCGGTTTTTTTTCCTTCTACAGTCGCACCGCTTGCCATCGACAGGGAATTCATCCTCACACATTGGCTTGTGGTGGCCGTGAACTGTGCGGTTCCAGGGAGGTTTTCTTCCGCGAACTCTTCTCGTGGAATTAATTACCTGCCCAGATTTTCCCAGGAGACTACAGCATGGGGATCTTCAACGGTGTGAAGGGGTTTTACAGGGCCTACGATACGATGGCTGTTTACCACCAGGCAGATCGTATGCTTGATTGCTACATTATTGTACACTCCTTGCCTTGTGGCATAGTGCGGGTGACAGGTCAATAGAACGTAACTTGTTAAGTTCACTAAGTTATTTTATTAAGGTATATTTGACAAAACTAATGAATAGAAGAAAATGGTGTACTATATATTTTTCAACTAATTAATCGTATATGTTACGATTAAATAGATGAAGTTTTACTCGAAAAATCATTGATAATAATATTATTTTATAGTTATTTTACAATAAAAAACATTAGCGTTTAATTAAGTTCACATGCAGTTATGTACGTTCTATGTTTGTAAGTAGCCATTTTTAGAAAGGAGCCCAAACTTGACTATATTTGCACCTTTCATTAGGGGGTTTCTGTCGTAATTTTCCGGCTCTATATTCTGCCTTCGTCATCATGTGGAATGGAAAGTGCTCGTGACACCAAAACAAATGAGCCCTAACTTGAATATATGAGCGATGACCATCAGGGAGTTCCAGTGGGAACCTTACGGCTCAATCTTTAGACCCATATCATCATGTGCAATGTAAAGTGCTCATGGCATCAAAACAATCCAGTCCAAATTTGACTATATTAGCACTTTCCATTAAAGAGTTCCAGTGCTAACTTTCCGGCTCCATCTTCAGACCCTCGTCATCAAGTGTAATGGAAAGTACACACGACAATGACACCGAAACAAACGAGCACAACTTCACTATTTGAGCACTTTTCATTAGAAAGCTCCTGACAATCTTTTAGCACCATCTTCAGAACCTCGGCATCATGTATAATAGAATCTAATAAAGCAACATCGTAAATGCCTGCCATCACAGGCAGTTACGTATAAGTGCCCAGTAAGTACATGTAAATGCCTAGTTTTGGGCATAAATAGGGAATTTATAAGTACTTTTTGCGCATTTATCGTAAATGCCCGGCGTTTTGCCCGTCTTTAGATGTGTTTAATTTGTTATGATTATGGTCGGCCTTCACACACTTACAGCACATGAGTAAAGAAGGAACAGAGAGAAAGCTGTCTAAGATCTGCAAAATTTGTGCCTATTCTCATAGGGTTGACACCTTTGTGGGGTATAAGTAGTTTTTTTTTTATATACTACGTCGGATGACAAACATGCGACCCGCCTGATGTGATGCGGTTACCGTAGCTATATTAACGCTCGCAACAAAAAATTTCGCTCGCGCGCCGCCGCCACACCCGCTGCCAACGCAGCATCTTCTTCCTTTCTGGTGACCTCATTCACTCGCAAGAACATAACAACCCTCAAGGGAATTGTTATTTGGCTGCGGTATTCTGTGAGGTGGAGGTACATTCCCCAGTCAAGTAGCTTACAATTACGCTCCCTTTTCGCCAGAGCTTCGTTTGTCAATCAGCAGGGTGTACCGCGTGCAGGTAAAGTTGGATTTGGTTTAAAGATGTTGATGAACCACTTACACCCCAATAAATTCTGCCGAAAGAGAGGTAGGGCCCATCAATATCAATCGGGAATCTCTTTGCCTCAAACTCGACTTTGAACGACGGGGATGCCGCACCGCCTTCCATCCCGCGGTGTGGTAATTCCATGCCGGAAATCTCATTTACTCAACGAGATGTTCGGCGGGCATTGCAATCCCTTGACGTTCATAAGTCGAGTGGGCCAGATGGCATTCCGGCAGTGGTGTTAAAGCTGTGTGCTCCTGGGTTGTGTCCTGTTCTTACGCGCCTTTTCGCGCTCTCTTATTCCACCGGGCAGGTACCGTCGTGGAAGACTGCGAACGTGCACCCTGTGCACAAAAAGGGTGACAGATCAGACCCATCGAATTACAGGCCTATCGCTGTTGCCTCCCTTCTCTCCAAGGTAATGGAGCGCGTCATTAACAACCGGCTCCTGAAATACCTAGAAGAGCACGACTTAATCAGCGACCATCAATACGGCTTTCGCCATGGTCGCTCGACTGGTGATCTTCTAGTGTATCTTACACATCGCTGGGCTTCAGCCGTGGAGAGTCAAGGTGAGGCATTAACTGTCAGTCTTGATATGGCGAAGGCGTTCGATCGGGTCTGGCACCGTGGTCTTCTTTCGAAGTTGCCTGCATACGGTCTACCAGAGGGTTTATGCGAATGGGTCGCTAGCTTCTTGTCCTGCAGAAGCATTAGAGCCGTTGTGGATGGCAGTTGCTCCGATAGCATGGACATTAATGCTGGCGTCCCGCAAGGCTCGGTATTGTCCCCGACGCTGTTTTTGCTGCATATCAATGATATGTTGTCCATTGACAGCATTCATTGCTATGCTGACGACAGCACCGGGGATGCTTATTATACGGGCCGCACTAATATTCCCCGCTCTCTGGGGGAGGAGAGCCGCGAACAGCTTGTGTCGAAGATCGAGAGCACACTGAATAGTGTGTCCGATTGGGGGCGAAAGAACCTGGTTCATTTCAATCCCACTAAGACACAAGTCTGCGCGTTCACCGCTAAGAAAACCCCTTTTGCTGTGGCTCCTCAATAATCTCCAGCGACGTCCAGTTTCGTTGTCACCTGGAGGGGAAGGTCAAGCTGGCGTCGAAGAAACTAGGTGTGCTCAACAGGGCGAAGCAGTACTTCAATCCGCGGCAGAGACTTATGCTTTACAAAGCTCAAGTACGGCCGCATATGGAGTACTGTTGCCATATGGGCGGGAGCGCCTAGATACCAGCTTGCACCTTGTGACTCGATTCAAAGGCGCGCTGTGAGGATTGTCGACGATCCCAAACTAACAGACGGTTTAGAACCTTTAAGTCTGAGAAGAGATTTTGTGATGAAGATGGGGTGTGTTCAGAGGAGTTGTTTGATATGATGCCAACGGCCTCCTTCTATACTCGCACCGCTCGCCATCGACAGGGAATTCATCCTCACACATTGGAGCCTAAGTGGTCACGTACTGTGCGGTTCCAGAGAAGTTTTCTCCCGCGTACTGTCAAGCTGTGGAATGAACTGCCTGTCGAGGTTTTCTTAGGGGACTACAGCATGGGGTTCTTCAAAAAGGGCGTGAAGAGGTTTTTACAGGGTCGGCAACGCGCGTGTGAATCCTCTGGTGTTACATGCGTCCATAGGATACGGTAACTGCTTTCCATCAGGCGGGCCGTATGCTTGTTTGCTACACTGGTGGTATAAAAAAAAAATAGGCCGACAGGAAGTACCAAACCTCACAGGAGACCACATGACAGTCAAATAACATCTCTCTGGAGAGTTATTGTGATCCTGCGTCAGTTCACCAAAAAGAAGGATTAGCAGCAATAGCAGCTGGGGTAGCAACGTGCGAGTGGCATTTACTGTGTTGCAAGCGTATACGGTAACCGCTTCACATCAGGCGCGTCATGTGCTTGTTTTCCACCCGACGTAGCATAAAAATCCTTTACTGGTATGTCAACGACAATTCTTTGACTTAATCAGGTTGTGTAATATTAATAATAAAAAAACTTATTCACGAACATTCAAAAATGATTTTAAATATCAATAATATCATCATCATCAGGTCATTTTTGTCTCCATTAAAGGAGCACGACCCTCTCCCGTCCGTCACAGACAGGAGGATTTGGCCTACACGCTGGCCAGACGGGTTGGGGAGGCCTGATCGACGTGTTAAAATGTGTTTCCCTTAGTCGCCTTGTACGACATCCACGGAAAGAGATCGAGTGATTCTATTCTAATCTGCCGGAAACCGCACGGCCATACAATCAATAATATACTGATAGCAAATTGATTAAAAAATTTAACTTTTAGCCCCTCTCTCCCCTACTGGGTCGATATTTTCCATTCCACTCCTAGGCTATCGTGATTTCTTACTATTTATTATACTACCCGATTATAATAAAAAGGTGATTGTACGTTTCGCTTTAGAAAAATGACGTCGCATTAATTTAATGTATAAAAACTAATAAAAAAATAAAAAATAAACTAAATACATAGTAATGAGCAAGTAAAGTGCACCACCAGCCGCCACTGATTGAATTACAGCTTATTAAATAGGTACTTGATACATTACCAGGCCGATAGATATAAATCGTGTGCAAATTGTAATAAATAAATTAATCAAATATTTACTTACCTAGTTGAATACTTGGGATAATTAAAATACGAAATATTTTTACTTTTTCTATTATTGTTCATACACACAGTACAGTAAATAACCATTTTGTACGACTTTTATTTATAACATTTGTTCAATACTTTTATTCTCATACCTACTCGTAAACAACGTGGAGCGAACACCTATACGTGCACGACGCAAGCCCATTATAGTAGTCTTTGGCAAGCCCTGAGCTTGTCCACTGGCGGAGTCAGTTTGAACCAGTTTTTTCCAACCACGGCGTGTACGCGACGGGCGGCCAGTGGACACGCACACTAGGCCACGCATGCTTATAGTAGTGTACATAAACACTGCGGTTGAATGAAGCTTTCTCTCTGTTCCTTCTTTACTCGTGTGCTTAAAGTATCACACTTTGAAAGGAGCTGATCTAGATAAGCTTGAATAATCCCAAATATTTTCCTAAGTAAATTGAGGGGCGTTTCCTCATTTTTTATTTTTCTAAGGAGTAAATTCCCATCACTAGTCATAAAAGAGATAGCACAATAGGATTTTTCGTTACATAGATAGTATTGGTTGAGTGGTTGGTGTATTAAGCATATTAAGCAGTTGGTGTATTGAGCAGATTCCTGACGATATTTTCGTCATCGTCTGCACGTTCCTGAAGTCTGGATTATGGTGAAGAAATAAATGATATAGAAGTCAGACTCGAAAGAACTCGTATCCAGAGCCGTAATAAAAAGTAATAAAAAAAACTCAATTTTGTGAGTTGTGACATTTCGTGAATTGGTTGGACCGATGTTTTAAAGTAAAAATAGATTATTTTTTCATATTTTTTACAAAGTACAGTATCAAAATTTCTATTTTTTTTAGTACAAAATGGAAACCAAAGTAGCAGTAGTAACCGGAGCAAACAAAGGAATTGGATTCGAAATTGTGAAAGGATTATGTCAGAAGTTCAATGGTGCTGTGTACCTTACATCTAGAAATGAAGAGAGAGGCCGAAAGGCAGTGAGGAAACTGGAAGAACTAGGTTTAAAACCGTTATATCATATTTTAGATGTGACTAGCGAAGAGAGCCTTCAAGCGTTCGCTACATACATTTCTACACACCATTCGGGAATAGATGTGTTTGTGAATAATGCCGGTATACTCGATTTTGATAAGGCTGTTTCGTCTTACGAAGATGCAAAAAACCTTATCAATACAAATTTCATGAGTTTATTGTCCATATCGAAAATACTCTATCCGTTGTTGAAGAATGATGCCCGTATTGTTAACCTAAGTAGTGATTGGGGTCTGTTGTCAAACATAAAGAAGCAAATATGGCTTGATACATTAGTGAAAGAGGACCTTACAGTTGAAGAAATCATACAGTTTGTTAGTGACTTCCTTCAAGCAGTGAAAAATGGCAAAAGTTCCATGGTGTCATTTGCAGGCCAATTTGGAGACTATAAGGTGTCTAAGGTGGCCCTGTCAGCTCTAACATTTGTACAGCAGAGGCAGTTTAATGAACAAGGCAAGAATATTTCAGTAAATTGTGTTCACCCGGGATTTGTGAAAACTGACATGACTAAAGGTATGGGTGATTTTGAACCACAACGAGGGGCACGGGCCCCGTTGTACTTGGCGTTAGACGCACCACAGACTCTCAAGGGCACATTCATCTGGCATGACTGTCACCAAGTGAATTGGGACGATTAAAATGGAACAGTTTTTTGAGTATTGATGTAAAAGCCCTGTTCATCCTGTGATAACAGTGTAGCATTCACTTTAAACTGTAATATATTATTCATTTTTGTTTTCATAGTTTTTGTTACTCATAGATATTTACATACCCCAAATGCAATGAATTTGTATTGTTCAGTAAAACCTTTTTTAGCATATTTATTCCAAAAATGTTTTGTATGCTGAATTATCATTATAAATCAATCAACCACATAAAAAAAATAAGTTTTGTTTAAATAAAATAGTGGATAATTTATTACTGTATGGAGCCATGTGATATGCGCATGAATGATCAAGTTTTTTTTATTATAGTAATAATTAAATAGAGAACAATTGCTGCTGTAAATACGAGTTTGTTGTTATACTTTATAAAAACTAATTTGTCTACATTATTTGTATTATAAATTTAAACTTAGGTTTATGTTTTAACTGAAAACCAAATGTTAAAAAATAGGAATAAATAATAAAAGGTCAGATGGTTTTAGAACTTTTAGAATAAGAATAAAGTAAAAACTTCATTACACTTCACAGTGTATCTATTTATTCCAAGAATCAGCCAGTTTCAGGATAATTATCTGGAATTACATTCTTTGTGTAATTAATATTATCTCTATATTTAAACTTATTTATATTGGCATATTAGTATAATATAAGTATCAGGTAGTACACCTATACTATTTTCTTTGAAATAATAAGAAAAATGTGGTTCCAAAAAATTACCCATCATTATTTTTCGATTAGAAGCTTGATGGCGTCGTTGCACTTGTTAGTCTAATCGAACACGGAAGTTAAGCAACATCGACCGTAGCCTGTACATGGATGGGTTTCAATATCTCGAACTCCGCCGTGCTTCGGTGCACGTTAAGCCGTCGATTTCGGTTGTTGTCATAAAGCTGTTAAGTCAGTGACCTTTAGGCGGCTTGAAAACACTGGCCTCTACCAACCCACAGTTGAGCAGTGTATTGGAGTATGCTCTAAGCCCATTCGATTGAGGGGAGATTCGTATCCTAGATGTGGGATGATTATGGGTTTACAACGTTTTTCTTGCACTTTGCAGTACAATATCAATCTGTAGGATGTTATTATGTACTAATATTAGAAATGTCAACAAGGTTATCAAACTGCTGTTTGGTCGTTGGATAGTATACCAATAATAAAACGTTTGTGTATAACAGCACAAGCTTATCTAATATTACACAATAAATAAAATCAGAATGAATTTAATACAGATGACCCACTATACACTATCAAAAAGTGAAATTGAAATGAATAACTGTTTATTTTTAAAATTTAGATGCCTATCTGGGTAATTTCTAAAATAACTTGAACTCCACGCGAGCGGAAATTAGTAACAAACATTTGAATAAATTACTCGGCGCCATCTAGTTTGTTGATTTCTTTTTCAATCAAATTCATTTAATCATAATTTGTTTCAAAAGTTTGCCCAAATCAACAGTATCCTCATTCGTCTTAACTTTAACATTTTCATTTTTTATACCGCTAGGGTGGGAATCAAGCATACGATTCGAAATATGGTAAGCAATAATCGCAGCCTATAGACATTTGCAATACGAGAGGCATCACTCACACTCGCGTTGTTGATCCTGTAAAATCCCTATACGCCTTTTTTAACGAACCAAATGTCGTAGTCTTATGGGAAAACCTCGACGTTCATTCCACAATTTCGAAGTTAATGGAAGAAACCTCTGGAACTGCTCAGTTCACCACCATGACGGTTTCAATATGTGAGGATAAATTTCCTCTCCACGGCTGAAAAAGGCCGTGGGCGTCACATCAACCAACTCCTCTGAACAGAACCCTTTGTACCTACTGTGTGTAAAATGAACAAAGAGATGCAAAGTGTCTGCTCAGACTTATGGCTCAATACCATCTGTAAGGTTGTGAGGTGGGTACTTTATTTATTTATTTAGTCATCAAAACTTCAGCTATCATTGCAGGTAGAACCAATGGGACAGTGCAGTAACATTAATACTTATAATACCGAAAATAAACCACTTACCTATTATTTTTAATACCTTATAACTAATGACATAATAGTCCCACCCTTGTGAATTCACTCAGAGTGCACATAAACAGATCCAAAGGTCGGCGTCGATCGTTGGCCATAAGGTTAACAGTGCGAAGCGCGCGCGTCATAATACCCTCGTGCAACAGATTTGTTCTGCCTTGTGGGACCGCCAGCAACCGAGGCTGACGCTGTCTTTCCACGTACTTATTAGGAACATAGAGACCTATTTGCACCAAAATAGCTGGATTAAATATCGTCCCCATAAATACCTTAATTATGTAACAAAGTAGTTGCATCTCCCTTGTAACCCGGACTTCGTTGTATCCAACCATACCTAGTATGAATATAGTTGGATACATTAACGGGTAAAATGGGTAAACTTTATACTGTTTCATATATAAGTACCTTAGGAATTTGTTCTGTATCCGCTCTAACATAACCTTATATTTGTAGTCATGTCGAGCCCAGATAACCGCGTTTTATAACTGGCTCCTGGCTAAAACATTCTCTCTTTGTTGAATGTTTGCTCTAATTTTGTAAATTGGTTACATCTACGTAACACAAAACCTAGGCTCCTATACGCTTTTTACAGACGCTTTCTATGTGCTGCTTGAATGTCAAGTCTGCGTCGAACCAAACCCCCAGGTCCTTTACCCTAACCCCTAACCACTCTGCTTGACGGTAATTCGCCAATTTTTTATTCGTACTGTATATGCGTCTGCGCTCGAGTAAAAGTTTTAGTTGAGCACTTAGAGATGTTAAAATGCAGGAGATTGTCTCTGCCCCATGCTATCACCCTTATTTTTAGTCCTATCCTAGTCGGGGTCGACATTCCTTACCTCCCATTTGTCAGAGCCTTCTTTGTTGGCACAGTGCACGTCGGCAGGGTGCACCACGCACGCACCAATTTTTATAATCGTTATTTTTCGCTTCAATGGGTTTAATTTTTTTTTGTTGCTGAAATTGTCAGAATAAGGTTTGTGTGGGAAATTCACAGGAATGGGTTGGGAACGGGAGGATTGTGCCACGGCACAGCGGGTGATATTCATGCACATTAAAAAATCTAAAATGAATCTAAAAATGTATATACGGGCATAACTTTCGAACGGCTGCATGAAAAACGATAATTGTTATTTGTTTTGTTCCTTATTGTCAGGACAAGGTTTGTATGGGAAATCCACTGAAATGAGATGGGAACGGGAAGATTGAACTACAGCGAAGCGTGGGCTAATAAAAAAAAATACCGGACAAGTGCGAGTCGGACTCGCCCACCGAGGGTTCCGTAGGTACGTAGTATCATTATTAAATTTGATATTTTTCATTATAAATAAGAAATAATGCGTCGAAAAAAACAAATAAAATATATTTTGCAATGTGTACATCAAGCCCTTTCATATGATACCCCATTTGAACTAGTAGTTTCAATTTGAAATTTCGACACCCTATAAAAAATATAGACCCCCTATTTTTTAAGATCTATTTACAAATGTATAGTTTTGAGATTTATTCCTGTACTTGTAGTCTATAACGATGTTACTTGCCAAATTTCATAGTTCTAGGTCAACGGGAAGTACCCTATAGGTTTTGATTCCCTTGAGTGTGTCGAAATATGCGTTTTTTGCTGAATAAACGGCCGTAACTTTTTTCTACGTAAACTTAGCAGTTTGATTTTTTTTTAGCTTCATGGGACCGTAGACCTGAGTATACAGTTCAAATTTCAGCTTGATACCTCCACGCATTCTCGACATAGAAATTCTTGACAGACAGACAGACAGACAGACAGACAGACAGACAGACAGACAGACAGACAGACAGACAGACGGACAACAAAGTGATCTTATAAGGGTTCCGTTTTTCCTTTTGAGGTTCGGAACCCTAAAAATACTAGCTTAATGTTTTTACTGGCTGTTCTACAAGAATATTAAAAGAGAGATGAAACCACATAGCTGGGATTTTTCGCTAATGGATGAAACAGGAAAATAATAGTTATTTGTTATGCAAGGCTGCAAAGTTAATTTTTGGCGCAAGTACCTTGTATTGAAACCTGAGCAAGCGAAGGATTCTAGGATTGAGCCACGAGCGAAGCGAGTGGTTCAAATATAGAATCCTGAGCGTAGCGAGGGTTTCAAAGGTACGAGACGCTAAATAACTTTGCTGCCGAGCGCAACACACAACTTTTCACCTCACTAAAGCGAGGAAAATGTTAGGTGCAAGAAAAACAGTTTTAATAAATATTAAATTACTTGAACAAATCGTACGCTTTTATGTATTTTTCGCGCGATTTTTCCGGAAGAAAACTCAACTCGGCATTATGTACCGCTTGCACTAATTCTGCAGGTGTTAAATTTATATCTTCGTCGCTGCTAGCTTCGCTCATATTTTATGATTTCTTTCGATTTTATCAAAAAACAAACCAAAATAATGGAAGTAAAGTGAATTCAATAAAGAGAAGAAAATTTTAAAGTTTTTTTTTAAATCAAATCTGCGGCCAGTGCGATTCTTTAAATGAGGCTGGCGCATGACATGAAATAAGTATTTGCATTTCAATCATCAATGGACTGGCTGCAGAGAATATAAACTATTACGAAACCAATGAGGTTCTATATATATGTAATTTATTGTACGAAACCTTTATTGAATAAAAATATTCGAATTTTAAAAACACTTTCCACGCTAGCGGATAAAGTGCGATTTTCCACGCAGATTTCGAATGATAAACAGAGCTTTTACGAGCTAGTGAGGTGAAAAACCTTTTCCCAGCCATGTAAAGGAAATAAAGACTTTCTTCTTGAAGGTTCCCATGTCGTAATTGTTAGGAAATACCGGCAACTAGGCAAGTTGATTCAGACAGACAGTTTCAACATTCGAGGTATAAAATGTCTTAGAAAACGTACTGTAGTAGCTCGCCAATTATCAAGATGATATGGATGGAATTTTAATTTATGGCGAGTTGTACGATAGTGGAACTCAGCAGCATGTATCAAATCAAGCAGCTCATCCGAGCACTCCCCGTGATATTATTTGTATAGAACGCAAAGAGACGCTACATCTCTGCGTGCAGAGAGAGTCCAGTGGATCCGAGATCATTGGTTCACTGACGATTCGAACTGCCCTTCGTTGTATGCGGTTAAATGGAGCAAAAAAGTACTGGGTTGCACAGGCTCAAAGATGCGAACAGTATACCATGTGAGGTCGAACCTGGGCTTTATATAGTTGAAGGCGATGTCAGGGTGTAAAATACCGCCTGGTTCTATAGATGACAAAAATCTTCCTAACAGCCAGTTTGTCACTCGATATGGCGACACCCAAGATGCCAATGCTAGGACTGACACTAAGGGGACTGACCTTCCAATCGTGTGTTTTTCCAAAGTTTTTTTGGGCAGTGCCGAAATAAGTATTTTTTGTGACAGTACCGAAATAAGGCTTTTATTTCGGTACTGTCACAAAAAATACTTATAACTTTTAACGGGAGGTCGACTAATTCTGATACTTAGTGTCTGAATTCGACAAATTGACGACTAATTCTGGGGAAAATCATATCTTCGCTATGTTATGTAGTTTAATAGATTCCGAGTGGGCTGTGCCGAAATAAGGTAAAAAAAAAAACCTTATAGCTTTTTAACGGGAGAGCGACAAATTTTTTCCTTTGGGCGACAAATTTCGACAAATTAACGACAAATTTTTTGTCTAGTTAAAATCAAGATCTGAGACCTGGGCAGTGCCGAAATAAGGCACACCTTCCAATGTAGGAGCAACGACAAATGGGGACTTAAAATCCAGGTACTCTATATCTATATATACTCTATATCTGGATGCCAAATTACATCAGTATGTTTAACCGTTTACGCGTGATTCACAAATATTTGTGATGTGAATCACGCGTAAATTTTTTTTTTAAGATGATGTGCAGGTGTAGATGTTTAAGATACACACATCTACTTGCGCATCGTCTTAAAATTTTAACATAGACTAATTAGTGGGATACTTACCTACTAGGGCTGGGCTACGTAGAGCTATTAAGTACTTATACTAAGCTTGCTCCCACTTTCTCAATGATATGAACATGCCCCTTTGATATATACCTACTACCAAATCTCATTAGGGATTTCCAATGCAAGTGTTTGTATGGATTCTGATGTCGTTGACTATCCGATATAATTATATTAAAAAAATCGTAATGGCCGACGGTAAAGGGGTAGCGCTCAATGGATTACGCATCGTTTAATACGATATCGTTCGCGATGTATGGAAGCCTTTCTTTGTCTTTGTTGGCACATAATATAATCAAGTAAGTGAGTATTAGTGTCAAGGGGTTAAGTAAATAGACATTTAAGTAATCAGTTTCATTCTGTACTTTTATCAGAACTGATAAAATTTAAAAAGCTGTAATTTTTATGGAATAAGTAGGTACGCTGTGCCAGCGTTATGGCCTGCATGAATATATTATAGTTATCATGCCAAAATGTAGTTTTCTCCAGGATATAATCACACAGACAGAGCAGTAACATACAGTAAGACACACTTCCGTATTTATAATAATTAAAATAAATATTCCTGGACAAATTACACGGTCATCTAGTCCCAAACTAAGTAAAGCTTGTACTATGGGTACTAGATAACTGATATTATACTTAAATACATTTTTCTTGTAAATACATACATATAAAGCACACAAATCCAGTGCGGGGATTGAACCCGTGACCGCGGAGTCAAAGTCGCCATTGCTAACCATTCGACTCGTCAATTACTTACTTAGCTCGTAAATTAGTATAGATATAAATATTTCTCTGCTCGTAAACGTTTCTAAACTTCAATTCTTCGATTGAATTTCAATGAAACCTACAACCTACTTAACCGATTCATTATGCTTTTTTTAGTTTTTACTATTGGGTAATTTAATTTACATGCAATATTTTTTTGTTATAGAATCCAATGCAATTTGCAGCAAAGACCCGTGCGTCGGTATGCCTACAAAGTTTATTTTTGTTTCTAAGATTTTCAATTCTTGTTTTTATCATAGGTACATAATATTTTCCTCCTCCATCTTTGGTTTTCTTCAGATTTGATGGTCATAACCTTCACTAGGTAACACACTTTGACATTTTCTTTAATGATGTTACGCCATTAATATTGATCTCCGGTGGTCTTTAGAATATCGTGTACCGACATGGTGAGGGAACCTCGAATTAGATCGCACCAAACGTATCGGGCGGCCTCTCTTTCTTTCTGCCTTGCTCGTCGTAATATAATCAGACTCATATAGTCTCAGCGTTACCTGCAGGTTTCCTTGCAATGTGTCCGAAGCACTCGAGGATCCTGCACACATGTTGGTGGTAATGATATATGGTGGAGAGTCTGGTAGTTATTTTAAATTCCTTCAGGATAGACTTGTTAGTCCGATGTGATGTCGGTTGGTATCGACCTATGGCCATATGGCAGGCATTTTCTACTAACACTTTTTTATTTATTTTGAAAGTGTCTAGATAAGCTTACGATCAGCCTATTTAAAGATTATCTACCAGCACCAGCTGAAGACGATTACCAGCGGATTTTTCTAAATGCGATGCGATCAGGCTACAATAATTGTTGGTAATTATATTTCCCTTAGCTGGTGGAAACCCTAGAGCTGTACTGAGTAAGCTGAAGAATAGCTTTAAGCTAAGACCAATTTTTGGAATGAAAATATTCGGTCGATTTCTGGCGCATGCAAAAAGATTGAGTATACAAGAGTGCGAACCAAGAGTGCTGTACAAACGAGGTTAATTTTAGTTTTCAGAGAGATGTAAGAATTATCCTTCTAAAGCTGTGTAGTTTTATCATAGCAATTAAGTATTCGAAATTGCCAATGCACCTATGGATTCCAATTTCATACTAGCCATTTTTGCTGTTGTCGGAGCCCATAGTAGATATATGCAATTTTTAAAGGTTTCGAAATCAAAACTAAATCGTTGTTTTGGTTCTATTTATGGCAAGACTCTTCACTATATAAATTTTGGAAAAACTTAGAACTAAACTGCACTTTGACAAAACTACACTAATCTGTCGTATGATAATAATATCTACAATTTTCGTTGATTGTAGACACTCTATCAAACAAAACGTTTTCACAAAATTAACAACCTTGTTGACTAAATTGCTGCATTCCTTCACCTACACATACACGACGAAATTAATGAATATCACGCGAGTGTAATTATTTTGAATCCCTCAGACTATCTTGGAGTGATATAAAACTGTTAAACAAACACTAATAATTCTAATAGAAGGGTAGGTAGCTATGTGTAATGTCAATCGCGCCATAACTGGTAATTGTTTGTTTACTATGGTACGTTGTGGTGTAGGTACACTATGCGCTGCTTCGTACCCGTCTGTTGATTATTCCACCGCACTCAGTTATATGACTCCGTTTCAGTCAAAATATTACCTATCTACTTGATTATAGGATAGGGGACAAGTTTGCTTTTGAATAACTTAGTTTTATGGATCGTGATTGCATGTGGCAGCAATGTTTGATAGCGGTGATTTGTGGGAATTTAATGTTTATTGTCCGAGTAGATATAAGTATTGTCCAGTGTCCGAAGGGCATAATGTCATGAATAATATGTGTTTTTATTTTTATTTTAATAAATATTTATAGCTAATAAATATTTTGTTTAGTACAATAAAATTATTACTTTGCTTTTATAGTGTTATAGATCGTATTATTGTTTATTATTAGAAATTATTACGATTCAACTTTTGTAAAATGTCGATTTTTGTAAAACGAATCCGATTCAGATTGAATTGATTCTGAAAAATCGGCTTCGGATTAATTTTAATCTAAAACAAATTCATGCATAATTATAAATTCAGCTTCGTTGGTAGAGCTCCCCAGGGACCTTACAGGGTCTATAGGATCGCTTATAGTGTAGGCTCAGATAAGATAAGAGAATCTAAGCTGAAGTTTAATTTTGCGAGCAAATAATCCTATCTGGGTCATAATTTAGTCGATATGGACAAGCCACCATTGGTAACGCGGTAAATGCTACCATGTTTTACATTATAATATCAGTTTGGTTTTAAAATTGACATCTGAGGATCTGTGTAGTCTTCGAAAACAACCTGTTTTAAAATGACTGCGTACCAAATTACATCAAAATCTTTTGCAACATTTAGTAACAAACATTCACATTTTCACATATAGGTATGTAATATTAGTAGAATTTGATTTTAGAAACTTTCTTAGAACAGTACCTACCTATTGCGTTTTTTTTAATTTAATCAGAAGAAATATAGAAATGAATGGAAACTATAGCCGCAAGTGAGCAACTCGAACGTAGACAGGCGACAGACCACGTTGGCAAATGAAACCACGTCAGCCTGAGTAAGTTATCATTTTCAGAAATTGTAATTATCGAAAATTTCTATTTTTGCAATAGACGTTTTAGGTTTTAGTTTTTAACTTCCTAAAACGACACTTCCTAAACCGACAACTTTGTCGGTTTAGGAAGTGTCGTTTTAGGAAGTTGTCGCTCTCAGGCTTAGGAAAATTGTCATCAAATGGAATGCATGTATTCATTTTCTTTCTCTAAGTCCGAATTCTATAAGTTGATTTGACTGCAGAGATTAGTTTTTTAATAATATGTTATATACCTAATACCTTTATTTTGATAATAATTTTGCTGATATTATTAATTTTTAAAAGTAAGAAAAATAAAAGAATTTTATTCCATAAATATTTATATTAAACTGGCCTAAATAAATTACAACTTACGTAAGTACAATCAAACTTTATTGGCGACAAAAAATAAATTCTCGGCCTAAGTTACATAGATATCACAGCAAAATATGAGATTTTCAATGCGACGATGAGCTTTTGGCACGCGCTTATGTGAGCAGTGCATAGGTATACATCTAAAACAATTATTTCACACACATTCGAAAATCTCATATTTTGCTTGCTATCTCTACCACGGTTTCACTAGGCAAACGATATTTCGTCGACATTGAAAATAAGCATTGTTGTCAACCCTAGACTTCGCACTTTATACTGACTAAAATTACTTTGTATTCAGTCACAAATTTAAATTGCATTGGGTATAGAATAAACAATCATAGTTGTACTCTTTGGTGTTCTAGCCGTTTCTTGTAAAGGCTTCATAAGTCTTTATTTTCATTTCCATAATATGTATGAGAACACGCGATTGTTGTATATAGCATATATGTATTTTTAAATTAACAATTTTACACACGGATAATAGACATCCAGATATAATTTTATTCACGTCCAATTATATCCACAAAATGACAAAATATTACCAAAAGGCAAAAACTGAATAAATTGACGTGCAGTCCTTTAGTAATCATAGCCTCTTACTATGCATTTGATATATTACCTAATTACTCTATTTCTAGCACGTAGACAGGATAAAATCTTATAACTATTATACTAAATGCATTATCGTAAACTTTTTTGTTTACGCTATAATTACTTGAACAAAATATTGTGAATGAATAGATATTACAGTTTGGTCGTATAGTCAATAAAAAAATATTTCATTCCTTCAATGTAATATTGTTTTCCAAAATTTTATAAGTACATACTCGTACATAATGACAATATATTTATATCCCAAAAATATGTTTATTTTTTTACAAAATAAGATTCCTTAAAATAAAACTTGACTTAGTAAATATTTTAAATTGACAGGAAAGTTCTTACATCGTAAGGTAGGTAGTTTTCGAATGAATTATTAATTTTAATTATAATTTTCTGTATTATAGTTTATAATTTTGGTATACGCTTAATTCTTAGCACATTTTATATGATAGCATCACATTGAATAAGGCATTATGTCCTTCCGGTACAGATTCTGAATGGTAACCGAATAATCGGTATTTAAAACTGGTAACAGTTACCTACTTCAAAGTGGTAATGCAAATAGATCAATTTCTAGAACTTACATTGGTACTCAATAATAACTAAAACTTCTACACTTATTCTACTGTAATCTAAATAAATAAAGCGTTTCACACTCGACTAAAATAAGACACTTCACTTTGGTTTGTATTAGACTATACATACTTACATCTATTTATTTACTGGTTACCTTCAAAACAGGCGTTGGTGAACTTAAACATATACATTTGTAAGGCAGATAAAGATGTTAAATTATTATCACGACATTATGGACGGATGGTTGCTTTTGAATATCTTCCTAAGTCAACAATTTACATATAATATTTTCCTTCTCAGTTAATTGCTAATGAACGTCCAATACGTCTCATATGTTATTCTTAAGGCACTAGAAAGGTAACAATAATTACTAACGTATATTTACATTCACGTGCATACTAACATTTTGACTTTTTATTCAACAAATTTGTACTTATACATGTAAGTGAAAGACAGATACTTGGAACAGTGTTCATTTTAATGAATATATCAATTTAATGAAAACCATATTTAATAGTAGTAACAATTTCAAAATGATTGCGATCAAGGAGAAAGAAGTAGTTACGCAACTGCTGATATTGATTACGGTTAAAATGGAATAAAGAAAATTTACAAATTTGAAGCTGTGAGACCAAACCAGCTAACAAACACGGCATTTTTTTTGTATTATAAATAATTAAAGAAATGGCAATTATTTGGACCATTTTAGGCACTTAGACACGTCTTACATTTTTTTGTTTGTAATTTATATTTATACCAATTTGTAGTACCTACCTACACAATTCTTCTTCATATTATCGTCATCATGGTAACCGCGGTGCACTGCTAATTACACTAGATACATAAGTAGTTTTACCTAAGTCTATACTGTGCTTTAGGTTATGTTTTCGGTAGATAGCGGAACGACGTGATAGGAAAGCAGTTCGTATATTAAATTATGTTATGAGGGTTTAATTATACCGAATATATACCTTAGCCAACGGGTGCTCGTTGATGTCTTTTACGGAATGTCTATTTAGAAATATTAAATAGTCCATCACTTTAGACGGGTTGCAGTAGCAAACGTTACATGGACACTTATAACAAGAAGTACTGAAGTTCCAAACATGAAAATTGAATATAAATTTGAAGAGAAGAAATAGAAGAACATGGAGGTGAAGGTACCTACTAGAGAAGGGGGTAGCAAACGTGAGAAAGAACAGTTAAAGAACAGCGAACAGTACGATATTTGGTTACCATGGTGGGAGAACAGAGAAGAGAAAGCGGTCAAGGGTATCTCCCCTTGACCGCTTTCTCTTCTCTTTCTCCCTGGAAAATGTTTCTAAATTAAAACTTTAAACTTGTAAAGTTAAAAATGCTAATTTGAAAATAAAGTAGAAGCAAATGAATGGGTTAGTTTAGAGGAAAGGGAAAAAGAAGAGTAGGAAGCAAAAGTAGTAGAGGGATGTAAAAGGGAAGGAATATAATTTAGACTTTGTTCCGCATGCAACGTATAGAAGAAACAGGCGAGAAATTTAAAGGAGGTACTAGAGAAAGGAGAGAATAGAGAAAAGGAATCACGAATTTGGACGAAGAATACACAAGCGAAGCTGTGGGACGTGAAGCTAGGTGTGGTTATATGTGATAATATTTTGATTGCTAAATTTTGACAGATTTAATGAAATTTATATTTAGCCATTTTTTTCAAATTTATGATTTTATGATTACATTTAAACAAAACAAAAAAAAAGATACCTAATTTGAAAAAATAACGTTAGAAAAGAGGAAATGTAAGAATCTGTAAGAAAATGAGCGGAGCAATGAGACTAAGACGGAGAAAATGGTTAGGAAGTAGCAAAATAGGCAAAGAAAACTTGTTTCCAAGTTCGGCGTTAGTACACTGCATAAATGTCAATCGCCAGCCAAAACGAATCTGAAAGTCGGCACATTATTCCTTTTTCGTTCACCACTGTCCATCAAAAACACAGGGCCGCTGCACTTATTTAATTTTGCTCCGAAAATATAGCTTAAGATGCTTGCAGAGATTATATGCACTATTCATAATAGAACGCATAATCGATACATATTATACGTATTATGGTTACATAAAAAACTCATAAAATTCTACGTACAACGGTTTACGCAAAATCTGCGATTTTTTATATCCTTTTAGTTTAGTTAGTATTAATAAAACTTTAGATAAGTAATTTGAGTGAAGATGTCATTGGTTATTTGACGCTTACACGTAATCATTTGTAGGATAGTATTGTGATAGGTTGAACGAACAAACTACGTATATCTACAATATCGCAATCAGCATGTGTATACACTCACATTGACATTATTTTACATCAATTAGTAATAAGTGGTGCAAGAGGCGCGGGTGGCTCGTCGCTGAAGAATCTGTAACGGTGTGGTGGCAGGGAGATAGAGGTGGGAGTCTCCGCTGCGTCGGCGTGCTGCGAATCCCTGTGGCGACGCAGATCCACTTTGCGCTGGAACGCCTTATCACACAAACCACACGAGAATGGCTTGTATCCAGTGTGTTTGCGCATATGTGTGATCAAGTTAGAGCTCTGGCTAAATGCTTTTGAACACACTACACATTTGTGAGGTTTCTCACCTGTAACAAGTGATAATATTATTGATTAGTAGTGTACTAGTATCTTTCAGTTGCGATACGGTTCGATTGAAACTCTATGGGTATTTTAGTCTATACTAAAACAGGTTTAGTCCTTCACGATAACTTTCGAAGGGTTTACAAACGACAACAATTTCAGTAAATTAATAATTAAACGTAGCTTACTTCTACGAGTATTTGTAATTAATTCACAAATCAACGTAATACGTATCGCGTCGTTAAGTAATTAAAGCTTGTATAATCGGAGGACTATACTTGTCATATCATCGCCTATCTATTATTTACGGGTCGGATCCGAACTGATTTAATATGCAACATCGTCGTGTAGACAGGTATTTACTAACTTAGCGATAATTGTTGTCCTTACTCAATAGCGCCAGTTACAAAAGTTCTGTATAAAAATGAACCTTGTAAGTAGCGATTGACAACTAAAATGAAAAATTGAAAAGAGGTTTTATTTTATAGATAGGACAGGATTTAAGTGGTCTTTTTGTTTAAGCCGTGGTCGCTGTGCACGTGAAGGCCTGTGAAGGCTGCGCGGCTAATTGCAGGCTGAGCCGCATTTTGGAATATTGATGATGAGGCATTTATCGGGAGGACGAGCGCCATTTAAGGCTGCTGTAAATCATTCGGAACAGCGAGGCGACGTGACGAGATGTCTCCGGCCACGACAAATATGTACGCCACATTTTTTAGCTGCTTAATTCATCTTGTTGAGCTTACTGGAAGTAGTTACCTCGTTGAGAATACTACGTTGTTATTTATATGTTGTTTTTTTTTATAGATGTGAATAATAATACAATAATCTAAAGCGTGAGAATCTGAAATAATTATACATTTTATAATTGACTAGCTTTCGCCGCGGCTTCGCTCGCGTGACATTCGGGGCAAACACGTGTTTACTCATTAATCAATAGAAGTACTCGTGTAAAATTTAATTTAATCTTTTCCCATAGAAACCAACTAATCTCGTTTTCCCATACAAACTTTGGACCTCCGTTTCATCCTCTTAGAGGTAAAATTTGAAAAATCTTTTTAAGTAATTCGTGTCCACTACGTTATATTTTCAAATCGATGCCATTGTCGTAATTAACGTCCCAGAAAACCATAGAATCAACACCCATATTAATATTATGACATTTCAACCCCATTGCACCCCTACAGAGTTATCACGTCGGCTATGTTGGGTTATTAAATAGTTGTTTTTTTCATAATCAGCGACCCGATATATCATAAAAACAATACCTATGACGATTTTACCACATTTTAGACATTTCAACGCCATCGCTAGGGATGATGGTCACGTTACCGCCCTATGTGTACAATAAATAACAATAATAGGTAATTTCTGGAATGAAAACTTAGGTTTATCCTTTCCCAGGACTCAAGGTATCTCTCAACCAAATTTCATCTAAATCGGTCCAGCGATTTAAGCGTGAAGAGGTATTCTGTCGCATTTATAATATTAGTATGGATTGGTGTTCCGAAAACCCGAATTCCGAAAAACGATACATATGTATATTGATATATAGACATTTCAACCTCATTGCATCTCAATAGAGGATGATGGTCACGTTAGCCAAGTTGAATTTTAAAATTGTTGTTGTTTTCGTAATCAGCGACCCGATAAACCATAAAAACAATACCCATGACGATTTTCAGACTTTTTCACCCCGTTTTACCGCTTTAGGGGTTGAATTTGGAAAATCCTGAAACATGTGTTTACTCATTTATCTATAGAAGTACTCGTGTAAAGTTTCGGATAAAATAGCCCAAATAATCTTGTTTCCCCATACAAACTTTGGACCCCCGTTTCACCCCCTTAGGTGATGAATTTTCAAAAATTCTTTCTTAGTGCACCCCGAGACATCATAAGAAACCTACGTGCTAAATTTGGAATCTCTAGACCCAGCAGTTTGGGCTGTGCGTTGATAAATATCAGTCAGTCACTCAGTTTCTTATTTTATATAATTCAACCCCATCGCATCCCCACAGGGGTGATTTTATGTTACCGTCGGCTATGTTAGATCATAAAAAAGTTGTTGTTTTCGTAATCAGCGACCCGATAAACCATAAAAACCATGCCCATGACGATTTTCAGACTTTTTCACCCCATTTTACCCTTTTATGGGTTGAATTTTGAAAAATCCTGAAACACGTGTTTATTCATTCATCTATAGAAGTACTCGTGTAAAGTTTCAGATAAAACCGTCCAACTAATCTTGTTTCCCCATACAAACTTTGGACCCCCGTTTCACCCCCTTAGGGGATGAATTTTGAAAAATCCTTTCTTAGTGCACCCCTAGACGTCATAAGGAACCTATGTGCCAAATTTGGAATCTATAGACCCAGCGGTTTGGGCTGTGCGTTGATATGTCAGTCAGTCAGTTTCTTCTTTTATATATTTAGATATTTTTTTTTTCAAAACAACTTTCTTCCGTTTTCGTTTAAAATAAAACGATTTGTAAATTCTGTATTAAATGAACTCGAACTCCTTGGAATGTAATAAGTGGCGCGGGTGGCTAATAGAATCTAATATATAATCTATTCTTACCTACTTATAAATTTGATTATTATCATCATAAATAACATTAAAAACGTTTTCCGACTCTGATTGTTTATCCGCTAACTCCTCTTAGCCACGCGATGAATTTTGATACTATTTTCACTCATTGAGAGAATCCCTTCTGGATGGTTGTTGAATTATAATTATAAATGTGTAATACAACACATTTATAATTATAATTATCCTACACGGGCGAAGCTGTGGCGGATCGCTAGTAGATAAAACGATGCTGCAAAATTTTATAGTATGTACTTATATCGCGACCTCAGTTAATTAATAATCTGTGAAATGGGCCGATGGCTAGCAGCGGTAGCTTCGTGCTTTTTGCTTATTGAAAATTCATTAACGCGCCGTGAACCCGCGTCGCCGCGATTTGTCGACGACATTCTACAAACCATAATTATAAATGATATATTTAGTACCGTTATGATGCTTATTTTGTTATATATCTAGTGTCGACAAAAAGATTCTACGCTGCCGTCGTCATATCTACTCGAATTTACAATAGAAATTGAATTACTTATTTATTATGACGCACTTTATTTACCGATAAATATAACAGTTATATGTCATTTAAAAAAAACCCTATATCGACACAGATTTACTAAAAGATCACAAATATGAACGAAAAATAATTTTTCTCTGGAGGCAGTAAATGTCCTTTGGTAAAAAAGTTAACCATATACAACCTACCGCTGCTGCATAAAATAAAATTCTAAGTTACGTTAAGTGACATACTTTCGCTTATATATTATAACAATAAGAAAATTGATTCAAAAGATTTGCTACCTATGTTTTTTTCATTCAGTCATTTATAATTTATTAGTCAAGGCTCAAACTAACTTCACTCGGTACTATTAAATGCGTTTCACAAAAAGTAAGCCCACGGCAGGCACCTACTTATTTTGAAATAAACTTTGAACGGATCACACGTTCCAACTAATACTTAAAAGTTTCATGGGACAATTGTCACAACAGTTACACAAGTTTCACACTCAACCGAAATTACCCGGTAATTGCTTCGAAATCAATTTATATACTAAAACGGTTTCGGTGGGGTATGGTGCGGTACGATATGACGTGAATTAAATATGCTTATGTAGCTCTTGCCAAAGAGTATAACGTAATAAAAATGCCTTATCCACCGATAAAAATAGTTTATAATACCAAAATATTAATTATTACTTACTTATATCACAATACACTGAGAGAACTTATATTGTGATTCGGACTTCCTAAGCACAGTAAGTAATCAGTATGTCAAAAATAATAAAAATGCTACGTTGCGATCCACATAAAAGTGTTAACTAACACTGAAATGTTGGTATGGAACGTCCTAGTAGGTTTCTATAATTTGTTTATGAATTACCCAGATAATCAGATTACTTCTGGAGACTGCTCGGTAAAAAAGCACCGCAGTCGAGAGTGTCGAGACCTGCTTGTATCCAGTGCTTGACGCACGATTCACTTACTGGATATAAAGTTTCAACTTACGGCTATATACCAAAACCGCGAATTTGCTCAAATGTTCGTTCAATTGAAAATTGTTGCAATGCTCAAGGAATGGAAGGTTTTATTCATGTAAAAATAACAGCACGAAACTCACCTGTGTGTATGTATGTATGTTTCTTCATGTCCGATTTCTGATGGAACCGCTTGCCACAGTATTGACATGGATAAGGCCTCGTGTCCGAATGTATCAGAAGATGCGTTGACAGAGTGCTGGAGCGCTTGAAACATTTGCCGCATTGCTTGCACTGTACAATATAGAAATTGGAAAACTAAGTAAAAAAAATTTTTTATATTATGTACTTAAATTAAGAGTCATGCTCTGAGAGAGTGTTTTTAATTCTTAATAGGCATAATATGTATTTTGTTAGTTTATTCATCATGTCTTAATATAGATAAAGTCAAACGAAAAACTTTTTTATTCACCCTTTCAGATTGAAATAATTAGAAAACACGAGTAGTGTTCCGTTGACAAAAAGAAATCCGAGAGTATAAAATAATTACTGGTATTTAGGTTCTTATTAGAAAAAGACCACGTATGTATAATTAAATATAAAAGTCGACAGCGTCCATCACGCTCGCGGGACAGGTAGCAATATACTAATGATAGGGTAGATTTGTATTTCATTCCACACATTTCTTTGATTTCCTTCGAGTCTACAAGTCAAAGCTATGAATTTTTTCTTTGTCCATTAATTAGTTGCTATCAACGGGTTATTTCTTAAATTATACTATAGCGCAGGGGTGACCAAACTATTGAATAGTGAGTTCTACGTAGCAACGTAGTATATTGAAATTACGTTTCTTTTACTTACGATCTACTGCAAACAACGATTTAGAAAATGGTCGATATAAATTTTAAGTTCAACATGTAGTCCATGATATTCATACATATTTACAAAAGTTTTTATGCGGCGAGTCCAGATAAGTCAAAAAAATTATTGGCAAGGGATGAAACATTACATTCAACATGACGTTTATACATAGGATAAATACTTAAAATTTAAAAGTTGTGTTGTTCTGAGGTAATTTTCAGAATTGCAAATCCGATTTTAATGGATTTTTCATTAGAAGACAAAGAAGGATTCTTTATCCAGGAACTATATCATAACTGCACGAAATAAAAAAGAATATTATTTCTAGTGAAAAAAATCAAGTTATAACAATCATTCAAACCACTATTAATATGAATGATTGAATGCTTCATTTCGTATTAGATTCTACTCTATTCGTATAAGATTCTACTCTAAAGCATTTCGATGTCAGCTTTTTCTTCTACGGTTCGTTTAGATTCTAGCTTCTTGACTACCTCTAAGTATTCGATGTATCACTAGTTTAGTATCTACAGAAAAAATAATAACATGGTTTTCACAATTCTATATTCTAGTATGTTAAAAATATTGACGAACCATACCGTATCTAAAAATTATATCAACACTGTGTGGCGTAATGTATTCAAGGAACGAATCCTCATAATATAAATTCCACGTGTACGAAGATACTGTGTACAGAAGGTCCGTTAGACAATAGCCGCGCTATGACAAACTCCAATCTGCTTTAGATTTATTTGGACAGATGTTTTTGGAATACCTTGGTTTTAGGCAAATACACAGACATTTTGAAGTTTTGTCAGTTTCATAGTTAGAATTAATTGGTATAATACTGCGCATTACTACACTATTAATAATGACTTGAAGGACTTAATAAAATATAAATAAATAAATCCGACCCTGTGCGTGCAATTAAGGTTTCGTAGTTGCCCGTCATAGGGAGAAGAGAGAGGATAGAGCTAGAGTGGGGAGGAGGGGGGGACATGGGGGACTTGACTCGAATAAAGAAAAATTGCCAAGAAGCTCAATATTTCGCAAATGAAGCCTTGAATTGAAAAACATCCTCGCATTACGTGTATGGAAGTTACCCTAAAAAAGATTGACTGCCAGCAAGGGTTCCTTGTTAACTACGGAACCCTAAAAATGGCTGTAAGTAGTTGATCAACATCTTTGATCCACAGCCCACCTCATCGGCACTCCTTGCTGAACAACTGCTGTCTGACAAACGAGGTTCTGGCAAAAAGAGAGGTAAGGGATAGTGTATTTGTAATATTGATAATCTGTCCAACTGTGGAAGTACCTTTACTTTACAGAATACCGAAGACTATATAAATAAGAATTTCCTTCAGGGAATTGTTGTTTCTTGATCTTTACTTCCTTTTTTTCGTTTGAGTGGTATACAAGCAGTCGGTTTTTTTTTATTAAAAATATTTACCTACTGTATCTTTATATGCTTGCAATAATTTTACGCGCTAATCAAACTTTTCAATAACCATTCGCAGCAGAACAAAACTGGATTGTTATTTATCTATTTTTATTTATCTAATGTACCATAAAAAATAATGTTCGAAATAAGCGAGGAGTCACGTTGGCTCTATTTCTTACTGGAGGAATTTCCTTCTGCCAGTTACCTAACTGGCAGAAGGAATTTCCTCCAGCAAGAAATAGAGCCAACGTAAGGCTAAATCTCACTCCCACGAAGCTACCTAGCTTCGTGGGAGTGAGATTGGCTTTTGTTCTAAGAGTGATGGAGAGCTTTCCAACAAGTTATTTATAACTGATGAATATTTTACATAAATCGATTTAATGATAGTGCAATTAAATTATATTGAATATTATCTACCTAGTAATATTATAATACACGTATAGCGTATGTCAATTTTTAAAGAGTATTTTTATAGATAATTGGACAAATTATGGCTGTTATCGTCGCGAAGGTACGCAATTTCCAGCAGGTGATCATATTTTATTTATGCCTGATTATGATCTGAGGTTGCCCTTTGTGGGACCGTTACTAAGCTCACAGACTTAACCATTTAAACGCACTATGTAAATTTTTTACTTATCATATATTTTCTGTTAGCAAGCGGGGTGTCAGACAAGCATACGGTCCGGCGTCTGTAAAGTTGTTACCTAGCCCCTATATACACTAGCAATAAAAGGAGTATTGCTCGAATACTAGCATGCTGTTGAACCAGTATCTCCTCACGTCAGGTAGCCTCACGCACTGAAAATACAACAATCCATAGGGGTATTGTTATCTGGCTGTGGTCATGAAAGTAATATAATGTTCAGTTCGCAATCATTCATTATTTTTACATGGTGCTTCTGCGCAGTTGCGCTTGCAGCAGAGAGAAGCAATAACACACTTCACCTACAACACACACACACACCAGAGAGGCAATTCGTAATTAAAATGTAGTCAAAATTCAGTTTGGGCCCAGTCTCGATCTCACAAATGTCAAATTTGGTATTCTCGTATCAAAATATGACACTTCAAAGTCTAATTATATTAAGTGGTAATGTATCGAAATATACTCGAAAATTAAACAAACTACGAATTTTATTTTGGCAACAACAAGAAATGATAATAATTAATCAATGAAATTAAGTATATATAATTTTTAGTCAATTCACAATTCAATCTCGATTCGATCAACCTTCATTCTGGGATCGTAAAAAAATTTCGAGAATTGGCCGTTTGATTATTAGGTGTTGTTGTTGTCTTTTACTTGTTGTTCAAATTTGTAGCCGATGGCTAATCGGGTAGTTATCATCAAGTATGCGTATGATAAGCCGCAGTACAAATCCGCGCAGCGGACCCCCTGTGACAGTTGGCCTGGCAGCTGCTTCGCCTCGCGCCTCACAAAAACAGCTACTTTTTTGGACATCTTTTTATACCGTTGCACTCTCTTATAAACAACACAGGTGCTAGGGTATGACTGTCCACATATGGTTATCGGTTTATACCTTGTAGGTAGGTGATTTTTTATAATAGCTGGTTAAAAAACGTTTTGAGGTTTTTTTATTGTATAACGTTTTAAATTGTTTAACAGGTTTGCTAGAGATAGTAATCAGTTTATTAAATAAATAATCTCTGCCCGCGAGCTTGTAATGTCGCAGCAAATTCCTAGAACCGGCGGGTTATACAACGGCTAACTTTAGGCCGATTGTCTTTCGGTTAGGAGAGTATATGACAATTTTCTAAAATTGTATAAATATTATTATGACATCATGATCAGCGATCTTCCATTTTAATACCTTATGTCCGATTTGTTTTATGGTCGATTAAAGTTTTGGTTCATCCATTTTAAAAAAGGATGAAATTATTTTAAAAATGTAATTAATAAAAAAGAATTAATATTGTGGAAACACAAAAAAAAATTACTATAACTTTTGTTACGACACTAGTTACAACGCAATATTTATCATAGCTGTCGTACAAATTTCTGATTTAATGCATTATCAAATACGAAAGAGTGACGTCATAATTTAATATCAGTTTGTATGAGTGTTGTCGGGAACGCAACGGAAAAGTCCAAAATTGTGATTTTTAAGTTATCATAATTATCTTGAGAAGTTGTCATGCTAACGAACTTGCTAAATGCTTCTTTTACCTATAGTTATATTACTGTATTGTCCTTATATAACAAAACGAAATACAATTGGTCATATAGTCTAATATGTTTGAGCTCTATATAGATATGCCGCAACATATCTCAAACGCACACACCAAAAGAGAGGTAAGGGATAGCGTATTTATTAGCTGCCTGCCCAACTGTGGAAGTCCCTTCACCTCACAGAATACCGAAGCCAAATAACGCTCAAACGCTGACACATGCCACCGAGACCATTGACGCAGCGACCAATCATTTAGGTGCATTATGATATATATTCAATACCACGCACGGCACGCACTACACGACCGCGGCTAGTAATCAAATGGTTGGTCGCTGCGTCCATAATCTGTGTTGTGTTGCTCGTGTGCCTCACACACTTATAGTCTAAGATCCGGGATTAGAAAAATATACCCTCATCTGTTAATTGGATGAAATAATGTTTTATAGGCTGATTTCAATGTAATGAATTTATATAAACAACCTCTGCCACCATACATAGGTCTGCTACAATTAATAGTTTTATTATTTATCTTTGGCTGTATCAACTTTTTACATGGCAGCCAAGGATTATTGTGTTTAGAATTCGACGCGATTTAATATAGCACTTGAATTTTTTATTTAACATATGAGGGAAATAAGTTAAATTTATCTAACTGTACTCACCTGGCTGCAGGTAAGTATAGATGTCATAGTGATGGCTGCCTACTACAACAAGGTTTATAATATAAAATATTAAAATTTTCTGCTTGATTCATGTAATTAACATGTGAAGGTAAAAATTATAAATAAATTGACTGTTAATTAATTAATTACTATTAATTGTAGCAGACCTATGGTGGCAGAGGTTGTTTATATAAATTCATTACATTGAAATCAGCCTATAAATCATTATTTCATCCAATTAACAGATGAGGGTATATTTTTCTAAATCCCGGATCTTAGACTATTAGGATTGATTCGCCCAGTGCGATTTATCCTTGTGTTTCTGTCCACGATCTAGTGGATAATCTGGATACAAAACTTTCAGAATACCTTATATATTTAGATAAATTGCGAATAGTAAAAACTGATTCTAATGTGGCTATTCTCATTTCCAAGTAGATATCCTTAATTTATACCTACACATACTCGTGATCCATATGAGGTGGTCAGATTTAACTGAATAAATGCCATGGCCTAACATTTCATTATCATTATCATCAGGTCATTTTAGTCTCCACTACAGGAGCACGACCCTCTCTCGTCCGTCCTAGACGGAAGGAGGATTTGGCCTACACTCCCCACGCTGGCCAGACGGGTTGGGGAGTAACATATTCTAAACGGGGTGGGGCCTAACATATTCTAAATTAATCCAATGAAATAATATTACTTAATTCCTTAATATTACTCTGAGTTAATTGTTTTTAGATTGTTTTACAAATTCTTATTGAAACGCGAAAAAATATTTATCACCTTACATAATTTTTACTCAAGTAAGTAGGTATTAATTCAATATGTACTTATATATCAATTGTAAATGAGTACGACAATAAACAAATACGTTTAAATAACAGACATACCTATTAATTAATAAAATTGATTCGCTTGGTTCTCACAAATAACAATTAATATGAAAGAAAAGACGAAATCAAATCAAAACTGGCTTAATTTATATGAATCTATGATAGGTACAGTATATTTCTAAAATAAAATTTGCCATATGATACAAGGAGATTCTATTAATTTAACAATGTACTCGTACTAGTATAGGCAAAATAATTGAGTGGCGCTGCAAAGTTTTTATCGCCGTATGACACAAGGTAATTATTCGTCCAATTATAAACCGGCGCTCCACCGTGATATTAAAAGACGGAATTTTGATTAAAACCGATGCGGATTTTTATAATGGCAATGTAGAAAAAACGAAAGGTACAAAAATGGTGAGAAGACGAGCAAGAAGGCTGCATGTAGGCAGCGCGCCACCGCCCGCTGCCCGGCGCGCGACTCGTTCCGATACACGAGTACTTATTAAGACAGGGGCAGTTTTTGCTATTTGATTTGTTAAAGAGACTAAAACTGATACTGGTTTGCTATTTTCGAACGGAAACTGTACAGTTATTCTGGACGTAAAGGATGTCGCTGGTCACTTGCATAGCATTTACAGATTTTTTTGTATCCAATACTTATCATGCAATTATATACTATGTACTTAGGTATAAATGCGATAAAAGTTACCTGAAAGGATTTTTCGTTTCTATTTTCGTTTTTCATTAATAGTGAAAAATTAAGGTCTCCTGGTGGTGGAGGTGGTAACGCGAAGGTTTGATGAGCAGGTGCAGATGGACAGCGTCGGGAGTCGGTGCTCGAATCGTGCTCATCGGCGTCGGGACTACTGCGACACCTCTTAACTAACTCGAGCGGTGAGTCTGTATCCTCCAAACTTAACTCCAGAGCCCATCTTGAGGGTGGTGATTCGCCGTCCGCCTCATTTTCGCGCTCGCAGGCGCTCCCTGGCGACCATATCTGTCGATTCTTAGTAGATAAATTCAACGGTAGCTCCTCCTCGTCGTCTGCAAACAAAGACACACCATTGTATCTTTCGACCGTTCTTCACGCATTTAAATTTAAAGTCGGACGAGTCAAATGGGTCGTTTGTAGATGACTTATGAAATCTGTACAGGTGTACCGATGTTTCACGATGATTGCGTCAATGTGTACTCAAACATACAGTTCCCAATAGGCACCTCTACCTATACAAGTATCTATAGCTCGGCTACTCAGGAATACTATTCGGTTTATAGATAGATATATAAATAAGTAGACTTCTTGCAATTTTATTAGATACTAGCCTTAACAGTGGCTTCGCCCGCAAAATATACAGCTTATGCTTTCTCTGGTTCATTCTAAATATTGTTGGCGAAAGAATTATTTGAAAGCGAAGTAGGACCTACTATCTCTTACATCCAAACTTTATTTCTTTCAGATAAAATTAATAGTGCCTATAGTTAGACTACCAAACAACTCAGCTCAACTTTGTCTGATTCAAAGTATGTTGTAATGTGTGTATTTGTAGTACTTCGTCTAATCATTTATTCAATGGAAATATCAAAAATCTTTTCTTAATCAATGTGCAAAATTTCAACATATTTTTTTGAGAAATTTTGATTACCTTATTCCTTAACTATTTATTTTTTAAACTATTTAAATACAAGTATGTTATATTTGAATTTATTTTTATCATTTCCTAATTAATTCGGTAAAAAACATATTGCCCATAATGCCTATACAAAAAGAGATTATCCAAAAGCAAAACAAAATACTTAATCATTGGAATTATTAGCTTAATTTAAATCAAGGACTACCTAGTAATTGTAAGTTGGATTTCGTTTTGCTTGTTATCGAAGTATGTAACCGTTCCGAAATGGATAAGGGGTAATTTGAATACTTAACTAATTTGAAAACGGCGACAACTGCGGCGTTGTCACTTTTCCTTGGTTCGTAGGTAACACGCGAGTTGGCCCGGCTACAGAGGTAAACGACTTGTAAACGACGACATATCAGCACTGCCAGTTATTAATCGGTAACATACGCCGATAACTATTCTAATGAGGAGTGTTCTGGAGACATAAACCGCATAAGGAGGACGAGGCGAAACCAAGTTTTGCAATAACGGAAACGACATTTACATACGTAGGATTTTTGTACCATTCGACATACGTAAAATGTTAATTTATTCATTGTCGTTAGCGTATCTAAAAAAAAAGAAAACATGAGATTTTACGTGTCTTTTGTATTTAAATTCAATGAGAACTCTATTTTATATCTACTTGTTTACGTATTTGAGACCTTGATACAGTTATGTATAGCGACTTTTGGTTTTCAATAGTTTAAATTGTTTTCACAGTTTTTTTTCTATGATTTTTTTGGGTTTAGTTTTGGGGTTCAGTCTTTTAAAGCCTATTAAAATCATTCGACACATTTCTGGCGTCTCACGATCTGACTTCATCTTAAGTCATAAACTTAGCACTGAAAGTTAATTTGAGCCGTAATTTTATAACATCAAAAATGTAAAGGACTTTAAGGATTTAAAGTTTTCCGGCTGTATCGCTTCAGAAGTTAACTCTCACAGGGTCCATGTCCGCAGCTATCCATATCGGGTTGTTAATCATTATATCGGTATAACATGATTGGTCAACTATATTAGTATAGTCAATAGAATTGAGGATATAACACCGATAAAAATTGAGAAGAGTGAGTATCAAATTTCAAGCCTAACACAACCTAAATTCTTCGAAAAGAACTCTACTTGTTGATCTATGTCAATCGATTAAGTCTTTTAGCGTCTTTGGACCGGTTAAGTATAAAAGACTTTGAGCTTCAGTATGTACGTGAGAGTAGACTGTTGTAAAATGGAGGCGACTGTTAATACATACGAAAACGACTAAAGGACTGGAATCTCATTAATTATGAGCTTAGTTACTAGATGACAAAATTAACTCTACATACCATTATAAATTAATTTACATACATTCAGAGTACCACCAAAAGGACAACGCTCAGTCCTTTTCTCGGTACTCTAAATGTTGCCAGAAAAAAGCTAGTTTCTCTTTAATTAATTTATACTCTTTTTGTCGCTCTTGTTTACATACAAGTTACCTACCTACCTACCTACGTTCGCTTTGCTCACACGGTCAAAAAGAAATAATGTGACTAAAATGCCACCAGCCACCATGCGTAAAAATTTCAAATATTTTATACTGGTTTATGTACTTTGATCATTCTTATACCAGTATATATCGAAATTTTTATGTTTAATACTTACATGTTAGCTTATATTTTGAATATACTCGTATAGACACTAAAAATTGACTAAGAGCGAATCGGGTCTGGCCTATTGAATATCTACTCCGTAATAATAATACTCTGATTTGACTTTGAGCGAAAAATATTGTATAATATGTATATTATTTTTAATGGTTACAAAAATCCAAATAACGTTAGTTTTGCCTATGATTTAATTTCACATTCCTTATATTTTTTTGTGACATAAGTAAATTTAATTCTGAAGTATTGCATAGGAGTTAGGACAGCAGTTCACATTTAGGATTATTAGGATAGAGAATTTCACATGCCATCTTGCTTAAATGTTATTTCACAATGTTAAGGCGAGGTGAGCCAGCGCTAGAAACAATATGACAATTCCGCGAGACACTGGCGACTCTGGCGAGCGCCCTACTGATCGAAAATCAATTGATTAATCGATTAAAATTTTTAAAGATGTAATAAAAAACATCTATCGGGTATAATACCTCCAGTTATTTATGTCCTTTCTTCTAATACATGACTTATAATGTCAAATTACTTATTTTAAGAATAAAACCGAAAATAGAAGATAAAATGACACGAAAGAGGAGGAATTTAACAGTCGTTAAGCTAAGTCAGTGGCTTTTGGGCGGCTTGAAAACACTGGCCTTCTCCAATCCGCATTTGAGTAGCGTGGTGGAGTACGGTCTTGACCCCTTCGACTGAGGGGAGGCCCGTGTCCCAATAATGCGATGATTATGGGTTGATGCCGAATGTAAAAGCATAAACTTACCATCTCTTGGTGGTGTTTGCCGAGCGTGATCAAGGTGAGACCGCGGAAAGTGCGGTGAGCCACGAGGTAACAGTAATGGCCAGACTCCTGCACCACCGTACAGCGCACCTAAACCACTGCAGTACATCAACGCTCCCAATTCTGTATCAAATATTGTTACTATTATTTTAACTGTTTTAACATGGAGCTACGAATAATATATAGGATTAGTCAAAACTTCATCAATCAGAAAGCATTTATTTCGAGGAATATTCAATTCAATTTTGTTATAAAGGAAACAGTACTAAACTATTGTTTTAAGCATGGACGCTACTAGGACTGCTTTCTTGCTTGACTTGCATCTACTTACATACTAAGAATAACTAATAAAATTATTTTCATATTAATTATGTTATTGCCAAATCGCGTGGATATTGGAATTTGAATTCTGACATCGATTCCTTTGTGGTCGACGGATCCGTATTGTGAATTTTTGCTCAAGACATGGGTGTGCAATTGCACCACCTTGCACCCTCCATCCGGCGTCTATAGTTTTCAGTCATAATTATTAGCAAGTTATAAATAATAATCATGTGACATTATAGAACATTTACATTTTTCTATAATGTACTATAATAATAAATATAAATATATTAAAACAGACGAATAGTAAAGATACTGATTCCTTACAGCATCCTGCCATAGAAACCGTGCAGGGCTCTTAATTTCAATGTCAATGTTTCATTCTAAATAAAATACAAAATATATATATCTCACCATAAGGTTTAATTGCTCGCCCAGCAATTTCGATATCACCAAGCTGAAGCAAGTCCAGGCGATTGTGGGCGAGAGAGTCAGGCGAGTGTGGTGGTGATCTACGGGACGGAGAAGAGTGCGGCGAAACGCTGCGCTCTGGTGAAGGGTAGCGGTGGGCCGGTGGAGGCGAAGACAGCGGAAACTGCTCCGCTAACCGCAGCGGGAGGAGTGCGTGCCGAGACATCCTGCACATACGTACAAAATAAATGTAATTTGTTTAATATTTAATAATCATTGATTTGATTAAGGATTGGTTAATAAATACATATTTGTATTAATAAATAGTTATTATGCTTTGATTTTCGGTATTTCTAGAAAAGTGTGTCCATATCCTCTCTCAATAGATGGATCGGTTGTAGTGGAAAGCATTTCAGAAATCTATTAGAAATCTATATAATTATAATTTGCTGATAATGATAGTCATGACTTCTAAATACAAAATAGAACTAATACAAATCATCCTTAATCGCCGATTGTTATTTATATTCTCGTATGTCCTATTATCACTAAGAAAGTCATTTGATAGAGTGTGTAAAGTTAATCTAATTATACAAACAGTTTTACGATCAATCAAAATTTCAGGAGTATCACACGGATCGAAAGTGGCGATATACGCGGTGTTACGTGACTAACGTCATTATCGGCCATCCGACATTTCGTTGACAGCGCTCGCCCTGATTAATCCGCCTTTAGCCGCTGACAGCGAATTGTATTAAAAGCTCAATCAAGCAAATGACGAATCAGAATAATGAAAGTGGCGGCGCCCGCTGCGTACGCGCATTAATAATTCACGTGTCCAGTAAAACAATCTTCATTACGCTAACACACATTAGATATTTACACAATGACGCTCGCCGCCTCCACAATCCAATCCATATAAAAGGTTATTATGTTCGAAATAAATTCGTAGAAGACTGCTAATCCCATAATTAATCCACCCTGATTCTCCGACCGACTCATTAGTAATGAGTACCAGACATGATTTGCAAAATTTTCAAATTACAGTGATAGTTACTGATAGATTTGGGGCGATAACTGGAGGTAATGGCGAGCATTATGCGGCGATACGTAAGCGGCCGGTTGTGTCGCATCATAAATGTTACTAGCTACTGCCCGCTGCTTTGCCTACATTAAGCTTAGTGCCTAGATAAAAAATATCCTCAGTGTCAATTCAGATTACTTTCTATATTTTATTTATTTTATTTATTTATTTATGGTCTACCAACATTTATTTACATTGATACATTATTTTTATAAATTTACAAGCATAAACTTAAAGCTAAATGTAACAAACAATTACAGGTAAACACAGCATGCACAAATGAAAACCGCTAATGAATAATTATACTAACTCTGACAAAATAGATTCATATTTAATTTCAATTCATATTTTATTAGATTTATAATTAATAATTATTATATTAAAAGATTACATTATATTAAAATACTCGTATACTAAAATTTATAATATATTGACCATAGACTTAGAAGTCTTCGCTACGCTCTCAGAAGGCTGGCCATGTAAATGGAAATGGTAATAATTCTATAGGTATACCATATCTCACTTTTACCCAATTAACCGTGAATGAGTAATCTAACGTGTATACATCTACTTACAACTTATAATTTTTGCATATAATTTCTTAGTGGAATTGATATTTTAGCGGTATAGGTTTATGTATATTGAAAGTGTGTGAATTTTCAAATAATTATGTTATCAATGGATGATTGTTGTCCGAAAAAAATGAATTTTATTTTTTTAATTTAATAGGACGTATTGATTGATATACGTCCTATATTGATATACGTCATAGTACAAACTATGCTTAGTTTGGGACTTGATAAAATGTAATTTGTCCAGGAATATTTATTTTTATAATTTATTAATTTCTGATTGTTTAATCAAATATCAAAAAACAAATTACACACTGCCATTAAGTCCCAAACTAAGCAATGTTTGTACTATGGGTACTAGACAACTGATACTATTCTTAAATACATTTTTTTGTAAATTCATACATATAATACATAGAAAACACCCAGACCAAGACAAATAGACATGTTCACGCACACAAATATTTGTCTTGTGCGGGGATCGAAACTCGGAGTCAAAGTGGCCATTGCTAACCATTCGACCACTGAGCTCGACAAATTGTATTTGAACCATTACTGCTAATAAGATAACGAGTTAATCTGTACTAGGGTTGTGTGTCGCAATTTCTTGTTTCAATAAAGCAAGTCTTCATTAGACCGTGAGTGGCTATTACGTACTCGCGACCACATATTTTTTCTTGTTCACACAATGGGAACTCGTGCATGTGTCTAGAAAATCAATCAGCGCAAAATATTGTCGTAGTTATTATAGTGTTTTATTGTAGAAATAACACAAACAACAACAGAACAATTCTATTGTATATTGATTCCACTTTTATGTATTGACTAAACCTTTAGATAATTATTATGACAAATTATTATTATTATTTCCAATTATCACAGTCTAACTGGTTTAATAAAATCAAGGACGGGTTTTTTACCTAGTCTCTTGTTTTTATTTAATCATGGGGTTATATGTTAACATTATCATTTCTATTGTTTAAGAATCTCCGGACTGTAGAGCATGTAGCCAATATTATTGATTTCTGTAGTTCTATGTACGAGTAGGTTGATATTATTATGATATTTATTTATTTTTAATCTCTTATTTGATATATTTTTCAGTATATACCAAAAAAAATAACATTCAAAAATATAAAAAAACAGAATCCCCCCGATAGCGGGAACAAGGTTTAATAATAATAATAAAATAATAATAATTATTATGATAATTATTATTATTTAAATAGTTGATTTCGGCCAACTTGCCAAAATATTATTAGTACCTATATTATTTTTAATGGTTACATAAATCCAAATACGATCAGTAATCAAGAGGTCGTGGGTTCATATCCCACCTAAGCGGGGAGGCGAATTTTTCCATTTTTAAAATATTTATAACGTTTAGATTTTATTAGATAATTGTCACTGATCATTTACGAGTATACGGGGTCGAGATTGGACGTCGATAAATCGAAAATTCTGGGCGAAATTCGGATTGTTTTTTATTTAGTTTTGTCGTGCGTACTGCATAATAAATGTATACACATACAAAGGTTATGACGATTGGAAATCCGTAATGTAACCGACCAAATTAATGAACTGCTAAAGTTGGATTTTGCGGCTCAAACATTGGATTTTCTTTCAGATTTAGGTTGCGCGCTTCATTATAAATATAATTACTTATTAAGACATTTCGATGTGCTCCTCCGTACTTTGGAGGTCATTTTAAGCCGTGCTTTGGCTGTTCTCATCATATAACGGGCGTTAAGTGAAGTGGGGGCTTGAAAATACTGGCCTCCGCTAGAGGAGAACCATACCGCACAGTGGCGGACCTAAAGCAGACTCTAGGCAACATTTTATTTCCGGGCCTACTAATGAAGTTTTCACTTCCAAAATAAAAATTAAAAACCTAACTTTCAGGCTCAAAAATTACGGGCTCTAGGCACGTGTCTAGGTTGCCTAGACCTTAGTCCGCCTCTGAATTACCACAGCAGTGAATAGAATATGGGTTAACAAAATTTGTTACTATTTGAATAATATAAGGTGAGATATGAGAAATCTGAATTATTTTGCGTAACAATGCAAGTATTTTGCAGACGGCGACGATGTGTTCACAACTGTTTTGGGGCCTCCAAACAAACACTTGAATTGTGATTGTTCGTGCATATGTTGAAGTTTTGGATTGTATTTAATATTCACCTTTAGCTGGAATTGCAGACGATATGCAAGACTATTTAAATACAGAAATGTATCAACACTTTTAATGGTGCCATATATATAATGTGTAGGCGCTTTTTGTTTACGAGTATTTTATAATACTAACGTTCTGATCCGGCTTTGTGTGGGAATAGTATTAAACATTTATACATAATAAACCTCCCGGAAGACATTCTGTATGACAGTAAAACCGCATCAAGATCTGTCGCGTGGTTTAGGGGGAGTTCGCGGATTAACAAATAGACCCCTAAACGCTAAGATAAATGATGTTGGGGCGACTTTGCTGGTTTTCTCACTATAACGGCGATTAGTATTTCTTGTTTTTTATTGAGTACATTTTACTAAAACTCGGAAAGTTTTATGGCAATAAACAAAATAACAGTAAATCGTTTTCGCAAAATATAAATTTTATAATTAATTTCTGCAGTATTTATGCAAAATGATGAGCGTTTTGCAACAAAGCGTCGCTCGGCGTCTATTAGGAGAAAACGATTTTTCGCAGAATAGACACTTACTTACGTACAGTTATCGCCTTCTTAAGCCCATATTTTGTAAATTTCACCGAAATCCATAGCGCTTCATTTTTGACAATATGTATTACCATTTTATACCTAAAGGTCACTCAGTGCATCAAGGTTGAATTTGCCCGGTACGTATTTATAGCTAGGGACGTCAGCTACGAACGGATTTTAAGACAGAGCCGAATGAAGGGGGTCTAAAGGATAAGTAAATAGGTACAATAACAGGTACGTTTCACGAAAGTCAATTTTTTTGTGCAGCTGCATAAAAGATGATTTGTTCTAATAATAACTTATAAAGTTTCCTTTTTTTTAACTTTTAAATTGTTACTTTGCGCGGTTATCATATATTTAATGATAATGATAGTTTAAAATGAAAGTAAATAAATGAGATAATAATATTTTTCCTACAAACGCGGAATACGATAATCAAAAAATTTACAAGTCTCAAAAAAAACCTATAAAACCTAAACTTGAATACGTTGTATGCACTAAAATCATCTCAAAATGGCCCCCTCCCTCTTGTTTTAAAAGCATCAACTCTCAACTATTTTCCGGCCTTGTAACATAATGTAGAGTCAACCGCTTTTAAACCGTAACACTTCCACCATAATGAAATCTACGTAAGAACTACGTAGCCCTGAGGTGTACGTAGCATTCGTAGCACTACGCGGGTCCTTCTTATACTGGCAGTGTTACAGTTTACAAGCAATTGATTGTACTATTATTTTATCCATACCACCTAGTTTAATACATACCTACATGAAATAAAATAATACAACTGTCTAGTGAAAATGTTTAAGAATATTGAAAAATATTTTATCTTCTAGCCATCGAGAAGAGTATCAAAATAAACTGTTTTAAAGTCAAAGTCATAATGTTTATATCAATAACAATATAGGTACACCAAATTTTAGGAAAATTCCGAAGTTACTATGTAAGTATAAAATACTTGTGCATACTTTATATGTTTATAGTATTTTGGGATAATTAATTGATAAACCAAACTGAAATTATAAGATTGTACTGTTTCTTTTTAATTAAAAGTTCTTCTACTTCTTGATACAATGCAATCTCGAAGCTATAAAGTGATCGAGCGATATTTTTATAGAATAACTGCGTCAGACGGTATCTAAGAGCAACTTGACGGGATGCGTAGAGGAACTCGGGGTCCAGTTTCACTTGCAAGGTACAATACCATACATTATACAAGGCGAGTAATATCAGTAAGATGTAGTTTTTTCAGTATACAAGCAAAGACTTTTTGGAAATTGCATTCCAAATAAATTTTGATACAGAAGCTAGACTTTTGAAATGATTATTATAAGTGTCCATTTTAATTAAAAAAGGAATGTTAAAAGTTCAGTAAAGGTACCACTTTAGTACACATAAGTATTTATTTGAGTTACCTAGGGATGTAAGTGTTTCATCAACGTCTCTGAACCAAAGTCAACCTCACCTGCACGTGGTGCACCCTGCTGACTGACAGACGAGGTTCTGGCTAATAGAGAGGTGGGGTATAGCGTATTTTTGAGCTGCCCGACTGGAGAAGTACCTCCACCTCACAGAATACCGCAGCCAAATAACAATTCCCTTGAGGGTTGTTGTGTTCATGCAAGTGAGTGACTTCACCAGAAAGGAAGAAGTTGCTGCGTTGGCAGCGGGGGTGGCGGCGCGCGAGTGATATTACATGTTGCGAGTGTTAATATGGCTACGGTAACCGCTTCACATCAGGTGGGCCGTATGCTTGTCAGCCATCCGACGTAGTATAAAAAAAAATCTAAAAAGTAGTGGTTGGATTGTGTGAGACATGATATGGGCAATGAAAGGGGTAACTGTAGATATGACGGCTAACAGGGGTGAATTGAAGAAAAAGTACTGCGCCGATCCCAAATAATGGGAAAAGGACACGTCAATTATGATTTATTTCATTATGGTAGTAAGCAGATCCCTACCAGAGTCCTTGCTGAGCCCTAGGGCTCTGTAGACCAAGCATACTTTGCTGCGCTAGTTAATATACCAAATAGCTAATAAAGGATTTTTAAAAGATCAAACTCCGAGGGGGAAAAGCTGAGATTTAAGTTTGTTTTTAACGGACTTTGCTAATGATGTTAGCCTTAGCAAAGTAATTTTTTTCTATGTGATTTCACATCATGAAGTTACATGATACATAATAAATAGTATCAAAGAAATTTAACAAATATCTTTGTATATTAATCATGTTAATATATATGTTAATGATATGTTTTTATATAAAAAACCTTTTAGGAGACTAAATTTGAAAGTTTGTTCAAAACTCTCTCCGTGAATCTATTAGGTAGTTTTTAAGATCTGCAACTTATTGAGAACCTCTTTCTTCTTTGAAGTTGGTTAAAAAATAATGTGATATATGGACTGACCGACGGAGCTTTTTGCTTGGGATCCTATTGAAGGACGAGTACTATTTTTGACCGTGGATTTACTTATAACCGATCGAAATGACAGTTGGCCAATACTTGGTTGATAAAGTTATTCCCGTTAAAGTATTTATTAATACCAAGATACAAACAAGCATACCCGCCTGATGGAAAGTAGCTATCGCTGTCTATTTACGTTTGTAACGCTTGCGTCTCTGGGGGCATCACACGCACGTTGCCGACCCTGTGAAAATTTCTTTTTCAAAAATTCTATGCTGTAGTCTCCTGGAAATACCTCGACCGGCAGTTCATTCTACGGCTTAACAGTACGCGGCAGAAAATTTCTCTAGAACCGCACAATACGTGACCACTTAGACTCCAATGTGCGAGGATAAATTCCCTGTCGATGGCGAGCTGTGCGACTGTAGAAGGAGGCCGTGGGCATCACGTCAAACTTCTTTGAACAGAATCATCTTTCATCATTTTCAATCGGTAGAATACACAAAGGAGTGCAAAACTCTTCTTAGAGTTAAAGGTTCTAAACCGGCTGTCAGTTTGGAATACGTTATTAGTACGCATTAGTATGTGCTGCACCCTGCGATTAGTAAACAAGGCTCTAACGAAGGATTCGCCCGATTGAGAAGTACCGTCATCTCAGCGAAAACCGCTGCCACATGACGAAAATTGCTAATCTTGGTTGTTAGTTATTTGAGGTTAAGGGACTAACCACGATCTTTAGAGCCAAAGCCAACCTCACTTGCTTTTTTCGTGCACCTTGCCGATTAGTCAAAGAGGCTCTGGCAAAAGAGAGGTAGGGTAGGTAAGTACCATGTACTTGTGGGCTGCCCGACTGGGGAAGTACCTCCACCTTACTGTTCCTGCGAGTAAATAAGGTCACCAGAAAGGAAGGAGTTGCTGCTTTGGCAGCGGGGGTGGCGCCGCGCGAGCTTAATTTCGTATCCCGAGCTAATATGGCTATGGTAACCGCTTCACATCAGGCGCGCCATATGCTTGTAGCAAACAAGCATATGGCGCGCCTGATGTGAAGCGGTTACCATTACCCGACGTAGTATAAAAAAAAAACAAAATAATTTTTACCCATCCCAAAAAGTGCACAACGCCGCTAAAGAAGTTTTCACTTCAAAAATATAAAGAAAAAAAACCGGACAAGTGCGAGTCGGACTCGCCCACCGAGGGTTCCGTAGGTACGTAGTATCATTATTAAATTTGATATTTTTTAATTATAAATAAGAAATAAAGCGTCGAAAAAAATTTATAAAATATATTTTGCAATGTGTACATCAAGCCCTTTCATATGATACCCCATTTGAACTAGTAGTTTCAATTTGAAATTTCGACACCCTATAAAAAATATAGACCCCCTATTTTTTAAGATCTATTTACAAATGTATAGTTTTGAGATTTATTCCTGTACTTGTAGTCTATAACGATGTTATTTGCCAAATTTCATAGTTCTAGGTCAACGGGAAGTACCCTATAGGTTTTGATTCCCTTGAGTGTGTCGAAATATGCGTTTTTTGCTGAATAAACGGCCGTAACTTTTTTCTACGTAAACTTAGCAGTTTGATTTTTTTTTCACTTCATGGGACCGTAGACCTGAGTATACAGTTCAAATTTCAGCTTGATACCTCCACGCATTCTCGACATAGAAATTCTTGACAGACAGACAGACAGACGGACAACAAAGTGATCTTATAAGGGTTCCGTTTTTCCTTTTGAGGTTCGGAACCCTAAAAAGGCGTAGCTTGGCAGCGAGACATTGAGACACATGCGAGGAATTTTATTTTTTGTTTAAACAAAGAAAATATGTTATTGATAACTTGCGTATTAGTTGAGATTGACGTATGTAATGATTTCATCAGCTCGTCAATTCGAGGAACATAAATTAATATGACATAGCTTTGTGTAGTAATTCACAGAGAGGATACTATTAGGGTGTAAAAAATAAACAATTTTTAAATCATGTCGGTGGTGATAAAGTATAACATGCATATTTAATTGGAAAAGTAACAATTGACGTGCCCGGTGGTCGAATAGCTAGCAATGGCTACTTAGACTCCGAGGTCGCGGGCTCAATACCCGCACAAGACAAACATCTGTGTGCAAGAGCATATCTGTTTGTCTGGGTATGGGTGTTTCTTATGTATATACATAAAAAAAAAAAAAAATTACATTTTACAGTTGTCTAGTACCCATAATACAAGCTTTGCGTAATTTGGGTCTTTTACAGTTGATTGTAAAAATAGGTAAAAACGAATCATTATTCATTAGTGAAAAATAAAAAGTTTGTATTTATTTAATTGATAAGTATACTAGCTTCCACCCGCGGTTTCGGTCACATTTACTTTTTTTTAACATAAAGTTCGAACACATACCTACTCTCAAAGCTAGAAGGATATAGGATATATCTTTCTAGCTTTGAGAGTAGGTATGTGTACGAAGTGATGATCGCTTGAGTAGTTTCGACGTGAAAGTGTAAAAAAAAATCAAAATCACAATATTAGGAGCGATGTATGATTAATCACAATATTTACTATAAGACTTAAAGCTTAGAACTCGATAAACTCTCTTTTAAAAAGGGATAAGCTCTGTAAAAATTATCTATGAAAATAAAAATAAAATCAACCTCTTAAAAGGGGGTAAAAGACGGGGCCTAAGTATCTGAAAATCCGTTATATGCCAGCTAATCTTGTAAATAACATGCTAACTATTAAATATAAATATTACAATACATTAAATAAAATATATATTAAGTAATTCGAATTATTTGTAACCTGCCTATTAATTTGTAGCGTGTTCCTGTTTTGCAGTGTTTAGTGGTTTGTACAGGGTCTTTATCAGGTTCAGTAATAATTATAAATTACTTTTTAAGGTTTATTCTATAATTGAATAGAAGAAAATATATATGTATTTAATATATTTTCTGTCAATTTGTAACATATTTCTTTAAGTTAAGCATAATTATGCAAAAACTTACCTTGGGCGGAAAATCTGCGCCGCTTTAGGATTTCACTCACTGCCAAATACACTCCGATGGGAAAATACAACCTGCTTTAAATTAAATCAGTTCCAAATCCACGTGAAATCTGATATCATTTTTAAAATACAACTGTCAGAAAAATCGGTATGTTGCGAAATAACGCGTGTGTGGGAAGGCTCTATAGGATAGCGAGCACAGAAGGGGCGGTGCGTCGCGTCCGGCGCTTGGCACCTGACTGAAATAAGGCTCGCGCGCCGCCACGACCTACCCGACTGCTCATCCACAATGACGCTCTTTTTTCAAAACTCAGCTTACAAAAAAGAGCAGGTCGGGCGGAGGCTGCGCAATAAAGAAATGATTTGATGAAACGACCACTTGACAGGTGGCTCGCGTCGCATCCTCGCGTACACCAGTTAATTGTTGGTTGCACTTACGTTGACGGCGCAGAGGACGCACTGAAAAATGGCTTTTAAGTATTAATGCTCACAAATAAGCGGTTACTGCTCTTGTGACATTAAACCTGAGCGTTATTATGCATAGCGGCTGTTAGTCACGGTCAGACCGGTCCACGGGAGCTGGACTGGGTTACTTACAGATTGTAAAAATAGATTACGGATTTGTGAATGTAATTCTAGCTGCTGAGAGATTAGAGGAAATCGAGAAGGGATATAACGGAGCTTAGATTTCTGAGCGTAGCGCCCCGCCCTCGGCGCGGTATTGGTCGCTGTCTAACGCTGGGCGGGGCGACACGATCTTACAACGGTAACAGTTTGGAATAAAATCACTTCTATTAGAAATTATTGTATTTGTTGCATTACTTTTATAATTTAGAAACTTTTGATTATGAATTGTTTAACTACTTTAAGCATACAACTGTAATTTAATTTTTATTACCTATCGCAAAAGTTATATCTCACGCACTACCTCGTACCTAGTAAGTAATGATATAATATTTTGAAATTGAACACTCAATTGTATTTAAAAAATTATGTCTAATATTTTGCGGCATGTTGTAGTTGTAAATTTTGTTTTTAAAAATTCTTGCATACCTAACTATAGGTAAAATATGCTTTGTTCAATTTTATAAATACTATAAGAGCTTAGTTGTATTATCTCATATTACACAAGAAATAAATGATTTCAGAAAAGAATTCTAATTATCAGGTTTATGACTTTAATATTGTGTAAAAGATATAAATTCAATGTTACTTATGTGGCTTTTGTATGTCGTATGAAGTGCTTATTACCATTAGTTTTATTCGAAATGCCGACTGCTTATTTACATGTCTCGATTTTTTATGGCTACGACGTGATAGGCTACGCGCCTAGTGATCGGCTATTTTTATGCCTGGGAATTAACGCCTGAAAGGGCAGCAACTGGCGGCCCATTGACAGCATACTGCGAATATCTATCTACTCGTGGAACGGTGCTGGTTACAATTTATTATCACCTGTTTGTTGAAGGAAGAAATAAATAAAAATAATAAACCTGATTGCATGATGCGAAGTATATTTCAGATCATCTGTAGATTTGAAACTGAAAGTTAGTAAGTTAGGTTCTACTATATTACAAACATACTCGTAAACAGGAATATATATTAGGTACTAGCTTGCACCCGCAACTTTGTACGCGCTTATCTCGGTATCCGGATATTCCATGGGAATTTTCAAAAATCCATTCATACACCAAATTTCAACCCGATATCCGTCGAGTCGTTTGAGCTGTTCGTATCAGAGTTATTTACTGTTACTAATGTTAGTAATTTCTAAAATCTGTATATTTTTAACAGGGGACATTTTTAATTGTGAATTGTATTTTTAATTCATTATTATTAATTGGTTAAGTCTAAAATTTTATTTTTGTATGACTTGCAAGTGTGTTGGAGTTAGTGAAGTACTCTGTGAACAGACATGAAATGAAGTAAATAAATATTTACTTCATGTCAGTCAGTAATGGTTGCCTTTTATAGATACAGAACAAGAACGAAAAATGTATTGTATAAAAATAATGATTTACAAAACGTTTTACATATTTAATAAATATGTATTAATTAAATGAAACAGTAATACGAGTAAACTCACTAGTATTTGAACTTATGTTGGTTGTTGTTTGATAGACTTGTATTTTTTTAATAGTGGTACCCACACCAGACTAATCTGTAATGTGAATACCTATCTGGTATAATCTTTGATTTTCTTTGAGAAATATCGCTAATATCGTTTCTTACGAAGCTTTCGCCGTAGCTGCGAGGTACGGCAAATAACCACATAGGTAGGTACGTACAAACAAAAGAAAAAATAAATAATAAAGGTTTAACTATAACCAACGGTGCCATCACTTTCACGAATGACAATCGCTGCAGGTGTTTAGTTAGTAAACTCGTTTTAAGTCATAGTAGTTGGTCTTTGTATGTTGCCGGGTAGCCCTCCCGCCGCGGTACACATCTACTGTAGAATATACGAGTAAGTATCTGTCACTACTCTATAAAATGTAAGAATATTTATAAAATATATACACACGTAAAATTAATATCTATTAAAGTTGTTATCAGTATTTATATATGGAACAACTTTATTAAGCACCTATTTCTCGTCTCTATCTTTTAAACTGTTGAATCAATATTAATGTAATAGAAATTTAAATAACTTTACTTTATAAATAGAGTGTCGCCTGCTCTAGTTACTTTGCGTAGACTAAGTACATGGGTAAATTAAAATGTAATCACTCTGTCTTTATTGGCGTATCAATATAAACAATTAAATGTTCTTTGTTAGTGAACTATCTTATATCAATATAGTGATTCATCAACATCTATGAACCAAAGCGGTTGGCTTTGGTTCAAAGATGTAACCTGCACGAGGTGCACCTTACTGACAGGCAAACGAGTCTCTGGCGTAGAGAAAGGTAAGGCTTATCATATTTTGTAAGATGTCCAACTGGGGAAGTACCTCCACCTCACAGAATACCTCAGTCTAATAACAATTACGTTGAGGGTTGTTGAGTTCCTGCGAGTGAGTGAAGCCACCAGAAAGGAAGGAGGTGCTGCGTTGGTGGCAGGGTTGGTAGTGCATGAACGATGTTTCATATTGCTAGCGTTAATATGACTACGGTAACCCTCACATCAGGCGGGCCGTATGCTTCTATGTCACCCGACGTAGTATAAAAATAAAAGTTATCTATGGATAAAATTTAAAAAGAAAATCATGGATTTGGATTAATATAATTAAACGTGCTTACGTGTAAAGGCTTAAAGAAAGGGAGAGATTCTCAGTGAATTTTGTGTATGCAAAATATTTCCAGAATATTTTATATGTTCGCTCATACTTATATTTACCTATCTATATGTTGTATTGCATTACCATTTAATCACATTTATCGCTTGATTAACCCATTGTAATAGCAATCTCGGGAAATTCAATTAAGTGGATAATCTGCTTTGGTTACAGCGTGTTTTGTTACGTCGGGAAATGTGTATGGTTTCAGGGGGAAGTGCTTCAGCCAACGTAGTGGGGATGGGGTCGGCGCGTGCGGCAAAGGGGAGGCAGGCAGAGGCAGGCAGTAAACATAACGGCGAGCGCGTGGCGCATACGCAGGGTGCGCGCGGCCGGGCGGGCGGTGGCGCGGCGCGCGGGGCTCGCGTCACGGCCCGTTAGCGCGGATCCTCGGCGCGTGCACATGTCGCCCCGGCACGCGCTCGCGCCACTTTTTATCATTCTTTTTCTGTTGACGTTTTTGTTTTCTCCCTTTGTTCCAAATTCAAATTAAAGCCTCCTTTTCGATTTCGGTGAGATTTAACGGAATCAGATTAAAGATATCGCGATTTCTTTTTTAAAAACTGGATTCCTTTTTGTTGCATAACGGTCTAATGTAATTATTTATAACAACATGTTTTTACAATAGCATGTTTTAACATTTCTAAGTCAGAAACTTTGAAATGGTGATTAATTGAACAATTTGTTGATTAAGTGACAGTCATAAAGTTCTCACTTAATTAGAATATCACTTACTCACTAACACTTATATTAAAATAAGTAAGTAAATGCCGAAATACCTGACAAATATATTTTTTTCAAATATGATTAAACATGTTTGATTATGCATAGATACGCATTTAATTTAATAAAAATGTAAAAAGTACATGTTTTAAATTATCTACTAAATCAAAATAAACCACTAGAAGTGAAGATATGTATGTAATATGTTTCAGCTGCACATTGCAAAACCGGTAACTATTAGGCTGCGTTCACTTGGTACTAAAACTGTTATTTGCATAATATTTTTTATTTAGTCGACATAACTGAAGAGATCGTGATATAAATGGCCATTACGCGCAAAACAATTTATACAGAACCAGGAACTTTTTGGTGAATAACAATTTGTTAGTTATTAGTTTCTTACAACAAATTACAAATTAAACTAAAGGAACTAAACATAAACTGGACTTAACTAAAAATATTTCATAATAAATCAAAAATGTAACTATGGTTCAAAAATATCGGCATGCGGCAGGGAGGCAAGAACACTGGCTGCGTTTCCTCGCTGAAACGCAATACTGACTTTTTGAGCAAAGAAAGAACCAGCCCTCTTGTTCTCAGAAACGGCGACCAGTTTTGAAGATATCACTGAAAGAAACTTTTGGGCAGATGAGCCTCAAGCAATATTTCTACATTCGTTTATTTGTTAATACAGCCTATATATATTACTCGTATTTAATGTCTTTACTGTTTGCAATAAAGAAAAGCTCTGTAAAAATAATCAGCTCTACTAATTATTACCAAATCAACGTGCTGATTGTGTAGTACTTATAAAGTTTTATGTAATAGATCTGGTGGCAAACACGACCTGTCTGATACAATGTCAAGGAACTAACCTAACATAAAGGTATTAAGGTAAATCTTAACACCGCTCATGCGGCGGCACCCACACCTCATCTATGCAATATATGTAGCTTCAGCTAAATAGATTCACTACGAGATTTATACTGCAAAGATAGAGTACAAAAGTACTAAAGGGGAAAAATCCCCTCTTCGTTATTTATTAAGATCGATACTAGTGGTGCTCTAAGTATGGCTTATTTTTTCATTTAAACTTTATTGAACACTAAATACCATAAGGAAACAAAAGACTAACTTAACTCTAAAAGCATTCTCTACCAGTCGACTTTAGAAAATCGCATTAATTCAGGAATTATATGCAACAGTGGATAATTGTTGGCTGATATAAACGTTTACTATCTTAAAAGTATCTCTATTTTTTTTACCTTTAAAATCAAAGCCTGCCTCACCGCTTAGGAAACATGTCTCTCTCTGGCAATACTCGGTACTAATCAGCCTGATAGTAGAGAACATTGTTATTGTGATAGAGCATGGGCTAGTACTTTCATCTTACATAAAACTACCTGCAGCTAAATAATGTTTTCGTACCAGGTCGTTGTGTGCACACGAGTAAAGTCACGGGATATAGGCTGTAAATGCATAATCTTGAAGCAAAAAAGTAGTCTTTGGATTCTTGCCGATAACGTGAGGGATACTTATAGGTTACGCTATCTCTCGTGAGCATTATAGCTATCAAACAATTTCTGTCATCCAGCTTTATTTCCTTCCACAAATAAAAGGCCTATAAACAAAACTTAACTTACAAATCATTTCGTTTTCAATAATGATAACCCATTTTAAGTGAAAGGGTGGTTCCTAAAGTAGAACAATCTTGTACAAATTGTTATATCGGAGTTGAAAATTTCAAATTTTCCCCAATTAAGTACTCCCGTTTCAGTGAGAACTACTAATATCTTTAGAGCCCCAGTTAACGTTACCTGCATGTGATGCATCCTACCGACACGCAAACGAGGCTGGACTACAGTTATAGCATATCGTGTCAAGCAACAATGCCCTTGACAATTGTGTTTCAGCGTGTGAGTGATATAACCAGTCGTTATAAGATGCTGAACTGAGGAGATGCTACGTAAACAGTGAGGGTGCCAGTGCAAAGCAATACTCCTTGTATTGCAAGGATCTATGCTTTGTTACGGTCACTGCTTTTCATTAGGCAGGCCGTATGCTGTTACCCGACGTAGTATAAAAAATATTTTTTCATGATCTGTCACACTTGGTATTAAGAAAAGGTTATGGTTTCTGGAACTATTGGATATGGGATGGCGATAACGTCGATTTTTATCATTAATCGAATTAGTAAATTTTTATTTATTTAGGAAAGTACAATGTCATTGTTTCTACAAAAGTATTTTTCAAGCTGCTGTGTGTACACATCGTGATAAAGCGAGCGGTGGTTTGGAGGCGGGCGGGGTGCGTAGAGCAGGCAGCGGGTAGGCTGTCGGCCGCTCACTAGTCCTCGCAGTCAACTTTTATTAATTGGGCAGATGAGAGCCATAGTTTTCATGATGAATGTTTATCCCTTATATGGATACCAGTTCGCAAAACCTTTTATAGATTCTCAATTAAAAGTGTCTATTATAGATAATAGCCCGATCGATCAGACATTGTAGTGCTTATAGAAACAGGAATATTTGCTTTAAGTAGGAATAAAAAACGGGTAATATAACGGAAAGACGATTAAGTCGAATAAAATATAGCGTTAGGGTGCGGGCGGCAGGTGGCTGCGAAGTAGGCATGTTCGGATTCGACATCGATGTTTTATTTTTCTTTGATTGAATTCGTGTTATTAATTTTTTTTAAATTATTTGATGGGCAGTTTCAGACGAATAGCGTTTCGATCGTGTAGGTTATGACGTTGGTGGTTTTGCATTCACCAGAAAGACTATAAGGTGTTTTTTTAATGCGCGTTTATTATGGACTTAACAATACTGTATATTATAATATATCGTTTTCGGCACTGATAGTTCTTTTATTAATAGAAGACTGCCGAACTGAAACGACGTTAGACGATGCACGGCCTTCAAGCCACACCTCCTTGCCCGTCGGAGTGGGGAGCGTGAGGTTTTTTCGTTACGGAATTTCTGGATTTGGTCCCCGCGCACAAGGCCCGTGATAGAAGCTATGCAATAGCTTAAAATATATGTTTAATATGTTCTGTATATGACTGTTTGTTGAGAGCAATGTCACTTTCGCGTCTGCGCACTCACTTGCTCTTTGAGACATATAATGCTATCCTTTTCTCATCTCGTATTAATTGTATCTTGTATCCTACTTTGACAGACATGAATTAGTTATGATGAAACTATGGCTGCCGCATGCTTTTTAGGTAATTTATAAAATAATTTATCATGGGGCACGTTTTGACGTCAAAAACGGCCGTTTTCCGAAAATTTTACTTCTACTACATGGTATTATATATTTCATCAAATTTCAAAGTTATAACAAAATTTTCAGCAGAGGGATGAAAACGCGATAATTCAAAACAGCGACATCTACGTCAAATATTTGAACTACAAATCGAAATATAGAGACATCTATGTGAAATTCTTAGAACTAAATCATTATGAAAGTATGCTGGGGAAGTATTTCAAAAGCAACTGGAAGTAAAGCAAAGTTGCGACATCTATGTTACATATATTACCCGTCGGAGTAGGGAGCGTGAGGTTTTTTCGTTACGGAATTTCTGGATTCGGTCCCCGCGCTCAAGGCCCGCGATAGAAGCTATGCAATAGCTTAAAATATATGTTTAATATGTTCTGTATATGACTGTTTGTTGCCAAAATAAAAAATCACTAAATGTTTTTTGAGTTACTACTAGGGTTTTTACAGCGTTGGTTCAAAACACATAGAAAGATAGAGAGAGAGAGAGAGAGAGACTAGAACGGATGTATCACGAAAACCCGCAGGGTTTATTTGTGCTACATACAGCGAGTCATTTTTTTACTTAATAACTGTATAATGACGTAGTAGTAGTTATTGAGTTTACGTTTTATTTTACATAAATTACATTTTACATTTTGTAAAATAGAGCAAATAGAGATATTAAGTTTGATATTTATGTATGGCGTAGTTATTTTTATTTAAGATGTTTTTTATAGTTCAGGTTAATTGGTAGAGGTTAACGAAAGTGAATTGTGGATAATTATATTCTTTGTTATTTGTACATCAAAGCTTGATTGAAATTAACAAAATATATAAATAGCAGCCAGTATTTTTCTCTATAAAGTCACACATAACTAACCCATTAACAATAATTTTAGTTATATATACCTACTGTTGATATTAGTGATGCAGGTGACGAAATAAGATGAAGATATAAAAGTTAATCTATCGATATATCATGTCACCTATATATGCCCATGACTACAAGATACCCTTAGTGTTGGTCGGCAAGATTCACCACGCGACTCGCGGCATCTGCACCCTTAACGGATTTACACGGACGCTTGCGCGGGCGCGTGCCGGCGCTGGGTCCGTTCCACGCTACCTACGCTGACTTTCAAATCAATTCACATATGTCTTACAAACCTCCCCCTTATACAGAATTTGCGCACGGAAATTAACTTTTGGCTGTAGACAAACGTTATTTAGCGTTATAGCACGCCCGTTATAGCACGCCAATCGGTGTCTTTCGCTAATGTATTGGAATAATCATACAAATTATTTGTCATAATGTATGAACAAAGTATCAGTTTTGCGTATTTTTTACATTATTAGCTACCCAAACATATATTTTACTATATACTGACAATTTTAGAAATAATCTTTGTAAAGACCTGACGTGGCTGTTCCAAAAGAGAGATGGCGTACTACGTAATTAAGCTGCCCGACTGGGTAAGTAAGATCCCTTCACACATCAACCCATATTCATCCCACTGCTGGAATACAGATCTCTGCACATAACTAATAACTACCTCAATCGACCGGGGTTTAGAGCGTATTCCACCAGGCTGCTCAACTACGGGTTGACTTCACAATATACCGCAGCCAAATAATAATTTCTAGACTAGATCGTAATTGTTGTAATTCTTGCGAGTGTGTGAGGTTACTAATAAGGAAGAAGTTGCTGCAATGGCAGCAGTGGCGGTCGTATGCGAGTGATATTTTATGTTGCTGTTGCCTATAGGTTACGGAAACTGCTCACATTTGGCGGGCCATATGCATGTACGTACAGTAATCTCAGAATCGACTTAACAGATTTGAATGCGGTTTTTCCCAGTGAATTGTGGGACCTTGTTGTTACTTTCGTGTTTATTTAATTATAATTGGTTCCCAAACAATCAAGTTAACTGTCTTTAAAGAATGTCCACGCGGACGGTGTCGCCGACACAGCTAGTGGTAAATAACTATACTGTCAATGAATGAATATCGCAACTTTGATTGACATTACTCCAACAACTACATGTACATTACTCCAACTCTATATTTTTCTGCATTTTGGTAAAAAATAACAAAAAATAACCTATGACTACAGAGTAGCGCGCATTAATGAATTTAAGAAGCGATATCGTTGAATGCGTACAATGATTACAGGCTGAGATGAGATACTTAAGTTGTTACAGCGAAATACCGAGATATTATGTTGACGTGTAATGCGAGTGGCTGCGTCGAGTCGCCGCTAGCTATAATCCGGTAACCAGTCTCTACCTACACGATACATAATATGTATACGATAATCAGCGTTTTAAGTGCTACGTTCACCATCAAATAAACCGGTAAACGCGCCTGATTTATTTCACTGAAGAAGAGCCTTGCGCTTATTTAGGTACTTATTCCGTTGTTTGAATGTGCCTAAATGAGTCTTGGTTTCCGACACGAGATCCGGCTTTTTATCACGTAAAACCTCTCGCTAGTCGATATGATGAAGCTCTAGAATCAACCACACAGTGATGAACTGAGACGGCCGACAATGAAGAAATGCAATTGAATTTATATTTAGAAGATTTTATTTTTAATAGCACATTGTATACATTATTTTGTAAATATTGTATACATTATTTTTAAAGCATTATTTTCGTCGCGCTGGTAGAATCATCTCGTGACCAAAATGCTGGCCAAAGAATTAATGTTGCGATCCAACCAGGCAACGGGGCCAGCATATTCGGAACTTTGCCTACGGGCAGCTGTTTATTAGATTAGTTTCGCTTTAAGTTTATTTATAATGTGTAATTAGTTTTAATTTGGATATATTTAAATTGACTTTAAGTATTTACTGTAGCTAATAAGCTACAGTGGACTTTTTAATATAATAATATTAAAAAGTCTTAAATTAATGAATTTATTTCTTACTTATCTAAATAAATTATTTATTTATCTTGCGACCGCGACTTCATATCGTACGCGCATAAAATCCTTTCTTATCGGACGCCTCCACCATAATACGTGTATGCCAAAGTTCAACCCGATCCGTCCAGTGGTTGAGTTATGCATTGATAGATTAATCAGTAACGATTGCCTTTTATAGATACATATTAGTGAAGAGATAATGTGTTAGCAGTGAAAGTGCCAAAACGTGATAATAATACTGTTTATATGCAGGCTATGGGAAACGATATAAATCAGGCCGGCCTTGCTTTTTTAGGCGCCAGGCGTTGTACAAAAAGAATATAAATGCATAGAGCTACTATAAATGCCAAGTTATTTTAATTAAAATGCCGTGATACGTATTATAAGGAGTTATTACTGCTGAGATGCAAAACATACCCGTGACTTATTAACAACAAAGACAATTAACTACCTTTTATGTATTTTCGGTATTATTCTAACACTTTCGGCAATCAACATTAAAATAAATAGACATTAACTTTGGGCGGGGAATCGGAAATAGTGTTCTAATTAACGTAATTAGATTTCATTGCGTCATGTATCATTATTTTTAGTATAACATTCTATTATTTTTATTAATATTACATATAAACGTGAAAATATTATTAATATGTTACCCAAATAACAACTCTTTTGAGGGTTGTTGTGTTCCTGCGAGTGAGTGAGGTTACCAGAAAGGAAGGAGATGCTGCGATGGCAGCGGGGGTGGCGGCGCGCGAGCGATATTTTATGTTGCGAGCGTTAATATGGCTGCGGTAGCCGCTTCACATCAGGCGGGCGGTTTGCTTGTTTGCATTGTATAAAAAAAATGGATTTTTTGAAACGGCTGAACGGATTTGTATGACATTTGACAAATATGATATATTCCTGAGAAGTTGCGTAACTGGTTCATCATCATCTTTATAGTCAAGACAAACCTCATTAGCACATGGCGCACCCTGCCGTAATCTGCTGAGTGCCTCTTACTTGAGGTAGCGCGAGCCTGATCGGAGAAATACCGCCACGTCACAGTAGATCCTATTATTACTTGGTTGGCAACCAAGTAATAATAGGATCCCGTGAGAATTTAGGGATTCCTACGGGAAAGTGAGGTCAGTAGTCACGTTAGTAGCAGCGCGCTAAAGCACGAGCAATACTCCTTACCAAAGTGTTGCAAGCGTCTTTGGCTACAGTAGCTACTTTCAATCGTATGATTGTTTGGTACTTGTCATGGTTTAAGAAAATGTACTGGAGTGACGCAATGAATTCATGGATATTTCTAAAAGCCTGGAGCGGTGAATGTGGTTGTGTAAGATCTCTTTCAGCACGGTAAACAACAGTTATGGGAGTCATATGGCGGGCGTCTCGAGCCGCAAGGGTACGCCTGCCCCGCGCAGACAAAGGCGACAAGGCGAGCTTTGCCCGCGCGCGTGTGCGCAGTGGCACGCCCGCTCATTACGCCGCTGCGATGCTCTCCGCTAATTGCGATCTTTGCATTCTCATATTCAGCGAGCACATGTTCCGTACGACGAGGCCGCAGACTGCTGCTATGTTGTGGTTACTGATTACTGCATGTGTAATTGTGAGCTACCGACAAAAACTGACTTTTACGCCATTCAACTCTTATTTTATAGCTTTTATTAACAATTATTAAACATACCCCTTTACGGTTTTGTGGTAACCGATTGCGGCATGAAGCCTGTCAGCGTGTGAGTGAAATGTTCTCGTTGCCGGCGATCTATCGGCGACTCGTATACTTGCTACAATATTTTGACTTTTGATTGTTGCAAACTAACAGAAGCATACATATGTCAGTACGCGTGCGTGTACTCTTTGACAATTTAATAGCATATGCACATGCACCTGCCACTGCAAAAAGTAGGCGCACGCTTCAGGCAGCGAAGCGCGGAATTCGTCGCCGCAGTCGCGCTTGTAGCCTATCTTATACGCTATTTATTGGTAATTGATTGGAAAGGTGCATAAAAGCCCTTAAGTTATCTTTTTATAACGTTTGACCATAGTTGGATTTGAGTCTTGGGACCTTTGTTCAAGTCATTATAACTGTATCTACATTCCATGCACGCGCAACTATGTAGGCTTGTTAAAAGTCTATTTACAAATGAGTCTTTAAATAAATATAACGAGATTTTTTGCTGAAAATACTATGAATAACAATGCGAATGATTTTTAGAGAAAAGAAGTACGGATAATAATTAAAAATGTACGTTAATTCAATATATTCGTAAAGGTTTTCCGTTCTTTAAATATTATTCGAAAACGGAAGTTTTTTTTTGGGTCCAAGTATTAATCGGTTATTATATCACACCAACCACTATATGCATATGTTATTATAAACATAATATTTCAGGTCTTAAATAAACGAAAAATGCATTAATTTATGAACTTTCATTTGTCGTACAATCAGGCATGCGGTGAGCAGTGGCACGCACATGCAGTGGTGATGTCCGCCCAAGTTAATATGTGATCGGCCCGAGGCGGCGGCGGCGGCCGCTGCAATCGCCTGCCCACGTCCATTTAATGTGCACTTTAACTACTGTTGGTAAATCATTCGCAAATGCACATCCTCATTTTGGGAATTAACTACAAAAGGGATTAGTTATGCAAAAATATATAATATACCATTAAATGGTAGACATTTATTCACAATGACGCGAACCTGGTTGAAAGTACTTACATTAATACCTACAAAATATAATTTTAACAACTAGGTACCCTGTTATAATATCTTCACAGTACATGGATAAAAAGTATCTTACCTATGTTAATCCAGATCATTATCTGTGTACCTATCTATAAAAGGCAACCGTTACTGACTGATCTATCGTAGCACAGCTCAAACTATTGTACGGATCGGATTGAAATTTGCCATACAGGTAGCTATTATGACGTAGGTATCTGCTAAGAAAGAACTTATGAATTCCTACGGGGTACGAATTCATGGGCGCAAGCTAGAATTCTATAGGTGTTCCAAATTTTATCCAAAGCCATCGAGCCGTGAAAGATGCATTATAATTAACAAACAAAACTGTGAATAGCAACGAAGATTCAACTTGGCTTTACACTAAGAAGCATTGCGTGCGATTATCGTCTAAACGATTTAATTTAATTGCAGCAAACGTAATTGCAGAAAAGCAAAGGAAGCAAACGAGACATCTAAACATAGACTCAAACGTACAAACTCACAAATTTTCGCATTTTTATTATTAGTACATAAGCAGTTTACTATTTATTTTATCATATTTTTTTCTATTGATTTTTATTTATCTCCTATTTTCAACTTTATGTTAGGTATGTTCTCTTTCCATAGCCTCACTAATAAATTACTTATGTTGAAAGTATGTTTCACAAAAGCATACGGTTAATGAATGAGTAATCACGCAACTTCAGGGCCGTGTACTATTATGCTGCCTTCAAAAATTGAATTAAGATTTTCTTTAAGACTTCCCCTTTGAGATCTGTAACAGGAATTTGAGCGAGGGGCGAGGTAGCCGTCTGTTCGTTGGTATCTGAGTGAGTAGGGCGCTGGCTGGGCAGGTGGTGCGGAGGCGCGAAGGCCGGGACCGGGAGCGCATCGCCTCCAGTTAATTGATTCCAATCTGAGACGAGCTTCGCGATAATTCACTCTGCAAGTACGAAACCACTCTCGCTCTTCAGTAATTGCGAAAGGGCTCGACGGTAACGGTTGTTGACGTCGTTTTTATTAAAAATACACGACTAACAATATTGGACCTTTATTCTTCTTTAAAAATTGTACGTTATCAAAGTTCATATATTGTTAATAGTCACTAGATAGATCATGGAATAGTTTATGTATCAACATTATAATATGTCGAGGTGTCGAATATGTATAAATTATTAAATAATCTCAAAGATTATTATTAAATAATCTTAAAGATTATTTAATAGTTTATAGAGTTAAATTTATTTTTAAAATTAATATTGTAACATGATTTCCAAATGATTTTAGTACCTACCTATCAGCTGGAATCCGTCCCGGAATTCCGAAACTGAATAAAGGATCTTATTATCTATATATATATACCTATATCATTACAGACGCACGAAATCTGTGCCCGAAAAGAGTAGAAATTTAATGAGGGCGCCACTATTGTATTCTAGGACAATTAAATTTGATACTCGACCATTGTTTATTTGATGCGCTATTTGTTGTGATTACTTTTGTATAAACCAACCATACGTTGGTGTCAAAATTAAGTGATGGTTTTACAGACATACTGATTCGTAACATAATTAATGGATATCCCTTGTAAAGCAGAATATTAATTGACATATTACTAACCGCATAAAATGGCTTGGTATAAAATGATTGTGGTTGACATAATAATATTTTAATCTGCATATTTATGAATCAACATATTATACATATAATTTAAATATACATAACTTTATTAAGTATAACTTTTAATACACAGTTTATCAGACTTATCTAGCCATACTAAACTGTATGGCAAAGTGATAAGTTCAAATGCCAAAAATAAATTAATCTTGTAAGTTAACAAGAACTAACACAAAAACTAATTTTTTTGGTTAATTGTTTAGTATTTAACGAAATATTGTATTGTAAGCACATATTATATTTAATTATTATTTATTTATTATGTTTCTTGTTACAAAAGTTTGGCCCTTCAAAGAAGATTATCTATTTGGGGCTATTCGGTTTCTATATATTTTTGGGACTTTTTTTAAGTGCCGGCAAACAAATCAAATGTCTAGTGGCGTTTTACCACACGGCTGTGTATTATCCCCCACATTGTTTCTTGCTGCATGTACGCAACATCCATTGCTATGTAGATGATAGTGTCGTGGACGCAAGATACACTGTCTTGTCAAAGTAATGTTTCTCGAGATTACGTCCATACGTATCTAACAAAACTTGTGTCTGAGACTGATACGTGTCTTGGATACGTCTCGAATTGGGTAAATTGAATTAGGTCCACCTGAATCCCACTAAGTCGACATATCGAGTGATGTTTAGTTTTGTGATCACTTGTCAGTTTTGTGGACTGATGATGTCAATCTTTCTACTGCTAAGAAATTAATTATTATATTAAGATGCTACTTATTATGATATAAATAATTTTAGTTTTGTAACTTAATTAAGTTTTCTACAAATAGATGTATAATGTATATAAAATTTCTCCCAGATGCTACTATAAAAGCCTAACTTAGGCCTCATATGAGTTACCTACTGTTCACGTCTCTGGGCCGGTGCACTCCAGCACTTACTTGCTCCTTGCTTGCTTGCAATAAAGAATCCTCGGTTTCCCAGTAATCCCCTGAGCGGCTGGACTCGCTTTCTACACGTAGACATGTTGCGTGCCTTTGCGTACTATACAAATTATACCACTAAGAATGCTCGAATGAGCTATTTGATTTGGTACCTGCCGCTGAATTCTACTATAGTACAATTCGCCACAAATTAAAATTCCCTCCATATTATCTTAATAATTGGCGATCTACCACAGTACGTTTTCTAAGACGCTTTCTACCACGAACTAATTTCACAAAATTAACATCCCTCAGCACTATTCCCAAATAAATACGACATAGGAGCATTCAAGACTAGAGTCAATTTTTCCCTTAAAGGTAATATATTGATTGACGACCCCTTGGTGTTGCTAATTTCTATGGGCGGTTGTGATTACTTTCCATCAGGTGAACCACAGCTCGCTTGCTTCCGTTTCATTAAAAAAAACTCTCGAATCGTACGCTATATTCGAGCTAAATCCTAATTAGTTTTTCAAACTTTTGCATATCGTTCATATATGTCGTTACTTACTCATTATTCATTAAAAACATTTTTCATAGTTTTATTACCGTAAATGACGCTAGTGTCAAACGTACATACTGATGCTAGTGTATAATAAAATTCTAAATAGTTGTTGTTCATGGTAAATAAACGTATATTATGTATGTATGGAATCAGATACTATGCTCCGCTGAAAGTGACATCAATAACCGCTCAATCAACTGACTGATTAAACCAGTTAGCTGCAATATATATACTAGTGAGTACATTAAACTCGCTTCAGCATATTTAAATTACTCGATCATGGAAGCGTTTTACGAGAAAGAAACCCGTGATTGTCGGCAAGTACTGTAATCCTGAGACCGTAAGAGCAACAAAACGCAGGCGCGCCCCGCCGCAGCCGCCGTCCATGTGAATCCATTTAATTGCCTCCATTAATCCGTGGACACGACCATTTCCTCCGCTTGCTGGCCATGTAAAAAAGACAACCTCAGTTTTATTGTCAGTTTAATTTTAATATCATTTTTAATTTAATTGAAATTTATCAATCTTTGATTATAGGTACGAAGTGATCGTGATGTTGCTACCTGTTGTTTTGTTAAAGGCATGTATTACATAAGTTAATATATATACCTACTTGTGCGTAGAATAAAGTTTATAATAGTTAATAAATCAAGTTTATAATGCAGTAGCTGTATCGCATGCTGTTGCGGCCCCTAACGGTAGTATCATAATAGTCATGTAGACTATATACATATATATACTTGTATATACAAATGGGCTAACAATTTTTTTTTTAGAAAAAGCACAGTTACTCTGAAATTTGATCTAGATACCTAGATCGAATTTAAAAGCGAAAAATTTTATAGAATAACAATTTCGATGAAATTTTCACTTTAAAATCGTCGTAGTGGGGTGTGTAAAGTCTATATCATATCAAGCTACGGCCATTAGGGACAAAAACAGCGGGGAAAATTGCAGGGCACAGCTAGTGTATTATACAATTTAATCCACGTTGAGCATTCTAGCTAGAGCTATTGAGAGCTAGAACTGACAAATAATATGAGATTCAGATATATTTGTCAGTTCTAGCCATAATGTAGGCACCTATTCAACTACAACGAATACTACAACGAATTTTTATTGCATTAACGTTGCTTGTAGTCGAATATTATTGTTTCTATACGTATATCCATGACTTAAGTAAATAATGCTCGCATAATATAACTAAGTACATAAAGCAAACACAAAAAATGCTAATCAAAAGGCGAGTGTATTGTAAAGTAGCAGCACGCACTGTCCATACCTGTCTATAAAGACGTGCAGTGAGTGAGGTGCGAGTGTTGAGGCGCACGCCGCACGCGCCTAATAATTGCGCGCAAAGGTCGCGCGCGCACATTGCGCTTCGCGCGCCGCCTGCACCTCCAACTGCTAGCGAACTTGCCGTCGACCAGGGTATCTCCTCTATCAAGGTGGGCACATAATATATGTGTAATTATAACGTATGTACATGTACGAGTATATGTAACTTGATAGAATATAGAGTACCTAAAATAAAATTAGGTTATCTTTTTTTATGTGGGACTTGGAGCTTTACCGTAGTTTGACCAAATTCAAATAATTTGTTTAAATTATAAAAATCTATTTAGGTTATTTCAGACCTATTAAAAGCTCCTAGATTTTATGTCGCTTTAATAAGCGTGTCTATAGGTTAAGCTAACACAATAATAGGCTGCTTGACAATGTTTATTTATTTATTTACTTTAAAACTTTTAACTTTATTAACCACAGTATATTGGTACAAAAGTCGGACATAATGCTATTGCATTCGCTACCAGTCAACCATTGGGAGTGGAGAGTAACACGATTGCGGCTCTTCCAAACAAATAAGTTAATACTGAAAACATTATACGTAACTTAATAGGTAAATAATGTATAGTCATATCTCGAGAAGTTTTTATGCTATCGCAGTAATTCTTACACATGTAGTATTATGTCTTGTGAAGTCCTTACATAATAAATTGAAAAAATAGTCAAGTAGCGTATTATAAGTAGAGATGGGCAAAATGCCAGGCATTTACAATATGTGCCCAGTAACTACCTGTAAATGCCCAATAAATGTCTAGTTTTGGGCATAAATAGGAAATTTATAAATACTTTTTGGGCATTTATCGTAAATGCCTGGCATTTTGCCAATCTCTAATTATAAGTAATCTACGCTAAAGTTTGATTTTTGAAGTCACTAAATCCGATCTTAATCAGCATCCGCTTAGGCGGTGCGGTGCGGTAGAGCCCATGGCGGTGGAAGTGGTTACGAAGTCTTAAACGCAAAATAAGTCAGTACGATGCCAATATAAAATATGTTGAGATAAAAACTTTCGTGGTTTTTTTCACTAAAGAAATAGATAATTTATAGCAAAACATTTTCTGCTGCCAAGATTTATGGGTTTATTTATCTTGAGCTCCTCCGTGCTTCGGAGGACACGTCAAGCAGTCGGTCCCGGCTGTTATTAGATGACAGTCGTTAGACCAAGTCAGTGGCCCTTATGAGGCTTGAAAACACTGGCATTCCGAGTGCCTTGTAAAAATATTTGGCGAAGATTTATTTTTATATGTGAACCCTCACATGCAAACGAGCACTTGGGTCAAATGAAGGAAAGCAATCACCACCACCCATGGAGATCAGCAACACCAAGGGGTCGCCGATCCGTTGCCAGCCTATACTCCTTTCTTTCTTTCTCGTGACCTCACTCACTCGCAGACACACAACAACCCTTAAGGGAATTGTTATTTGGCTGCGGTATTCTGTGAGGTGGAGGTATCTCCAGTGGGGTAGCTTAAAAAATATGCTATGCCCTACCTCTCTTTTCACCAGAGCCTCGTTCGTCAGTCAGCAGGGTGCACCAGGTGCAGGTGAGGTTGGCTTTGGTTCAAAGATGTTGACGAACCATTTACACCCCAAAATTAAAAGTATACCAAAGAAAGGAAGGTCCCTATTGAGGATGCAAATGATTACCACAAAATCGATGTGTTTCGGCTCTTTATTTTCTGACAATAATATAAAAACAAAAGTATCAAAAATAGTGTCATAAAGTAAAAGTATAAAGTGATGCTGGCCAGTGTTTAAAGCCAGCCAGTACCAGAACAGCCCCTTTCGCTATCTTTCCAACGGTTGTATTCGACACTTCATGGTTGTCGATCACCGGCCGTCATCGAAATAATAAAGATGTTTTCCAGTAAATTGATCACTCGCACACCACGGTCGTTCTGTCCGGTTAATTATTAAAAGGCAATTGCAATTACGTGTCGGTAGCAGCAGCATGTGGTGGTACAAACAAAGCCTCAATTACATACGACCATGAATTTCATGTGTTATGATTGCGCGACACGCCTAGGGCTGTGCCGTTCAAAATTGTATAGCGGGTCCCAGATGTCTGGAATACTTCACAGTGATAGTATCCAGTTTTAGCAAACCCATATTGTCTTTTATAAAAATGATCTGAATGTGTAATATGTTTTAAATCTATACCTATTAATAAAATAAATGAACGATAAATAATATACGTGCTTATACGATAACGGGACACGTTATGTAGTTTAGGTTTAGGACCTACATAACCTGTCTTCCTACGGCAAATATACAATCGATCCCGAGTTTATTCATCTCGAGCTCCTCCGTGCTACAGAGGGCACGTTAGACCGTCGATCCCGGCGTTGTCAAACCGCCCAAAGGCCACTAACTTGACTTAAAAATATTAGATTAATTAAATAATAATAGGCCTTGTGTGGAGTGGAGTTTTAGTATTATTGTCAGAACACAATTTGGTAATTTTTGGTATTTTTTCTCTTTGTCGGTACGTCTGTCTGCCTGTTAATTTGTTCCCCAACTCTGCTAATACTTAATTGTATTAGATGATGTTATTTGGTATGTAGTAAATTATATCGTCGTATTCGAAGTATTTTATTAAATACTTTTCGATTCGGCGGTACGAGTACATACATGCCCCAGACGCCTTCTTTGATAGCTCAGTTGACAATTAATTGACATTTGAAGTTTTCCCCTGAGACTATAGCTGCTATAGCATAAGATTCAAAAGCGGAAAGAGGTTCTTACATGGTTGGTAACGATCGAGTGTAGTCACAAATGGGCCATGGCAGTTGCACGGGTTTGTAAGCAGTTGCTTTCTATCAAGCGGGCGATATACTTGTTTTCTATCATTTCTAATTTGGGGTGTAAGTGGTTCATCAACATCTTTGAACCAAAGCCAACTTCATCTGCACGCGGTGTACCCTGCTGACTGACAAACGAAGCTCTGGCGAAAAGAGAGGTAGTGAGCGTAATTGTAAGCTACCCGACTGGGGAATTGTACCTCCACCACACAGAATACCGCAGCCAAATAACGGTTCCCTTGAGGGCTGTTGTGTTCCTGCGAGTGAGTGAGGTCACCAGAAAGGAAGGAGATGCTGCGATGGCAGCGGGGGTGGCGGCGCGCGAGCGATATTTTATGTTGAGAGCGTTAATATGGCTACGGTAACCACTTCACATCAGGCGGGCCGTATGCTTCTCTGCCACCCGACGTAGTATAAAAAAAAAATCTTAGTTCTATAAAAAAGAAGATAGTTTCATACAGAGAGCGGACTTGAAATTTGAATTTTAAGCGTACTTGCGTACTGTTAGATTTTAGAGAGGTTTTCTCACTCGAATGTCATCTTGTGGGATGAATTGCCTGTCGAGGTATTCTAAGGGAACTACAGAATGGGATTCTTCAAAAAAGGTGTAAATAGGTTTTTACAGAGTCGGCAACGTGCGAGTGATCCCCTTGGTATTTATATCGATTTGTCGGACATTCGTTGGTGTCATAATTTCAGCTGAAGGATTTCCATTATTCAATATTAAGCCTAACTTTAATAATTCCACAATAACGCCGATTAAAGCCCGATCGTAAAGAAGTTAAATAAATAAATAAATTACATTAAATACAGTTATACAGAAATGTAGTACCGATGTTATTCATATAAGCTAGGAATTAGCAACAACCCTATCAGCGAAACCTTTTTGAGCAACCAGACTAGTTGCGACATCTGCCACTGCATCAAGTCACTAACAAACTCAATTATCTACTAATCTAAGTGTATACGGTAATTTTATTTTTTCTTTTATCGAAACACGATTCAAGACTGCAATAATACACGAGCAATAAAGTTTCAACAACTTGTTCAAAAAGTCATTTGCAGCATATTGAAGCTTTGTATAAACAGATGCTTGAGATGTGCGATAAACTGATTTAATTAAACATGGAAGGTATTGTGACAATAAGGGCGAGTTTGAGACGAAAATAAAATAAAATTCACCTAAAATATTAGTCAGATTTCAATCGAATTCATTTATTTGTTGCAATGTAACTTTGACGGCAAGTCGGCAAATCCATGAAGATAAAGTTTTACGACTTCCAAGTTATAACTTCAGAAACGAGTGGTACGATATAGTAGTAATATTAAAGTATTTAAATGCAATAAAATAATCTCTCAGCATACTGCGTAAAGCTAACTTTATGAGATTGTTGTTTTTATGTCCATCTATATATTTTTACAATATATATATGATGAATACATTATTAAGAATAAAAGGTAATTTCTAAACAGATCTAAGTTCGAAACATACTTTTTTTGTAATAAATAAATATAATATTATTTAAAAAAATCTTTAGACATATCGAATAAAAAGGAAATAAAACTAAGAGTACTACAAAACATTATGTAGTACATTTTTCAACATAATTACATATTTATTCGAGTAATAAATTTGTCGCCTTCGAAAGCACAAAAGTACCTTAAGATGTATATCACCGAATTACAAGCCTTTGTGGCGTGCAATCGCTGCGACGAGTACGCGGCTATAAATAAAAACTTTCGCGGCGCAAGCGCGTTAAATCGAATCCGACGATGGCTGGAACTTGTCCGGGCGCACCTGCGACAATTTTTATAGTATAAATTTGCATTAATTCATTTAGTCCTGTTTTCAGCGCAGCGTATAAATGGGTTAGCCGGTAAGTGAAGTGGTGGAATCTAGCCGCTGCTGACTGTCGCAGGGACGTTGCGTCGGGCGCCTTTCATTGACTGGCTGTCAGGCCGCCGCTTGCGCCCGCCACGCGACGACTGCTGCCCACGCTGTGGACTTTGAATCGCGTTAACGAGTAGTAAATTATATTTTTATGACAAATCAAAAGTCAGATAATGTTAAGTAGTCAATTTCCCAATTCGCCTGCTTCTTTTGAATATAGTATTTTATTTTGGAATAGTGAAATAAAAGGTAACATACAATGTCATCATAACTAGAATATCATGAGGAACTTGATAGTGTCGTTACGCATGCCCGTCAAGTCAAATACGTAAGTTAAACATGCCTGATGCATATATATGGATAAGTTTTTCATTAAATGACAGTCGTTAAGCCAAGTCAGTGGCCTTTGTGCAGCTTGAGAACAATAAGATCTTCGAACTCGCAGTTGACCAGTATATTTGAGCATGGTCGATTGAGAGATTATCTGCGTAAAACAGGATAACTATATATTTCTTTTTATTTGTATTTTTTAGCAGGCTGTCATCTTGTGATATTATCACCGGAACAAAACTAAACTTCACTTTGCACTAAACGATTTCTTCTGATGGTAAGTGATATACTTACAATTAACTATCGTGGAGATACGGGACGGGGGCCCACCACACATTCCCACCACTGTATCTCTGTATAGCCAGGATTAACAGCGTCGACCACCAAAAAGGCAATGAACCGTTAAGTCCATTGCAGTTCCGGGGGTATAACTACGGCTGCCTTAGAACTCACAACGAATTTAATCTGAAGAAATTAGTAGGAGACAAGAAGCTTTTGGAATTTGACTTCCACTCTCAGTAATGTCAGAGACAGCAATATGGCAAATAAGGCATTAAAATCCTAAAGAGATGGCTAGTCAACAACTGCCGTGCACCATGGATTTTATGTATCTAACACTATTAGGGACCTAAAACCTTGAATTGTTACTTAACACATTTATTCCAATAATATGAATTGCAAAATCGTCTGAACGCTTGGTAATTCTTTTAATTGCCATGCCCAGTTAAAAATTGCGCGACGGTGATCGACTTCTAACCACTTCTTCGTGTAAGTTTACAATTTATCGCGGAGATAGTTAGCTTGAATAGCTGAAATTAATGATACCTACTTTTCCCAAATTCATTTCTAATTATTTTTTTAAAATGAAATAAATCTGGCCAAATTTTAACGAACTTCAATTTATTTAATAGTTCTTTGTGAAACATATCCTGCACTAACTGGTTCCCAACGCATCTTGCTACTGAGTCTGACGTATAGATAAGTATAAATATGTTATTTAGAAGACATGTATTCCAAGATGCAACAGCTTATTTTTAATGACTTGGTTAAGGAATCTTTCAATTTTATTACAATTTTGCATAAAGAATGTTGCAAAGAAAGAAAAATGATAGATTATTCCGCACAGCATAAGCTAGACCATCTATCATTTTTATATTACAAGGCTTACCATTCACAAATGCCTGCAAAAAACGAAAAGAATTGCACAAAGTAATTTTATTGAAAAAATAGTGTTTACTTAAATTACCTTATCCCTTTGTGGGTATGATTTATTATAGACAATTTAATAGCCTTGTCATTTTGTTTGCAAGCATGTAAGAGTAAATGTATGTAAATTACTTTTTTATTTAGGTGTTCGATGTACAATGTACATACATACGTGTGGTTCTTGATGGTGTAATATATAAAGAATATCGATTTAACAGTTTAATAATTACAAAACTCTAATTATAGTATTATAGTCACTTATCACACTGAGTACTTATTAAACTATTCCTAGTTAAGTAATGAATTATTTTTGGTCAAATTACAGAGCGTCTTCTAGTCTCATACTCAACGCATGTATGTAGACAAGTTGTAATACTGCATAAATTACTTCCATTATGGTACATTGAAACCAACCACACAAAGACAAATAAGTAGACATATGTGTTCAAGCACAGAAATGTTTCTCCCACATGGAATCGTAGCTGTAACTCTTGGCGATAAACTAAGTATCATCAAATTATTACATTAATGTTGAACAATTTTTTGTGTTTGTTTGGAAAAACTTTTATTGCATTAAATAGTACATAATATAGATTGTAGTGATAACACTGTGCACACGGGCGGAGTTATCAATATAAGGGATGTCTTCCAGTCAACGTTAGACTCCTGAGAGGAAACTGTGAATTGGCGGCGAAGAAAATAATGTAAGAACATATACTTTAAATATTATTGTCGTTTGTACTGTACATACGCTAAATATTATGATATATGGTATAAAGTATATACATAGGTCCATTCATCAAACGTCATTGGTAGTAATGTTTTTGAGCCGTTTGGGGTGGAAACGAGCACAAAAATTTTATTTAAAGATATCTCCAAACGGTTGGTCGACTCTTCCCGCGACCAGAGAGCTGGTCTATTTCTCGCTCAGCGAATAAGCATTGCCATCCAGCGGGGCAATGCTGCTAGTCTTCTGGCCACTTTACCCTTTGATGGCGATGCGGAAGAATTTTTTGACGCTATTTAGATATTACTTTTATTAATTTTAATTAGTTTTTGATATTTCGTTTTTTTTTCTTTGTATATATAGTTAGCAATATTTAGTTTTTATTTTAATTGTATATTTTAATTTAGAGTAAGAGAAAAAAAAATATTAATATTCAATTATTATTATTTAAATAGTTCTCTTGGCCAACTTGCCTGATAAATATTTTTTTTGAACTGTGACTCACACAGTAGAAATATAAGATGAAAAAATTCGTCAGCAACACAAACCTTCCTGGTAGCTCAGTTGGAAGAGCACTCGACCGGTCATCGAGAGGTCGTGGGTTCAAATCCCACCTAGGGGGGGCAGGTGAATTTTTCCATTTTTCAAAAAAATATTAATATTCTAGTTGGATTTGCTCAGACAGTCGTGGGCGTGGAAAAGAATTTATTAAGTCGTGTCTTGAAGGAGTCGATAGAGGTTGCCAGACGTAAGTCTAGAGGTAATAAGCTCCACAGCCACACCCCAAAGACCAGATCCAGATCAGCCTAGACCCCAAAAGAATCAAATAGAAATTTGGTGCTGCAGGTGGGTATAACGAATAAAAGCTCACTACATCACGAAAATTGTACCTTTCTCGAGGATACGAGGGAGCTGAGGGGTTAAATAGTACATTAAAAATAAAAGTGAGGACATGGATATTCTGACTCTGCCTACTCGATTTTTACCATTCGCCATAAATCACATTGTGTTTTAGTTTACTGTAGCCTTCATACATACCTTTATATAATACGAAACTATAGTTTAAATGTTGTCAAGTTTTATTATATTTTTATTCACGGACTCACATTAATTCATGTCAGGTCACATCCGTAATACGTGAGCACGTTTCTTAATGTAGATTTGCTGTTAGGTACACGTGTTTTCTACAGGGAAATGCACTCAGCACCATAAGAATAATTACCCTTATAAGTGTATGGTCGAGGCGAATAACAATAAAGTTGGGACGTTAGAAGGATCCGGGCTAACCGTCTAACCTTACCAGTTGGTAATGTCAACCGGAACTTTCTCACGTGACGTTTAAAAATACGTTTTATTTATAAACACTTAGCAACCGGTTCTAGCACGAATTTCAGATTTCCATACAAATTATCGGCGTAAATGTTAGAAAAAAAAAAACAATCAAGGAGTTGCTGTGTTGGCAGCGGGGGTGGCAGCACGCGAGCTAATATGTCGTTTGAATTAATATGGCTACGGTAACCGCTTCACATCAGGCGGGCCGGGCTTGTCTGCCACCCGACATAGTGTAAAAAAAAATATTTATTTGCACAAAAATGCAGGTACATATAAAGGTGACATTAAACAATTTCTATAGACATTTTGTCTTGTATAAGACATTTTTTTTTACATAAGAGGCCCCAAACGAGCATGTGCGTCACCTGCTGGTAAACAATCACCACATTGCAACTGTTAATCGTTGTATGCAGTCAAATAGAGCAAGCAAGATGATGCTGCCCAGAGATGCGAAGATATGCGAGTAGTAAAATGGCAAAGCTATGATATATAGTATAAAATATAATCTATTTAAATAAAAATAAGTCGGGTTTGTTCGAACACTTACATATAACTCGAGAACCGCAGGACCGATTTTCATAGTTTTTGATTTGTTGGATTTGCCTCCGTCCCGAATAGCAGAATAACTATTAAAAACATTGGAAAATTGGCAAAAAAATAAAATAATAATAAACAAATGAAAGTGTCAGTTGAAAAAGGATTTATTGGTTGTCAAATATCAAAATGCCAAGTCGATTGGTGTCACTTTTATGTCGCGAAAGTTGTCTGCGATTTGTTTTGAAAATTTAAAATGTCAAATCGATTGGGGTGAAAACGCTTGGTCCATGGGTTCATAACTGCGCGTTGGCGGAGGCCAGTGTTTTCGAGCCGCCTAAAGGCCACTAACTGTCATCTAATGATAACAACCGGGACAGACGGCTTAACGTGTCTTTAGGAGCACGGGGGAGCTCGAGGTAATAAACCCATCCGCGTACAGGCTACGGTCGACGACGACAATTAGACTGACACGCGCAATGACGCCATCTCTATTATTTTCTATTATTTCATTGTGTTAATTCCATAAAATCATAAATTTAGTTCAGCTAATATGTACCACGACATTCATTGATTGTTAGGCGGTACGAAGTTCGCCGGGACAGCTAGTATGATATATAGTATAAAAATAAATGTATGTACATGTCATTTATTTTTAATAAATAACAAAGATCCTTGATTTAACAATGTTTACAAATCCCATACAAAAGACATCAACGATTGTTTCGTAGCAACGCTACAACTTTTTGAGAAACTTACAGAACTTTCTAATTTAACGTATTTATCGTCAAAAAACAGCGCCAATTTTTATAAGACGCCTTATGATATCCTAAAAAATGTAAGAAGTTTTTCTTTATTCTAAAAACGTCGGGGGTAACGAATTTACATAGAAATAAAACTGAAATGACTAGAATAGACTTGTTGAGAGTGTATGAGAAGTTGAAACAATGTAATTAGGCTTGAAGGTTTATCTAAAATCCTATTAGTTAGTTTAACATATATACTAGACGAGCTAGGTCGTTGAATGAGTAGCAATGGCTACTTTGACTCCGATGCAGCGGGTTCGATCCCCACAGATGACAAATATTTGAGTGCATGTTTGTCTAGGTTTTCTATGTATGTATTTACAAAAAAAAAATATAGTGAAGTATATTTATTAGTAATCTAGTACATACCCATAACTATAATATCTAGTGCCCTAAGGTTTATTTAGTTTGGGACTAGATGGCGCTGGGTAATTTACAAATACAATAACAAGTTCTTAGGAATAAATAGGAAATTTAAACGCACTTACTGTGAATTTAAAGAAAATTTTCAGCATTTTGCTCATCTATACCCAGGAATCAATCCTTCAGAGAATATTGCCACAACTCCCGCCAACTCTCATAAATTTTCTGTGGGTCATTTTATTGATATTTCTTTAAACGGTAGGTCTCACGGCAAATTGTAGTAGGGTGATTGAGGAAGGATGTTTTGGTATAGGTTGATCCTATAATATCGTGTATATATTTCCAGCAGGAGATATATACACGATACGATATAGGATGAATCTACACCAATTTTGGTTTGCTTTGCATATTCTGGAGATCTGAAAGACTGAACGAAAATGCGTAATTTTTCATACATGAATTTTATTCCTTTTTCGTTGTTTCAGTGGTCACGGTCGTCTAAAATCGTCTAATGTTCATTTGAGGCATATCTAGCACATGTTATCCGTGACGTGAAATTTAGTAAGCAGTAGGAATCCCTCCTCGGCACGCGGCGATGCGACCAGCTCGCACCATATGGCGGTGGCAGCATGCGCCCGCGCCTGCGCTGCTCGTGCTCCGTCACAAATTGCAGGTTATTACAATTGCTGTGCTTCAAATTAAACGGGGACAACCGTTTGATGCTAAACACGAAGCTTTGACAAACTAATGAAATAACGGAGAAGTGTGGTTAAAAAATATTTTGATAATTTGATGTAGATACTATAGGCAGACCCGTAGTTTTGCTTTAAAAGCTTTTGTACTGGATAGGGTGCTTTTTGAGCGCCGTTGTCACTTGTTAGTGTTGTCACTAACTTTCATAACTTCGTTTTCGATCTTAGATTTTTCCATTCGGAGCCCTAGTTTTGGATGAATTGCCTGAAAAGCGATGCGATGAAACTGTACTGCTAATCTTCATTATGAAAATCGTCAAAATAGGAGGTCGGCGGTTGTCTATTGCCGCAACTAGAGATTTATCATTACAATGTCTTTAAATTATGTCAGATGGCAGACCAGGCAGACGCCTCTTGTGAAGCAGTTGCCGTAGCCATATTAACGTTTGCAACGTAAAATATCGCTCGCGCGCCGCTGTTCCCTATCAAAGCAGCAACTCTTTCATTTTTGTTGAAGACACTACTCACAGGACACAACATCCCTCAAAGGAATCGTTATTATTTAAATATTTTCAAACTAACTATTTGTTAAATATTCTCCAACTGATAATTGTAAAAACTCATCAGACATTTAGATTAGGAAGTTTTTATAATTAATCAAAAACTGGTTTAAGATAGAGAAAAATTAATCCTCACATATTCGTATTTTGATACCTTAATAAATATTATGTCTGCCTATTATCAGTCCTAAAAAATGAATATACACTCGATTATAATTACATTTTTCATTTAAAAACAAGTAATACGTAATTATAAATAATTTCAAACAAGCCTAAACAAGTTTATAAGAATGTTACTTTATAGATGCACCTTTACTGACCTTTTTAAAAGTTCGATTTGTAATAACATACGCAGTAGCACGTAAATGACTACACCTGGCTAACATGTTACGATGATTTCTCGTAATTGCTCTTTATATAAAAGTGCGTTAAAATCTGCACGCAACGTACAGGATTAAGGATCTTTACAGGTTAAATATCAGAATACCGACCACATGGATCACCTGGTTATAAGGGGGTTTTAATTTTATAGTTGCTGGAAATGTATTGACCATAAGTACTTACGGCAATAACAATATCGATAGACAGAATACTCTGTGCAAATTGACTGTAACTAAGTAAGTTATATCTTGCATTTTTCATTGAAATAAATTTAAAATATGACATCGCAAACAGCAATCAAATTGGCTCACTGCCATCTTAAGAGCTTAAGCCAACTTCACCTGCACATGGTATACTTTGCCGGCTGGTTAAAGAGACTGTCGAAAGAGAGGTAGAGCATATTTTAACCCTCTTTATAGAATTTGAACCCTCCTGGGGAAGTAGTTTCATCTCGCAGAAAGTCTTAACCAAATAACTATACCCCTGACGATTGTTGCGAGTACTCGACTGGTGATCACCAGTCGCAAGGATGTACTCGTTATAAGTGTCCATAGGCTACGGTAACTTTAATATCTGGCGAGCCGTATGCTTGTTTGCACTCAACGTGGTATAAAAATAATAATGAAAACTCTCCCGTACACACAAAAAATCTCCCGTATTTATTCCACCCTATTAATAATAACTAACACGCTTCTGACGAAAGCTGAATCGAATTTTGAGAGATCCCGTGACGACATTTTAATTGTTACGCATTGTTTTAGATTGAAGCAATATGTCGGAGGCGGTGGGCCGTTATCTGATGAAATATGTCCGTTATGATTGGCAAACAAACAGTATGGCGCTGCCATATGTCGCGGCACGTGCGCTGTGCGCCTGCGCATCGCTTGCGCTCACTCAGGGATGAAACTATAGAGTATAGACCATACGACGGGGTTGACGCTGACGCAACCTTACTGCTAGAAAGTGCATGTTTTTTTGCTATATGTATGAGGCTGCAATTACATTGTTTTTTTATACCATTAAGGTGGCAAAGAAGCATATGGCCCACCTGATGGAAAGCATTCTTTCATGTCGTGAATATTGTCGTACAGGGTAATAAAGTAAAAAAAAAAAAAATCATTTGTTTAACTACTATGGCGTGTCCAAGGGCGACCTTAATTGAAAGGAATATGTCGCGGAATTCAGTATCTGAATTCCAGTGTGTGTGAGTTCGTTACTTAAATGTGTATGGAAAGATGTGCGTTCGGAATTCAGATTCTTAATTTCTTCATACTCAAGAGTATTTTTTTGTCGAATCGATCTGAAAAATCAGCTTGTGTGTGATGAATAGGTGTATTGTATGGAATTCCGTTCGTCCGGAGTTAAAATCCTTAATTTAGTTTCTGAATTCCGGCACGGATTCCGGCTATGTAAGATCGGTCTAAGTGTTGGGAATGGCCTAGACACAGATAAAAATGACTGAATTGATTTTGGTTGACGAATAGTTAAAAAATAAAGTTGCCAGGTCTCTAAGTTTTGAGGTCTGTGGCGAGAGAAGCCGCAGCGCGCGCGCCGCCCATCCGTCAGCGTAATCGCTTGTTAATCATTTTTCGGTTGATGGGGTTCATTGTGCCGCCCTTCACGGATTATGTTATTCTCATCCAATATCAGCCATGCAAAATTTTACTATTCTTTCGGAATGTGAAATTTGTAAACAATGTAGGTGAAGGGGATCGATCTAATGATACGGGGGAACTAAATGCCAGGGCTATTTGTCATGATTACAAAATTTTGCCTATTTGCTTAAAAATATGAAGGTTTATAGTCAGAGTACAAGTAAAAGTGTTCTGGAATATTTATTTATTAAAATGAATTCCAAACCTTACTCTTCGCATAGATATACAAAATTCCGAAAATCATTATACATCATCATCATCATCAGGTCATTTTAGTCTCCACTACAGGAGCACGACCCTCTCGCTTCTGTCCCAGACAGAAGGAGGATTTGGCCTACACTCCCCACGCTGGCCAGACGGGTTGGGGAGGCCTGATCGATGTTTGATAATGTATTTCCCTTAGTCGCCTTGTACGACATCCACGGGAAGAGACGGAGTGATTCTATACTAGTCTGCCGGAAACCACACGGCAAAAATCTATAATGGTTACTTAAAACATTGGCCCATTATCCTAAATTAAATATATATATCGAAATAGATACATAACTTTGAAGATATTTTCAAATACTCATAATAAAAAAAAGAATTCTCTCCACTTTCTCTACACTAACAATGAAACTTCTTTGATTAGGTTAAATTATTTTACAGCTTCTTAATGAAAAACATACAAACAAAACCACAATATTGGCATAGAGTGTAGATTTAACGAATGGTCGTGTTGGCTAGAACCTTAAATTTGAACTGAGCTGTCAACAGTATCAAAAATAATATGTTAAGTTAAAATAAATAGCATAAAATATCATTTAAAATGTAGGTAACTCGTCTAACTTTTAGAATTAATAAATGTTAAACATAAAAGGTTATTTAAGTAGAAAAACTGCTATGTTGAAACTGGATTTTAGAATATTTTTAAATACAATTGTCAGATGGATCAGGCAGATGATTTATTTATTTATTTATTTATTCTTACATACTATATAATGATAATAAGTTACATTTGACTAGGCAACATCCCTATTGGTATTAACAGTAAAAATAATCAATTAATCCTCACTTGTTTGCTCTATTAGTAGAAGTAAAATCATAACATCAGACAAAATACAATGCAAGATTGTAATGTAATAAAAATGTAAACAATACACTAGTGGCGGTGCCCGTATCGCACACCACGCCACAAGCACACCATTGACATTGAACTTTTCAAATCAGAGGAACTTGGGGTAAACTTGTACGATACATTGAAATTTTAGAAAATATTTTTATCTTTTCATTTCGGTATACCTATTAGACTTAACTTAACTTAGTTGCCGCTATAACAAAAAATACTAAAAAACAAAATAAAAGAAATATTTAAAGGGCTCCCATACAACAAACGTGATTTTTTTTGCTCGATATTGATAACGGCAACAGGTAGACGCTTGAAATATTCACAGAATATTTAGTTATATATTCATTTAAAAAATAAACAATTAAATTAAAATAACACAAATATTTACGGCTCTTATACAACAAACGTGATTTTTTTGCTCGATATTGATAACGGCAACAGGTAGACGAAATATTCACAGAATAATAGTTATAAGTATATTTCACTTTAAAAATGAATACTTAAATTAAAATAAAATAAATATTTAAGGGGGGCTCCCATACAACAACATGATTTTTTTTGCCGTTTTTAGAGGTAATTGTACGGAACCCTTCGTGCAGGAGTCTACTTTTTTAAACCGGCCGCAACTACTTATGTCTCTACTAGATCTTATATACGGACCTCATATAGTGGTTCGTCTAAAGACAACAAAATGCTGATTAAAATACAACAGAGTGCTACTGTAAATGTATAATTTTGATACTTACATTACGCCTTTTTATTCTTTGGCTTGCTTTGTCGGTACCAAAGAAAGCAACATAGTGGAACTTCCAAAGATAGTTAAACCGCAAGAAATCATTTCTTTCCGAAAAAATATTATCTGCACATTGCAAAACGCTATAATTATAATATCATTGCAGAACTAACTGATTGCTGTCTTTTGTGCAAACATATGTTTGATTTCTTTTATTTTATTTTGTTAGTCAGATCGATATCGTTCTAATTATGTACACAACAGTGTTTTGTAGACACCTTACTACATTGTTGCATATCAATACTGTGTAGCAACAAATCAATATTATAATTATGCTATTACTTATTATACTATTAATTATTAACGTATGGGCGACGAAGCGTAGGGCGCCCCCTCTCTAGACTACTTATACAAAGTTCAAAGATTTATTACATTTATATTTAATTGTTACTTTCAATGATAAAATTAGTTATGAACTTCTATGATATGAATGACATATGGCAGGTTTAAACACAGAATCAATGTTTTACATTTTTTGCGTAGCACAAACTTTTGTTGTGACATTTTTTTACATGTATGTATAGTGTAAGTAGTATTTTCCATTGCATGAAGTTTACTTGTAATAGCAGCGTTTTACCTGAAAATAAAACGCTTATTAAATACTTCAAATAACCTTATTTGAAGCTTATTTGGTTTGAGAAAGGCCCTTCCGGTTTTTCACCTATTTGCCTCTTTTGCTACCCGTATACAGCTGTCTCTTTCGCACATCCGGTTCAATCCCCACTACCAACCAGTAGGCAGACGAGAGGAAGTGAGGACTTGCTCGACCGTCTTAGCTCATTGAGTCGAAAACGCCAAGCAGAAATTAAAGTTAAGCTTCAAATAAGGTAAGTATTTAATAAGCGTTTTATTTTCAGGTAAAACGCTGCTATTAAATAATTGACCGTTATTTGAAGCTTATTTGGTTTGAGACATGTTTGTTATCGCCTGGCTGGTTGGTAAATACGCCAATGTAAAGCGGTTGTAAAAGATAAGATTATGTTCACAGAGGTATAAAAGCTTAGGTACCGAACTTGGTTCCAATTCGATTATTCGATAATATATGCATCTAGTACATACATCAGGATACGATCTAGTCGTAAATGCATAATAATAACTAGTAATAACTATCACTGCTAAATTGCTGTGAATTAATTTACACATCAGAGACAGCATTACTTCCAGTATATAATGATGTTTTGTCAACTCTCCAGACTGCACTAGCTAATAAGTAATATATGTTCTCCAGGAACATTGTTATCCCAGCTCTTGGAGGGCACGGTGGTTCTAATGCTGCCCAGGAATACCAACCATTGTTTCGGCTACGGACGGTTTTTAACCAATTAGCAACAGTCACTGTTCGGAATGCAAGCTTGCACGAGCCCATCATATTAATAAATAAATATGAAAAGCCTTTCACAAGTTTCATAACTGACAATAACAAATACCAAAAATGCAAGCTCTTCGTCCATAATTTTCTTGTAATGCTTCGTCGATATGAAGCCAAAATGATGGAAACCTCAAATCGTAAAAAGGTATCCCGTCATAGGAGGAGAGTGTCTGTATGCATAAACAGAAAGCATCGGTTTCATCGTCTATGTATCTTTGTAAATAAACTAATGAGTCAATATAATAATCGCGTTTATGTGTTATCCACTGTATTAAATAAATAGATTTAAAGAAAAAGCTTAAGCGCTCTTCTAATAAAGCATAAGAACGTAAATAACCAATACGTAAAAAACCAAACCTCTGTATTTTTCTATGTAGCACTGATGTAGACACTACCATTATATTGAAGCATGCAAGCATCTCGACCAGACAAGTCTGCTAGGTTACAAGGCAAAAATGAATCATTGGGACATAATAAGGCAGTTTTGTTCATTTTATATTAACCTAACCGTTAATTTATAATAAGTAAGATAAGTCATACCCTCACCTAGATTATACCAGATGATAGGGAATGCATAGTGCATGTAATCCCGATTGCATACTTAACAAGGCACAAGGCATAGGAGTTTCTCAATGCAACAAATCTACGTTAAGATTATGATGATATGATTTACTGTGTACTTATTAGTTAATTATAAATTTATACCATTCGGATTATTTCGAACATTATGTTACTTTGAAGCGTGTGTAAATGTATGAAAAGTGGCGCCACCGCTCATATTGAATACTTATAAGTTATTTGCTCCTAACGAACACTAGATGGCGCTGTTCAATTCTGTATATATATTAAATCGCGTTATGGTTTTGTTCATGGTGTTTTGACTTAGTTGTAAGTTTCGAAATATATTTTGAATTCGCCTTGGTAACAGTGGTTTTTTTTAATACAACCAAAACCAGTATTTACTGAGCTACAACAAGTATACCATCGGGTGGTGTAGTGCCTGAACATAATGGTCCTTCGAGCCGGATCGGCCTAGCAGTTCTTTCGTCCGTTTTTGAAGAATCTTCGTCTTCGCACCTAAGGGTAGTGGATCGCTACTCGGGGCGAACCTTGGTGCACAGGTGTGTTCCAGTTCATCATCATCATCAGCAACCTGTGGAGGTGTACCGTTCTGGTGGACGTCGTAAGCAGCCGGTGGTGAGCCATTCAAGGAGCAAGACGACTTAACCGATTGTGTGCGAAAAGTGGTATGCAGTGTTTCTCTATCAGTGTGAATCAGTCAACGGAATAAAACTGTGAGTAATTTGAACCTTGTATCCATAGACAATTTAACTTTGAACTTTTCAAGAATAATTAACTTTAAAATTTTCAAGTAGTTAAAAAGACTTAGAATAATTTTAGCGGTTTGGGACTTAGAATAATCGAGCAAAAAGTGTTACTACGGGGAACCTATGCCCGATTTTACTCCAGTGTGAACGTGTAAAAGACTTGTAAAATTTTCGGAAAAATCTTCAACTTCATCAAAAATAGATAAATTAAGATAATCTTACACTTATAAAATTTCAAGAGTACATTAAAGTAATTTATATATTATACTTTTGGCTTTGTTAAATCAATTCATATTGTCTACTACTTCCTAGTCTTTTAATAACTGTGTATTTAATATAATTCAATAGATTTATCTGTATTTCTATAACTGGTGATTATAAAATGGAACCGTTGTCGAAGCTCCAATTGGACGCTATTGCAGCAATCACAAAGGCCAAAACTAATTTCAAAAAATCTCCTAAAGAGCGCGTAACAGAGTCGTATGTCGAAACTCGTCTTCAACTTTTGGAAGTGCATTGGTCTTCTTTCTACGCAACCCACCGAAAAATTATAGAGGATATTCCTCAAAGTGATTTAATAAAATCTGACTATCACACTCGTAACCAATATGGGGCCACTGAAGAGCTGTACATAGAATTCAAATGCGAGTTGAAGGAGGCATTACGTCGACTGCAGCAAAATGTTTTCTCAGATGTTGATACAGGGTCTACCTCTAAAGTTGCGCACAATATGTCTAGCGTAAAGCTGCCTAAGATTAGCTTGCCTATGTTTAGTGGCAAGTATACGGAGTGGACAAGTTTCAGAGACTTGTTTGCATCTCTCATACATAAAAATGTATCACTGGACAACGTACAGAAACTTCACTACCTTAAATCTCATTTAACTGGTGAAGCTGAACAACTATTGCGTCACATTCCCATAACTAGCGATAATTATTCAATTTGTTGGTCTAAATTAGAAAGTAGATACGATAATAAGAGATTTTTAGCAAACAGTATTCTCACACGTTTCATGAACCAAAAATCTATTAACTCTGAGTCGTCAAGTGCTCTGAAAGAGCTGCTTGATACCAGCAATGAATGTCTAAATGCTCTAAAACACCTAGACATTAAAGTTGATACATGGGACATCATAATAATTTACATACTCAGTCTGAAGCTAGACACGGAAACCCGCAAACAGTGGGAATCTAAAATTAGCGAAAGTTCAGATCATTTACCATCATGGGAACAATTTCAAGAATTTTTAGAGCAAAGATTTAGAGCATTAGAGTTTTTAGATCCAAAAGTTTCCAAAAATGTTTCTAAAGTTGTTACACATAAATCACTTCACGTTGCCACAGTCACTTGTCCATATTGTAAAGATACACATAAACTTTTTAACTGTAAAAAATTCGCACATGATGATATTGAAACGCGTCGTAATTTTGTTCAAACTCAAGGCTTGTGTTTCAATTGTTTAGGTTCACGTCATTCAGTAATAGTATGTCGTCAAACTGCTAGATGTCGAATTTGTCAAAGAAAACATCATTCTTTACTACACCATCCTAATATCAGTACTAAGCCAGTCGACAATAAAGGAAATTCGGAACAATCGATTGGTGCAGAAACTGTGTCTACGGTAACTATTTCACAAGGCGATTCCACTCAAAATATTACCAACTGTTTTTCTCAATCTCACTCTCAAATATTACTAGCTACTGCTTTAGTAAATGTAGAGGCCCGAATAGGCACAAACATAACTTTACGGTCACTTTTAGACCAGGGATCACAGGCGTCGTTCATAACGGAGTCTGCAGTCCAACAACTCGGACTGAAGAAGAAAGCATGCACAAGTTATGTCTCGGTGTTGGGAAGTAGCTCGAGTCCCAAAGTGGTGTCTAAACACATAGTTCAACTCAAGTTACAATCTCTTTCCGATTCTAGTTTCGTTATTTGGGTAAAAGCTCACGTATTAGACAAACTGACAAATTTCCTACCCAGTCGGAAAGTTGCAGTTCAATTGTGGTCACAATTTGCACAATTGTCGTTGGCTGATCCTACTTTTGACACCCCTAATAAGGTGGATTTGTTACTCGGTGCAAAAGTATACAGTCAGATTTTAAAAGAGGGCTTAATGAAAGATCCATCCAGTTGTCTCATAGCTCAGAATACTTCACTTGGATGGATAATATCAGGAGAAACAGACCGTGGAGATGATAAATCATTAGTATCTCATAACAGCAATATTCTATTGAATATGCATGTAAGGATAGACGACAATGAGTTACTACAAAAATTTTGGGAACTTGAATCAGAATCATCAACCACATATGCCAAGAAGTTCTTAACGGAAGAAGAAAAGAAGTGTGAGGAGATCTATAGAAATACGACCAAAAGAGACTCGTCTGGTCGGTACATCGTTAAGCTTCCTTTTAAGGAAGACGATCCAAAATGCTCAAAGGGTAATTCCAAAGAAATAGCATTGAAGAGACTTTCAGCATTAGAGAGAAAATTTTCAAGAAACGCCACTCTTAAAAAACAATATTCGGATGTATTCTCTGAATACTTGACGTTGGGGCATATGGAAGTGATACCGTTCAACGAACGAGACAAATCCAAAGCATTCTACTTGCCTCATCTAGATGTGATTCGGGACGACAAGAGTACAACACCAGTTCGTATTGTATTTGATGCCTCATGTCCAGGGTCTAATGGCGTTTCATTGAACAATGATTTACTGACTGGTCCCACACTACAGGCAGATTTGAGGCACTTAATTATGAGATGGCGAGCCCATCCAATATGCATCACTTCTGACGTTGTTAAGATGTATCGTCAGATATTAGTTTCCAGGGAGGACATTGATTATCAGCGGGTACTTTGGCGTACAGATACAAATTCTGAAATAAAATATTACAGGATCCTCAGAGTTACATTCGGTGTTTCTTCAGCGCCTTATCTTGCTATCCGAACACTCCAACAGTTGGCTCACGATGAAGGTGTACATTTCCCGCAGACTTCTGAAAAGGTATTAACAGATTTTTATGTAGATGATTTGATGACTGGTTGCCAAAATGAAGCTGAGGGAAAGCAACTTTATTTAGATATGCAACAATTACTTAGCAGAGGAGGGTTTGAATTGCAAAAGTGGACAAGCAATAGTGAAAAGCTGATGGAATGGATGAAAGAAGCAGAACGAAGCAAGAAAATAAGAAAGGACGTCGGCATTGATGTTGAAGAAGCTCATGTCACTGCTGAAGCCGAAGACACCTCCGCCGCTGCTCAGGAACCTGAAAAAGAAAAATCAAGATTAGTCATAAAAACAGATAAAGAAATGAAGATCTTAGGACTCACCTGGGATAGACATAGCGATGCCTTCAAATATTCGATACAGCTACCACCACAGGATATACCTATTACAAAAAGAAAAGTCATTTCAGATATCTCTCGTCTCTTTGACCCTCTAGGTTGGCTTGCACCTATCATAATAAAAGCAAAGATCCTTATACAAAAATTATGGATCTCAGGTTTACAGTGGGACGATGAACTCACACCCGAACTGTTAGCAGAATGGATCACATACAGGAAGGAGCTGTCATTACTGTCAAGCTTTGAAATGCCAAGGTGGCTCAATACACGAAATGATGATGTTTGTGTCCAGCTTCATGGTTTTTGTGACGCGTCGAGTGAAGCATACGCAGCTGTTGTATACATACGTGTCATAGATAAAGAAAAGAACATTCATGTACAGCTCATATCATCGAAGACAAAAGTAGCACCCATAAAACAAATATCCATCCCTCGTCTAGAACTATGCGGAGCAGTGTTGCTTTCAAAATTACTAGGGGAAATCTCTCACGTTTTAGGGATTACAAAACATCACACTCACGCATGGACTGATTCATCAGTGGTGCTTGCTTGGCTAAGTAGCCACCCGAGCAGGTGGAAAGTCTTCGTCGCAAACAGAGTGTCGGAGATCTTGACAAGCATGGATAGGTCACAATGGTCGCATGTACCATCGAAGGAGAACCCTGCTGATTGTGCGTCAAGAGGAGTGATGCCGTCTGATCTTCATAACATTCACATCTGGAAGAATGGACCTCATTGGTTAAAAGAAGATATTTATAATAATGGCGAAGAAAAAAACAACATACGATACTAACACAGAAGAAAAAGCAGCAAAGGCGTGTCAAGCGTTAATATCTACAGGTGATGATTCAATATGGCTACGATTTTCATCATTAAGAAGACTTATTAGAGTTATGGCATGGTGTAGAAGATTTAAATTACGCAGCTCTATCAAGTTTCCTCAATGGCTAACATGCGACGAGTTACAGCAAATATTAAACATTTGCATCAAGCAATATCAGAGTCAGCACTTCTGTGAAGAGATAGCAAGCCTAGCTAAAAAAGGGACAGTTAACAAAAATAGCAAACTTACCTCACTTAATCCTTTTCTTGATGCGACAGGCCTTCTGCGAGTAGGTGGACGGTTGGATCAAGCTGTTGTATGCGAAGACAGGAGACATCCAATCATTCTTCCAGCCAAGTCTCATTTGACAGATCTAATTATAGCGAATGCGCATGAAAAGACATTGCACGGGGGGCCCCAGATAATGATAAATTACTTGAGGTCGAGATACTGGGTTATAGATGCAAAAAATCAGGTCAAACGTTATGTGCGTAATTGCGTTAGATGTGTCAGATATGCGGCTCGTAATCGAGAACAATTAATGGGACAGCTCCCGGCAGCCAGAGTAACTCCTGGTAGAGCATTTAATCAAAGCGGAGTAGATTATGCTGGCCCAATAAGTATACGCGCATCAAAGGGACGCGGACATCGAGCATATAAAGGCTACATTTGTCTATTCATATGTATGGTGACGAGGGCAATTCATCTGGAAGTCGTAAGCGATCTTACCGCACAGGGGTTCATAGCTTCCTTCAAAAGGTTTGTAGCACGGAGAGGCCATTGCGCAAAGCTTTTCAGTGACAACGGCACTAATTTTGTTGGCGCTGCTCGCGAACTCAAATCACTTCTCGCTGCGGAAAGGTCTGGTCTAGTTCCTGAGATAGCAGATTGGTTGTCATCGAACGGTACAGAGTGGCACTTTATACCGCCTCACTCTCCTAATTTCGGAGGACTGTGGGAGGCTGGTGTAAAGTCCACAAAACATCATCTCAGACGAGTAATTGGCACTTCAACTCTGACCTTCGAAGAGATGAGTACAGTGCTAGCACAGATAGAGGCTTGCCTCAATTCCAGACCCCTATCCAGCCTTAGTTGCACACCGGATGATCCCATGCCATTGACTCCTGCACATTTTTTGGTTGGTGAACCTCTCGTATTGGTACCAGATGTTAACTACGAAAAGTCGAACATTAGCAGCCTCAAAAGATGGCAACTTACGCAGCGTATGGTCCAGCAGTTCTGGCGAAAGTGGTCGCAAGAATACCTCACACAGTTTTTGCACCGATATAAGTGGAGTTATCAAACACCCGAACCAAATGTAGGGGACGTGGTGTTAGTAAAGGAAGATGATCTTCCTCCAGCACGATGGCTATATGGTGTCATCACAGCTAAGCATCCGGGTTTGGACAACATTACACGCGTGGTTAGTCTAAGGTGTAAGGGAGCAATTCTTAAGCGACCTGTATCAAAGCTGTGTTTATTACCTCTATGTAAGTGATGTCTAAGATTTTTGTCAATTACCACCAATGTCACACTATTTTTGTTCAATGTTTTAAGTTAAGATTACTAATAATACAGTTTTTTTTTGCTATTGTACTACCATGGCTTATAGTTATAGTTAACGGTCTTGTCTTATAGTTATGTTACGCATCAATTTATTTAAACATTAAGTCAAGCGCATCTAGCGTTCCTGTTTCAATTTGAATGTTACTATCGTCATGGTGGGCGGTATATGAACATTCTGTCCATGGTGGGCGGAATGTGTAAATGTATGAAAAGTGGCGCCACCGCTCATATTGAATACTTATAAGTTATTTGCTCCTAACGAACACTAGATGGCGCTGTTCAATTCTGTATATATATTAAATCGCGTTATGGTTTTGTTCATGGTGTTTTGACTTAGTTGTAAGTTTCGAAATATATTTTGAATTCGCCTTGGTAACAGTGGTTTTTTTTAATACAACCAAAACCAGTATTTACTGAGCTACAACAAGTATACCATCGGGTGGTGTAGTGCCTGAACAAAGCGTCTATTTCATTTCCATCTCGTATCAAATATAAGCAATATCTTACTTAAGCGTACGACTTTACAACACTAATAAAATTAGAAGTAGAAGAATTCGTCACTAGTACAACCCTTCCTCGTAGCACAGTAGAAAAAAGCACTCGATCGCTCATCGAGAGGTCGCAGGTTCAAACCCCACCTAACTGAGACAGGTGAATTTTTTCACTTTAAAAAATGAGGAATAGCTGTAAGATTGTTGTTCTGGCTAGTACCAGAGAGTAGTAGTAGATTGTGTTAGAAACTGACATACTTTTAGTAGTATAAACAATTTAAAGCTTCTAATGGTAATGTGACTGTTGTTCCTGCGGTTTCCAGGCCCCAAAGTTTGATGCCTTGGTATGTAATTACGAAACGTGCATGAGGTGGCAGAGAAATCTGATGCCTTGTGATGATTTTGTAATTACCAACTGAGCTTCTCTCAAATTGGCTCACGGAGAAACATCTGGTATGTGGCATCTTTAATAAGATTTTTATAAACGCAGAACAGCATTTCTGAGACAGTCTGACTGTTCTGAGTCTTGGTACAACCGAGGTTGCAAGTCCAACAATTCCACAATGCTATGAGGGTCATGTTTAGTGCCTAAGGCCACAAGGTGTGAATGTAGTATTAATGCAGGCTTTGTTGGATTGGCCTGCCTGTCAAGCTACTGCATCTATGCAGGATATTGTTCTGACTATATTACTTGGCGATTTTAGTGATCCACCAACATTAGTCTAAATTTTAAAGAAACACTTGCTGATAGTATTTTAAGATATAAAAACCTGGATGAACCAGCTTGACATTGCGGTACAAAAGTACCTACTGCTATGTGGAATAACATAGTGCCATTTATTTTCTAGTGGCTTACAAACATAGCTATCCGATAGCATTGTATGTCTTTATTGTAACCCTTGTCATCGCACCACTAGTCAATTGAGATCGTATCACATACGTCATCGTAGCGCATTATGTTTATATACAAGTACAAGCCTTCTATTTTGAGTGACTGCTTTGCTACCCAGTTAGTTACCGAGGCAAAGACTTTCTATATTTTGACGGGGCAAAGGGCAGACCACTATTTATAGTAGTTAACTTTTGTGAACGAATCTTATAAACCGTTAGTGAAATAATGAAATTAGCAAAGGTTTATTTTCCGCATTCAGCGGGTTGTAGAATCTTTAGAATATATATGTATGTATAAATAACAATCGGAACCGGATTTTATAATATTCGTACAGTGCTGAAAATTTTTAAATTGGACGATGTGATGCGTTGCTTTATAAAGATCACAAAAGTTGTTTAAATGAATCTCGGTATACATAACCACATCTAAAATGAATGTCTGATTTCACATTTAAGATAACCATCGTCATTGCCTTTGAGGCAACAGTGCCAGCGTGCCAATGATTTGCCCTTAATTGTATTTATCTCAAGGCAATTCAATACCATTTTATTATTAACAGGAGAAAACCAGGAGCACTTATTTTGCTAGCATGGTCTGAACTCTAACTGTTAAAACTTACTGTTTTATTAGCGGAGTTAAACTTGGAAGATGTTTCAGTGTGCATCCTTTCATTTATACTGACCGCTTTAGTTCTGTTAGCTTCTAGCTTTTTATCAAACTAAAGGATTCTTTAGATTGCTTCCAACAGAAGAGCTATTAGCTAGACTTAGAAAGTCCGCTATTGTGAATAAAGATTTCTAAAACAACCCATTGAGGATTGATTATAAGCATGAGAAGTGTGCGATGGCGATGGGGCACAACATCCACGTAACATACCCTGCGAGGGTATATTAGATAATGATGCGTCCTTGCAGGGGACGCCTATTATATCAATCCTGCGGGGTTTAATTATAAGCCTAGGTAATGTGCTACGGGGCACAATATTCACGTAACATACACTGCGAAGGTATTCATCTTGCACGGGACTACTACTATAACAACACTGCGGGGTTAATTATATGTATAAGAAATGTGCGTCGGGGCACAACGTTCACGTAACATACCCTGCGAGGGTATTTAAGATAGTGATGCGTCCTTGCGGGGGACGACTATTAATACAACCCTGAGAGTGTTGTTTATTAGCATGGCAAATGTATAACAGAGCTCAATATTCACGTAACATACCCTGCGAGGGTATTTAAGACAATGAAGAGTATACCCCTGTGAGGGATGACACACGGGCTTATTTAATTCTGCTTGCGGAGCAGATTTATTAATGACAGGCTATTTTGCACCAATCCCAGAGAGGTAACCAATGTTTCTGCATCAGTGTGTCATATGAATTGTGCAAGCAAAGCCGTCATTTTTATTTGAATATATATATGTATGCTTCGATTAATTGCAAAAGGTCTGATGAAACCCTGTTATCAAATCTCATAAGACACAAAGAGAAAATCATTACTGACGGTATGATATGTCTAAGCTGAAGCTAAGTTCAGTACGATCTGCAACAACAGCTGAAAAGGTAAAGGTTAGAGTACTTGCATCCTCATAAGTTTCCGTTGGCCGCCCCCTCCCCCTTTTTTGAGTCGTTTACACTGCTTAATCATTTAAAAGAACTTCTAGACAAACATGCTATTACTAGAACGCGACGTTTATTATTTTCACTGTCATTATTATAGTCAATTATGGTGGAATGCGAACCAGGTGAAAAGCCATTGTTGTGATCCATAATCACCATTTTATATATCTATGTGTGTAGGATACTAAGAATATATTCTTAGTAAATATAAATCCTATTGAGAAATATGAAAATTTCTATATAAACACAAGGAACGCACTGATAAAATGTCTTATAACTATATCTTAATTCAAACGATAACACAGTTAATTAAAATAAAAGCATAACTGCTTAATAAAATTCTGCTACTTCCGTAATGTTACACATACATTACAAATTACACATACAATGCAAATTTATAACACCGTTAACATAATCCAATTTAAACGTAACTGTAACAAGCACCTGTACTGAAACGTGTGTGTACTAAACAAGATTAATAAGTTGAGACGGTTTTGGTAAAACCATCGACTTTATTTAAATGGAGGCAAACTGCAGTTCTAATAATAATGAAAATTGCTACTCCGGTCTTGTAGACCGGACATTTTGTAGCAAACACTATTTAAAAATTTACTTGCGTCCTTAGACGACTGCACTCGGCGAAAAACAGGATGCCAATGAGCTAAGACGGTCGAGCAAGTCCCCACTTCCTCTCGTCTGCCTACTGGTTGGTAGTGGGGATTGAACCGGATGTGCGAAAGAGACAGCTATATACGGGTAGCAAAAGAGGCAAATAGGCGAAAAACCGGAAGGGCCTTTCTCAAACCAAATAAGCTTCAAATAACGGTCAATTATTTAACAGATTAATATATTTCATGGTAAATAGCAGCATCTGGTATCTATTGTTTTCTCCTATCAAATTATGCTTAAACCCGGTCAAATAAATAATTATTATATGACCGGGTTTAAGCTTTAAGTAATAAGTAGTAGATAAGTAATATTTAAGTAGAAATGTAATATTTGTGCATTCTATGTATAAAATGTAACTTTTACTGACTGATGTATTAACGCTTGCTCAAAACACTGGACGGATCGAGTTTATAATTGGCATGCAGGTAGCTATTATGACACAGGCATCCGCTAAGAAAGGTTCTCTGAAAATTTTGACGGGACACCGGGATATGCGCGTGTCGTGAAGTACGAAGTCGTGAGTCCAAATTAGTCTAGTATAAATGGAATGGATTCCGAAGCCCCCGACTGCCCCATGTGGCTGACTGGTTGCGGTGAGACTGGCCCGGAGCACCCGCATGCGGCTCGCGGCGCGGTGATTTGCATGCTTCTCCAACCAAATAGATAACATCGCGATTAAGTACCTACTCTATGTTTCACCCGCCGCATTCCGAAAATAAACTAACGACCTCCATTATGCATTATAATTCTTTCCTTGTGGTGTAAAATTCAGGTAGACATTTTTAAATCCAACAAATTACATACGTACTTACATTATTTTATCACAGAATACGTACTTAAAGACTTATTGGAACCTATTTAAACGTTCAAGGTAAATTAATGCACTTTGCTTTCGTTACTTTTTTCCACCTGCTTATACTTGACATTACACCCGCCTCGATTTATATAATCATATTTTGCTTACTAAATAAGTACCTATAAGTACTTACGCACGCACAGAATTTGTCATTTATTTAATAATTTTAATAAGTTATATGCACTTTGAGGTGACAGTAGCTCACCATCATTTTCGAGCACAAATCAACCACCGCTGCATGCTGCATGTGGTTTTAATTAACGAGGCTCTAACAAGAGAGAAAGGTAGGGGACAGCGTAATAGGCTATTTGACCAACATTTTTTTCGGTTTGATATGTAGGGACGTCTCAATAATATAACCTTAAGTGACAGAATTACTTCGATAGCACAAAAATCTCTCGAGATATGTTAATTTGAAAATCTTAATTTTAGACTTACCCGAAAACGCTCCATACAAAACGCGACTGAGTAATGACGTCACATGTTTGTATTTTGTATGCATCAAATCAGAAATTTGTACGACAACTATGTTAAATATTACATTTATGTAATGAGTATCATAATAAAAGTTATAGTATTCTTTATTGCTTCTTCAATGGAAATATTATTTTTTAATATTTTTTTACTTTTAAAATGGACTTTCCCGCCTAACTTTGATCGTTCTTAAAATAAGTCGGACGGAAGATAATAGAATGAAAGTTTACAGATGTTTATAGTTTTGCGTATTTAACGATATTATTAAATAATTTATGCAATTTTTTAACATTGTCAAATAACCTATTATAAGCTTTTCGCCTGGGAAAGTACTCACCTCACAGGAGACTGCACCCAAATAATAATTTTCTAGTGACCTGGTGAGGGCCGTTATATTCTTGCGTGGGAGTACGGTTACGTGAGTAGGATGGACTTGGTACCTGTGTGTCTGTGGCAGAATGGCAGCGGGAGTGGCGGAGAGCGAACAATACTTTACGTTGCATGCGTATCTGTAAGCACACTACAGGTTCACATCAGACGTAGGTAGTTCAAAAAGAAAAATATAAAATATAATATAAAGAAAATATAATTTTAAAAAGAAAATCTAACACTAATGATATTAAGCTGTCCTGCAACAGTACATTATTAGCAGAATACCGTTTCCCACAGGAAATCAATTTGGCTCCGACACCGGTATCCAATAAACATAGATAAGATTGCAAATGCGCCCTTTCACACAGTTAATACACCCCTATAAATACACCTCGCCTTCAATTAAGATAAAAAACTGGCCCGGTAAACATTTTTATTAAAACATTTCGCAAGGTACTTCTTCAATAAGCCCGCCAAACCCTCGGGCGCGATGAAGACAATAAAACAAATAAATTGTGAGGTGGATCTATAATTATTAGTGGATATTAGTTGCGTGGTCGCACCTGGGCACGCAGGTGAGCTGTCCAATTTGGGGTCAGCGATGGTTTGACAACGACTGCGTACAGCAAGATTGTGGGAATCGAGCCCTCCATAGTTTTAGGACATTTCCGTTAATTGATTTGCAGATGTTCATTATAGATAAGCACGCGATAAACAATAAAATTAATAACGTTTTAACTCTCTTCAGAAAAAAATTACGAAGATAATATTATAGAATGAATTTGATATCCCAACACTTAACATAACGTAATAAATAAACATTTGTTCGCGTGGTTTGTTTGTTATTCTGTGGTTACATATGTGTGAAGCAACTTGGATTTCGAAATAAAACACTACACAAACAGATTCCATTTTCTTTAGAATGATTGGAATTTATCACAATAAGGAAAGATTTTTAAACGCGCCAACTATTCTCATACAAACGCTCTAGCTACAATTAAAAAATAATTTGTCATCAGCTGCTAGGTAAATAAACAGAGGTGGATTTAAAAGTTCAGTAACAGCCAAATAACAATTCCTTTGTTTGAGGGATGTTGTATTCTTGCGAGTGAGTGAGGTCACCAGAAAGGAAAGAAAGGAAAAAGTTGCTGCGTTGGCAGCGTGGCGGCGCGCGAGTTATATTTATGTTGCGACCAGTAATATGGTTACAATAATAGCTTCACATCAGGCGGGCCGTATGCTTGTATGCCACCAGACGCGACGTAAATAAAAAGAAAAAAAACTTACATACATACGTAGGTGGCGAACGAACGACCTTAATTATTACGCAATTTTAAATTTCTTCAATATATCGGTAGGTATAAGTAGATAGGTTAGGTAGGTTAAGTACTAATGGATGAACACAAAAAAATGTGTATAAAATTGAATTACACTAACAAAATAATTTTAATACAACGAATAATAACGTTAATGTTATACATATCCGTTTTTTTAATCATTTTTTTATATCAGATTAGGTATTAAAAAAATATAAGTATGTATTAATCGCACTTAAGTTATTTTGATTATTTCTGCTGCGGATTTCACTGTCGTAATGTCGTAGTGTAACTGAAAATCTGATGCATGTTTCGTTGGTACAATTGATCCCTTCTGATAACATTCGTTGTGAGTTCCGAGGCAGCCGTAGTATTGCCCCCGGGACTGCAGTTTACTTCAATGTTCATTGCCCTTTTTGGTGGTCGCTGCTGTTAATCCTGGCTACGCAGGCCCCCATCCCGTTTAAAAAAGGGTAGATAATAAATAAAGTGTGGAAAGAGGTTTTGTAGTGTCGGCATTATACAATATGTATATACACTCTATAATATGATTTTTTATATTTTTTTACTATTTTATTTTACTTAAAATTTTTTTTTCTCTCTTATTTTGGTTGAATACCATTTTTTTTTATTGTATTATGATAATATTGTATGGCGATTTAAAAAAAGACCTATATTGACAGAGTTTCTTTCGGCATTTCTTCTCGTCAATGGTCATTCCGAAATGCTGGTAGATAAAAAAAATATACCTAATTGTAAAAGACGTGTCTAAGTGCCCGCGAGGGTCCACAGAATAAAGAATTTTGACTTTGACTTTGGCAATGCGAGTGAAGCCCCTGGTATTGCAAGGTCAATCAATCAATCAAAGCTTCAGTTGTGAAACGTAGGTACAGTAATATAAATAGATGTTATAAGTACATATGAGAGGAGCTCGACGGCGTCGTTGCGCGTGTCAGTCTAATCGAACACGCAAGCTAAGCAACGTCGACCGCAGCCTGTCTATGGATGGGTTTATTTAACTCCTCCGTGCTTCGGAGGGCACGTTAAGCCCTCGGTCCCGGCTGTTGTCATTAGATCACAGTCTTTAAGCTAAGTCAGTGGCCTTAGGGCGGCTTGAAAACACTGGCCTCCGCCAACCCGCTATTGAGCAGCATGGTGGAGTATGCTCTAAACCCCTTCGATTGAGAGGAGACCCGTATTCCCACAGTGGGATGATTATGGTTTGATGCCGAAGAGTAGATCGCCATGTTTTGCCACATACAAATTTAGAACTAAGTTACATAAGATGATTGTTAACTTAACAATGAGTTCGATACAGTCAATAAGTCGTTCATTAACTGCAGTAAACGCTTATTACCATCAGGTGGTCCGTACGCTTGCTTGCCATAACTCAAACAAGCGTATGATGTTTACATGAAATTTAAAATGAAGCCACGTGAACTGTCCTCGTACAGTCGCGCGCGTGTGACATGAGACAACAAAATGTTACTTTTACCACAGAATAAAAAGTAGTACTAGTACAGAGGAGCTCAATGGCGTAGTTGCGCGTGCCAGTCTAATCGAACACGCAAGTTAAGCAACGTCGACTGTAGCCTGCCTATGGATGGGTTTATTTATATAGAGCTCCGTCGTGCTTCGGAGGGCACGTTAAGCCGTCGCCAAGGCGCCGCACGCACACACGCTCATTCACGCTCTGCACAGACATCATTGTTTATGTAGTAGTAAACGACACGATATTTATATGGAGTGGCCGGGATGTGATATAGCATAAATAAAATACATAACAAATGTAACTGTTACAAATAAATTATAACACAATATAAAAATCTTAAAACTAATACAAAAGGAACAGTTTATAGTTTTGCAAAATCGAGATTATCTCTCTAAGAGATCTCTTCCAGCCAATCTGTGCTGTGGGACGTTTTGTAAGATTAACGGTTAGCAAGATTTTAATATAAAAATATAATATAAGCATTTACGATTAACAGATAATAGTTAAATAGTGACTTTTAATAGTTTTTTAAGTGTTGGGCGCGGCGCGCCCATGTTTCGTTTGACAACATTTGTTTACTTATTTTAGTTTGCCTTTTCGTTTCAAAAACTTCGTCTTTTTCTCGTGAAAGTACGATTTTATACTACATTGGGTGGAAGGCAAGAATACGGCCCACCTGATGTTATCGTAGTCATAGTAACGCTCTCAACGAGATGGAGGTACTTCCCCAGACGGGAAGTTTACAAATACGCTGTACCCTACCTCTCTTTCGCCAGAGACTCTTCCTCTAGTCGGCAGGGTGGACCACATGCAGGCGAGGTTGGCTTTTCTCTAAAGATCGTGGTGAGCACAGTGCTCACACAGACGTATTTCAGTGTGTGCAAGTGAGATAATTGCTTTCCATTTTACTTGCGCACATTACAAGGCGCCTGAAATGCATCTATCTGAATGGTGTGTTCGCCTCGGCTCTCATCGCGTTGCCTGTAATCATAGGGTTATGAAAACTTTATGACTGTAACTGTCATGGTTCATTTTTTAGCGATGCTGCTAGTTACGGGAAAGAGGTATTAAACCAAACAAGATTTATTATTTATTTTAACATTTTATTGAATTCTCAAGTTTGCAGAAAAACAAAGAATAATAACTAGCGATATGGTAACTATAGTAATGTTTAACGCAACGTCACAACTAGCATATCTACTAAACAAACTTCCAAGGAACATAATATCATAAACAGGTTCTTAATAAGTAAGCCCTGAGATCGTTTGACGGCAAACCATTATATACATACAAAAATAAAGTTAAATTATCTTAAATATAACCAAAAAAGGTATTTAAATAAAATGATTAACGGTTCACTCACTACGGGTCAGTTCAGCGTGATACGATTTGAGTTGAGATCGAAATTTGAATCCCCGCATCCCCGTTTGAAACACATGAGTGAACCGATAATTTAATTACTTATTGTGCTGTCTCGCTTTATGCTTTTTTATTTAAAAAAAAGAGTCCCTTGATATTGTATCAAATCTGCGAATTCTGTTTGAACAAAATCTATGAATACATACCTATATAAGTAGCATATTATAAAGGGTAAAATATAACACTTATATTTTAGATAAAAAAAAAGTGTTTGGTCTCTGTCTTCGAATAACTTTTGCAATTTTGTTTGTTTGTCTGTCTGTTCGCGGAAACGTGAAAGCGACTGAGACAATGGAGTTGATTTTTTTATTACATCTGTACCTTTCTATTAAAGGTATTCTACTTTTTTAAAGCAAGTTTAATATTGATAAGCAGCTCAAAGGTAAGAGCGAGAGCTCCTATACCATGCAGTTCCACGTAAGGCGGGGGCTATGATCGGCCGAACGTAGTGTCGTTGGTATTAACCAGCTTTGTGAAGGAGTCACTGACAATTCGCTACTGTGTACGTACTAAGTGCTAAGTTAATCTGTATCAGACACAAGTTCCCACTGAACATTTTATTTTCATACGAACACTATGAAGCAAAATAACCTGCACTGACGTAAACATCGAGTTGCTTATACTTGACACAGGGAGTACTAATCAGTAAGTGTTAGGTATAAGGTATTATAAACTTTAAGGACAATAAACAATAATGATAAATATTCATAGAAATGTAAAATTTGTTCCATATAGCTGGCCGTGTACCACATAGGATGCGCATACTCCGCAGTGCACCGGCACGAAAGTAATCTTTGGACTGTACCGTGTCCGATACAAAAAAGTGTTTGTGCAACGCCTTAGCAATAATTTTACTTGTGATTCAAATCAAATGCATTTTTCTGTTTTTTTTTTCACAGGACATTTATTAATTATTAATTTAACAGGAAATGGATGCGTCTCAAGCTTGGGTCACTGACGGACCATTATGCCTGCCAACGAGAGGTATACAAAATGAGAGGTGTTGATAGCCCAAAGTGCAGAACATGCAAAAGGAGACCACGAAAAACTTGATGTGTCAATGTGACAACCTAGCCGGCAAACGAATGGAAATCCTAGGAAAGGCATACCCGGACCTGAAGGACTACCTGGACGATTGTCTGGAGAACATGTTTCCAGACAGGCAGGGGAGAGTGACTGAAGGATTAGGGAGAGCACAAAAGATACCCTCATGGATCTTTTGTGCTCTCCCTAATCCTTCAGTCACTCTGTGTCGACGTGTCACCGGTGCTGCAGCACCGGTCCCGATAATGATTAATTTATGAGGCCGAATTGTGAAATCTTAAATTAAGACCCTCAGCACACCTCTTGTGGTTGCGTCATCATACCACACGTCTTGTTTTTGTTTAGTGTTGTAGCACACAAAAATTGTACGCTATGATTACGCGTCTACACGTTTGTTCTAATTTTAGTCGTTTTCAGTGTTACCTTTTTCAATGTAATAATTTTTATTCACATTACTAGATCCAGTTATCATATTTGTAGAGTCCGAATCGTAACTTCATTGAAATCGTAACAACTGTTTACAATACAAACAAACAGACAAACAAAATAATAAATTTTAAAAACTGTCAAGCAACAAGCTGCGAGCTATCAATATGTAATTTAGGTAGTTATAGTTACGATAGATACTATTAACTAAAACATTGAGATAGGAAACGGATGTATTATACAGGTAATATTATAAATAACGATAAATGTAGCTACATTATACAATGCAAAACTGGAAGTAGGTAATTAATTATTTAGGATAACAAAAACAATCTTTCGGGGTAATATCAACTCTGAGTAAAATGTATATCTATATATTTCATAAGAACATGGCTATGTAATACATGATTAGGTAGTAAAACATAATCCCGTAAAGGTCACAGCTACCTGTAATTCAATATTAGCCTAAAATGTAGACTATATTCATCGAACAAGCCTCTTTAAATGATCACGTGATCTTTGGCATGTGCAGCTCTACATGCCTAACTATATTATGTGAATATACTAAAATCTGTCAATGGTCCATCCAGCACTAAGTAACTAACATTCAGTACCGAAGTTTCGCTTTATAAATCGGCTATAAAAGGACTGCCAGTCCTTTCCCGACCGATTTAAAAAACGCGGATGTTCCATCAACAGATTACAATAACAATGAGCACTACAATGAAAAAATATTTCCTCTAATCTGCGAATAATCACAAAATATATAATATCTCTAGGTGGGCTAATAATAACTATTTTAAAGCGGACATAATATGTGAATATACATTGTAATAGGTATATGGTAATACTTCTACAGATAAGTTAAGTAGGTATTTGTAAAGAAATCGAGACCTGAAACGAAGTATGCCAGGGATACAGAAATACAACATAATATACAATAACATTTTTTACACTATTATTTGAAAGAAGATTAGGAACATACGAAATTGCATACTCAAAAAACTTGAATTATGTTATTATTCGACAAACATAATTAAAAAATATGTAGTCTGTTAAATTTTTACATAGGTACAATATATTGTAGAAGTATACAGTAAATTTATCAATAAAGTGTTATTAAAAAATAAACCTATTGAATATTTGAAATTCATTTATAAAATAATATCCTGTAGACGTGTTTGAAACAAGAGAGTAGTGGTGTCAGAATCTCAAGCCAACAAAAAAAATACTGAAGTTAGAATAGGCGTTTCACTCATCGCGTAAGACTGGACATAGGGCTCGTGACAACGAATGGAGAGTAGACACGCTTGGTCTTGGCTAGCGCGAGTAGCCATTCACAAGCAAAATATATTAGGATATATTAGGGATCATCTACGAATAATAATTGGCCAGAAGGATATCTCATAAAAACAGATTCTAATGGTGAATCTTCAAGCTTACGTACTCAAATGTGACGCAAAAAGCACACACACACCAGCAACAGACGCACAACGTCTCATGATGATCATTATTGTAATAAACCCTTAATGTCGGCCAATAGACGCATGCATGCTGTCCGCCTCCGATTATGATTCCCCTAATTTCTGTAGTATTGGTTTTTCATGGGTCATTTTTTAGTTTCAGTTCCGGTTCTGTCCAATATTACTCGGAGTGATCCCTATAGGCAGACCGCATCATCGCAGAACAACGTAATGGCTGTTTTCTCTAGCATTATTTATGATTTAGTTGTAGTGTCGCAGGATAATTAAGCAATTTGCACAATATCCGTATTTTATCGACACGAATATTTCTTATTTTATTTTATTATGTACGTGTATCCGATGCCATAGGGATGTATCCGATGCCATGCCAGTGGTTATTATTTAAGCATTATGACCAGAAGGCAAATTCTCGTATCACAATACGAGAATACCAAATTTGACATTTGTGAGATCGAGAACGGATTGAAACTGAATTTTTACTATATTTTAATTACGAGAACTGCCATTTAGAGATCGGATAATCAGATGCATAATAATCTAAAGTTCATTTTTCTCCATAAAATGTAGGAAAACTATAGAAAATACTTCATAAAATAATTTATTTGCCGTTATATCTGGAGATCTCGATTGTATAGTTTATCGAATAGTTTACTTACAGTTTATCAATACTTGAACTTTAGGCAAATGTACATCCGATTTCTAATTATGATTAAAACTATACCGCTAATACAGCCATACTCTTGCATCTAACACTTTGTTGTTCAAAAACAATAACTGGTCGTTAAAGTGCAATATTTTGAATGCTTACGTGACCAGCCCTAATCGCGAATTCTGTTGTCATAGACAAGGAAGTTTTGGTCCTCATTTAACCGATTTTCTTTTTGTTTCAGTTTCTGTCCCTCGACACCAATACCATCAATGGAACTTCGTCTACGAACATAACTTGCCGCTGTTATAATAATCATGTAACATAGGTATATGTAAACAATATAGATTTAAATCGGTATCTTAATTCACTAACGTGGTATAATTATGTGTATACCACTCGTATCATATAAGTAATATATGTAAATGTTGTAGCAATATTATATTAATTTACAGTGCGAAGAGAGACAACAGTGGTGCGACAGTTGCCGGACAAACATTAATAACTAACGGCCAATGGATATTAGACCCTAATAAATTACATTGAACAATTTGATTGAAGATCGACGTGCCATTCGATTGGACCGACTTTAGTGAACACGAGATATATCTTTCATCGCACTATATATAGCTTAGATCAGTGATTCCCAATTAGTTTTTCCTATGTACTACTTCAAGATAGAGCTCAAATTCGCGTATCTCTTGTTGCTCGTTAGGATTCAGTTTTTTTTACCCGACCCGAAAAGCCTATATGGCGGATTATGTATTTATTTTGATGAATCTTCTTCTTTATTCGTCTTGATAACGCGAATGATGACGCCAAAATGTACGTATTGAAATTAAATCTTACAAGTCCGACACGATATTGAAGCGACTATCACAATAATATTATATGTTTAAAATTTTAATGTTAACGTAAAAGTAAATTGAGACAACAAATTGATATATAAAACTCAAATTGTCTAAAATGCTTTTCAGTTTATAAATTTACTTCAATATTTTGAAATGTGCCTACCGCAGTCGGATTATTCGTTTCAAGGCCGAGTTGGTTCGTAATTTACTATTTTCAAACCAAGTTTATTCGCTAACCATATATTCTGAGGCATTTAAAAAATATATATTATAATTGAGCATTTAATCTATCTTATTCCACGATTTGTTACACAATTCGCTTATAAATTTGATTCGTTTTAGCAATCAGAGCAAAGTAAAGCGACTCATGTACCGAACTGAGGAATAAAGTAGATTAAAATGATCGATTACAACATAATTATATTTTTTTCAATGCTTCATTCAGTACGTACGGTTATCGAATAAACCTGGTTTGGAAATCCTAAATTACGAACCGACGTCGCCTTAATGACTTTAATTTGCTACTGACAAATTTAATCAAGGGAATAACCACGAGTACCCCTTGACGTTACTATGTGTAACCCCACGAATTACCACTAATTGGGAAACACTGGTTTAGATCATAGCAACCACAATTTCTTATAGTAGATAGTTGCGTATAAGCCTAACATTAAAATATCGTGTACTTATTTGTGCACCAATGAAGTGAACCTTCTCACACCTGACTTGGTAGTGCCTTTAGTCTTTTTCGTCTGCTCTTTGACACCCCTGCAAAATAAAAACAATGTATTATTTTTGTGACAGCATCTATTTAAGTCGTATTAAATATATAAATATGTATTCCAGAACGAATTACATAATGCCATATAGTCCTAAACTAAGCAAAGCTTGTACTATGGGTACTAGATAGACTGATAATATACTTAAATGCACTTTTTTGTAAATATATACGTTTAATACATAGAAAACACCCAGACCAAGACAAACAGACATGTTCATGCACGCAAATATTTGTCTTGTGCAGGGATCGAACCCGCGACCCTGAAGTCTAATGTGAACATTGCTAGCCATTCGACCTCGCTCGGGCTCGTCAAATTATATATATTGTGAACATGGTCGAAATGAAACTAATAAATTGTATATATAACGACTAATAAATTATGTACTGCTATTTATATTTACTGAACTAACTAAATAACTAATACTATCTATTTTTATTATGTAGAACCCAGATTGTAGCGTAAGGCAATCCAGGTTCACCATTAATAGTCATTTTCATTAATAAGTTTATATGTAGCAAATTGTTCGTACCAAAAGATCATTCATACACGTAAGTACAACGGTCTTTGTGCACGGTCGGCCAACAAAATGATCTATCAGTTTTGATAAAACTTCGCAATAAAAATTGTTAAGGTTGACATCCTGTTGGTATTCTATTATTTTTAAGAGCGAAAATAAACATTCGTTTTGAAAAGTACCAACAAATGTCAATCTAAAGGTGGTAGACAACTTATTTGGCACACTGTACACGGCCACCGTATACGTTTGGCCATATGTGCATTAACATACGATGCCTTGTGAAAGCATCTTCAAACCTCTTATTAAAGCCTGCCTTACTAAATTGTGCATGGTCGCCGTATACATGGAATTTTTAGGGGTATGTAAAAAGGGTCAAACAGTAGATAGCCAGTACGATTTATGTGTATCTACATATTCACACAATCGGACGTCGGTTGATGAAAGCTCAACAAAATCCATAAATTTTGGCCTAATCATTGTCAAACAAATTATTGAAAAGGGAACATTATACGAAAATAATTTTTGAGACTCTCGCTACCTTGAAAAGGAATCTTTTGCTACAACGGGCATTACTCGACGCAAGACTACGTTCGTTACCTATAAAAAAGGGCTAAAAATATAAATATATTTTACATCAACATCTTCTTCCTTCTCCCCATCGCAAGTTTGTGTTTTCGAGACGTCGGAAAAGTAGCAGTAACTTGCAAAAAAGGCAAATTAAACATAAATATAAGCTTCTCTCTTCAGACCGGAAACTATCCCCTGTTAAAAAATCATGTCGGTACTTAGGTTCCTTTCGACGTAAAATAAGGACAAATTATTATAAAACTTTTTTTTTTTTTTTTTTTTTAAGTATCATACCCTAAGATACTTTAAAAAAAAAATTGCAGGGGCCTGTGAATATTTCCATTTTTCAAAAATACTTATAATATTTTATTTATTTATTTTTTTTGGAAGATTTACAGATCTAATAACAATAATATGCTTAAGAACTATATAGTAATTTCAATGCTAATTACAAATCTCCACATATGCTATTCTGGCAACTTGGCCAAGACAACTATTTAAATAATAATAATAAGATGATTTTCCGGGATAATTCTCATAAGTCGGTGTCGTATGCCTTTGTTTTCTAACCGAGATATAAAGAAAAAAAATAAGTACAATATATGAATATATTTTATTGAAATCCTTACATTTTATGATGTGCCGATCTGTCACATCATGTGTATCACCTTGCGTAAGATCACAATATAAATAATAGTACTCCGTACAGTATAGCCACTCCCTGCCGCTCTTTTGCCCTCTCGTGTCAATCTCACCTCCCCTCTGAGACTAATCATCATACGCGCACACGCTCATTCATGCTCTGCACAGACGTCATTGTTTATATAGTAGTTTACGATACATACGTATGTAGTAGTACGCGACATTTGTATAGAGTGGCCGTGGTGTGGTAAGAGCTAACTTTTTTTAGAAAATTCACCGGTTTTTTAAACAATGGACCGGTAACACTTTAGAACAATTGCACTGAAATTGTTATCGATCATCGATTTCACTGTAGTGTCACAACCGTAACCTTCAGGTTTAAAATATGTTTCCGTTAACGTCGATAGAGCAATTGTACTCGTAGTCAGTATACTTTAATAAATAAATAAATATTCCTAGACAAATTATACACTGCCATCTAGTCCCAAACTAAGCAAAGCTTGTACTGTGGGTTATAGATAACTGATATAGTTATACTTAATTTTTTTTTGTGTAAATACATACATAGAATACACAGAAAACACCCAAACCAAGACAAAACACACATGTTCATGCACACAAATATTTGTCTTGTGCGGGGATCGAACCCGCGACCCCGGAGTCAAAGTGGACATTGTTAGCCATTCGACCACCGGGGTCGTCATTTTTTCGTCGTTTGTCGGACTTTGATAATTGTTTTTGTAATAAAATAACTTTCTAATATTTATTACGAAGGATTCGAGTTTATGTCAACAAGGTAGGGCAAATGTGTCATAATGTTCTGTTTATGATGTTAGAGTAGTTCATGAAATCTATTTATGGCCAATATCTGCACCTCTACCCTATTGCTTTCACTATTGCCTATTACGTTCGATTTTATATGCTCTATATTTTGTGAATACTTTGTTTACAGGGTATTGTTAGCTCAAATGTGTATTTTTTCCGACTTTATATAAAAGCCGTTTAATCTGTATGTAGGTATTCTTTATTATAATTTCATTTGTATATCTATTAGATATATTCCTACGTCTGTTGTCTACAAGTCAGCTGACTGTCGTCATCATCCGACATATCTTTTATAATCATCTATCATACATCCTTTTAATGCACTCTTCTTCCTATCTTCTCAAATGTGTTTTTTGACGTTGTAAGAATAAAAAATTGAGACATTGAAAGTTGTAATGTAATCGAAGCAGTAGATAAATGAACCTGTCAAGGCCAAAGCTATAGCAGTAGTGTAAATGTACGAAATGAAGTTCTATTAGCTTTGTATTCCCACGTAAAGGATTCGTATTCGGAAATTCCCGACACTTTAGTCGCCCGAAGTTACTTTGTAAATACCAGACGTATAGGACTAATCCGTGCACTATTTACGACCGTTCTAAATCCGAAAATTCTAAACATTCGGCGACGAGAGTCAAATAAAGATTCCCAAATAAACGATAAAACCGAAATAGTTGGGTTAGGGTAGGTGATGCTTGCGATCACCAAAAGCCGAGCGAAGCGGGGGAGGTTCAACTTGCTTTTGGAAAGTGATAATGCCTAAGTCGTAATTACCAGACGGGTCGGCACGACATGTCGGGTAAATACGAGCACCCGGGCAGCAGCCGAAGGTTCTCGAGTGGCTAATGAGTCGGGTTTTTGCGTATATGAGTACCAAATACATGTAAGCAGGTAATCGTGTTCTTTATATAATCATCGTAGGCAGTAGACCCACTGGTCGTCCAAGCATCGCTCAATTATTTCTTCTTTAACTTATCTTATGTATGCTATAGCTAAAACTTTATTAAAAAAAAGTATAAGAAAAAAAAACAAATAGTAAATACGTTAACTTACAAATATCTTGTAAGATCTTCAATGTCGACGAGCATGGAGTCCTGTCCCATGTGGAGCTCATCCCGGGACATCAACAGTTTCACCAGGCTGTCGTTGAGAGACTCGATTTGTGAGTGCAACTCGTTCACTATCACCTGGAATTGACGGGAAACGGAACATTTGAGATAGTAAAGAGAAGTTGGACACAGTGTATGTATGTATAAGCTGCAGATTAGAGAAATACCTTACAGAATCCGCAGTCAAATAAAATTAATAACGTTTTAGCTCTCTTCAGAAAAAGTTTACGAAGATAATATTATTATAATATAGAATGAATTTGATATCCCAACACTTGATAAACATTTGTTCGCGTGGTTTGTTTGTTATTCTGTGGTTACATATGTGTGAAGCAACTTGGATTTCGAAAAAAAACACTACACAAACAGATTCCATTTTCTTTAGAATGATTGGAATTAATCACAATAAGGAAAGATTTTTTAACGCGCCAACTATTCTCATACAACCGCTCTAGCTACAATTAAAAATTAATTTATCCTCAGCTGCTAGGTAAATAAACAGAGGTGGATTTAAAAGTTCAGTGACAGACAAATAACAATTCCTTTGAGGGTTGTTGTGTTCCTGTGAGTGAGTGAGGTTACCAAGAAGGAAGGAGTTGCGGCGCTGGCATTGAGGGTGGCGGCGCGTGAGCGAAATTTCATGTTGCGAGCATTTATATAGCTATGCTAACCACTTTACGTTATCCGGACCATATATAGGTATAGGTTTAAAAGAAAACATGAGTAATTCATCGTCGAGTTCCCGAAGTAGAATCTGAGTATCATTTGGGGTCTACTAGAAGATAGTAGCGTCGTAAAATCGTATTGGTACACGACGAAATGTACATAATGATTGTATAAGTTTGAGAAACTCTGTTTTATATATTACAATATATGCTAAAATGCACCTAGTGCACGTTGCTATAAGCCTTGCTTTGCAACATTAAGCACATACTTAAATATTTAACAAAATTAATTGTTTATACAAACAAATAGGCAACAATAAAAAGGAAACGTCGAAGAAACCAACTAACAAAAACTGATTACACAATAGCTATTGTTGTTAAACCCCAATTCCATTGAATTAATGTTGTTTGGGTGTGAGTCAGCGCGAGCCCGCGCTTATGCTGCAATCGCAAGGTCATACTTATGCAGCAATGCACTTACTCTATATCTTTTAAGATATTTGTCATCTAAATTACTATATATTAGCGGCATGCTGGTACTATACAATTGCTCAACAGCCATTATTAAATCGTAGGATCGTAGCAAAAAATAAACTGCGCAGTTTGATAAACAAGCATTGCACAAACGGGCTTTTTAGGTATGAATTGAAATTTTAGGATTGTTAGAGAATTTTATACACATTTAGCACAAAGCCAGAGGCTCAGTAATGGCATTGGGACATATCTAATTATGTCACAATTTATAAAGTTTTATGTTGGTACTTTCTTGAAACAAAGTAAACTATAGTCACCCGTCGGAACGGACGCGCGCCATTATTATATGCCATATGAATGTACATTGCAACAAAACTTTATTACACCTATTAAATATTTTTTCTCAGGGAAACTATGTTAGTTCTTAATTATCATAGTTCTCGTCATCCGCCAATTTCCAAATTAATAAAGTAATCATGCCCAGAAGAATATTGCAATTTTTGGCAAAGCCATATTATCAATCCGACAAAAGTCCTGCAAAATATACGGTTGTTGAGTTGAAAAGAAACCGGGTGTAATTTCCGCAGGCATGAAACACCAATTTTATGGAAATAAAAAAAGGAATTAGATCAGATCATTAAAACCCAATCTGCATTGTTTCATTTCTATAGTGAGTAAAATTAATTACTCTTATAAGACATAAAAGTAACATTGAAAACGTTAGAAACCGCTGATCTAAGCATATAATCGAATGAAATGATGATAGCGGCTACAATTCTTACTAAGCATAAAATTGTCTATATAACTTCGAGAGAGTACCGCTCGTTCCTATACTCTTTATCATCACACATTCCCGTCACTGTGTCTCCTGTGTAGAAAGGATTAACAGTGGCGGACACCAAAATGGCAAGTGTAGAACAGTAAAGTTCACTGAGGTCCCAGTGGTAAAACTATGGTTGCCTTGGACAACGAATTTAATCAAAAGAAATGATGTGAGAATGTATATAGATCGGGACGGGGGCCCACCACACACTCCCACCACTGTCTCCTGGGTAGCCAGTATACACAGCGGCGACCACCAAAAAGGCAATGAACAGTGAAGTCCATTGCAACAAGGGGTAAAACTACGGCTACGGCTGCCTTGGAACTCACAACGAATTTAATCAGAAGAAATTAGTAGTTAGTAATGTGTATAGTTATGCTTAGATACTTTTTTATTTGTATGATACAGATTACCTGTAACTGTGCAATGTTCATGTCAGTGAGCAACTGTCGCGAAACCCGCCGGCGGTCAGGCGCTAGCGGCGCATTGGCTTTCTCCATGCTGCGCCGGAGCATCTCCGTCACCGGGGACACCGGCCGGCTGCGCCGCTCACGCTGCGTAGTTAAACACAAAATATAAAAAAATGCACTTACAATAGGGGTGCCATCTCTAATCGCTAGTAACCAGGACAAGATGCGTGAAAACTCCGGATATTGGATCTTAAAGCCCCGATATGTCATCAGTGTTTTAGTACTTGTACTATTTTTTAATCTGTGACAAGAGGTTTATTCGCAGTATGGAGCGGGCGGTAGCGATTTAAAACTTTTAACCCTGGACTACAAACGAAACCCCGCCCGGACGCTCCACGGACGCCCTTGCAAACTAGACAAGTCCGGGGAAACCCATGTTTCATTAACCCTAACCTACAAACACAAGAAATAGATTCAAATTGCAAGTAAGTAGTATAGGCTGGCAACGGATCGGCGACTCCTTGGTGTTGCTGATTTCCATGGGCGGTGGTGATTGGTTTCCATCAGATGACCCACATGCTCGTTTGCCCCCCTCTCATATATAAAAAAAAAAATACTTTTCAAAATAAATACAAACAAATGGTTGAAAGATAATATCAGAAATAAAATTACCTCCATCTGAATGCGAGCCATCTCTTTCGCTTGAGCTAACGCGATCCTGGCCTCAGTTTGTAGAGTTGCTTGTAATGCATAAAAGTCAGATTCTTTCAGCTCAATGTGACCGAGGGAGTGGGACGACCGTGATTTAGATGTTTTTGACATAAAAGATGGTGGACGTAACTTTGCTCCTGTAATATAATTAAACAGAACATTAAATCATTGATATATTCGTTTTTAGTAATTTTTAGTCTAGTCGTTCTTTTTCCATAAATTTTAATTTATATTAAAAAATAAATTAGATTTTGATTACATTAATCTCAGATTATATCTATCTAATTTAAAAATTAATACATTGTAAGTGGCTCACGATCTTCAGAGCCAAAGCCAAACTCACCTGCACGCGGTGCACCCTGTCGACTAGGGAGTCTCTGGCAAAAGAGAGGTCCCTACCTCTCTACAGCGTATTTGGAAGTTGCCTGACTGGGCAAGTACCTCGGGCCTTACAGAATACTGCAGCCAAATAACAATTCCCTTGAGGATTGTTTTGTGCCTGCGAATAAGTGAGGTCACCAAAGAAAGGAAGACGATGGCGGCGAGCGAATCATATTTCAAGTTGCGAGTGTTTGGCTACAGTAACCGCTTCACATCAGGCGGGCCTGGCGTAGTATAAAAAAAATTGCAAGTTGAGTAAGACATTTGATGTATTTTATTACAAGAAATAATAAATATTAACAGAATTCCACCAGACAAAACCCTAAGAAAAGAGTGGAAAAGAGGTACAAAACGGCTAATTCCATCATTGTGTAAAATCAAACTATGATTGTCAAAGATGTTCATTGTGTATAATACAAATAAACTTACCGCTTTGTACAGTGCTTATTTTGTCATGTTTTGTAATATTAACAGATAGTGGTCTCGTTTGATATGGATGATTGTAATTTGATTTGCTGAAAATACTTGACCGAGATGAGCTTTTACTACTATATGTAACATTTCTTTCTATGTCTGAAGCCTGAGATTCATTGTCAGATGCCGTCTCGTTCATGAAACAAATTTGTAGATTCATCCCTGCGCAACCACACCACAACACAAGATAACATTAACCACAGAAATGATCATGAAGTTTTAAGACAAGGTAAGAGGTAGGCAATTTGATTATTTAAAAAAATCAATGATAACTCCACAAACACTAATAAACTGACAAATATAATGGCCATAAATATCTTTTTTTAACAAACATAACTATTAAAAATCAATAACCATAAAATGATAGTACAGTCAACCGCTTGTGTACCATAACACTTTCAGTATAAGATGGTACAGAGTAGACCCGACAAATATGTACCATTTGTAACACAACACAGGACCCTCTTAGGCTGGCCTTGCACAGCCGGAATCTGTCACGGAGTTCAGGAACTTAATCTAGAGTCTTAATTCAGGACATACAGAATTCCATACAAATTATCAATTCACCAAACACATACCCATTTTTTTAAGATCAAACTGATAAAATAATATTGACGAGTAAGAAGAATTTAAGAACTTAAATTCAGAACGCACATCTTTGCATAAATTTATATGGAGTGAACAACCAGAATTCAGATTTATAAATTCAGTTTATGTATTCCATAACTGATTCCAGCTGTGAATGTTTATAATCTACAAACGGTTGACTGTGCTTTATTTTCATACTAGCCCCAAACTACTCATGTGCTAAAGTTATCAAATGTATAAATTAAGTCAATGGTACAGGTAAAGAATGATGAATGACACATTCTTTTAAAAGAACTTTTAAATCGCAAGCTCATCATTCCACTATTGTTTTGTAATTCCATTCACAGTTAAGGTAAAAAAACAAGGTTAGGACTGGCTTACTCCGATTATCCACTCTAAGGCAGATACTCAGGAACATATGTCTATCTATCCACCCTGATAAGTAAGAAATTATGTGAAATCAGATTCACATAATTTCTTACTTCATCAATAATCAACTCTGTTCAGGGTAGATGAAGGACATGTGATTCTGAGTATTCACCTTATGGTGGATAAATGGAATGAGCCGAAGATCTGAGGTGAATGGTTCCTAAAATGCATATGGGCATAAAAGTCAGATTTATATATTTTGATGAATTTTGAATAACTCTATTCTTGAAATGAGGTAATTTGGGTCAGTGGGTAGCTTTCGGGGCGGGTCTCTGAGGTGAATGGTTTCTAAAATGCATATGGGCATAAAAGTCATATTTATATATTTTGTTGAATTTTGAATGACTCTATTCTTGAAATGAGGTAATTTGGCCTATCCTCACTCTTTCCCTGTACTCTTGAAGTGGAAAAATCCCATCACCATCATAGCCAATATACAATGCAAGTAAACAGAAAGGAGCCCCATTGTTATTCTTATAACCAGTTTAAGTTTACCATTTTGCATTCGTGAATGTAAACTAGGCTTTTTCCCAGGACGGTCAGCATGTCCTAAACTGTAATATTCTTCAGCATCAGCTCCCATAGCCAATCTTCTTCTGATCTCTTCCCTATCATTATGTTTCTGCAAGAAAAGAAGAAGACATAGTCAGCCATTCTAATCAGAAAACGATGGCCATTGGACCGACTAGTTAACTAGATATATGGTCGAATCACGCGCAAGAAAGGGAAGAATCATACTTGTTTATCCTGTGGAATATTGTCAGTAACAGTAACAATCCTAGTAAATTTATCTAGTATATTAGGGTAATTGTCCGTAAGAATGGGCCATTCGATTTCTGTCTGAGCGCATTCTGCTAACCCAACAGCCCTTGGACTTAAAGCTAAATTATTGCAATAATGTACAGGAAGCGTCTGTGGTTCGTATTTCGATGCTTTGGGCTTGAACAGGCGAAAACTATATCTTGATTTTTCTTTGTTGTCATTGTTTTCTTCTACAACAGTCTTATTAAATTTGCGTTTAATGTTAGTAACAATACTTTCGAACATCTTAATAATAATCAGTCTTTTGTTTTTGGCAATATTATGGCACGAGGCTAGTATATATATGAAAAAAAAACACAAGTTAGTATGTATGTTTTTTCGACATTGTAAAATCCAATCCATCAATTCCCATTCAATCCTGTCCTGTCAATTTGACATTTAGGACAAGGTCAAGTTTAGTGCGTTCCATTTTCGTTTTTTATTGGAACCTGCATCCCAATGTATCGATATTCCTGAATGAATTAAATTAAAATACTAAATAACACTTACAAGACAGCAGATATTATCCACAGATTCATGATTATCGTAAGTAATTGTGTATAGATCCAAAAGAAATCGTGTATCCTTCTTATAATGTCTTTGTTCGGTATTAAAATAAGGCATCGACGCCATCACTCACTTTAGCACAATAACTTAATGTAAATACACCCGTCACCCACTACGCGTCGTACTAGCTAGTAGTACTCAGAGACTGGCAAACAATCTGCTAGCACCGTTAAATCGCTGTAGAAAGCTGAGCCCACTACTATCGATAATTATTAACTGTTACACATGGTTGCGGCAGACGTGGATCTAACGCGAAGATACCGTTGTTTGACTTACCGCGGAAATTCAAAACTGGATCTAAAGTACCTACGTAATGTAATGAAATAAGTAGGTACTTAGATATACCTGCTACATAAGTAACAACATCAATTTATTTATTTAGGCACTGAGGAATACTCACTCGTCTTTCTGCTTCTTTGGCTGCTTTCAAATGACTTTCAATTGCATCCAAATCTAGTTCAGGTAATGCTGTTTCTATATTATACACGTCAAAGCTCCCTGCGAAATAAATATAGTAGGTATCTATTTAATAAACTGCTTAATAAATATCATATAACGCAAATCTCAACACATGATATTAGTATTTTGTCTGTTCAGTGTTCAGAAAAATCCCTTGAAACGAATCTCTGCTGGCCGTTCCCACGTTAGTAGAGTTCACATACCAGGGATATAAACTATAAAATATACAATAATATTATAAACATAGAAATAACAGAATATAAGTAATTAAAAAAAAATTCTGTTTTATTACTTACTACTATACATACAAATATCTACTCAAATATAAAATATGATTTGTGTTTATAGTCATCACAGATTCGAATACTGATTTTATTAATTACTCTATTTATTTTCAAAATTAATATAGGCACCTATCTACCTACTTTAATTATATTTTGATTGGCCTATGATGTGACTCATTCATTGGGGACAAAGGATATCTTCGTTCAGCTTAGTTGTTAGAGTTCTAGGTTTATAGTTCTAGGTGAGCTAAGCTAAAGGCATGCAAGTTTGATTGTCGCAATAAAAAAATCTGAGGGTAATCATTCTTCGGCGTTAGTTAGGAATCACCCAATCTCCGCCCTAGAAGACTGCATCGCTAATCTGTGTCCCTGTTTGAGGATTTGTGTCAGTAAGAAATAATTATATGCCGGAAATTTTTACTGTCCGAGAAGACCGGCTAGCATGATTATCGTTAATTTAATAAACCTTAAGTGGGATAGCATGGTACAATAATTATAGTTGCTCAAATATCGGGTCGCTCGAATGTATGTTCGTCGGGAAAGCCGCCTGGTATCTATCACAATCGGAATTGGAGATCTTATTCAGAAAAGGGCAGCTGTGTCCGTGCAGTGACCCTGAAGATCTCTGTTTAAGATTGAAATTAGTCGACTTTCCCAACGAACATACGTGAGTAACCCTCTATTTAATTCTCCCTCGAAGTTTGTTTATTTATTGACCACAATAAATTGGTATACCAATAGGCGGTATTTCTAGTTGTAATTTTAACCGACTCCAAAAAAGGAGGAGGTTCTCAATTCGGCTGTACTTTTTTTTTAAATAACTTTTTTTAGAGTAAACTTCCAGATTGGTCCCATAATTTTTCATCATCATCATCATTGTAAGCCTGTATCTGCACTGCCACTGTTAGGTTTGTTATTTCATTACTCCGTCATTTATAAACCGATTTGATTTCTTTTATTATTTGAAAGAGTATATTTCCAGATTGGTCCCAAATTTTTTTCATCATCGTCATCATCATCTGTATCTACTTACATAAATGTAGAGTAATGTTTGGAGTCGGTTTTTTTTTGTTATAATTATCCATTATCATCTGTTGGGAATGGAGAAAACCACGAATGTGGTTACATTCGAAGTTCATATTTATTCGTAAGTTCATATTATAGTCTTGTGGACCAGACGGCATACCGGCAGTGCTACTCGAGTGCTGACAAGTATATTATTTTATTATACCTACGCTATCGTATCCCACTAGATAGATCTCGTCTTCTTGGAAGACTGCAAATTTACACCATAAAGATTTGATCCATCGAATTATCGAACCCAACCCAATGCCAATGCCATTTTACCGCCAGTTACTTAGCTAACAAGTTGTATTTAAAATTGAGAATAATAGAATTCAAACATTGGATTGGGGGCGACTGAACCACCACTGTCCATTTTCACCCACAAATTAACCGCTAAGAAAAGCTCATTTCTTTACTATGGCTAGACACATCCTTTGCTATCGCCAATATTATTAGGATTATCGTCGTCGAAATCCAGTTCAGATCTAAGGCCATCTAGAACAAACTGTCCGCAACCAGATAATTCAGTTCCAGCGAACTTCCCCTCGAAACTGTTCAGTCTGAACAGTATACGTACGCATATATGTATTCAAGACGCTGAATTAGACATCGGAGCATCAATATTGACTGGTCGAGCTGGATATTTACCTAAACGATCTGAATAGTGCTTTCCGAATGGTGAGTCTCGAGACAAATATTGATGAAAGTCGTGTACAACGACTTCGTCATCTCTAGCCCGGATTTCGGCTAAAATACCTACAGCAGCAAGTGAAATAGTTACGTCATAACTACATTAACTAATTCTACCTATCTCAGATGGCCATACAGTATGTTAGGACCATGCATTTGACCGGGTTAACTACTAATAGAGATCAATTCAATAGACGCATTGGCTGGTGTGTATGTAATGTATGTACCTACTACGATAGTATAATAGTGACTATTGTTAATTTTCTAAATGATCTCATAGAGACAGAAGGTATAAAGGTATATTGTATTATGGCGAGGTAGGTAGGTACTATATTTTTCTTTTTTACCAGTTAAAAAGAATTGGAGATTTATAATTCGCCACGTAGGTACATACGGTCTATATTTTTTTGTCAAACTAAACTAAAATCTCTAAGAAACTGCAGTAATTCAGAATTTTACTTACAGCGTTTAAGCACCGCTCTAACCCTAACGTCGCCATTAAAAAATAATAGCGTATCTACCGGGTTAGGTTAAGTAAGTAGGTAAATAATCTTCTTTTCTTTATCGTTCTTTAAGAAGACAATAAAGTAGATTGCTTAATTAATATTTAAAATGTTATCTATTGCAAAAATCTAAATTATGCACGTTTTTTCCACGTGTGATGGCAGAATATTGTTATTTAAATGCAGATAAAAAAGTATCTAATAAAACAGTTTATTTTAAGAACAAATTACCAAAACTGGAAAATGGAAAATGTACAATATTACAGAATATTGTATATTCGTTTCATTTTGGCTTACGCAAATATGATCATGTTTCCGAATTTCGCACCCAGTTGAAATGGCTCCCTATCCGCCTTCGCAGAAATGTGCACATCCTGTCTTTCCTCTACAAATTAATTAAAAATCCTGATTCACCGCAGTACCTTCGTTCCCGTTTTCCTCTTTTACCACCTCCTACCCGCTCCCAACGTCCTTGCCTTACGAAAACATTAAATTATCCCCCATCCAATACAACTTGTTTCTTTAACTCATTTACTGTTCGTGCAGCACTACTGTGGAATAAACTACCTGTGGAAATACGTGATAGTATCACTGTGACCACTTTCAAAAAGAAATTAACAGAACACTACTTTAATCAAATTAGTTGATTAATTGCAGTATTTGTTCCATATGGTTAAACCTTTAAATAATATGTATTATTGTGTAAATTTTATATAAAATCATAGCATGTCTGTATACATGTTTGCATAATTCACCTACCAGCCAAATAACGTTTCGTTATGATTGTTAAGGTTGGCTGGAAGAAATCTCTTAAAGAGATAAGCTCGCCCTTGTACACCTTCTTGTTTACACTACTTTATGTAACCACTGTTTATGCAATAAAGAAATATATAAATAAAATATTATGCAATATATTACTTTAATACCATTTAGACGTAAAATATATTTTTCATTCAACGTATGTACTTAGATTCTCGCTCAACGCTCGGAATTTTAATATAAGTAGAATAGAATCCTTCGCCCCGCCACAGAATAATATACCCTAGCCCCGCTCTAGATTAAATAAATGTAATGTATGTAAGTAAGTAGGTACCTATGTGATTGGACTCGAAAAATTAGATACATACCATTTTACAACTTTTCTGGAATAAATTAATATACGTAGGTACCTACTACAAAAGCTTTCAGTGAAGGAGTTATCACACAGTTTCGAATATTAGGTAGGGGAAAAAGTCTTTTCGCATTGTAGTATGTATGAACTTGTAATAAAATGTCTTTGGTTATACCATTTGTATCTGGCAGGTTTTGATATCTTTAAAAAGTTTAAATTTTAAAAAAGATAATTCCAAATTCAAATTAGGTAAATGTGTGATTTTCCTTTGTTTTTTTTACTGTCAAGATGAGTGAATCTAATGAAGAAATTCGATTCATTTTAAAATTTTACTACAAAAAAAGTAAAAATGCAACGCAAGCTGCGAAAAAAATTTGTGACGTTTATGGATCTAGTGCAGTGTCTGTGAGAGTAGCACAAATTTGGTTTAAGCGTTTTCAATCAGGAAATTTTGATGTGAAAGATGCACGTCGCTCTGGTCGCCCTGTTACGGATAAAATGGATGCCATTTTTGAAAAAGTGGAGCAAGATCAGCATATCAGTAGTTACGACGTAGCTGAAGAATTAGGAATTGACCACAAAACAGTTTTGGCGCATTTGAAAAAAGCTGGGTACACTAAAAAGCTCGATATTTGGGTGCCTCACGATCTCACTGAAAGAAACTTAATGAACCGTGTACTCATTTGCGATTCTTTACTACGACGTAATGAAAGCGAATCGTTTTTGAAGAAGCTTATAACTGGTGATGAAAAGTGGATCATGTACGACAAGAACGTGCGAAAAAGGTCGTGGTCAAAGGCCGGTCAGGCTTCACAGACTCTGGCAAAACCCGGGTTAACCCGCAATAAGGTGATGCTGTGTGTATGGTGGGATTGGAAGGGCATTATTCATTATGAGCTGTTACCGCCAGGCAGGACTATCGATTCTGAACTCTACTGTGAACAACTGATGAGATTAAAGCAAAAAGTTGAGAGAAAGCGGCCGCAATTAATTAACAGAAGGGGTGTGATTTTTCATCATGATAACGCTAGACCTCACACATCTTTAGCCACTCAGCAAAAATTAAGAGAGTTTGACTGGAAGGTGTTAATGCATCCGCCGTATAGTCCTGACCTTGCACCTTCTGATTTCCACCTGTTTCGGTCTCTTCAGAATTCTTTAGGCAATGTCAGGTTAACATCACGAGAAGACTGCCAAAACCACTTGTCGTGGTTTTTTGAACAGAAGTCCCAAAATTTCTATAGTAATGGGATCATGTCTCTACCTACAAGATGCCAAAAAGTTATCGAACAAAATGGCACCTACATACTTTAGTTAAATGTAAATAAACTTTAGTAAAAAATGTTTTGAATTTTCATATAAAATACGAAAAGACTTTTTCCCCAACCTAATATATACTAAAATAAAATAATAAAATTTATAGTGCTTTAATGAATACCTACTCGATATACAAAGTTACTTAGTTGGTTAATAATAATTAAAGAATACTTAATTATAAGTATTGCTTATGAAAGTTTCATATACTTAAAATTAAATGAAAAATATACGTATGAAAATAGGGAGTGATCCTTTTTTTGTGCTGCAGTGTATCTAATGGCGTATATGGTTAGAACCCCGGACAAGGGTATTATAACAAATTATTTTCTAACTCAATAAACCAGAAATGAGTAAACATTAACTTACCTAAGTCACAGTCTTTTGCACTGTTGTTTTTGTTTCGGACGGATGTAGTAGTTTGAGCATTCAATACACAGCTCTTATTTGAAAAGGATTCTGCTTGACGATCTTTTACAGTTTTTGATTCACTGAAAGACGATTGCATATTTAATGAGTAATAAGTTTCTACACGTAAGTACTTCGATATTCCACAAACGCTCAAGTGAATACCGCTCATAACGTGGGCAAATACATAGTAACTAAATTAAAAAGTCAGAATGTACGATAGAACAATACACGTTAATTTTCCATCTAAATTTAACAGAGTAGTACGGCCTACGTCAGATCTATTTTAAAAATGATGAACGAACTCAACTTATGAGGCAATGAGCCTGTACTGTAGTTGCATACGGCGGGCATGTAGTCAATCAACTCTATTTACAAACTGATTATGAACAATTTCAGTGCGATCTCTCTTAAATGGACTCTGGCATACATTTACACTAATGAGTACACTTAAAATTATAATAGGCACAGTAAGAATGGTACTCACGTTCTAGCTTTAAGTGGGTTATTGACTACAACGCTAGTATCTTGGGGTGAAGTTTTACTACTATGATGTGTTTTAAACTGTGTATTAACTGTTGGAAAATCATAACACTTCGAAGAACTCGCTATTTCATTGAAATTACTATCTTTAACTGTCGGCTTTATGTCCTTGCGACATGTCGTCCACAGTTTATCACGTTCACGCATTTCATCTAATTTAGGAATTATTTTTCTTAATTCGGTACTTAACTGTTTAATAGTATTCTCAACATTTTGACTTAATTTATCGGTATCATAATCATTATCATAAATGTTAATTTCATCTTTACCATCTGATAAAAATGCATCCGCTATTGTAGCGTTGGTATTATCTAATAACAAGAATGTAGGCCTACTGAGATTCATTTCTGTTCTTGTATTCGTCTCATTTTCTTTATTTATATCACTAACATCCTGATCTATATTTTGTGTGTCAGCATTAATGTCTCCATATGTTTCTGTACTCTGATCGTTAATTTCAGTTTGTGTTTCTACTAATTTCTTTATAACATCATTTACAACATCACTAATATTATTTATTGTTGTCTCGATAGGTTTCGTAAATGTGTCTTTTATATCTTTTCTTAACTCTTCGAGATCGTCTTCAATGTTAATATTGTAATTTAGTAATTGTTTTATCTCATCCTCGATTTCTTTGTTAAAATCCCCTATAATATCTTTGGTGTGAAAATTATTTTCAATGTCTGCATCTGAGTAATTTAAATCACAGCTGAAGGTGTCGCTATTATTATTATTTTTGTTTTTAGATATGTTTTTTATGAGATCTGGTATATCATTTTCTATGTGATTATCTAATATTTTCATTTGAGGTAACGAATCATTTTGATACAATGAAACATTCGTTTTTATTATTTCATTATTGTTATTATTGTTTATATTCTTGAATTCTGCTATGTTTTCATTTTGATTAGGTTCATTTTCAAAACTAATTTCCGTAATTTCTATGTCATCATCAGTCATATCATTTTCTGAATGATAAAAGTTTTCAATATTTGACGAATAATCCTGCAAAAGTATGCATAAACAAATGAATTACTAACGAATTACTAACATTAATAATAGCGGGGTGTAAGTATCTTACCATCACCTTTACTGCTAAATAAAGGTTATCGCACTCGCACGTGGTGCGCCCAGACTGGGCGCACCACGTGCGAGTGGATATAATTTTATTCCAGATGCCGATAAATAGTGCTTGTACATCCTAGAGCCCTATGCTACATAATAGAATAATAATTTTGGGTGTAAGGGGTTCATCGACAACTTTGATCCAAAGCCAACTTCACCTGCACGCGGTGCACCCTTCTGACTGACAAATAAAGCTCTGGCAAAAAGAGAGGCAGGGAGCGTAATTGTAAGTTACCCGACTGGGGAATGTACCTCCACCTTACAGAATAGGTACCGCAGCCAAATAATAATTCCATGGAGGGTTGTTTTTGTGCTCCGAGTGAGTGAGGTCACCAGAAAGGAAGGAGATGCTGCGTTGGCAGCGGGGGTGGCGGCGCGCGAGCGATATTTTATGTTGCGAGCGTTAATATGTCTACGGTAACCGCTTCACATCAGGCAGGCCGTATGCTTGTCTGCCACCCGACGTAGTATAAAAAAAAATATACAATTTCCGAATTTGCAAGATCTTACGGATCAGTTTATGTGTTGTATTTAATGTAACTTCATATACACATACAAAAATGACGAAAGTTTGTTTCATATAATATTATTTGTATAGAATACAATCGTATGTTATTATCAAAAGCGGACTGATCCCTATAACTCTTTTACTCGGATTATTATGCGTGGGTAAATTTGATATTTTTTTTATTCTATGGTATGAATGTACGGTATATGTGTGGCCTATATTTTTTTCATTTTGGTAGTGAGTGGACACTGCGCTTAGGACCGTTACACATACCAGGGCTTCTTTCGTGTTCATATTTCAAGTTACATTTCCGAGGTTTCCCATATTGAGTGAAACTTTACCTGTAAAGTATGCGCTAAGTGTTGGAAGCCGGGATAATTTGGATTCACTATTCCTCTAGGTACTGGCTGTATTCCGTTTTCAGACATCTCATCTGTGTCCGAGTGCTCAAATGCGCGCTCTTCATCAATGGGTGTGATATTCGGAGATACATCAGATTCTTCTGCAAAAGAATCATCAGTAAGGTTTTTTTTTGCCACCTATGAAATAAAGATGCTGTACACATAGGTGTTTGGTGCCTGCAATACTAGGCATTTTGAGCATACTTTATACTTCTTGTTTAGCAAAGGTCTATAGTTAATTAAGTACGTTAACTAACAGACGGACTGCACGCTTGTTTAAAAAAACTAATGCCATTATATATATTATACCGTATCGGGCATATGCGACTATGATCATGGGAAAATGATTTGAAAATCTTTTCTTGTGTTTATGAATCGATCTAAAAGTGTGCCTTCTTGTGGGCGTTGGACCTTCAAACTTGAAAGTTGGAGCCTTCAGCCGGGATGGTATTTTTTTAATTATAACATAATTATATTCAGAATCATAGAATAATGGGTCTGAATATTTTAAAAAATTACCGCCCCCTTTACACATATGGCATATACAAGAACAAAAATTAAAGTGTAAAATAACCTACATTACCTGAGATTTTTTTTACGGGAGTTAGTATTGTCTCCGTTTGTCCCTCCAGATTGGTCGTTTCTTTGTTACTACACGATCTCGTAAAGTTTACGATGTTCTGATTGTTGATTCTATATTGCCTATTACACACATCGAGTTCCACTGCCACATCGAAATTCTTGTCCTGCTCAAAACTCCTGTTGTCTGTAGTTAATGTTTTATTTCCAAAAATCTCCCCACGTTCACTGGAGTCGTAGTTTCTGTTAGAATTCCGTCGGAAGTTTTCGTTTCTGCTTATATTTCTGTACACGTTGTTGGTCTCCTCGTTGTCGGATACGAGCCAACTCCTGTTATCCGTGTTTCTATGTGACAAATTCTCATTTCGGGTCACGGTTGGGATGTTACCGTTATCACTCACTTGTTTGATCCTCATGATTAACTGAAACAACGGACAATCATAAAGTCATTATCGTGCGAATAATTTAAACGTAAATTTAAACATAAACATACGGAAATATTAAAATAAATTAATTTTAATATTTCCGTATTAAATTTACTTTATAATACGTTTTACCACAAAACGATTATGAAATCCCTGCTGTATGTGCTACCTAGACTACTAGGTGTGAACCTGTATTTGACAGTGTCTCCTCGCATACATTCAGAATTTTACACTAATAAAGTAAATAGTACTTATTACAGACGTAGTGTTCTTAAGTTACTTTTTGTTGTTATCAATAAAAATCTTTCACTTATTATCTTATTAAATAAAATAATTGATTGATTGATTGATATTAATTAGTAATTACGATCTAAACAACAGTAAATGCGATGTGGTCGGAGACTCGGAGTAGCCCACTCCCTAGATTCCTAAGTAAGTATATTAATTATTTTTCACTAACTACTCTACTACTACTACATAAGTAGGTACCGAGTTGATGTAAGGCAATTTGCCAGAATTTATCTAAATATTTTTTTAAAGGAAAAAGTTCATATCTTTTTATCTGGGAGGTGATTTTTTTCCACTTTAAAATATTTCTAAAGACGCCTGTATTCGTCGCAGGACAGTTACAAAATTCTATTTCTATACTCAATGTGTGGTGGTGTCATAATAAATTGAGGTGGACACAATTTTCTTCGAGCTCAGAGGTTCCCAGTCTAACTTTCTTAAGGACTTAACAGAACTAATCACTGGGCTGGTACAGTCGATCGAAACTGGCCGCTAATAGCCGACCGATGTCACGCATAGTGATTGACGTGGGCTGGGGGATGGTCTCGGGACGAAAGGGATATAAATCTTTTCTCTTTGCCCGTATATATAGTTACATTTATATATATAATTCCATCATAACGTCTTTGCTTCTTATTTTATCCATCAGAGAATCCTACAGTATCTTTGTCGTCGATTGTATTTTCAAAAAGAATGTTCAAGTGCATCATACCTTTACGTAGATTTTTTGTTTTCACGAGTTCGCTGGTTCAGTGGCTGGCTATGAATGGTTACTTTAACTCCGAGGTTCGCAGATTCGATTCCAGACAAACATTAGTGTGTCTAAACATATCTGTTTGTAAATTAATTAATTAAATTAAACGGGTCACTCACGTGTTTTTGCCGGGAAAGCCGATTAGATTCGATCTCATACGGAGATTTTCATCAGGGCGAAGATCCAGACTCGCACTCCCTCTCGCCAAATCCATATTCCGTGTTAATATTATAAATGCAAAAGTGTAAATGTGTCTGGTTGGTTGTTTATTATCTTTTGTCGACTACGACTGAACCTATTGAATGATATTTGGTATGGAGATAAATAATATCTCCCGAGGAATGGCATAGGCTACCTTTTGGCGCTATATAGCCGACAAACATACATTAGTATAATATATTGACTGAACTAATATTGAGATAGAAATTAATTACTTATTATATTTGACACGGAATGTAATAATTTACCTCTGGTAGCGCGACACATAGTCATTAGTCGTAGAACACACAAAAAATAACAAGAGCATTTTTATTAGACTACAGCCGTCTACAAGGTGGGAGGAGTGGGGCTCTTGACCGAGAAATGTAGCACTACTCTACACGTCTTTATGACCTCTCTCGTGCTGCATACAACTTTGTATCTTTTACTGAATGTTTAGTGCGAGATTTTTTGGTCACATTCAAACGTGTTAACGTTTACAAGCCGACCAAATTGAGAAAAAGTTTCATATGTGAATTTCCCAGACGCGTGTTACGAGTACATATCCAAATTAACCGGTTTGCTCACTTCAAAACGTGAGCAAGTAAGGCACATAATTTAGATATGTAACAAGCATGTTATAAATTCACAACATGAGAGTTCTTCTTTATTTGGTTGGTTTGTTTACATGATTAAACGCGAATATTTAGTTTCGTTCCCGTAACTCTGCACCTCGGGCAGCGACATCTCGAATGGTTAAAATATGGTAGACAAAAAGACAAAGTCAAAGTCAAAATATCTTTATTCCTTGAAGAAAAGAAAATAAAATAAAAAGACCAAGGAGGGTATCAGTAACTTGTAGACGGCATGGGCGCAATAGGATGCCGTTGGGGTGACGAGGGCGGAAGAAGAAGAAAAGACTAACGAGTTGGTATGAAGAATCGGCCTGCGGATTACGTCATGCTTGTATAAAAAAGATAGAGTCCAATTCTTAACTAATCAGTGCTCTGGTGACAATAAAATATGAGACTATTAAATAAGTTATTAACTTATTAGTTAAACGAGTTGCATATACTTTAATTTGTAGAGTAAGTTAAAGTAAGATACTTAGGTTTTTTTATACAACTAAGGTGGTAAACAAGCATACGACCCGTCTGATGGTAAGCAGTCATCGCAGCCTATGGACGCTCACTATACCAGAAATATTACTCACGCGTAGCCGACCTTGTCAAAACCTCTTCACGTCATTTTATATATAGTATTTTAAGACGATATACCTACGTACCTCGATGTACAAAATGGTAAAAATTTGAGCTGAACAATTTATGAATTATTTCAATAACACGCAGCTTTAAAAACTTAGTTAGTAACTACATAGAAACATTAATAAAATAAAAATATATTCGGTGCTCGACGGTCGAAAGGTTAGCAATGACCACTTTGTCTCCGAGGTGGCAGGTTCGATCCCCGTACAAGTCAAATGTTTGTGTGCATGAACAAGTCTGTTTATCTTGGTCTGGGTGTTTTCTATGTATTATATGTATGATTTTACAAAAAAAATCTAATTAAGTATTATATCAGTTATCTAGTACACATAGTACAAGCTTTGCTTAGTTAGGGACTTGATGGCCGTGTGTAATTTGTCCAGGAATGTTTATTTATTTAGTGTTCAATTTATTAAAATATACGGCTATACCTCAACCCTGGTATATAACTCGTAATAGCATTTTGCATGTATATGAATTCGGGTAACCTAGCCCCTGCAATAATAAAGATTTACTGTTGATGTAGCGTAGGCGTCGATGTTTGCATTGCGCCCTCGAAAACATTCCCCGTCTGCTGTCAATAATCCATGTTACCTACATGCATAAAGTACCCATAGAATATGTCATCGCACAAACGAAACACCATATACAATGTACCTACAAGTTTATGGATTTTATGTTTGTTGTGATTTTGTATTTCATGAGAGGAGCTCGATGGCGTAGTTACGAGTGTCAGTTCAATCGATCACGCAAATTAATCAACGTCCACCGTAGCCTGTCTATGGATTTGTTTATTTATTCCCGAGCTCCTCCGTATTTCAGAGGGTAAATTAAGAAGTCGTACTCGGCTGTTGTCATTTGATGGTAGTCGTTAAGCCAAGTCAGTGGCCTTTGGCGGCCTTAAAACACTGGCTTCCGCCAAACCACAGATGAGCAGCGTGGTGGAGTACGCTCTAGACCCCCTTCGATTTAGGGGAGACCCATATCCCAACAGTGGGATCATTATGGGTTTATGCCGATGTTTTTTGTGTTCCTGGAAGTGTAAGATTATGCTACCTCAGTGCGCTCTTAGTATTGCGTTGCGTCTATAGACCACGGTAACCTCTTTACATTTAGCGGGCCGTATGCTTGTTTAGTACTCGGCGTTGTATAAAAAAAGTAAAATGAAACGAAATGATTGAATATTATTAGCCTCCGTGTCGCTTAAAGAGTAATTAATTTTTATTCCTAAAATATTATACGAAGTAAAAGATATCAATCAGCGGCATAGTAGTTACGTTTTTAATACCACTAAGGTGGCAAACACGCATACATTAAATAAACGGGACCACGCTCTATATACTTTGCAGCGGGAGGCAAAAAGTGTCAAGACATGAAAGTCGAAAACAGAGAATAAAAAAAATATTTACATTTAATGTAATAAAAATATATACAAAAATACAAAAAAATAAATATTACGACTTTCATGTACAAACAACTGATTGAACACCTTAACACTTCGAATGTAAGATGCACATTTGTGGCCACGAGTCATACTCGTACGTATCATTCGTAGTAAAATTTCGACGGTCCCTACGTATAAAGTGACATGTCAAATATGGCAAATTTATTTTAATGCATAAATTGCTATAGATTGTCCATAAAAAAAAAAACATTTTTGTTTTAAAATTGATTGTATTTAATTAAAAAGTATGAAATTAACTAATTTGTGTACGATATAGTAATTAAATAAATAAAAAAACCGGACAAGTGCGAGTCGGACTCGCCCACCGAGGGTTCCGAAGTATCATTATTAAATTTGATATTTTTCATTATAAATAAGAAATAATGCGTCGAAAAAAATAAATAAAATATATTTTGCAATGTGTACATCAAGCCCTTTCATATGATACCCCATTTGAACTAGTAGTTTCAATTTGAAATTTCGACACCCTATATAAAATATAGACCCCCTATTTTTTAAGATCTATTTACAAATGTATAGTTTTTAGATTTATTCCTGTACTTGTCGTCTATAACGATGTTACTTGCCAAATTTCATAGTTCTAGGTCAACGGGAAGTACCCTATAGGTTTTGATTCCCTTGAGTGTGTCGAAATATGCGTTTTTTGCTGAATAAACGGCCGTAACTTTTTTCTACGTATACTTAGCAGTTTGATTTTTTTTTTAACTTCATGGGACCGTAGACCTGAGTATACAGTTCAGTATTTCAGCTTGATACCTCCACGCATTCTCGACATAGAAATTCTTGACAGACAGACAGACAGACAGACGGACAACAAAGTGATCTTATAAGGGTTCCGTTTTTCCTTTTGAGGTTCGGAACCCTAAAAACATCGGCAAATAATATTATTTAATTACTATATCGTAGTATAAGCAGACATGTCTGCAATGAAAAAAAATGTCATTTTTGACATGTCGCTTTATACGTAGGGACCGTCGATTTATTTGATAAGAATATAAATACTTAAGAAGGGACCCATCCCAGTGGATGTCAAAATGTTTCAAGCTCTTTCAGGATTAAAATGACGCGTGAGGAAGCACTTGATAAGGACTCCTGATATTTTGTCTTAGTAATGTTGTCGTATTTATTTATATAACCTGGATCTTATTGTGTACAGCATGTCATTTAAAGTTTCTGATACTTATATGTTTATATCTATTTTGAAATACTAAATCACTTCTGTTTATGTACAAATTGTTCTTCATAGTATCTTTTTTCTTCCTACAATGAGTACCTACTATAATATCGCCAAATTTTAAAATGCCAATATCCTTTCAGGTTTTCTATGGTTGACTGAAAGAAATCCCTAATGGGATAAGTCCACCATTGTATGATATATTCTAAACTTTTTTTAATATTTGTAAATGTATATTTATGTTTCTTTATTGTACAATAAAGTTTTTTACTATACTATACTATACTATACTTAAGAAGGGTGATAAAAATTGACCACGTATTATATTTTACTGATATTCTATAGGTATAGTCGCAAACTGAATCCTACACTAGGGAATTCTCGGGCAATACATGTATATTACATGATTGGTATACAGCATACCTGTACGCGGAATTATACCGTAAAACTATAATAAAATATAAATATACTACTATACTATAATAATACTAGTGAAACTATTAAAATAAACATTAGTATAAATACAATTTGTATTGGTTTGTCAACATTATAAATAAGCCTGTCTTAATTTAAATCCCCGACGCTTATCTCCTTACAACCTCTGAGAAGGAAGAACTTTTCATTTAATCGTTTTAATCAAGAACTTTTTATTTTAATACTCCTTACTTTCAGCTGCTTTCAATATACGTATGTTTGTTTAATAACTAATTCTAATTTGTTATTTACTTTATTGATAAGAAAATTACGTAGAGCTACAAAAGGTGGATTTGACGCTATTAGAAGCACTCTTTACCAGTCAACCTTTGGGAAAAGTAGTAGAGGAAAAGAAAACAATTACTCAAGTAACAAAATAATTACTACATCAAACAAACGAAACATACACATTCTAATTCAATAATAATTATGTAAAAAGTACACTAAGATCGATTTGTATGCATGAAATTGCAGATTGAAATCTTAGTAAGTTATAATGGTGTGGTTACGGCACTGACAGTTTTCCCAGTACACTCTCTAATCAATTATTTAATAAATAATTGATTAGCAAATAATTTACTTATTATTACATAAGAACATCTTTATTTTGTACAAATTTGGGGTGTAAGGGGTTCATCAACATTTTTGAACCAAAGTCAACCTCGCCTACACATGGTGCACCCTGCTGCCTGACAATCAAGCCTCTGGCGAAACGAGAGATAGGTTTTAAGCTGCCCGACTGGAGAAATACCTCCACCTCACAAAATACTGCAGCCAAATAACAATTCCATTGAAGATCGTTTTGTTCCTGCGAGTGCGTGAGGTCATCACAAAGAAGAGTGTAAAGGCTGGCAACGCTTCGGCGACCCATTGGTGTTACTGATTTCCATGGGCTGTGGTGATTGCTTTCTATCAGGTGACACACATGCTCATTTGCCCCCTCTCATATAAAAAAAAATATGATTGTGTTCACTGAGCAGAATCTCTCGTACGAAATTGCATTATTTCTTAATGCAAACTATCTCTGTTCTTTACAGAACATTTGTCCAAGTTTCAACTTTCTCAGTATGAATAATTTGAATAATAAGTTTAATCTGATTTCATTAATGGGAACAAGTAAGTTATTCATATATGCGTCTAATTATTTTAAACGAAAGTAAAAGTAGGTACTGTTACGGAAAATGGCGAAAATAAAGTTTAACTTTCATAACGAGTTCTACCTGTCGCGATAAAGCCTTTTGGGTTATGTTATAATCATTGAATTTTATATCCTAAATCCATACAGGGTGATATTGTGGATCAGTGCCGGATATTGTAAGCGGTGCGGTCCCTTCGCAGGCTTCGTAGACAGGCAGGGTGGTAGCGGAGGGCGACAAGTAATACATGACGACGACCCCAATCCGATTATGCGCACCCGTCTGATAAACCCGTCCTCGCCCATTTTTGCTATAGATAACACTTTTGAAAACTGCTAGCCTATACAGCGTTAGCACACTCCAAACGATACTCTCAAAGGGACTTTTTTTAAAATTACTTATTTATAAAATAAGGTCAATAGGTACACTGATCAGACTCGAAAGTATACGCATATAATATTCATGGATATGCTAATAAAAGATAGGACGCGCGAATATAAAAATAAAGCTGTTAAAGCCAACTCTGTACGTCTATACTGAAGGTACAATTTGTGTTGTTAATTCATAGTTTGCATTTCACTTTCGAGGTTGACTAACCAACTTCAAAAGAAGGAAGTACGACTTTTAGTATCCATTATTTTTAACATCATTTTTGCTGTGTTATTAAATATTATGTTGTCGCTATTATATGTGCGTATTTTTTTAAAAGAACTAAAGCAGTTTTACCTCATTTATAATAACTACTTTATCATTTGACGGAACTATTAATAAAAGTTACACACAGCCAAGTTACATAGTACTACAACCTGCTACTACTTCTTGTTCTGTGCCATTACTTAGATTGCGGTAGAGCGGTGACGACACGACTCCACCACAGAATTTTTACTAAAACCCCTAGCTGGTATTTCATACAAAAAATCGATTTGCAAATCCTGTTACACATTTGCAATTGTGTGTCGATGAGTAAGTATTTATAATAGGAGTAGAGATGTGGATCAATAGATTTACCTCAGAATTTCAAAAAATGGTCTAACTGTTGGTGATAGCTTAATTCCAAAGTCCAGGAAGCAAGATTGTTTATAATTGTAAGTGTTAGAAGTTAGAAACTACTGTAATTTTTCTGAAAATGACAAATTTCGATGGCTTTTGCATTTTGATCTTTACAGTAGTCTACTTCGATGAAGTCAATGTTACCTACCTATTTATTTATTATTTTGCAGCAGTGGTGTATGCTCACATTTTCTTATTGTATTTTTTTTTCTGTTTTCTCCACCAACCCGTAGTTGAGCAGCGTGGTTCAATATGCTCTAAACCTCTTTGACTGAGGGGAAGCCCGGATCCCAGCAGTTGGATGAATAAGGCTTACGAATAGGGAATGACGATACGATACGATACACATTTTTCATCGGCTGTTAAATTTTTGTAGCATTTATGTCTACAGTGTTGTAATTGCGCAAGAAACTCATACACTTTGGGTAGTATATTTCTATTCAATTAATATGGGATCAACATGTACCGTTGAATTTACTATAATGAACAGTCGTCGGAAAGATATCTTGTAGACTTTTTCTGCAATACACGAGAAAAATTCTTGTTAATTTTTTTATTTCTGTAAAACGGTTTTTGAACGCATTTATAGACGGCGGTGACTGTTTTTCATCAGGCGACCCGTCTGCTCGTTTACCTTCCACGTTATAAAAATTATGGCCCCTAATTTGCGGCAACAAAATTTTGCCGCCCCAGGCACAAGCCAGCCTACAGGTAATTCCGTCACTGCATGGTGGGAGTCACGTAAAATGATGGCTTATTTAATGGATAAACAACAGGATACAATAAAGTCATTATCGATGTAAGGACAATAGGGTTGACTCATCCTAAATGTTAAAAATGTGAAAAATGCGCACAGAGATCGTAATAACTGATAATAATTAAAAAGGAGAGGTTCATAATATTTTTTTTTTTAACAGGACTGCCTTTATAAAAGAACGTATTTTTTATTTTGTGTATTTGGATGTTATTGTGGAATAAAAAACGGTCAGACATTTTTCCCACTATGACCTACGGTGCAGAGACTTGGACGCTGCCCATCGCGTCGGGCGCGTTCACAGACTAAAAGTCGATGCAGCGATGGAGAGGGAGTATCGGGTTTCTCGACGGAATCGGATACGGAACGAAGAAATTCAATGAAAATACAAAGTAGTCCACATAGTTCTCAGAGTCAGCAAGCTGAAGTGGCAGTGGGCTGGAAAAATCTGTCGAGTCACATGGCAGATGGGCGAGGAAAGTCCTAGAGTGGAGGCCGCGTAATGGGGCGATGAAGCGTATGGCGCCCATTCTCTAGAAAGATCGACAACCATAAAAAAGTGGCTGGTAGCGTTTGGATGCGGAATTTGAAGTATCGTATATGGTGGAAAGCATTAGGGAAGGCCTATTTTTTAGCAATTAATAGAAACAGGTGATGATGACTATGAGACATATTTTAAAAATGATACCGGGATTGATTTTTTTGAGAATATGACAATTTAGGAACCCAATGATAAAATAAAGAAACATACAGATATAATATTTATCCATGTTTGGCTTGACAACAATACCTTCCTATTTTGGACACTTTGTCATTTGTGTGATACATAAATAATAAGATAATTCAAGAAGTGATTATCTTATTATTGAAGATTATCAGTAGAATTTTATTAAACTTCTGTAAGTAAGTCGAAACGTCCAACCTAAGTAGCACTGTTTGGGTCGGGAAGAAAGTTTCCATTTCTCTGGAGAGAACTTCTTAGATAAGTGGAAGATTTAATTAATTTTAACTCCGACAGCTTCTCGCGGTAACGGCGCTTTAGAATTTCGCATCTAGATATAAACATGGACTTATGACCGCTAATCTTGCAAATTTCAAAGCGTGAACATATATTTTAGGTTTTATAGCTACAACTATGTCTATTAAAGTGAAATACACAAATACTTATGTTATTTTAGAAGGGTGTAGAAAAGTATTTGTATCATCATCATCAGGTCATTTTAGTCTCCACTACAGGAGCACGACCCTCTCTCGTCAGTCCTAGACAGATGGAGGATTTGGCCTACACTCCCCACGCTGGCCAAACGGGTTGGGGAGGCCTGATCGATGTTTGATAATGTATTTCCCTTAGTCGCCTTGTACGACATCTACGGGAAGAGACGGAGTGATTCTATTCTAGTCTGCCGGAAACCACACGGCCTACCTAATACACAATCCTGTATAAATTAATTTTCATAAACACGCTGAAAAAAATCCTAATGTCATCTGTGCACAATCTCTGTATTTATAATATTGTTATTACATGTAATAGTAACTCGCTAATACATGGCACTACACTTTACTTACATGATTCTGAGAAAATTCGTGTCCTCCAAAATAAAACTCCATTGCACGCTCATCCAGGTACTAATATTCAAATAAAGAAAACTCCAAATATTTATATAATTTTAATTATTATTATTATTTAATATTATCAAATGTTAATAATTATGCTCGCACGACAGATTGTGGCGAGCTGTTGGTGATACCATGACATTAAATTTCTCTAAGGAGCTTCTACGCGTTGGATCCTTATCCCTGCGCATGCCTTTCAAAGGGCCGAAATAAATCCCGTGAATTTAAGAAAAATAATTATTAAATAGTATTTATTAAACTAAATATTATAAAATTAAAATGATAGTACAGGAGAAAGATGAGCTTGCTTTTCTTTTTATTTCCAACTCGGGGCTGAAGTAGGCTGAAGTTTTGTATGTGTTATCAAGCAACGATGACGCTGCCGAGATAGCACGTGGCTACACAATTTGGTATCTTCTAATGTAGTAGGTAGCTATAGCACGCAAGCTTAAAGCGCAGGCCATACCGGGAACGAAACTGAGTAAGTTTAGCTTCACTCATGTCGCTACCGCGTCTTTCCATACTTCGGTTCACATCGTGAACTACTGAGGGGAAATCCACGTATTTAGTATGTAGTCAAAATTCAGTTCCGATTCATTATCGATCTCACAAATGTCACATTTGATAGTGGGTTCCCTGATTTCCCTATTTTCTTTTCACAATATGAAACTTTAAGGTAAATGTTTAAGTGTGATTATATCGAAATATTTATGACCGAAAATTATACAAACTAAGAATAGTATTCTGTTCGCAACAAGAATTGATATTAATTAATAAATCAAGTTTTAAATTTACGGGCGACTCGTAATTCAATCTCGATTCGGTCAACTTTCATTCTGCGATGTGAAATAATTACGAGAATTGGCCTTCAGAGCTGAGTGTGACCCGTGTGACCCGCCGTGGGCCGTGAGTGACCACTCGCAATATTTAGAGTTATATCTAACTAAAAACGAATGACGATTGTTTGAACACAGCAGTTGGATAAAATGTTAAATAAGTTCCATCCATTTTAATCCTATTCATCCTATTGTGGACTCCCCTCAATCGAAGGGGGTTTGATTATTGAGCGTACATCACCACGCACCACTCAACTGAGGGGTATCGGAGGCCATTGTTTTCAAGCCGCACAAAGGCCATTGACTTAGCTTAACTTGCGTGTTCGATTAGACTCGTACACATAACGGAACCATCGACCTCCACTAAATACATATAATGAACCCAAAGGATCTATATGTAATGTATGTCCAATTTGGAATGAAAGATCTCTGCTACTGGTAGGTGCACAAGGATATATTATTCCCCGTTCTCTTACTCTTCAGTACGAGTACTGGATACTCCTATTGATGAAGGAATACTTTGTAATGACATATTCGATAGCATCGAGACATAGAATCAAGGTTAATACTCATCAGTCGAAGTTTTTACTTTCCTATTGGTAAGGAGGAATAGTATATCCACGTTTTCCTAACAGTGGGAGAGCATAGTAGGAGTTGCAAACGGGGAAAATTTATTCCAAATCCTTTCAGTTTACGCATAGAGTAACAAAATTCCACATTTATGATGGTAACTGCTCCAAATCAGGTGGCCCATGCTCATTTGCCACCTGACGTGGTATAATAAAACGGCTAGTTATACATATATAGTAAGTAAGTAAATGGACGGCCTGTGATATGGAGACTTAGTAATCTACTCGATGGTTTGATTGCGTGACTCGAATATAAGCTTAATAAAACTATTTTTCTTCATAAATTAACTTCTTGATGATGGAAATCGATATAATAGCTATTTTCAGTACGCGTGGGTTCTATTTGCTATGTATTTGAATAATTACAAATGGACTATTGAACTTCACTCTTCATTGCCTTTTTGGTAACCGAGGCTGTCGTTTCTGGCTGCACTGAAGACACTTTCACAGGGATGTTAGTAGTTCAACAACATCTCTGTACCAAAGCCAACCTCACCTTCCTAACTGACAACCGAGGCTCTGGCGAAAAGGGCATAGCGTATTTTGTAAGCTGCCCAACTGAAGAAGTACCTCCACCTCCCAGAAAACCGCAGCTAAATAATTATTCCATTGAGAGTAAACGTTTTTGAGTATGTATGTATGGATTCATTCATACTATATGTATGGATTCATGGGTAAACGGCTGAACGCAGTTGGATGAATATTGGCATGGATATAAAAGTATGTTCTGGATTAACATTACAACAAAGACTAGAGCCAATCGCATGTAAAATGTGGATGCGCATGATAGTGATAGTAGATAGTATTGAAATGTATATTCAATTTTTAAGTTCATTCCGTCGGACATCGCAGTTTGTTTTGCAGTTTTTGTAGATATATTATTGACATTAACGCGAATATTATTTGATACTCTGAAACCATTCACAAGACGGATGAATTTTTATGGATAAGTATATAATGTACTTACACATAAATGAAACATTTACTGTGCATAGAAATGACTATACATAGAACTGGGTGTTGCTGATTTCCATGGGCGGTGGTGATTGCTTTCCATCAGGTGACCCACATGCTCGTTTGGCCCCCTCTCATATAAAAAAAAGTTAGTTGAAAATATCAGACTTGTTTAAAGAATATACTTAATCACAAAATATAAATTCGCAGTGAACTGCAAGTAGTGTGGAAAGGGTAGAAAACCTCCATTTATTCAATAAAACCAATTTGGGACCAAAAAGTAAAGTACAAAGGATGTATACGTAGTACTAAAATATATGGCTGGCTGCCAAATTGATTCTTGCGCCGACGCGGAAACTAATTTTATTAACAAGGATAAGCTCCCTGTATTTCTAACACGAATTCTGTGTAATTTCAAGTTACTCCGAACAAACAGAAAAACCGAGTTCCATTTCTGTGAAAACAAGCGAAAATAACCTTTTGGATCTCTTATAATATCATTAAGCAGCCTAAATAAAGCAATTTGATCTTATGATTGTTAATTGCTGAGTCAGAACGATCTTTTTATAATACAAATTTTTGTAAAAAATGTAAGATATACTCACCGCTTATACTCATCTGGAGAACTTGCTCCAGATGAGTATAAGCGGTTTAGATCTTCAGTAGGATTTGTTTTTGATTACTAGCAAGAGTACAGATCCAAAATTGGTCCATTTTGTAATTATTTTTTTATCTGTATATTTTTGTGAGAATAATAGAGTTCTATAAATTTCATTGGTCGGCCTAGTTAGCACGATTAATCCTCACGATTTTGTTCATTCATTAGCTTTATATACGTATGTAACACATAAAAGAATATGGCTTCCCTTCTGCCCGCCCAAGTGCCGTCGCGCACTGCATCTCGTCAAAAGGTCATTAGACGTGATGCCAGATGCAGTGTTCATGCATTATTTATGAACAAGTGTAGTAGAACAACAAAATAACATAAATTGTTATTTAGCTGTAATTTTCTGTACGACAAGGGAAAAGTCTGGTTCTAAAAATCTCTCTCATGTTTCATAAATAAAATGTTGTAATTCAGTAGAAATACAGTAGAAATAAATTCTCAATTTACATTAATTTATGGTACTTGTTGTTGTGGTATCGTTACAATCATCTATGAATATGATTCTTAAATTCGCAGCCCACTTGGAAATTCGGAAGACGGCGAAAACGGACAAAATGATCGATTCTTTAATAATTCCCAAACCAAAATTGTGGTAATAGTTGCGACTTTACCATATGTTTCGTGAGGCAGTACCTACACTTACATGTAATTTGGAGAGGTTGCAACATTCGGGATCTTACCTAAACACATAAAAATAATTTTTCGCCTCTAACTCCGAGGCAAAACTTGTGGTACTGGTTTGAATACTTATATTAACCTATAACATACAATTATAAGTATACGAGATACGAAAGACTGGGAAATTTGATTTTAATCTATTTCTCAAAATTTTACTTCGCGCAAAATTTGCGTAGAATCAGAATTATTTATTCACTTGACATAGGTGAATTTACATGTTATAAATTTTATGACATATCTTGCCGATTGTTCGTGTTTGTAAATATTATATGTATTATTTTTTAACCTATTACATATAATTATAAGTTTGCAGCCGCATGCGAGATACGGAAGAATGAAAAATTTGATTCTAATCTTTTTTTTCTTTTTCAAAATTTGACTTCGGGTAAAATTATCGTAGTAAACATTATTGCTCATATCATAGGTATTTACAGGCTGTATTGCCACATCATCACAATGAAGGCATTGTGATGTTCATACATGACTGTAACGATATACCAAAAATTATTAGTACCACAATTAATGTAAATGGATGCCTTATTTTTTGCTAATTCTACTCTACTATTACGACCGCACTAGAATTAAACTTGAAACTTGTAAGACGACCCTGTTGCTCGAGTGGTGACACTGTCGGGTGTCGCTACATTATCGTTAATACTTATCACTAGAAGTCTAAAACGCAAATCTAAACGAAAAACCTTCCAAGGCGATACGGACTCCCGCTAAGGGTAACATAGTCGTATTCTATTACACGGAAACGAAATCAAATAGTAATGATATGCAATTAGATTTGTATGCCACCAAGCGTGCCAAACTTACATAACGACAGGGTCGACAGACAAGCAATATAAGTACTAATAATATAATATACTACTAATAACTTCTTGTTCCAATTGGTTGAATTTGGTTATATAGTATTGTGTCATAAAATCATAAAGCAGATTAAAGCATATAATATAAAATCATGTTACCACGATTTATTACGTTTGTGACTGATAGAAGTCCATACTAAGTTAGGCGTTTTCCTTTTAATTTCGTTACTGCCGTGAATTTTTTCGCATACTTAAAAACAACCATTGAGCTGTCCGTTCATTCTAATAGAAGTTAGCGTTTGAAGGCTTAATATTTCGCAAACGGCTCCCTTATGAGAAATACGGTGTTCACATGTTTGCAAAGTTTCGAATTGCCTCCAACGACACCCCGCACCAATATTAAGAGTTCCTTATAGTTGGAGTGGGGCTGACTGACAAATAAACGCACAATTTAAGCTCTGGCGAAAAGTGAGGTCCGACTGAGGAAGTACCTCCACCTCACTGAATTCCGCACCCAAATAACAATTCCCTTGAGGGTTGTTTGTGAGTAAGGTCACCAGAAAGAAAGAAAGGAGTATAGGCTGGCAACGGATCGGTTACTCCTTGGTGTTGCTGATCTCCATGTGGGTGGTGGTGATTGCTTTCCATCAAGTGACCCGCATGCTTGTTTGCCTCCGTCTCATAATATATTAAAAAAAACTTTACCCCAAATCGCAATCCCTGCCATAAAATGTCGACACCAGAAATCTAATAACATAGTCTACACAGCCGCGGTGCCTTTACATGAAAGTCTAGAATATAAACAAAAGCCATTGTTGCCAAATCCTACTTTCATTTATTACACGGCCTCGGCGCGGCTGAGGGAGGAAGCAATATTTGTAAATGCCGATTATGGACAGTGCGTGGTTCCCCGCTCAAAAAGTCAATATAGCTATATAACCATAGTATTTTTTCTCGTAATTTTATCCCGTCCGTGGCCAAACAGCTGCATTAAAAGGAGTATATCCCCTAACATCTGGTAGCCTCATTCGCAGGAACGCTACACATCTTAAATGTATTAATTATTATTACTCACAGATTATCCAGAAATATGACTTAGAATAATTCCTAACAAACATTGGTTTTACATTTTTATATCACTAAGATAAAAAACAAGCATATTACTCACTTGGTGGTAAGCATTCACCGCAGCCTATAAAAGAACATGTCACCAGAATCAATTAGACTTTCTCGTTGTCGAATCTGTAAAAAACCCGTTACATCTTTTTTTAAGATCCTCATTCTGTAGTCTTCTGGGAAAGCCTTAGCAGGGAGTACCTACATTCCACAATATGTAGACAGTAGAGTGCGATATCAATATTTATATATCGTCTAATTTTTACCCGACTATGGTAAAGCCAAAAGAAGGGGTTATGATTTTAGCAGTATATGTATATATGTATGTATGTATATGTTTGTATCACGTATGTTTTCCGTATCGCCTAAACTATTCGCCCGATTTTGATGAATATCATTAATATAGGAATAAAAATTCGCTTTTATGGCAGGAACGCAATAACCCTCAAGGTAATTGTTATTTCGCTGTCTGTAAGATGAGTACTTCCCCTAGTCGAGTAGCTTAAAAAATACGCTATACCCTACCTCCCTTCGCCAGAGCCTCGTTTGTCAGTTCAGTCAGTCAGTGTCAGTTTGTCAGTCAGCTTACAAATACGTTGTACCTTACCTCTCTTTTGCTACTCAGCAGGGTGTACCACGTGCAGATGAGGTTGGCTTTGGCTCAAAAGTTTGTGGTGAATCACTTACACCCCTTGTCTGCCTACCTAAGCTTAGTCTATAATAATAATTGTACTACGTACTGCTACTGATACATAGATTATAACATAGCTTTGACAACCCCAGTCACCCCAGATTGTGAGTATATAATGACTAGCCATTCTATTTTGGCTGTTTTATATACTTTGCCTGTAACATATATACAATAATACGATACACGTTATAGCGAGGCCGGGCTGGCAGCGAGCTACTACGACTGTTTCACGGACTGTATAACGGATCGCTATCTACTAAATAATTTACATTCATGCGAAATGCGAACCTTTACGACTTGGTTCTTTTTCAGCAGGCTTTAGTAACGTTATTTGAAAGTAAAGTTAGACACAGTATAAGTAATAGTAGATTTATTCCGATAAAAAGGTAGGTAATTGTTTTTATGTGACTTATTCTTTATTGAAAACTAGCTTTTTTTAGCTTCCTTTATTTTGTTACTATTTTTCCAATGTTGTTATAGTTATTCTGATATTCGTAGCGAAGACAAATACAGATTCAAAATCATAAAAATCGGTTCACTTGTTCTTGAGTTATAAATGGTGTAACTACCCGACTATGCTGCCTCTCTCTCTCTCTCTATATATATATATATTAGGTTGGGGAAAAAGTCTTTTCGTATTTTATATGAAAATTCAAAACTTTTTTAATAAAGTTTACTTATATTTAACTAAAGTATGTAGGTGCCATTTTGTTCGATAACTTTTTGCCATCTTGTAGGTAGAGACATGATCCCATTGCTATATAAATTTTGGGACTTCTGTTCAAAAAACCACGACAAGTGGTTTTGGCAGTCTTCTCGTGAACTGATGATGAAGTTAACCTGACATTGCCTAAAGAATTCTGAAGAGACCGAAACAGGTGGAAATCAGAAGGTGCAAGGTCAGGACTATACGGCGGATGCATTAACACCTCCCAGTCAAACTCTCTTAATTTTTGCTGAGTGGCTAAAAATGTGTGAGGTCTAGCGTTATCATGATGAAAAATCACACCCCTTCTGTTAATTAATTCCGGCCGCTTTCTCTCAACTTTTTGCTTTAATCTCATCAGTTGTTCACAGTAGAGTTCAGAATCGATAGTCCTGCCTGGCGGTAACAGCTCATAATGAATAATGCCCTTCCAATCCCACCATACACACAGCATCACCTTGTTGCGGGTTAACCCGGGTTTTGCCAAAGTCTGTGAAGCCTGACCGGCCTTTGACCACGACCTTTTTCGCACGTTCTTGTCGTACGTGATCCACTTTTCATCACCAGTTATAAGCTTCTTCAAAAACGGTTCGCTTTCATTACGTCGTAGTAAAGAATCGCAAATGAGTACACGGTTCATTAGGTTTCTTTCAGTGAGATCGTGAGGCACCCAAATATCGAGCTTTTTAGTGTACCCAGCTTTTTTCAAATGCGCTAAAACTGTTTTGTGGTCAATTCCTAATTCTTCAGCTACGTCGTAACTACTGATATGCCGATCTTGCTCCACTTTTTAAAAAATGGCATCCATTTTATCCGTAACAGGGCGACCAGAGCGACGTGCATCTTTCACATCAAAATTTCCTGATTGAAAACGCTTAAACCAAATTTGTGCTACTCTCACAGACACTGCACTAGGTCCATAAACGTCACAAATTTTTTTCGCAGCTTGCGTTGCATTTTTACCTTTTTTGTAGTAAAATTTTAAAATGAATCGAATTTCTTCATTAGATTCACTAATCTTGACAGTAAAAAAAACAAATGAAAATCACACATTTACCTAATTTGAATTTGGAATTATCTTTTTTAAAATGTAAACTTTTTATAGATATCAAAACCTGCCAGATACAAATGGTACAACCAAAGAAATTTTATTACAAGTTCATACATACTATAATGCGAAAGGACTTTTTCCCCTACCTATTATATATATATATATATATATATATATATATATATATATATATATATATATATATATAAAAGAAAATCGTGTTATAATGTTATAATAAAGCACTTGTACTATTCCACGTTATTATGTTTAATATTACCGACCGGTTTCTATGATAATAATGTTCCACCAAGTGCCAACAATCAACAGTATCAACTTTAAAATCGTGTTAGTTATAACTCAAGAACGACTGGATCGATTTTTATGACTTTTGTGTTTTTGGATTTGTCTTGATCGGGAATAGGATAATAAGTATTAAAACCATTTGAAAATTAACGAAAAAATAAAATAAAATAAAAAACATTTTCCCATATAAATAGTGTCATCTGAAAAAGGATAGGGTTATTTATTTGTTGTCTATTTTGTATTTATATTTTTTTTATGTCTCAATAAAGCATTGATCTTAATTTTTACAGGCTGGGATACGGGTCTTCCCTCAGCCGCTCAAAACTCAACTCAAAGGAGTTTAGAGCGTACTCCACCACGCTGTGTGGCCAGTGTTTTCAAGCTACCTAAAGGCCACTGACTTGGCTTAACGGCTCCATGGACAGGCTATGGTCGACGTTCCTTAACTTGCATGTTCGATTAGATTGACACGCGTAACGACGAAATTGAGCTTCTCATAAAAACTTCGGAAAAATCTAAAAGATTTTATGTATCACTACATAAACCCAATAACTATCAAGAATTTATTTGGGGTGTAAGTGGTTCATCAACATCTTTGAATCAAACCCAACTTCACCTGCACGCGGTGCACTCTGCCGACTGACAAACGAAGCTCTGGCGAAAAGATAGGTAGGGAGCTTAATTGTAAGCTACCCGACTGGGGAATGTACCTCCACTTCACAGAATACCGTACCCATATAACAATTCCCTTGAGGATTGTTGTGTTCCTGCGAGTGAGTGAGGTCACCAGAAAGGAAGGAGATACTGCATTGGCAGCGGGGGTGGCGGCGCGCGAGCTATATTTTTAATTTTGCAAGCGTTAATATGGCTACGGTAACAGCTTCACATCAGGCGGGCCGTACGCTTTTCTGCCACCCGACGTAGTATAAAAAAAACGAATTTTCTGTATGACAACAATAGCCTATAATATTACGGCTCAATCGCCAGTGAACAAAGCTTTTTGATCGGACAAATTACCAAGTTATCTCATTATGAGGCATTTCGCTTTTGTTTGACATTGTACCTTACTGAAAAGAAGTATAAGTAGGTAAATGCGAGAGGCATTTTATTTATTAACACAAAATGCTCCTTTAACGGCCTCTAGGGTTTACCGATACCACATGCGTGGGTATTAGAGCGCTCGGTTATTAGAATGGGTGCGACAGGTTACTAGCACATGTGGTGTGTGTTATCGATTTCTTTTCCTTCAAGTGTTCCGACTCGTCCTAGCGGCACTGCCTTCTCTGCATCAAATATTTATGCAGGGACGGTTTCTTAAAGGGACGGGTGTTACTATCCCGCAAGAACGACCCTCATCAATTGCCGGCTTGAGATACAGAAAACAAGTTTCCTTTTTTTATTATTCATTTATTTACTTTTCGAGCACATCTTCTCGATAATAATGGGAAAATTGAGTCTTAGTCCGGACTCTCTTATTATTATAGGAATGTGAGGCTACCCCGAATCGTAGCATTAGAATGGGTCCTGATGTAGAATTGATCGGAATTTCATAATTGTTTTTGCCCTCACCGGACCGGCGGCGACGGTCTCAAATATGCATATTGTATAAGATATACTGATATACATATTATTTTGACTATGTATTATAGATTATTTTTCGCCAAGCTTCACATCCCGTCAGCCGTTTCAATTATGTGAACTAGTTTTTTTATATATCACGTTTTAGCTGTATTAGCACAGAAATATATAGGAAACGAATATGAAACTAAGAGTTTCCGCCATTAATCATTAATCTTCTATCATAAATAAATGTTCCGCTTACCTACTTTAACTTTTACAGGATCCCTACTGCCTAAGCTGAACCCTTATTGGAGTTTTCAATTCCGTAAATCAAGCTTCCGCTTAGTTAAGGATTCGTGTTGAGTTTAGGCAGTAGCAACAACGCAAACGAACATACATTACTGACTGAGCTGACGATGTTTGTCGGTTGTTTGTATATGACACTATATTTGTACAATCACTTATAACGAAGTCTGTTAATGATGAATTACGGAATCAAATAATTCGATCTATATCGGCTTCATGTTAGCCGGTAGGCCCCCAGGACCATATAAAATAAAAAATCCTTCAAAATATGTCTTATAATGATACAGATGAATGAACTGCTATAAAATAAATATTAATCATAACATGTACGTAATATATATTTAATATGCATACTTTTATATTGTTTGTTGTTCGTAATTTAGCTATAAAAAGTGATTATTTAAATGTAAATACCATATGTTCTTCTGCGCCTGAAATACAGGAACATCCTAGCTCATGCATAAAGTTATATTGTTGTAAGTATATTAAGTTTTTTTTTTCTATTGTTCATCATTTTGGGGTGTAAGTGGCTCATCAACATCTTTGCCCCAAAGTCAACCTTACCTGCACGTGGTGCACCCTTCTGACTGACAGAAGAGGCTCTGGCGAAAAGAGAGGTACGGCCTAGCATATTTCTTAAGCTGCCCGACTGGGTAAGTACCTCCACCTCACAGAATACCGCAGCCAAATAACAATTCCCTTGAGGGTTGTTGTGTTCCTGCGAGTGAGTGAGGTCACCAGAAAGGAAGGAATTGCTGGTTGGCAGCGGGGGTGGCAGCGCGCGAACGATATTTTATGTTGCGAGTGTTAATATGGCTATGCTTCACATCAGGTGGGCCGTATGCTTGTCAGCCATCCGACGTAGTATATAAAAAAAAAATTTAAATTTTTCAATAAATATTATTTGCATAGATTAACAATTAGTCGCCGCTCCGCGGAGACCAATTGATAATCTAAGATTATTTGTTTCTTTATTTACATACTACAATTTTGAGTATTGTGTAAATGTGTATTTACATAATTCTATCTCTAAAAACATATATATACACATATAAACTCATTCCTGATTAGTAATAAGCTTATATTGTACCTATGTGTTTCATGGCGATGTTTGTCAGACATGTTTGTCAGTGTAGTTAGCTATTTTGTTTTCCTCCGTCCGACCATCAATTAACCAAATTACTTTTATTTTCTAACTTACCTACTTTTGTCAACACCACGTCCACGTATAACTTCGTTGACCCAATTGTGTTTATGTTATAAGAGTTTGTTCATTATTCTCTGAGTTTATTAAGACCTAAACATACGCAATTTTCTCACTTTCGCCTCTATATTAGAGCATTTTCTGGATTTCGCTGGTTACAAGAAATAAAATGTATGTAGCCTAGATTTGGAGAAGGGTAATGTAGTAAGCACAGGTAAGAGGGCTAAAGCAATAAAATCTCTGGCGAATCTCTTCTGACTGGTGATTGATTACGTATTGAAACTTGAACTCGGCGCTCAGCTGATCAAGATCAACAAGTCCATAATTTATGTTATATGTTAAAGAACCTTAAAGGATACGAATAAACCAGGTATAGTGATACCTGGTTCATTCGTATCTCTTACTACTAAAAATTTACGCTGCTTATCTATGATAGCTCAAAATTGAAGTAAATACAATACAAATGTAACTTTGCACATGATCGCTATGTATGGCTTACCTGGTAGATAAATATTTGCATTGACGACGTAGATGATGAGCATTGGTTGAAGAAGAAGTGATTGTTAAGGTGACTGATCCTAGTAGCTTGCTCATACATTATGTTTGAAAGAGTCTTTTATTAAACAAACAGTTTTGGCATAGATGTAAATGAACTTATTTCGATTAGAACATGTGCGAGTAGACTAGATCTCCATAGCTCAAAGACTTATTCTAAATCTTTGACTGTAAAGGCAGCAATGCTTTGGAACTCGGTCCCGACCGGCGCGGCGTGAGGCAAGCGCCGTCAGTAGATTCTTTCAAGGCTCAACTTGTCAAATCTCTTAATCATTTGCATTGAGTCAATCGAAACAATGGGTTATCACATTTGCGTGTGTATAATAGTAAGTATATGTATATATCTTTATGTATGTAGTTATATTTGTATGTATTATACGTATAATACGTTTTTTTTGGGGTGTAAGTGGTTCATCAACACCTTTGAACCAAAGCCAACTGATTCTGAAACTTAACTCCGACAAACATTTCTCCACCGAATGAGCCTCCGACAGAATGGTTCGTTTATGAGTAGTACAACGACATAACCTTTTAACTACGAACGATTCGCCGACAGAACTATTCATTCATGGGCGAATCGACGACAGAACCTTTCCACTACGAACTTTTGGCCGACAGAACGATTGATTCATGAGTGAATCGACGACAGAATCTTTCACCAAAGAACGATTCGTCGACAAACCATGCATAACCATGGTTTGACAATACTAGTAACTAAATCTAAAGTGTATGCACGTCTTGAAAGGTTAAATGAAAAATTTTTGAAATTAAAATATTTTTTTTTAACATTAACTATTTTATTACTTTTTTTTTTAACATTAACTATATAACATGAAAAAACAACAAATCAACTAGGTATGATTTTATTATTTTATTTTTATGTCATACAAACATAATAATGTTTGTATGACATAACAATTTTCTTATTATTTCTCCATTGCTTCTTGCTACCAATTTTTTTATTTCCAATATCTTCATATTTCCTCATAGAGATTTCTTATAGAAATAAGCCCGCCTCTGTACATTCTTAAAATTCACAATTATTATTTCTTTTGGATTGTTTATCTGTTATTTGGTGTACAATAAAGATATTACAAACAAACAAACAACTAATTAGAAGGTATGCCAGACCTCCTGCATGTTTGTATGTTTGTCTCTACTGCTCATCTGATTGCAATGAAACTTTCGTGGGTTGTTCTCGGTATGTCAGAAAAGGTCCTACATCCCTCCCATACAAGATACGAAATAATTTACTTATTTTTCAATTATTTCAATATTCTTTCTCAATACAAAGTAAGTCTAAAATAAGTAATTACAATTTCGATATGCAATCTAGGATTAGAAGCCGAAGCCGAAGAAATAGAAGAAGTAAATACGTGAGCGTAGTAATAAGGCATTTTAATGTAACTCACATTAAAATATATTATTCTATGCGCATAATTAAAATACTCTGTGCAAATAGATTCAACTATGCTTAGAGAAGGAACAGTTTGCCCCCTCTTGGTCCGGTAAAAGCGTGATTGATACCGCCTACATTGTTTTCATTAAAATACGGCATTTCAGATACGACGGAAACAAAATGACAATATGGTGAAACAATTCATGCGCAACATTCTTGTTCAGCGCGATGAAAATTCACGCATAAATCCCAGGCGGTTGCAGGTTGTCCAATTTGCAGCCTACACCGTTTTTTGTTCACAGAATCATGCCTATCATATTATTATCATTTGTCAATGCCGGTGAGTATACTAGGACATTCATACAGACGACTTAATAAACATTGTGTTAACTGTATAAAATACAAAATTTAAAGGGTATGTTTAAAGTGGTTCACCATCAACATTAGAGTAAAAAGGAAACTCCAATAATGTTACAAATACTGTAACATCATTGGGATCCCAGCTAATTAAAAAATAAGATAGAAGTAAGAGAGCAAATCGATGTTTAATGAAGAGCAATACTAATCAGAAAGTACTGTCACCACCTTACAGAATATAGAATATATTTTATTTGCACGACAAAAGTACAGAGAATACAACTTAAAACTAAAAAAATTAAAACACTTTCATGTGGAACACGACAGCCTTATTGCTGAAAGTAATCTTTTTACGGCAACCGTAAGGTAAGTAAACAATGCTTCAAGTATTTAGAAGAAGGCGTTTAATAACGTTTCCCTAATGTAGTTGTAGGTTTTTGCAAGCAAATGAGATCACCAGAAGGCCTGTGGAAGTAGTATAAATAAAATTAATATATATAACAAGCGAACTAATAATCTGTAGAAATATGTTCAATCAGAGATTTTATGGACTGTGGTAATATGAAATGTATAGCTACAGTACACAATATTGAAACAGACCTAAATTAATGAATGAATCGACGTTTAAGTTTTTATTCCTTCGTAGAAGAACCTTTATAAATATTTGGATTTCTCATTGCAAAATACCAAAAGGGCGCTTTATGAGTTGATTGAGCCAACAATCACATTATTCGCTCCCGTTCTGCTTCAGTAAACTGATTAACTCAAACGTTGTAAAATAAATGGACTAAAGTAACAAAATTAAGTCGTAAATATTTGCATATGTACACTGTCCCGTCCGTATACGGACCGTAACAATAACGACTAAAAGTAGGTAGATATATCTACCTATTTATTTGCTACAAGTCTGGCGGCTGACGTGCGTGACTTGCCGCACCCTCAGCCGTCGCCTTATGCGTTAATGGCTCACAAAATGATGGATAGCCCAAATATAATATGACACTACTGTTACTTAAATACTTTAATAGCTGCAAATCTAATATAATGTATGTGAAAATTTGGGAATTTAACGATCTAAATAGTTATAAATATCTAACATAATATAGGAGTATTTACAAGTATTTCATAATAAACGATTTTAATGCGTAGAGTATTTATTTTAACTTCATACACATTCAAAAATGTATACCGGCGGACTTAAGCAGAGTACTAGTAGTAGCAGTCTAACTGATATATATATTTATATACATATATGCATGATATTATATAGATTTTAGGTACATCTATTAAAATAAATATGTTAACGTAAATTATTTAGAAAAGTATTATGTCTGCAATTCCTGAATAAACTTGAGAAAATATACACAAGTCATTAATTTAAATGAGTTTCCGAGGCCTTCCTAATATCGAGAGACAGTGCATTGCAAACCCGAATAAAAAGGAGTTTGAAAAATTGGTCTACAAAACCAAAGTGATGAGGGGCAAAAAAGGAGAAGGTTATCTGCAGAGCGAAGGTTAGTAGGGTGTACTGAAAAATGTGGTTGGAATTAGGACATTTTTTTTATACAACAACCCTCAAGGGAATTGTTATTTGGCTGCGGTATTCTGTGAGGTGGAGGTACATTCCCCAGTCGGGTAGCTTACAATTACGCTCCCTACTTCTCTTTTCGCCAGAGCTTCGTTTGTCAGTCAGCAGGTTGCACCGCAAGCAGGTGAAGTTGGCTTTGGTTCAAAGATGTTGATAAACCACTTACATCCCAAATTCAGATCGAAAAATGCTGAGCAGATTGTTGCCAAACACAAAACGGGATAGATCTCCTTGGATACAGTCGCTGGAACGCGTTACCAACAATTCAACAAAGTAATATTAATTTAGAACAACAGTGTAATAATATTAAATTAGAAGGATTGGAATTTTTATTAAAAGATTTAAGATAGTTTACGTAGAAAACACCCAGACGTAAATACTGCGTTTGCTGGTTTTCATACGGAGCTTGTTTCTGTCCAAAATAAACTAATGGGATATAACGAGCTCACCATCACCTATTTACCAAAGTCAACCTTACCTGCACGTAGTGCACCCTACTGATTAACTTAGCTAAGTTTGGGAAAAGAGAGATAGAGCACAATGTATTAATAAGCTGCCCTACTGGAGAACTACCTCCACTTCACAGAAGACCGCAACGAAATAGTAATTTCTAGAGACCTAGAGAATTGTGTTCCTGCGAGTCAGTGAGGTTACCTAGAAGGAATGAGTTGCTGCGATGGGAAAGAGGGGTAGCGGCGCGATCGAAATGTTGCAAGAGTCTATAAGCGACGATAAATGCTGTACATCAGGCGGGTCGCATGCTTGTCTACCACCCGGCATAAAAATGAGCTAACTGAGTCTGCAATGTTGTAAAATATCATCATCATCATCATTAGCCTGTATCTATCTACCCACTGCTGGATATAAGCCTTCCCCAATGCTTTCCACCAAATACGATCCTCCGCCTTCCGCATCCACCCAGGATCAGGCAGAAGGTGATTATGCCAAACTAAGACATCACACTCAATGGAGAGTGATGGACGGAATGCAGCACTGTAAAAAAACCATTGGCTCAGGTACCGTCAACTGGTACAAATACTTACAAAAACTAGATAGGAAGAGGACATGTCTCATATTGGGTGCGCAAACAGGACAGTATGCGTGTAATGGACACCTAAAAAAGATGAGACTACTCGATAACCCTAACTGCAGGACCTGGGGCCCTGCCGCCGACGCTGAAGCCGATTGCCATCGGTTTCTTAATTCCAAAAATTTATCTTAGGTTAAAATTATTGGCAAACATGTTCAGCTTAGTCGGTAGAGCTCTAGAGTTTCTACCAGCTGAGCTAAACATATCTAGCAACACTCTAAGCGGTAATTTCATTTTCGCATTCAAAAATTCCGATGGTAATCGGCTTCAGCTTCAGCGGTAGGGTCCCTGTATCCAACGAGACCATGAGATATATTTTATATCAATGTATATCTCTTATTGGAAATCTTAGGAGACGGCTCTCCTGGCCGTCCCGCCGAGCAGTGTACTAAAGTACAATATGTCCTTAGCCACGACGGAGAAAGTGAATGAAAGAAATGGGGAGCATGAAAGATCCTAAAGGGTCGACGTATCACCGAGTATAATGGATTCAAGGCATCTACGAGGCCTTGAATCCATTATAAGATAAGACAAACTCACGATACGAGTGATACTCACGAGCGTCTATAAACCATTCGAATTATATATCTTCTTCTTCTTCTCGTCAACCATTATTCATCTCACTGCTGTGATACGGGTCGCACCTCAATCGAAGGGGTTTAGAGCATACTCCACCACGCTGCTCAACTGCTGCGGGTTGGCGGAGGTCAGTGTTTTCAAGCCGCCTAAAGGCCACTGACTTGGCTTAACGACTGTCATCCAACGACAACAGCCGGGACCGACGGCTTAACATCTCAAGCACGGAGGGGCTCGAAATAAATAAGACCCATCCATGGCCGAGTTACGTTCGACGTTGCTTAACTTGCGTGTTCGATTAAACAGACACGCACAACGACATCATTGAGCTTCTCATTAAACAGACACAGAGTTATACATAGGGGCCCACAAACCATTATTCCAATTTTCTTACGGATCACTAATAAAATAATTTTATAATAAATCTCAAATTGCGCGACAGTACCTCCACATAAATTGTGTTTACTAAATAACAATCCATTAAAATAACCTATTCATAAAGTTAGACCTTGGTTATTAAAAGCAAAGACCTTTTTAACTATAAGTTCTTTTCAAGGACCTTATTTGCGTAGTGGCTCACTGATTACGTTGCCTAATTTGTATAATACGAAAATAATGAGTCGTTTTTGTTTTCAGCTACGTAATAAGTGGATTTTATCATCAACTGTGATCATGTCACAGGCAGGGAAAATTGTAAGTGAAAAAGAACTCTGGAGGCGAAATACGTAAAGTTATTGAAGTAAAACTTCTTTATGTACGCTTGACTTGGGGAGTAAGCTGGTCAATGCGTGACGAGAGCATTACGGACGTTAGCAGAACGGAAGTTGAGAGGGAGATATAAGTTAGTGAAGATAGAAAGATAGAGAGGTACATTTCCTATATTCCTGTAGGGGCAAGAGAGAGAGGTGCGAGCATACATTTTTTTTCTCTCTTTCTCTCATAGCTCAATATTTTGTTCAATACATTAAATATTCTACGTTTAAGTGAATAAAATTGTAAATTCATTTTAAAGTTCATATTAAACATATAGATGGAACTAAAGTTTTACTTCAGTCGTGTGGTCTAAAGCAGTGTTTCCGCAAAGTGTGTGCCGAGTCACACTGGTGTACCGTGGTCATTAGTTGGTGTGCCTCGGAAATACAAGGTTATCTCATAAAACTAAATATAGACAGAAGAAAGAAAAATTCTTACACCACAAACTACAAAAACAGATTTTTCATTTATGGTGTACCTAAAAAAAAATAGTTTCCTAGATGTACCTTAAACACAAAAAGTTTGCGGAACGCTGGTCTAAAGCACACTCTTTTTTTTACTTGGAGTGGGTGAAGCGTGGTGGAATATTGCGGGGCCTCTCATCGTCTGAAGAGCTCGACGTATTCAGCGTCTGACATTCTAGAAATAAAAATATGCCTCTATATTCAGACATATTTTTATTACAAAATAAAAAAAAACCTTCTTTATATCTTTAGTATAAAAAAATACACTACCAACCACAGTGCTTATGTTAGCCTGAAATTTACTGCTATTAGTATGTTGCTGGTTTTAATGGTCCTCTATAGAAACAGTGAGCCAAGTTTCTAGCCCGGGATTGAGCAGAATATACAAAAACGTGATGCCAGCCAAAACATTGTATCTGTCAGCGTAATAAATTATCCTGATGCTCTTGTCTGGCGCCAGACGCAGAGATGTCACACATTCAAGCAATAACAACATATTGTAGGTACTATATATCCTGTAACCTACTAATATTGTAAACGGGAAAGTTTATATGTTTGGATTTTGTTATACGGTGGGAGTCAAACAGGCGTACATGCCTGATGTAAAAAGGAACCTTTACCTAGGTCACACTTAAAGATGTTCGTCGTCAACCCTTATTCATACTATTGGGATATGGGTCTCCCCTCATTCGAAAATTTGAGCGATATTTTATGTTGCGAGCGTTAATATGTCTACGGTAACCGCTTCACATTAGGCGGGCCGTATTCTTGTCTGCCACCCGACGTAGTATAAAAAAAAAGATGACGTTGGTTTTGACTCTATATGATAATGAACTAATTACACCCTAAATTTGTCTCACAGATACTATATTCAATAATATATCACAGATAATAATATGTAACTAAATTAAAGAAAAAAAAGAAAGCATCTCGATGCTGTGTGTGTAATGTAATGTGATCACAAAATGGTTTAACAAAAAGAATATGGGTAAATGCAATTACCTAAGCCACATAATAAACGTGATGTAGGTACGATTAATTTAAATTCCGACGATTCCTCAGTGTGTATACAGAATTTCCTTTGTTTTACTCACAACCTTTATCTTTATCGTTTACTTACATAACAGTATTTTTTTTTTCAGTTACCACCAACTTTAGAGCCTAAGTCAACTTCATCTGCACGTGGTGAACCCTGACTTTATAAGGAGGCTTTCACGAAAGAGATGTAGAGAGTCGAGCCCGAATGGGTATGTACACTCCACCTCACAGAAAACAGCAACCAAATAACAATATCCGTGAGAAGCGTTGTTTCGTTCCTTTTCTGTATTAAATGTTCCTTTTCTGTATTAGACGTAGAAAATTCTCATAAAAACTAAAGTAACTATACAATCGATTCATGGTTTTGGCAACTACGCCACTTTTCCAAGGCATTCTATTAAGGCAATGGCCTTTCATACTCTCATACGCATATACGCGTGTAGAGTACTTTCTGGAAAACGAAAGGAAAGAGTTGAGCATTTTTTTTACAAAATCGACGGCATCCCTGTGTTTTTGTCGGTGGTCGGTATCTGAAATCGCGCCGATTTTGATGGTTCAAACAATGGTCTCGTTTCTATAGATACGTTAAGGAAACACTTGAAAAAAATACGAGACTTTGTTTAAAAAGTATTTAAGTGAATAAACTAGTAAGTAAATATTCGTTTCATATAAATTTGCTGAGAAAAAAATTGTTTATTAAGCCAAATTTTCGAAAAGTTGGCGCAATGTATTAAATAAACTATACATATATTAATTTCTTTCGTCCGAATTTGAATGGCCTTCCATATATATGCTCAAATACAGTGTACTGTGAATACTTTCTGGAAAACGAAGAGAAAATGTTGAGCATTTTTTTTACAAAATCGGCGCAATTTATGTTACGGACTCTTAAAAATACATCTATTATAGGCACTGGTTTCAAGTACTTTTAGTAAGTAAGTACCTACTGACAGTAACCAAGAAGTATTGCCTGTTGATTGATATCACAATTTGTATGTGCTTCATACATGTATATTAGGGTGTCCCTTATATGGGTAAAAAAATTTTTTTTTTTAATATCGAAACGCATACCCCCTAATTCTTTTTAAACTGCCCTGACTTACTTTAATACAAAATTTTATCTTCCTACGTCAACATTAACCCGTGCCGACAGAAGCTTGAAGATTTCGAAAATTGCTGTTTTTAACCCTGACTGTTATGTAGCTAAAGAAATTAAAATATATATATAAATATTTATATTTTATAAAATATTTATTATTAAAGATAAAATTACAGATCAGGCAGGATATTTTCTTTTAAGGGTCTCTTTTACAGCCTGAAAACAGATTTCTGTGTTCTCGGATAAAGCGTCGCAAAAATTGCTTTTATTCTTTCTTTACAGTGATCAAGCAATACAATGTTTTGGTGGCAAGCAAAGAGTAGTTTTTGTTCCAAAAGTACAAAAGCTCCTTTCAATTGCCCTGTATTAAACACAGCACAGGACTTTGTCGTCGAGGTTCCAGTCATAAAGTGCGTTTAACACAACTTTAGCTTGAACCTGACCGGTAGAGCTCTCCAGTTTGGGTACAGCCAGAAGTTGTTCATTTTCTCCAAATGAAATTAAAATTGACAGACGTTCTTCTTTAGAACTTCTGACATCCAGTCCAGGTAATAATTTCCCATCACAGTGAACGGTCATTATTTCAGGCATATTATTCTGAAAATCTGATTTTATAGATTGCACTCTAACTTTTCTACTCTGTGCGAATGCGTTGAAAGGACGATTAGTTTGTCGGAAAATCATCACAGCTTAGATATAGTGCTTCTACTACAGCCTGAAGTACGAGTATATAGACAGAATCCCTTATGCTTAATTGACATCTATCTAATGTTCCAACTAACTTAGGCGCGATATAGTCTTTCCTTCCTCTTTTTGTAGTAGTTCCAGAACTTACATTTTGTCAGGTGGATGGCAAGGATTCCTTAAGGCTTTCAACAGAACTAGTAGGTTGATTATCAGGTCCTTGCGTTTGTGTAAAATCTTGTGTAGTAAGAATCCTTCCTTTTCGGCGTACTTTTTGTCTAAACTCGCCAAACATCCTGGACGCCCCTGGTTCTCTTTGTTTTAATAAAAATATTTTATCGTCTTCTATTTTCATTCTTTCCAAAGCATCAGCATGTGCTATATCGAATAAATTATCTATATATTAAATTATCTAAATTGTTTTGGAAATCCTCCTCACGGTGCTTGTAAAAATCTTGTATTTTTTTGGATTTTTTTTTTGCAACTCGCTCCAAGTATGGTGAAGATCCACAAGTTGTTTTACACAGTTAGGTATTGCTCTGGTAAGGATTCTAACGTTTTTCAAAAAATATAATACACTCTCGAATGAAGAGATTTGCGCTTTCACTAATAGTCAATTTAACTTCACGAATGTTAAAAAAGTACTGCAAGAACTTGACGGTTAGACGGTAGCCTTGCGCCTGCTATGTGATAATTTATGGCATCAACTAAGAAAATACTTTTATTATTGCTTCTTAATTAGATTGTCATATTTTAAATGTAAAATAATACGTGTTAATCAAGATAATCACTGAGAACAAATGACAAATCCCGCAAGTACGCGCTGCTACTTTCGCGCAACTTGTATGAACATCATTCGATGTAAGTCGGCACGGGTTATCGTATTCCAAATAAGCTAAAAATTTATTTCCGAGTGTTTTAGAAGCAAATGAACATAACTAAGACCTATGCGTTAAAAAATAAAAACTTTGAAAAATAAGGGACACCCTAATGTATATATATATATTATACGACGTCAGGCTAGTATGAAGCGGTTACCGTACCCTATAGCCTTACGATATAGATAATATAGATTTACGAACAATAATGCAGTTTTTCTATTCAGTTGGTAAATGCTCATCTTCTGATGGTAGTCAGTCGTATGAAAACAACAATGCTCAAGGGTACTGTTATTTCGCTGCAGTCTTCGAGATGGGGCTACTTTGCCAGTCGAGGTCGATATGCCCATTATAACTTAGACGACTTCGTCTGAATGCGACGACATTCCATACACTGACAAAAGAGAGGTAAGTATATGTGTTGTAGTCAATACCCGAATCTAGGCGCTCCTGTTTGACTAGTTAAACCTAACGTACCTCACCTGCCGCTCCAAAAGCTAGTCGAGTTTTGGTGATCACAAGCTAACCATAACCTAACCTTGGAACGCCTATATTTCGAGTATTGACTATAACATATGCACATAGCATATAGAAATAGTACCAATAGTACCTCCACCTCACGGAATACCGCAGCCAAATTTCAATTCCTTTGAGGGTTGTTGTGTTCCTGCTAGTGATAGTAGGAAGAAAGGCGTTGCTGAATTGGCAGCAGGGCGCAAATAATGTTTTTTTTTTACCACGTCTGGTGGCAGACAAGCATACGGCCCGCCTGATGTGAAGCGGTTACCGTAACCGTATTATCGCTCACAACATAAATATCACTTGCGCGCCGCCACCCCCGCTGCCAACGCAGCATCTCCTTCTTTTCTGGTGACCTCACTCACTCGCAGGAATACAACAACCCACAAGGGAATTGTTAATTGGCTGCGGTATTCTGTGAGGTGGAGGTACATTCCCCAGTCGGGTAGCTTACAATTACGCTCCCTACCTCTCTTAAATTTTATGCTGCGATCGTTTATATGGGGAGAGTAACCGCTTCACATCAGATGGCAAAACGAAAACACGCGGACACAAGTTATTTGACCAAAATATGATGGTCAATTTAGTTACTTTTATTTTAATGCTTTTATTTAAAGCCATTCTTCTGTTACTGTATTATGCCATTAAGAGAGAACTATCAAAATACGCAATTTACCTAGTTATTCTAACGAGCAAAGTGACATAAAATTTACATCGTGTAATTTAATGTAGAATTTATGAGGGTTATAAACTTCTGACGGCGAAAGTTTGTTTAAATTTATATGAACAATCGTTAATTGTTGTTATTTTAATAATTAATAGATAAGCCTAGAATATTCAAATTCCAAAAGCCTCTTACTCCTACTAATTTCTTCTGATTAAATTCGTTGTGCGTTCCAAGGCAGCCGTATTAATCCTGGCTACACAGGAGATATGGTGGGAATGTGTGGCCTAGAAAATGTATTAGATAAAAAGCCAAAGTAAGTCTATAGTGTTTACCCCACCGCGCCGCTAAATCAAAATGGGCGCAGGCCAGATATCCCCGCCGAACCGAAATGATGAGAGAAGGAGAAAGGGTGTGCTCGAATGAAGACTTCGCTTAGGAAAAAAAGTGTTGGCAGACCACCAGCCAGACAGTCTGACGACTTTGTGAGGGCGCTTGGAGCATGGATGGGATGAAAGGCACGGTGAGCTGCGCTTCATAGAGGCAACAGGGAAAGTCATATGCCCAACGGTGGGTGCATACAAGCTGTTGAAGAAGAAGAAAATACATGAACCGAATGAAGCATTCTTATTGGATTATATAAACAACATCCTACCATGGATGGATGGTCTATCTCATAAATTATCTACACCAATGTCAAGCAAACAAGACGCGCTCGTTCCGATGTGCGAGACTGCCATGTTTTGTGCGTACCTTTTCTTCTGTACTCTCAGTATGTTGTAGCGAGGTTAACCTATTTCTTACGATCCTAACCCAAAATCCCAAAGGAATTGTTTGCCACGATTTAAGTATTCAATATTACTCGTATAAAAGGAAGGGAAAGGGGCATTGTGTTATGAGGATTCAAAATATTTCTATGGGATTCAAAACACAATATTGTTAAATGAAATTTTAAATTATACTATTATTGATTGTGGTACGGTGACAAAAATAAAATTATGAAAATGTATAGATACTTTTAGCACAACTAATTGTGCAATGTACGAATCCGGAGAGAAAACAAATCCCTTCAAAGGGATAAGTTACTTTAAGGAATAAGAAACATTGTAAATCGAAAATATATGATTCACAGCCGTTTTGGTGTGATGTCTTTCACCGGTGTATGTATTCTTTATTGCATATAAATTATACAGTACAGGTAGTATACAAGGGTAATATAGTTATGCAAAGGCAAGCTTATCTCTTCCAGTTAACCTGTATGTATGTCCGATTTGAACAGATTTCTCCAAAAGACTTTCGTACCAAAAGCTTCTGAATATTGTAAGTATCATTGGATATTCGGTGAAGATGAATGAAGATTTTTGAATATTTTTCTTTTAATTTATCAAATTAATTCAAATTGGGTATTTGACTAACATTTTTTTCTGTTTGATATGTAGGGACGTCTCCATAATATAACCATAGGTGAAAGAATTACTTCGATAGCACAAAAATCTCTCGAGATATGGTAATTTGAAAATCACAATTTTTAGACTGCCCCAAAACGCTCCATACAAAAGACTACTGAATTATGACGTCACAGATCTGTATTTTGTATGCATCAAATCAGAAATTTGTACGACAACTATGTTAAATATTACGTTTATGTGATTAGTATCATAATAAAAGTTATAGCATTTTTTATTGCTTCTCCAATGGAAATATATTTTTTTAATAATTTCATACTTTTAAAATGGACTTTCCCGCCAAACTTTGATCGACGCTAAAAAAAGTCTGACTGAAGATATTAGAATGAAAGTTTGCAGATCTTTATAGTTTTGTGTATTTTACGATATTGTTAATTTATTTGTACAATTTTTAAACATTGGAAACAACCCAATTAGTGATTGTCGACGTACTCGTAGGTACACTGATGACTAAGATACATCATTAACATTCACTGATATCGAGCATTCACAGTGACATTATACGCATAATATATTACAGACATTATAATTACACACACACACACACACACACACACACACACACACACACACACACACACACACACACACACACACACACACACACACACACACATACACACACACACACACACACACACACACACACACACACACACACACACACACACACACACACACACACACACACTATTGAATAATGTTAAATAAGTTGCATAAATGTTATGTTAAACTATTATTTTTCTACTTGCTTCATCTCATTAATCTATAATTTAATATCAATGGAAGGTGCTCATAGCACAGGTTAATCCTAATTTGAGCACCGGCAGCTTTATTTTACGTGTTTGAATAGCTCATGTTATTTTAGCATTAAGTCTGTGTATAAATTTTGGGTCAAATAAATATATATTATTATTATTATGTATCTCTTTTTAATCACGGGTCAAGCCCGCTCATTTGATAGGCGTGCGCGGGGATATGGATCCAACGCGTAGAGGCCCCTTTGAGAAGTTTGATGTAATGTTGTACGCCCGCCGTAACCCGCTCCAGGATATGTCAATGCAACGACGTACCCATGAGCAGGTCTAGCAGGCGTTGAGACTATTGCGAAGTGTGATGGAAAATAAATGGGCTATGGAGATGAGATCTGGGTTGTTATTAATATCGGGCTATTACAGAAGAGGGACGGACGCCTGCCATAACTGCTTTTATTGCTAGTTATTTGCGGCAGGCGGTGGCTTGCCACTCACTAGATGGGACCCCGAAATGCCAGGAAAACGGCCGGTGGCAACACCGGTGTGAGTGACTCAGGGATGTCGAGAGGTGTGCTGCGCTTTCTCCGAAGTTACTCGCGGCGTGATGCCCTTTAACACTTCCACCCCTGGAGCATATAGCTCTAGCGGCTCCTCTCTGGACGGCCAATGAAGGCAAGCCAGAGCTGAGAGTCCTGCGGGCCTTCTTGTGTTTACACTCCGACCAATCAAGACACGTCGGATACGAAGGCCCTGACCGACTCTCTGGAGACTCGGGTCCGTGGTGTTATATTATTATGTTCATCTAAAAGAAGAAACTGACTGACTGACTGACTGACTGACTTATATATCAACGCACAGCCCAAACCGCTGGGTCTAGAGATTCCAAATTAGTCATGTAGGTTCCTTATGACGTCTAGGGGTGCACTAAGAAAAGGATTTTTCAAAATTCATCTCCTAAGGGGAAGAAACGGGGGTCCAAAGTTTGAATGGGGAAAGAAGATTAGCTGGACTATTTTATCCTAAACTTTACATGAGTACTTCTATAGATAAATGCGTAAACACGTGTTTCAGGATTTTTCAAAATTCAACCCCTAAAGGGGTAAAATGGGGCGAAAAAGTCTGAAAATCGTCATAGGTATTGTTTTTATGGTTTATTGGGTCGCTGATTACGAAAACAACAACTATTTTATAATCCAACATAGCCGACGTGTCATAAAATCACCCCTGAGGGGATCCGATGGGGTTGAAATATATAAAAGAAGAAACCGACTGACTGACTGATATATAAATCAACGCACAGCCCAAACCACTGGGTCTAGAGATTCCGTCCAATTAGTTGGACAGTTTTATCTGAAACTTTACACGAGTACTTCTACAGATAAATGAATAAACACGTGTTTCAGGATTTTTCAAAATTCAACCCCTAAAAGGGTAAAAATGGGGTGAAAAAGTCTGAAAATCGTCATGGGCATGGTTTTTATGGTTTATAGGGTCGCTGATTACGAAAACAACAACTATTTTATAATCCAACATTGCCGACATAACATAAAATCACCCCTGTGGGGGTGCGGTGGGGTTAAAATGTCATAATATCAATATGGGTGTTTTCGGGGACGTCAATTACAAAAATGGCATCGATTTGAAAATATCAACCTCTAAATGGATAAAATGGGGTCAAAAAGTCTGAAAATCATCATGGGTATTATTTTTATGGTTTATCGGGTCGCGTATTACGAAAACAACAACGATTTTAAAATTCTACGTGGCTAGCGTGGTATAATGGCCACACTATTGAGGTGCGATGAGGTTGAAATCTCTATATATCAATATATGTGCCGTTTTTACGGGTTTTCGGAACGCCAATCCATACTAATATTATAAATGCGACAGAATGTCTGTTACCTCTTCACACTTAAATTGCTGGACCGATTTAGATGAAATTTGGTTGAGAAATAACTTGAGTTATAAATATTTGAAAAAATCACAAAGGTGGGATTTGAACCACGACCACCCGATGCCCGGTCGAGTGCTCTTCCAACTGAGCTGCCAGGAAGGTTTGTTTTGCTGACGAATTTTTGCATCTTATATTCTACTGCGTAAGTTACAGTGTGGTTTTTCCATTTTTCAAAATATTTATAATATTCTGGCAAGTTGGCCCAGACAACTGTTTAAATAATAATAAGATACCTTGAGCCCTGGGAAAGGATGTCTAAAATGTGGTGAAAAAGTCTGAAAATCGTCATAGGTATTGTTTTTACGGTTTATCGGGTAGCTGATTAAGAAAAACACAACTATTTAATAACCCATCATTGCCATCGTGATAACTCTGTAGCGGTGCAATGGGGTTGAAATGTCATAATACCAATATGGGTGTTGGTTAACTCTATGGTTTTCTGGGAAGTTAATTACGACAATGGCATCGATTTGAAAATATAATGTAGTGGACACGAATTACTTAAAAAGATTTTTCAAATTTCACCTCTAAGAGGGTGAAACGGAGGTCCAAAGTTTGTATGGGAAAACGAGATTAGTTGGTTTGTATGGGAAAACGAGATTAGTTGGTTTGTATGGGAAAACGAGATTAGTTGAACTATTTTATCCTAAATTTTACACGAGTACTTCTATTGATTAATGAGTAAACACGTGTTAGCCCCGATAGTCACGCGAGCGCAGCCGCGGGCGAAAGCTAGTATTGTATATTTAATAAGATAAGATTTCAAGATAAGTTTGTCGTATATTTTAATATATAATAATGTCTAAGCGTTGTCTTCAAGTTTCATAAAACTATTAAACAGTGAACTAATTAGCATGAACCACGCTTATATTTCATATTATACCCTAGAGTTTTACAGCTCTGTTTGATAGTGGGCACAAAGTTACCTTTAGTTATATAGATTTACAGTAAAAATACGTAGTTCTTTTAATAGAAATACATAACATAATACATTTTTGTGCGCTCACCTGATTTATAGCAATCACCACCGCCCATGGAGATCAGCAAAACTTAGGGGTCGCCGATCCGTTGCCAGCTTTCTTTCTGGCGACGTCACTCACTCGCAGGAACACAACAATCCTGAAGAGATTTGTTATTTGGCTGTGGTATTCTGCGAGGTGGAGGTACCTCCGCAGTCGGTCAGCTTAAAAAATACGATATGCCCTACCTCTCTTTTCCCTCAAAGCCAAAGCCTCGTTTGTCAATAAGCAGGGTGCACCATGTGGTTTGCTCTGGCTTTGGTTCAAAGATGAACCACTTACACCCCAAACTAACTTTATTAAATGTTAGACGTAGCATAAATGTATACCTTATGTGTATTCTCGTAAGTAGTTCATCACGGTTCGTTGGGCAACAGACACGTGCCTGGATTTTTATAACGTACATAGTTACATAAAACGACATCTATAAATAAAAATCGGATCAAATTAAATCATTATTTACTTAATTCAACGTACCTAAAAATAAATGGCTTTGAAATGTACGTACAGTGTCAATTTATTTCGGGATTAGCTTCGAATCCGACCCAATTTCATTTGGTCCGAAATACTGCGATTTGGAACGAAGAGCACAATGACTTAGCTTCAGTCTTTGTTCCATTCCATTTCATTTACACAAATAAAACGCTGTATTTAATTCAGATCTCCGTTTGTATAACGCTTTATTAAGTAAAATATGGAGCCTAAAATCCAAACTCAAATGTTATAAATATAATTTAAAAAGTTTGTATTCCATTTTTGGTTGAAAGTTACAGTGATTGGATGACAGCCGCCTTACTGGGAAAGCATTATTTAGATCGTCTCTTAATATGGGTGTTGCGACTCTTAAGGAGGAAGGGGGGTTGTCTTTAGTATACAATACTCACTTTAGGGGTCCTGTATACGATATTTATAATTGTATACGATATGTTTAAGATATTTTAAATATTTAATAAGATAATAAATTACATGATGGGGCTATAAGTAAATAAAAATATTAGTCTTAGTACAATTATAATTACAGATATTATAAAAAAAATATTTAATTAATAAAAACGGACATTGCGTTATGTCTCGGAACCGTGGTAACCATTTTACTGAAACCTAAGGGTTATTCGGATCCCACTTTGTGAATCGTTGATATAAGCATACCCATCATGAGGGAGATGATGAGGATATTATCATGAGTCTTACGCAAACTACGTAAGTTTTGAATTTATTTGTTTAAAAAATCGACATTAAATAAAACCATTCTGAAAGTGGTAACCCTACGGGCCTGAATGCTAAAATATTCGACTTCTTCGTTACAGTTCAACAAAAAAAAAACTTTGTTACAACCTACGTGACTTGACGGAAAGATTTGTTGATGTCAATGGGGATGTACAAATTATAAAGTTAAGCAGTATAGATACTGTTACTAACTCTTTACTAAACCATATTATGAACAAAATTACTACGTCTGAATTAAAGTTTTTTGTAAGTATTTTGTACCACAGCAAGTTAATAGTTTGTTTTATTTATTAAAAAAATGCAAATAAAGTTGTACCGACATTCAATCACGATTTGTTAACAATATCACTTGTAAATTACTTGACAATAGATTTCACTTTATTTACATGATTTCGAAAATATTTTGAAACAAGGAGCTTCGCTCGGTCGTGCACGTACTGTTCCCCTTTACGTACGTACTTTACAGATAAGTAAAACCATAAGTGTTCCGCGAAATAAGTACACTCAGCCCAATGTATAAAAGTTGTACTGGCATATTTCTTATTAAGGGCTTAGGCCTGCATTCACCTCTTATGTCAATCAGACTCAATGTCGCGAAGTAACGTCTTTTTCTTATTTATACCTCGTGGCTTTTTGTACAAAATTGTAATTAGTTTCAGTGAACAAGAATAAAGTTTAGGGGCTGGTTTAACTTGTTCTCAGTATAACTTTTTAAAAGCGAAAGATCACTCACTCACTGATCAAATACGAAAACTCGATAATTACTTGACCTATGATGCTGAAATTTGGTAGGTTGAGAACGGATTTTGAGACAAAGACTGTTATAAATTTATATAAATGTCCTGGGCTTGGTTCTTGAGGGTAGTTGTGCTCCTGCGTGTGACTGAAATCACCACGAATGAAGGAGGTGCCGCCGGCTCGAAAGTGATATTTTATATTGCAAACACTCATATGGCTACAGTAACCGCTTCACATCAGACGTGCCTGCCTGTATGCTTGTTCGCCAGCCGACGTAGTATCATGGAGATCTTGTAACTTGACTCACTTGCTGGCACACAATAATACTCAAGCGTACGCATTACAACAATCGTTAATGTTTCGTATGCGTCATTAATCGTCAAGTCCATGATAATAAACATGTCATGATATTTGCTGATTTATTTGTATATAGCTAGATATATAGATAGACTATAATGTGGATATTCTCTATTTTTGAGAACACTGCAAATTATTTAGTATCTTTAATCTTAAATACGTTATAGGCAGTTATGCAATTGGTGCCAGCAGCTAGCGGTATATTATCATCATTCATCAATGCATTGTGTACCGTGCAGACGCCCACGCACAAAACAGTGTGAATAGCACTCAGCCGCCCGCCCACACCGCGTCTATAATCACGTTTTATCAATATATCTCTTTGTTAGATATCCTATACCAAAGTTTTGTTAATGGAAAGCGATCACATGGATCAGCTGTAGTGATGGGGGTGCCACAGGGCTCTATTTTGGGCCCTTTCCTGTTTCTCATGTATATTAATGATCTACCTCATCTTGTAAAGAATAATCATGAAATAGTATTGTTTGCAGATGACACTTCTTTAGTTTTTAAGGTAAATAGACAACAATCAGAAATTGACGACGTAAACAATGCTCTTTCAAAAATAGTAAACTGCTTTAGTGCTAATAACCTGCTTTTAAATGGTAGTAAAACCAAATATGTTAGATTTTTTTACAAAAAATGTTAAACAAGTAAAAACCAGTGTGGTGATGGGCAATGAGAGATTGGAATTGGTCAATAAGGTTGTCTTCCTTGGTATAACATTAGACTCTAAATTACAATGGGGCCCACATATAGAAACGTTATCGGGTAGACTCAGCTCAGCAGCTTACGCCGTAAGGAAAATACGTCAACTGACTGATGTTGACACTGCGCGTTTAGTTTATTTTAGCTATTTTCACAGCATTATGTCATATGGTTTATTGCTTTGGGGTAGTGCTGCGGATGTAGACTCAATTTTTGTGCTCCAGAAGCGAGCTATCCGTGCTATTTATATGATGAGTCCCAGGGAGACACTGAGAAATAAATTTAAAGAGATAAATATTATGACATTACATTCTCAATATATTTATGAAAATCTTATTTACGTTCATAAAAATCAAACAAAATTTAGGAAAAACAGTGATCTCCATCAATTAAATTTAAGAAATAAAAACAAACTCGCTGTGTATATTACGAGGCTCCATAAAATCTCTAACACGTTTCCAGGTCAATGTATACGCTTCTACAATAAACTTCCAAACGACGCGTTTAAATTATCCATGGGTAAATTTAAGAAATATATTAAAACTAGACTATGTCAAAAGGCTTACTATTGTATCTCAGATTACATAAATGATAAAAGTATTTAGAAATGAATTGCTCTTGTTATGTTATGTTAATGATTGTAATTGTATTTAATGTAATGATATTGGCAATTAAAAGAGTCGGCCTTGAGTTTCTTGCCAGTTCTTCTCAAGAAGCCCCGTCGCCGGAACTGGTACTTAAATTCACTTTCACATTCAAGATAGTGTGATGAAAGTGAATCTAAGCTCTGCGGATATAGAGTAGTAATGATTTATACATGTTTTTATATTTAATTTGTATGACGTTTCTAAGTGCTTTATAAAGTCCAAGGAATAAAGAAAAAAAAAAAAAGTATGCGTGTATTATTAAACGACCTATTTTTGTATATAAAATAAATATATATTATGAAATTTGTATATAAATTCCTGTATCTAATCTAAATGCAATGAGGGTCTCACAAACGATTCGAACGATTTTCTGTTTCTGAACGAGTTTCTAGGGTCTAGAAAACGATCAATCAGTGTCTTATCTCGGGAAAAACCGATGTAAATCAATATTATAGTTTTTTTTTCTTTTTTATACTACGTCGAGTGGGAGACAAGCATACGGCCCACCTGATGTCCAGTGGTTACAGTAGCCATATTAACGCTCGCAACATGAAATATCGCTCGCGTGCCGCCACCCCCGCTTCCAACGCATCAACTCTTTCCTTTCTGGTGACCTCACTCACTCACAGGAACACAACAACCCTCAAATGAATTGTTATTTGGCTGCGGTCTTCTGTGAGGTGGAGGTACTTCCCCAATCGGGCAGCTTACAATTACGCTAGCCCTACCTCTCTTTCGCCAGAGCCTCGTTTGTCAATTAGCAGGGTGCACCACGTGCAGCTGAGGTTTGGCTTTGGCTCAAAGATGGTAGTAAACCACTTACACCCCAAAAGTAGTTTATGCCTTATCAGTAATAATATTAGCTCGGTCTTCCAGGAGCTAAATATATAGCTAACAGCTGTAACGATTTCAATATTAATTTAACGTAATAGGCTTAGGGGCTTACGGCAGCGAAAAGACAATCCAGGTTGGTCTCAATTCTGGAATAAGGCTCGATCGCTAAATACATAGTTATTAGCAAATAGCTCGACAATAAATGACATTATAATGTCACTTGACATGATGGCATAAAAACATCATGAAAACTCTATCGAAATATTGCTGTAGACGCCACCAGACAGTCGATGTTACGATTCGACTAGACAATGTGCTACGTTACGTTATCGTGTCGACACAAGGTTATTATACAATTTCATGTGATTAAATTACTATCCCATGGACCAATGGCAACAACCATATTTTTCGTGATAAAAATACCCTTTAAATGTTGATTATAAGCAATCTCTATGTAAATTTTCATCAAAATGCCGTATTGCGTGTATCGAATGTATAGAAATGTGATAATAATAAAATCGTAAATCACTCTAATGTCCTACAACAAATCTTTCTAATATTATTATCTCTCTATTGATCACGGCTCAAACCCGGTCATTTGATAGGCGTGCGCTATGGATCCAACGCGTAGAGGCCCCTTTGAGAAGTTTGATGTAATGTTGTATATGTTATTATCTTTCTATTGATCACGGGTCAAGCCCAGTCATTTGATAGCCGTGCGCAGGGATATGGATCATACGCGTAGAGGCTCCTTGGAGACTTTTGATTTAATGTTGTACACTCGCCTTGTCCCTTCCATTTATTATTATTATTTCGACTCGACGAGCTCGGTGGTCGAATGGCTGGCAATGCTACTTTGACTTCGAGGTTGCGGGTTCGATCCCCGCACAAGACAAATATTTGTGTGCATGAACATGTCTGTTAGTCTTGGTCTGGGTGTTATCTATGTATTATTTGTATGTATTTACAAAGAAAAAAAAGTTTTTAAGTATAATATATGTATCAGTTATCTAGTACCCATAGTACAAGCTTTGATTAGTTTGGGATTAAATGCCGTGTGTAATTTGTTCAGAAATATTTATATTCTTATTACTTTAAGTTTAAAAGACAATTTTTTGTGGATACTTATTTAATAAAATCTTAAATTTACATCAAAAACTGTTTCAAGTGTGTACCTTAATTTTAAGTGCTTTTTATTTGTTTACTTATTTAAACTTCATGCACAATAAAAATGTACACAGGCGGCCTTAATGCTATACAAGCAAATATGTCACGACCTCATATTAAACACGTAGATAGATTTGTAAGCCAGAATATATTTTGTATCACAAGACTATCTACACGACGTCGGTATGGTAGTAAATAAATAATGTACCTATGTTTCTCTTTTCCGACGTCTATTACGTTGGAAAACGGATATAAATAACGTAGACGTACCACAATCCTCTCAACCTGCCCGCCCTATGTTTGTCTGTGTGCAGGTGACGGCGGCGCTCTCTGCTGCATGCTACATAATACGAAGTAATACGAACCTGGTACGATTAACGTGTATTTCTACAGGATCTGGCAGTGATATATTGTACAAACGGTTGTATAATTTTCTACTGCTCTTAGAATGTGATTTATAATGTATAAAATGCAGTTTGTTGTGATAGGTAAGTAACTGAAATTGGACTGTTTCGCTGTCGTCTTCGTCGTCTATCCTTATTCATCCCACTGCCGGGATACGGGGTCTTCCCCAATTGAAGAAGGGGTTTAGAGCATAGTCCACTACGCTCCTCAACTGTGGGTTGTCGAAGGCCAATGTTTTCAAGCCGCATATAATGACAACAGCCAGGTCTGACGTCTTAACGTGCCCTCCGAAGCGCGGAGGAGCTCGAGATAAATAAACCCATCCGTGGACAGGCTACGGTCGACGTTGCTTAACTTGCGTGTTCGATTAGACTGACACGCGCAACGACGCCATCGAGTTCCTTACTGCTATTTAGCTGTAGCGTCTATGTAATCCACTGGCAGTGAAATCTCTACCACAGTATGCTCGTACTATGTACAATATGAACACTCAATGCCGGTCTGTCATATCGACCTCACCTCCTCCTTGAACCGTATCTGAAACAGTTCGTTCGAAGCCGCACGCAAAAACCAGCTTTCACATATTGTAGAAACGTCATTATTTATCTATCTAATACTGTTAGCAACGCGACATTTCTATAGAGTGGCAATTGAGTGTGTCTCTATTGAATCCTATCATGTATACTAGCACCTAGCACTAAAATATTTGTTATCTGTACTGACCACAATAAACTGGTTCAATAAAACCGATATTATCGACACTGAATATGATTCATGCCTATTCAGCTTCGACATACATTCATGAATTTTCTTTGAGTTGTTGTGTGTAGGGATTTCAGGATAAATAATGACCATCGGCTTGCTTCGTATATCCAAACATGACCAACCGGTTCAAGATATATAATAGACTTTACAATGCGTATCTGAACAAAATACGATTGAAGGCAATGATGTTATAATTGTATAGATATGGTATACTAAATTGCATCAGAAAACGGTTCCCGCTGTTGCATGGATAGCTAGCTATAAATAGTTACACAGACTATCGCCATTCTCATCATATCTGATATAATAAACTTACTATCTCTTTTCCTCATCGAGCGCAAGACGTCGCCAATTCTCCTTACAAAAACTATAGTACGTTTTACAACAAATAATTATTGTGAACTTTCGTGTGATATGTGATTTCGCGCATGAAAACTTGGATGCGCGTAGCCAAAGTAAGACCGGAGTATAAAGTCCATGAAGAGGCCTATCTCAACAATGCATGGCTGAGAAAGAAGAGAAGGAATAAAAGATAAGGACAGATGGAACCGTTGCATGGGTAAAGTTATATACGGACAATAACCGTGATGGTATGTTTTCTGCGACACTGTTTGTAACACCTAAGAAACATCTAACCAAATATGTGCACGGCCTAACTGTTTTGTTTGTAAAATAAATATAACATGTTATCCAAGATGGGAAACATACCCGCGGTCGCCTGCGGTACGGATATTTTGTCATTTCATCGTTGCTTGCGAACAAAGAGGACGTGAAGTTGAAGTTTGTTTGTTCGTATTTAAAAGTCGCAGGAGACTGCAATGTTTTGCTTTACACGTTCAGTAAACATGTTTGGTTCGTTTGTTTTGTTATTTTTTTGAATAGGTGAGCCTCATCACCCCCACGAGTATAAGAAAGTCCCGCGTAGTGCTACGAATGCTACGTACGTCTAATGGCTTCGCAGGACTGTCAGGACTATCTTATACCAGTTTACGATTTGTAAATCGTAATCTATCTATATGTAGCAAAGTATCTTAAACTTTGTTTACATTTTTGAGCTTCTTCTTCGCTTCGTTTTGTTCTTGTTATTTTTATTATCAAAAGGGTAAACAAAAGAATTATACTGAAATGTCATATCGTCGTCAACCCTTATTCATCCCACTGCTTGTGATATGGATCTCCCCTTAATTGAAAGGGTTTAGAGTATACTCCACCACGCTACTCAACTGTGCGGGTTGGCGTAGGCCAGTGTTTTCAAGCCATCAAGTTAAGTGATAGGAGAGCATATATATAACAAAATGAACTGTATTTTATAAAATAAAAACAATACAAGGCTAGAAGTACTCAGAAAATATATTTACTTTCACACCGTTCGGCACTTGACATTAGAATATTTTACAATCTATAGCAATATAAAAAAATGTCATAAATTCAAAAAATATTATAAAAAAAATCTATAAAAGAGGCACATAACCGCTGGCGAGACTGCCAGCAACACGCCTAAAGGCCACTGACTTGGCTTAACGACTGTCATCTATACCGACAGCTTAACGTAGTAAAAGAACTCGAGATAAATGAACCCCTCCATGGACAGGCTACGGTCGACATTGTTTAACTTGCGTGTTTGTTTTTTTTTTTTTTTTTTTTTTTTTTTTTTTTATACCACTAGAGTGGCAAACAAGCTTACGGCCCGCCTGGTGGAAAGCAGCTACCGCAGCCTATGAACGCCTGTAACACCAGGGGCATCACATGCGCGTTGCCGACCCTGTAAAAACCTCTTCACGCCCTTTTTGAAGAACCCCATGCTGTAGTCTCCTGGGAAAACCTCCACAGGCAGTTCATTCCACAGCTTGACAGTACGCGGGAGAAAGCTTCTCTGGAACCGCACAGTACGCGACCACTTGGGCTCCAATGTGTGAGGATGAATTGCCTGTCGATGGCGAGCGGTGCGACTGTAGAAGGAGGCCGTGGGCATCATGTCAAACAACTCCTCTGAACACACCCCATTGTACAATCGGTAGAACACACAAAGGGACGCAAAATCTCGTCTCAGACTTAACGGTTCTAAACCGTCTGTAAGTTTGGGATCCTCAACAATCCTCACAGCACGCCTTTGGATTGAGTCACAAGGTGCAAGCTGGTATCTAGGCGCTCCCGCCCATAGATGGCAACAGTACTCCATATGCGGCCGAACTTGAGCTTTGTAAAGCATAAGTCTTTGCCGCGGGTTGAAGTACTGCTTTGCCCTGTTGAGCACACCTAGTTTCTTCGACGCCAGCTTGACCTTTCCCTCCAGGTGACAACGAAACTGAACATCGCTGGAGATTTCAACTCCGAGGATCCCAATGTTTTTAGCGACGGTAAGGGGTGTGTTCTGGAATTGAGGAGCCACAGCAAAAGGGGTTTTTTTAGCGGTGAACGCGCAGACTTGTGTCTTTGTGGGATTGAACTGAACTAGGTTCTTTCGTCCCCAGTCGGACACACTATTCAGTGTGCTCTCCATTTCCGACACAAGTTGTTCGCGGCTCTCCTCCACCAGAGAGCGGGGGATATTGGCGCGGCCCGTGTAATAAGTGTCCCCGGTGCTGTCGTCAGCATAGCAATGAATGCTGTCAATAGACAACATATCATTGATATGCAGCAAAAACAGCGTCGGGGACAACACCGAGCCTTGCGGGACGCCAGCATTAATGTCCATGCTATCGGAGCAACTACCATCCACAACGGCTCTAATACTTCTGCAGGACAAGAAGCTAGCGACCCATTCGCACAAACCCTCAGGTAAACCGTATGCAGGTAACTTCGAAAGAAGACTGCGGTGCCAGACCCGATCGAACGCCTTCGCCATATCTAGACTAACAGCTAATGCCTCACCTTGACTCTCCACGGCTGAAGCCCAGCGATGTGTAAGATACACTAGAAGATCACCAGTCGAGCGACCATGACGAAAGCCGTATTGATGGTCGCTGATCAAGTCGTGATCTTCTAGGTATTTCAGGAGCCGGTTGTTGATCACGCGCTCCATTACCTTGGAGAGAAGGGAGGTAACGGCGATAGGCCTGTAATTCGATGGGTCTGATCTGTCACCCTTTTTGGGCACAGGGTGCACGTTCGCAGTCTTCCATGATGACGGAACCTGCCTGGTGGAATAAGAGAGCGCGAAAAGGCGCGTAAGAACTGGACACAACTCAGGAGCACACAGCTTTAGCACCACTGCCGGAATGCCATCTGGCCCACTCGACCTATGAACGTCGAGGGATAGCAATACCCGCCGGACATCTCGTTGAGTAAATGAGATTTCCGGCATGGAATCACCACACCACGGGATGGAAGGCGGTGCGGCGTCCCCGTCGTTCAAAGTCGAGTTTGAGGCAAAAAGATTACCCAACAGATCCGCTTTCTCCTTAGCACTGTGGGCCAGACTACCATCCGGTTTTCGGAGTGGTGGAAAGGTCGACTGACAAAAGTTTCCCTCGGCAGCCTTAGCAAGCGACCAAAAAGCACGGCTCCCAGATGGGTGCTTAGCTAGGCGCTCACCAATCCTGCCGATGAACTCAAACTTTGCCCTGGCAATTACTCTCTTACTGAACCTCGAGGCAGCATTGAATACGCGTTTCAAGTCAGAAACACCAGGATCTCCATTGATACGAGCCGTGGTCCAAGCCTCGTATGCAGCTTGCTTGCGGAGTTTAGCTTCTCTACAAGACCCATTAAACCACGGCCGCTTCTTAGCACCTGAAGTAGCCACCCGCCGGTTTGGAATAAATAATTCCATCCCAGCTAAAATCCCCTCAGCTACAGCAGATGCACAGGTGTCAGTATCTTCTGAATCGAAACAGAGCCGCCTCCACGGGTATGATGCGTAAAATTCACGCAGTCCATCCCAGTCTGCTGACTTATAGTGCCACATGCGACGCCATCCGATAGACCGGGGTGCGTCTGGGCTAGCACATGGCACTTGGGTCCGGATAAGGCAGTGGTCCGACGAGCCTAGTGGCGCATCCACAGAGATTGTATACTCATCCGGATGTGTGGTCAGCAGAAGGTCCAGTAGAGAGCTAGTATGGTCCTCAATATCTGGTATTCTCGTTGGTGAATGAACCAGCTGTGAGAAACCATAGGCCAGAGCAAAATCATGGAAAGACCTCCCCGCGAAGTCAGTGGACCGAGAGCTGAGCCACTCGGCATGGTGGGCATTGAAGTCTCCCAAAATCACTAACTCCGCGGAGGGGTACCTCTCGATGACTCTGTCAGTCGCCAATAAAACTAACTGAACTGTTTAGACTAACATACGCAACGACACCACCGAGCTCCTCCGAAATGTCGTATATTATTGTAAAATCAAAGTTTCACAATTAGTAAAAACTAACTATACGTTTAAATTGTTCTGTTTTATAATAGTACTGTTGCGAGTGCTAAGGTCACCGTATTTTACAGTATATGTATTAAGTAAAGTTCAGGCTCGCAATAAAGTGACCGGCGGTAAATGTGCCGCTCCAGCCGTAAATAGCGCTTGCTACCGTCGTCAGTGGCCCTCACCACAACTCCCAGCAATATTGCTTGTTTTGCAATCATTTATACTCTGCAGAATCTGTTCAGATACTTATATTAGGTTGGGGAAAAAGTCTTTTCGTATTTTATATGAATATTCAAAACATTTTTTAATAAAGTTTATTTACATTTAACTAAAGTATGTAGGTGCCATTTTGTTCGATAACTTTTTGCCATCTTGTAGGTATAGACATGATCCCATTACTATATAAATTTTGGGACTTCTGTTCAAAAAACCGCGACAAGTGGTTTTGGCAGTCTTCTCGTGATGTTAACCTGACATTGCCTAAAGAATGCTGAAGAGACGGAAACAGGTGGAAATCAGAAGGTGCAAGGTCAGGACTATACGGCGGATGCATTAACACCTCCCAGTCAAACTCTCTTAATTTTTGCTGAGTGGCTAAAGATGTGTGAGGTCTAGCGTTATCATGATGAAAAATCACACCCCTTCTGTTAATTAATTCCGGCCGCTTTCTCTCAAGTTTTTGCTTTAATCTCATCAGTTGTTCACAGTAGAGTTCAGAATCGATAGTCCTGCCTGGCGGTAACAGCTCGTAATGAATAATGTCCTTCCAATCCCACCATACACACAGCATCACCTTGTTGCGGGTTAACCCGGGTTTCGCCAGAGTCTGTGAAGCCTGACCGGCCTTTGACCACGACCTTTTTATGCGCCAAAACTGTTTTGTGGTCAATTCCTAGTTCTTCAGCTACGTCGTTACTACTGATATGCCGATCTTGCTCCACTTTATCAAAAATGGCATCCATTTTATCCGTAACAGGGCGACCAGAGCGACGTGCATCTTTGACATCAAAATTTCCGGATTGAAAACGCCTAAACCAAATTTGTGCTACTCTCACAGACACTGCACTAGGTCCATAAACGTCACAAATTTTTTCGCAGCTTGCGTTGCATTTTTACCTTTTTTGTAGTAAAATTTTAAAATGTATCGAATTTCTTCATTAGATTCACTCATCTTGACAGTAAAAAAAAACAAATGAATTACACATTTACCTAATTTGAATTTGGAATTATCTTTTTTAAAATTTAAACTTTTTAAAGATATCAAAACCTTTCAGATACAAATGGTATAACCAAAGAGATTTTATTACAAGTTCATACATACTATAATGCGAAAAGACTTTTTCCCCTACCTATTATATATTCATTTACATCATGCACTCATAACTTTACACATCCGAAGAACTCGATGATGTCGTTGCTCGTCTCAGTTTAATCGATCACGCGACTTAAGCAACGTCGAACATAGCCTGTCAGTGGATGGGTTTATTTATCTTGAAGGATACGTTAAGCGGTCGATCCCGGTTGTAGTTATAAAATGAAAGTCGTTAACCCTAATAACATAACACTGACCTCTGCCAACTCTCATTTGAGCATCCTGGTGGAGTACGCTCTAAACCGCTACGATTGATGGAAGATCCTTATGGATCTTCCCTCAATCGTAGCCTTCCCTTCCCAAGTAGGATTGATTATAAGTTAATGCCGATTCAAAACATATAGTAGTTGTTATCCGCATGCAAATAAGTATATGTGTGATAAAAAAAAAAAAAGAAAGTTTCTGCGCTGGCAGCGAGGCAGGCGACACGCAAGTTACTCGTAATATAGCTATGGTAACTGCTTTATATTTGGCAGGCCATATGCTTGTCTGTCATCCGACGTAAGTAGTATATAACTAAAATGAACGTAACCACCAATCAAATTGGTTAACCATTATCACCCGTCACCCTTTTAACTATAGGCCTTATCTGTGGTCTAAACAACAATTTTGTATCATAAAAGACATTTGATTTGATTAAATTTGATTTATTTGATCTATACTACTTTGTGTACTTCCGCCACCAGTTACGGCAGTAATTTGCAGAAACTAACTGTGGCGGAAGCTGACAAAGTAGTGTAGATGAAACTGCCTGTAAATTTGATTTCCGCAAAATAACGCCTGAATCAATTAACTACATAATTCATTATTTTCTTTTCGTCCTACCAACGCCCATACTCGTACTGTTTACAGTTTTAACGCCCTTCGTGCCGTTTTATTAATAGTTACTGAAGTTAAAAAAATAAAAGTCTAATACGTAGCATATTGTTTAAAAATCGATATCTACATTTATTCAAGCCCATTTGTTAACTTTTAGCCCTTATCTCTTTTATGACGCTAACAAAGTCGAGAGTTAGACAATTATACTGTGTTCGAGCGCCATTACGACGTCGATTTCCATAGAGAAACGATAATAATAGCAATATTCAATAACACCCGACGAAATGAGAAAAAAATGGTCGTTAAAGGTAATATTTTTTACAATTCACATTCCACTTGTGTTACGTAGCGATAATTTACATGGGTAGGGAAATAATGAAAAAGAGCAAAAACCAATGTCACCTGCACCTGGGACCCTACCGCTTAAGCCGAAGCCTTTGATTGTGATCAAATACTTTGATTCCAAAAATAGATCTTTAGTCTAAGTTATTGACAAACGTTTACAGCTTAGCCTGTGAAGCTCCAGTATTCCAATCAGCTAAGCTAAACAAAATTTCCACTAATCTAGACTGTTATTTGATTAATGGGTTTTAAAAATCTGATGCAAATCGGCGTCATCTCCCTGGTGTAGCCCCCCGATTTACAGACATGGTTAGCCTGAGGTGTGGTAGAAGCCCCACCACAAAATAGATAATTGTACACATTACCAACTGCGAAAGTGCATCCACTTCCTAGTACACACCGCAACCAAATAACAATATCATTGACGATTGTTGTGTTTAACCCCCGACGCAAAAACGACGGAGTGTTATAAGTTTGGCGTGTCTGTATCTGTGTGTTTGTCTGTGACATCGTTGTTGATGAACCGATTTTAATTTCTTTTTTATTTGAAAGGTAAATTAGTCAGGAGTGTTCTTAGTAATCTTTAATGAAAATCGGTCCGAGATGGCCACCGCCACAATTTGACGGATTACATATTTTTTCACAACCCTTTCAATATGAATATTAAGTGAAAGAGCTTGACTATATAGTAGAATACACTATGATAAATTTCAAATTCATATCAAATGAAATGGCTTGACTAGACTAGAATGTCGGGGTTTTTTTTTATTTTTAATTTAATTGTCTTGTTACTGCAAGTAGTGAGGTCACTTGACGTGAGAAGATATAGAATAGGAAATGTGTGCGACCGAGCGAGCAATACTTATATTGCATGTGTTTATAGGCTACGGAAACCGCTTTACATCAGGCGTGTCGTAAGCACGGCGATAGACTGGGTATAGAAAGTAACAGACTGGCTTGAATTAAATCAAGATAGATTGTACCATTAAGCAAGAAAAGCAGCTTAACTCTGTAGCAAGATTAATCTAGCCTTGATTCTAAGCCGGGCTCGAAATGTGCAGCTGCACGCTGCACTTTGCAACGTAGAGTAGCAGGCGCAATAAAGCACGTTCCGTATGACGTCACGTACAAATGTACCACAGCGACGAGAAGTAGGAAATGAGCACAAAAGTAATATATATAAATGTGCTTGTTTTTGGTATGTTATCGTATATTTTATTAAATCTCCACAAAAATTTATACAACCGACTTCTTAGTTTATGGTTACGGCATCACCCACAAGGAGTTTATAAGAGCAGGTAACTTAAATCTTCGTATGTATGTATAAATGTAATCTCTTTATTTTACATTATTATACAACAAAACAATACAAACAAACGTAGACAAATAAATTATACAGTATAAAGGCGGGCTTATCTCTGAAAGAGATCTCTTCCAGCCAACCGTAGAGTGTTTGATCTATATTCAGGATTCATGCTTTTTCAGCGAAATTCATTGAGCTTATGAAATCGTCCGGTCGTTCTGTCTGTCCGTTGCCATGAAACTCAAAATTTAGAAATCCTGACTTCGGATTCGTGTAGAACTGTAGAGCATCAAAAAGTAGTAATGTAAAGTGACCTTGGTTTTCCGATTTCAATTCGGGATTTCGAAAAAAAGAAAAATTTCGCTATGGTGGCGCATGCTGCGCTTCCGATGTTTTACTATGTAGGGATGAAGCAGGTGCAATACCTAGTTTATTTTTCATACTACACAAACAAGCATACAGACCGCCTGATGTAAAGCAGTTACCGTATTCACAAAAACGCTCGTAACATAAGATAACGCTCGAGTGCTACCATCTCCGATACTAACAACAGCAACTCCTTCCTTCCTGGTGACATCACTCACTCGTAGGAACACAACAACCATTGACGGAATTGTTATTTTGCTGTAGTATTCTGTGAGGCATAGGTACTTCCCCAGTCGAGATACTTACAACATTCGCTATGCCCTTCATCTCTTTTCGCCAGAGCCTAGTTTGTCTGTCAACAGGGTGCACCACGTGCAAGTAAGGTTGGCTTTGCTCCAAAGATGTTGACGAACCACTTACACCCCAAAGCTGACCAATGTGAAGTGGTTACCATATTTTACAAGGACCATAAGGTTGCCGTTGCCTCCCCAGCTGCATCTCACTCGCAAGAATGATTGTATAGGATCGGTGTAGGTTGGTATATAATTGCGGTCTTCTGTAAGATGGCTGCACTTCCACAGTTGAGCTAGCTAATAAATATCACTGTTGTCTACTTCTCTTATGCCCGTTTCGTTTACTAGTTGGAAGAGTGTACCACGTGCAGATGAGGATGCCTTTGACTATGAAGATGATGGTGAACCAGTCATACTCTATGAGCTATTTTTAGGGTTCCGTACCCAAAGGATAAAAAGGAACCCTATTACTAAGGCTCCGCTGTCCGTCCGTCTATCCGTCCGTCCGTCTGTCACCAGGCTGTATCTCATGTACCGTGATAAGTAGACAGTTGAAATTTTCACAGATGATGTATTTCTGTTGCCGCTATAAAATAAATATTTAAGGGGGCTCCCATAAAACAAACGTGATTATTTTGCTCATTTTTGCTCGCAATTGATAACGGCAATAGGTAGACGCTTGATATACTCACATAATATTTAGTTATATATTTACTTTAAAAATAAATAAAATAAAAGACATATTTAAGGGGGGCTCTCATACAACTTGTTTTTTTGCCGTTTTTATAGATAATGGTACGGAACCCTTCGAGCGAGAGTCCGACTGACACTTGGTCGGTTTTTTTTAATAAATGTCTACGGTTTGGTATCGTAACAGATTACATTTATTTTTAACCGTAGTGCACGGCAGTTGAGCTTCACTTACTAGGCATTTCTTTAGCCTTTTAATGACGAGCTCGATGGTCGAATGGTTAGCAATGGCCACTTTGACTCCGAGGTCTCGGGTTCGATCCCCGCACAAGACAAATATTTGTGAGCATTAACATGTCTGTTTGTATTGGTCTGGGTGTTTTCTATGTACTTATTACAAAAAAATATATAAAATGTATTTAAGTACATTTATCAGTTATCTAGTAAACAAGCTTTGCGCTTAATTTGGGACTAGATGGCGCTGTGTAATTGTCCAGAAATAATTATTTATTTATTATTGTATGTATGGATAAAAAATGTATGTCAGTTATCTAGCACCCATAGTACAAAATTTGTACTATGGGTGCTAGATAAAAAGTACTTAGTTTGGTACTAGATAGCCATGTATAATTTATCCAGGAATATTTAATATTATTATTATTTACCATATAGCTGTCTTTGACATTGCCAAGATGGGAAGTCAAATTTCAAAAGCTTCCTATTAACTATACTAATTTCTTCTGATTAAATTCGTTGTGAGTTCCAAGGCGTCCGTAGCTTTAACCCCGTAACTGCAGTTGACTACATGGAACGTTGCCTTATTTGCTGCCGCTGTTAATTCTGGCTACACAGGAGATACAGTGGTGGGATATGTGGTGGGCCCCGTCCCGTTTCTCTTTTGTCCGTTTCCTGTACTAGTTGGCAGAGTGTGAGGAGTTTGGAGAGAGAGATGCGGCAGAACCAGTCACACTCCACGCGCTATTTTTTTAAATAAATGTATGCGACATTTATTTTTAACTGGTAACCTATTATAGTTCACGGACACCACTATTAATATTCATAGTCCACGTCAGTAACGCTTCATAGTTCATTCGGCATGATTTTTTGCGTCATTTTTTATTATTATCGGCATATTTCGGACAATTTGGGGTGTACGTGGTTGATCAACCTGGGGTCTATGTAAGTGGTTCATCAACATCCTTGAACCAAAGCCAACCTCACCAACACGCTGCTAACTGACAAACGAGGCTCTGGCAAAAAGAGAGGAAGGGCATAGCGTATTTTAAGCAGCCCAACTGGGGAAGTACCTCCACCTCATAGAATACCGCAGCCAAATAACAATTCCCTTGAGGGTTGTTGTGTTTTTGCCAGTGAGTGAAGTCACCAGAAAGAAAGGAAGGAGTATATGTTGGCAAAGGTTCGGCGACCCCTAGGTGTTGCTCCTCCATGGCGGTGGTGATTGCTTTCCATGAGGTGACTCCACCTGCTCGTTTGCCTTATATGGCTGTTTCTCATATAAAAAAAACATCTAAAACCTTAACGAATTTTAACAACTTCCTCGTGAATAACTAACTAAAAATAACCGTTAGTGTTTTGAAAACCGTATGCAAAATCGGTACTTTACGTTTTTCAGTTTATCGCGTCAGACAGACACGGCGAGGAAGAATATGTCTCGTGATGTACTTACTCGTTGTAGTTGAAAGTATGTATTCATACGATACCGTTTAGTTTTACAAGGAATCGATGCCGAGTTTTAATATGAAACTAAATAATTTCAAATATAAAATGAATGTAAGATATAAAAAAATAAACTTCCCCATCATATTATGAATTCCCACAATCTTTCTGTTAGAGTAAGTAGCGGCACTGAGTTCATTATAAAACAAAATCACCTTTATATGACTACAAATGTGGTAAATCCGACCCTAATCTTACGGATTTACCGTCTATGCGCTGACAATGCTTGTCAAGAACCGAATACATATTATGAAGCTTTTTAATGCCGCAATCCATCAATGTCAAATTTAATATTCACTTGATTTATAATGTCTTAACGCTGCGGGTCCATTAGGTAAATAGTTTCCGGCTGACTGCTGGTTGGCTAAGTTTAAGATGCAATGTGGATTCAAAATCAAGATCGGCGATGTTGAATGAACGGCCAACTCTAGCAAATCGGCTGTTAATGGAATGAGTCGACAAAAGGTAATATAGGGTGGATCATTTGACTAGTTTGACCACGAGGAAATGTAGTCAAACTAGTCAAATGGTGGTCTAACCAGTTTCAGTAAATAGTTTGATCACAAGGAAGGAAGATGCCGCAAACTGGGCACAATCAATGTGAATGCTTTTTTTTTATATGATCTGATCTTCTATACTATATAAAGCTGATGTGTTTGTTTAGTTAAGCGTGCTATTCTCAACAACTACTGGTTCATATTGAAAAGAAATGTATTGTATAGCCAATTTTAAATCACACCACGATCAATAGGAGAGGAGTATCGCTCACAAAAATGTTGCAAACCGGGAAAATCTCACACGTGCGAATCCGTGACGGGTCGCTAGTATAAGACTTATAGAAGTAGATAAATAATTTTGAACTAGCTAGTTCTGCAATATGTATTATATGTTATATATGTGTGTATGTTTTAATGTATGTATACGTATGTACCTACATATAAATATTTATGAATGAGAACTTTATTACATTAAGCATACAGACACTTACAGAAGTGTACAACACAATAAATCATTGTACATATATTATAGTATAGAAACACGTAAATCTAAAACTACCAACATTGTAAATGGACGGGCCTGCATGAGGAGATTAATGAATGTAGAAGAAGCAGAGGAGGTATGTTTGGATCGGTGCACCTGGCGTTCCGTAGTCTTTGCCTACCTCAACGGAAGACAGGCGTGATGATAAGTAAGTATACTTTGTTGTATATCTTTGTACTCGTCAGACCACGGTCCAGTCCAACATTCAAAGGTTAGCCAGTAGAGATCTCTTACAGAAATAAGCTCGCTTTTGTACATTATTTTTCGGACATGTAAATTTTTGTTAGTGTTGTATTGTTCTATGTACAATCAAGACAATACTAACAAACAAACAGACTTCAATGAAAACTTCACAGACTGTCTACTATGTTTTTATCGTGTTCCTAGAACTATGTTTTGTACACTAAACCTTCTCACAAAACTATGCAATCCCCAAGAATAATGAAACCCTCATACGAATCGGATCTGTAGTTTCTGCGACATACGAGTACATACGGGACAAATAGAAAATAATGTGGTCGGTCAAAATGTTCTCTACCTTGCCTGATGGAAAGCACAAGTGAAAACTAAATGTCAAAAAAAAGGAACACCATCACTGCGATTAGCGCAGCGCTGGCGGTACACCAATTGACGACCCATTTAAGTATTTCTTCGCACTTCGTCTAAACAACCCTGAGATGTAGGAAGAGGGAAATACGCGTGCTGGCTGTGAATTCCACAACATTATGGTTCGGCAGAGAAATGAGTTGCTGAACTTTTTGGTGCGGGAACCTCCTTCAACAACTTTTTTTGAACATATAAGTCAAACAGTCAACCACAAATTGTATGCCTAATGGGACCGCAGGCTAACATTGACAATCTACGTAGATAAGTTACGTTGTACACGTAAAGCACTGCGTATCTACTTAAAAAGCTAAGGCCTAAATAACACGCAACGCTAATGTAATTATGTTCATAGAATTTCGTAGACACTCTAGATCTATTTTTAGTCTACGAGAGTCTGCGTACCTAGTAATATCAATGGTTCTTCGATATAATTATGCGGTTTTCAATAGAAATGTCTTTTTCGATATGTTAAATATATAATACGGTAATTACGATTATATAAAACGTTTTACATGATCGTAATTAGATCAATTTCTTTAAAAATTGTCAACTGGTATTGAAACATTACCGAACCTCAAGCGAATAACGACCAATACTCGAGAGAATAATAATACCAATGTTTAAAATTAGTTTCATATCTCGAACTCATCTTAATTTATGGTAATGGCATTTTCCAACGAAAAAAAAAAGGCCTACTAAATGCATTTGTAGGTAGCAACGTTATTTGAAAGTGTTTCAGTGGATTAAGGACCGTGACGACTTTTCTTACGGCTTAAAATTCTTTGTGCAAACAATCAATTTCCACCCATTAGCCGCTGTTTGCCTTGTGGGTTTACAATACTTGGTCCAAGAAGGAAAATGCAATTACTTCACTCCGTGTAAAGTAGAAAATATTTAATAAAGCAGTTAGTTATTCGTAATACTAACCGAATAGCTACGCATAACAAGTGTAACTTGGGTATTATTTGCATTTATGCAAAAAAATCACACACATAATCATTGAAAATGCCTATTTCTAAATGTGCAGTAAGAAAAATATTAAAAAAAAATTAAACATTTTAAGCTACATAATCATACCTGTGAAGGGCGCCATCCTGGCTATAGGTTAGCGCAGTCACTGAATAATAGATGCAGCAAGCAAGGTTATCTTTTATTTGTCTGAACACTAAAATCCATTGGCCAGTTATCACGTTTTGCGCGACACTTGACTCCGTCTACGTGTTCACTATACGCGGGTGGAGGCGAATGCTTTACGTCACTTAGTCTAACGAGGTTATAGTATAAGAAACGACTAAGGGGGCGGTGCGGGCGGCCAGACAAGGCGAGGCGACGTGCATCCCGCCCGCCCGTCGCTGCAAAGTGATCGCGTGCCGGTACCTCCAACCCCCGCCGCTACGTCGCGCCGGTTGCAGGGTTGGGCGGCTTTAGTACAGTAAACACCATAATGTCAGATAAATTTGTTGACTAAAATGTTCATAAATCGCTATGAGAAACGTTTTCTTCATTTAACTTAATGTGTTTTTCATTTGTTAATTCTACGTAATTGCACTGCTCTGTATTTTATTGCTAAAAGTTTACATGAGATATTTTTATTTATAACTTTATAACTTTGAATGGGAGCTGCTGTAAAAAAGTCTAATTTGAAAGCATAAATAAATTATTATTATTTAAGAACATTGTGTTTTGAAAAAGAATATTATGATGAAATGCTTTAAAATTATTGTAAGCAAAAAAAAACTTGAACCAATGTTAGAAGAAAATAATTTCATGATAAAAATACACACGTACAGATCTCGATGTATCGGGTACACAGCGAGTGCATTCACGGCCTAGGTCACCGCGCAAGTCTAGAACAATAGGCCGTCATATACCAACCGAGACTCGTTCAAATATGTGAATGTTGATTTGAGTATAATGTGCGTGATTACAATAAACTCATATGCCAGCTACATATACTACTCTATGATGCTAATCTCAGAAGAACGTAAATCACTTCTACGGGTTCAGAACATAATTTTATGCCACCATAAAACATATACAAACAATCATAAAATAGATTCCACATAGGAAGTTCAACCTCGTTTACTTCAAGCAATAAAGTTTTTAAAGGCTACAACAGTATGAACAAAATACATGCCAGTCATCATGTTTCGATGTTGCTTCGACATGAACGTGTCATGTGGTTTTATGCATAAAGCATTCAAATTCCATAAGAAAACAACGCCCTCTGTAATTTCATTCGAGCAAACGTTTTGCATTCAGTGTCCTGAATTTTCCGTTCAACAAGAACTGAGTCTTGTAGATGTCGCTACGGAGATTTTCCAGACAAGTTTGCACAAACTCCGACAAGAACAAATCTTTGTATCACTAGATGGCGTCAAATTGTTGCTTACACAAAAAAGTCGCCCGCCGTTTGTGGAAAAAGCACAGCAACTGAGCAACTACAACCTCTTTTAGAATCACGGAACGTAGCGCTACGAAGGTTGCTACGAACCTCTACAAGAATGCGCTTTCGTCGTTTCGAGAGGATACGATCGACAATAAACGCACACTTGTAGGCGTTTTAATTGTTCTGACCACTGTATGAGTAAATAGATAAGAATCGATAGATATCAATTACGAAAAATAGTTGCTCAATCAGATAAAAACAACAGTATACCATCAGATAGCCTGATCTGGTTGAGCGGAAGATATACCTTTAACTCTTAGATAATAAGTCCGCCTTCATAGCATTAATATTTCATTTTATTTGTGTATTTTATCATCTATTTTTTGATATGCAATAACATTATTATAAACAAACCATTATTTAAGCGTAACCGTAGGTTTGTATTGTTATATATTTTATCAAATTTATTTATTTCTTTGTTTTGAGCAAATAGTTGATTTATGTCTATTAGAACTGCAAGTCTATTAATATATTCAAAAAATAAATGAAAGATTACTTTCTTGGTGTTTGATTCAGACTTAGTAAACTGGCATTCATGGCATCTACTTATTTATTTATTAAATTAAGTTTATGTATGGTTATGTTATTTATTTCTTTAGATGTATAGTATATGTTTAGCAACTATTATTTGATAAGTATTTTTAATAGGTACATATATTATAGTATTTCGGCCACATAGCTCGGAAGCAGCCAGATAGCCTAGATAAACTGGATATTGTGGGCAAGGTGGATGGGAAAAGACCTCGAGGACGATCACCAATCCGCTGGTCTGATTCCATTAAACAGGTCGTGGGCCTCACGGTAACTACGGCCTTCAGACAGGCTGAAGACATGGTGGTGTGGAAACAGCTTGTCAAATCTTCTACCAAGGCATATCAGAACGGGCACGACCTTCAGTATCGAAGAATACGACGAAGAAGAGATAATGTTTCATGCAAACTACTAATCGTGTTGTTACTTTCACTTGGTTTCTTCATTTTTTTCTGATCCATATTTTGCGAACCCTGCCCACTTCTTACACAAGATTGTATTGATATTCTTCCTAATTTTATAATTAGAACACTCTTCAAATAATTTATGTATGTTTGAATAAGATTGACTTCGTCACTCAAAAAATAATGTTTTGTTTCCAACCAGATAATAAAACTTTAATTCCTCTGTATTTCCTTTTTTCCTGGTTTAACCACGCTGGAACTTGTGTTTGTTACCCTAAGATTGCCTTGAAAAGATTGTTTTCAGCAATAAGGCCGCCTAAAGCATATACTTATATCTATCTGTCTTATAATATTTATGTAGAATCCTGCTACACTTTATAGTAGAATCAAAATTAGACGGCTCATTTGTTAGAAACAGCGTGTGAAGAAGCATTCAAGTCACGTGCTAATCAACATAAGCTCGTTGTTCATTAATTAGGTGGGTACATACATTAAAATCGGAAGATGTAATATACTCCTAGTACGAATAATATTATTTATTGTGACCATTTAATGTGACATATATGTGTGTATGTATGGTCACAATGTATACACACATATATGTCACATTAAATGGTCACAATAAATAATAGTGATGGGGTCGTAAACGTCACGTACAGTCCACCGCTTTTCAGACTGTAATATGATGATCCTTCGCACACTGGCGCAAACTGGGACTAAACACAAACTGGGAAAAAAGTAACTGGGACAAACTGGGAAAAAAGCATTCGCGACACCTAAGTATTACGGTCAATAAAAATAAACAAAATTATTTTTTTCCAACAAGCTTTAAGATTATAATAAATAAAAAAGTACTAAAAGTTTTACTTAATATGATTCGCTCATCAAAACCTTTCATTTGATACCCATATCATAAAGATTAATGTGGAAATTATAAATCGCCATTATGCAGCAGTCGCCATATTGGATGAAAAAGGATCAAATCAGTGTTCTAAATTTCAGCTCAATCGGACACTGGCAAGCGGTTAATTTGGTAGTTTTTAGTACAGATACGACGGTGAAACTAAATAAATTATTGTAATAAGCTGTTAAACAAATAAATTAATTAATTATTGAACCCACAAACAAGCGATAAGTTTTTTACAACCACGTTCTTATTATATTTTTTTTATATTAGCTCAGCATATTGGCTCCGCTTCGCCTGATGGTAAGCGAAAAGAGGAGCCCCAATCGCATCGGCAACGGACAAGAGACCTTGATGTCTTGTCAGTTGTCGCTGCCATGCTGGCCTACAACATGTTTCTTCAGGCTTCGCTTGAAGGATCCCATATTGTATGAATGAGGAAATACATATGCATGTAATAATAATTCATTAAATAAGCAAGTACATAATAGTAAAACCGGCTCCTAATACAATACCAATTACATACGTACCTACTTGCAAATTACTTGTCTGTGGAAGCTGGTGTTCCGTGTTAGTTAAAAATACCTGTGGATGCGAAATAGGTACATTTAATTGCATTCAATACATTTTTACGTTAATCTATATATATATAAAGCAATGCCACTTTTCGTTGTAATTTTATAACTCAAGAACGGGCTCACCTATCCAGACCAAATGTTTAGGCGTTGTTCGGACTATTTAGTAGATGGTTTATGTGAAGTTTGCATAAAATCGGTAGAGCGGTTCTTCATTTATCACATTTTTTGTAACAAATTAATTCAATAAATGGCGGATCATTTTGTTAATGGGGATTTTGCTGTCAAATTGAAACTTTTTTCAGATGGGGATTGTGCTGTCAAATTGAAACTGTTTTCAGTGTTGACAGTACAAGCATATTGTTATGTCATTCATGCGGTCATTTCATTTTGGACGTGCTTCAACTTTATGTTGCCTGTTGCAGAGTCGGTACCTCCAGCCGTTTGTTTATTCATGCTCAAAATGAAAAAACAAAAAATATTGTTTATCCAAATGTTTTGGATTAAGTTTTAAAATAGCTAGCAATTAATAAAATATTTTTTTGTTTGAATAAATGAATTTGATATTCCAATTTTTTTTTAATTTCACTTTATACGTAGCGAAGCACGTACCGGGCCGCTAGTTATACATATTATTGTTTTATATTATGCTACGTTGACTATGACTACAGAGTCATCAGTATTGTTGTGTGGTACAAGTGTTAGAGAATAGAGAAAAAAAAATAGATTTATTTTTTATATAATATCAATGTGCGTAAATGTCTAGATGTACATAAAATGAGGATGGGAGACATGGAAAGAGAAAGAAGGTAGAGATTAAATTTACAGGGTGTGTGTGTAAGTGTGTTTCAAGAGGTACCTTTCGACGAGCCCGGTTGTCGAATGGCTTTAGCAATGCCCACTTTGACTTAGGTCGCGGGTTTAATCCCCGCACAAGACAAACATTTGTGTGATGAACATGACTGCTGGTCTTGGTCTGGGTATTTTCTGTGTATTACATGTATGTATTTACAAAAAAAAAATAAGTACATATTCAGATAACTAGTAAAACTATAGTACAAACTTTGCTTAGTTTAGGACTAGATTGCGCTGTGTAATTTGTCCAGGAATATTTATTTATTGAATTTATTTCTACTTTTAAGCAATTTCATGTCACCATTCATTCGTTCGCACAAGATGATATTTTACACCTTCGCTACTTTTATTCCTGCACTCCTATGTACTGCGTACCGCATCAGATAGCCACCGGCACATGCCGTGTCTCAAAAATAAGTACTCGTATTTCAAATTTTATTACAGGTAATTAATTAACAGTTAAAGTCACTTAAAATAAAAATAATCATCATTCTTTTTATGGCTATGTGATATAAGAAATCATTTATTTTTTAAGAGCGTAGCAAAGCCGCCTGTATTTTGTACAAATTCTATATGCCGTAAAGATAACAGGATAATATACAAAATAAAGTTATAAAACAGGAGAACATAAACATGCCAATTTGAAGTAAAATCCGTATACATTCTGGTTGTGTTGTGTTGTGAGGGAGATTACAACCTACACTTATCTGAATTTATGTCTGTTTTAATCTCGCGGGTGAGATTTCTATGAATTTGAATTGTAGAAAATTTATATACGTTAAATTATATTATATCAATGTCCAAAACGCAGCATATTTTAGAATGTTATATGTTAACATTTACTGAAACCGACGCTAGAAGGTAAATAAAAAAAAAACATTGCATTTATTATTCGTATCACGGTTTCGGTCATGCATCGGTGAAACATTCATTTGACATCATTCACTCAAACATCATCACGACTTGCTGAATATTCAATGTACGAGCATATTATGTACAACTCTTTAATATACCCATATTTTAAGTACTAAATTGCAGAAAATCGAGCCTCTCGATATTCGCATTCTCATTATTCCCCATTCGCATGCACGGTTTTTCAACACAACGTCAGGGTTTTTTACCTCAATCCTGCACTATTTTAAAGACAGTAAGGAGCAAAGCAAAAAAATATACGCACCTTGAAACGATAAAAAAAAACGCTTGTGCTCCCACAAGTGTTTTTTTTATCGTTTCAAGGTCTTGGTCCTGGCGAATGCGAAAATATCGAGTTTCCACATTTAGTATTAAGCCAGCGATGTGAATCAGGCAAGATCAGGCATAATTAAATTTCAGTAAGCTCATGCCCAGGTTAAATATTTAGATTCTGTATGGAAACCCTTGAAGTGATCAATTATCTTTTAGAGGTAAGAAACATTCGCCGTTTACGTATTTTGACGCTGCTGGCGCAACTCAAGGTAAAAAAACGACTCTATGAATCGGAAGCGAATTTGGTACAAACTCTGATTGTTTTCGCATCCATTTCATACATATTAGAATTTACGCTATTTGTATGGCACATCCGTCTCTTAAAACGTAGTGGTTACATTCTCTTTGCTGCTAGCGCGGCGTCTAGCTTTTCATATGTGCAACACAAAAATTATCGAGAACAATGCCGAGGTGGAGGCACTTCACTATTTAAGCTCGACATACCTTACCTCTTTTTAGCTAGAACATCGTTAGCTTATTCCTTTTACCCACTCTAAAACGACCACCTTGAGATGGATACTCGGAAAATCGCGTATCTATCCACACTGAACGGGGTTGATAAATCGGAGTTGATATAATATTTTACTTATCAGGGTTGATAGATGGATACGCGTTTCCGAGTATTCATGCTAGGGTGGTGTTTTTTAGGGTGGCTGGGTACACTATTTGATGGAGTGATTGGCTTAGGCTCTAAAGATAGTGGTAACTAAGGGGTATAAATAACACCGCTACAAAATATAAAGACGTCTTTACCAAAATAATGAACTCTGAATATTTTAATTAACATGCACCCTGCGCTACTGTTTGCAGAGGGGAGAATGGGTATTTCCTTGGATATATTTTACATATATTTGCCTAATGAAACAGTGGTAACTGAACTAAAGTTTAACGGAACAATAAACTGTCTGTGTCTGTTCTTTTCCTAACGTTGTGAAGACTCGGTATTATGGTACCGCGCTTGTAGTACCTTTAATAAAGGAGCAGCAATCCTAAGGTTTAATTCTCGTAATAAAAAAATATTAATAATCTAGTCTCAGTCTCACAAGGTAACATTAATAAACTTCATAGTTTAATTTTATTGTAATGTATTTTTTATACTACGTCGGATGGCAGACAAGCACACAGCCCGCCGGTTGTGAAGCGGTTAACGTAGCCACATTAACACTCGCAACATGAAGTATTGATTGCGTGGCACCACCCTCGCTGCCAACGCAGCAACTCCATCTTTTCTTTCTGGTGACCTCACTCACGCGTAGGAACACAACAACCCTCAAGGGAATTGTTATTTGGTTGCGGTATTCCGTAAGGTGGAGGTACTTCCCCAGTCGGGCTGCTAACAAATACGCTCTGTCCTACCTAGCTCTCTTATGCTCTGGCATCATATATCAGAGCATCGCTAGTCAGCTGGGTGCACCACGTGCAGGCGAGGTTGGCTTTGACTCTAAAGATCGTGGTGAGCCACTTACACCCCAACACTAGCGTGCTTATACGAAATCTTATGCATATTATTTCCGTAAGTTTATTAAAATCATCCACAATTCTTTTATTGGCGTAATTTTTCGCATAAATCGAAGTTGGTTAAATATATTCACCACAGACTGGAACGAATATTTTTATAGTCCCGACGTGATAGGTGGTGAGGTCTGAGAATACCAATAGCTGTTACCAATTCGACACAAATATCTTGTTTTAAGAGCCGCAACACGTTCATTTTAGATATTGTGACAGAAGTTGTTGATATTCTATTAAATGAAGACAGTAATAATTTTTTTTAGTCTTTTTTATATTAACAACTAATAAAAGCTGTTAGTTTATTTATGATGTATAATTAGTTTTAATTTAAATGTATTTATTTAACTTTATCAAATTTTTAGTTTATTTTAAGTTGTATTTACTGTTTTGTATTATATTTTTCATTACCACGGCACATAAGATCTTGTTTGTAAGTTATGTTCTGCAAGCAAACGCGTTAAATATAAAAGCTTCTTTTTAAACAAGTTTTTCTTGTGTATTCTTTTATTAAAGTGTGTTTTATAATCGGTGGTAAATATTATCTGTGTATATAACCAATACATGTACATAGATAATACCATATTCTTATTGTTGCGTAATAATTGCTTATTATTATTTGTTTATTGTGCTTATTATTAATTGCTTATTAGTATGTGGTTGTTTTTCTCATTTCTAAAGTAACAATATAAAACAAGAGAGACAGGATACATAACTTTCTTCCTTAGTACGTGAACCATTGACACGTCAGTAAAGCTCCAAGTCGGCATGATTTTTTTCGAAATCTTCGACAATTGTGGTTATATTTCAGCCAATTTGCACAAACCCCTAATGAATTATTTTCTTAAACCTTCCTTATGACTATGATTTTTAATTTTAGGAATATAAAACAATTACTCATCACTAAATATTAAAATTGAATATACCTACAAAATAAACTGATTTATAAATAAATACACTATATAATCTAATAGTTGTATATTATCCAGGAGGCAATGGCAATGAATGGTTTTCATTTTGGCATATAATTTGGTAAATAACCATTTTTTAAATATCGATGAGTACAAGCTTGTCATACATTACATGTGTACATTTTACAAACACAAGCAAGAAACAGCTCTCCGCTTACAAAAGGAACAATTTTTTATTTATTTGGAAAACATAACAGTACCTATCTATAATATAAAAATTAATCGCTGAAATCGTTGCTAAGAGAACAGCTGAACCGATTTCGCTAATTCGTTTTTTAAAATATTCCTTGAAATACGAGGATTGTTCTTACGCAGAGAAAAATTTAAAAAATTGCATGAAAAAGTCCAAAAACAAAACTTTTCTATACTCCCTATATTTTAGGTCCCTATATTTTAGTTCATCAACATCATTGAGCCAAAGCCAAATTCACCTGCACGCGGTTCACCCTGCTGACTGACAAACGTAACTCTGGCGAAAAGAGAGGTATTGAGGGTTGTTGTGTTCCTGCGTGTGAGTGAGGTCACCAGACAGGAAGGAGATGCTGCGTTGGCAGCGGGAGTTGCGGCGCGTGAGCGATATTTCAGGTTGCTAGCGTCAATATGGCTACGGAAACCCCTTCACATCAGGCGGGCCGTATTATGCTTATCTGCCACCCGACGTAGTATATAAAAAAATAGTAAGTAAGCGAGAAGTAAAGTATGACATTTCATCATAATTTAGTCACTGATAAAAGTGGTGTATCGCGATATTGTTTTTGACAATAAAAATAATATCACGATTAATTTTCAAACAATTTAAAGTAAAAAGGACTTTATTATCCTTATAGAATTAGCGCAAATAGTTACATTTAAATTCATATCTCATAAAATAAATACAGAACAACAAATAAGTACACAAGATAAGACACGCTCTTGAAAAATTTTATGGTATACTAGACTTTTCTTATTTGCAGTGGTTGTGTTCTACGCTTGAAGGCCATATGAAACAGAACTTTGCCCGGAGCAATTTTCAACGTTCTATTTTCGTCTGTGGGTTGAGTTACTCAGAAGTTTCTCACTACCACGGAAATGTGGTAGACATATGCGCGGTGAAACTGGCCGTCCATTGCTCGTTATGTTATAAACTCTGAGATGCAATTTACTTCGAATTGTGATCTGGGTTAAATTATAAGTGACAATATTATAAGAGGTTAAGTATTCTCATCCCGCGCCCCCACCTCCGCTGCCAACGCAGCAACTCCTTTCTTTGGTGATCTGACTCACTCACAGGAATACTACAATCCTCAAAGGAATTGTTACTGTATACTGATAATATCTATTATTTCATACGTAAACGCGGGCTGCTCCTAGTATTCCCAGTTTCCCTGATAAAAAATCTACGACCTTATTTGAAATTTAGAATAATTCTTCTGTGTCCGCTTACAGACGATAATTTTACGTGACAACGTCATAAGAAAACATCGGCCGATGGAGTAGAAGAGAGATACATGCGTCACTATCGCTCGTTCCGCGCTCTTGCTTGCACGGTCGGCTCGGGCGGAACGTGACAATGAGTCATGCTATTTCGTGCGCGCAGCCGGCGTTCATCGATTTATAAGACGTTATCATGTCAAAAGAAAACGCGGGCGAAGCCGCGGGTGGAACCTAGTAAACCTATATTTTAAATTTGAAAAAAGTATAAAGCTATTGTTATCAGTTAGGTGTCGAGATTCCCGCCATTGTGTTTAATTATACGTTTCGGTTACTGAGGTTCCGCGACCCTCCATCAATTTCTGTGATCTATTATATCTACTTACGTAGCAGCTGTGTCGTGTTCGTGTATCTCCTTATTTGCCGTGAAAAGCGGGTTTATTGTAATACGAGCTCTGATATCTGTGTACTTTGTCACCGTCGGACTAAAATAGGACAGACGGCTTTGCTTCGTTAGTTATGTGTAATTTTCTCCCGTGTTGATTTTTTTGGGTAACAAATTTTATTTGTTTGTTTGTAAAATCTTTATTGCATTAAATATTATACATATATAATATATTATATTATATATTGTATAACAAATAAATTTTATAACTATAAAATATTTGACGTAGATATCTTGTGTACAGTCAAGGATCATAAGTACAGTACCACCTTTAATACCTACTAATATTATAAATGAGAATGTGAGTTTGTTTGTTACCATTTCACGCCGAAACTACTTAACCGATCATCATAAAACTTTGTACACATATTCTAAAAAGTGTTAGGAAAGTCATAGATATAGATACACTTTTTATTACAAAAAAAATTACGCGAGCGAAGCCGCGGGTGGAAGCTAGTTATGAATAAAACATGTTTAATATCAAAATAAAACATTTATTATGATATTAAACTTTCCTACAATTAATTTGCAGAAAATGACTAGCACGATAAAACAATAATTAAGAGATTGTAATATCCTATTATATGTGCATTTTATTCAAAGTTAAAAGTAAGGTAGGTGGTACTGCACTCGGCAATATCTTTACGGAGGAATACACGTATTTTTAACCCAAAAGAGTAAAATCACAGTCGTATAGAATCTTCCGTAAAAGCCATGATATCCGTAATAAATTATTATTTGTAAAGAGCATGTCTGGCATGCTTAGCCGCCATAGCTGATTCTACAATAATTTATCGTTCATAGGTCGAAGTTAGGGCGCGTTCCCAATATCGTGACCATAAATGAAAACTAATTTAACTCGCAATAATTTTGAAAGACATATTTAATGTTACTCAACTCCATGGGCGAGACGTGATAAAATATTTCGTTCCCACTCTACACTGTAGAAGAGGTACCATAAAATAGTACATTGTAATACAAGGATCGTAAACAAATTTTTCTACACGAGTGACGTTTGTAAGCCCGAACCGAGAGATTACCACCGTCAAGACTTTGTTAAAACCTTTGCGCCTGTAGAGCATACTACGTTTTTAAAAAAATTTGTGAGAAAAGTTCATCGGTATGAGAAATAAGAAAATACTGTGAAGAAAATCTTCTAGGGCGGTAAGGCGGTCCTATTGGTCGTAAGTACTTACGAAACCAGCCTAACAAAGAAAAGACATGTATTGAATAATATATTTTTTAACACGCTTTATTTAGGTCAACGTGGGTCTTAAAAGGTAGTCTTAATTTGATTTTGTACATTATTAGTAGCGGATATATTTATTTAATTATATATATATAAAAAATATATATGTTAAGTTACATTACAGTTGCTCAATGTTTAAACCCAACTCATTAAACGCCCATAAGGAACAACTAAAACAACTTTAAGATGAGACACAACCAACATAACAATATACAGAATCTAAATCAATATTTTCCTATTTCTCTGTACTACACGGGTGAAAGCAGGTCATTTAAAAGGCGTGCGCGGGGATATTGATCCAACGCGTAGAAGCCCCATAGAGATATTTAATGTCATGGTATACCATACCATATTAGCTTTAAAACCGTTGAAACACCACTTAATCTTAGATACCCGTTGATTTAACATGTTTAAAGAGAATCAAACGCCACGCTATCAGGCCCCACTATTGTACTGGGCACTCTGGCCACGTGCCCAGGGTCCATTTCATGTCAAATCTAGATTGACACAAAAAGTTACAAGCTTTTTTTTAGTTTCAGAAAAATGTCTGTAATCAAATCTGGCATGTTAAATTTGAACCACTTCCCATTTGTCCAATTTTGCTGAAATCTGGTGTACTTGTTTTATTTCTTAAAACGATGCACAATTATCTAAATATCGCCATTTTTAAACCAATGGCGGCCGCCACAAAATGACGATTTATAATTTTCGCTTTAACCTCTATGACATGGATATCAAATATGACCGAAATACGTAAGTAAACATTTTAGTTTTTTTTATTAACATTTAAACGCTAGAATAGGCCTCCCGTTCTACTGCGTCAAGTTAATGTATGTATGTATAGCAAGAATTGTTCTTACGTAGCGTATCTCGGTCTTAAGTCTAAGTCCTAATTCAAGATTAGGCATCCAGATTAGCTGGGGAACAACGACAGATTACAAACGGCATTTCAACAAGATACGACTTTGCGTATTTTCTTAAAGAAATCCGTTAAGAAAATACGCAAAGTCGTATCGAAGGAAGACGTTATTGTGATTTTATCGATTCTGCGACATACGACGGCAACAAAGTCTTGAAACTTCGAGTAGGTTCGAGTAGTTTTGTCACGTTCATTTTGTACAGGGGCATTGTTGACATCTTTTTAAATTACTTAGGTATATAATCTTTCTTATACATATATTGAATTAACTTCTACCCGCGGTTATGCCCCTTGTGAACACTGTACATGTATAAATAGATGCCGGGCAAGTGCGAGTCGAACTCACACATCGAGGGTTCCGGCATTTCATTAACTCTGAAAAATATCCTGAAAATTTTTCAGGTTTTACTTTACTGACATTTAGGAAATAAAAGTGATCAGATGACAATTTTGAAAGCGACCGGTCCAATACTTAAGAAGTTCACAATGGTGGCTAAACACCACAAAAACCAAATAACACACAAAACGGCTGTCTCTGCAAAACTCTAGTAAAAAATATATTTTCGATACACGAAGAATCAACATGTATAAAATGTTTTTATTTATAAATTTTATGCGTTACTTACTAATATATTCTGTTGTTGCTGAAGTATGGTCCTATCTCTTATGTTGAACCAAATTATACTCAATGTGCAAAAACTAAACAATTTAAGTAAAATTCGAAGTCGAAGCCGAAGCCGAAACCGACGCAAAATCCTAGATCAAAGAATATCTTTTTTGCTACTTTTTTTACACTACGTCGGATACAGCCCGGCTTAATGTGAAGTGGTTACCGTAGCCATATTAACGGTCGCAACATGAAATTTTGCTAGCGCGCCGCCACCCCCGCTGCCAGCGCAGGAACTCCTTCCTTCATTTCTGGTGACATTGTTAACTAAAATTTCTTCGTAGATATTAACGTATATAAATTAATACAAAAACTAGCCACTATAACCATTCTTAACTAAAATCGAGATGACAATACCTTCTAAACCGAATGGGCCCTACATTATTTTTATTCTAGTTAGCAAACGTCTTTTGTCGCCCAAGTCATCCCAAGTCTTCAGAACTCTCATTCTCATGCGTTTTCATGCACTCTTTTATTTCTCTTTCCAGGATACTAACTTTCAAGCCAATTCGTCTTTTAGAATATTCTCTCGCTCTTTCAATTCTAGTCATGCTATCCCTCTTTCCGGTCATAAACTAACTTACGATCATAAAACAATCGTAATAATCTCGCTTTCGTTCTGTAATCCAATCAAATCCTCAATCCAGCATACATAATACATTCATGTCTGTAAAATACTGGCAAAAAGCTATATATTTAGACACTCCTAACAAAAGATTTAATACATGAATAAGCCGATAGGATTACTATTTCCTCCTCACTGTTCAAAATCTTCCCCGTTAGGCATTCAACTTATGAATTAATACTTTTTATCAAAAATAATAATGTCACAAAAAGTAAAAAAAATCTACGCATTTCAGCGATGTTTCTGACACATGAATTCATTGTTTTTACTTAGGTTATGTCTTATTGTAGGCAGTTGTGTGTATTACTGTGTGTATTTGTTTATATTTTGGTTTGTAATACTTCTGTATCTAGGGTACTGATTCTTTGGTTGACTAGAGAGATCCCTTCTGGGATAAGTCCGACATTGTTTATTGTAATTTTATGTCTTTGTACAATAAAGTTTTACAAACAAACAAGTATATTCTAGGAATATACTTTTGCAATAATTAATTATGTTACTTTTTATCAAAAAGGATTTGTGCATATCCTTTTTGAAGAGGAGAAGAAGTATTTTATTATCTCATGATTTTATTAATGTTATCCTACCTTTATAATACTTAGTTCCTAATGATATAAACGTGAATGTTTGTCAAGATTGGTGTAGGGATTTAATGATGAAATTATGTTTGTACGACTTAATGGATTTGGAAGAATTTTTTTCGAGTCCAATATTCCAAATTTCATAATTCGTATATCGGTGGTTTCGGTTAATATTCCTTATTCTTAGTTTGGCTCTACCTTGTTGTCAGTCACGCGAGAAAAGCCTGGAGTCTTTATATAGTATAATAATATTTCAATAGTGTAGTTTATAAATAAATAGTAAATAAATAAATATTTCGAAATACACACCGCCATCTAACTATTACTTATACTGTGCCCACACTATTATTAACTAAGCAAATCATGTACTATGGATACTCGATAACTGGTATATGTACTTAAATACATTTTTTTTGTAAATACATACAAAGAAAACACCCAGACCCATTCGAGCAACACAACATTCGAGAAACAGACGTATTCGAGCACACAAATATTTGTCATGTGCGGGGATCGAACTCGCGACCTCGGAGTCAAAGTGTCTATTGTTAGCCATTCGACCACCGGGCTCGTCAGATTATGAGACTCTATAATAATCTGTATATATAAAAGGCAACCGTTACTGACTGGACTGGTGGATTGTTTAAAATTTAAACGGGATACCGGGATATGCGTGCGCAAAATCGCGGGTGTAAGCTAGAACAATATAATAGGCAAATGTTTTACAAATCCTTTCATGCATCGAGTCAAGAAAATTTCATTCTTAAAACGCGGCCGCGCGGGCTCGAATACTTATCTCCACTGCTGACTGTACATCTTCAAATTTATTTCACCTATCTCAAAACGTGCCAAGCAGCATAATTTATACATTTCAGCTTTCATAAAAATAAAGAAAAATACGGAGCCCAATAGTAAAGATCGATGGAGGCGCCCGACGCTGCAGAAAACCCCTCAACTCTGAAATGAAGAAAAACGATGACGCTGAGAGAATCCACACTTTACTGGCAGTATCTTTTTATTATACTACTCTGATTATTACTCTGTACAACGACAATAGCATTAATGCTCTCCTTGTAACATATAACATAATCTACACCCAACTCTCATTATTATAAAACCCATAATATTGATTGCGTATGAAAGGCGATGCTAGATCGACACATCTATCGACAACCCCATAATTCTCAATTTTTTTAATTAATAATCCTCGCTCTTTCGCTCGTAGTCCGTCCAGTATAAGAAACGTATACTGGAAGCAATACAAGAACTTTCTTTTGTTGTATTTGGGTACAAAAAATTCCATAATTATTAACTTACTATTTATTATGCAAAATTAGGGGATTATAGGGTTCTCGAGGGTCCTGCGTAGCCAAGAGACAGACGTACGTAGCATTCGTAGCACATAATTTAGCCTCTTAAGCCTCTTAAGATGAAATATAAATCCCACCAAAAACATTCTGTAAAAAACTAGCCAAGTCTCGTTGGAGCTGCTTGTTTATCTCTAAAAAGTAATGAAATCTAGACAAAGTCGTGCCAATTCTAAGGTTCCTTACTGCGATTTCTTTATTATTATAGTTAATGTTCTGTGACTTGGCCGTTGAAGGGTACACAAGGGTACAAAACCAGGTGATCCATGACACCATTGCACCAATCTGTCGCCAGAACCGCTACCCACTGACGATGGAAAATTGCCACTTGGAAAACGTTGATTCAATAACCAGTCAATTATAGGCGTGATAAAGCTGCGTATTTCAATAATACTTATGTATAGGCGAGCCTGAAAAAAACAGTATAAAAAATTATTATCTTTTTTTCCGGTTCTGATTCTTGTACAGTAGCAACAGATCTATACAAACTATAAACAAAACGTTAACTCTTAATTATTAGACAAGTGTCAATATAATTAATTATCGATGAACTTTGTACCAAAGGTACCTATTACCTACCTAGTACTGAAATACAGTTAAATTAATGATATTTTTAAACGAAACGAAGTAATATCTAACTAAATAAACTAAACCTAGAATACTAGAAAAGAATTCTAGGTATACTTACTTATAAACACGAACGCGATTCGAAGTACTGCCTAACTAACTGTAAATTAAACCTAGAAAACTGAGTACTAAATAACTAACAATTAAATAAAGTATTCAATTAAAACTTCTTTTAAATCTAATAATTAAGTAATAATCAGTAATCCGTCACTAACCATAAAATTTCTAACCTATTCTAATCTTCGAATTGTTATAATAACAACCTGCTAATATTAACCTTAGCAAACCTCACGAAATAATAAGCGAAATCAACGAAATGCAAATAATCCCTAGCAAACGTTTTCAAGCGCAGTCCAGTAGAAGAATGTCGTAAACGACTGTAACGCGGCCGGTTGCCACTTCGCCATATAAGGTTATCGGAAAAACAAACTTAAGCGCGTTTTAAAATACAGTCAGCGCCATCTAGCGACGTGTGCGGGCATCACCGCCACTCTTAGTCCAATGCAATATATTTTGACCAAATTTTGAGCGAAATTAATTAATATTTTAGTGTAATTTGTTTATTTAATTTGTGTAATGTTCGAGTAGAATAAAGTTAATCGTTCGATTATTTCTTCTTGTAAACTTGTAAGTATAAGTATAAAAGCCAGTCTAGTCTTATCCAGAGTTTTCCTTTAATTTTATTTGTATGCGTATTAAAAGCAGGAGGGGAGGCATTCACCCAGCAGTGGGACGCTATAGGCTAGATTAAATTAGAAGATGTGTCCCACTACGCTGGATTTTGGTACCAATAGTAGAAGGGGGCATTACCATATCTCTAATACAGCGGAGACCAGCTGAGGGTTCTTCATCAGATACTTCAGACCTTCGATTTTTGACATCAAATGAAGCGGCCCACCAAGTTGAATATTTTTTGTAAAGGCGGTATGTCGATCTCTAATAGTTTGGTTGGGCTCTTGTGTTTTCTAATCTGGGTCACCAGGTACTCCAGATCTTCGATTATCCTAGTTTTTATAGTTTTCCCTTTATGTGGCCATTAAACCCTAACTCTGTACCAAATTTCAGCTCTCGTGAGTTTATGGGAAGTACTAGTTCTATTTTGATGATCATGAGTGAGTCAGTATGCGAAACTTTGCTTTCGCTTAACTTCGGAACTGAATGACCCACAGACTCGAAATTTTAGATTTTAAGTATGTGATTATAGCTTACTGGATAACGAAAATTTCTGCGTTCTAGTCTTATCCAGAGGTTCTCAAATAGGGGCCTGAAAATGCGGCGAAATGGTTCCAGTAAAGGATGGTACGGCAGTGTTTGCTTCGCGCTCGACTTGGCGGGGGCACTGCCGTGCCCCCAGATAATATTACATCCCATAGTTAAAAGCAGGCTTAATACTGGAAGTTACTGTCTGCAAGCGGTTTGATTGTACTGTCAAACATTACTTTTTACGAAAATTACACATTAAACTCTACTCGAAAAAAAGATAATGTAATCGTATTACAGAATATTAGGTATTTTACGAAAGTTTGCCACATGACTGAGCATCGATAAAGGCCCAAACGAGCTATAATAAAATAAATAAATGTTATTACTAATCCGCTAATGAAGTTAATATTCCGCTAGGTATATTAACTTTACGTTACTAATACGAGTATATCTAAATATCTGGTTAGATATTCAAATATCAAAATTACAAATTACCTTTCGGTTTGTTGCTGGAAATATTTACCCAAAATAATAGGTACAGTAAATATTACCGCATAATTTATAGATACTACGTTTTTCATAAGATGCCTTGAAAATATATGATATACCATAGGCCGCGCAGCGCGGATAAGTAAGTTTATTCACACGGACACCAAGGAAGGCGGGATTACTCCCGGGAAACTCTAACGTTATTGATGCTGATCCATTACGTGCGTGAAATTGAATTACAAGTTGCTCGGCCAAGTTTTATGTTAACAGATATTGAACACTTGCTGTATACTTCGCTAATAAATGCTGAGGTTATAACAAATTTTCACTTTTAAATAAGTTTGGGGTGTAAGAGGTTTATCAACATCTTTCAACCAAATCCAACTTCACCTGCACACGGTGCAGCCTACTGACTGACAAACGATACTCTGGCGAAAAGAGAGGTAGGGGGCGTAATTGTAAGCTACCCGACTGAAGAATATACCTCCACCTCACAGAATACCGCAGCCAAATAACAATTCCCTTTAGGGTTGTTGTGTTCCTGCGGGTGAGCGTGTGAGTGAGTGATGCCGCGTTGGCAGCGGGGATGGCGGCGCGCAAGTGGTATTTTTTTGTTGCGAGCGTTAATTTGACTACGGTAACCGTTTCACATCAGGCGGGCCGTATGTTTGTCTACCACCCCAGGTAGTATATAAAAAAAAAGTAAAACCACCTTAACCCCAATTTCATATAAACATGTCGAACCTTACTTGTCACATTTGTAGGGTAACCACAGTATAAGTAATAGTACAGTATGGCCACTATCTGCCGCTCTCACAAGGCGACCTCGCCTCCTCTCTGAGTCGAATGTGGAACCGATCGCAAGGGCTGCCACACGGCGCCGAGTATTACAAAAGTTCGTTCGTAGTATATAATCTATTCTCAACTGAACGTTTATATGGTAAAATTATTTTATTATGTAAACTTGCACATATACAGACGCGGTCGGTTTGTGTTGTCGTATTTTGTACGGAGTGACCGTGTAGTTCTACTAGAAGCTTATCTAATATAGTTAGTTATATAAATTTCTCGTGGCACAATGTTAGTTAGCATACACCTCCGAAACGGCTTGACCGATTTTTATGAAATTTTATATACATATTCAGTAGGTCTGAGAATCAGCTACTATCTATTTTTCATACCCCTAAGTGATAAGAGTTGTCCACCCCTAACATTTATTTTAATAAACATTTTTTTTTTTTTTTATATGTGGCATTAAAAAATACATACAACCCTAAATTTTCATCCTTCTATCTACCTACCAACCTAGTAAGTATATACGAGTATATGGCTAGTGAATGAGACGTAGCTGTCGCAATGGGGTATGTAACGCGTAATGCTCCGCTATATAACGTTCATTCAGGTAAAGTCTTTTATTTTTATTACTATTAAAGTAAAATTATTTAGAACCGACCTTTTATCATACTATCACTGTTTGTCACCTGCTGGCGCATCACCAACATTGTCCGATTTCTAGTTGATCACAAGACAAACCCAATCTAACTGAAAGATAATTTAAAAGACAATCCGCCTAAAGTTAGCCGTTATGTAATGCAGCCATTCTACGATTTTTTTAATAACTTAAAATTCCATACCGTTCCAACGAACGACACAAACTTTCCGCATAAAATACGTTACGCTGAGCGCGTAACTGCGTGACAACCGACTGCTCTTTGCCAACAATCGGCACCAGCGTCTTTTTATACCTAGCATACTACGAAATACAGTGCGAAGTGAAACAGGCTTGACGGAACGGACCCTATCGTTTAGTGAATGAGATCCTGATGAGGGCAATATCTCTCATTTAAGAGCAACCCGAGAAAAATCTACATTCAGAAATCACCAAACTTTTATGTTTAGATATATAAGTAAGCCTCCCCGCCTCCCCAACCCGTTTGGCCACCTTGGGGAGTATAGGCCAAATCATCCTTCCGTCTAGGAGGGATGAGAGAGGGTCGTTCTCCTGTAGTGGAGACTAAAATGGACCTGATGATGATATAAGTAAGATCGTTGACCTTTTGTCCTATAATCATACAAATTTGTATGAATTACTTGAAATGGGTTCAAATAGGTAATTCATACAAATTCGTATGTTCACAGGTTGAAGTCGACCCTTGGTGGAAATATAGGCCATTTTAGGAATAATCGCCATAGAAAAGCGTTGTAAGATAACTATTCAATTATATTGTTGAGTCTTGCGAGTGAATAAGGTCAGCAGAAAACTCATAAGATCATTGTGAACTGTAGTATTATTTATACCACCCTTCCCGCTGATCTTATGAGTTTTCTGGTGATGATCACGGTAGCTAAACCTCAAGTTTGATTGTCAGTTGAGCGTGTCTTACAGCTCATCTACCCGTCTTAGACAACAGGTAGCCAGTTATCTGGCGCCCAAGTATGAGTACAATTACACCAGGTGTACAGAGTGCGACGGGAAGTAAGCGAGCAACCCTATTTACGGGAGCGCGCCTTACAACTCCGGTACCCATCATGTAGATTGAAGTGGTGGTAGGATCCCGATGTTTGGGAAACCGAGCCTTGGTCGCCACAAGCTACTCGACCTAAGAGTACTTATGTAGTCTGATTGCAGACGAAAAAACCTGTAGTAGTAGTCACACTTACATGGGGTATACACCATACCTACATAGTTACACATGGGGTGTATGTGGCTCACTACCATCTTTTAAGCCAAAGCCAACCTCACTTGCACGTGGTGCACCCTGCCGATAGAGGTAGGGCATAGCGTAATTTTATAAACTGCCCGACTGGGGAAGTAGTTAACCTCACAGAATAGCACCTGTGTTTGTTGTGTTCCTGCGAGTGAGTGAGGTCACCAGGGAGGAAGGAGGGACGCTGCGTTGGCACGCGGCTACGGGGTGACAGCGTGCGACCCATATTACATGTTGTGAGCGTTTACATGGCTACGGTAACCGCTTCACATCAGGCGGGCCGTATGCTTGTGTACCAACCGAGGTAGTATAACAAAATCATACACTATAACATGCTTGAAATAAAACACGCCTGATAATATTTCTTCAGTTACAGCACTTTGAAATATGGGGCTTACCTGACTGAAGAAAAATATTCATATAGCTATTTGCTGAATCGCTAGGGAAGAAGGAGCATTTTCGTTGCGAAATACAGGTATTACGCAAACTGCTCCAAGACGGAACGTTATGGTTCCTCTAAACGGGGCCGCAAGCTATTACTTTAAAATATTACCTATAAACGTGGGAAGACTTCGCGTCCAAGGCGATTATCAGAATCAAAACTCTGTGCAAGAACCCATTGAACCCCTTAATATTATCATCAATGAAAATATTAAGGCCGGGTCAGTTTATGTTAATTAGCATTAATAGGCAAACACGCTCTATTGTTAGCTTCTATTCGGTAATCTATTTTATTGCCACGTTCTTTCTTTTTAAAGTACTTAACTTGACTTAATATTGTAAGACGACTATATTCTCCTTTTTAAAAAGTACTGAATTTGACCACACCTTGTAAGTTGCTAAAGTGGGGACGGTGCCAACGCCATGCGGTCGGCCATTCTTGTTCGAGACTTCAAGCCGGTAACACGTGTGAAACGCTGATTAGTTGAGTGAGATTGTGATACTTGTGCTGATGTAAGTAAAAGCTGATTTATGATAATATACAGCTGTTCTGATAGGAAATTGTTTCTCAATCATGATTAGTGGACACAACAATAAAATAAGGATATTTATTATAACGTATGATTTTGATTTCTTTCCTGGTGACACCCCTGTGAATTGAACAGAGTGCTTACAGTTCCGAAGTGGGGATCATGAGGGAATTATCTAATTCTCTTTCCACGTCCACGATTTCAAATGACTTTTGCAATTAAGTTCTACATATCGGACTACGCTGTTCACATTTTCTGAATAACGTAACGTTTATCCAATTCGTAATAAAGGTCTTATTCAATATTTATATTATTATTTTTTCTCTTTTTTTTCCCCTTCTCTTTTTAATGCGAACATCATTTGATATAATTATATGATACGTATAGGTGATATGTATAGGTATATGTGTATGTATATGTATGTGTGTATGTATATGTTATGTACATGTATATATGTATGTATATACGTATGGGTATATGGGTATATATATACTGGGGTATATGTGTACATATATATGTGTGCACAGAGGTATATATCTTTTGAATTGGATGGCTCTACGTTATGTATTTACCCAATTTTCTTCAAAATTACCTACGTTATTGTGTGATCTCTAGAAATAGCTTTTATCTTACCGCCCCTTTGTCTTGTCTTTTCTGCAACAATATTAAAATGTCAAGTAGTATTCTGAGATACTGAGATTTGATATGGATTCTGAGATAGGAATATGATTTTTTTTTTATATATATGTGGTATATGTCAAGACCTCATGATTCAAAATATAAGTTTCAGAAACGGATGCAATGGATCTGCATGAGCTTGATCGAGTTAATGAGAGGCCCAGGTTAGAGGGCCAAGAGATGCACAGATTAGAGAGTAGTTCGCCCAGGTTAGAGGGCCAGGATATGCTCAGGTTAGAGAGCAGAACAACGCCCAGGTTAGAGGGCCAGGATATGCTCAGGTTAGAGAGCAGAACGCCCAGGTTAGAGGGCCAGGATATGCTCAGGTTAGAGAGCAGAACGCCCAGGTTAGAGGGCCAGGTTATGCTCAGGTTAGAGAGCAGAAGAACGCCCAGGTTAGAGGGCCAGGATATGCTCAGGTTAGAGAGCAGAAGAACGCCCAGGTTAGAGGGTCAAGATATGCTCAGGTTAGAGAGCAGAAGAACGCCCAGATTAGAGGGCCAAGATATGCTCAGGTTAGAGAGCAGGAGGAGGTTGGAGGGAACGGAAAGATCAAGGTCAGGAAGTATTCGATCAGTAGATAGAGGAATATCGGTGGAGCATTCAATATACAAAAATAGGAGTCATTATTCAAACTCGGAGGGAGAACAGGAACTAGAGGTAGAGTACCATCTGCGTAGTCGCAGAAAGAGAAAACATAGGAAGCAGTTGCGGAGCACGGGCGAAGGTACGAAGCGAAGGAGGTACAGCAGCTCTAGCACCAGTGACTCCGGTGAGCCATCAACATTTTCTAGAAATTGTGAAAATAGGAAGGAATCCGATAGCAATAGTATTTTAGATAAAGTTCTGTCAATTTTACATACCGCCAGGAGTTCAGATAGACCTAAGTTATCTTTCAACTCGAATGTCATACCAGACTTTGACCCGATGAGTAGGGAACAGACTGTATTAGTTTGGATAACTAAAGTGGAAGAATGTGCCAATATATATGGGTGGGAAGATAAAGAAATAATTCATTACGCTCTCCTTAAGCTATCTGGAGTAGCCCAAACGTGGTATCAGGGGTTGCCTTCTCTGTTGTATACGTGGTCCGAATGGAAAAAGAAATTAATTGAATCCTTTCCATGTCGGGAAGACTATGCTGAACTCCTGACGGAAATGTTAGCAAAGCGTGCTAAGTATGGTGAATCTTTAGAGCATTATTATTATTCGAAAATTAACCTTTTAAATAGATGTAAGATTTACGGAAAACAGGCTGTAGATTGTATTTTATATGGCTTGGAAGATCGTGCCGTAAAAGTAGGTGCTCAGGCAGCTCAATTTAGCGAGCCTGAGCAGGTTCTTAAATATTTTAGGACTGTTAAAGTAGCACAAAATAGAGAAAATCATGATTCGGGAAATAGGAATAAGTACGATCGTAAGAACTTCACGAACGTGGCCCAAAGACCTACTACATTAAAACCAAGTGGCTCGAATCCTAGCATACGTTGCTTTAACTGTAACGAAATTGGGTCATCCAAGTTTTAGGTGTGAAAAACCCTTGATTAAATGTTCAGCGTGTGATAGGCTTGGGCATCAATCATCAAGCTGTTATAAAAATAGATCTAATAATGACAAGACTAAAAACTCTAATGATACTCAAACAAAATATAGGGACGAAAAGCAAGTATCCAAGCTATTTGTTAATGACAGTCATAATGATAAGTACGTATTTAATATTTTCCTCGGCGGTAAAGCAGTATTATGTCACGTTGATTTGGGTAGTCAATGTTCGTTGATTAGAGTAAGTAAGGCTAGAGAGCTCGGATTAAATATAGAGTTATCCTCAAATCTACCCATACTTAGAGGTATAGGCTCAAACCTGATTAGTCCAATAGGTACAGTACGTGCTGATGTAGAAGTTCAAGGTATCATTAAAAATATTGATCTCTATGTCGTGGAAGACTATGTTATTAACTATCCAACTTTATTGGGGCATTCGTTCACTGAGTCGCCAGATCTTATTATCACTAAAACTCCATCTAAAGTAATTTTCGAACAATTTGATAGTACCAAAATCCACTTAATATCCAGTGAAGACACTTTAATTACTAGACACATGCTAGGTTTGATACCAGTTAAAACTGAACCATTATTTAAAGGAAATGTATACGTTCATGGATCACTTAGAGGAGTAGAAGGTAAGGAATATTATCTACTACCTGGTGGATATGATATCAATGATGGCCAAGGTTCGCTTTTAGTATATAACGCCTCTCAAAGTGATATAACCATCTCTAAAGACTCCCTAGTGACGCGATCTGTAAAATCCGCGTCTTTAAATTCATCACATATTCTAAACTGCTGTCAAATATCTTTCGACAATCCTGAACCTGAAAATTTGATACGTTCCGGTAAAAATTTGAATAACAACGAACAATATCGTTTACTAAACTTGAAACTACTAAATGAACATCAAGATTGTTTTTCCAAAGGTCTAAAGGACTTACCAATGTCACTGAGATGGTTATAGAACTTGAAGATGCGGAACCAATAGTTTACAGACCGTATCGCTTATCTCATGCTGAAAGATCCCTAGTTAACTATATGGTACATGATATGATAGAAAGCGGTATAGTCAGGGAATCTTCTTCACCATATGCCAGCCCCATCGTGTTAGTCCAAAAAAAGACCGGCGAAAAACGCTTATGCGTTGATTACCGGGCCTTAAATAGAAAAACTAAAAGGGACCACTATCCACTCCCGCGAGTAGAGGATCAGTTAGATCAATTAGCAGGCAATAAGTTATTTACTTCTCTTGACCTAGCGTCCGGTTATTACCAAATCCCGATAGCCGAGGAGTCTCGACATAAAACTGCGTTTGTTACTCCTGACGGACAATTTGAGTACAATCGCATGCCTTTCGGTTTAGTCAATGCCCCCTCTGTCTTTCAGAGAACGATCAATAAGATCCTCCATGACGCAAAGATCAAATATGCACTTGTATATATGGACGATGTTTTAATTCCTTGTAAGGACGTAGATCAGGGTTTACAAAGACTAAAGGAAGTATTAGAGCTCTTATAACACGGAGGCCTAACGTTAAGGCTCAGTAAATGTAACTTTTTTATGGATACGGTAGACTTCCTAGGATTCGAAGTGAATGCGATGGGTATTAGACCCGGCAGCAAAAAGACTGAAGCAGTTTCTAAATTTAAAACGCCCACCAATCAACACGAATTAAGGCAGTTTTTGGGTCTCTCTGGTTTTTTTAGAAGGTTTATAAAAAAGTACGCCATCTTAGCGGCTCCACTGACAGACCTTTTAAAAAAGGATGTCAAATGGTCCTGGGGTACTTCTCAGGATGAAGCGTTTAATCTCATCAAAACATTGCTAATTCAACGTCCGTTACTAGCATTGTATAACCCGAATGCCACAACGCAACTGCCTACAGACGCATGTAAAAATGACTTAGCGGGCATATTATTACAGAGTGATTCATCCGGCGTGTTTCATCCGGTTTCCTACTTTAGCCGTAAAACTACGAATGATGAACGTAAGCTGCACTCTTATGAGCTTGAAACTCTAGCAGTAGTGGCATCCCTAAATAGATTTAGAGTATATCTCTTGAGTACAGCCTTTACAATTTATACCGATTGTAGTGCTTTGAGGTCCACGTTTGTTAAGCGCGATCTTATTCCCCGGGTTGCACGGTGGTGGGTTCAGCTCCAAGAGTTTGACTGTACAATTGAATATCGAGCTGGTACTCAGATGACACATGTAGATGCGTTAAGCCGTTGTCCAGTTTCAGCCCCCATACCCGAAAACCACGGCTTAGATGTCTTATCGCTGGAAAAGACTGATGAGGACTGGATCGCCACCGTGCAAGACGCTGATGAGGAAATTCAAAAGATAAACGAATTTTAGAATTCTTTATATGAATGAAATCTCGTCACACCTCGCACGTCTATCCGCGCCGAATCGTCCGAATCCGGAAGAGCGGGGAGGTGTGCGAAGTTTCATAAGATTTCATATAAAGAAATTCGGTTAGTCGGCGCGTTCGGCTCGAATACGTGTGCTATTTTGTGATGGCCGCCAAATTGGATAAATAATGGGTGCAATTGCATATAGGCATTATCAGGAGTATTCCTAGTTTCCGATTGAACTGAAATTTTGGGGTGTAAGTGGTTCATCAACATCTTTGAACCAAAGCCAACTTCACCTGCACGCGGTGCACCCTGCTGACTGACAAACGAAGCTCTGGCGAAAAGAGAGGTAGGTAGCGTAATTGTAAGCTACCCGACTGGGGAATGTACCTCCACCTCACAGAATACCGCAGCCAAATAACGGTTCCCTTGAGGGCTGTTCCTGCGAGTGAGTGAGGTCACCAGAAAAGAAGGAGATGCTGCGATGGCAGCGGGGGTGGCGGCGCACGAGCGATATTTTATGTTGCGAGCGTTAATATGGCTACGGTAACTGCTTCACATCAGGCGGGCCGTATGCTTGTCTGCCATCCGACGTAGAATAAAAAAAAAAAAAAAAAAAAAAAAAAAAATAGACAATTTCAGTTCAATCGGAAACTGGGAAGTGGGTCAAATGTACCTAACTAACAAGATATGATTACAGACAACGCCGTGAAACTAAACGAAAACTTATAAAAATAGACACGTGCAATACCAAGCCGCTTTTACCGTTGTGTTTTATTTTTACCTTAAAAAGACTCATCATAATATCAATTTATTAAACTTTTTTTATTACAGTACACATCAGCATCCGCGTAAAAACTTTTCCCATAAAAACTTTTGAATTTCTACAAAACACAGTTAGAGTTTGCATAAAAAATGTTTTTGTATCGCATTTATTGCTTCTTTTTGTAGCTGCAAATGGTACAGGTATATTTTGAAACATGCCCCAATATCTTCCTTCTTTCTCTGGAGACTCGGGTGTCGGGTGGTGTCGTTGCTCACCAACAGCTCGCCACAAGCTGTCCTGCGGGTTAGCGTGAAAGCTGTTTACATTGATAACGCTAACATTTAGATACTTTTCATGTTTCTATTTAAAAAAACATAACATACAGCTGCTAAGCCAAATACATGTCACTTTACATTGCTATGACCTACTGAACTACTCTTAAAGAGAATGAATCACAATATTCTCCGACATACTGTCGGAATAGTCCACCCGCTATTGTGTTCGCATCTATAGTCACGGACATACTCGTATAAACTTACTATTGCTAACATCGGGCGTGCATTCGGAAGCGACCTACTAATGGAATGGAACGCTCCGGAATTAGATAAAAAAAATCCGCTTACGTTTCAGACGATTTAGATGATTTTAGATGGGAATTATTGACTATAATTAACTTTCGTTTAAACTAGTGGCGATCGCCTTCAATGACCCTACAGGGTAAGTAGAAGGGTGCTACCGGCTAAGTAGAAGTCGATTCAGATTTGTGTTTTTGCTTGCAAAATCATACCTTGTCATAGAGTAGTGCCAATCAGCTGCTAGTATGAACAGGACTAATACCTTAGTTGGTACTTTGGATCCACTAAGCTGAGGAAGATTGCCTCTAACTTAAATTCTATGTGCTAGATCTGGAGCTTTACCAAAGGCTGAAGCCTATTCAGATCTCGATTTATGTAAGAGTCTCACCACCGTCTTACGGAAAGGAGTTACGGCACGCAGAGCTAGGGTCGGTAATCGTAGTGGAGTACGCTTTAAACTCCCTTCGATAGAGGGGAGATCCGTATACCAGTAGTGGTATTAATATAGGTTGTTGCAGATGTAGAAGTATATTTTACTGAATGTAAAATATAATACTCGTATAATTTATAAATTATACTCGTATAATACTAGTACAATTTATAAATTATACGAGTATATGAATTGAATTCGAATATATATAATCGCTTAATGGTATAGAATACACATACAGTAGACAAATAAAACATATTTCCGGTGGCACGTTCCAGTAAAAGCAATCACATTGGGGCGTTTTCATAACAAAGAATGGGCTCTTTGCGTCCGCCCCGAATAAGGCCTAGAGTGAATTGCTCTCCACAGACCCAAGTTTGGAAACACAAATTGTGGAAGCCCGACTCTTACATCTACTTCGTATAATTACCCGATGAGTGCTCCTCGTAGATCTAGAATATTGGCGAAGTTTTGAGTTTAATGGACGAGATGGTATTCTTAATTAATGGGAAGCTTTGTAACTAAGTCATTGTAAAATGATAATTACAATTTTTAGATTCTTAAAATTGACGAATAAAGGCGGCCATATATTACCCACATGTTAGCCGTGTCGGTCAGGTTGTCTAACCATTTAGCTGTGTACGGAGTGTTGTCAATCATGTTGGCAGATATTTTAATTGACAACACGTCCATACACAGCTAAATTGTTAGACAACCTGACCAACATAGCTAACATGTTGGTTGGTATGGCAGCTTTAAAACATGTGCAGCTTGACTCTTTTATAATTATAACACAAACGGATACGTGTAAAACTTAGGCCTTCCTCACATAGCTCTACATGCGGAGCCGCGATGATGAAACGACGATCTCATACCTATTTCATGATGCATGATGCTGCCGCATAGTATATGGTTACGAGATGGGCGAATGGGGTGTTGAGGGGGCATTAAATGTGACATTTCGCTAACAACCCTTTGTAAATTGAAAATGATTACAATTTGTTAATGTTTTTGTAATATCGGCAACCATAGTGATAATGTGGCACTATTACTGTTGTAAACCCATTATGTATTCTAATATTGTTTAAATAAATAAATTTTCTTATAGATTTTATCTGAGTAACTAATAATAAAACATGTACAGCGAAGGTGGTCTTGCTTATTTTTTGTAAAGTCAACTGCTTGTAGACCGTAGCATTTCGAGTGTAAGATGGTCCTGCACAACACAGTACTGCACAGCCACAATACATAAGTAGCATTCGCAGTACTACGCGGAACCCTTTACCGGTCTACATATGTTTTTTTTTTTTTTTTTTTATACTACTTCGGGTGGCAGACAAGCATACGGCCCGCCTGATGTGAAGCGGTTGCCGTAGCCATAATAACGCTCGCAACATAAAATATCGCTCGCGTGCCGCCACCCCCGCTGCCAACGCAGCATCTCCTTCTTTTCTAGTGACCTCACTCACTCGCAGGAACACAACAACCCTCAAGGGAATTGTTATTTGGCTGCGGTATTCTGTGAGGTGGAGGTACATTCCCCAGTCGGGTAGCTTACAATTACGCTCCCCACCTCTCTTTTCGCCAGAGCTTCGTTTGTCAGTCAGCAGGGTGCACCGCGTGCAGGTGAAGTTGGCTTTGGTTCAAAGGTGTTGATGAACCACTTACACCCCAAAACTTTAACATCGTATGTATTACAATAATAAATAATACACAATAAAATCTGACAACGAGTATGAAGAGTAATGTAACTTGTGTCACATGTATAATACTAATTCTATAAACGTAAACCTGCGGGGCACAGTGTTACTCATATACGTACGAGTATATAATGAAAGATAAATATTTCTGTCGTATTACATAGAATTGTGTTTCATTATTGCTCGACAGCAGAGCTTAATTTGCATCTCACGTCTATCTCAAGTTTGATATATAAAACAATATTATAATAAGTTTAATAATTAATTACCGAAATTCCACGAAAATACCTAATATCAAATCTCCGCAATGCAAACAATCATATAATGTAATTCGGAATATAAGTAGAATTCTGCCATAATCAAATTTCGTAATGATTTATTTTTGACGGCCCTAACAAAATATATTTAAGTAGTAACTAAGGCCAGTGCTGTATGCATAGTGGAGGTGATATTAAGACTATACCGAGTAACTTTTTACATTTCAGATTTCAATTCATATAGTCTGCAAATAAAAACATACAAAACCGTCAGACAGACAGATATAACAACTTCCATTTATTGTAACTTGTGTGACGATGTAGAACGAAGAGATGTTATACTTAGATATAGATATATTTTATCTGGTTATGTTAAATGTAGATTCTATTATATTTATTATATCCCAACCAGCGTAGGGATAAAACTCGTTAGAGGAGAAGTGGTAGTCGCCACCACTCGGAATGCGCCAGAGCATTCTTGATTTCGAATGAGTATTAGCTAGCATTACATAAATAATAAATATGTGACTATATTCCGCAATTAAATTCTACTATAAAGTTAGTTAAGAAATAGAGTATTAACGCCACGCACATTGTTATGGGGGCTGACATTTATTCCCCAACCAGCGCGTAGGGATAAAACTCGTTAGAAGAGAAGCGGTGGTCGCCACCACTCGTAATGCGCAAGAGCATTCTTGATTTCGAATGAGTATTAGCTAGCATTACAAAAATAATAAATATTCTCGGACAAATTACACACTGCTATCTGGCCCCAAACTAAGCAAAGCTTGCACTATGGGTACTATAGATAACTGATGCTATACTTAATGACATCTTTTTTAAATACATACATAGAAAACACCCAGACCAAGATAAACAGACATGTTCATGCACACAAATGTTTGTCTTGTGCGGGGATCGAACACCCGGCCTCAGAGTCAATTCGCCACCGAGATACATAGATTATTTCCGTGGGATAGATTGTAAATTTTCATTTGTAATTAAGTGACTATATTCCGCAATTAAATTCGACACCTTTCATTCTGTGATTCATAAAAAATATTTCACTCTTAATTTCTCCGAAATCCCACTTGCAATTTCCCCCAAACACCAAAAGCACAAAATACCCGCGAGAATGTTCCGTACATTTTTAATTTTGTACATAACACAAATAGCATCTCAAATTTCAACACATTTTAATGCAGCGCCTTAATTTGCGTCGAAAAATGTTGGCTGTTACCGGATAATTAGTTCCAGCGGGGAAGCTGACTCGGCCCTTTCTGGCCTAGCTGTAAGGCCAGCCTATAACAAAAGGAAATCCTTTTATTTAATCTTATGCTTAGCACTTTGATAAGAACGCCATAAAGAGGGATTCACTGAGCAGGAAGAGAAACCGACACGTAATGATCAACCGTAAACGAACCAAGAAATAATAAGGTGCTGACTGACATTTGACGTTGATAATACGCAGTGGTATTCCTCTTTATGGTTATATTTAAGGGGCCAGATCGTGAAAACTGTGAAAAGAGTGTTACGATTTTTCATATTTAACCTATTTAGATATGATTGATATCAATGATAATTTGTATATATTACAATCAAAGACCAAAAATTATGGTATGCTTATATTAAACTCTTAAAACCTAATAGTTGTTTTATAATAAAGGTCAACAAACGCACAAAATTGAGAAAAATGGCAAAAACATGCCTTCGTATTTTTCAGATTTAACCCAATAAATCAACACAAATTGATAAAAAGAAACACTTTTTGAATACTGAAGAAACCAATAAATATAACATATACTTTTTTTTTGTACCTTTACAAACAAAGACTTCCTCTTTTAAAGCCCTAAAATCTAGATATGTTTTACGAAAATTCTCCATAGAAAAATGTATGAAAAATAACGCACATTCCGATATTACGAATTAGTACTCAGCGTCGCCACTAATCGCGCCAGTGCGTTTTTATATGTCAAGGTGACACCACGCATGTCACATGCTCCAGCAAAATTACGTGTTGTGAATTTGTGTTTTTTGTGAAAAACTGTAAGTATAACTAATTTACCGATATAATGAATGTATATAAATCGTAAAAAATACAAAGAATGAATTAGATACTTTGTTGAGTAGGTAATTTTATGAACCTTGTAAAGTATGTATCAATTCAGGCTTGAAACATGATTTCAACATGATAAAGCCAATATCATAAACGTATCTAGTCGGTAATCGAGGGTTTTTTTCGCAGGACTGATTGAATTTGAATTTGCTGAGTGCCATGCCAGGGAAAAGAAAATTTAGTACGCATTATAAAAATATGAAAGCCAAAAGATCTCGGAATAAAATGTAAGTTCCTTCCTACTTATTTATTTATCTGCCTACTTTACTACGTCTTGTCCTAAATACCTACCTAGAAAAAAATTACGAGATTTCTGTGAAAGTGTCATGTAAAAATCCTAGTTTTATTTGTGTGCTTATCCTGTCTAAGTAGTAATAATAATATAATTTATTTGCATTTGAACAGGGTACATTACAAAGCTAATACAATACCTATGTCATATGATTTAGATCGCTTGATTCAGACATATACAATAGCATGTAAATATTGGTTTGTATTGTAAGTAATAAAGTCAATTTCTATAGGAACAATTTTTATTAGTTTTCATGTTCATCATTATTGTCTAAATATCAGATTGAGGAAGTAGGTATGTTTCTTAGCAGAAATAGCACGGGCGCGCGGCTTTGTCGACATACTTACCGCCAAAGAGACGCGACGCGCCTAGGGTCTGGCTTAGTGTTGTACAAAAATTGCAAAATAAATAAAAAGTGGATAATAATGATGAATAATATTTCCAGAATTGAAAATAAAGAAAACCTTCAGGCCGAGACTACGAGCAACACTGCTACGCGCTGTATAGACGTAAGTTGTTATACGTAATTCTTGTAGACTTTTTTTTTTTTTTATACTACGTTGGGTGGCAGACAAGCATACGGCCCGCCTGATGTGAAGCAGTTACCGTAGCCATATTAACGCTCGCAACATAAAATATCGCTCGCGCGCCGCCACCCCCGCTGCCAACGCAGCATCTCCTTCTTTCCTGGTGACCTCACTCACTCGCAGGAACACAACAACCCTCAAGGGAATTGTTATTTGGCGGCGGTATTCTGTGAGGTGGACGTACATTCCCCAGTCGGGTAGCTTACAATTACGCTCCCTACCTCTCTTTTCGCCAGAGCTTCGTTTGTCAGTCAGCAGGGTGCACCACGTGCAGGTGAAGTTGGCTTTGGTTCAAAGATGTTGATGAACCACTTACACCCCAATAGACTTATTACATAAATAAACAAACTACCTAGTTAGTGATGGACGAAGACAAAATCTCAGTAGGGTGAAGTCTCCTAGTATCGGCCTCCTCCTAATATCGGCCTTTGCGAGAAAATGGAATATAGGGTAAGTGCTCAATTGAATGAACCCTTAAGGGCATTCCAAACTTTGAAAATTACAGCCAGCTACTTATGAGATCCTAACCAAAAAATATTTTATTATATTATGTTCACAATTTATTCATGATTGATACAGTATACATATTTTAGCATAAATGCTGATAGTTATTGAGATAATCTGCATTTTATCAAACCCCGGCCACTCACGTGCCTATGTTTGAGTGACGTTCTCTAGGGCTGACATTATTCAATTATTAGTCGGACATGTAAGGGGGTGTAAGTGGTTCATCAACATCTTTGAACCAAAGTCAATCTTACCTACACGGGGTACACCCTGCTGACTGACAGACGAGGCTCTGACGAAAAGAGAGGTAGGACATAGCGTATTTTTTAAGAGCCCGACTGACGAAGTACCACCACCTCACAGAATACCGCAGTCAAATAACAATTTCCTTGAGGGTTGTTGTGTTCCTGCGAATGAGTGAGGTCACCAGAGAGGATGGAGTTGCTGCGTTGATGGCATGGCGCGAGCGATATTTAATGTTGCGACCGTTAATATGGTTACGGTAACCGCTTCGTAGATATAATAGACGATATGATTACTATTATAATTTCGTGTTACTTGATATTTTATAACCTAAAGAGAACTATCTAACATAATATTAATACTGGATTATTATTATAAAATATTTAATATTCTTATTCATCACTTCTATGTTAGATTCTCCTTTCTCTTCTAAACTATTATATTTCTATAATAGAAGATTGGTTCTATATGTCATCATTATTTATTAAATTTTTTTAAGCTTGCATTTTGCTGTCTTTCCATGGTCGTTTTAGCTGAAAGGCACTTCTATGTGGAGATCTTTATTTATTTTATTTAATCAGTTCACTTCGTCTGGTTTTCGTCCTGGGCACAGTACTATTACTGCACTTCTAAAAGTTACTGAAGATATCAGGCTAGGCATAGGTATGGAGGATAAACTGGTAATAATAAAAGAACACCTCGTTCGAATATTGGTCCAAAAATTGACAACCGTTTATAAAAGCTGTGTACAAAAAATTAGCCAACTGCATTAAGGCTAAGATGCCAAATGCTTAAAACTATAAAATAAGTCAATTCCTATGAATGAACCGTCTGTTCATTGACTAGATTTTCTTCAATTTCGTGATCCAATTATCGAACACCCCTATAATTTATTTATGATAATTAAAATTTATGCAATCTGCTTTTTATAAGATAAAACAGTCCTTTTTACATCCTACTACCAAATTTTGTTAACACTATCACACTTATAGTGACTACAAAGTGAATATCAAAACACGAAGTCTCAGCAATGCCCTAAATTCTGCTCCATACCATCAAAAATACGACAGAATACTTTCATTTTAGGCGGTCGCGATTTTGAAACTACAGGTCACAGGCAAACACCTGTGTGTCCAGTTGACGTAATATAATGTTTCGATTGAGAAAAAAAATACTGGCTTGAGTAGAAAAGCTTAGATTTTTTATTATATTGAAAAATGTGTGTTTTGTTCATTCACTGGTGGGTGTTCATTCACTGGAGCACTTACCCTAACTATTAAAATAACCCTAAAATTATAATAGTTTTTATTCAAAAAGCGACTCTATATACGAATAATCCATATTTTGGTGCGGGTGCTTCAATATTTGAACGTTCAGTTGGCAATAGAGCACGTGCCGGTACCGACTTGTGTCGTTTAGTGGCAGTGGCGAGTCAAATCCCGGTTGCGAACGCATTGAGTTAGTTAGTATTTCAATGGAACTATGGTATTTTATATTGTTTTTTATTGAAGAAAAACACACGTTTTTACATTTACTTGTCTTTTTTATGAAATAATCGCAGGGTCGAGGTTAGGGATCTTTATTTATTGATAAATCCCAATATCGGCCACCCGGCCGACATTAGGAAAATGCATGAAAACGCTAAACAACATGTTTAGCTATTTTATATATTAACAGGAATATTAATAAGGTTAAAAATGAAACAACCGGTTTTTTTTGTTCACTAGATCCTGACGTTATCCCATAAAATTATTGTCCTAAACCGACTTTACAAACAACCAGTTTTTATTACGTTTATTTATATAAAACGTTCAAGATTTTGATCTAGTGTTATGTGTTTCAAAGATGTATTCTAAGGGAGTTCTTAGCTATATTTGAAGAAATTTGGCCCATTCTTTTTTAATTATTTTTTATAAAAAAAAAATAAAGCCATTATCTTTCTTTACAGGAACTAATTATTGAAAACAGTCAAGAGGGAAAGGTGGATGAAGTGGAAGTTGGGCGTAGAGTAGTAGATATTTCTTTTTTTTTTAAAGCTCTTCAGGCCATAGGGGACCACGGTCCAATGGATTGTAAGTTAAGTTACCTCAGTATAATAGGTGAAGTAAAAGTTGGTCTGGACTCAAAACTCATCATGAAATGTAGTATGTGTAGTATGAAATTTACTGTGTGTTTGGTTGAAAAGAAAGAAGATAGCATGGAAGTGAATCATCAAATTGTATCTGGTATCATATCATCTGGTGGGAGCTACTCTCAGTTAAAAACATTAACTGCCGCAGTAGCCCTACCAATCATGTCACCTTCATTATACAATGAAATTAATAATACGGTTTGCGATTGGTGGGAAAAGACAGCAGCACATTCCATGGCAGAAGCTGTCAAGGAAGAAGCAGAGTACTCAGTGTCTATAGGTAGTGTTGATAAAAATGGTACACCATTAATATCTGTTGCTGTTGACGGTTGTTGGAGCAAGAGATCTTATGGTAAGAATTTTTCCGCCTTATCCGGCGCAGCTGCGATAATTGGCATTAAAACTAATAAAGTATTGTTTTTTGGAGTTAAAAATAAATACTGCGTAGTCTGTGCACGAGCCGCAAAGAACAACAGTCAGCCCCCGGAACACCATTGTTTCAAGAATTATTCAGGATCATCTACCGGGATGGAATCGACCATAATAGTTGAGGGGTTTAAACGTTCCATTGTTGATCACGGTGTAATTTATAATAAATTTGTAGCAGACGGCGATTCCAGTACTTATAAAAAAATATTAGATTCGCGTCCGTACGATAATTTAATAGTAGAGAAAATTGAATGCAAAAATCATCTTTTACGAAACTACTGCAATAGCTTGGAGAAACTGTCGAAAGACACTAAGTATCCTTGCGAATTGCGGAAATTCCTAAAAGAAAGGTATTTGCGTTTAAGAACGGGTGTAAAATGCGCGATTAAATATTGGGCGGATCAAAATCAGTCACTCGAAGAAAAAATAAAAAATCTTAGTGAAGATATCCTAAATGGTCCACAACACGTATTTGGCAATCACCAACATTGCAAGGAGTATTTCTGTAGACCTGATACTCGTCGAATAGAACCTGTTGGATTACTTCCAGCAATTGTTGGATGCGGATTAATGGACGCGGTAGAAATTTTAAGTAAAAGACTGTCATATCATTCTAGAAGTTTAATTCATAATTGCACAAGTAATATAGTTGAAAGTTTTAACGGAGTAATTGCCAAATTAGTTGGGGGTAAGCGTGTAAATTATTCTTCCCGTGGTTCTTATGCGGGCCGATGCGCAGCTGCTGTTGTGTCTTTTAATACGGGATCGATTCATAGTAAAACTCATGAAGTCATATTTAAATGTAGTCCGAATCCTTTGATCGCGAAAGTGGAAAATTGTAATCGTAGAAACCGTTTAATTGCTAAACCTAAATTAAGATTGAAAAAAAGCCACAACGCTGTATCGAAAGACGCTCACTATGGACCAAACTGCGAAAAACCTGATCTGAGTCCAGAATTATATGAGAAAGCCAAGTCATCTTTTCTAGCCGATTTAAAGTTGTCTTGTGCTGAAAGAGAGGAGCTTGAAAGGTCGACCCATTTGCAAAGAAGTAGTGCTGAGTGGATGAGTACAAGGAGAAAATTACTAACCTCATCATCATTCGGGGAAGTTTGTAAAAAACGAGAGAGCACAAGTTGTGCTGCTCTTGTTGGTAAAATCGTTTATGGTAGTAATATCTCCAGTTTGCCTGCTGTACGGTACGGTATCGAAAACGAAGAAACCGCAATTAGACAGTTAGAAATTCAAGAGAATATTAGTATACAAGGTTGCGGTTTGTTCGTCGACGATCAATATGAATTTCTTGGTACTACACCAGATGGCATTTATGCAAACGGTTTAATTGAAATTAAGTGCCCACATTCTTTAGCTGGCATGACTCTTGATGAAGCAATGGCCAAACATACCTTTTGGGTTAAGGACAAGGCTTCCAAGGGTTATGTCATAAATAAAAATCATAACTGGTATTTCCAAATTCAGGGACAGGTACATATTACTAAAAGAAACGTTTGCATGCTTGGCATCTGGTTTGGTGCTACTGTACCTATGAAAGTTTATATTATAGAAAAGGACGGAGGAAGACAAATTTTGGAAGGAGAAAATGGAGATGAAATTAGTTAGGTTTTATTACGATTGCCTACTTCCAGAATTAGTTGATCCTCGGCAGTCACGAAGCATGCCCATTCGTGACGCGCCCAGTATCATAGAGGCTATGAAAGAGAGGAAAGAAAGAGCTTTACGTGTTTTGAAAGAGAAGAACGCCTAATGATTTTGAAAGAGACTGAGGTAACTTAACTATCCAGCCGGTCGATTCACGTAAACACGCCAGTCCAAAAGTCGTTTTAACTTAGAAACTTAGAAATCGCCTTTTGGTTTTCTGTTTTAAACGCACTTACTTATCTAGTCTTGGATTGTCATAAATCTTTCAATAGCTCAATTACTATACAATTCCTATATGATTTTGAAGAGTTACCTGGTGTAAAGAATCATCAAAATCGTTTTAAAAATACAGCGAATTGAGAAGCTTCTTCTTTTTTTAAGTCGGTTAAAAGGGCTTAATTTGCAAAAAACGATGTGACATTTTTAAGCCCCTACGCTACGGTTTTTATTACGTGAATCGGGCAGCTGGTAACATTTTAATTCTGATAGGTTTTGCAATAGCAATTGATTTTATCATCAAATTAGCAGAAATCAGAATTTGATCAGTAATCGTAGAATTTTGAACTCATATTTTGTTATTGTTTACTTACTTTTAATTAGTATATTAATAATTTATAAACTTGTGTTTCATTTATTTTTGTACAACCCTAGCACGCTTTTTAGATGGCGACTCATATTTGTTATTGTTTACTTACTTTTAATTATATGAATCATTTTTATACTTTCCTATACTAGCGTAGCAAAAGTGCAAACAAAGTTGAAAAAAAGTTGACATGGCCGATAATTGGTGCCACCACCCTATTTGAGTTTACGCAATAGGCACATTTCCTTGCGTACAGATATACACTAGCGAGGAAAGCTCGATGTTATTTCGACCGTACTTCCTACTGAATTTGCAATTATTTTGTTGAATTAATATTTTACGAAATAAGAATAAACTTTGGTAGTAAAATTACAAAGAAATACATAGTTGGAATTTTTGGTAAGTAGAATACAAAAAGGTCAGTCCGGACCTAAAATAGAAAAACATAAAAATTGTGTCTCAACTACTCTTATTATTCTAGTAATTAGGATCATTTTATAACGAAAAACTAGTCTTAGAATATTTTACACTCGTCGTTTATTTCCAATTAGTATTTCCATTTTTGTTATGCTGTAAATATTCAACTTCAATAACAATATAACTCAACGTGGAACGTTTGTCGCAAAACATTTTGAAAATCGCGCTGTCTTTGGGTCATTCACCCGCCCCGTCGGTTGTTTCAGTAAACAGTAGCGCTGCGGTCGCTCAAAAACGATGTCGCGCCTAGGCAATCTGGGCCCTTAACAAGATGATAGGTATTTGATATCTTTTCGTGGGTTAATTGCCTTTTGGCCTTGAGAAGGAATAAAATTTTATTTCCGTAAGCTCAATCTATAAGATAATAACTATTTTTTAAATGTATTTATAAGGTATTGTATATATTATAATAAATATATACATATATATTTATTCAAATATTTATGTATTAAGCATTATGAATTATTATTATATATTAAGCTTATATGTCATTAGGCATTTCGGCTCTTGCAGATATTTACACAAAACATATTAATAAAATACATGAATTAAGGTAAAATTATTTAGGTGATAAAGAAACGAACAAATTTGTATAAACTTAGAAGATATTAACTGTCTGCCTGCTTTAACCAAATATTCATTCCAATGCTGGAATATGGATCTCCCCTCAATCGAATTGGTTATGTCGTCATCATCATCATCAGCCTAAATGTATCCATTGCTGAATATAGGTCTTCCCCAATGCTTTCCACCATATACCTTCATCCGCTTTCCGCATGCAGCCACTTTGTTGAGGTCAACGGACCACCTAACGAGGGCATCCAACGCTTCATCGTCCCACACGTGGCCTCCACTCTAATACCTTCCTCTTGCTTCTGCCATCACTGACTCTTCAGCCTGCAAATACTGAAGGCTATGTCGACAACTTTGGTATAGTATAGTATAGTATAAAAACTTTATTGTACAATAACAATATACAAATACAATATTTTTCGAAAAAGAACAAACTTTATCATACAATGGCGGACTTATCCCATTAGGGATTTCTTCCAGTCAACCATAGAAAATCTGAAAGGATATTGACATTTAAAATTTGGGGATATTATAGTAGGCACTGATTATTGAAAGATAAAAGGAATGGAATTATACAAAGATACTTTGAAGAATAATTGCTACACAAACAAAAGTGGTTCAGAATTTTCTCTCTTAATAAATAAATTTGGTTCTCATAATAGGTACCTACATGTATTTTATTATTATTATTCCTTAGCAACTACGTCAACTTTAGGCCCCCTGGATGTATTGAATTGACGTAACAATGGTGTGCGTCATTCGGTCCTATTTACATGAACTAGATATATCTATTGAATTTTGGAATGTTGCCCCTTCGGCGAATCGATACCGTGGCGAGCTACGCCATTCATCATTGAACTTCGACGGAACATCCTTACAGCCATTAATTTGTAACCTGAATATAAGTACGAATTTTCCATATCACTACGATCGAAGGTTGGGACCTTTTATCAATTTATAAACTCAATGTTTTAGGTTCCCAATAGTGTTACATACTTAAAATCCGTGGTTCACGGCAGTTGAGCTTCACTCGACTAGTTAATCTGATTATATTCGTTGTAAGGCAGCCGTATTTTTATCCCCGGGACTAAATGGATTTCACTGTTCATTTCCTTTTTAGCGGACGCCGCTGTTAATCCTGGTAACGCAGAAGAAACAGTAGTTGGAATGAGTGGTAGGCCCCCGTCTCGTTATATAGGCCTTATAACCATTCCCTTGTAATATTTTTCTTATGTCATCAAGGAGGAAATAACTATATGACCTGCCTAATAGTAAAAAGTTGCCGCATGTTGCTGCCTTTGTTAACCCTTTTCACGTACCTTTTACGGAAATCATTGCATATACATAGATTGGAATTGGTCATTGTACAATCTAATGTCCTGGGCGACCAGGACATTAGATTGTACAATGACCAATTATCGTCTATTAAAAATTGGAATAAATATCAACATTCAACTTCCAAAAATTCCAAAAACCTCGAATTGTCAAATCAACGATTTTGACGATTCATTCATTGTTAAACTAGAAAAAATTAACTGATTTTCTGATAGCTAATACTGATTATCCAGGACACCATAGGACACTTTAAAACCCAGAACGTGTTCTGGAAAAACTAGGTGAGTGGCAACTCTACTTTACAGGCAATTAGATCTACATTATTTGCGTGCTTGCGCCACCAGTTAGTTCATACAAACCGGCAGGCACCTACGACTGCCGTGGCTGCTTTGGTTGTCTCTGCTCCAGCTGGTGCAGGCGTCTGTGCGATTCTCCAATATCTGAAATAGAAAAAACATGCGACCGCCGCCGCCCCGGCTGCCGTGGACGTCCCTGCGACACATGTTTCGTCTCTAAACTAGACATCATTAGGGCTTATGTAGATTGTAGATTGATTGTGGGCTTTCTTTTGTAGTTGATCGTTAGAACAACCTGCAAATCAATTTCTACTTTATTACTGATGTTAGTGTTACTGTATCAGACAGTACTTACTGCTAACATATACTTAATGCTACTATGCTCTACTTCACACTACACTATATTTAATTAAATATATTTTTTTAAGGTGTAATTGAATCAGACGCAAATATTTTAAGGGCCATTTCTAGTACATAAATAAAGGTTATTGGTATATTTTATTTTTATTTCTACACGCTAGATTTCGAGAAAACCTTTAAAACAATACGACCTAAAAACCTGTAAATAATCACTCTGTAGCAGGGAACTCGATTACATTGCCCACGCACACACCGACAAAATATTAATTTATCAATGAAATCGACAAATGGCGCCCGAGTCTTTACACTTTACCGAGAATTCGTGTCTAGCGCATGCGTAGAAAGGTCCTTTCTTGCACCGTTGATTGACTGTCCGCTCCCACCCGCTCTCAACGCGCCTGCGCAGTGGCGAGGCGTAGGTACCGCGCAGCGACGTATGCACTGTATGCACGTTCGCCATTGTTTTACATATCTCGATAAGTGCGCATCGTTCTCGTGCCGTCCTGTGCTCACGCTACGATATCGGTAATCAATATGCCTTATGGTTTCACAAACCAGGAGTACCAGCAAATGGTACTATGTTACCACGATGCTGGAGAAGTCCTAACGAGGGCTCGAGATCTGTATGATGAGCGGTACAGAAGAGTATTGAACATACGGACAATACTCGGTGCGGTCCAGAGACACCGAGAGAGCGGCAGTTACCAGCCTCGTCCCGACGCGGGGAGGCCACGACACCCTGGGCGGCGCGAGGAAGAGGTGCTGGAGTTCTTTCGCCGCCACCCCGTGGCGAGCACCGCCGACGCTGCGCGTGTTTTCAACGTGTCGCGGTACTACGTTTGGAAAGTGCTGCGGACTGAATGGGGACTCGTACTTGAGGTTCTTGCAGCATGATCTCCCGGAGCTGCTGCTGGAAGTACCTGTGTGGGACCGTCGTTGGATGTATTTCCAGCACGACGGAGCACCGGCACATTACACCAGACGAGTGCGAGAATACTTAATTCAGGAGTTCCAGGGGCGTGTGATTGGGCGTGGCAATATCATCGCCTGGCCACCACGTTCACCTGATCTTACGCCGTTGGATTTTCACGTTTGGGGTAGGGCCAAGGACCTGGTTTATGGGAATGATGGTCATACTATCCGCACGGCGGAAGAACTACGTACGCGTATTATCAGGGCTTTTGATGTGATAGCCAGTGAAACTCAAGTGCTCAGTTCAGTGCGCAGACACGGGATCGATCGTGCTGTACAGTGCATCCACCAAAGAGGAGGTCACATCCAACATTTGATGTAGTGAAGTGAAGTACGCAAGTGGCCATTGTAAATAATCTGTGTAAATAACAATGAATTTTAACTTTTAACCACGCTAAGTTAATACAACAATTTTTTTGTAAGTACGGGGTATAGCGGGATAAGTACCAAAGTATTATCTAAGGGGCATGGAGACATTTAAGTAACGAAATAACAATTACTACATACTTTAACCTACTAACACATTTTGTCACAGCATTTACTTATAAATTGACTAATAGTACCTATGTCTAGCTACAAAAATCAAGTTGTATTAATTTGACAGTCCACAGCCTGTAAAAGTGTGATGGGAAGTTAAAATTCTAAAAGTTAGATTTACATTCGAAATGAGAAATAAAAATCGAATCCAAACACGACATATCTGGTGTTATTTTTCCAAGAGTATACTAGTGTGCTAGATATCCTGGCTACGGCGTCAGCTCATCATATTACCACCGTCGCATTGTAAGTAGAATCTAATACCGACAAAATGAATCCAAACACGACACATCTGCTATTATACCACCCACTACCGATAGTAGTTGCATACGACAGCTATGGCTGCTTCGGTAGTCTCTGCTCAAATTTCCTGTAAATTTGACTTTCGCAAAATAACACTTGAATCAATTAACTAGATAAAAATAAGCTTTTGTGTGCCACCATGATACTTTCCGTAGGTACCTACTAAGGAGTTTGCCTTGCGTTAGTTAGTTACACGTTTTTGTAGGTAAGTTAGTACTTACTGAACATATGTTGTATAGAAAGAAAAGTTAAAGGCTATTTATTACACTAAGATTTTTTTCAAAAAAAAACAAAAATAATACTAATAATAATAAATGTTGTCAGACAAATTACACAGCGCCATCTAGCCCCAAAGTAAGCGAAGCTTGTGTTATGGGTACTAGACAACTGATAAACATACGTAAATACATTTTTTTTTGTAAATACATACTTATGATACATAGAAAATACCCCGACCAAGACAAACAGACATGTTCATGCACACAAATGTTTGTCCTGTGTGGGAATCGAACCCACGAGCGTTGGTGTCGAAGCCGCGTCATTGACCGCTACGCCACCGAGCTCGTCGAATTTTTGAGGTGTAAGTTCGCAACAATCTTTAGACAAATCCAACCTCACCTGCACGTGGTGCACCCTGAGCCCAATAATGAGGTGACTATTTTTTATGAGGGGTGTGCGAGTTCACAACGATCTTTACAGATAGACGAGGTCGGTGGCGTAGCGGTCAATGACACGGCTTCGACACCAACGCTTGTGGGTTCGATTCCCACATAGGACAAACATTTGTGTGCATGAACATGTCTGTTTGTCTTGGTCGGGGTATTTTCTATGTATCTTATGTATGTATTTACAAAAAAAAAATGTATTTACGTATGTTTATCAGTTATCTAGTACCCATAACACAAGCTTCGCTTACTTTGGGGCTAGATTGCGCTGTGTAATTTGTGTGACAATATTTATTATTATTTATTATGAAGACAAAGCTAACCTCACCTGCACGTGGTGCACCCTCCGACTATTTTTTGAGGTGTAAGTGGCTCACAATGATCTTTAGAGACAAAACTAACCTCATCTGCACGTGGTGCACCCTGCCGACTATTTTTTGAAGAGTAAGTGGCTCACAACAATCTTTAGAGACAAAACCAATCTCACCGGCACGTGGTGCACCCTGCCGACTATTTTTTGAGGTATAAGTTTACACAACGATCTTTAGAGAGTTCCTGCGTTGAGAGCGCGAGTGGCGACGCGCGAGTTTTGATCTGCTGCTCTAACAGCTTCACATCAGGCGGGCCGTATGCTTGTCTGCCACCCGACGTAGAATAAAAAAAATGTTGTTAGATTAGTAGTAGTATCAATTACCTTGCCGCACCCGAACCGCCACCACCACATAAACTCATATTCATCCCACTGTTAGGATACGGGTCTCCCTTTCAATCGAAGGCATTTAAAGCGTACTCCACCAAGCTGCTCAACTGCTGGTTGGCGGAGGCCAGTATCTTCAAGCCCCACATGCCACTTACTTGGCTTTACGACCATCATCTAATGACAACAGCCGGGAACGATGGCTTAACGTGCCCTCCGAAGCACGGAGAAGCTTGAGATAAATAAACAAATCCATAGACAGTCAACGTTGCTTAACTTACGTGTTCGATTAGACTGACACGCGCAACGACACCATCGAGCTCCTCCGCACCCGAACGCCACCGACAAACTAAGATTTGAATTCGTCCGATTCTTCGCGCGCTAAGCTACCATGGGGAGGGATTGGATTCTTAAATTATGAATGACTGTGTAGTAGGTGATAGTAGTGTGAGTGCGCGGCTAACTAGTGTGAGTGCACGGCTAAATACAGGCTGATTTTGAAAATAATATTATAACTTTGTTAGGAAATTCAAAAATAAAAACTAGCGTGTAGATTTTTATTAAACTTTGGTAATCGTGTTTCTCTATCATAATTATACCATCCCTAGAAATATTTGCGTCTGATTCAATTACACCTTATATATAAAATTAAATCATCTTTAGAAAGCCAATGGACGTGATGTATCCTACTGATAACCAACGAAGCTCTAGCGAATGAGAGTTATAGTATTTTCGGGGGCTCATCAACATGTTTGAACCAAAACCAACCTCGCCTACATGTAGTGGAACCTACTGGCTGACGAACGAGGGAAGAAAGATCTGGCGAAAAGAAGCTAGAACATAGCGTGTTTTGTAAACTGCTAGGACTGGGGAAGCTACCTTCACCTCCTCCTCCATCAAAATACTGCAGCCAAACAATAGTTACCTTGAGAGATATTGTATTCCTGCGAATGACTGAGGTCACCGAGAAGGAAGAAGTTGCTGCATTGGCCGCGGGGGTGTCAGCAGCCCGCGAGTGATATTTCAGTTGCGAGCGTTCGTATGACTATGGTAATCGATTCACATCAGGCAGACCGTATACTTGTTTGCTACCCGACGTGGTTTTTTTTTTTTTTTAATAATATTTTAAAAAAATCTAAATAATCGAGCGCAGTCAAGTAAGCTTTGTGGAGTGAAACGACTTAATAAGCAGATCAAATACAAAGATCCGTTCGCGTGTCAGACGGATATTATATTAGCGTTATTGTTTGGGGCTGGCGTGTGCTACGCTTATCAAAATGCGTTTGACAAACTTCTCAATCCTTTATTTTCTCTAATCGTAGATTTTAATAAATGTAAACTAAATAATAAGTAAATACGAGTACATTTGAATTTACAATAGCATTACAAATACTTAGTGTGGTTTTCTTGGTGTACAATAAAGAGAATACAACAACAACTAACAATAATAAGTAAAAAAGGAGTTAAATTGGAAAATATAAATCGCGAGTTTCACTGTGTGTACGATTTAGACACACATTAAATTTGCATTTTAAAATTTAAGACACAGACTAAGAAAGTACTAGTACCCATATACTACACAATACTACAGGCTAATTTACTTGTCAATCATTTTATACTGCTTCATATATAATCTAATAGTTTAAATAAAAAATAAAAAAGCGGCCAATTGCGAAACGGACTCCGCCATGAAGGGTTCCGTAACATAATATAAAAGTTACGATTTATGACGTATTAAAAAAGAAACTACCTACTAGATCTCGTTCAAACCAATTTCCGGTGGAAGTTTGGATGGTAATGTACATCATATATTTTTTTTAGTTTTATTATTTTAGAAGTTACAGGGGGGAGGGGGGGCGGGGCGACGACGACGACGACACACATTTTACCACTTTGGAAGTGTCTCTCGCGCAAACTTAGTTTATAAAAAAATGATGTTAGAAACCTCAATATCATTTTTGAAGACCTATCCATAGATACACCACACGTATGGGTTTGATGAAAAAAATAATTTTTGAGTTTCAGTTCTAAGTATGGTGAACCCCCATACTTAGAACTGAAACTTAATTTTTTTTTTCTATTTTTGTGTGATAATCTTAATGCGGTTAGAATGAATACATCTTACTAAGTTTCAACAGTATAGTTCTTATAGTTTCGGAAATAAGTGGCTGTGACATACGGACGGACAGACAGACAGACATGACGAATCCATAAGGGTTCCGTTTTAACCCTAAAAAGCGGGGGCCCACCGTACATTCCCATTACTATGTCTCTTGTGTAGCCAGGGTTAACAGCGGCGGCCACCAAAAAAGGCAATAAATAATGAAGTCCACTGCCGTCTCGGGGGTAAAAGTACGGCTGCATCGGTAAAATTCACAACGAATTTAATCAGAAGAAATTAGTAGAGAAGCTTTTGGAATTTGACTTCCCCGCTTGGTAATATGGGAGACAAATATACAATACTATATGGCATATCATGTAAGGAATTCAACATGTCGTTCCGCACCCGCCGCCAAAGATCAGACTCAACATCAACTCCCAGATAACATGGTGTGCTGTTTGATCGAATTCATGATTAGCAGTAGAACATCCGCATGAAGGCGACGACACGAAAAAAGTTTAGCCTTAAAATTGCCATGTCAAGTTAAAATTGCGCAACGAGGTGATCGACTTCTAACCACTTTTTATTTAATTTCTCTTACCAATTGAAAGAATAGACACAGGTGACTTACAGTTTATAAGTATATATTATCTTGTAGTTAATATATATCGTATAATCCCATCGCATTTTTTTTTATCATAGTTTCTCGTAAGTAGCCGCCGTACACTTACGTTAATGTTTCGGACATGACTCGACGCGTCGATTACGCGCTTCATATATCGATGGCAGCAAAGTAGATACGGACATCTACATTTTTTGCGAAAGTGTTTTTTTCTCAAAATTAGCATTAAATAAACATTATCTACAAGTCTGTATTAAAATTATCCCGAATTTCATAATAATAAGCAATATTTAGCACGTAAATGAATACATCTACACTCAGTTTTTAAAAAACATCGCAGTAGAAACGAACATTTGAATTTACCCGCCTTTAATTCGCAACTTTGTCAGGTTACTTAAACGTCATTAAAGACATCGGTCAGTTGTCTCTTTCTTTGGTGTGCCGGTTGTGTTCTCATGGTTTTTTATTAAATTAGTAAGTTTAATGCATTTTAACATTAAATAATCCGTAAAGTATTTGTATCTCTGTAGAAATGACTGCCTCAAGGAATAAATTACTGTTAAGTATGGCCCAAAAAAGTGTGACAGAAAGAAATCAATGAAATTTCGGATTTAACAATCTTAAAGGAAACAATTCAAAATGCCTTTCAAGGTGAGTACCTGTGATATTTTATGTTACAAAATAGTGTTTGAGATTGAATAATTAAGGCTAGTACTGATTATCCTAGCGTGAGAAATAAAAATTGTTTATGGTTATGGTGAGAAGTAAACACAACGTATAAACGGACATCTGCCAGTTGTCCGTTTATACGTCGTACTTTTTTCATATATCTCAATTTACTTATATTATTTCCGGTTTATTATCTAAATTTACTGTTGGGTTTTTTCCCCCTCTCTCAATTATTATGTATAATAATAATAATTAGGTATATTTTCATTTATTTTTTAGAGTCGGGTACAGAAAACGAACTTACTCAGGCAAGTGATTTACAAATAGAGATGGACGGAAATACAGAAATAGGATCATACTTTGATAGAAGCAGGTAAGTATGTTTATTAAAACATTTTAAATTATGCTTAAATGTGTTCATAGATTTGCTTTAGCTACTACAAATTTAATGCTTACAGCTTACCGCATCTGGGAAATGAAACACTGGAACGGATCTTGGTTGATGATAACATACATGATAGTTTTATATCAATTACTGAACTTGATTGATTGACTTCTGCTGAAATACATAATCCGCCCGTTAGTCCAGCCAAATCAATTGTTTGCTCTCTATCGCGCTCTAACACACCAATGCCTCCTACTTTTATTTCATTTGGAACAGAATCGCAGGTGCTGGATCATATTCCTGAAGATAATGTTATAAGTTCATTCAGCCCAAAAATTACTTCTTCATCAATTTTAAGCACTGATAATAGTGCAACATCATCCGCAAGTGGGGCTTCTAGTGAATGCTCTTCACCTTCGTCATTAGTCATGTCTGGGAGGAAACGACGTAAATTTACAATTGACGTTACAAAAAAAAAGAAGGAAATGCAGAAAATAAAACTGGATCGATACTAAAAGACAACTATTGCTGAATCTCGGTAAAAAACACTTATCACGGAATAGTAAAGAACAGAAAGAAAAGGAAATGAGACCGTCATGTGACAACTGTAAATTTAAGTGTGGCACAAAAGTAAGTGAAGAAAAAGAAAACAGTTGTTGGATTTATTTTGTGGTTTAGGTAACCATGTTAGACAGTGGGAGTTTATTGGTAAATATACAAAACGTCACACAAAAAAAAAGGAATACGAGGATAACGAATCAAAACGTAATATGAGCGTTCATTATTTGCTACATGTGGGATGAGACAACAGCTAGAAGGGGGTCAAATGAAGTGGCTAGTTGCCTCTATGACTACATAAAGAGAAAAAGCCAAGAGGGAGTAAAGGATATACGTTTATGGTCCGACAACTGTGTAGGACAGAACCGAAACCGAATCGTTTTCGCTATGTATTTATATGTGGCAAACGTTTTTGGTGTTCGCGTTTGTCATAGATTTTTAGAAAAGGGTCATACCCAACAAGAGGGGGATAGCGTGCCTGCGTTAATCGAGCGATCCTCTAAAAATAAAATGATTTTTTCGCCTGAAGAGTGGTATACCTATGTACGCTGGTGTAAAACGAGTCATGCCTATGAAGTTGTGGAGATATCAAAATGATATCTTTTAGATTTTAAGTCTACTCTTAATCAGACTTACTCTTAATTTACAAATGGGTAAAAAATTAAAGCGCGGATAAGGTAAAATGGAATCAGGTACACGAAATAGTTGTAGAACACACACAACCCGGTAAAATATTTTATAAATACGATTTGATTGAGGGATCAGCCATGTGTATTGACTGTTCCAAGAGGACAAGTAGACGCGTTTTGCAAGTCGATACACTGCAACTAGGAAAAGTTTATGGTGAAACTTTAGCTATTACTTCAACTAAATACAAGGATTTGATGTCTGTGTGTCAAAAAAAATTAATCCCACCAATATACCATGCCTTTTATAAAAATATAAAGCACACAAGTTCCATGTTGGAACCAGAAGCTGCTGATGACTCTGAATGTGAAGACTAAGTAACTTTGTTTTTTCGTAACTAATTATCTTTTGCTCCTACTAGGAGTAGTGAAACATTATTGATTACGTTGAGTTTATAGTATGTTTTTTAATTTTATAGCTGATTTGTTTCAATTTGTAATGGTGGTAAATGATTATGTACCTATTGTCCAAATAATAGAGAGATCATAAGTCTGAACAATGGTAAATTAGATACCATATTTTTATAAACACATTGATTTAGAACACTAGTGCCATGTTAGAATCAGAAACTACTGATGATTAAGAAGACTGACTTTATTTTTAGTTATAGAATCTTTATTTTTAGTTATCTTTATTTTTCGAACCTAATTATTTTTTTAATATGAGTAGTAAGAAATTTTGATTGATATTGTAATGTTTATAATATATTTTTTGATTGATAGTTGATTATTATTGTAATGTTTATAATATATTTTTATGTTTAAAGCTTTGATTTATATTAAAGTCCAATGGTTGTATGATTGTGTGGAATAACGGTAATTTCTAAAGGTTTTCACTCATTTTGATTAAATAAAACATTGCAAAATAATGCATTTTTACTTAAACATAATATCCCTTTTGTGTTCTTAAAAAAACTAAATAGTTGAGTAAAACTGATAAACGTTCCTGTAGTTCACTGGTTGATAACCCATCCACAAAGAAAAATTTAATTGCAAAGTAGATAAAGACATCTACAAAATTTACTATCTTTATTTTATTTGATATTTTAGATAAAACGGTCAGTTTAATCAACACAACGTATAAACAGATATCTGGCAGATGTCTTCATAGACGTCTATATTTTTCAGGAGTAAAAAAAGACATCTGCATTATTTCAGTAAAAAAACAATACACAGATATAACCTGTTAAATAATCAATAAAGAATGTTATTTTGATTCATCTTTCAAAGTTTCATGTCAATCGCTCAATAACTCTCAAAATGACCGCTATTTTTTACATAATGTGCTCTCCTGTAAAATTGCGATTTTGTAGATGTCTGTCTTTACTTTGCTGCCATCGATATGGTACTCCTGAAGGAGGTCAATTGTCGTTATTATTTATATGGCAAAAAGAAAGATGATCAAACCGAGATTGAATTGACTGAAAATGTACTCGTATGTATACCTTTTAGTTTCATTCGTTACTCTTACTGCGAACAGAAAACCATTATTAGTTTGTTTAATTTCTGTCTTATAGAAACTGGACGTCGCTGGAGATTTCAACTCAAATTAAATAAGAATTCTAATACTTTTGGCGTTGGTAAGGGGTGTATGCTGAAATTGAGGAACCACAGCAAAAGGGGTTTTCATAGCGGTAAACGCGGACACTTGTCTTAGTGGGGTTGAATTGAACTAGGTTCTGTCTTCCCCACTTCGACACTCTATTCAATGTGATCTCAATAAATTATAAATTACATCAATCTATATATATAAAAATCAATGCCAAATTTCGTTGTAATTTTATAACTCAAGAACGGGCTCACCTATCCAAACAAAATGTTTAGGCTTTGTTCGGACTATTTAGTAGATGGTTTATGTGAAGTATGCACAAAATCGGTAGAGCGGTTCTTCATTTATCACATTTTTTGTAACAAATGAATTCAATAAATGGCGGATCATTTTGTTAATGGGGATTTTGCTGTCAAATTGAAATTTTTTTCAGATGGGGATTGTGCTGTCAAATTGAAACTTTATTCAGTGTTGACAGTACAAGCATGTTGTTATGTCATTCATGCGGTAATTTCATTTTGGACGTGCTTCAAACTTTATGTTGCCTGTTCCAGAGTCGGTACCCTCCAGCCGTTTGTTTATTCATGCTCAAAATGGAAAAACAAAAAATATTGTTTATCCAAATGTTTTGGATTAAGTTTTAAAATAGCTAGCAATTATTAAAATATTTTTTTGTTTAATGAATTTGATGTTCCAATTATTTTTTTTTAGCATTTCACTTTATACGTAGCGAAGCACGTACCGGGCAGCTAGTACATTATAAAATCAATAAATAAATACATATTCCTGGACATGTTACACTGCGCTAGCATCTAGTCCCAAACTAACGAATATGTAAACAATGCATGAATTTCTAAACGAATAATAAAAATAATGATTTAATCATAGATCAATTTGTAAAACCTGTCGTCGCTGCTACGTATACTTTATACGGATAGTATAGGTACCTACTTGAGATAGATTCATGTCTACATGAATCCTTCGGTAGCAGGTAACCGAAATACCTGTCAGTAGACACTAACTAAAATCTTTGTCAATATCCTTAAAGTAACTTTTTTTTTTTAATATATAGGTACTCGTAAGTTTATTGACATTTATATTAGAGTTATACACAATTTATGCCTGGCATGGAAAAGTATTAATGAAATATCTAAAGACAATAAATTGGCTACAGTCAAGATCGAACTTCTTCTTGAAAGAAAAACAGACCATACGTAAAGAGCTATGGCCGGGACGGAGGAGGCCCACCACACATTTCCACCACTGTCTCCTGTGTAACCAGGATTAACAGCTTCGACCATCCAAAAAGGCAAATGAACAATAAAGTATGGACTATAATGGTATAGTCCCGTAGACAAGACTACGACTGCCTTGGAACTCTCTTATCTTTATCTAAAGACTTTAGATCATAGAAATACATAGATCCTAATTTTTAACATTCTTAAATTTTCTGTACACTACAATATTGGAATACCATTTCAAGAAGTAACGGGTATAATTGCATATTATATTCTATATTTTATTTATATTTGTATCCATAAACATTCATCTATCGTCGCAAAATTTAAATGTCGATATTCCCGAGCAGCTTTCCAGAAACATACTTAAGTTTAACAACGAAATATGGTAACGACAAATCAATAATAAAGTAATAACAGCCGTAGCTTCTACCTTCTCGATGTATTCTCTGCGTCCTTCGCCATTTTATAAATTTAATATGCTACGACAGAAGTTTATGTTTTGTTATGAAAAATTCTTCCAATGTTTTTTCATTGATGTCGCCTGTCATGCAATGATAATATATAAAATAATTTTACTCTTTGGCATGCCTCAGCTGTGCAAGAGAGAGGATCTATTTCAGAAAAGGGTAGATATAACAAAGAACAGCCTATCGTTTAATATCCTCCACAGCATATGTACGGTCAACCGCACGTAGAGCGTTATACTTCCAGTATAAAATGGACCCGCGCAGTGCTATGGATGCTACCTACGTCTCGTTGCTACGCAGTGCCATCTCATACTGGATTTCCAACGGATGAATTCCCTGACCGACTAGAGATCTACAGATTCAATATCCATTTTGTACTGTCCTCGATTCGATATCAATTTTGTAATTTTACATAATATTGTGTCTCTACTGCATTATTTTACTGCATCAATACCTAGTTATTGTACAACACAAGCTCACGAATCAGTCCTGACTCAGACCATTTGTATATGTTTTCCGATGGGTAACAACAAATATTGTTTTTTAATAAAATCATTGTAATCATAACCGTAATATTTTTTTACATTAACTTAATTTTAATATGAATAAAATAAAGGATATAAACAATAATGTTAAATTATTAATAGATTCAAATATACCATATATTTTTTAAAACAATGTAGTAAATCATTAAAAAAAAATTTGGAATGAGATGTGTGTAATAATTGCTACATAAAAGTAAAGTAGAAAAGGCCTGCGTTTGTAAGATAGGCATTTGATTAACTGCCGTAGGTAACCTTTGGTAATGAAGATTGTTAGCAAAATTACGTTAAAAGTTTCAGGGATTATTCAAATTTTATTCGTTAAGTTGTTGAAAGAGAGAAGGACGAGATGTCCTTATTGACGTCATTATTTCGGTTTGTGAAAGCCCATATTTGAAAATATGAAAATACCAAAATCTATGTGCAAAATTTTGGTATTGTTACTTAAATTATCTGTTTTACGAGCTCACGATAAAATTTTAATCTATTATCTAAAATTGGTATACGTTGAAATACATGAGTAAAGAAACGGAATGAGATTTACCAAATGCAGGTAGGTAGATCATGGCCGGATACGAGAACGTGACGGTGACCTTTTCCTCATTTTCATAGGAAAGTTATGCGATTATTCATTCATAGGATTAATTTTAACAACATAGACCTTGCTCCGACTTGGCAATGCTTTCGAATTCATTTCAAGTTCTCACCTCCGATTATAAGTTGATTTTGCAGCTTTCGCCACTGAGACCGAGTAGCTATATACATATTACTCATTTTGAACAACTCTCTACTACTTATATTTATCATCATGATAATGTAAACCGTAATAACCGCTCTGCTTTGACGACTGTCATTTTATTTGCTTATGATTTGCTAAATTCCAAAAATACTTTCAGATATTTTTAGTAAGACGGTTGTTAAATTTCTGTATTAATTGAATGTGTATGTATGAATATTATTATTTCTTTTATTGTTAGACAGTTTTTGTATTACACAGAGACTGTTTTTGTATTAAATATGTATGTATTATAATTATAGCAATCAAATGAAATCTAAAGTACTCACAAGTTCCCAATTCGTTGGCACTACAAAAACACGTGATCAGTAGCGCCGCGTTCGTAGGCGATTGATATCGAGGAGCTACGCGGGCTACGCAGGGCGCAAGGCGGGCGCATCGCGTAGGCAATGCGCCTCTACTGGCGCGGGCCGCCCCGCCCGCAAGGGACTTCTGACTCATCGCAAGCAATAAGCTGATAGCGATTTAAAAATATTATTTCTTTTACCCAATTGTCAAAGAAGGGAAGGAAATATTGTTCAAGAGTACATATTTATGTTCAAAGCGAGTCACTATAAGATATCTGTATCTGCAGACATCTGTCAATATCGCTCCCTATGTAATTCAATTGTAAATTGGTACATACAGCGCTAATATAGTTATTATATTATCGCGTAGGTATAGATAGATAAGTAGATCATCAGTGTTTTGAAGTCACTTATTATCACGTACCATCTGTCGTAATTGTATTCATATTCGACTACGTTGTTTATGTACTCATTTCGTAACAGCCCGTGACTTTATAAATAAATATGTTATACTAGCTTTCGCCCACGGCTTCGCTCGCGTGACATGCGTAGCAAACACGTGTTTACTCATTAATCAATAGAAGTACTCGTGTAAAATTTTGCATAAAATAGTCCATCTAATCTCGTTTTCCCATACAAACCAACTAATCTCGTTTTCCCATACAAAGTTTGGACCTCCGATTCAACCTCTTAGAGGTAAAATTTGAAAAATCTTTTTAAGTAATTCGTGTCCACTACGTTATAATTTTCAAATCGATGCCACTGTCGTAATTAACGTCCCAGAAAACCTAAGTATCAACACCCACATTGATATTATGACATTTCAACCTCATTGCACCCCTACAGAGTTGTCACGTCGGCTATGTTGGATTATTAAATAGTTGTTGTTTTCGCAATCAGCGACCCGATAAACCATAAAAATAATACTCATGACGATTTTCAGACTATTTCACCCCGTTTTACCGCTTTAGGGGTTGAATTTTGAAAAATCCTGAAACACGTGTTTACTCATTTCTCTATAGAAGTACTCATGTAAAGTTTCGGATAAAATAGTCCAACTAATCTTGTTTACGCATACAAACTTTGGACTCCCGTTTCACCCCCTTAGGGGATGAATTTTGAAAAATCCTTTCTTAATGCACCCCTATACGTCACTAGGAACCTACTTGCCAAATTTAGAATCTCTAGACCCAGCGGTTTGGGCTATGCGTTGATATATAAGTCAGTCAGTCAGTCAGTCAGTCAGTTTCTTCTTTTATAGATTTAGATATATGTTATTGATATAGTTTATAAATTAAGTGTACCAAATTTTCTCACAACTTGTTGGGTCATTTAAGTCCTTTGACAATTGATTGATTGATACAATCAAACACCTTCACAAACTCTAAGACTTATAACATAAGTAAGATACTAGGTTTCGAGATTCAGTCAAGCCAATAATAAAAATAAAATTAAAACCAACTATTGAATTCGCTCATCGCTTATCGCCGACTTAAGAATGGCAGTTTACGTTTATGTACTGGAGCAGTGGAGCTACGAAATTACTACAACGGTACTTATAGGCCTTTTCATAATAATTTAGGAAAAAATGGTGGTAGTATATCTTTTTAGACTATTGCTGTGCACTGCTGAACAAAGGCCTCCACAATTAATTTCCAGCCTGACCGCTCGAGTGCCACCTGCATCCAACGACTCTCCGCAATCCCTTGCCGTCATCAGTTCAACTCGTAGGCAGCCGTCCCACGTTACGGTTGCCTGTGCGTGGCCTCCACTTCAGGATCTTTTACCCCATCGACCGTTTGATTTTTGCGCTATGTAACCCGCCCATTGCCTAATCCTCTCGGCTATGTCAGTGACCTTAGCTCGTCTACGGATCCCCTCCTCCCTATATCGCGATGTCATAGAGAAATAGCATAGCCGAGAGGGCTATGCATATATGCATAGCACGTTGAGCTACTCTGAGCTTTTTCATAACACCTATTGTGAAGGATCATGTCTCTGATTCACAAGTCTGATTCATCACTGGTACACACATTTATTAAACAGTTTAGTCTTGAGGCACTTGGGGATTTTTGAAGAGACGAAGGCGACTCGCAAGGGTTTCCCCGTCAAAATTGCCTTGACGCTGGCCCCTTAACACGTTCATTGCCGGCAATAATTTTCAATTATGTTCAAAATATGAGATTGGCAGTGATTGTTTTTTGTCTGAATTGTATATACATAGTAGTACATAAGTATTTTCGTGTTTTTTTTTTATTTGCCCCTATTTTAGGCTATTTTGTTAGAGTCGGTCATTTCAACCCGGCATGGCACGGCCCAAACGAAATAATTATAACAATTAGGCCGTGCCGGTCATAATGCCGGGCAATGTATTGAACACATAACGTGATTCATTTTTTTTTTTATTTGACGGCCAGAACATAGTAAGTGTTACTTATGTTTAATTATAACTTTAAATTTGAATTTGGAAATTAAAGTTTATTTCTTCTTCTTGAAATCTTCGTTTTTCGAAAAAAGTCGAAAAAACTAGGTATGCTAAGAAAAATCCTAAAAACCAACTAGTAATACAACATCTCATGGGCCGCGCCGGCCATGTTATATGGCTTAATTCGTAGCGTCGGTCACCTGCAGCGTATGCGGGCACCGAAAAGCCGGACATGTTGTGCCGGTCATTTTGACCCCCCACGGCCTCAATAGGTGGACGTGGTGCCGGTCATTTTGACCCACCATGACGATGAACGTGTTAACGTAATATAATACTTTTTGTTCATGTCGAATGTTCACTCATGTGAACTGGAGTGTAGAGACTAGTAATATTACATGGGGCACACTAACAGTTTTGCACTTCTAGCTAATCTAACTATTTTAATTTCGTATGTTATATTTTTTCAAACAACTTCCAACCTTATTAGTAACTAGCGGCCCGTCCCGGCTTCGCACGGGTGGACAATTTAGTAAAAAATATAGCCTATGTTACTCAGGGATAAGGTAGCATTCTAATGGTGAAAGAATTATCGAAATCAGTCCAGTAGTTTTTGAGTTTATTCGGAACAAACAAACAAAAATACAATGTTTCCTCTTTATAATATTATAGCAGCCCGTCCCGGCTTCGCACGGGTAGCCATAACTTTTTTTATTTTTTACATTTTTTTTTGTTTTTTTTTCACCCTTGATGGTGAAACTATATACCATAATACGAATTTAACCAACTCTTTTTCCCAGCGACTATCGAATCAAATTTTAAAATACATACATGAATATATGGTGTCACGGACTTTTAGTAGATTACAATAATGTCTACAAATCAGTAGTATTGTTCAATCATCAATAGTTTTTGCAGCGACAACAAAGGATGATTAGATTTTTTAATACTTTAGGCTTAGGCGTTTACTTATACAATATTGCAATTCTCCTCATAACTTTTAAACAATGCTTCCGATTTTAATGAATTAAAAAGGATTTTACTTCTAGATAGATACCCTTGATCATAAAACTATATATTTCGATAAGGGTAAATATCTTGAGAGGAATTTGACCCACTTTTGTTTTTGTTGGAACATTAATTGAATAATAAAACACAAAACCACTTATTGTGACTTAAATATAGGTCTTGGAAATATAGTCTTGCGATTTTTTTTGTAGATTTTATTAAGGCCTATAAATCTGTAATACATTGTTTTGTTATACAAACAACATAACAGTTTTCACATCGCACGTCAAGAAAGATTTTTGTTCTCTACTTTCTGTTATAATATTGCATAAAATTTTTTCGAAATTAAAATATAACCTATGTTACTCCCTGATAATGTAGCTTTCTATTGGTGAAAGAATTTTTGAAATCGGTCCAGTAGTTTCGGAGCCTATTCGTTACAAACAAACAAACAAAAAAACAAACAAATCTTACCTCTTCATAATATTAGTTTAGATAAAAAAAAATTGGCGTGAAATCATTTGTCAATTGTTTTTTATCACACATCAAAGTTCTACGTACGCAACGAAAATGGAATTAAGTCGAAAAGATTTTAGAGTGATGATTTTTTATGATTTTAAAAGTTCTCTATCTCCGCAAGACTGTGCTGCTTGTCTTCAAAATGCTTTTCGGAGAGAAGCACCTTGTTTAAGCACCGTGAGGCGATGGTTTGCTGAATTTTTGAGATGTCGGGTTTCTTTACATGACGAATTTCGTGAAGGGCTGCCTTCAACTACCGTCAACGAATAATAATGTGACTACTGTTAAGCGGCTAATTGAAGAAAACCCGCGGATTACTTATGAGACAATTCGAGGACTATTGGGGATTGGTATGAGCCAAATTCCGAAAATTTTACACGATGAAATCAAAGTTCGGAAACTTTGTTGTCGTTGGATCCCTCAGAACTGACAGCGGAGCAGAAGCGGGCTCGCGTGGAATGGTGCTCACAGATGCAACTGAAGTATGACCAGTGCCGTAAATAGGGCGGTGCCACCGGTGCCCAGGCACAGGGCGTAGACTCTTTGTAGGCTTTGCTCCTGATAAGTTCCCGCTGCGCCCCTAGTGCTCGGTTCCAACACATACGTACCTACATGCCAGTATCATCAATAACATCTATTAAATTAGACAATATCTAAAAAAAAAATAAGGCCGCAGTTATAGAAGCTCGCACAGGGCGCAGAAAAGGCTATTTACGGCACTGAGTATGACCACGGACATTCTAATGCTATTTATAACATTGTCACAGGTGACGAAACGTGGATTTATTGTTTTGAACCCGAAAAAAAAACAGCAACCTTGTGAATGGGTGTTTGAAAATGAGAACAGGCCAACAAAAGTGAGGCAGGCGAGAAACGTTGGTAAAAAAATGATCGCGTTTTTTTTCTCAGCTACGGGTCCCATCTGCACAATTCTACTTGAAGATCAAAAGAGTGTTAATGCCAAGTGGTACTCTACAATTTGTTTACCCAGGGTGTTAGAAAAAGTTCGCGAAAGACGACCAAAAAGCCGCGTTCTCCTACATCATGACAACGCTTCTTCACACACGGCCAACAAAACAAAGTCATTTTTAGCTTCCTAAAAAGTACAACTCGTCACCCATCCTGCACATAGCCCCGACCTAGCACCCTGTGATTTCTGTATTTTCCCCAAAATCAAAGATTTGATGAGAGGTTTCACTTTTACCAACTCCGAAGAGGCAGTGATAGCGTTCAATCAGCACGTAGAAAACATGGCTTCAGATCTGTGGTCCTTCTGTTTTAAAAAATGGTTCGATCGCATGTTTTTCATGCGATCGAATGTTTAAAATGTAAAGGAGAGTATTTTGAAAAGCAATAAACATAATATTTTGGTTATTTATTATAACATGTTGTTTTTTTAAGTTACCCAAAACTTTTAGTGTGACCTACGTATAAATATGAAAATTTGTGACAATGTTTGAATGTTTTTATGTGTGCGGTATAGCTGTGACAGTTGTGCAAAAAATTGTCTATGGCATATACATCGATAGATTTTCATCATTGCACGGGATAGTGCACAGAGGAATGTTGTAATCTCAAAAAAAGTAATGTGATATTAACGATTTTCGGAATATTGTGCTCTGAGACCAAATTTGCCCAAGGTTAAATTTGTTACTTGTCTACTATTTCCGAATGTAAAAGCAAATTAAAATACCCACCATACCACCAGAGGTGCGTCCAGGAGTGCGGTGGATCTGAAGGGTCGATACACATCTTGAGACAGTACTTTTTGATTGAATTGACTTTGCGTGATATTTTTACAGCCCTTAGAGACATTTTCTTTTTGCAAACAAGCATACAACCTGTCAACATGCCTGTGGAAATCACTCATCTCAGCCTAATGGACGCTTGCGACTCCAAGGTTGCAAATCCAGTAAAAATTACTTTACCCCTTTCTATATATTAGAGAAACATCTAGTTGTTTACCTTGATAATGATTTATGGACCGGTTAGTAAAATAAAATGAAGTATGTAATAAATAAAATAATAAATATTCCTGGACAAATTACACACATCCATCTAGTTCCAAAACAAGCAAAGCTTTTACAATGGGTACTAGATAGCTGATATTATATTTATTACATACATTTCTTTTTTTGTAAATACACATATTATACCTACATAGAAAACACCCAAAAGAACTTTACAAGTGATTTCATTCATACAAAACAAAGCGATCATATACATGTTCTTTTTTCCTTTTAAGGACGGACCCTAACAAATATTTTATTAGAGCTGCATTACGCTTTTTCTCCACATTATTACCTCGTATCAAGCGAACCTTGAATTTGGTCATTGTTTGTTATCCACCGGAATTATAAATTATTCATAGTTGTTACCCGACTGCTAAAGTAAGAATGTTAATAATAAAATGTTTCTAGTTGATAGGTAGGTACAACTATTTATTGTATCTATGTATTTTGGAAGTGGAGTAGGTATATGACAAACCAGGGGCCCTACCGCCGAAACTGAAGCCGATTACCATCGGATATTTTGATTCGAGGAATAGGTCGTATGTTTTAGTTATTGACAAACATCTACAGCGCAGTCGGGAGATCTCCAGGGTGTCTACCAGCTAAGTCAAATACCAGTACCATAAATCTGAATTGAAGCACAGTATAAGTAACAGTACAACGTACAGTATGGCCACTCCCTGCCGCTCTCTCATGTCAACCTCACCTCCCCTCTGAAACAAATCGGTAACAGTTTGTATGGCACCGCACGTACACACGCTCATTCGCGCTCTGCACAGACGTCATTGTTTATGTAGTAGTAAACGACGCGACATTTGTATGGAATGGCCAGGGTGTGATTGAAGTTTGATTTTCCCAATCAAAAAATCGGGTTTAAAAAAGTTCAATTTTCGCAATCGAAACAAGTGGAAATCGGTTTCAGCGTAGCCGGTAGAACCCCAGCTTATTATACGGCCACGGCTTTCGCAAAATATTCATGGTAATTTATAGATACATATACTCTTTTCAGATTCAAAATATTTACATTAATTTTGTATTTCAAATTACCCATGTAGTTTGCGTGGACTTTATAAAATAAAAAATATTAAAACTATTATTCAGGCCGGCTTCGCACTAGTAGGTCTGTGTGTGTGCGTGTTTGTGTGTCGTAAGAAAATCCGTAGGTATACATTTTGAATTTGTCGTTTAGACAGATACGGGCGAGGGAACTTTGTACTCTCCCAGCCATCAACACAACTATGAAAACCGCATCCAATTTCGTGAAGAGCGACAGGCAAAGATAAAGCAAAATTATAAAATAATTTTATTGTTCTGTCTTCTATCGCTATTTAAATAATTTTTGTCTTAAATTATCTTCTTTGTAGACCTATTAACTTTACGGTACCAGACAATAGGCCAGTTAGTTTTATTATTATGTACTTTAATATTACGACTCAACTGTAATAATCATCATAATCATTATCAGCCTGTATCTACCCACTGCTGGATATAGGTCTACCCTAAGTGTCGCGACACATCTGCGGAACGTACGGCGCCGAACGTTCGGTTGAATACGCTCGCAGTGTTTTTCAAGTCTCCTATGACATCATCAGCCGAAATTACGTCACGTTCGGCGAAGAGACGAACCTTTCTTTGGGCGTTTCTTTCAGCAAAAACGCATTCAATGTATTTTGCATAGCAAGCGACACATCACGCGACGCGTTACGCGATCGAAAGTTCGGCGCGCGTAGTTGAAAGGCCTGCGTGTGCTTCTCACGGCACGGCGATATAGCATGCGGCCACGCATTCGCTCGTCGACTTTGCTATTACACACGTTGTTTTATCCTCAACAAGAAAATTGTTTGACACAGAAAAAAAAAATACTGGAATTTCAATTACGACACCGACTGACGACCACGCGACGTAATTTTCCGTCGCGTAATGCGCTGAACAAGACGCCGCGTTTTTAGCGTTTGGTTTGTCATATCAACGGAATATTATGACTGAAACTTCAGCCGTTGAACCTTAGGCGCCGTACGTTCCGCAGATGTGTCACGACACTAATGCTTTCCAACATATGCGATCCTCCGCTTTTCACATCCACACGCTCCCAGACGAAGCGGTGAGCGCCTCGCCCATCGACCGTAGCCGGTCCATGGATGGGTTTATTTACCTCGGGCTCCACCGTGCTTCGGATGTTCAGCCATAAATCGCGCTGTTGGTATTTGATGTCATGTCAGTCGTTATGCCAAAACAGTGGAGTTTTGTTGTGGCCAGAATTGAGCAGCGTGGTGGAGTACACTTTAAATGCCTTCGATTGTGGGGAATATCCCAACAGTGAGATGATTATTGATTGATGCCGAAGTAATAATTCTAAGTAATATTTTCCCTTCGAATTCTCATATGCGGATGGTAAGCTACAATCTATATCTAACTACAGTCCATAGATATGAGCAACACCAAAAGGTCGTTGATCTGTTATCAACCTTTTTAGGGAAGTAGGTACCTATAGGCTGTTTAGACTTTCAAGTTGTATTTATTTAGGAACACCGTTGAGGGAAGTTGATTCCATAATTTCATCGCACATCTATCTATAACAGCCCTTATTGCGTCCGCCTTCGACCGTAGGCCTCCACTCCCATCCAAATACTCATGGAGAATATTTGTCTGTTGCCACCTTCATCCAGTTTATGCCGTTGGTGGATATCATCCGCCAATCTCGTAGGAGGGAATCTCTTCCTCTGCCGCGGGTGTTGGCGCGTGGTCTCCACTTGAATGTTCTCCTCGCCCAGTATCATCGTACATACCATGTATGAAAATCTATTTCCAAGTACCTACTTATCGATAAAACATATGTACCAACTTAGATGTCTCTGTACCTAGCGATGTACCACACACTACGGTTTAACAAATGACTAAGAAATTAATTCTATATTTGTTCTATCGAAATACATGTAATATTGGTAATAGCTTAAACATTTCTTAAAAAATCCCTCTAAGAAATCTTTGCTCTTTTACCCTTCAACCGGACTACGAGTATACTCTCGTGCCTACTGGCTGAACTATGGAGGCTCGATACCTAAAGGCTCTGTTGCCTGCGAGCAATATTCCATACTGCCCTAGTAGTTACCGTAACCTAAGTTGAAAGGTTACGGGAACTACTATCCTGGTAGGCCTCCATGCCATTAGGCCATATGCTTGTTTGGCACCCCCAGTAATATAAAAATCGTTCTAAAACGATTTGAGTCATTTACTTACATTTTTATAGGGTACATTACTTTCACTTTACAGAACTCAGCGGCCAAATAACAACCCCATCTAGGAGTTACTGGTCTCCATATGGCTCCCTATGAAGATCCCGAAAAACAATGTGTCAGCAGCGTCAACACTCCATACAAATCCGCGTAAATCCCTTTAGAATCTAGACAAAAGTTGATGGTCTTCAAACGGCTGACTAGTTTTCCGTGAAGCATAGCTGAGAACTCTCGATCGATTCGTCTTCCATACAAAAAAAAACTACTTATATCAAAAGTCCATTTGTTTGGGGAACTACCATTCTAATGGCTTCCACGGTCTTGATCGCAGTGATCAATCGTTTACATTCGTTTGTTCTAGCTGACCCGCGCAGTTTCGTCTGCGTAAATGATAGACATATGCTATAGCGGACTTATTTTTAGAACTTTTTAAGAGGAACAATTCCGTCATACATTATTGTTGCATAACGTTTACGCAACGGATGCAACGGAAGCTCTCAAATGGAATATTTTTGCACCATTTTTCATTAATTATCCGCTCCTATTGGTCATTGCGTAATGTTATACCTACCACCTACAGCCTTCCTCTATAAATGGGCTATCCAACACAATTTTTTTTTTCAATTCAACCAAGCAAACAAACAATCGCTTGAGCTTTATAATATTAGTACTGATTTCTTGAAAACTCGTGATCGTGAAAAAATAGTTAGACTGTTTAAACCTATTAATGAAGTATTTGAAACATTGCTGTCTGAATGGCAGGAAAGGTGGGAAACTTCTACCAAAGGACGCCACTTGTATCTGTTTTTTCAATCGGTAAGAGATAGATTAACCTTCCTATACTCGCGCGTTGGTCTGTGAGACCGACGAAACACATTTTCGTAATTATTTTTATGCAGGTAAATCCTAAGAAGTCGAGTTCTTTGCTAGCTGTCGGATTTGTGGCTTCATTTTAATGCACGCCGCGCGTTCGGGCGAAATACACTAGTTGTAGCATTCGGCGCCAATCGGTCCATGGGACCGACGCGAGTATAGGTGTAACTTTTTGTGTAAGTATTAATATAATATATTTAGTCTATTTGTATATTTTTTACAGACTTTGTATACTTTATAAAGTATGTATAGTAAAATGTATGTAGTATATTGCTCTATATTATATTTTGACCAATTTTATCATTCTTTTTTAGGTTTTTTCTAAAAAATTCTTCATATCAAAATGGACGATGATCAAATCAGATTGTTGCTAAGCCAAACATAGATAAATATGTCCTTTGATATGTTTATTATTATTATTCAGAAGTTTATTTTGTTTTTAAAAAGAAGTTCAGATTTTAATTTTGTTTTCCTAGTACTTAAGAAAAAAATTTCAAATTCGAAGCCTGATTTGTGATAGACTATAAGTCAGTAAAATAATTAATAAATTAAGTATTGTTTATACTATTTTGTTTCATTACATCCTAAACTTTGAAATAATAGTAATAGTTTTTGGGCTTCTTAGTAAAAAAAATATCTTGTAGGGGTACAAACTATCGGTCTATGTGACACCGTGCGCGAGTATAGATGTTACAAAAATTGGCGCGAGTAGAGGAAGGTTAAAGAAAAAGTGGTTAGAAGTCGACCACCCCGTTTCGTAATTTTTAACTGGACATGGCAATTTTAAGGCAAAACTCTTTTCGTTTAAATTAGTGCCGTCGCCCTTATGCGAATGTTCTACTGCTAATTCTGAATTCGATCAAACAGCACACCATGTTCTCTGGGAGTGTGATCTTTGGCAGCGGGAGCGGGATGACATGTTGAATTCATTGCAAGTTGCATCCGGGGTAGTATACTATTCAGATTTGGTAGCAACAAGGGAGAATTAACAAGCGTTCAGACGATTTAGCAATTCATATTATTGGAATCGATGTGTTAGGTAACAACTCAATGTTTTAGGTCCCCAATAGTGTTAGAAACTTAAAATCCGTGGTGCACGGCAGTTGAGCTTCACTTGACTAGCCATCTCTTTAAGCTTTTAATGCCTTATTTGCCATATTGCTGTCTCTCACATTGTTAAGAGGGGAAGTCAAATTCCAAAAGCTTCCTACTCCTACTAATTTCTTCTGATTAAATTCGTTGTGAGTTCCAAGACAGCCGTAGCTTTACCCCCGGGACTGCAATGGACTTCATTGTTCATTGCCTTTTTTGGCGGTCGCCGCTGTTAATCCTGGCTACACAGGAGACACAGTGGTGGGAATGTGTGGTGGGCCACCGTCCCATTAAAAAAAAGAAAAAAAAAAAAAATTAGTACATCGCGACTTCGCGATCAGCCGTCAGGATATAGGATATCACGGACCTAACAGACATACAGATACACCGACAGACACGCTAAACTTATGTAACACCTCATTTTTGGCCAGGGGATAAAAATAGCTGTAACCACGGTATACTTAAATTGGAATTTAAATACAAGCAGCGAATTGCGAATTAATAAAAGTTATATTTTTGTAAAATTAATTTATTGCATGATTTTGTTTTTTAAACCTTACAAGAAATAACACAGGTCGCCTGATAATATCCATCTGGACCCGTAGCATGGCGTTGTGATAAGTGGATATCACCCAATTCTAATAATCCGAAGTCGTAATCAGCAAATTTCTCTAAAATTTCTGATCCATCAAATGGTATCTTGCGATTTCTTGATACGGCTGGTTCCGTTGTAGTATCTGTGGTAGCTTCAGGAGATCGACCTCTATACTTTGAATTGAGTAGTGTCACATGCATTTTCACATGTTCTCTCCCAAATTCCTTTTCCATGAAACCTAAAAAGAAATACCTACTACCAGTAAAATTACAATGCAAACAAAATTATACCACGAAATTGCAAAGGACCTTAAAAAACCACGAGCACACAGCGCAACAAGAAGGAATAATAATAATAAATATTCCTGGATATTACACAGCGCCATCTAGTCCCAAACTGAGCAACGTATCGAACTATTTATATAGTTCATTGCCCACGCCGACTCCTATGAAAAATTGTAGGGTAGTGAGTTCCTTAGCTTCCTCTGGGCCCAGTAGGTATCTCCTTAGGATTTGACTACATCTTCGGATTAACGGGCTACACCGGCACAGTGTGTGCTACTACGTCGGGTGGCAGACAAGCATACGGCCCGCCTACGTAGCCATATTAACGCTCGCAACATAAAATATCGCTCGTGCGCCGCCACGCCCGCAGCATCTCCTTCCTTCCTGGTGACCTCACTCACTCGCAGGAACACAACAACCCTCAATGGAATTGTTATTTGGCTGCGGTTTTCTGAGAGGTGGAGGTACATTCCCCAGTCGAGTAGCTTACAATTACGCTCCCTACCTCTCTTTTCGCCAGAGCTTCGTTTATCAGTCAGCAAACTGAACCGCGTGCAGGTGAAATTGGCTTTAGTTCAAAGATGTTGATGAATCACTTACGCCCCAATGGTCTCTTCGGCCTCGCCGCAGAACATTCGCAATCCCATTTTCCGCATATGTCTGTTGAGACAGCAATGTCCCGTTAATGCCTTAATACGATGCGGTTGATCCTATCGAAGTTCAAGGCTTCCAGAGTCCATTTGAAGTCCTATGCCTTGATCAGGGCTTTGGAGCGTTTCAGTCCTGGTTTACTGTTTCAGACTGATGGATTCGACAACACAACTATTCCCCAGGGACAAGCGAGCGAGGCTTCTAAGAATTTAAGATAGGATAAAATAATTCCCACATTTTACCTGCTTTATAAAAGTATTCCACCAAAGAATCTGTTAACTTCTGTAAGAGTCCAGGAGGAGCTCCTTCTTCTTGAACATTTCCATACAAAACATGAATTTCTCTTGGATCATCGTTCATATACGACAGTCCTTTTAATCTTATCTTCAATGGAAGGTGATCCCGGATTAATGGCCTGCAATAATTGGAAAATAAATTGATATTCAAAAGGCGGGTTTCAAATGATAAAGAGTCGACGAGAGGTAGAGAACTGCTGGGGAACCCAACTGGGGCAACCTCAGCTAAATAAGAATACCCCGAAGGGTCATTGTGTTGATGCAAGTAAGGTCACCAATGCTTTGATTCCCGTCAATATTCAACCGCTACGTTATCGCAGCGACTCAATCGCTGAAGCACTTTGGATACGTTCACACGACAATTCTGTTGGATTTCTTCACGTTTACTATTTCTCCGTGTACTCAACACTCATTCACACAAAGATCATCAAATTCAATATGTAATAACTTATGGAATGATCCTCATGTGAATGATCGTTGAATATACTGAAAATAGATAGAATACATTGGGATGTAAGTGGTTCATCAACAACTTTGAACCAAAGTCAACGTCACCTGCCCGTATTGCATCCTACTTGAGGGTTTTTGTGTTCCTGCGAGTGAGTAAGGTAACCAGAAAGAAAGAAAGGAAGGAGTATAGGCTGGCAAGGGATCGGCGGCCCCTTGGTCTTGCTGATCTCCATGGGCGGTGGTAATTGCTTTCATTCAGGTGTCCCATGTGATAGTATATTTTGTCAGTCATTTCCTCTCAAGCGATAACTCATGAATTACTTCAGATAGTTGTATTATGCCGTATGGTAAGCGTCAGCTGCCGCTCCGTGGGTGGATTGAGCAGCGGCAGTCTCTTAATCACGTAAAAAAAAATGTTTTCAGTCATTTCCTCTCGACTGAAAATTTGATAAATAACAGTTAACGCAATTATTCGAAGATAAAAAAAAGTCAGCTGGCCGTACTGTGGTGGATTATACGTCAGCTGGTCACACAAACATGTAAAAAAGTTTTTTTCGTTCAGTGATTTCCTCCGCTGCCCAACCCACCCACGGAGCGGCAGCTGACGTTTACCATACGGCTTAACAGAACTCTCTGAAGTATTTGCCGAGTTCGGGTGAGAGGAAATTGGTCATGAAAATCTGTTGCTGTCTCACGGACCATGAAGTCTGTCTGACTGAAGTAAGACAGAAAGAAAAGTGTGCTCGCACCTCTCTATCTATGTTCACTAAATTATATCTCCCTTTCGACTTCCGTTCTCCTCGCCCGATCATACTTTTCGTAACGCATTCACCAGCTTACTCCCCAAGTCAAGCGTGCGTAAAGAAGTTTTGCTTCAAAAAACATAAAAAATGTAATTGACTAAATTTTTTAAATAGGTATAAATAATTTATATGAAATATTTTGACATAAAAAATGTGTGATTAGGAATATATATATATTTTTTAGTTAAAATAAATTTACTTTGTATATAATTTATAATATAAAATTATAATTTTATATTATAATTTTTTAAATTATAATTTTATATTATAATTTTTATTTAAAAATTTATTTAGTTACTTACATTTGTTTTATGAATAGTAATAACAATAATCTAATGTCTATTGCATGAAATGTTTGGGTAGAATAGTAGAATAATTTTACTGAACACTGAAATACATGAATCATCATTGCTCACGACCATGCCAGTGTAGATTGTGTGAGTTAGCCGGCCGTCATCTGTAACCACGCTTGCATATCGTGCATTCAGTAACTCCATAATTTCATTTCACGGAGTGCGGTTACGAGAAGGCAATGCATCGGAATAACGAATGTAAACAGAGCAAACATACGACAACTGAAATAGGATAAAACTTACATAATTATTTTCTCTTTTGCTTCTGTGAAGAGTTGAGAAACATACAGTCTCTCCTCATTGTCCATCAAACACATAACACCTACAGTAATGTGCAATTTGGAACCTTTTATAAATAAACTTTCTTCCAGACCTCTGCTGCCTGCACATTCATGAAGAACCGCTTGCTACGAAATATTGAGATATCATTATTTAATTTGTATTTTTTTTTTATTTTATTTTTTTATACTACGTCGGGTGGCAAACAAGCATACGGCCCGCCTGATGTGAAGCGGTTACCGTAGCCATATTAACGCTCGCGACATAAAATATCGCTCACGTGTTGCCACCCCCGCTGCCAACGCAGCATCTCCTTCCTTCCTTTCTGGTAACCTCACTCACTCGCAGGAACACAACAATCCTCAAGGGAATTGTTATTTGGCTGCGGTATTCTGTGAGGTGGAGGTACATTCCCCAGTCGGGTAGCTTACAATTACGCTCCCTACCTCTCTTTTCGCCAGAGCTTCGTTTGTCAGTCAGCAGGGTGCACCGCGTGAAGTTGGCTTTGGTTCAAAGATGTTGATGAACCATTACACCCCTAATTTTTATTGTATTATTTATTGGTACCATGAAAGTAATTATAAATTGATCCATAACAAAAATGGTACGCATTGCCTGCTATACCGATCATCGCCACTTCAGTGTGCTCGCTCATTGCTTATCACATTCGTGCCAGACGGGAATAGAAAGACGGTATGGTTTACAATCGGCACACAACCGGAACACATGTGTCAGTTCAGTACACATATATACATAGGTCAGTACCTAGTCGGTGTCCCATCGCCTTCCCTCTACGTCTGCAATGTCTCGAGACCATAAAGTAATGGTTCATATATACCAAACGGAATAAAGGAACAAACATAAATGAAACCGAAATTAAATTACATTTATGTACGTTAATTTAGTTACTTGTTTGTGTCAGAGATGTATCTTAGCTATATCGATCGATATTCATAATGACATTCATAGTTGTACATAATAATAAACTCCTCCCTAAACCCACTGTGAGCTATTTGTTCCTCTATTCCGTTAGGTATATTAACATTATGGTCTTAATTGATCCCACTGTTGTATAAATATACAAATTCAAATAGATACGTATAGTCACTGAATATAAATTTCTTGCCTATTTTTTTTTCTTAAATATAATCTATATAAAGGCCCTCACCTTGAAATTTTCATATTGTTCAACAATAGCAGGTTGATTTACTGGAATTGAGACGAAATGTGTAAACTTCTGTTTCATTCTGGATGACATAACAATTATATTAATTCGTCTTCTTGCAGCCCTGACATTCTAAAATAAAAATAAAACTTTTTTTTTACTGAACACCAACAGTAGTTCAATTTAGCACAGCAGTTGAGTTTCACTTGACTAGCCATCTCTTTAGGCTTTTAATGCCTTATTTGCCATAGTGCTATCTCTCACATTGCTAAGAGGGGAAGTCAAATTCCAAAGCTTCTTACTCTACTAATTTCTTCTGATTAAGACAGCCGTAGTCTTACCCCCAGTACTGCAATGGACTTCACTGTTCATTGCCTTTTGGCAGTCACTGCTGTTAATCTTGGTTACACAGGAGACACAGTGGTGGGAATGTGAAAAAAAAATAGTTAAATTTGATAAAGACAGCCGCCCACCACACACAGTACAAGTTCAATGCACTCGCAAGGCACAGAATAAGTAAGTAAAAGTACCGCCACACTTAAAGAGTAAAACTATGGTTGCCTGCATAGTTGAATTTACAGTATATAGGAATAATCGAAGGAAAAATGTAGCACTAGTAAGATTTATAAGGTACTGAAATTTCTTTTTCTGAAATACTAGGATATGAATACAGTAATTTGAATAGCTACTGGCGATATTAAAATCAATATTCAGACATATAGTCGTTGAATATTTGCAAGCCCTGCTTACCCTGCTTACTTTACACTTACTATTGATACAAACAACTGGTAAATTAATACCCCTTACATCAGCACTGGGTCCAAAAATTACAATGTCTCCAGATTGTCCTTGTCTTGGTATCTTTATAGTAGTTCTAGTATCTCTTTCAATCCTCATCCTCGTAGCTCCTTTTTTTCCTATGATATACCCAAAATAATGCCTAAAAGTATAATAAATGTCTCAGCATATAATATGTAACGGGAACCTGGATGGGACGGACCGGACACGTCAAGTTGATAACGACCTAAAGCAACAGTGATAAGGTTTTTTTTAAATCACTATACATGTACATGTATATGTTACATCACCTCCCGTCCTGGGCGAGTCACGGACGGGGCGCACTTTAAGTTGTTATCTGCTTGACGCACCCACCCCGTACCATCCGAATTCCCGTTACGTATGTTGAGACCTTAATATGAAAAATTTACAATTAAATGTGGAATGTATCATAAATGGATACAGTAGATCCTTATAAAATATCTCTGTTTCAATGTATCTCCTCAGGATTTCATAAATTTGTGATTTCTATCTAGATAAGAGATACTGAGAATATTTAATGGGAGTTTAGTTTTTAAATTTATCTCGTATTTGTGCCTAACAGTTAAAAATACAGTATTTATTTGTTACTGTTATAAAAGAGGTAAAGAAATTACATAAGGCCGTATTATCCGACGGGCGGTCAGATTCGAGGTGAGGTAGGTAGGGTGAGGTGTGTCGCATGTGGGGGTGGGGCGCATCGTACGTACCGCGAATTTCTATCGAGATTTAAAAAAATATATAGTATATTGTTTTAAATCTAGAACGAAGTGTCGCGCCGGCCTATGTTTAAAGGCGCGTTTTCACAGTAAGAGTTGGCTGGGACCAAGTACACTCCTACGAGTCGGCTTCATACGAGTGTACACGGAAAGTGTACACACGATAGGAGTGCACTCGTATTGTGGTCATTTGTCTCCTTGCACAATCACTTGTTACCTTACTCGTATACGAGATTACGAGCTGGCTCGGGAAAGTAGGACGCGGTCCGAGTCAACACAGATCGGACGCCGTCGTCCGAGTGTGCTCGGATTACCGGTTGTCACAATACGAGTAGCGTACGAGTAGGTATCCGAGTGTACTGGGTCCGAGCCAACTCTTATGCTGCGGCTACAGAACCGTGATATGCCAATAATTATTGCCATAATTTCAACAACGCCTAGGTGTAACCACGATTTATGGCCATAATTTTACAATGCCAATCAATATGGCAAATGGCGGTAGACAATAGCTCCGGCGGCGGTCTTATTTCGCACATCAAAGAGAATTACCGCAGTAATTAATGCGTTTGTGGTCACACTACCGTTTGTCCAGTGTGCAACATGAGCTCAACGGCGACGCACGTATCGACCGACATGTAGTGGTCAAATGAAAAAAGCTTGAGTTTTGGAATTATTCCAATGCGAACCGTATCTTTTTATGGGCTTTCGGTCGGGTATACCCCGATAAAAATCCCGGTGTACAATGATGATTTAAAAGAGAAAAAAGACCGAAACCATCTAAATAAATATAACAGCTGCAGCTTCAACCGCCATCTTGAAAAATGATATTTTTACCGCCTAATTTATTGACATATCTAGGTAAACTCTAGTGTAACCACCCCACTTCACGCAGTAATTTCAACGGTAATTCAATGCCATAATTATTGCGGTAACAGCCCGGTAGACGGTAAGGTAGTGTAGCCGCAGCATTACTGTGAAAACGCGCCTTTAAGGATGGCTCGCGCTACGCCGACCCGAGCACGAGCCGAGCGCACGTGTGCAATGAAAAATAAACCTTATCACCAGGGAAATACATAATACAATAATTAGCTCGGTCGTGACACGGACAAGACGAGTCTTGGCCATCCGGGCGGGACTGCCAGCATTACAATTCATTGTTTACATTTTTGTAATAAGATATATTTTTCATTGCACGCGTGCGCTCGGCTCATGCCCGGTTCGGCCGGCGTAGCGTGAGCCATACTTAAACCAGAATTTAGTATGACCATATATAATTGTATTATTACTAGTAATAAATAATTTATGTTAATAAAATATTTTATTTACCTGTTAGGACAAACACATCATTTTATTATTAGTTATTTATATCTCTAAATTCTGGTTTACTGTGCCTTGCATAGGCTGGCGCGACACTTCGTTCTAGATTTTAATATTATGAAAATAATATTTTCATGTTGTTTTCACTCTAGGATAATAGGTTGCACAATGTGAGCGAGCAATATGACAAATAAGGCATTAAAAGCCTAATGAAATAGTCAAGTGAAGTGCTAGTCAAGTGAAGCTCAACCACAGCTCAACTGCCATGCACCAGTTTTTAAATATTGAATGAATAGTATTAAATTATTAAATAACTAAGATTCAAGCTAGGCCCCCAATAGGGGGGCATAAAACCTAACACAATTCACATAATATGATTTGCAAAATTGTCTGAACACTTGGTAAGGGACCATCCATAAATTACGTCACACGAATTTCATGATCTTTTGACTCCTCCCCTGTCCATGTCACAGCTTATCCGCCCTCCCTAGTGTGACGTCACATATTTTGTAATTTTACATATAGAATGCAGATGTTTTTGAAATTTTAGTTAATAGCTCAAAGTTCGTGTTTTAACACTTAGATTATAATAGATGTTGAAATGTCATGTGACGAAATTTAGGACCCCTCCCACCCCCTTGTCACACTATATCACACTTCGGCCTCCTCCCTCCCCCTTAACGTGTGACGTAATTTATGGATGGCCCCTAATTGCTTACGAATGGTGGTGTGAATCATGTTTCACACCACCATTCATTGGTTTTACTGTTGTTGTAGTGATGTTACAAGTAATGGACGAACAAAAAGATTCCTATTATTTAAATAGTTGTCTTGGCCAACTTGCCATTTAAATATATTTTGAAAAATGGAAAAATTCACCTGCCCGCCCTAGGTGGGATTTGAACCCACAACCTCTCGATGACCGGTCGAGTGCTCTTCCAAGTGAGCTACCAGGAAGGTTTGTGTTGCTGACGAATTTTTGCATCTTATATTTGTACTGTGACTCACAGTCACAATTTACTCACTAGTTTAGTAGTGTGACTCACACAGTAGAAATATAAGATGCAAAAATTCGTCAGCAACACAAACCTTCCTGGTAGCTCAGTTGGAAGAGCACTCGACTGGTCATCGAGAGGTCGTGGGTTGAAATCCCACCTAGGGGGGGCAGGTGAATTTTTCCATTTTTCAAAATATAAAAGATTCCTGACAATATTTTTAGCATGTCTCTGAAGCCGGGAATAAGATAAAGAAATAATACAAAGACGGCCTCAAAAGAACATTGATTCCCATAAGCTGTTAAGCTATTTGATATATAGACATAAGAGACAAACAATACCAGTTAGGTCTCCTTCAAGTAATCACAATTACTGATACCTCAGAAAATTGACAGCCTCTATATAAAACATCGAAGTAATTTTTAGGTACTTTACAATATAACTTTTCGAAGTTATATGTCAATAGTAATAATAATGTATATGTTATACACATTTACACATATATATGGAAGGTTTTTGGAACTTGAGGAGTTTATGTTTAGGTGATTCACAGGACTGTCGTAATATTGCATTCTTTCTATTACATACTTACTTAGATACACGCAAACTAGAAGTAAATCTATCGTTGCCAACCATAGTGACTTCAAAATCTTCATCCTCTTCATCATTGTCAAGATCGTTATATATCACTTCTGCAATATAAAAAAATATTCAAATAATTAAAACAGCTTACAAAATTACAGGCACCTGCATGCTTAATATACGCATTTCTTACCATTTTCATATAAATCATGCTCTTGAAGAGCAGTAATCTCTGTAGTTGGATCGTTTACTCTGTAACATCTTCCCTCTATCCATAATAAATCTGGTTTAAGAATATCACCCATTATTTAGAAGCGCTTTGTTTGATTAGGGTTTTTATGTACACCTCAGACTGTTATAAACAATTTTATGAAAAGTTTCATAAAATATAAGTTCCCTAAGTAGTATATTTTATAACACCTCTACCAATTGATCTCTACTCTGCTTAATTTATTTTAATCTCGTAATATGATTTTTCCAAGGTCGTATTATCTTTTATCAGCAATTCCAATTATTCAATTCTGAAAAATCATTTCTGATACCAAAAAATAAAATAACAATTCTGACATTAGATTCTGACTGAATTAGCAGTGTTACCAGATATAGCTATATCCAAGTCGCCAAAAATTTGGCGCCGACGCCGAGTAGAATTATTCTACTCGGCGCCAAATTTTTGGCGAGTTGGCCGCACATTATTTTTATAATTCTAAAGTAGCCTCAGATCGCCTAATTTTAATTCATCTATTACTTAGAAACAGACTGAGCAACAGTATGGCATGGTAGGTTAAATAAATTTTGAATAACACAAAATAATGAATATTTTTACATTGATTTGATGAGTTGTAATGTAACACATAGTACCTATTAGTAACTGTGCCCGCAGCTTTGCCTGCACGAATATCGGTTGTATCATGCTAAAAGATAGCTTATGTCCTTCCTTGTGATATAATCTATTTCCATGCCAAATTACATTCAAACAATAATAATATTCAAACAAAATACATTTTATATTTACGGACTTTATTACCTTAACTACAAACGTCAAAATTCATTTACGGACGTAAATGAATTTGGACGTTTGTAGTTCCGAGTCAATTCAAATAGTAAGGTGAACAATGTTCGTGAAGGGTATCTCTTTTTCGAACTTGTGTCTTTGTTATGCTCTGTTATGCTATTACCGCTAGTTGTTGTTTGTAGCCCGAAGTCGCCTATTCTGAAGACTGGTCGCCAAACGAGATTTTTGGTAGCCACGGTACCTTTCAAGATAGTCTAAATGGTGATAAGTCGCCTAATCTGGCAACACTGTCGGAGTAAACACGTTGGCCGAGCCTTGCCGAGTGATGGCAAGCGCCAACATGTAGACCAAAGAGTAAAGTAAGTATAGTGGAAAAGAGTGGCAACTCTGAAAATTTCTTGCATGTATGGAAAGTGCTGCTCCAAGGCAAACATTTGGTTACTAAAGCTATACCTATACGTACCTAGGTATAATACCATGTCGTATTTATATATAGGTACCTATCAAGTGAAGTATCAGTTAAAACTGATTTTAGAGTTTTTAGAATCGGGCGCCTTTAGTCTCGCCTGCCAATTTGTTATAGGTAAGAACCCGCACGATGTAAGGTCAACTACCTATCACAAATTCGCTAGCTAGACTAGACATGCCCGACTCGAAACTCCAAAATCAGTTTTAACCAATACTTCACTTGATAGATTCTCTTGTATTTACACTATCATAACTTCAGTTGAATAATAGAAGTACTTGGATTGAATTTAGATATTTATTATGTTGAAAATTATCAAAATTCTGTCAAAGTACTTCTATCTAGTCGGATATCCAGCAAGGAAATGTAACTCCACGACGGGGACATAGTAAGAGGTTAGGTAGGTCAGAGGGGCAAGATGGCCGTCGTATTAGTACCCATACGGTTTGATAGATAGCGCAGCTTTATATAAAATCGACGTTCTTCGAACATAACTGGCCCTGATGTAGACAGCCCATTTGCTTTGCCTTGTCATCACTCGGCTCGCCTAGTTGGCCGAGTGAAGGCAAGCCCCAACGTGTGTAAAGGTCATTTGGCGGCACTCGTCTTCGCTCGCCGTCACTCGTGATCGCTTGCCTCACTTCGGAGCGCTGTCGGTTTTTGTCCACAAGTCAAAGGCGCTCGCCTGCGCTCGGCGAGTGGCATCCACACGTTTGTATACCCGCCATTACACGGTTGACATCCATAGCTGTCAAACGCGTATAATGTAATAATGTCGCTCACTAGCAACGAAGATACTTAAAAAATTTTTGAAGTTATATCAAAATGAATCCATAATTTTATATTTTTATTATTTTCTATTATACCACAAGTGTGGTATATACACTGAGATATATTTTTTTATACTACGTCGGGTGGGTGGCAGAGAAGCATACGGCCCACCAGATGTGAAGCGGTTACCGTAGTCATAACATGAAATATAGCTCGGCCCCCCCCCCCCCCCGCTGCCAACGCAGCAACTTCTTACTTTTGGTGACCTCACTCACTCGCAGGATCACAACAACCCTCAAGGGAATTGTTATTTGGCTGCGGTATTATGTGAGATAGAGGTACTACCCCAGTCGAGCAGCTCAAAAATACGCTACGCCCTACCTCTCTTTTCGCTAGAGCCTCTTCTGTCAGTCAGCAGGGTGCACCACGTGCAGGTGAGGTTGACTTTGGCTCAAAGATGTTTATAAACCACTTACACCCCAAATAATAGTTACATACTACGCTCATTAAGTAAATAGCCGAAGCTGCAGTAACTTCAATGTCGACGTCCATAGTGTATCAGTGCACAATTAACACTGACAGTAGACAACGTGTGGGCACCTCTACTAACACTCGTCTACATTGACCGCTTGCATTGGCGCTCGTGGCACTTGTCCAACGTGTGGACATTAGCGATTGCCTTGTACCCATTTGCCGACGCTCGCGCTGGCCTACACTCGGCCAACATGTATAGCGGACATAATAAGTTATAATAAAAATAAATTTGGCTATGCTTGACATTGACAACTTGTTGTAAAACAAACAAACATTCAATTCATTTTTCTTGATAATGGCGATCGTGATGTTTGCGCCAATGACAATTCTTTTTCTTAAAGTCAGTATTAACAAACATTTTGTACAACATTTTGTAATCAATGTAATGTCAATATTGGGTTTATTGGCGGGAATTGGAAATTTTCATAATGTCATAATGTAATAATGATATGGATTTATAATAAAGTGTATTATGGTGCAAGTGATCATTAATAATAATAATAAGCCCGCAGGGCAGCTTGTGGCAAACTGTTGGTGAGTAACGACACCACGGGTACCGAATTTCCAGAGAGTTGGTCAGGGCCTTCGTCTCGGTCTCGGTCGTGTCTTCGTCGGTCCGGTCGGTCGAAGTGGAAAGCCAAGAAGGCCCGCAGGACTCTTGGCTCTGGCTTGCTTTCATTGGCCGTCCAGAAAGGAGTCGTTAAAGCTATATTCTCCTGGGGTGGAAGTGTTAAAGGACATAAGTAACGCCGCGAGAAACTTCGGAGAAAGCGCAGCACACCTCTCGACACCCCTGAGTCACTAACACCGGTGTTGCCCCCGGCGGATTTCCTGGCATTTCGGGGGCCCATTCAGTGGCATAGTGACTTTTTATTCGGCGGCTAAATTTCTTGAAATAAAACGAAAAAAATATTTTAATAATTTCATATTTTTATAGCAACTACGAATTTGGACCGATTGAAAAGAGCACGGAAGTTTTCATTACTTCTGTGATGAATTCGGGAAATCCCCTTGCTTTAAATGATATTTTGTACCGACTAACTGTTTTTGTTAGCGAGAATGTCTTTGACAATTCAAATCAGGTTCTATTGATGCATCTTCAGTTGTCCATTTTACATTGTCTCGTATCGTAATTTATGTTACGGTAATAGTACTTAAACTATGGTTACGCCATAAAACTGTTATTCTTGTGCAAATAAGTACAGACATTAAGACCATGTGCAGTGATTACTGGTTTAAAACAGGGCGATGCCCTTCCACCTGTGCTATTCGATCTAACACTTGAGTATGTGTTTACAAAAGTTCTTGCACTTGAGACTGGAGTTCAGCTGGATGGGAGGTGAAAGTTAATCAGGTACGCAGACTATCTAGCTCTGTTGTGGGAGGCCAGAAATGCAGTAGTTAGAGCAGCCAGAGCATTGGAGGAAGTAGCTGAAAAGGTCTTAGGATCAGTTACGAAAAATCAGAGTATTTCCACATGAAGCGCTATAAAAGTACTCACGTCCAAGACTTTCCGACGATATTGGAGATGCCGGGTACAAAGGAGCCAGGGGCGTAGCTACCGCCATATCAATGATACGGAGCCCCCGAGCTACAAGGGCCCCCGCCCCCAGCATGTCCGGCTCGAGTAGATTAGAAGAAACCCCTCAGCCCTGAAGTGTTTGGGTAGAAGGGCTCACCACCAGGTTTTGATACATGACCCGTCTAGAGTAAGCTTCGCCAAGAAAGGAGTGACTAACTTTAAATATCTAGGCTAGACTATCACCCATGCGAACAGTCGGGAGGACAAAATAGACATCAGCATCCAGAACGCTTTGAGATGCAGTGCAGCACTCTACAAAGTGTTGGTGTCCGGGCTTCTTAGTAGAAAAACAATAATTCAAAATTACAAAACCGTAGTATTAATACCTATTTTAATGTACGGTTGTGAAGCCTGATATGTAGTAATTATTTAATTACAAACAGTAGGTACATAAAACACAATATCAGACACATTTTTAGTTTATAGTTATTGGTAGTTCTTGTACAGTTTATTACTATTTTAAGTAGGTACAATAAGTAAATCTCTTAAAGGGCTATTTGACAATGTTCAAAAATTTAATAAGTTATATAACAATATCGCAAAATACACAAAACTATATAGATCTGCAAACTTTCATTCTAATAATAATATCTTTCGCCTCGACTTATTTTAGGGTCGATCAAAGTTTGGCGGGAAAGTTTTAAAACTATTAAATTATAAAAAAAAAATATTTCCATTGGAGAAGCAATAAAAAATACTATAACTTTTATTATCATACTAATTACATAAACGTAATATTATATATCATACAAATTTCTGATTTGATGCATACAAAATACAAACCTGTGACGTCATAATTCAGTAGCCTTTTGTGTGCAGCGTTTACGGTAAAGTCCAAAATAGTGATTTTCAAATTAACTATCAACAAATAACATATTATTAACAGAGATTTTTGTGCTATTTAAGTAATTCTTTCACCAATGGTTATATTATTTAGACGTTCCTACATATCAAACCGAAAAAAAAATAGTCAAATAGCCTAATAGGACCACGAAACCAAAATATATACGGCTGGCATTGGCATAAGCGATTAGTAATAGATACTGTAATATTGATAAGCTAGGCACAACATATACTCGTTTATTTTTAATGCAAATAGACCAAATTAAACAGTACACCGTCTCCAGCTGATATGAGCGATAAGCGTATCTCGCGTCCGTCTATACAACTGTATTATCAAAATATTATTTAGTGCAGTTGTAGCCTCAATAATATATATTCAATTGTAAATTAAGTCATATTGGAAATCAATAAAATCAAAAACCATGGGCAAACCCACAATTCAACGTTCTACGAGCACGTATTATAATACAAATTATCAATATACCCTTGTGCAACATAAGGATAATGGTAAGTCTTATTTTGCTTTATTGAGTATTGATTATGTATGTAATCAAATTAATTTAGTTATTTTGTTTGAAATTGGGGTCATTGAAAAAGTTTACTTATGGTGTAATTGCGCGCTAGAATGTAACAGGATTAACCTACAAAATCTGTCACCGTTATGGTTACTTCCGCACACGGTTACATTATGTAAAAGTTTCGTTTCTGTCGAATTCGAATGTCCCTCGACGAAAGGTTAACTAGGTACATTGTAATCACAAACAGGTAGGTACTGTAGGTACCTACCCTATTTTAGAATAGCACCTATTAGGGGATTGATACCTACGCCTAAGGTTCTCAAACTATTAAGGCACCGGAACACTAAGCAAAGCTCATTCATTTTATGGAAACCCACATCAAATAATAAATAACAGACATAAACTCTTTACAAAGAGAAAGACGTTCATATTCCACTTCATAGGTACAAAGTATTGTTTCGATATCCCAATTCACATTCAAATAAACATTGATTACTAAAAAGTTTTATACAAGTACCTACTTACTAGTTTTTTTTTTATTATACTACTTACTTCGTCGGGTGGCAGACAAGCACACGGCCCGCCTGATGTGAAGCGACCACCGCAGCCATACCAACGCTCGCAACATAAAACACCGCTCGCGCGCCGCCACCCCCGCTGCCAACGCAGCATCTCCTTCCTTTCTTTTCTTTTACCCGCAGCTTCACCCGCCTGGTCATTACTTAAAAAAACCGTGGGTATAGTATGTTTTTCCGAGATAAAATTTTCTCTCCAGCCCTTAAACTATCTCGAAAAAAATATCATGTAAATCCATTGGTTCCATTCGACGTGAAAGTTGGACAAAGAATCAAACAAACACAAATTAATTTACCTAGAGGAATTTAATAACTATAAGCATGAAATGAAAGCATTTATGCATGAGATGAGCTGCCATAAAGTATGACCGCTGTTTACCGATATTTACAATTTCTTCTCTGGCAATGGTAGCTGTAGTGGAAAGAGGATTGCATTTCTTGCCCCCCTTTACAACTCAGAAACTTTACCTGTAAACATAAATCTTATGCAGGTTTACGCCACCACTAGTACTGCTAGCGATGATATTATTGAGACCTTTTACTCTGAACTTGAGGCGACTATATCCAATATCCCAAACAGAGACTTACCGAGTTAAGAGTACTGGTCATTTTGGGAGATTTTAATGCAAAATATAGAGCAAAATCTAATCAGCTAATTGCATGCGTCGCGAAAGTTTAGCCTCGGAATGCGCGCCGTTGCGCATTGAGGCCACTGCTTTTTACAGTCTGCAACAGAAAATAGAGTTGTGATAGCAAATAATCAATTTCAACATCACCCAAGGCGACTGTATACGTGGACATCACCACACGGCGACCACGGTAACTAAATTGACATAGTAAGTCTATGGGCATTCTAAATCTGCGGAAAACATCGATTCAGAATGCTTGTTTGTTTGTTTGTATGCTATATATACATCACTAACTTCTGGTTATCACACTTAAACTGAAACTTACAGAAGCCAGAATACCTGACAAGCAAAGGAGAATTACAGTCACAGGTTACTGAGATACCAAGTTCAAGGAAGCTGTAATACAAAATTGGGAAAAACGGTCTGATGCTAATCATGATAATGAGTGCTAACCATAATAGTTGGCGAATTATGGATTATAGCAACCAACTTCATCAAGGTCGCAGAATTGCGATCAAGACCGCAATCACCAACTGAAAGCCATATACGTCAGCATTGGATGACTGACAGTACTCTTGAGCTGATCACTGATACTCTGCCAAGACGTGGGCCATCGAAGATTTTAATGGCAATCTCGTAACAGAACTAGACCAAATTAACTCTCAACTCAACCTTTTGAAAAAGTTATTGTCAGTCTCTGTTTGAGGATCCCCTAATCCAAAAACTTTCCCATTACAAGGCCTGAAACCCCCCACTCTTATTCGGGAAGTTGAAGCCGCTATAAATTTGAATAATTAGGGAATGCCAGTACATGTATGTAATGCTCTCAATTATAGTTTCTACACCTGTTATTTATGATGAGTATATACTTAACGGAACTTTCCCAGACCTGGACAGAAAATTAATACTTCTATCTAAATCAGATCAAAAGATAGACCTATTTCTATATTACCCGTCTTGAGCAAGGTATTTGAAAACATTATGCTTAATCAGCTGCAGTAGCATTTTAGAAAATTTAATATTCTTCACGAGATATAATACGCCTTCACCGCCGGAATGACCAATACTGATGCAGGTGTCACTGTTAATAAACACATGTTCGATGCGTAGGAGGAACGTAGGGATGCGATTTGGGTTTTCTGCGATCTTTCCAAGGTGTTTGATTGTGTCAATTATCAAACACTTTTGCTCAAGCTTGATCACTACGATATTATAGAGGAAGCACTGAAAATGATTGAATCATACCTTAGTAATAGTGATGGTATCAATTTGCGAATCAATGTAATTATTACTGTATTTGTGAGCACAAGAGCGCTGATGTGCTCACAGCAATAATGGTGTGCAGTACAAGAAATCGGATTTCCAACTATAATTGAAAAAACTTGAAAATATCAAGAATAATCGTCGAATGACGAATAGTTGCCAGCAACGAAAAGAAGAAGAAGAAGCAAATTCAATCCGTCAGCAGGGTTGCCAGATTGGGCGACAAGTCGCGGATTATGCTACTTGAGACTCTGCGGCGACAAAAGTTTGAATTAGCGCGAAGCGACTTGTCTCCGATTGGGATACTTCACATTCGCGTTTGGCTGTAGCAAAGCAAATTTATATCGTCTAAAAAAAGCTCACAGTATACGAATATTACGAATACGACTAAGGACGAAAGTCGTGACTTAAATGACAGGAAAACAGGTGCAGATTTGAAATCAGCCGCGTTGCGAATGAGCTGTTTTTTAGGCGGCGATTCCTGACCCGCAGGATTAGGCGATTTGGACACATCAAATTTTAAATCTGGCGACTTAGGCTTGAAAGCATCTGGCAACCTTATCCTTCAGCTGTCAGTCCAATCAGTCACAGTCAATCAAATAAATCAAAACTTTCTGAATTAAATCGAAATCGAACCGAAATTCTACCGAAAACGAAAACAACTTTGACGAATTGAAAACGTAGTGCATAGTTTTTATTTCGACTGTATTTTCACGTACCTACGGAACTAGTCTTGGGAAATTAATGACATTTATGTATCACACTACCACTCGGCTAAAAGATTGAAATGTGTACACATAGTGTTTATTTTAAATTATAAATTCTCGCTTCCTCAAAAATAGGTTGTTAACACCAAATAATATAATAAGTCTCTAATGAGAGGTGTACACATAAAGTAGGTACCTAGCATGTCTGTGTCTCGTGATTTTCCTGATTATTTGACCATCAATCTGTTCATAAAAATAATGTATACACTTACATAAACATAGTAGTCTACCTACTGGCTATATGTATGGAAATTGTAATCATCATGTAAGTACAGGGAAATGCTAAAAAATTGGGAATTGTGTGATTGTGGTCAATAATTTCGTATAGGTAGTTACCTACTTTTTTAAATTCCAAATAATTCTTTATTAATTTTTGTATTGTCTTATTTACAGATGGAGATAAAATGCACGGATCTCGTAGAGTTATCACATTCTGTTTTTTGACTGCGGTTTTACCAACCATACTCATAGTTTTGCCGTTATATTTAAGAAATATCAAATATGCAGATGTGATGTACCGAATATCAGATTCTGATGTTATCCAGATTCACAAAGGTCAATCGTCAATATTTTGTGATAAACATTATTTAAAAATGAACACAACGTTTAATGCATTCCAAATGAAAGGTAGACCTGAATTATCTGATAAGAGAAAACACATACGACTGAGAAAATCAATGTCTCTTCCGGACGATACATTGGAGTATTGGGGATTTTATCTATTTAAAGGAGCTACAGTGGAATTGAAGGCTTGTTCTAGATATGAAGGTTCTAAGATATTGGTAGTAAAAGGTGAGAAAATTTTAAACACTTGTGGAATTTTAGAAGGTGATAAATATAAGAAATCTCGCCCTATTATTGAAAATCAAGCAGAGGTTTTGGTGACTCTACAGAATCCTGGTGAAATGGAAAATAGATCACAATTACTAAATGTAGAGGACAAAAATGAAGAAAAGAATATTGAAGTGTTTGATGATGAATCTGTGAATGATGAAATAACAGCACGAAGTATTGTGAATAAATTTAGGAATAATAGTAATTTTAACTCAGTACGAAAGCGACATGTATTTGAAAGACAAAAGCGGAATACTAAAGTACATAACCCTAACACAGTGTTAGACACTGGAGTGCACCATGGTGGAAACGCGCTTCCAAATGCTTCCCGAGATAGCTCAGTCTCCAGCTTTGAGAATAATTTGCATGAATGTTATAATGACAACATACTCATGAACAATGATTTCCCTTATTCCATTCACTGTAACAGTACCAACTACTTAGAGAGAACTACTACCTTAAAAGTCACACACGAGGTTCTAGTTGATGGTTATTACTATTATATATTTTACAGTGATAATGACTTTGTAATGAATGATATTCATGCAATTTTCGATATATACAAACCAACATTCCAATATACAAATATGTCTGATACTAAAGCATGTATAAATAAAACTGAGTGTGAATTTCAAGTGGGCTTCTTTAGTGATGAATTAGTAATTGTAGAAGTGCCTACAAACGATGGTTTAACTTATGGAGACGAGGGATCGTCAATTTTGATGTCTGTATGTTCCCCTCGAATGTCTGTATACATTATATTTCCTATTTCTGTTCTATTGCTAATATTGCTTTTTGCATTTTTATGATACTGGTTAAAAGTATTATTCCATTATTTTTTAATCAAACGAAACATTACCAGAAGTGTGATATTAATTTATTGAGACTTGATCTATTATAAATATAGTATGGAGTTATATACTAGATATATAATTTATTGTTGATCATAGTAAGTATATTGTTGTTATTTAGTATTGTTATTTAATATTTACAGCATAATACAATTTACTAAACTTTTTATGATCATGAGAATGAATGGGTAAATTTATTTATGTTTATTATGCAAGTGTGTATGTAGTTAAAATGTTTAAAGTTTAAAGTTTTAAAATTATATATATATCTTTGTTGCTCACTAAATGCTCTACCTATTAACCAGGAGTATATTAGGTCAGTGTTCCGCAAACTTTTTGTGTTTAAGGTACTTAAAGGAAATCGAAAATTTTTGGAGGATAAATGAAAAATCAGTTTCTATTTGTGTATTTTTCTTCCATCCGTATATTTAGCTTTATGAGATAGATAACTTTATTTTTTCGACGCACACCAACTAATAACCACGGTATACCAGTGTGCCGCGGCACACACTTTGCGGAACACTATTAGGTGGTAGATAAAAACAGCAGCGACTATAGGGTAAAGCATATTATTATAAAATAAGGATCTAAAAGAAGATAAGTAGATAAGTTTTTTACTTAAGCAGTTTTTGATTTCGCAGTATAATTTATGATTATACAGAAAATAAAAGGAATTATTAAAGTTAATGTACTTACCTACTTATGAATTGTGTGCTCTATTAAATGGCCTGTTGTCTAGTCTAGTAGAAATAAACACTACTAAAGCTCTATTAAATGGCCTGTTGTCTGGAAATATACACTACCAAAAAATGAAATATTAAGCCATTTTTGTTCATTAGCCACTGGCATACTATCTACATTTTTATTAAATATTTTTCACTTCTCATACTCTTGTGATTCTAAATTAGGCTAGCATTGAAACCTATAAATACACTTGTTTATGTATAAAAGTGTTTACTTCTATCATATTTTCTGACACAACTTTTTTTATCCATAAATATAATATCTACTTATACCTAGCAAATATTTTTGGTATCAAATTAAATAATTAATCACCTGAAACGCTCCAAGTTTTAAACGTTAGATGTAACATATTTACAGGCAATTTGATCCACACTACTTTGCGTGCTTCCACCACCAATTAGTCCATGCAAACTACTGCCGGCCGGCACCCACCCACTTCCGTTAGTACATGCATACGATTGCCGTGGCTGCTTTGGTCGTCTCTGCTCCAGCTGTTGCAGGCGTCTCGTTGAATCTCCAACAACTGAAACAAAAGAAATCTTCGACTACTGCCGCCCCGAGCGACTGCCGTGGACGTCTCCGCGACACGTGTTTCGCCTCTACGCGAGGCATCCTCATGCGATCTGTAGATGTTGATAGTTAGAACAACAGCCTACAAATGACCTAAATGATCTAGAATATTGTTCTAATTGGTAATTCACGAAATAACTGGTGGCGGAAACACGCAAAGTAGTGTAGATCAAATTGCCTGTAAATTTGACTTTCGCAAAAAACCACCTGAATCAATTAACTATCTACGTAACATATTTTCCGTCTGCATATCTATAGAAATTTAACATCATTGGTTATAAATGAAACATGTTGTTTTTGTTTGATTGTTATATCTACATGCCAAAAAGAAGCAACATTCTTCTGTATTAGTATTCGAAAGTTACAGTAAACCATAGAAATAAGACAGGCATGTAACTAACATCTAACGCTATTAGCAAAAAAAAAAAATATTGCGTTTATTTTTCTGAGGCAGGTTGGACCACTTGGACCCCACTTGAACAATAAGTGGTATATACACCACAATTTGTTTCCGCAGAGCCTTATTAAAGTTTAGAAAAAGTAACTAGAATTTCAGGTTTTTTTAAATTTATTTTTGGTACTTAAATAAAGTAAGAGCCAAGTAGGTACATACTAAAATTTTACTATTACAAAATTGTACCTAGATAGGTAGCCTATGTCTTGAGTAAATCAAGTTAAGATTCATCCCTTGTAGCCAAGCGATTTTAATGAGTTGAAAATACTAGTACAACATCCGGGTGCCAAACAATCGTAGTGATGATAATCACCGTAGACGCTCGCACCTACCTAAAGCTTATTGCTATATCTAGCTATATTGTTGCGATCGCCGCATATTCTCAAGTCTGCTGACCTTACTGGTGACTGACTATTCTGGAGGTACTTTCCAAGTCGTGTTCGAGATGCTCTTAAATGGTTTGTGTACTCTACTAAACTTTAGGGGCAGTTAAATACTTGAAGTTGAAAATAAACAACTTTTACTATGGGGGTGTGCCTTATTTCGGCACTTTCGGCAAATTCAAGGCAACATCTGGGTGAAATCAGATTTTCGCTAGGTGGTGTAGTTTTTTTGGGCAGTGTCGAAATAAGGCTTATTTCGGCACTGCCACAAAAAAATACTTATAACTTTTTAACGGGAGGTCGACTAATTCTGATACTTGGTGTCTGATTTGGACAAATCGGCACAGCCCACTCGGTATCTATTAAACTACAAAACATAGCGAAGATATGATTTTCCCCAGAATTAGTCGTCAATTTGTCGAATTCAGTGTGCCTTATTTCGGCACTGCCCAGGTCTTAGATCTTGATTTTAACTAGACAAAAAATTAGTCGTTAATTTGTCGAAATTTGTCGCCCAAAGCAAAAAATTTGTCGGGGTCCCGTTAAAGAGTTATAAGGTTTTTTTTTTTGGCAGTGCCGAAATAAGCTTATTTCGGCACAGCCCACTCGGGATCTATTAAACTACGAAACATAGCGAAGATATGATTTTCCCCAGAATTAGTCGTCAATTTGTCGAATTCAGACACCAAGTATCAGAATTAGTCGACCTCCCGTTAAAAAGTTATAAGTATTTTTTTGTGGCAGTGCCGAAATAAGCCTTATTTCGGCACTGCCCAAAAAAACTACACCACCTAGCGAAAATCTGATTTCACCCAGATGTTGCCTTGAATTTGTCGATATTTGTCGGATATAAAACACAACTGGTCGATGCGTAATTAAAAAGTTACACGCATTTTAATAATTCTCATAGTAAATATAGTCCGAGATCTTGCATCAAAATTATATCATGCACAAAATGCAACAGTAAACGTTTCATTTCCTTCCTTTTTCAGAGTCTGGCCAAGTTTATCAATGCATGCAACTGTTTTCTGATCTACGAATGCTTAAGGTGTTCTTTAGCACTACATTAGTTGCTTTTTACGATAGCCATATGAGAATGGGGTGGTGTTATTCTACTCTGCCTACGTTAGGCTCCTGACTACAACGCGAATTATTAAAATGCGTGTAACTTTTTAATTACGCGTCGACCAGTTGTGTTTTATTTCCGACAAATTTCGACAAATTCAAGGCAACATCTGGGTGAAATCAGATTTTTGCTAGGTGGTGTAGTTTTTTTGGGCAGTGTCGAAATAAGGCTTATTTCGGCACTGCCACAAAAAAATACTTATAACTTTTTAACGGGAGGTCGACTAATTCTGATACTTGGTGTCTGAATTCGACAAATTGACGACTAATTCTGAGGAAAATCATATCTTCGCTATGTTTTGTAGTTTAATAGATCCCGAGTGGGCTGTGCCGAAATAAGCTTATTTCGGCACTGCCACAATAAAATCCTTATAACTCATTAACGGGACCCCGACAAATTTTTTGCTTTGGGCGACAAATTAACGACTAATTTTTTGTCTAGTTAAAATCAAGATCTGAGACCTGGGCAGTGCCGAAATAAGGCACACACGGGAGGTGTCGGCACTGCCACAAAAAAAAACTTATAACTCTTTAACGGGACCCCGACAAATTTTTTGCTTTGAGCGACAAATTTCGACAAATTAACGACTAATTTTTTGTCTAGTTAAAATCAAGATCCGACACCTGGGCAGTGCCGAAATAAGGCACACTGAAGAAGGCCCGAGGTACTGCATCATAAAGTATCTATATTGTACTGCATCATAAAGTATCTATATTGGCCTGCATTCAGCTGATGTCACGGGCGTATGGTATAGCTATATTACTTGTTATGCAAGCGTCAGTAGACTAGAGTAACCGCTTCACATAAGGTAGGCAGAATGCTTGTATACTACCCAAAGTATTTTGCGAAATTCCAACGTCTTTTTTGTGTCCGATAAGACAAAACATTACTAACAATTGAAGTCAACTTATACAGTTGCCAAATCAACTGCACCGCCACCTTATATCGCCTCTCTGTCGACTAGGCGTCAACCTGAGGCACCGGAACTGATCAACACGGCTACGGTTGATAGTGATGACGCATGGTTTCTATTATTTGTTTACAATAGGTACCGTGCTGAACTGGTGATGCCGATGTCGTTACGATGCTGGTTAGTGTACGTTGCACTATGGAGTTGCATACAAATCAACGAGTCAAGGCTATACCGGTTCGTTCCGAACTGATATATGTGCGGCAATCTTTATGCTGGTCATAAAAATGTTGATGAATCACTTACGCCTCTAAGTTCCCTTGTGTCTGCCCAGTGAAGGCCATTTGCCACATACCTACTCTTTTGCCCACAAGGGAACATATAATAAAACATTCTCACGACGCAGCTATGCTATTAGCTAAAAAAAAGGAAAAAACCTTTATTGCCCTTGGCACTACTGCTTGGCACTATCAGTAGTGTCACGGGAAATTTTTCTTTCCCGTGACTCTACTATTCTCATTGGCTGATCCGACTCTCATATCAAAATTACCCGTGGATTAACTCATTATCCATGACACTACTATCGTTTTTCTTCCTTGTTTATAAGGCTGATCATCAGCCTTATTGACAATCATTCTTGACATCATTGTCAAGTTGTGTCTATTATTACTTAATTATATGTAATGTATATTTTAGTACTTTAGTTAACTAGGTAGTTAGTAGTAATACTTGTTTTATATTTTTTTATCATATAGTTTTTTTTTTCCCTAATAGAGTGACAAATATGCATACGGCCCGCCTGATGGAAAGCAGTTACCGTAGCCTATGAACGCTTGTAACACCAGGGGCATCACACGCGCATGAATCCAATCCAATCGAGAAAACTTCTCTGGACCCTGGATGAATTCCCTGTCATGGCGACTGTAGAAGGAGGCCGTGTGCATCATGTCGAACAACTCCTCTGAACACACCCCATTGTACAATCGGTAGAACACACAAAGGGACGCAAAATCGCTCCTCAGACCTAAAGGTTCTAAACCGTCTGTTAGTTTGGGATCGTCAACAATCCTCACAGCTCGTCCTTGAATCGAGTCACAAGGTGCAAACTGGTATCTAGGCGCTCCCGCCTATAGATAGCAACAGTAATATGCGGCCCTACTTGACCATTGTAAAGCAGAATCCTTTGCCGCGGATTGAAGTACTGCTTCGCCCTGTTGAGCACACCTAGTTTCTTCGTTGCCAGCTTGACCTTTCCCTCCAGGTGACAACAAAACTGGACGTCCCTGGAGATTACAACTCCTAGAATCCCAATTTTTTTGGCGATGGTGAGGGGTGTATTCTGGAAATGTGGTGCCACAGCAAATGCGGTTTTCTTAGCGGTGAACGCACAGACTTGTGTCTTAGAGGGGTAAATCGCACCAAGTCCTACTTAGTGTACACTCTACTTAGTGTGCTCTCGATTTCCGACACAAGCTGTTTGCGGCTCTCCTCCACCAGAGAGCGGGGAATATTAGCGCGGCCCGTGTAATAAGTGTCCCCCGTGCTGTCGTCGGCATAGCAATGAATGCTGTCAATAGATAACATATCATTGACATGCAGCAAAAACAGCGTCGGGAACACTAAAGAGCTATGCAGGATGCCAGCATGAATGTCCATGCTATCCGAGCAACTACCATCAACAACGGCTCTAATGCTTCTGCTGGACAAGAAGCTAGCGACCCATTCGAATAAACCCTCTGGTAGACCGGCAGGCAACTTCGAAAGAACACTATGGTGCTAAACCCGATGAACGCCTTCGCCGTATCCAGGCTGACAGCATGTGCCTCACCTTGACTCTCCACGGCTGAATTATTGGATATGGGATAGTGTCACGGGAGATATAATTTCCTGTGACACTACTGGCATCAAAGTAGTGTCACGGGAAATACATTTTTTCCCATGACACTACCAGTAGAGTCACGGGAAAGAAAAATTTCCCATGACACTACTGATAGTGCCAAGCAGTAGTGCCAAGGGCAATAAAGGAAAAAAAATAGCTTCTAGGTACTTTGATTTCTTTTTTGGGAACGAGAGAAAACAAAATAATTAAAAAAAAAACAATGTATGACCACAGTATAAGTAATAGTAATGTATGACCGCACCCCGGCCGCTCCATATAAATGTCGCATTGGTAACTACTACATAAACAATGACGTCTGTGAAGTGTGAATAGCGTGTGCGTGCGGCGCCATACAAACTGTTCCAGATCAGTCTGAGGGGAGGTGAAGTCGACACGAGAGAGCAGCAGGGAGTGGCTATACTGACTATTATTTCTACTGTGGTATGACGTTGTCGGAGTGCCCGCAGTCCAAAGGCAAATAAATTTATTTGAATTTAATGTCATTATCTCTGAGCACATCACAGCATATGACATTTTAATATTAGTAGGAAACAGTTCCTACTAATATTATAAATGTCAAAGTTTGTTAGGATGTTGGATAACTCGTTCACGGGCAAAACTGCTGAAAATAATTTAGAAGACTTCCGTAACTGTAGATTTATCCATGTACCTACTGTATTCACGCGGGGTGAAGCCGAGGGTAGAAGCTAGATATATATATTGAAGTGTAATAAGCAACCATCTTAAAAGATGTTTCAAACAATGAGACAATTGACACGAAACAGAGTACTGCCCCCATACCACCATCTCTTATTGCGATTCAATAACTGAATAGATTGCTTATTCGTACCAATGAATAATCGACTCTATTCCATTTGAAATAGAGTCGCTTATTCATTGGTATGAATAAGCAATCTATTATTATTAACGCAAACTTCGTACAGGGCGCTCTCCAACGAGCTCTGCTCAAAAAACATTCCAACGCGAGCAATAGAAATTGTTTAGTTTGTATGGTTGTTACTAAACAATTTCTATTTTATAAACTTCTAACCATATAAAAATTTACAACATGATATACCTAGGTATCTTATTTATTACCTAGTGTGGTTTGACCACCCTAATTTATTTTTGTTTGTGTACTCTCTTACTTTTCGTGATAATGATAACTAGCCAATTAATGTATTTGTCAAAAACATTATACTAAAAACATAGAACTAGAATTTCACTATCGCCAATGACAATGTTTTGCATGCACTACAGGTGAAATCATAATGGGAATAAAACTGGTCTTAACTAATCATCAGGGATCATATGGATTTCTTAACTTTAGAGGGGCGACGTGTGAACAAGCTCTGTTGAGGATGAAAGATGTGATTATAAGCTTGGATACGAGTACGAGTACTGTTCGTGCTCCTCTACACTCACGTGATTTGTCCAGACTTTCGAGTAGATAGTATACTCAAATTCAAGAAAATGGTTCTTATAAAATATATTTTTTACGTAATTTCTACAAACAAAAATGTTCTAGTTCATTAGCGCCAAGCTTGCAGGTCGATCTCATGAAACTTAACACAATTTTAAAAAAATATATAAAAGGAAAATGCTAAAGCTCTCGTGTTCCATAAAAAAAGCTACGTAAATTAGATAGACGAAAATGTATATTTATTTTCAAGTAGCTATTACATACATATTCTATTTATTTTGTATAATTAGAATGCGATTTCCTTTGCGTTAGATTTTCTTGGGTTTGACGCCATCTTTATCGCAACAAAAGAATAAATTATTAAAAAAATAGGAACCTTAATTACCAAATTTCGTAAAAGTCACTAATATTTTGAACAAAATTTATTCCAAAAATATAAATAATTCGAAATGAACATATAAACCATGTAGAAAACAAATTTTTAAAATGCATAAGCAATATGGGAATACAGGATTTACAGTAAGGACCTGTCAAAAGAAAGTAATATCTTAGTGAGGGAATTTTGATTTATTATTTCCACATAATTGTGTCCAAAGTGCGTTTCAACAGGCTCAGTAGGTAGTTATTCTGTAAAACAAAATTTATAATCAAATTCAAAACAATGCCCAGATAAATAAGGTTCCGATCGGGAATGGAGTGCTACAATTTCAAGTTTATCAATAACAATACAACTAGGATATTTCATTACATTTATTTACCGTATTACAAAAACAGTTACCATATTATGTACAGCTGGAAAAGAGTTACAATACATTGTTTTCTTCTAGTACTTTTGTGATTGAAATAGCCTCTCCAGTACCCGATGAGACCTCTCTGCAGGCGGCAGAGAGGCCTGCGCGGAACGGGGGCCATCCGGCCGAGCCGGTCTTACTCCTAACTATGTATATTAAACTTATATCGATACGTCTATTATAGTATAATGTATTCATTAATTAAACTAAAAACGAAATATATCGGTCCAAATTAAATGAGTTCCAATAAAAAAATTCGGCACAGCGGTAATTAGGAGGTCTCTCCTAATACTCACACCTTATAAATATCGCAATAGAACGCAGGACACAAAAGTATAAACCGGGAAAGCGTTGGCCTCTCAGATGAGGTTGGCCACATCGCTGGGCATTTCCGTAATAGTTGTATGATAGAAGTCCTCAATATCCTTCAATGCTCTCTTATCAGCTTCAGTCACAAAGTTGATAGCGATTCCTTTACGGCCGAAACGACCACCTCGCCCAATTCTGCAATGACAATAAAATATATTAGTGAACCACATGGGTTTGAATTATCCCATAAGGATTTTTAGATCTATAGAAAAAAGTTGTCTTCATAAAATTCCATTAACCTTTTGACCGCCACGGCAAAAATGCATCACCGTGCCCTGTACGCCAGGCCCTGTATATTGATAACACTACTCATTAGGAATAATAATTTAATAACCCTATGAAGCAGTAACAGAGTGGTCGCTGTAGATTTTACTCTTACAACTCTTATTTCTACAGTACTGAAAATAATAAGAAAAAAAGATACAAATTGACATCAAGGTACAACACTATTGTCACCATTAGACGACAATGGCGTAGGCGGCCCTTCTTTTTTATGACTTCCTCGCATCAGTATTAGTGATGTGCAGTGTATAATGCCGTTAATCGATATACGTAAATAATTCCAAGTTAGTGACTGAATGTATTCAAATCAGTTTCAAATTTTTGGCACCAATTTGACTGTCAGGCCAGTGTAATCAACGATTGTTCATAACTACTACTATGTCCAATCAGTTTTTAGATATAGTCACATTAATAATCAACTATTGTGTACCTACAATTACTATAGGCATCTGAACAAACTTCTAAAATTATAAAAACTCTCTATCAGTAACGTAAAATACCTACATAAAACTAGAACGATCTGCGATCTCAAAATTTTAATAAATTATGTTCGACGTGTTTTATGGTCAATCAAAGTTTGGTGGGAAAGTCCATTTTAAAAGTATGAAATTATAAAAAATAAATATTACCATTGTAGAAACAATAAAAAATACTATAACTTTTGATACGGTACTAGCTACATAAACGCAATATTTAACATAGTTGTCGTACAAATTTCTGATTTAATGCATATAAAATAGCGTATCGTGACGTCATAATACTGTATGCATTTTGTATGGAGCTTTTTCGGGATAGTCCAAAATTGTGATCTTCAAGTCATCATATGTCGAGAAGTTTTTATGCTATCGAAGTAATTCTTCCGCCTATAGTTATATTATTGTGACGTCTTTAAATAACAAATCGGAAAAAAAATGGTTCAGATGCCTATTGTGACCAATCAGTCAAAAAAAATTATAATCAAATTAGTAAATAAACAATTTTACGTAATTACAACAATACGCATAATTAATAATATGTTTTAACTTTTTAATATGTAGGGACGTCTTAATAATATAACCATAGGTGAAAGAATTACTTCGATAGCACAAAAATCTCTCGAGATATGTTAATTTGAAAATCGCAATTTTGGACTTTCCCGAAAACGCTCCATACAAAAGGCTACTGAGTTATGACGTCACAGGTTTGTGTTTTTTATGCATCAAATCAGAAATTTGCACCACAGCTATGTTAAATATTACGTTTATGTAATTAGTATCATAATAAAAGTTATAGTATTTTTTATTGTTTCTCCAATGGAAATATTATTTTTTAATAATTTCACACTTTTAAAATGGACTTGCCCGCCAAAATTTTGATCTACCCTAAATAAGTCGGACGGAAAATATTAGAATCAAAGTTTGCAGATCTTTATAGTTTTGTGTATTTTACGATATTGTTAAATAATTTATACAATTTTTGAACATTGTCAAATAACCTATTGTACATAATTACTACATGACCAAGTCTAAAAATATTATCAAGTTAATAATCAACAATTGTATGTTGATTATTAACTTGATAATATTTTTTTCGTCACTCGTCGTAGTTTCGCTTCACTAAAACTGACCATTTGCGCTTATAACGTCATGAACGTGTCATCTAGTCGTGACCGTGGCGTACGAGGTACTGCTTATTGTTATTGGACAAGGGATGTACGGGAGTGAGTCAAAGATAATAGAGAATATCGAGTATTTTTTCTTTTTTTTAATGAATTGTGGTAGTTTTATGAATAGTTTGATGGGATTTCACTTATGAATACCCTTGACTTGACACTTGTTGTTGCAAAAAACAACTGGATGAAGGTTTCATTTATCTCTATTACTTTTGAACGATTGCCGGTAACACATCTCATCACAGGTGACTCTGGCGTGTGGAAACAATCCTTTTACAGACAATTACTTTTTTTTGTTTATCGTCTTATTTCTCAATACTCATAATATATTTTATTATGTTTCTTCTTATGGAATATAAAGGGAAGGTAAATTTTAAGATCCATTAATATACCATCAAGACTTAATATGTTGAAAGTGTTTATTTACAGTTTTTTTGTAGGACATATTTTTTGTCACGTGTGGACGTCATTGGCGTTCAGGGCCCCTATCGCTTGTCATGTATGGATGACTGTGGCGGTCAAAAGGTTAATGGCCACTTTGGCTCCGAGGGCGCGGGTTCGATCCCCGCACAAGACAAATATTTGTGTCCATGAACATATCTGTTTAGGTCTGGGTGTTTTCTATGTATTATGTTATGATTTACAAAAAATAAAAGTATCAGTTATCTAGTACCCATTATTACAAGCATTGCTTAGTTTGGGACTGTATAATTTGTCCTAGGATATTTATTTATAATTTATTCTTAAAAAATATTCCTCACCTATGAATATAGTTCTCGCGATTAGTAGGCAGATCATAGTTGATTACGCAGGAGACTTGCTGCACGTCAATGCCTCGGGCTAATAAATCAGTGGTGATGAGCACACGAGAAGATCCAGTACGGAATTGCCTCATGATCACCTCACGTTCGCGTTGATCCATGTCACCGTGCATAGCGGACACGGTGAAGTCACGCTCGTGCATTGACTCAGTCAGCCAGTCGACCTGGAATATGTTAAATATAGTATCAATATATTTTATCTTTCCTATCTATCTATTATCAGTCCAGACTGACATATTAATGAATACAAAAGTATATTGTTTTTATATTCCGTTCAATAGTTTTTTTTGGCACAGATAAAAAAGTAGTATATTAGTATGTGCATATCTATATCTAAACATAGTATAAAATAGAGTCGCAATCCACGTCCGTCTTTCATTATCATTTAGAGAATGTTTTCTAGAAGGTTTATAGGTATTTAATATTATCCCACTCGGGCGAAGCTGGGGCGGGATGCTAGTAATATGATAGACAAATACTAAGTTCAAGTGTCTGTTACGTTTTAAAGCACGACTAAACCACTGAACGAGTGTAGAAAGCTATAGGATAGTTGTAGAACATATTGACTCACGGGGTACGACTCCGACATTCAAAGGGTAATACATAAATTAGTAGGGTAAGTGGTCTAAGACTAAGACGAGCCCGGTGGTCGAATGGTTAGCAATGGCTACTTTGACTCCGAGGTTGTGGATTCGATCCCCGAACAAGACAAACATTTGTGTGCATGAACATGTCTGTTTGTCTTGGTCTGGTGTTTTCTATCTATTATAAGTATGTATTTACAAATAAAATGTATTTAAGTACATTTATCAGTTGTCTAGTACCCATAGTACAAGCTTTGCGCTTAATTTGGGACTAGATGGCGTTGTGTAAATTGTCCAGAAATATTTATTACTTCTTTATAAGTAAATATGAAAATATTGCGCAATACTAACGAAAATATTACCTAATGAAGACAAAAAAGATTTGAGGACCTCTGTTCTACTAGAATAATACACAAACTACTTTTTCTTTGTTTTGCTCATCAAGCCCTTTCATTTGATAACCATATCAAGAGTTTAATATAGTACTCAAAAATCGCCATTTTGTGGTAGCCGCCATATTGAATTATAAATAGCGGCATATAGAAAATCAAGCTTTATCACGTCAAACAAGCAAGTGTGCAAAATTGCAGTTCAATCGGACACCTGGAAGAAGGGTTTGCAAGATTTGATTACAGACACCATTGGCCATGATGAAATTATATAAAAGTTTGTAAAATAACAAAATCGCGGGAAATCGCAGCGAATCTATTAGCAATTTCTTTCGATGAGACGTACAAGCCCGTACATTTCTACAATGCAGGTTGGCATAGCTAATTACCGGGCGAGGTTATGCAAGTTTTCAAACTTCATTTACCTTAATTGATTGTAATTTTGTATGTATTAAAATATTGTATGTATTGTAACTTTGCTCCTAAACCAAGATGGTATTTTTTTTCTTGTTTTCATACGTGCGCAATTAAAAACGAACGAAACTTATTACTGTTGGTGTAGTGTCGGTTTGTCACAGTATTTTTTTTGCAAATGTTTTTACCAAACCGATTTTTTTTACACGACAACGGGTGCCAAAAGGATGCCAAGCATACGTAGCGCCTAATGTAAAGCGGTTGCGTATAGACGTTCGCAATACACTAAATTGTTTACATTATCACCTCTAACTACGTTAGGTTTAAACAGGGTTATTAGGTTGAAATTTCGTATTCATATGAATTTCTGTAACCCAAACGCAACCGTGGGAACCGTAATTTTGAATATGAGAGGGCGAAATAATCCATAATTCTTACAACTAGGCCACGTGCCCGTTACTCCACGTATTCATTGTCCGGAATTTTATTGTCTAGTGTATATTTTATTATTATTAAAGTTACAATAGAACTCCAAAAAGTTAGTATTTGAACAACAAAAAGATGAATTTCAAAGTACCAGTCTGAGCATTATTATTATGACTGAATAAGGGGTTTATACATTTTTATATTATATAAAAATAAAGTTTAAAAAACTAAAACCCGACTACTAAAAACACGCTCTAAAAAGTACGAAACAAGAAAATAGTCTCCGCTGAAATTATTATGTACATACTAAGTATAAAACAATTACCGACTATGAAAATGAAGAGGTTATAGGGTTTCTGTGATCTCTTCATCATTCATTATGCGGATAGCCTGTCGCTGCATCCTATCGAGAGCCTCAAGATATTAATTCCCTTACTGGAGTCTTAAGAGGAGAGAAAGTTGGTCCGGCGCGAAACATCTAGGTGTTTCTTATTTATGGCACATTAGTATCTTGTACGTACGTAAAAACAATCAAATTAAAAAAAAAAACGAACAATACGCTATTGGCCAATTTTTTTCTATTTGTTATTTAAGGTCGTCACAATAACAGAACCTTAGTCCATGTCTTTTTATCTTGGTCTGGGTGTTTTCTATGTATAATAAGATTTACAAAAAAAAAAATACTTTGAAAATCACAAGTTTGGACTTTCCCGACAAACACTCTATACAAGAGGTGGCGTCACAAATTATGAGTCATAGTCATAATTTATGACGTCATACGCTACTCTTTTGTATTCATAAAATCGGACATTTGTATGTAACTAGGTATATTAAATAAGCGTTTTTGTAAGCTAGTGCCCTAACAAGTTAAAGTACTTTTTATTGTTTCTCTAATGGTACTTCTACTAATATTATAAACTAGCTGACCTAACAGACGTCCTGTCTAAACCTTACCCAGTATACCCAGCATATCACACCAAAGTTTCATTGCAATCGGATGAGCGGTAAACGAATGCATAAAGGACATACAGACAAACATTCCTTTTTATATCATTTTTTATTCATTTTTATATTGTCACAAACTCACATCTATATAGATGTGAGTTTGTGACGAAGTGTGGTGGATGTATGGACGTTTGTTACTCTTTCACAGGAGTGACAAACGTTCATGCATTCACCACAAACTCACATTTATTTATTAGTACGATTTACCGAAAAGGCTAAACTGAATTACACAAAATTAGGCATGCATATAGAATATGTTCTTGATTAATACACATTTATCCAGATACTGTGTTCACGAGCAGAAACTAGTATTTGTTAAATTTCAAACCAACCAAACTTTGATCGACCATAAAACAAATCAGTTGTAAGTTGTTAAAGTTAAAGATTGCAGATCATTTTAAAGCAGCAATATTAATAAATAGTTTATATAATTTTGGGACATTGTAACGAAGCTTATTAATAGGAGTTATATCATAAATACAAAAAGGAGTTTGCTAAGACCGATAAGCAACCCATCCATCACAGAAAGTTATGATTCGATGTCATATTTCTTAGTAATAGTTATGAAGGCCAAAGAGTGACAACATCCCGGTAGATTAAAGACCTTGTTCAGTTAACTTTACTAATTGTGTATAAAATGACCAGCTCAGTGGTCGAACGGTTAGCAATGGCCACTTTGACACCCGAGGTCGCGGGTTCGATTCCCGCACAAGACAAACATTTGTGTGCATGAACGTGTTAGAGGGAGAGCCCGTGATCGCCTGACCTACCACATAGTATAAAAGCTAAAAATTTTTCTGTCTAAGTACCCCTACAGCAGGTAAATTTTGGATATTATGAACCTCGAACCGTGGTGGCTTTGACAGGTAACAGACCGTAGCAAAGGTGAGCATAATTGCTGCCCAAAAACATTATATATGCTATAATGTTTTTTGGTATAATTTTAAGCGTAATTTTATAGTATGTTCTACAGGATACTATTAAGACAGTCTGGCCGTTTGGGAAACATCTTGAATAGTTGATCAAGTAAAATATATAAAACTCAGATTTTATATTATGACGTACGTAGAATTTATTAAACTTTAAAGGCATCTGGCGGGGGGTTGCCAGCATACAAAGTGTCTGGCAACGGATGGTATGATATTCTAATAGTATCCTGTGGAACAAACTAAAAAAATATGCTTTATGCTATAATGTTTTTGGGCAGCAATTATGCTCACCTTTGCTACCTGTTACCTGTCAAAGCCACCACAGTTCGAGATTCATCCAAACCTTCTTACCTGCTGTTGGGTACTTGCACAGAATTTTCTTTATCTTTATACTATGTGGTAGGTCTGGCGATCATGGGCTCTTAGTCCATGTCTGTTTATCTTGGTCTGGGTGTTTTCTATGTATAATAAGAATAGATTTACAAAAAAAATGTATTTAAGTACATTTATCAGTTGTCTAGTACTCATAACACAAGCTTTGTGCTTAATTTGGGACTAGATGGCGCTGTATAACTTGACCAGAAATATTTATTTAAAAAAAATATTGTAGTATGAACTTTTCTACTATGAAAATGTCATGTATCGCATTTGTAACACTAAGCAACATACACAACAACAACATACAAATATTACCATATGGTTTTCATTCAACATCATTGGCAAAATAATGTTGACATAATGTAATGATGAGGAGACACTATGTACTCATTTGGATATTATTTTCATTTAGTGGTAATTACTACGTAAACTCAAATCATCATTATCTAAAATAAGCTACATCATTACATATTACTTAATATGATGACATTACAACATTTCTTTCCAAACAATAAAGATGTTTAAATATAAGTAATAATATACTAATGATACTTAGTATCACATATTCTTATGAAAATGTGATTGGATGATATCGTAATTACTGTACTTTTTTCATATGATGAACAGGTAGCACTGCACCTAATTTTGAAATTTGGGCCAAATTTAGCCAATTCAAGCATTTTGTATTAAAAATCAAATCAAGACGAAGTACATAAAAATCAAGTGAAAAGTAACAATTCTTTAGCTACCACCCGCAGCTTCACCCACATGTCCTTTATATCACGCCAAAAGGTAGCCTATTTCTTTCCTCAGGCTATAATCTAAGTCCTTGCCAAATTTCATTAAGTTCAGTTTAGTCATGAAAAGATAACAATCAGACAGACAGATACATAATAATTGTATGGATATTATGTTCTATTTACCACTTGATACTTCATGGGTTTGTAAGAAATGTTTTATTTGTAGAGCCCAAATAAAATTCGAATTCTAAATGAACAGTGACGTATGCTAAGGAATGAGCATTTTGAAGTAGTAAAAACTTAACATATTTACCTTGCGACGGGTGTTGCAGAAAATGACAGCCTGAGCGATAGACAGGGTATCATACAAATCACAGAGAGTTTCCAATTTCCATTCTTCCATTTCAATAGCGATGAAGAATTGTTTAATACCTTCCAATGTAAGCTAAAACAATATAAAACATCATTAAATTATTTATCAAAGTGTTAAACAGCAGTCTGTGTATCACATAATTATGATACATAGCCAATGATGCAAGCCCAACAATTTGTTATATTTTTTATTATATTTATACATTATACCTATTAATAAATATAATTACCTCTTCCTTCTGAACAAGGATTCGGACCGGGTCTCTCATAAAGCATCTAGAAACTTCCAACACATCATCAGGCATGGTAGCAGAAAGTAAAATGACCTGCACATCGGCAGACAGCATCTTGAATACATCGTGGATTTGATCTTTGAATCTGTAATTAATACATGTTTTAGAGGACAGACAGAATGTACATTGCAATAAATTGGTATTTTCAATACTGACTTGATAAGCATTTTATTCAATACTATACAATTTTTCACTACAATAGTTTACAAAAAGGGATAAGTAAACCATAGCGTAAATTTATAGTGTGGTATTTTTAAGAATAAATTTTAAACAATTGTCTATTTATCCTATTTTATTTTATGTAAAGCCATCAAAAACTAGAACAAATATAACTTACCCCCTAGATAACATTTCATCGGCCTCATCAAGCACAAACAACTTAATAGTGTTAGCACGGAGAGCACGTCGAGTAATCATATCATACACTCGGCCAGGGGTGCCCACCACCACATGTACACCACTTTCCAGCTGACGGATATCCTCACGTACATTGGTTCCACCAATGCACGCATGGCATTTAGCATTCAAATGATCACCAAGAGCTATGACCACCTAAAAAAAACATTACTCATCAATTATCACTAATCTCAAACAATACATAAACTATGTGCATATTACACATAGATCTTTACATGTATTACCTATTCTTTTAATTTTTAAATAATGAACAACAGTTAAGTCTTATTAAGTATGATAGACTTAGTGAAAAGGCATATAAAATCTACATACCTTCTGAATTTGTTGAGCCAGTTCTCTAGTAGGAGCCAAAATCAAGGCTTGGCATTCACGAATACTAGTATCGATATGTTGAAGAATTGAGATTGAAAATGTAGCAGTTTTGCCAGTTCCAGACTGAGCTTGAGCTATAACATCGCGACCTTGAATGCATGGCATAATCGCGCGTTGTTGAATTGCTGATGGTTTTTCAAAACCATAAGCGTAAATTCCTCTAAGCAATTCTTCCTTCAAATTCATGTCATCAAAGCTTTCCACGACTTGATGCCAATTTGTATCAAGTGCTCCTTCGGGCTCCATGCCCGGGGGTCCGTCATAATTCCCTTGATCCTTTGGCCCATTTTTGGAATCCTCTGGCCAATCTTCCGATCTGTAAGTCAAAAACAAACCCGTGTACATGAAAGCGAATAAAATTGCTATACCTAATTAATTATATTCATACTAAAAATACGTAAAAATCATTATAAATTGTGGAGTGGCGCTGCTGTCAAATGGCACTTCATCGACATTATCGTTTCCCAGTGGTTATTCAAGAAATATGCCACCAACGGGCATTACAAATAATGATTATCAAAGTTAAATTGTTGATTCATCATACAGGCATTATCTTCAATAAAAAACACGTGCCGTGCGCTGAACTTGTTAATTTCTACCAGCGCCATGTTGGCAATCGGCGACAGCGAAAAATGAAATAATTACACGTTTTTAAGACAAATTTGGCAACAATAGTATAATATTATGATTTCTCTTCAATTGCTGCAGCTAACAACACAAGCATTTGTAAAAAAAAGACTAAATTTACACGTAAAATACGCTTACCTTCTTTCAGGTGAATAGGACATGTTTCAATCGCGGTAGCTGAACGGAAAAGAACTAGCAAGGTCAAGTTAAGTTTCACACAAGCTTTTTTTTTATCAATGTAAAAAAATAAATTTTATTATTCAAAGCTATCTAAACTATGAAACACTTTAATTTTGTAGGATTTTTAAAAATATTACGACCTTGTTATACTTGCTGTATCCGAAGAAGATGAGTAATACAAATAATATGGAACTAAAGGAACGGAAGTTCGTTCATATTGGTTTAGTTAGTCATAAACAATTGTATGTTGGTAGTACTATGAATACGTTCAAATCATTCAATTTATTTTAAAGCACACTATTCGCAAGTAGTGAAGGTCTGTCTGTGGTTTAGGCCGACAGTAGCGTACCCAAATGAAATATAATTAGCTATTGTTTTACTTGTTATGCTTCTAAATGACGGAACGGATGCAAAAGCAAAGGTGAAAAGCTTCGCTTTTATTGATTTATATATAAACGAGAAAAACCTCTATCTTTAATGATAAACATGCTTTGGTACTGTAAATTTCGATATACAGTAGGGTAGTGTTGGAAGAAGATTTAAAGCAAGTTATAGATTTACATTACATGAGAGTTTATGGACAAACTTAGATATAATGACCCTAATTCGAGCTCCATAATTAAACTATTGAGAAAGGATATAATTTACCTAGATGAAAGCTATGTCCATACTTCCTACAAATTAAAAAAGTGCTGGCGATCCCTTGATGTTAGTGGAATAAAAGAAAATGTGTCCAAAGGCAAAAGGTAAATAGTCACTGTTGAAGCCTGAAGCATGCTGACTAATATTCACTACAGTATATTATTTTTTGTTTTTATTCAATATTAGTTTTCGCCCGCGGATTCGCTCGCGTGACATCCGGGGCAAACACGTGTTTACTCATTAATCAATGTACAAATAATAAAAGTACTCGTGTAAAATTTAGGATAAAATAGTCCAATTATTCAATACAATACCCATGACGATTTTCAGACTTATTTTACCCCTTTAGGGGCTGAATTTTGAAAAATCCGTAAACACGTGTTTACTCATTTCTCTATAGTACTCATGTAAAGTTTCGAATAAAATAAAATAATAAAAAAAATTATAAAATAAAATCCCACTAATCTTGTTTCCCCATACAAACTTTGGACCCCAGTTTCACTCCCTTAAGGGATGAATTTTGAAAAATCCTTTCTTAATGCACCCCCAGGCATCATAAGGAACCTACGTGGCCAATTTGGAATCTCTAGACCCAGCGGTTTGGGTTGTGTGTTGATATATATATATGAGTCAGTCAGTCAGTCGTCAGTTTCTTCTTTTATAGTATACTAGCGGCCCGGTACGTGCTTCGCTACGTATAAAGTGAAATAATTAAAAAAAAAAATTGGAACACCAAATTCATTTATTCAAACAAAACAATAGTTTATTAATTGCTAGCTATTTTAAAACTTAATCCAAAACATTTGGATAAACAATTTTTTTTGTTTTTCCATTTTGAGCATGAATAAACAAATGGCTGGGGGGGTACCGACTCTGGAACAGGCAACATAAAGTCGAAGCACGCCTAAAATGAAATGACCGCATGAATGACATAACAACATGCCTGTACTGTCAACACTGAAAAAAGTTTCAATTTGACAGCACAATCCCTATCTGAAAAAAGTTTCAATTTGCCTGCAAAATCCCCATTAACAAAATGATCCGCCATTTATTGAATTCAATTGTTACAAAAATGTGATAAATGAAGAACCGCTCCACCGATTTTGTGCAAACTTCACTTAAACCATCTACTAAATAGTCCTAATAAACCCTAAACATTTGGTTTGGATAGGTGAGGCCGTTCTTGAGTTATAAAATTACAACGAAAAGTGGCATTGATTTTTATATAATAGGTAGGGGAAAAAGTCTTTTCGCATTATAGTATGTATGAACTTGTAATAAAATCTCTTTGGTTATACCATTTGTATCTGGCAGGTTTTGATATCTTTAAAAAGTTAAAATTTTAAAAAAGATAATTCCAAATTCAAATTAGGTAAATGTGTGATTTTCATTTCTTTTTTTTACTGTCAAGATGAGTGAATCTAATGAAGAAATTCTATTCATTTTAAAATTTTACTACAGAAAAGGTAACAATGCAACGCAAGCTGCGAAAAAAAATTGTGACGTTTATGGACCTAGTGCAGTGTCTGTGAGAGTAGCACAAATTTGGTTTAAGCGTTTTCAATCAGGAAATTTTGATGTGAAAGATGCACGTCGCTCTGGTCGCCCTGTTACGGATAAAATGGATGCCATATTTGAAAAAGTGGAGCAAGATCGGCATATCAGTAGTTACAACGTAGCTGAAGAATTAGGAATTGACCACAAAACAGTTTTGGCGCATTTGAAAAAAGCTGGGTACACTAAAAAGCTCGATATTTGGGTGCCTCACGATCTCACTGAAAGAAACCTAACGAACCGTGTACTCATTTGTGATTCTTTACTACGACGTAATGAAAGCGAACCGTTTTTGAAGAAGTTTATAACTGGTGATGAAAAGTGGATCACGTACGACAAGAACGTGCGAAAAAGGTCGTGGTCGAAGGCCGGTCAGGCTTCACAGACTCTGGCAAAACCCGGGTTAACCCGCAACAAGGTGATGCTGTGTGTATGGTGGGATTGGAAGGGCATTATTCATTATGGGCTGTTACCGCCAGGCAGGACTATCGATTCTGAACTCTACTGTGAATAACTGATGAGATTAAAGCAAAAAGTTGAAAGAAAGCGGCCGGAATTAATTAACAGAAGGGGTGTGATTTTTCATCATGATAACGCTAGACCTCACACATCTTTAGCCACTCAGCAAAAATTAAGAGAGTTTGACTGGGAGGTGTTAATGCATCCGCCGTATAGTCCTGACCTTGCACCTTCTGATTTCCACCTGTTTCGGTCTCTTCAGAATTCTTTAGGCAATGTCAGGTTAACATCACGAGAAGACTGCCAAAACCACTTGTCGTGGTTTTTTGAACAGAAGTCCCAAAATTTCTATATTAATGGGATCATGTCTCTACCTACAAGATGGCAAAAAGTTATCGAACAAAATGGCACCTACATACTTTAGTTAAATGTAAATAAACTTTATTAAAAAATGTTTTGAATTTTCATATAAAATACGAAAAGACTTTTTCCCCAACCTAATATATAGATTTAGATTATAAATGTTACATTTTTATTGTTATATTACGTTATTATAAATGGATGCCAAAAAAAACAATACCAACCCTTGTAATTAAAGTAAAATGATTTGAAAAGTTATACATGTAACTAACCTAACCACAAAAAATACCTGGCAATACATATCTACTACGTTACATATGTACAGTGCGTTTTTAGCAAATTGCTGGTGCCTTGAAAATTCGCAAAACAGACACAATCATCAACGAAGTCGCTCATCATTCAGCGATAAGCGACTTCTTCCCCTGCCTCGCCCGCTGCCCGGACCGGACCTTATTATCGCAGACTCCGTTTGTCTTCGTCGTAACTACATATTAAAATATTTGTACAAAATGGTGTAGTGTAAAAGACAAAGTTTATCTAATTTAAATACCAAAAGCGTTAAAAGTGTTTATTTTGATATGGATCAATTTTTTACCACCAAATGTGCATGAGAAATAAAATATAAATTTTTATTGTATTTATGGTTCTCTATTTTTGCGAAGATGGCTTACACTTAAAAGATAGATATATGCTGTCGCGGGCTTATTTGTAGGCCCATTTAAAATAAACATGTATGATGAAAACATCATACATTATATACGTGTAGCTTTCACGGTTTTTGCAACGACAGAATAGCTACCAGATGACAGATTTTTTTCACACTTATCGTTATATTTTGGAAAATTCACACAATATGTTTATAAATTATATCCAATATGTTATTCTGATGTATAAGCTATATTATTGTAAAGTTTCATTAAAATCCATTCAGTAGTTTTTGCGTGAAAGAGTAACAAACATATAATATTAGTAGGATAAGTAAAAGTAGGATAAGCGGTTTCACCCGCGCAATCTCGTTGTTCCCGTCCCCGGTGTGATTTCTGGGATAAAAACCATCCTATGTGTTATTACAGATTATATTTTACCCGTGTACCAAATTTCATCACAATCCCTTCAGTAGTCAGTGATTTACACGTTCAGTCCCATTATTCCCATTCCTGTGGGAATCCCAAGATAAAAAGTACCTTGTGTGTTATTCCAGATTATATACTACCCGTGTACCAAATTTCATCACAAACCATTCAGTAGTCAGTGATTTACACGTTCAGTACCATTATTCCCATTCCTGTGGGAATTCCAAGATAAAAAGTGTCTTATGTGTTATTCCAGATTATATTCTACCCGTGTACCAAATTTCATCACAATCCCTTCAGTACTTAGTGATTTACACGTTCAGTACCATTATTCCCATTCCTGTGGGAATTCCAAGATAAAAAGTGTCTTATGTGTTATTCTAGATTATATTCTACCCGTGTACCAAATTTCATCATAATTCCTTCAGTACTTAGTGATTTACACATTCAGTACCATTATTCCCTATATGTGTATTTATACCCTATATGTTATTCCAGATTATATTCTACCCGTGTACCAAATTTCATCACAATCCCTTCAGTAGTTTTTGCGTGAAAGAGTAACAAACATCCATCCACAAATACTCACAAACTTTCGCATTTATAATTGTTGGAACTGGCTAATCATAAAACACCTGTATTCTATTTATATGTTTTTTACCATTTTTTAAATTTGACATATTGTACTTTCAAATATACCATCTTCAACTGAAGACGTATTTTTCTTAGATTTAACCACAAAATATCTATTAATACCACAAAAATTACAACACGTTATCAGCACGAAGCTCTATTAATAGGTATTCAGCGGTTTTCTAAAAGAAACGTTTGTGTTTGTGACCAAAAAGTTGTATCAATTGGAAAACGATTTTTCTTTCCGTCAACATGGCACACGGAACTGGAGATGGTACAAGTAAGTCGAATTCCTCGTCAATTCCTACATTCAGCCTTCGAAATAGAGATGGGTATCCTACGTGGAAATTTAAAATGAGAAATTATTTAATCCACGAGGATTTATGGCAAGCAGTAGCTGGTTATCCAGATGATGACCAGACGTCAGCATTTCTAAAGAAAAAGAACGATTGCAAGGCACTTGCAAAGATATGCTTGTCAGTGGACGGTGAGGCCATCATCCATGTTAGATGCGCAAAAACTGCTGCTGATGCATGGAAATCTTTGCAAAACGCGTTTGAGGACAAGGGGATGGGACGCAGACTAGCGTTGGAGCGAAAGCTTTATAGAATGTGTTTATCTGACTACGAAAACTTAGAGTTATATATAAACGCCGTTCTGTCTACCGCACAAGACTTGGCGGATATTGATAGGGTGATAGACGACTCGTCAATTGCAGCTATACTTTTAGGAGGTCTTCCACCAAGGTTTGATCCTCTTATTATGGCGCTAGAGAACTGCAACGTTAATGTCACGTCAACAGTAGTCAAGACAAAACTTTTAAATGAAATATCCAAGGAGACGTCATCAAATAATACTGTTTTACAAACCAAAGCGATAAAATGTGGACCGAAGAATAAAAAGGCAATTATTTGTTATGATTGCAAAGCCCCAGGACACAAACGGCCTGACTGTCCCCTACGGCAGAAAAAGACCGCGGAAGGCAAGATGAAGGACAGTGCTGCCTCCTTCACTGCACTTAATACGTCTGGCGATTCCAGCAACGTTTGGTACGTAGATTCTGGTGCTACTAAGCATATGACGTCACAACGGGATTGGTTTAAAAACATTTCTCTGTTTGAAAATGGAAAAGTTACCGTCGCTAACGGAGAACAAATTAAGTGTTGCGGGATTGGAACCATTTCAATTACGACACCTAAAGACGTAGTAAAATCTATAAATGATGTTGCTTTTGTACCTAATTTAAATGCTAATTTATTGTCTGTTCAAAAAATAGTTGAAAAGGGTTTTATAGTTGTTTTTGATAAAAGCGGTTGTAATTTTTATAAAAATGATAATTTTTGTTTTACAGGTGATTCTGTACTTCATGCTTCGCCCTGTGGAGGACTGTACACGCTTGACTGTACTGTCAATATCCCTCACAACGTGGACAATATTTGTATTGCGAACTCTATGCACTCTGACTGTCTAGACAGGTATCAACTTTGGCATAAGCGGTTAGGGCATTTGTGTCGCATAGGCATGAATCAACTTAAGAATCACGGGGTAGGTGTAGACTATACCAAGGTAAACAAAAGTAATTGCATCGCTTGTGTTCAAGGAAAACAGGCTAGAAAACCGTTTAAAAAATTAGCATCGTACAGTAAGGCAACATCCCCTTTAGAATTGATTCATAGCGATCTCTGTGGAGCGATGTCTACGACATCATTTCAGGGTAACAAGTATGTTTTAACTTTTATAGATGATTTTACACGCTTGATATTTGTTTATTTTATATCTTCGAAGACTGAAGTTATGAATAAGTTTCGTATTTTTCAAGCTTTAGTGGAAAATCAATTGGATTCCCGTATAAAGTCCATTAGAACTGATGGTGGAAAAGAGTATGTAAATAAAGAGTTTGCTGATTATCTTTCTTCAAAAGGTATCGAGCATCAGACTACAACACCGTATAGTCCTCAACAAAATGGCGTTGCGGAACGCACTAATCGAACGATAGTTGAGAAGGCAAGATCGATGTTGGCCGAAAGCTCCTTACCTCAAGCATATTGGGAAGACGCATTTCAGGCAGCTGTTTATTTGAAGAATAGGTCCCCTCATCGATATTTAAACGGTCAAATTCCTCTCGATAAGTGGTGTGGACGAAAAAATGATCTCCGTCATCTAAGAGTCTTCGGGTGTAGAGCTTTTGTTCATGTATCTTCATGTCAAAGGAAAAAGCTCGAGGTGAAAGCCGAAGAAGCTATTTTTGTTGGTTACTCGGAAAATCCCAACACGTATATTTTTCGAGACTGTAATAATCCTAGACACATTTTAAAGTCAAGAGATGCATCATTTTTTGAGAATTATTTTACACCTTTAAAAGAAACGGAGTCATCGAATCATCAGAATGAAACGTCACCGATGCTGATATTTGATGATAATTTTGTTGACGAAAAGGATGAATTTTATGATTGTACCGATTGTCCAAGTTCTAATATCGAACCATCTACTTCTGTAAGTCCAGGGTGCGTGAATGCAGATTGTCCGTCTACTTCGGTGAGCCCCGAAGAAGTTGAACGTGATTTAGACGTAGGCTTGGATCAACAGCCAACTGAGGAACCAAGGTATCCCTCTAGGTGTAGGAAACCTCCAGATTTCCTGACCTATCAAGCTTTAATATGTTCAAATGAACCAACGAGTTACTATGAAGCTGTTCATACTGAAGATGCTCATAAGTGGATGTCAGCAATGACCGATGAGCATAACTCACTAATGAAACTTCATACCTGGGAGCTTGTGAATAGACCAAATAATAAGAAGGTCATACCATGCAAATGGGTGTACAGATTAAAAAAGGATGCTTACGGAAGCTGTACTAAGTACAAGGCAAGACTTGTGGTGAAAGGCTTTAAGCAGACGAAAGGCGTGGACTACCATGAAACCTTTGCACCGGTCATCCGTCATTCTTCCCTACGCACTTTATTTGCATTGGCTGCTGAAATGGGTTTAAAAATGTGGCACTTAGATGTCGATACCGCATTTTTAAATGGAGATTTACACGAGGAAGTTTTCATGGAACAGCCTCCTGGCTTTGCAATGAAAGGACATGAAAACAAGGTATGTCTATTGCGTAAATCTCTTTACGGGCTTAAACAGGCATCTCGAGAGTGGAACAAGAAGTTAGATGAAACCCTTTTAAAAATAGGTTTTATAGGAACTCCTTCCGAACCTTGTGTATATACAAAACTTTTTGGTAGTGAACTTGTCATTCTAGGAATTTATGTCGATGACATAATTATTTACTGTAAATCTGACTATACTTTTGACATTGTCAAAAACGATTTGCAAAAATATTTTACTTTGAAAGATCTCGGTATATTGAAATCATATTTGGGATTAGAAATCAAATGTAGTGAAGATATTATCAAAGTAAGTCAGTCGAACTATATTTTGTCAGTCTTAGATAAATTTAATATGCGCGACTGTAAGTCGGCGAGTACTCCTTTAGCTCAGAAAAAGCTAGAAAAGATAACCGATGGTGAGTCACTTGAATTACCTTACCAAAATCTGATAGGATGTCTCATGTATCTAGCAGTAAACTCACGTCCCGATATTGCATACGCAGTGAGCTACTTAAGCCAATTCAATACATGTTTTACACGTGAACATTGGCAAGCAGCAAAAAGGATACTACAATATCTTAAAGGAACAGTAGATTATTGCATAACGTATAGTAAAACTGATGAATCCTTAGTAGGATATTCTGATGCCGACTGGGCAAATTGTCCAATTGACAGGAAGTCATACACGGGCTACGTGTTTAAGTTAGCTGGTGGACCAGTGGCATGGGAGGCGAAGAAACAACCTACGGTAGCGCTCTCGTCCACGGAAGCTGAATACATGGCACTGACGGCTGCTTCAAAGGAAGCAAGTTATTTGCGGCGTTTTATATCTGAAATTACAGGTAAATTACACTCTGTAAAGATATGGTCAGACAGTCAGAGTGCTCTAAATTTAGTACATAACCCCGTCCACCACAACAGGACGAAGCACATAGATACTCGTTTTCATTTTATTAGAGAGAAAGTGTCAAATAAGATAATTTTGTTAGAATACTTGAAAACCTGTGACATGCCTGCTGATGTTTTAACCAAACCGCTTGGGCCTGTCACACATAATAGGTGTATAGCTGGGATAGGGTTAACAAAATAATTATTTTAATTTGTTATTATTTTGTTATCCTTATTTTTTCTACCTCTTTTTTTTTTAAATTCTTTATGGGGTTTTTAGATTAAGGGGGAGTGTTGGAACTGGCTAATCATAAAACACCTGTATTCTATTTATATGTTTTTTACCATTTTTTAAATTTGACATATTGTACTTTCAAATATACCATCTTCAACTGAAGACGTATTTTTCTTAGATTTAACCACAAAATATTTATTAATACCACAAAAATTACAACAATAATATTAGTAGGATTATTTCTATAAACGTATTGTATTATACATGTAGGGAGTGAAAACGGTTTTGTACCAAAATATGCCTTATTAGTATTTAGTGGGAGAAATAAAAATGAAGACTACCACTCCGAGATGAATAAGAGTAATTTCACGATGGGGTCCTGAGAAATTAATGCTTAAACCTGCAATCATAGTCATGGATCATAGTCACCCTACCATTCTGTGGTTCGTAAGAGATAGGTACCTTTGCATCAAAAGTTGACGAAATAAAGCATGGCTTGATTCATCATCATCCAAGCGTTAAGTCCCGGTTGCATCCTAAGCTAGCGCTTCGGAGCCCAGGGTCCGCTTTCTTACTTTTTCTCCTCCACTTCGCCCGGTCTTCGGCATCCTTTTGTGTGAGACCATTGGCCCGCATGTCATCCACTACGACATCAAGCCAGCACTTCTTTGGCCTTCCCCTTCTACCGGGTCCCGGCGGGGGCGGCATAGCTAGACATTTGTTACCCATATAGCCTGTCGGTTTTCGTAAAATGTGGCCATACCAACTTAAGCGACTTTCTTGCAGTTTGTCTGCAATGTCACGGACATGAAGGCTGCCGCGAATGCGCGAGTTCTTGACGCGGTCTTTGCTCCCATTTCCTCCCGCGGTCACTCCACACTTCCAGCGCAGCATTTTCATTTCCGTGACACGCAGTTCTTGCTTGTGTCGCTCAAGTACAGGCCACGTTTCACTGCCACATAAAAGGACAGGTCTGATAATAGTTTTATAGACCTGTCCTTTCAGCTTAACCGGCATTTTTGGGTCACAAATGACACCAGTCACCTCCCGCCACTTAGCCCACGCTGCTGAAATGCGTGCCTTGATGTCGTAGTCAATGTCACCAGACGCGTTGAGTACCGACCCCAGGTATTGGAATTGATCCGTGCGCTCGACCACTTCTTCGCCTATGCGGACGGATATGGGGTCAGTAGTATTGCAAGCCACGTACTCAGTCTTCGCCATATTTAGTTTTAGACCGCCGTTCTTAAGCGTCTGTTTCCACTCATTCACACGGCGCACCAACCACCCCCTGTCCGAGTCCGCCAACGCAACGTCGTCGGCATACATTAACAACCACGGGGGTTGTTCATGCGCGTCTCTAATGCTGCTTGTTACTTCGTCCAATATGACGTTGAACAGAAACGGACTAAGGACGGAGCCCTGGTGTACGCCGACAGTGATGGAGAATGGCTTTGAGTCGCCAACAGCAGTCCGTACTAGAGAACCGGAGTCGCGGTACATGTCTCGGATGACATGTACCCAAGGGCGGATCCACCGTTGTGGGTACGATGGGCATGCCCACAACCCTAATATTCTTGTAATGTCATACTTTCACGGCCTATTGACATCGATTAATAAATATTAAATATTCTTGGACGATTACAAACTGCCCTCTAGTCCCAAACTAAGCAAAGCTTGTACTATGGATACTAGATAACTGATATTATACACAAATACATTTTTCTTTTGTAAACACATACATATAATACATAGAAAACACCCAGATCAAGACAAACAGACATGTTCATGCACAAATTTTTGTCTTGTACGGGGATCGAACCCGCGCCCGGAGTAAAAGTGGACATGGTTAGCCATTCGGCCATCGGTGGCATCAATCGATAGGCTGATGATAATAAACGCTAATCCTTAATAAAATGAAATAATAACATAATTTCAGGTTTTCGAGTGACTGCGACCACAACCTTTGTTGAGTGCTGGATCCGCGCCTGCTGTACCGCGACTCCAGTTCTATTGAATTCAATAAAGCCTGGCTTTATTGTCAGAGAATAATTAGATCAGTCGAAGACACAGCAAGAAAGCCAAACCTCCTAATGACTGATAAGTTCGATCGGTGATAACTGTGACCTAAACCCGATCGAACTTATCTGGGGCATTGCAAAACATTAAATTGCCTCACACAATCACTTGACATCAAGGTACTATAAAAATAATTTTAAATTTGTAACAATAAGTTATTACTAATGTATAAATATATAAACTATTTATTTAACTGTTCTAGGAAGTACCTGAACAAGTATTTCAGAGCATCTCTGCTGATGACTGGAATATTTCATGCCGACGCGTAACGAAAATAGAGAAATACTAAACTATAGGATTTAGATATTGACAAAATAATCATAAATTTGCAAGATGAAAGCAGTAGTAGTATCTAGCGTGAAATATTTAGACGAAAGCATTTTTGATACTGATTAAGAATGTAATAGTTGTATTAATACAAATTTTAAAATTCAAAAATACTTACATTTCATTTTTTAGGTAAATCCATCAGTACTATAAGACGAATTGCACTGGAAGGACAAACAGATAAAGGTGTTTTCTCTACACCAGGGAAACATAGAGCAATGTTACCTAGAAAATAATTGGACGACTTTGGAATGGAAGACAAAAGGTTCAATTCTCTTACACTGAGAAAATGATCTTAAGTAAAACTAGTAATATATTTTTATTTTTGGGAACAATCTTTTTTAGTTGACTTAAGTACATGACAAACCTTATTATCCTTTTTTAGGCACCAACTCTGCGTAACCTTTTGCCAATGGTTAGAGAAGAACTTGGATTCAACGGAAGCTAATGCTTCTTAAACGACACAAACCCGAGCCTGTCCATGACATATCCGAAGATATCCAGCAAATTACTAGAGATGGCTCGCGCCAAGACGCGGATCAAGACATATCTGGCGTGGAATATTTAGACAAAACCATTTTTGATTCTGATTAAAATGTAAAAGTTGTATGAATAACCTTAACCTAACTAGTAACTTACCTTTTTTAGATAATGACTTAGAACCTAATTTGATGTATAATTAATTTTTAATGCATTTCTTCACGAATTTAATTCAACATTTATTTCCAAGGAAATTACTTTTACTAATAGCCGTGTCTTTGGTGACTGGGCAACCGTAGGTATTTATAAGAGTTGGCAAACTTTGTACATGGTATACTATGAAAGACAATTCAATAATAGTGAAGAATTTAAAGAACATGTAAAAGCATACTCGAAAATTATCAAACGGGTTTGTCAAGTAGCAAAATCTACATTTATTAAATCAAAAATTAGAAATAGTAGTAATAAAATTAAAGCCACTTGGACGGTTATCAATGAAGAGACTGGGAAGGGTAGGACAAAGGATTCAGAGTTTAAATTAAGTATCGATGGTCATGTTACCAAGTCAGATTTAGAAGTTGCCAATGCTTTTGAAAATTTTTTTCTGCTTTCCCTGTCACTTTAACTAGTGCTTTGGGCTCTTCCACCTCCGTTGCGGAGTCATTAATTAAAGATAATGTGCCTGAATTTTATAACGATTTTAATTTCCGTCATGTTAATGGGTCTGATCTTAAAGTCGCATTTAAATCACTTAATATTGAGAAAACGGCTGATCTATGGGCATTTCTGTACATATTATAAAATCTTTATTTGACAATGTTGCTCCCGCCTTAATTGTGATATTTAATAGATGTATTGATTGTGGTGTGTTTCCTGACTTGATGAAATTGAGCAAAATTATTGTTGTTTAAATCAGGTAGTACATTAGACCCCACAAACTTCAGACCAATATCAATATTACCTACATTTAGTAAATTATTTTGAAAAATTAATTCTCGCTCAGTTACTTAAATACTTCAATGAAAATAATCTGCTGCACACTAAACAATTCGGTTTCACTCGTGGACGGTCAACATGTGATGCTGGGGTAAAATTACTAGAATGTATATATGAGGCTTGGGAGGAGTGACTGGACGCCTATGGGGTGTTTTGTGACATAACTAAGGCTTTTGATTGTGTGCAGCATGAAACTCTAGTCAGAAAATTACACCACTATTGTATCAGAGGCATCGCTCTTGATCTTCTTACTTCATATCTGGGTGATATGGTTCAGAAAGTAGATGTTAATGGAAAGCGATCACATGGATCGGCAGTAGCGATGGGGATGCCACAAGGCTCTATTTTGGGCCCTTTCCTGTTTCTCGTGTACATTAATGATCTACCTCATCTTGTAAAGAATAATCATGAAATAGTATTGTTTGCAGATGATACTTCTTTAGTTTTTAAGGTAAATAGACAACAATCAGAAATTGACGATGTAAACAATGCTCTTTCAAAAATAGTGAACTGGTTTAGTGCTAATAACCTACTTTTATATGGTAGTAAAACCAAATATGTTAGATTTTTTACAAAAAATGTTAGACAAGTAAACAGTAAGGTTGTCTTTCTTGGTATAACATTAGACTCTAAATTACAATGGGGCCCACATATAGAAACGTTATCGAGTAGACTCAGCTCAGCAGCTTACGCCGTAAGGAAAATATGTCAACTGACTGATGTTGACACTGCGCGTTTAGTTTATTATAGCTAATTTCACAGCATTATGTCATATGGTTTATTGCTTTGGGGTAGTGTCGCGGATGTTTACTCAATTTTTGTGCTCCAGAAGCGAGCTATCCGTGCTATTTATATGATGAGTCCCAGGGAGACACTGAGAATATATTTATGAAAATCTTATTTACGTTCATAAAAATCAAACAAAATTTAGGAAATACAGTGATCTCCATCTATTAAATTTAAGAAAAAAAAAAAAAACTCGCTGTGCATATTACTAGGCTCCATAAAATCTCTAACTCGTTCCCAGGTCAATATATACGCTTCTACAATAAACTTCCAAACGATGCGTTATCCATGGGTAAATTTAATAAATATATTAAAACTAGACTATGTCAAAAGGCTTAATAATGTATCTCAGATTACATAAATGATAAAAGTATTTGGAAATGAATTGCTCTTGTTATGTTATGTTAATGATTGTATTTGTATTTAATATAACGATATTGTTAAAACTTGGCAATTGAAAGAGTCGGCCTTGAGTTTCTTGCCAGTTCTCCTCAAGAAGCCCTGTCGCCGGAACTGGCACTTAAATTCACTTTCACATTCAAGATTGTGTGATGAAAGTGAATCTAAGCTCTGCGGATTTAGAGTAGTAATAATTTAGATACATGTTCTTATATTTAATTTGTATTACGTTTTTAAGTGCTTCATAAAGTCCAAGGAATAAAGATATTTTGATTTGAACACAAATTTTGTAATTAAAGTATACTTACATTTCATTTTCTATGGATAAAATCGCACTATTTATTATTTATCTCGTTTTTTACATTACCATCAATTCAAAAGTTTCATATAAAATAATAATATTTTTATCATAATCTTTACCAATATTATGAATGTGAAAGTGTGTTAGTAAAATCACTTCTGTGATTAAAATTGTATTTCATCAAAGTATCAAAACTGTTATTGTCCTACTATATAGGGTGGCCATATAAACGACAGTGGCGCCGCCATTATTTTCATGACTTTCTTGCCAATCTGTAGCAAAATCTGCGATCTTTAAAAATTTTAATAATTACGTCCGATTTGTTTTATGGTCGACCAAAATTTGGTGCGAAAGTCTATTTTATATGTCCATATATAATGAAATGAAATGAAATAATTTTAAAATAATATTATCATTGGTAAAACAATAGAAAATACAGTAACTTTTGTTACGACACTAGCTATATAAACGCAATATTTAATGTATGTAGCTGTCGTACAAATTTCTGATTTCATTCGTATATAATATACAGGTGTGACGTCATAACGTGCCTTTCCATATTAAGCGCAAAGCTTGTGTTAACACAAGCTTTGCGCTTAATTTGGGACTAGATGGCGCTGTGTAAATTGTCCAGAAATATTTATTTATATTTCATATGCAGTGTTTTCATGATAGCCCAAAATTGTGATTTTCCTATAGCAGTCTATAACTGTGCTATAACTATAATAGTCTATTGAGTGAAACTGATTTCAAATCTCTGTGGCCAGATGGAAAACCTAATAATGAAAAAAAACTCAATTTGCCATATAAATAGATGGATAAAGACTGTATTGAATAATATAAAACATTAAAGGAGATCCCTACTATTATAGATTATGTGGATGGTTTTTGCAGAGCTCCTGATTTCGAAACACAAGACTTAAATGTAAAGGAATTCATTTCATTAGGTAATCAAATTCTTAAAATGGAACTGAATCTGATTGTAATATTTTATTTTACAACTTGTATATTGTACAACTTTGTGCATCGCAATGACACATTATTTTTTTCATTTTTAGGTACCAATTTATGAGATGACATTATTGCCAATATATATTTATTTCGAAATGAAATGGAATGAAATTAAATTAAACTAAACGAAATGAAATTCTTTAATTGCACATATATGTACAACAATTTCCTGCCTTGGCCTTATATTTACATAAATTACTGTACAGTAATTTATGTTAATTAATTTACATAAATTACTGTACAGTAATTTATGTAAATATTATTATAAGGCCAAGACAGGAAATTGTTTGGCAACTGTACATTGCCTTTAAAATGTAGGCATGCAATATATTGAAGTACATACATAAAAATATGATAGTTTATTTAATATTTGAATGTCAGTTTTAAAAAAATATCCATAAATAACTATAAGTAACCATTCCGATACCTACAATAAAATAAATTCAATAAAAAATATTGTGATTGTTAATTATATGAGTGTCAAGTTTACACGATAAATATTTTCTCTCTGGTCATGTCAGACGACCAATCTAGCGTCAAATTCATTTATGATCTTGGACAAGATTTGGTTGATGTAGATTGCAGATTGATGCAATAATAATAGGTCTGGCGATGAACAAAATAATATATTTATTTAGGTACATAATGTGCCAAACCACAGTTGAGCAGAATGGTGGAGTATGCTCGAACCCCCTTCGACTGAGGGGAGACTCGTATCTCAGCAGTGGGATGAATAAGGGTTGTTGGCGACGACGTCGATGCTTTGTTACATAGGACTGGGATCCGTTTCCCTTAATGTGCTAGTGTTTTTTCCGAAATATTCTGTAAAACATCGAAACAAAGAGGTATTTAATCTATAAAAGAAGAAACTGACCGACTTTTAAGGGTTTGACCAATCAAGCTTTTGACGAGTGTCTGCAAAATCGCACAGCCCAAACCGCTGGGTCTAGAGATTCGAAATTTGGCAAGTAGGTTCATTATGACGTCTAGGGGTGTACTAAGAAAGAATTTTTCAAAATTCATTCCCTAAGTGGGTGAAACGGGGTTCCAAAGTTTGTATGGGGAAACAAGATTCGTTGGACTATTTCATCCGAAACTTTACACGAGTACTTCTATACATAAATGAGTAAATACGTGTTGCAGGATTTTTCATTATTCAACCCGAAAAAGTCCAAAAATCGTCATGGGTATTGTTTTCGTGGTTTATCGGGTCGCTGATTACGAAAACAAAAACTATTTTATAATCCAACATAGCCCACGTGACATAAAATCACCCCTGCGGGGGTGCGATTGGGTTGAGATGTCATAATATCAACATGGGTGCTGATTCTATGGTTTTCAGGGACGTCAATTACGATAATGGCGTCGATTTGAAAATATAACAAAGTGGATATGAAATTACTTAAAAGGATTTATCTAAATATATAAAAGAAGAAACTGACTGATTTATATAATAACACATAGCCGAAACTGCTGTGACTAGAGGTTCCAAATTTGGTACGTAGATTCCTTATGACGTATAGGGGTGCACTAAGAAAGGATTTTTCACAATTCATCCCCTCCGTAAGGGGTGAAATGGGGGTCGAAAGTTTGTATGGGGAAACATGATTGGTTGAACTATTTTATCGGAAACTTTTGACGAGTAGTTCTATAGACAAAATTCAACCCCTAAAGGGGCTAAATGGAGTGAAAATGTCTGAAAATCGTCATTTGTATTGTTTTTATGAATTATCGGATCGCTGATTACGAAAACAAAAACATTTTTTTATTCCAACATAGCCGACTTTACATAAACTCACCTCTGTGTGGGTGCAATGGGGTTGAAATGTAATACCAATATGGGTGTTGATTCTATGGTTTTCTGGGACGTCAATTACGAAAATGGCAGCGATTTGAAAATATTGTTATATTTTTAGTGGACACGAAATTACTTTAAAAGATTTTTCAATTTTTACCCCTAAGAGGGTGAAACGAGATTAGTTGGACTATTTTATTCGAAACTTTACACGAGTACTTCTATAGATAAATGAGTAAACACGTGTTTCAGGATTTTTCAAAATTCAACCCATAAAAGAGTAAATTGGGGTCAAATTCTGAAAATCGTCATGGGTATTGTTTTTATGGTTTATCGGGTCGCTGATTGCGAAACCAACAACGATTTTAAAATTCAACGTGGCTAACGTGGCCATCATCCCCTATTGGGGTGCGATAGTGTTGAAATGTCTATATATCAATATATGTGTCGTTTTCCAATCCATATTCATGCTAATATTATAAATGTGAAAGTGCGTTTGTTTGTTTGTTTGTCCTTCTTTCACGTCTAACGTTACAAACGGATTGACATGTTTTTTTTTGGAGATAGTTTAAGGCCTGGCCTGGCCAGGAAAAACATTTATACCCACGGGAAAAAATAAAGTTTATAATCATTTGTTCTTCTTTCACATCGAATAGAACCTAATTGCTTACATGTTTTTTTTAAAACAACCAAGCAAATAAATGTTTTTTAGAGCCAAAACCAGGCTCAGCTGTACGTGGTGCCCCCTGCCGTGTAGCGAAATAGGTGAAAAAGTGGTAGGGTACAGCGTATTTTTAAACTGGCCGACTGAGAAAGTACCTCTCCTACCCTCTCACCGAATACAGCAGCAAGCAAGAAAAAAATATACACAAATCAATGGCAGCTCCCCTGGACCACGCGGGCGAAGCCGCGGGTAATAGTTAGTACCTTATAAGTTAGGTATAGCCTCTGTGTTTCGATGTTTGAGCGAAATATGTATTTACAAAAAAACATTTGCAGGAGAACTAGCCGTTTTAGTTGTTGAAGCCATTTGGCTGCGTTCACATAACCCCCCTATAAGATTCTAATTTTTCTTTTCCATAAATATACCAGTCATTTACATGAGGATTATTACATGTGCTATATTTGTACATTACTATTGAATGGAATGGTCCTGGTGTTGCATAAAAAAGTAATAATAAAATGGCCGCCTAATATTGCCGAATTTTTATGATTTACGCTGCAACTTGGAATATAAACGAAAATAAGTGAGTAGGTAGTAGTAGTAAGTCCTTATGTAACCATGTACGGTTACCTGCGGATATACCTACGATCTATGATGAAAGATATTTTTCTATTTCTTTAGGTGCGATCATTGCGATCAGATATACGTCACAATTTCGTCCCCGTAGAACGAAAAGTCACTAAATCGAAAATTATGACACTCAGAAAAACAAATGTATACAAAAATGAAAACAAGAAAAAGAAAAATATTTATTCGTCAATAGTTACGAATTTATGGTCTTATTTTATTGGTATTTGATGCAAATACATATTTTGTGGTCTTATTTTATTAGTAATGGACATCTTTTTATGATAATCAGGGAAATTACATAATTGTTAGAAAAATAATAATAAAAAATTGAGGTAATTAAGTATTTTTTATCTTGCGATTATTTAGTCTTGAACAAATTTAGAGACTATCTATAATATATTTTTGTACAAATTAACGTGCACTTAGTTATTTTGGTTTTCGTATTATGTGACGCACGAATCGTCTATTCTATTTAGAAAGTCACTAAATTATTTAAATTTATTTTGGAACAAATAAGAAAAATATCTAGCACTGATTTTAGTTAATGTCAAAAGTAACTAAATTTACTTAGCTGAGTACCTATTACCTTAACTTTAACTACATGTTTGGTATTATTTATTATAACCTTATTTTGAATATTTAGGACCTAATATTTTTCGTTCCACGGGTCGCCGTGGAACGAAAAATATTAGGTCCTAAATTTCATCTTTTTTAATTTTCTGATATTATGTTTTGGCCTTTATCTGGGACGTAAAATATGTTAAAATGTTGGTAGTATATTACTTCCTGTCTTGTCTATGAGAACGCTGCCATTTTGGAACGGCAGTGCTTTTTGTTCGTGTGGAGCGATTGCTCGTTGTGAAGAGTAAATTGTGATTTAGCCAAGTAGTTTTATTTTTAATCGAACTCTATCAAAATGAGCTGGCAAGATTACGTTGATAAACAGTTAATGGCATCCAGATGTGTAACAAAAGCTGCGATTGCCGGTCACGATGGCAATGTCTGGGCCAAGTCAGAAGGCTTCGAAGTAAGTTCCTCGTTAAGTAGGGTCCTAGTGGTCAGTGAAACATCAGATTCTCGTCTAGTGGAAATGTGCTCAAAAGTGTATAAATTGTGCTAAAAGTGATAAGCTGAGTAAACGGATGACGAATTCTATCCGGCAAGTTTGACAAGATGGCGACATGTGGCAGAAGGCTGTAACAGCCGATTCGAATTAGAATGTGAATATTATATATTCGTGGCTATTTCATTTTACATTCACAACTTAAGTAACTAAACACGGAACATTAATTCACTGTATCAATAATAAATTTTGATCTTCCACGTGAGAACTCACCGGCCGGCTGTCTGTGTGACTACGGCACCGCGGCGGCTCACACCATAACATAAAATACCTACAATGATTTACAAAAATGAATTCTATCATTCAGAAAATTATTACATAACTACAATTACTCTTTTTGAAAAGCAGTATACTTTACTGTAGGTATTTATTACAAGTGCATAATTTTTGTTCATTTTTGACAGCATACGTACCTTATTTCTGAGTGTTGAGCACTGTGAAAAATGTAATAATGTGTTCTTGTAAGAAAAAGTAATGAAACAGCTTTTCATGAGTTACATTAGATTTCATACATAGGAAATTTCATCATTGATATTCAGTACCTACATTGATTTGATGCCACTACATAACACATTGCAATAAACACTATGTTGACCATATTTGTACTTACTGCATAAAAGCACGGCAAAGCTCCATAACCCATTTGAAAGAGAAGAACCAGCAGATAGTAGGTACCCACCAAAATTTCAAATGATGAAAAAATTTTTATAATATGTGGTGATTCTAAAAACTAAACTCACTACATATGTATATGAACTCATAAAATTGATTTAAAAATCACAAGTTCATATGGTAAATATATGTACTATGGTATTACTAAATTGGATCAGTGGGTAGCTTTCGAGGCGGGTTTCTGAAATTAATATTAATAAGATTGAAATTAATTAAAAAATACTTATTATAGAAAATGTTTAGCCAGATGCGTATATTTTATATTGAATTTGCAAAAACATGATTATTAAATCTAAATTACTAATCAAATTATTATAATATAAAAGCAATATTTTATGTAAAATTTCCCTGATGATAAGATGCAAGGTAATTTTGATAATATTATAACAACCCTTTTAAATTACACCTGCCAGGTTAAAATTAATTTTAAATAAAATATATCTTTCAATTAATTGATTGACCATGGGCTACTGTAACCCATACTCTTAGATTATTAGTTGTTTTAGAAAAAGTTTACTGTCAAAGTTCTAAAATAAAGTACTGTAGGTTTCATAAAATATCACTTCTGGATAACAATTTCAGAATTTGTAAGTGTATTGTTGACTTTCGATCTAAAATAAAACCATAATGGTACCTACCAATCAGAGTTGCCAATTCCAATGCAAGTCCCAAGAATTAACAAAAGTCGCTGGAAATAGCCTTTTACAAATTTATTACCGTATGGATGATAATACATTATGTAACCAGCTCCTATCTGACTCCTTTGTTGTAAAATCTTATTTTTTGTCGCGAATACTTAAACAAAAATAATCACTTCTAGCGACATTGTCACTATATTGGCAATATATGTACTTAAACTGTGGTATGGTATAACAACTTAAAATCAAACACATTTCTTAAATATTTCCGAACTCCAGAAACCTTCCAAACTTTCTAGAACAAATCTAGTGATGAAATAGAACTAAGTGAAGGTACTAAGTACTTTTATCCATACATGAATGGGCAATCTCCTTTATTTACCCTATTTGAGTTTTGATTTGATCATTAACATGTTTTCATATGCTTTTTATTGCCTATCAACTGTTATAAAATCTTGTATATATTTATAATAGTACCCCATTCTTTGCAGAAATACAAAGGCTTCAAGTACATTAATATATTCGTAGCTAAATAAAAATTGTTCACAAACTTTACATATAGGTACTTAAAAAAATATTGATACTCCGAGTGCATGTTACATTAATTCAAAACTACTTTCAGTTCCAACAATAATAAATAAGAATTATAACTTTTCTAAAGCATTAGCTTTATAACTTTTCTAAAGCATTTGTATTTATTTACTAATAAGTTGTTACTAATAATAAATTCATTTCAAATTTTGTCTTCACATTTTCCACATTGAAATTCTTTCTAAATATTGGCGAATGATTGTCTCAAACAAACATTAGGTAAATAAAATAAATAAATATTTCTGGACAATTTACACAGTGCCATCTAGTCCCAAATCTGGTGTAAAGCTTGTGTTTTGGGTACTAGACAACTGATAAATGTACTTAAATACATTTTTTTTTTAAATATATTCTTATAATACATAGAAAACACCCAGACCAAGACAAACAAACATGTTCATACACACAAAATGTTTGACTTGTGTGGGAATTGAACCCACGACCTTGGAGTCAAAGTGGCCATTGCTAACCATTCGACCACCAAGCTCGTTCCTGTTCCTGTTTTAAAGGAATTGTAAATCATATAGTTTGACACCATCAGCATAAAAGGCACATTAATTAATATATTTCCCACTTGCTTGTAAATAACATCCTAATGTAACTTAAACTAAGTCAAGCAAATAATATTATACTGATATCCATTATAATGTGTTGGTTAATAATATAATTAAACCATGCTTATGATGTAAATTTATTTTAGGGACTTGCAGGAAAAGAATGTATTCAAAAAGCAAACTGGCCACCACAAAAAATGAAAGGCGTGAAAATTGTAAAACACTGCATTCATAGCTTGTATAAAAGTCAAGAAAAACAAGTATGTTGATAAATTCAAAATTTTCTTTGCTGTGTCTAGTAGTTAATTAACCCAACCAACAAATATTAGACTATTCAATGAATTTAATATTAGAATTGTGTTAAAAAGTGCTATTTTAATTATAGGTTTACATTTAGCAAATAAGTCAGAGAAATTGAATGCATACACTGTTTCAAAATGTACTCAGTCAGCTTCAAAATGTGTTTATAAAATTAAATCAAAATGTTACTCAAAACAAAACATTGGCTACAAATCCAGTTTTTTTTTTTTTTTTTTAATTTGGCTAATCTTACAATTTTATTCATAACAAGTTATAGAATATTCATAGTCTCTCTTTATGGCAGTTCCAATAATCAGTATTCCTAAATATTCAAATGCACTAAAACATTCTATAACTCTCCACTAAAGTTACAATGGGGTGGACCCTACAATAAACCTCTAATAATGTCAAACATGGCGGCAGATTCAATAGCAACTGATTGGTTTGGCAAATTGATGAGATGCAATGACGTTTGTGGGTTGTGTTTGCTGCTTTATTTGTGCCAAATTATATTAAAATATATTTGAAACTTAATAAGTTTACAAAAAAATCATATAATTTATTAAATACAATGATATTATGTTGTTTAATGAAGAGAATTCATCATCTGTTCATTGACTAAAATTATATACCTCATTTCATTCATTAATTATTATCAATTCTTATCGTTGGTAAAGTAACATTCATAGTTTGTTTAATTTTCGTTCTTAATTTGTTTAACTTTCAATCATATTTCGATATAATCCTACTTAAACTAAACTTTGGACTTATATATTACTATATTGTGATACAAGAATATCAAATTGTGACATTTGTCAGATTGAAACTGGATAACTCAATTTTGGCTACATTTTGATTACAAGAATTACCCTCTAAAACAAAACTATGAAAACTTTTTATCGGCTCATTCGTGGCCGCAGCGTTGTCCCTTATTTCTCAATAGAGTTTTATCAGAACACCAACAGAATCCCTTAGTGGAGTTATAGTTTTAACAGGCCTATAGGACATTTATTTATATAGAATAAAAAAATTCTATACAATTTGTGAATGAGCATTTTAGTTAGTGAATGTACCTATTTTAAGGGATTTTATTATTATGAATAAGACACTATTTAAAAAGGTGAATACACAAAACAAGAAATGAGGCAATGTGTGCTATGTTTTGACAATACTAGCACACACAACACTACAAATGTTAGAATACATACTATAAAAATTGCTAAATGAAGAATTTAGTAATCAATAAAACATTAAAATAACTTTATAATTATTCTCTTTATTAGACTCACTTTCAATATATAGACGAATGTAAAAAGAAAAAATAAGAGTGCATGCTATATTGCCGCATTAGGCCTTGTCTGTAAAGACATTGTAGGTATGTAATTGATGAAAATAAATAAATGAATGTTTACATCTAACTAAAAAAAATAAAATAAAAAAAAATGAATATGTCATATACATATATTCAATAAGCATTTTGTTTACACACGACACAAATTACAATGACATCTTAGTCTACAATCAAATGGGAAAGTAATGGAAATTTGCAAGACATTAGGATACCTTTTATCAGATTTTTTTAAAGAAAATTATGTAAGATTATTTTAAAAAAAACACAGATTTACCAAGTGTGAGAATTTTGGAGGTAATTCATGTCTGAGAATTTCCTCCAAAATTCTCACTCTTGGTAAATCTGTGTGGTCGTAAAGAGTTGAAAAAATCTTATTCTACATATTGATTGTTCATATTATACACTGCTCTCCCGCATTAAATTCATTATTTCACTTTATATTCACATGATTATTTTATTTACGTTTTTGAATTATGTATACGACATGATAGGCAACATATTAATAACATTGTTTCTAAATTAAAAATCAAATTTGTTAGGGGCTACCTGATGTAACAAGGTTAATGCACAGTGACAGTTGGGACACTTGACAAATTTATTTTAATTATAAGGTCAATGCACTAATCATGGTCAGTACTTGAGAAATATTTGGAATAATGGGTACTAGAGATTTATATGAGTAATAAAATATGCATTTTTTTTATCATTAATTAAATATTTTACATTGGCTAAATAACTTTTACTGTATTATTTTTACAATTTTCCATGTTAAAATTAACATGTCTGTCTCATTGTGACTATCAACTCATGCACATATATTTAGTAAAAGTTACGTAGCAATTGAGATTAATAACCAACAATCTTGTTAATTTTTACAATTTTTTATTTAGTTAGTGTAGGGGTGTAAGAGTTCACCACGATCTTTAGAGCCAAAGCCAACCTCACTTGCACGTGGTTCACCTTGTTGACTAAGAAAAACGAAAATTTAGTATGATTTAAACTATTCAAAGTTACAATGTATAGTGATTGTTCTATGAAATGATAATTTATGATTTGTTAATATATTAAATTAAAAATTATTCAAATTGAGTATACTGTGTACTGTTTATACTATGAAATGATAATATGATAAACATTTTATGGGAAACGAAATTCTATAAAACCATTGTCTATAAAATAAAGTTCAACCATATGAGAAGCAAGAAAAAATCTGTAAGTTATGTTTTATCTACAAATAATAAAATTAATCTTTATGAGTGTCATGTGATCATACGAAATAGGTATATGGAAACATCATATATTTAGTATGAAGACATGACACTCATAGAGTGACAATTTTATCATTAAGGTAGGATAGATACATTTTATCATTGGAACTATCCCTTTCTCACAGAGCGCTTAGTGAAGTAACAACTATTATTACAAGTCCTACTTACCAACGAGTTGGTCCAAGCGCACTGCGTACCCTCAACATCAAATTTTCGTGTCGATCCAGTTTGTTTTACAAACATTATCGATACCATTTGATGGAGCTCGTGAAGCGCTTTTAGAGCTGTCAGGATCAGTAATAAGTCTTTCAATCAATACCTTGTATAGTAAAATAACCTTTATTCTATCACTTATCATTTAAACCTTGTATGTCTCTGCGTCTATTTTGATAATGTCTATTTTGTAGTTACATTTATGGCACGAAATACCGTATTTACCTTTCGTACGGCGCACGGATTAGTATATGCTGTGACGGCTATCAGTATATTCGAGTCAATTCGTCATTAGATTTGTCTCAACTGTGACATTAAATAGGATTTCGGATTATTCCACTTTAGTCACCAGGGTGATATTAACTGGGTGAGCATATGATATGGCATCCGCGAAAACAATTCGGGAGGATGAAAGTTAAGAAAATTATTAGAATTTTGCACGTGGGCTTTTCTTTTTGTATCTGTTAATAATTTCTGGTTAGAAAGTTTTTTTCAGCGGGAAGCAAATAAAAGTATTTATTTTCGAAGGTTCCCAGGAATACGAAGGATAACAGTTCAGAAAATAGTGCAAATAGTCTCAACTTGAACGACGAAGTTACTAGCGACATGATATGAAGTCGTCGGTGTTTAACCCGAAAAAAATTTACAAATCGGAAGTCAATCTTAAAGAATGTTTGTAGTCTTTTAAAACGTGAAATTTTACTAAAGACCGGTTTATCCCGACGAGGGCAAGGGAATAAATATGTAACACAAAGCGCTAGGGGGGTGTGGCACACGCTGATTGTATTTGTGTGGTTTTAATACACTATTATTATTAATACTTATTTTATTGAATACTAAACTGATATGTACTTCTATTTTGAACTAATTTTATGGTGAAATAAGAAAAATATTCAATATTGTTATTTATTTACGAAGTTAACAATTAATTAACAATTAGAACATACATTTACTAGTTTAGGCAAATGTTTATCACTTTTTGTCGAAAATATGAAAATAAAAACAACTAAAATATTTTTTCTTCTATTGGAATAAACATAAAAACAAATTAATACTTATAATGGATCATAAAACTAATAAAAAAATATTTATTCATCTTGAAATCTTATGCAGTTTTCACAGACGAAAATGGCATGTTCGATACATAGATAACGTCTGCACTGATAATAAAAGTATTTATTCTTGCTATCCTGGTGGCTGTTTTCACTGTTAAATTCCATGTTACCTTCGCTATCATTCTCTTCTATTTCTACAGGTTCTTCGTTATCCATCTACTGAACTGACTTCAACTTCTTCGTAAAGACGTAATAATTTGTTTTAGTTGTCTTCGTACAACATTCTAGATTTTATACTTTTCATTATAAAATAAAATAATGCACAAAATATTAGAAAGAAAATAAAATGTGTTTGTTCAAATTCGTTACAAGTAGCGTAAGGTGGGTTTCACGCACCCGCTGACAGCTTCAACCTCATCCACATCATTCGCCAGACGGCGGTCGGTTGAAGCAGTGACGGTCGATGCTTCCGTATCTCCCCCCGCGCAGCTACTCAGGCGCGTGAATCGTAAAAACAATTCGCTATTAAAATAATGATCGATTTTTTTAATTGCGAACTGTTATTAAAGAGCTACTAAAATAATGATCGATTTAGGTCTGGGTGTATCACACCCACACCCAACCTTGCACTCGCCGGGTTAAAGTTAAAAGTCTGGGCATGACTGAAAGAAAAAAAAGATTCGATTTGGTGCCATTTCGCGAAAGACAATTTGATTTATAGGCGTATAGTAAATAAATAATTTGTATATTGGCTATAAAACTGGTTGTTGACTTGATATAAACTAGATATCAGAGGGGTTAAGCTCGTAACTAAAATGTAGTCGGAATTTAGTTCTGAATTACCTACTCTCGATCTCACAAATATTTGGTATTCTCTTAACATAAAATGATACTTCAAACTGTAGCGTCATTTCAACGAATTAGGACTAAAAGTTAAAAGAAAACAATAATGGTATTGTGAGTATTGTTCAAGAAAATTTTGTCTATCTAGCACAGCTCTTCGTAATTTGAATTCATGTGCAGTCGCTATGTCGTTGGTGACCGTTAAAATAAAATATTATATTGATATTCAAAGGGACATGACCGTATTCACTCGTAAGAAGAAGTGTGAAGTTTAAGTAAATAACCGCTTTATTATCTGTTCACTGTTTATTACTCATCAAATAACAAGGTCATTCCGATTCATATCTATACTATCTATAACTTAATTAGTTAATAATCTGTACTATCAATGCCAACAATAATATAAAGAGACAGTTCGGATTTTATGAGTTTGTATATAAAATTTTCACAATGCACGCATGGCATTTAGCCGTATGTGGAGCGTAATCTCCGAATCATTGTATTATTTGGAATTATAACCCTTATGAGCCAATTACTATTATAACGATTAAACTGACTTCAAAGAATGAAATCTTCTAATAATATGGCATATATAATACCAATATACCATAATAATGGTATATATAATAATGAAAGTAAAGTGGTATATATATGTAACTAGCGACCCGCCCCGGCTTCGCACGGGTGCAATGCTGATACTAAATGTACTACAGAAGGTCTTTGCGCTTTGTCCTATCCAGTCCTTCCCCAGTTATAGGCACACGCCGCCGGCTCCGCGGCCGGTACCGCCACAGCCGTTATGTCCCTGCATTTTAAATGTGTAATATCTTCTAAACTATTCATTTAAATTACATGCTGTGAAGGGCCATATTGATCTATATTAAATGCGCAATGTATTTAAGGTACTTAATTGGATAAGGATTAATTCTGTATTGCTTAAAATCGCTTCGTAAATAAGGCATTATTTCTTGTAAAAAGCAAAGGATAAAATAACGGTTATTGTGTGTTACCACTAAGAGATAGACATATACCATCGGGAACTTTTTTGTAGACCATTTTATGGTGAACAATACTGTACTACATTATTTTGATCTATCTCGTTGGATTCAGCCAGCGTTTGCAATGAAAGAGCAAAAAAATGTGTTTATTTACGACATCACATTAGAAACCTCTAAATTATCAGTGTTTTTCTACTATGTTATGCATATATTATACATATAAACTTTCCAGTTGAATCACTCTATCTATTAAAAAAAACCGCATCATAATCCGTTGCGTAGTTTCAAAGATTTAAGCATACATGGGGACATAGGGACAGAGAAAGCGACTTTGTTTTATACTATGTAGTGATAAGTAAAGTATGTAAGTAGTGAAGTAAATTTAAGACTTACGATACATTATTGTTTTTGTTTTTAATATATTCTCTACCAATTAATGCATTTTGCATTCGCTGAAACGGAACGAAGCTGTTGGACCAGTCTTCAATGGCTTCATGGAACGCATTCTCCGCCTATTCAGCTCTTAAAACGTATGCCTCTAAGATTGTCATATATTTTTGGAAACAAAAAGAAGTCGTAGGGTGCGAGCTGCTGTAAGGCGAATGGGTCATCACTCAGTGATCGGAATAGGTAGAGTGATTTAGGTTCAATAATCTCAAACGCTGATATTAATATGGACATACTTCCGGTATTCCGGGATTTCGATACTATTGAGGCTTTAATTTTCCGGTCTAAACAAATAATTCAGTTAATCAATCAGTTTTTTTTTAATGTCACATACATATAGCAAATAAAGTACTAATTAAAAGTGCTTTGCTGTCGTAACCTCTAATTTCAAATACAATGGCTACTAAATCACGACCTAAATAATATTTGATGAAATCCCGAAAATTTTCGATAACAGTTCATTAAAAAGGCATGTTCATATTATGACAGCATTACGCAAGTACAACAAATCACTACCTATTCCGATCACTGCATCACTTCCCCATTTTAAGCGTTCAAATACGATTCGCTTGTATATACTAGTTCTCGTACGGTATCGAGGTATCAATATATTCTGTAACCGCAGTCGCTAGCCCACCTTCACGTACTTCATCATGAAGATGTCTCACATCTACGTCTAAATTCTCCAAACCTCGAATACACAGAACCGAGACGCGGTGTTTCATTATCAATAGCCAATTGAAGTCTCTGGCAACTCTTTTGTTGACTTAAGCCAAAGCGAAAAATCGTAAAAAATTATTGAACGAAAATGTTCACGATTAAAATATTTTTGATAGCGACATACAATTTTCAAAAGGACGCCACAATGAAGAAACAAATGACAGTCTCGCAAATTAAAAAGTAACATGTTAAGAGTTCTGTTTTTTAATTCCATAATTTGTTTTGTTCTTTATTTTATTTAAGTGGCCAGATCCACAGATACAAGTCATTTGACATGACTTGTATACTATTTAAAATATAACAATTTAGGAATATTACTGGCTGCCACCCGCGACTTGATCGCGTGAACTTCGTTCCCGTGGGAATAAAATATTTTTCTGGTATAAAAAGCTCATGTTCTATTCCAGAATATTATCTCTGTGCCAAAATTCATCTATTCAGTCGTTGTGACGTGATTGAGAAACTAAAATCCTTCGTATATCGTATACCCATCTATCTAAAGTTTGCATTTATAATAGTAGTAAGATAAGATAATAGGTATGTATAAACTTTTTTACACCAACCGAATGCGAATCCATATCCATAACGTAAGATAAGTTATTAATCTACTTTTGTACAAAAACATGCTTAAGTTGCATATCTCACGACATCAAGAAGGCAACATGAAATTAAGTTAGATTTCAATTATTTACATAGTAGTTTTAGCTATATTTATCCCTTTTTGGAATATGAGCCAATTTCTCATTAGAAGTATCACCTCCACTGATTGATTGTCTTATTTTATAGTACTGCCTTGTTCTTTTTCACGCTAAATCAATTTTTAAGATATGTATCCATACATAACTAATATTTTTTTTGTTCCCTGTAATTTTCAAATGCTTTTTCATCCCAAAATTCACTCGAAAGGTATTTTATCCCGTGACCAATAAGAGTAGTTAAATGACCAATTAGCGTGTATCTTCGTACGTCAGCCTTGTCTATGGCATCGTAGCTTTCAAACAAAAAATAGAAGATTTATTTCATTTGTAAAGTGACTTCATCGAAAATGTCTTAACTGAATACAAGATAATCTATCCAGTTTGAATGTCATAAACTCCTTTCTAGTTTATTAAACTTGTATAGATCTGATCTATCCGAAAATAAAAATAAAAGAACCGTGGTAACCCTGGTCTGACGGTACAGCAGTATGATCTAAAGTCTGGGCATACCCACCCAAATCCTGACCAACTTACACTAGAGGTATCATGTTTGGGCGCATTCTAATGGTCAATGAATTGGTCTGATCACAAGATAAACAGTGATCAGAGGGGCAATTCTCGTAATTAAAATATAGTCAAAATTCAGTTTCGATCCAGTCTCGATCTCACAAATGTCACATTTGGTATTCTCATAACACAATAATATTGTATTTTATTTTAATTGTATTATATATATAATAGAGATATAGAGTGAAAATTGAATAAACTAAGAATGTTACTTTGCCAACAATAAGAATTGATAATAATTAATTAATGAAATCAAGTATATAATTTTAGTCCATTCACAATTCAATCTCGATCTCGATTCGGTCAACTTTTAATCTGCGTTCGTAGAAAAATTACGAGAATTGGCCTTCAGGCTTTGATAATGGAACAGGAAAGAGATGATTTTCTTGGTCGGGGGTTTACAATTTTTTTATTGAAATATGTATATTTTATTTATTAGTTTAAATTTTTTATGTATGCTATAGATTTTTGTATCTGTTGAATTCTTGGATGATTTTTTTTTTATCATATCTGTCCTCTTCCGGCCTCTTGTTTCATAGTTGATGATCAGCATTTCTTACAGTACAATAATTTTCATTAATACATTTTTACCGTCTCTAAGAGTAACATTCAATCTACACTTTTAAAAAGACAACATATTTTTCTTCTTAAAATTCTTTGATCAATTTACCTTTCGTCGTTGAGTAAGTACTCATTGCTTTGCCTTGTACGGACAAAGCAAAGAGTACTCTTGTAACCCTTATAAGGGATGGATATAGCGAAACTCGTGCTCTCACGAGCGCCAAGTCGTCAGATTATCTATCACCTTGGCGTCGCATAGATTTAATGTATAAAAACTAATAAAAAAGAAATAACATGTTCTAAGTAAATTGTTGTGTTGTTACAATTTTTAATCTTAATACTTATTAGTGAGCAAGTAAAGTGTGTCAAAATACGAAATATTTTTACTTTTTCTATTATTGTTCATACACACAGTACAGTAAATAACCATTTTGTCACACTTTTTTTATTTTTAACCTTTATTCGTAAACAACGTGGAGCGCACACAAATACCTATACGTGCAACGCGCAGGCCCTGAGCTTGTCCACTGGCGGAGTCAGTTTGAACCGGTTATTTCTAACCGCGGCGTGTACGCGACGAGCGGCCAGTGGACACGCACACAAGGCCACGCATGCTTGTAGTAGTGTACCTAAACAACGCGGTTGAATGAAGCTTTATCTCTGTTCGTTTCTTTACTCATGTGTTGGTACTATGGGTACTAGGTAACTGATATTATACTCAAGTACATTTTTTTTTGTAAATACATACATATAATACATAGAAAACACCCAGACCAAGACAAACACACATGTTCATGCACACAAATATTTGTCTTGTGCGGGGATCGAACCCGCGACCCTGGAGTCAAAGTGGATATGGTTAGCCATTCGACCACCGGTGTCGTCAAACTGCCCTATCTCTCTTTTCGCCAGAGCCTCTGTTTGTGAAATGTAGTTAATAGTATTAAATCGGTCTCGTGTAAAAGTTTATTTCATTGATATCATAATCTGCCCATATCGTAACTCGGTGCTGTCCTTCCAACACTAATAAACCGGTCCCCCATGCAATAAAATGTGATCACGTGGTTCGGTTTCGGATTCGATTCATTCAACAGCACGCATTCCGAATATACATGTATGTAATTTGTTTACTGAACACGTGCTATTAAAAGGATTTTACGGGATAATAGCTTGAATTTTTTTTGTCATTTTTTTATTCGTAGTTTTAATTATGTTGGTGTCAACATAGAATAAGTACCTATTATTCTAAATACCCTATATCTATATTATAATATCGCGTTTCGGTGGGTATGTTAAGCCGTCCTCCTCCAATCAGCAGATGAGCACCGTGGTGGAGAATGTTCTAAACCTCGTCGATTGAGGGGAGACCTGTATCCCAGCAGTGGGTGAATATTCAAATTCAAATACAAATTATTTATTGTTTCCATGGTATATAAGTTTCTTGATAAAAAAAAAACAAATGGCACCGGATGGATCCCGTTGGGGCACTACATTTATTTAAAATTAAATTATGTTAGAACAATGTAAATAAATTTATAAATTGTTACAGAATTTAATTACAATTTCAAGAATAATGTCCTGTGATCAATCTAATTACAATATGTCAAGTATCAGTTTGGTTAAAAGTCAAATTAAAAAATATTAGCAATAATGAGTAATAGAATAGTGTCCAGAAATTAAAAAATATAATAATTAGAGTATGTCAATATACGTCACAGTCAAGTCAAAAATATTAATAATATAATGCCACTGTTTTCCAAAAAAAACTCCAAATTATAAAATAAAAGCTTTTTTCGATTAAGAAGTTTTTTAATTTCTTCAAAAATGTTTTTGTCAGTTTCAATTTTATACTGTGTTGGGATTCTATTATAAATTTTAATCGACATAAGTAGTGGGCTAGTATTATACATTTTTAATCTATTAGGTGGTAGAATTAGTTTATCTTTGCTACGTGTATTTATGCTCTACTATCACTTTTTGTTTAAAGTAACTAGGGTTATTCCTTCCAAACTTGCAAGTTTCCTTTATATAAATGCCTGTCAAAGTAAGGATTATCTCCGATTTATAAAATGTGGTCTACAGCTTTCGGTTTGCTTGATGTTGACAATTTTTTTTTGCAGTATAAATAAAATAACTGTATGGCGTCGGTGCTATTTCCCCATAGCAAAATCTCGTATTGCAGTAGGTTGACGACGATACGATTCTAAATACTTATTCTTCATCGTTGTGAAAAAGAACTCATTAATAAATAGTAAATGGATCTTATTAATATAATTAATAATGTATTTTCCTTGTTTGTACAATTTTCATACAGGGCGTCGTCACTAATCTGCCCTGGATTTATTCATTTAATAATACAAACCTACGATTTTTCGCTACACTTCATTATTATCCTTTTTCGTGTCTAATAAAATATCGTTTAATATTTTTTTTTTTATTTCGTTTTAACTTTTATTAATCTGGTCCCAATTGGTTAATGGATCTTTTTTAAATGTCGTAAATGAATATATTACATAGGTTTCATTACAAACCTTATAATTTAATACTATTTTGTCAAATATCAAATTGAGATTTTTTTGGTAACGCCAGCCGAAAACAGTTGAGCACGTGTGACATCATCACAATGTTAATTTTCCCCATCATCTTACTTTACAGTTCCGCCAACTTATTTATTAAGGTGGTCTAAATTCTCTACTGCAATTGGCTATTTGACTAACATTTTTTTCGGTTTAATATGTAGGGACGTCTCCATAATATGACCATAGGTGAAAGAATTACTTCGATAGCACAAAAATCTCTCGAGTTAATTTGAAAATCACAATTTTTAGACTGCCCCAAAACGCTCCATACAAAAGACTAACGAATTATGACGTCACAGGTTTGTATTTTGTATGAATCAAATCAGAAATTTGTACGATAGCTATGTTAAATATTACGTTTATGTGATTAGTATCATAATAAAAGTTATAGCATTTTTTATTGCTTCTCCAATGGAAATATTATTTTTTAATAATTTCATACTTTTAAAATGGACTTTCCCGCCAAACTTTGATCGACACTAAAAAAAAGTCTGACTGAAGATATTAGAATGAAAGTTTGCAGATCTTTATTGTTTTGTGTATTTTACGATATTGTTAAATAATTTATGCAATCTTTAAACATTGGAAAATAGCCTATTGACATTGACCGCTAGTGTGAAACTGGTTGGGCGCAAATGCGCCACTACGCATACAGCCAATCAACCTAACAATACATTTTTAGAATGTATGGTGGTAGATTTTCACATTTTTTTAAGTTTTCTAGTATCTTCTACTCTAATTTATCGCAAGCGTCTATCCATAGACTGCGGTAACTGTGGCGGGGCATATCCTTGTCTGCTAACTGACGTACCTAGTAAAAAAAATCGAATCGGCCCTTCAGTCGTAGCTTACGAAGAACGCAGGGTAAGGCGTATGTTTAAGAAAACGTTAAACTAAAGCACAGTATAAGTCATAGTACGTACGTAGCAAATTAATTTTATTAAGTACTAAAGTGTAGTAGGTACTTAGTAAAAATAGTACTTAATAAAATTAATTTACTACGTACGGCTAATTCGTTAACACTACTAAATAACCTGAAGGTTCAGTTTGTAGGTACACAAGTTGTAGTCATCAGTTAAGTCATTCGCACTCAAATTGAGTAAACATAATCAAACAGTGATTACCGTGGTTATTTGTTTACATTAGGTATGTAACGAGTAGTTAGGTTCTTTGGCGAATATGAATATCAAATTTATATTCATCTAATACGAATAATAATAATAATCAATGTTGAATTGAAATACTTCATATTATTTAAAGTCAACGAGAAGATTTCTTTAAGAAAGTAATTTGTTTGTAATGTCAACAGTAAACGTTTTAATGGAGAAATACGTTTGCGCTAATTGCTTGAGCTGCAGTACTTATATTTTCCACGCCAATAGGCCATTATAAAGACATGGTACTAATATACAGATACCGAGATTTCTATACCGATACCAATAGTTGTATTGGTATTCGGCGGAATATTCACAAATGTTCGGCCAATATGAATAATAGCATTTAAGGTTGACTGGAAGAGATCCCTCTATTAAGGGATAAGTCCGCTTTTGTACTACTTTATTTTGCATTTTATTTCTTGTTATTTTATTTTTTATGTACAATAAAGTTATAGCAAACAAACAAACAAAGCATTCGTATTCGTTGGAGCCTTAGTTTTTTTATAGTGTTACATTGATGACCTTGTGGACGTTGGATCCCTTCGAAATGAAAATCCGAAGTTTCAATCGAAAGTATGGATCATAATACTTATGTCCAAAGTTCGGATGTTTCTTAATAGTTTTGTTGTGTCTACGAGAAAACAAATCTCAATTTCATGTTCATGTTCTCAATATCATTTTGGCAGTAAACCAAACCAAACCAAGCGTTGTCGAATGTATTGAACCTACCGAATTAAATGAAATCCGTATCTGAAAATCGTGATCTTTTGCCCGACACTTCGAATTTTTACTTTGGAGTTCCTCTAACTGGAAGGGAGACCTGTGTGGCCATTTGGCGATTAAAAATATTCAACGGTACATTTATTTTGTTCACAGATATCAAAAGATGAAGTTGCAAAAATAGTGGCGGGCTTCGAAAATGAATCACTCCTAACGAGCGGTGGCGTGACGATAGCAAGCACGCGGTACATCTACCTCAGTGGCACAGACCGCATCATACGCGCAAAGCTCGGCAAGGTCGGCGTACACTGCATGAAGACACAACAAGGTAAGCGGGAATCGTATCGTATCAGTTATATAATATACCTGCGTGCCTTTTTATGATACACTAGCCTTTGCTCTGAGCTCCGTTCTCGTAGCTCATAGAAGATGTTTTTCCCAAAAATTTGAGTTATTCTGTAGTCAATTGCATCAAAATCGGTTAAACGGTTTTACTGTGAGTACATATTTCATATTTCGATGTAATTATAACATAAGTACTAGATTGATGTACTCTTTCACAGGACAGTTGAATTGTTTTGGATGTAATTTGATATACATCAAAGTCATCATCATCAGCCCAATTGGGTTCGACATTATGTACCTCTCTTTCGTTATAGTTCGTTAGTCAGCAGCGTGGTCGATGTGCAGGCGAGGTGGTTGGTTTCGGTCCCAAAGATGTCAGTGAACCACTTACCTCTGCACGGCAAAACTACCCTCTGTAAACAATGACAGCAGATTTGTAAGCAGACTTTATTTTCTGTAAGCATACCGCCCCATTGAAGGCCTTCTGCGCCCACAAAAGGACGTTACCGCCCACTTTGACGAGAGATTGTTATAAATTGAGGAATGCGTTATGGATAGAGAATATTTGTTTCAGCCGTCGTAATTTCTCTGTATGAAGAACCCATCCAACCCCAACAAGCCGCATCTGTAGTGGAGAAGTTAGGAGACTATTTAATTACCTGTGGTTATTAGAGGTGAGTTCCGTATAGTTTAACTGTTATTAAATATTTTCGATCGTGCTTTTTGTTTAGTGAACTTGAGCAGCGTGTAAAATAGGTCTAAACTTAAATGGTCGTCAGTGGACACAACTAAACAAAATAAGTAACCCGGGTTGTGGATTATAAATCGAGTTTTTACAAAACTGTATAAATAGATTAATAAGATTTTTAACATCTGTAGTTTGCTTATTGTACTGTATAATTACAAAGACTCATATTTATACATAAATTATTTCCTAAACTAGCAGTCGTTCGTTCGTTCCTGTATAAATGAGAGCAAATGTTCTGAGCATGCTCAGAACAAATGCATTCGCTCAGTAGTAGCACCTTTGAAAATTTATGTATTATGCATACGACCTTATAGACCTTTATATACAATTCTAGGGGCCCTAATTATTAATATATATAATATAAATATAAATAATATAATATAAAATAAAATTGTTCGACTTTATTCATAATTAATGTGGATTAAATCAAGTGAATGGAAGTCAATTTTAATTTAAAATTTATTAAATATTTATAAGTCATAAGTTCGTTAAACTAACCAATTATCTATTATATCTATCTTATTATATAAAACAGAGTTTCGTTCTTAGGTCGTCTTCAATGTTATATCGTGTCGTGTTTTAACTTTCATCATCATAAAAAAATTTTTGAAGACATACCACCCAACATTTAGTTTTACTGTCGCTCGAGCGACATTTTAATTTATAGATTATTTCATGTATGGTATAGTATGGTACGGTATTTGGATAAAACATTTTCTTAAATGGAAATATTTTCTTGTTCACAGATCCAAGCGCGCCGTGATCTAAGAATACTATAAGATAATATTTTTTCCACAGGGAAATAAGTAACTGCATTTTGTATATTCTATAAAGTGATAAGGACCGTTCATTTGTTTTGATATTTGATAAATTATGGCGTCATCAGTGTCTGATGCGTTTAGTAACTGTGTGCAGATACAATTACTTTGCGGATTCTGGACTCTTTTTATACGCTCACCGCTTCCACAAAGTAATTGATACTGTAAACTGAATTAAAATGTATTTTTAAAATTTGCTTATATCGACCGGTAAAGCATAATTCAGCTTTGCAAGCAGGTCTCAAAGCATGATGTATAGAGATTTTTAGGTTTTTTTCTTTTCAAGCATCCTAATACTGATGAAGTTTAATGAATTTGCGTGAATGAAGCGATGTACGCTGTTACAAAGTCCTATTGCGATTGGTCGGCACCAACATAGACTAGTTGCCCGTGTATAGATGCCTGACAAGAAATTATGATAACCATGTAATGAAATTACTGTAACAATATTATTACAACATTATATATATCTAATTACAAATAAGCATTTGTGTAAGGGCTTGTTACGAATGAAAGACACTGTAACCCGAGTATTACATTTAATTAAAAATCTCTAGTCCCACTGGAACCATCGTGTGAGTAATATCCGTCATCAGTGTGAGGCAGCGGTCGGCGCCGCACGCGCAGGCGCCTGCGGCTATAATGCGTTCAAGCCCTCTTATGTTTAAAATGCGTTCAAGCCCGCTGTGGCGTTTAACGCGTTTAAGTCCTTTACGGATAGAATGCGTTCATGCTCTCTGCGGTTAGAATGCGGTTAGATCTCTGCAGGTAGAATGCGTTCAAGTCATCTGCGGCTAGAATGTATTCCAGCCCTCTGTGGCTCGAATGCGTGACAACCCTTTGCATCTTGAATGGGCGCGGGCCCTCCCTGCTAATGCGCGCACCGCTGCTAAATTCTGCTATGCTTTCTTTTTAATTGCGCCGCATTTTATAATATTGTGTAGTGAGTAATAAACATTTGCATTCTGTTATTTATAACTCTTAGCTGCAGAAACTAGAAGCGCTCAATTACCCTGTATCCTCAAACAAGGCTTGCAGTAAACGAAGGGTGCATATTGTTTATATTTGATATTACTACTATAGCTTTGTACATTGTTTCTGATAAGCGATGGGAACTGTGTCTATCTAATAATAAAATGATTTGTATTATAACTCTGTTGTTTCTTTGCTTCTTTATCCTTTATTCAGATAATTTGGGATCCTTCATGATGTACATACAGGTCATTTGGGAGAGGAGAGTAAAATAAACTAATTTCTATTGCTAATGAACATAATTTATTTTCTTTTTGACAAAATCTACAATAAGAGTTAAGTACACTCGAATACAAGGATTGGTATAAAATGTTAAACTTGTAGCAATAGCCTATCAAGTGATCTTGGTTCTTTAAAATTACAACACACGAGGGTCATATTCAATGATATCTAATTCTACGTTATAAATTAAAACAAATCGAAATAGATGCCTATTACAAATATGTAACTTCTTGATGGATTTAATGAAACTTCAGTTACCTCGCTGGCTTAGTTTCAGTAATTTATTCGAAGATAAACTATTCTGGATGTACTTGCTACGTGGTTATCTACATTTCTACAATTCTATATTACCCAAAAATGAAAGTTTTAGTTCTGTTGCAATATATACCTTACAAATAAATTATGCATTGATATTATCACCATTAATTATATAAATTAAATAATATCACTATACATTCGATTTAACATAAACATAACACGCGACTTAAACAAGCCAACACATAAACTAGGGTACATTTTCCTGAATTCTGCACATGCAAGCATACGAGTACAGTACTGTAGTGTAGGCATACTCCCATTTCAAAATTAGGCTTCTCCGAAAGTGCTAAAGGTACCCAACTTTAGCTTTGGCAATGAACTATCGAAATATTCCTTACTATTTTTTATTAAATCGAATGAACAAGAAGTTATAGTATCAAATACATCGTGTTGTATACTTAGTGCGAATTAGATAATATTAGATTGGACAGGATGTGGTTCTCTTCTCAACGCATTAGGTCACTTCAACCTTTGCTGCTTCTATAAGTAGCCTTCTTCCTGTCTCGGGCTTGGGAGCGAATTTACCAAGAGATATAGAGGGTTGCAGGAGTTTCTTTCCCATTCATCTGATCAAGGATGCTCTAATGAATAGTGACGAGACTTCTTCCACAGGCTCCTGAAGAATCCTTTGCGTTGTTTCTGACCTGGGTGTTCTTCGCCTGTCAACAAAAATATTATATCAACTTGTGCATTACGTTATTAACCGATTGTTGTGGAAGGGTGAGGGAAGAGTTTCATGCTTTTGAACTCTGCTGAAGTACTAAGTAGTACTATGTTGCCACTCAGCGTTGCTATAACATTTATATACACAAGGCGGCATTACATATACCTGCAAAATGTAGAGTGGCTTATTAGTTATTGGCTTGTGCATTAAGTGCAAGTGCACACCGTGAATACATTTCCAATTTAATTTTCGTACCACGTGTCTGGTTCCACGCTATCGTCCTGAACAGGCGTACAGCACACTAACTTTGCAAACGCAAACATTCGAAATGAATTAAAGTGTGCCTTATTTCGGCACTGCCCAGGTCTCAGATCTTGATTTTAACTAGACAAAAAATTAGTCGTTAATTTGTCGAAATTTGTCGCCCAAGGCAAAAAATTTGTCGGGGTCCCGTTAAAGAGTTATAAGGTTTTTTTTGTGGCAGTGCCGAAATAAGCTTATTTCGACACTGCCCACTCGGGATCTATTAAACTATAAAACATAGCGAACATATGATTTTCCCCAGAATTAGTCGTCAATTTGTCGAATTCAGACACCAAGTATCAGAATTAGTCGACCTCCCGTTAAAAAGTTATAAGTATTTCTTTGTGGCAGTGCCGAAATAAGCCTTATTTCGGCACTGCCCAAAAAAACTACACCACCTAGAGAAAATCTGATTTCACCCAGATTTTGCCTTGAATTTGTCGAAATTTTTCGGATATAAAACAACTGGTCGATGCGTAATTAAAAAGTTACACGCATTTTAATAATTCTCATAGTAAATATAGTCCGAGATCTTGCATCAAAATTATGTCATGCACAAAATGCAACAGTAAACGTTTCAAAATGCAACAGTAAACGTTTCACGAAATAAGGCTTATTTCGGCACTGCCACAAAGAAATACTTATAACTTTTTAACGGGAGGTCGACTAATTCTGATACTTGGTGTCTGAATTCGACAAATTGACGACTAATTCTGGGGAAAATCATATGTTCGCTATGTTTTGTAGTTTAATAGATCCCGAGTGGGCAGTGCCGAAATAAGCTTATTTCGGCACTGCCACAAAAAAAACCTTATAACTCTTTAACGGGACCCCGACAAATTTTTTGCTTTGGGCGACAAATTTCGACAAATTAACGACTAATTTTTTGTCTAGTTAAAATCAAGATCTGAGACCTGGGCAGTGCCGAAATAAGGCACACTGAATTAAATAGTGTGATTTTGCTATATACTTAAGCGCACACTACACTGGGAGCGAAACGATCATTTCACTCCTGTCTTTCAACTTGAAACGAGAGAGATAACTTGAGGTTCGGCAGCTCAGAAACCTACAGAGCTTTAGCTTGAGGTACACGGCTTACTACGCCAGCGATGGGAGTTCCCATCTAGATCAGACAGCTAAAGCTCTGTAGGTTCTAGCTAGTTAGCTCAACTAGCTAGAACTGGCGAACTTGAAGTTATCTCTCTCATCTGAAGAAGGGAACCTTATTTCGCTCGTACTGTGGCCTGCGCTTTAGCAAGCACTAGAATATGGTGCTAAAATGATTGTACCAAAAGTAAGAGAAGAAAATGACATTTGGGCGAAAGAATGGATTAGTGGAAGGGAAAACTATGAAACAAGTTTAAAGAAATGTGTAGGGGATTAGATTACAGAACCCATTAAAAAAAAATGCCTGCTATTGGAATATCTGCAGCTGCTGTATCACATGTGCCCCGTTTTGCAGTCCCCCGCGTTAACTCGCTCATATTGCATGCTAGTAAACAAATGTTGTACAAATTACTGGCTTATCAGCTACATGAACGTCATTGACATAATTATGTATACGATAGTAGCTGGCACATGTAAGGAGGATACGACAATGCGCAAGCTACAGGTATATTCCCGCCTTTACCGCAAGCGGCATCGACTCATCCATAGAACAGAGTCCGATGTGATCATGCAGCAAAAACAAGTTAAATAAGTAGCTAGACTAGATAGAATAAGATTATCATTTATCTTCCAATATTTAGAATCGAATAACGTTCAATCTGATACTAACGCCCTATAAAAACGCACGAAAACACTATTAGAAATACAGATCCGACTTTATTCTACGGGTGTGTCGCAATATTTGTAAATTTCATAATAACGATGGTTCGAGCTGTATTGCACTTTATTCTCGCATTAGACTAGGCGATCCCAGAGTCCGAAGTGGATTTTCTTGTTTCGGCGAACTTCATATCGCCTTTAAATATTTTTACATAAGTATATTGTAACCCCCCCCCCCCCCCCCCCCTATTTATTTTTAACTCTCCTCCCTCCTCTATACTCTCCTCTTCTCTCCTCTACTCTATTATATACATTCTTCGACCTACCTAATTGCGTGTGTATACCTCTCTCTCATCTTACATCTTACTATTCCTCTTACATCATCATCATCATCATTTCCTTACTACTATTTTCTCACTACCTTTCTTCTTCTTTCGCTCACATTAGTACGTCAAATCTATCACACCATATATACCTAATTAAACGACAATAATCTGATATACATCTCCCTATAATTTATACTCTTACACCTTAAATTTAAACCAAAACTTATGTTGTTGTTGTTGGAAACGGATGAATCAACCTGATGGTAAGCTTTACTACTACATAATGGTCACGTGATCGCGTCTAGTGTCCTACATTGTACCGTAATTTCCCCAGATACTTTTACACGCAGAATAATGACTGATTAAACTCCTATCACCCTAATACTTATATATACTCATTGAATCAGTTGTATTACCTAATATCCACTGTAAAATAAAACTATGTGGTTGAAAATATATTAACTAATGACCTAAATATTAACTAGTCTTTCTTATAATGATAATGACTCTTTAGTTATTATTTCCAGTATTAACTTTGTTATGATAGTAAACCAATACTAAACTTAAGTTAAAGAGAAACATTTTGCCATAATGGTAAAACTTTAGACATTATGTTTTAGTGGTAAAAACAATATGACATTAGACACTTATGTTAACTAATTAACATACTCAAGGTTAAAGCTTTTAAACATTATTTCTTTTGTGGCAATTGATAATATGATATGAAACTAAATAAGGCATTTTATTGGATTATGGAAATGTATTGGCCCCATTCCCCGCCAATACCGTGAAGTCATCCAAGTTCACACTCCTCCGCCATAGTCTGAGCAGATTCTACTTTAAGAGGCATCTCTTCCTCATAAAATTCAAAAACCAAAGGACGTTCCTTCCTTTAGCCTGCCTTTTATTAACTAAAACTCAATAACTATTGGAGATGTTCCTATCCTTAAGTTATCTCTAAATGCTCAGACTTATTTACTGATTCTACATATTTACTACATTATATTATTTACTTGGAACGTTTATAGATATTTCTCAAAAGAAATTTAGGAAACTTATAAATTCCTTAGGCAATTAAATTCATTAACTGGCAAAATTAATTTCTGCATTGATTCTAGATATGAAACCAATAACTCTCTTTAGTCTATCTTTCAAACTAAATTAATTCATTCTTATTTAAACTCAAATCATTTGAATTTAGATTATCTACTGTAATCACTGAATCCTTACAAACAATCCTAATCTAGTGTCCGACTGTTCAGTAACCTTGTTACTTCATAAATCACAACACTCATATATTTATACACATATAGCTATAATCAAACTTTGTATGTCTTGATAAAAGTAACACATGCAAATTATTTAGCAATAATCTTTACTATATTTTACTTTATAGATATAGATTCTTATCTATTGGAATATACTCTAATTTCAACATTCTTTGCTCAGCTGAAATTTCAAGAAATCTATTTCCTGTAATGTATCACAATTCACTATTTTGAAATATGAGAAGTCATTATAATACAGTCAATAAAAGATGTTTTGTTCACTCACCGAGTAAAATCTTCAAATTTACTGGATAGAAGACCTTACCTTTCAACTCTGCTAATTCACACAAATTAATCACCTTCGCGATAAGTTACTATGAGATTCTTACAAATCAGTGAAAAGCCCAATTAGTTTAATAAAAGTTATTTCATTCCTTATTTATAGGAAACGAAAGAATCAGGTTATGTTGTAAACTATAACATTTTGAAGGTTGGATGTACGATGCTTTTTTATTCACATTGAAATCATCCATAAGTACGTATTGTTACTTTTGATGTCAAGTTTCAACATTCGCCTTGTAATTTCAAAATGATTTTAAATACGATTGTTCAAATTGGGCACTTCTACTTTTCAATCTAACAATCTCACAAACCTTTTTGTATAATTAAGGCATCTATCAACCGTAAATCAATTTGATTACTCAAATAAATAATATCTCTCAAACCTTTCTCAGCAATATTTAAACAAGTGAAAATCTAATTTTAAAATACTAAAATAAATTGAACACTGTCCCGGTATTATAATACATATTTACGGAAATATGCTAATTATTATCTCCTTACTCGCGAATACTAATAAATCGAATCATCCCGCTTAAAACTCGCGTTTTTCCTTTTATAGTCCTAAGCCCCGCCCATTTTTGAATTTAGTGAAGTGACATACCTAATTTTTAACCATAAAATCTAATTCTCCTAGTTTAATCGAATAATCTATTTGTATCAATTTATCTAACTAATTTTTACCATATAAATTGTTTCATGTTTAATCTTAAGTACATCGAAAATACTTGATTCTTACCAAAATTATTCGAATCTTTCTAAAAAGATAATTAAATCATTTTAGTTTCACATTTTTACCTTTATTTCACATAATTTTTATCTTCAAACCTCAAATTAATCTAATCTTGTATCTATATTGATCACACTACAACTTTCATTCACTAATTTTAATAGTTATAAAGAAAATATAAGATTTTCAATCTTAAACTTTATCCGTGTTTCCTTACAATTCACTCCTTGAATCAATTCACCCGATTAATTATGAACGCCATTAATATCAACCAACGCTTATTATATCTAAATTCCCTTAAATATTGTATACAATATCATTGCATACTAATATATTATCAAATTAATCGATATTAGCACAATCGATGCCCCATTTATTTATCAGAATTTTCCCGCCTTTTTTGCATAGCAACATAACCTCTTGTGTCAATCCCTATCAACGTTATTTTACTCAACCAATCAGAAATCCCTATTTGACCAAATTTGTCCACAGCTTTTCCGAGAATTTCACCTGCCATAAGGTCGCCCTATAGACTTTTATTTGATGAATTAGGTCAATCACAAACTGATCTTAGATATTTTATCTAAATTTCAAAGTTCTCATGCTAACTAACGCTATTAATCGTATGGGTTAGTTACAATTCGCCTCCAGATTAAATTATAGAGTAATCCTGCATTACGGTGAATTTAATCTCACCAATTACCTAACTTATTATATAATTCTGATACCTAATTCATAAGTCGAGACAATAACTCAATTACGTTTCAATTCATCGACTCAAATAATTAGTGACGTCCCTTCACTAGTAAGTTCGCATTAAACATCTTCCCTATGAATGACAATTCGTCTTTATGGCTTCGTAAAACCTTTCTTATATATATCCTTTTAAAAAGACACAAAAAAAAAAAACATATATTTAACCTCAATCATTCAAGCGATTAGCGTCTATTGTTTTATTCAACAACCCAATTGGTATGCAAATAAGTACTAAAACAAAAGTGATCAAATTATACTCAAGTTCCCTAGCTTATAATCATTTTCATCACCTATTCAACTTAAATTTTCAACGTGAATCCGCTTAAATAATGCAGTCATTATAATAATCATCTGTTTATTAAGGTGCAGCCTAGCTATATAATTTCCATACCCTCAAAATCCCTCTACTTAATAAAAACCTCATTCTAATGCAAAATTTCGATTTCCTTTTAAAAGTTGGCATTTCTGTACATATTTCAATTATATGTCATTGCAATGACTTTTTGTTCTACTAATATCCTTTACAAATATAAAGATTGTCTTTTACACAAATAGCCAAGTTATAATTCATTGTCAAATTTCCCCAAAGACCTGATCTTGTAATTAACTATCGTTTAAAACAACTAAATTAATGAACTCTATCACTATAGGTAGACGCTCCCTAAAACTACAAAACAACGCTAGCTATATAAAATATATAATGTGGTATTTAGAGAAAAAACACCTAGGCATTTGCGTATACCCTACCCGTAAGCTAAATTAGTAAATAAGTTCACCTAACCTAACCCTAAATCGAGCTGGAAGATCAATCATAAAAATCTGAGCGCATCGTATCCTTCAGAGTATGATAATTTTGCAATCTTGGTAGGCGAATCTACGTTTCTTCGATTACATGACGGTAGCTACCATTTATATGTATAGACTACTTGGTCTTGCAACCAACATTGAAGTTATTATATCCGACAGAATACCATATTCACAGATTCTTAGGTCAATTCCGCCACCTGTTCCAGATTCTTATCCATCTGCGGTTGACTTCATTTTTAATGTGTGCGAAATCATTCGAACCCAGATCTCCGGATACAAACTTGGAACTTCTCATGTGTAACAATTTAAAATTACATCCTCCCCTCTGTTTCCTAGATTATACGAACATCCCTGTTTATTAGCAATGTCCTAGGGTTTAGTCACATTAAACACCACTAATACGAGTAAAACTTTTGACAGATTCACTCAACTAATGTATATCATTTAATTAATGTTCCAAATTTGACCCCAATTGAAGCCGATTTCCGGTTTTTCGGTCCCAATTGCATTGGATCAACCTTGGAACTATTCAACAGGATTCAATCCCTTTAACAACTAAACTAATAAGTGTTAAATTAATATTTTTAAATAGTTAACCTTGCTGATACGCGATCAGCTGAACAAATGGAGCGTCTTCCTTTAAGCAATTTCCCCTTACTACTTAATTCATGTTAAACTCAAAACTGAATCTCTATTAATGTTTTCTTATCCTTTCTACTTCATATTTGTGAATCAGATCAACATTACATCAAAAGAATCTTTTCAATACTGTAAATATCTCTTTGTAATCTTATCCTTACTCTCATTACAGATACTGCCTACCTAACATTTAGCATCTTATTCACCATTCTACTAACAAAATTCTGAAGCCAACTGTCTGCAGTTTGTTTGCAATGAACAATCTTAATGTAGGTAGTAACCTACAGAATTAAGAAAATATTTGCTGTTTACTATCTCATAACCCTTATAACCTACCAATTATCCCCACTAACCTTTTACTACCTAATAAACTATTATTAATACGTTATTTTGCCTACACGAATACCTCCCACCAGTCCTCGTACATCATGACATGGTAATAAACTTCCACTCACTAAGTACTTATTGTAAATAGCCTGTCTAAATTATAATAAAGTTAAGAAATTCTTAAATTTCACGTAACATAAAATCAAACTCACTCTTCAAAGAATATTTTAAAATTATTAACAAAATTGGTTCATCCATATATGAAATTCACCCTTCGCAATCTTTCTTTCTTACCTATGAACTCATGCCGCTAAATTTCTCAATAAATAATCTTTACTAAACTATGTTACCATACCCCAGAATTTACTCTTAATTTTCTTTATACTAACAATTTGTTTACTCGCTTTCAGTTCCGTGGTTCTAAATCAACATCCACTGCTCAATGGTTTCCTACCATATATCAGTACAGACCCTCGCCCCATCTACTTAAGACATTATCACTGTTAAAGATCTCTATAGACTACGTGTGAATTTTATATAAAAACTTACTCTTTAAAAAACTTATTTTCCTAATATCCTCACAATTTAAATATAATATCACCCTTATTAACCTATTCGTTGTTCAACATTAGCTGCTTGTACTTATGTAAAAGATTTTCTTAATAAGTATATACTAAAAAGACAGATCACATTCATTTGAAATTTATATCCAAAACTTAAATTTCTACATATATAGAACTGTAATATATGTCAAAATATAATATTTCATATTTTCTCCACATAATACCACTCTTTACCTACCTTAACTTAAATAAAGTGCTCTGAATTTTCTAAACCATATATATTTTCCTTCTAACCTTCTATTAATAACAATATAATAATCTTAATTAACAATGTCAGCCAACTCACACATCGTCAACCAGTTCCACTACACTCGAAATCTGTGTTTTATACGCCAATCTAATTACACATCTCGGCCGATACACACTAATGTCTCGTTCTACACCACTACATAAACAAAGATGTCTATATGAAATGCAACTTAGCATGTGTGCATGCAACGCCACACAAACCATTCCAGACCTTTCCCAAAGATCAGCTGGATCGACACGAATGAACGGCCGGTAGTGAGTACACTGTACTAAGTACTACTAATTTTACTATGTTCCTAATAACATAACATACGTAAATAAGTTCCTTCCTGTTTCACAAATATTCACACTCACAGGAAATACCCCGACCCATTCAAACAGCCACGTCCATGCAAAAATCCGCCCATGTAGGAATCGAACCCACGAACGTCGATAATAGTTTCGCATCTCCGACCGCTGTCCCACTGAGCTTAACTTATTCTTCTAAAATCTACCTATCTCACCTTATCTCCTCAATTTATTTCATTGCTTACTAAAATTATTTTTTTAAACTAATTTCAGTGTTCCTGTACTTTCAACTCAATGCAGCCGTATGCTCACTCTTAAATCAACAACCCGCTTCCAATCTGGATCTAAATCTCCGCTCATCTTTCTACTCATCTATCGTTACGGAAAATGAAGATCGATCTTAATTTTAATTTAATATTACTACACAATATACTCATCACCCCCCCTCAATTAGTCACTCCTTCTACCAATATACTAGTTATTTATATCTTCTATCCACCCTACACTCATCAACATAGCCCAGTATTTCATCAAGTAATACCTCTAACTAGGTCACTTTCCCTATCACTTAAGAATGTTATAGTATGTTACATCTCTTTGTCGCTAAATCTAGGTTTTCCTATTTTCCTTATTGGTCACTTATTAAATCCTCTAATCACATTATCGCCAAAAATTCCTCTCATCAATCTATAATTAATATATATTTATATATATTTATATATATTTATATTCGCCTCCCAATGTCTAGCATAGCTGACGACCTTTCGTACTCACTTATCTACTATTTACAATTCTCTTGTAATTACTACCTTCGAACATAAACGAAGCCACATTATAAAAATAAGTTGCATCCGCCTCCAGTTTTCTTGCAAGACAATCATCTAACAGAATGTTGACAACCAACGAGGTCATAAGTGAGCCTATAAACCACTCAACCAACATCTCCACTCACTTCACAGAATTAAATCAATTATATTACAATAAGAGCTGTTGTGTTCCTGCGAGTGAACGAATTCACTAACCAAATGAACCCCCACACCAGCAACGCGATCGACCACACGCAAAGACTGTAATGGGAGAGCCCAATATAAACGCTAAACACGGCCATCATAATTGATTCCCATCAGGCGGGCTCCACGCCAGTCTGCCACCCTACATAGTATATAAGAAATATACATAAACCTTTTCATGCTTAGACCCTATGAATTGTTATTACCTAAATCTAATTACGAGAGAAAATACGAAACATAAATATTCTCATTTCAAATAAAAATTATACGTTAAACTTAATTAGTGTCCTTTGTGTCATCGTAATAAATGAATTCTAGAATTAAACTCAGTATAAAACATTAGTAATATTCATCATTAATAAATAAATCGAATTTAAATTTTAACTCATAGTTTATTATTTACTTCTAAAATATTTTGTATCTGACTGTACTTGTATCATGTAAAAACTATTTCTTAAAAAAGTAATACTTCCTAATTCTCATTAGTCAATAACCAACCTATTTATACGTATAACATTATGGAAGTCTTATCAATATATACATAAAAAATTGCATATTTTAATATATTCATAAAGTCCTATTTCCCAAACGATCCCTAATTAATATGACAAACGTCACATACTACCCTATAACCATATAGTTATATTAAACTATTAATGTTTCATCTTCTCGTAAAATCTTAAAATTCAACTAAAATTTACCTTTCACCTTAATGAACTTATTACGTATCTATTTTATATTTCCTTCCAATAAAATTGATTGCTATCTCCAAATCACTATACCCTACAACGTTTTCTAATATACATATATTTATTTTCATTATTTCTTTTAAGCTGACTGTAAATTAAATAGAAATTAATAAAAACGAATTAAGTGTCATAATAAATTTTAATTAATAATAATAATGATGAATATACTCAGGAAAAGATTATAATGAAACTCTATTAAAAAATAAAATCGCAAAAACAAATGTTGGTCTTGAGATTCGAACCAGGAATCTTAGATGCAATAGCTCTATTTTCTACCGACGCGCCACTGACTTGATAATGTAAGCGACAAAATTCGCATATGTATTTTAGAGTACCACGACTTTGCCAACATAATGTATTCATTATTAATTACGTAACTATCTTTTTGTTAAATAATAATTGTTGCTAACATTTTTATTCGCATTTTCTACCGCATTACACTAGTTTAGTTCAAAGTTTCACCAATGCTTCTACATGAAAATTTTAATTAACTGAATATTTAGACGCCTCCCCATTCATAAAATTTAAGAACCATTCAAATAAAGAAAGCAACTATATAAATGTAATTTTTAGGCTACTATTGAATTAAAATATCGATTCTCAATAAAACTTGTACACCCGCGCCATCTGTGACCCAAACCCCGAACTAATTCCTCTTTCATCCATCATGCTATTTTGGTCGAACCATTTTTTTTTTTAATTATCGATAACTTTACACGGACAATATATTACAATATGGAAATATGAATATATATATTAAATGAAATAATCATATTGGTTCACGTTCAAAGATCAATACATCTCTTCGCAATTAAAATCTCATTGATGCTAATTGTACGCGCTCTTACCGCCCTCCCACGATACTTGCATTAACTATTTCCATTCGAGTTAGACATACACCTAAAATATAGGTAACTTTTTCGTCTCTAATTTTGCACAAAATAAATACTGCTACATTAAATAAATATGTTAACATTATTGAGAAAATTCCTACATGTTGTGTACCAAATTGTAAAGAAACTGGAGGCCACCAGTTTCCTCGAGATGAGAAACTTAAAAAATTGTGGTTCAAAGCGATAAATATTATTAACCATTTTATTTATTATTATTAACCATTTTAATTATTTACTCGCATATTTTCCAATTGAAATACATGTTTTAAATCGTGAAATTGTCAAGAAATCAACGCAACAAACAAATCCGAAACGTTTATGGATAAATGACAAAGGTTCGTACAGTGGTGGCGCCATCTGAGATCAGCTTTAACTTGCCAACCCCATTCTAACCGTAAACCCCATGTAAACGTCTTTATTTTGTCCTTTCCTTTCTTTTTAAAGTATGTAATTGAAATAAAGTTATCTTATTAATCTATAACACAAATTTCATTTACTTTAACTATTCATAATGTAATTCTATATCGAATTTAGGTTCTTATTTTCGACAACAGAAATGAATCTCTTAGCAATTCTTAGTGTTGCCATTTCTTTGCAAATTTACCATATAGAGGTATTTCAAACTTTCAGGGATTACTAAAACTCAATTATCAATATGACAACTTCATAACCTCTCAATTATTCTAGTCGCCTCCACAACCTTTCGTACGAAAATCTCACACATAATTTAATCTTAATTTACCTATTACCCCATATTTGCGTCAGATACCCGGAAATAGTCATTTAAATGTATTTATTACTACGTTATCGTTTATTTTATGAAATTAAAGTATTATTTTATATACAATTATGTTAATAGCTCATTGTTATTTTGCCCATTTTTTTTTTTTCATATTAATCCTTTCTTTATTATCATTCTAACAGAACTATATCTAGATATTTTTCATATTTTATTATTAATATGAATGAACCAATTAAGTTATTCTTGCTTAAATTATTAATGATGTTATGATTAATAATGTACCGAAAAGTCACAAATGCTTATTTTATATCAAGATTCCTAAAATTTCCCTTTCAAAATTTTGAACTTATATCTTATAGGAATGTTGGTAAGCCGACGATGGCAACCCTATTTTTGTTCAGGCTCATGTCAATAATAACAACAACGCGTAAAAAACATAACAATAAATCCTATTCGTATTAAAATTCCAATTGCTTGTTATAAACCCCAATTTCACTAAAAAAAAAAAATTATATATATACTAAATTACTTGGAGTTTATAAAATGTCACCAAGCTAACCTAATTGTTTCTAAAACAAATTTGTAAGTATAACTTTTCATTATATGACTGCTAACTATTCTACCTAAACCTCATATCTCAAAATTAATCTTTAATTTATTTGTTTCAGTTGATTTTTTTTTTCATGGGGTTATATGTAAAATTCACTAACACAAATTCCTGAACAGAGGTTATCAAACGTTATCATTTACCATTAAATATTGAAAGTCTACAAGTAATCTCATGTAAGTATGATGTATCTTATTACATTTCTTAATTACTTTCCCTTTTTATCATAAATTTTCCTAATACATACCTACTAGGCAACCTTCCTAACAAGAAGAAAAGTCTGATATCTGATTTGATAAATGTAATTAAATATTTCTTTCAGATTCCTGTCAAATTAATATCAACTGTGAATGGGCATATCGCACCCCAAATGGACTAATTAGTTCTATCTGTCAACGCTGAAATACTATATTTGATGTTACTCAAAGAAGTAAAAGTGAATTTTTCAATACTTAGTAAGTATAACCTTTTACATTACAACTAAATTTCTTATGTTTTTAATTATTTATCTCTCTTTAGTACTAGTAAAGTCTCTATGAATGCTTTATTTATAGTGAACTATAAGTTTTTGAAATCAATTATTACTTTTACCCCGCTCTCAAGTGCATATGGCTAACTAAACTAATTTATAACCTTTTTACTTTGTTTTATACCAAATTTATACTCGGTAACATTTCAAATTTACATATTTTCAATTATAATCCTACTTTTAATTAACTTTAGATAATTCTAATATTCTGTTATCCCATAATTATGTATTCACCATTTGTAACTCTGTTTTAATTTTAATTTTAACTTATTTTCCAGGATCATAACTCATCGTGAATCCAAACTGAAACCCGTTCATGAAAATAATTGAAGAATTTTATAACTCAAGTCCTGTGTTATTTAATTATATTTAGACCTTAGTTGTAAATATGTGAAATTAATTATATACTATTAATCTGCTTTAGGAATCCAGGAGGATTCCTTCTTCTGAGTTAATTTACTTACAAATCCTATCTGAGTTAAAACAGTCATATATCCTTTGTGTTCCAATTACACGTACAGCAATTGTAGGTTTTCAAGAAAACCCAGACAACTAATTTATACCACAATTAGATTCACTCCATTCCAACAACATTTGTATATTTGTAAAATTACTAATACATATACATATATTTTAGCTTATATATAATCCTGGTCATGCGCTACCTAATTGTAACCCCCCCCCCCCCCCCCCCCCCTATTTATTTTTAACTCTCCTCCCTCCTCTATACTCTCCTCTTCTCTCCTCTACTCTATTATATACATTCTTCGACCTACCTAATTGCGTGTGTATACCTCTCTCTCATCTTACATCTTACTATTCCTCTTACATCATCATCATCATCATTTCCTTACTACTATTTTCTCACTACCTTTCTTCTTCTTTCGCTCACATTAGTACGTCAAATCTATCACACCATATATACCTAATTAAACGACAATAATCTGATATACATCTCCCTATAATTTATACTCTTACACCTTAAATTTAAACCAAAACTTATGTTGTTGTTGTTGGAAACGGATGAATCAACCTGATGGTAAGCTTTACTACTACATAATGGTCACGTGATCGCGTCTAGTGTCCTACATTGTACCGTAATTTCCCCAGATACTTTTACACGCAGAATAATGACTGATTAAACTCCTATCACCCTAATACTTATATATACTCATTGAATCAGTTGTATTACCTAATATCCACTGTAAAATAAAACTATGTGGTTGAAAATATATTAACTAATGACCTAAATATTAACTAGTCTTTCTTATAATGATAATGACTCTTTAGTTATTATTTCCAGTATTAACTTTGTTATGATAGTAAACCAATACTAAACTTAAGTTAAAGAGAAACATTTTGCCATAATGGTAAAACTTTAGACATTATGTTTTAGTGGTAAAAACAATATGACATTAGACACTTATGTTAACTAATTAACATACTCAAGGTTAAAGCTTTTAAACATTATTTCTTTTGTGGCAATTGATAATATGATATGAAACTAAATAAGGCATTTTATTGGATTATGGAAATGTATTGGCCCCATTCCCCGCCAATACCGTGAAGTCATCCAAGTTCACACTCCTCCGCCATAGTCTGAGCAGATTCTACTTTAAGAGGCATCTCTTCCTCATAAAATTCAAAAACCAAAGGACGTTCCTTCCTTTAGCCTGCCTTTTATTAACTAAAACTCAATAACTATTGGAGATGTTCCTATCCTTAAGTTATCTCTAAATGCTCAGACTTATTTACTGATTCTACATATTTACTACATTATATTATTTACTTGGAACGTTTATAGATATTTCTCAAAAGAAATTTAGGAAACTTATAAATTCCTTAGGCAATTAAATTCATTAACTGGCAAAATTAATTTCTGCATTGATTCTAGATATGAAACCAATAACTCTCTTTAGTCTATCTTTCAAACTAAATTAATTCATTCTTATTTAAACTCAAATCATTTGAATTTAGATTATCTACTGTAATCACTGAATCCTTACAAACAATCCTAATCTAGTGTCCGACTGTTCAGTAACCTTGTTACTTCATAAATCACAACACTCATATATTTATACACATATAGCTATAATCAAACTTTGTATGTCTTGATAAAAGTAACACATGCAAATTATTTAGCAATAATCTTTACTATATTTTACTTTATAGATATAGATTCTTATCTATTGGAATATACTCTAATTTCAACATTCTTTGCTCAGCTGAAATTTCAAGAAATCTATTTCCTGTAATGTATCACAATTCACTATTTTGAAATATGAGAAGTCATTATAATACAGTCAATAAAAGATGTTTTGTTCACTCACCGAGTAAAATCTTCAAATTTACTGGATAGAAGACCTTACCTTTCAACTCTGCTAATTCACACAAATTAATCACCTTCGCGATAAGTTACTATGAGATTCTTACAAATCAGTGAAAAGCCCAATTAGTTTAATAAAAGTTATTTCATTCCTTATTTATAGGAAACGAAAGAATCAGGTTATGTTGTAAACTATAACATTTTGAAGGTTGGATGTACGATGCTTTTTTATTCACATTGAAATCATCCATAAGTACGTATTGTTACTTTTGATGTCAAGTTTCAACATTCGCCTTGTAATTTCAAAATGATTTTAAATACGATTGTTCAAATTGGGCACTTCTACTTTTCAATCTAACAATCTCACAAACCTTTTTGTATAATTAAGGCATCTATCAACCGTAAATCAATTTGATTACTCAAATAAATAATATCTCTCAAACCTTTCTCAGCAATATTTAAACAAGTGAAAATCTAATTTTAAAATACTAAAATAAATTGAACACTGTCCCGGTATTATAATACATATTTACGGAAATATGCTAATTATTATCTCCTTACTCGCGAATACTAATAAATCGAATCATCCCGCTTAAAACTCGCGTTTTTCCTTTTATAGTCCTAAGCCCCGCCCATTTTTGAATTTAGTGAAGTGACATACCTAATTTTTAACCATAAAATCTAATTCTCCTAGTTTAATCGAATAATCTATTTGTATCAATTTATCTAACTAATTTTTACCATATAAATTGTTTCATGTTTAATCTTAAGTACATCGAAAATACTTGATTCTTACCAAAATTATTCGAATCTTTCTAAAAAGATAATTAAATCATTTTAGTTTCACATTTTTACCTTTATTTCACATAATTTTTATCTTCAAACCTCAAATTAATCTAATCTTGTATCTATATTGATCACACTACAACTTTCATTCACTAATTTTAATAGTTATAAAGAAAATATAAGATTTTCAATCTTAAACTTTATCCGTGTTTCCTTACAATTCACTCCTTGAATCAATTCACCCGATTAATTATGAACGCCATTAATATCAACCAACGCTTATTATATCTAAATTCCCTTAAATATTGTATACAATATCATTGCATACTAATATATTATCAAATTAATCGATATTAGCACAATCGATGCCCCATTTATTTATCAGAATTTTCCCGCCTTTTTTGCATAGCAACATAACCTCTTGTGTCAATCCCTATCAACGTTATTTTACTCAACCAATCAGAAATCCCTATTTGACCAAATTTGTCCACAGCTTTTCCGAGAATTTCACCTGCCATAAGGTCGCCCTATAGACTTTTATTTGATGAATTAGGTCAATCACAAACTGATCTTAGATATTTTATCTAAATTTCAAAGTTCTCATGCTAACTAACGCTATTAATCGTATGGGTTAGTTACAATATGTTGGATCAAACTGCGTAAAATTTTATTAAAATCGGTTCAGTAGTTTAGGATTCCATCGCGGATAAACAACGTGACACGAAATTATTATATATTAAGATATAAATAATAAAGTTCGTAGGTTCATAACCTACATTCAGTATTAAATAATAAAAGACATCAAATTTTGATCTTGTATGTTTACACTATATCACAGAGACATGGGCACAACAGACATTATAGATAACAGGAAAGAAGTTTCAGTACTTGTTACAATAGCTTCGTATAGCAATGCCACGAGCTATTTGAGCAGTCAAGATTGCGATCCCTAGGACCTAGGACCTATCGAGTCTCACATTCGAAATCGACTCACTCATAGGTAACTTTAAATTTCTTTGTTTAAATGTTCCAAATGACATTCTTAGTTGTTAGCGCTACACGAATCGGGCTGAGATTTTGGCGAATAATCAAAAGGATTTTTGAGAATTACAGTTCTAAATCTAGAGCGCGCACCAACCAACGTTCAATTATTAAATAACAAAAGAACGGAGTGACTATGATTTGGATCAATCTCCCTTGCTATGGGAATGTGGGTATGTCAAGTATACGCCTAATACAGTAGACATAGAGCAGTACATCTACTCCATACGAACGTCTGAAAATCGAAGCACTAACTGCTAATAGGCTGCTAACGAATTTTAGCGCTAACTACGTTATACGTTGCAATGCCACAGAATATGTACTATACATAATACTACCTTAGCAATGCTACAGTATAAGTAATAGTACTAGTATAGTATGGCCACTCCCTGCCGCTTTCTCGTATCGACCTCACCTCCCCTCAAAGACAAACCTGGAACTGTTTCTAGGACGCCGCACGCATACACTTTCATTTTCGCTCTGTACAGACGTCATTGATTATGTAACTGTGAACAACGCGACATTTGTGGGGACTGGCTGGGTTGTGGCAATGCGAAACTTAGCGTAGCGTGCCGTGCAGCATGTTTGATTGATGCCTGCGGCTTCGGACATTTGTTCGGAGTTCATTTACTGTTCTTTGAACATACCAATTGTGTGTCTACTGTATCGGCCGGCACCTGGGCTGGGTCGATACGCTATCGCGTGTGCCGCGGAAAAACACCCATCGACTGAATGATACTATTATTTTGTATTTGCTTCGTCTAGTCTAGACTGTACGGAACATCTACAATTCTACACGCTTCACGAAGTTATGACAAAAACTGTCTTGTTAGTACCTTGTAAGTTATTACGTGATATGTCTAAGAGTGACTGCCAGAACTTCGTTATATTATAAAAGCCGAAAGTCTCTCTGTGCATGCCCATACGACAGCTAGGTAAGTATGATCACTGAGTATCGGGTTTATAAGATCGTGGCTTTGGCAGATAACAGGTAAGACAAGTGTAAACCTTGCTCTCCAAAATATAAATTATAAAGTACATAAGTATTTAATCATTGTTATTTTTTTCCGAGATATTATCAGAAATCACTTTGTATAGTGTTAACCTCCTACCGAATACACTTAAACTTTAATAGTTATTATACTTTTTGTACGTTGATTTTTTGACAATTGTTTTATAGAATTTCGTTTCCCATAATATGTTTGTCATATTATTTCATAGAATAATCAATATACGGTATATTCACTTCAATTAATTTTAACTCATAGCCCATAGGTTTTTGTTACAAATAGAATATTATTTTTCGATTTTCATATGATATTGTTTACTTAATATAAAATTTATAATTAAGAAAACTATTTTATCGAGTGAGTGCGATTTTATTGAGTTTACCGGTGGGGTCACGGTTCTAACCTAACCCTAACCAAATTTTCTGGTACCAAGTCGTCTGACCAGTTTGCAGTTCTAATCTAACCTACTATCACAGTATAAGTACGTAAGTAATAGTATTACGTAGGTTCCTGGTACTATTCTGTAGTAGGTCGTCCCTGATGGCGATTCGTTTTTCTGATAGAGTCGCATTTCTAACCTAAACTACTTTTCTGTTAGCGACAATTATTGATAATGGCTATATGAACTAAATATATTTTTTTAATATATACCTACTGTTTGATTATTTTGTGAAATAGACGTATGTGACATAAAATTGATTTAATTGTGTTGCTATGAAAAATGTACTCTTGAAGTGAATAGTCAACGAAACACTTTATGTCAAACGAAATTCTAAGAAATTTCTGTCTACGAAACAAGGGAACAAGTTATCATATTTACAGGCAGATCCCGTTATCCCGTGAGAATTTTTAATAAACTTTCGCTTGCCTACCAAAAGGAAGAGATTGTTATAAAATATTCATAAATGACGGAGTTTCATACCAAATCTCATCCCCTTATTTTATCCTCATAAAGAAAAAAAAAATCATAAAAACATGATACGATATTTACCATAAACAACATTAAAGAGAACGAGGACAGTAAATAGAAGAGTTCAGAGAACGGTAAAGAGGTGCTCCTCTACAGGAGCTTTCTCTGGAAACTAAACTATTTCGACTAGCTATGTAGGGCGACGAGATAATATTGCACCGCGGGCTGGCAAAATTTGAGAATGAATAATTTCTTTCGAACGATTATCGTTGAATCTTGTGAACTGAAAGTTTTGACTTTATGTACCTTTATGTGCCTAACATAAAAGCCATTTTATGAATGAAATCGATAACATAAATACAATTTTATTACTCTCGTAAATACATACGAGAACTCGTTTGGAAGGATATGGAATTAATAGCAAGCAATAGGAATTAGTCATAGCAAGAACTCATGATACTGTAAAATTTGGAGTCAAAAATGTGCAATTAGCTAAAATATTTAGCACGTACTTATATCAAGTAGATATGTAGGCAGGTATGTATGGTAACCGTTAAGATTGGCTATATGCGATGTTATGTTAGACGAAAAACGTAACTTATGTCCGTTCTTTTGCACAGTCGCTGCTCAGAGCTCAGCTAATTGGCTGCACTTTTTTCTTAACCACACTCTATAGAGACATGAATTAATTTAAAGCTCATGAAACCGTGAATGGTTTTTAGAGATTCAATAACCCGCTATTTCTAGTGCAAAATGTTATTTAAAATATTTTGTGAAACGATTTTTTGTTTTTCGAAGTATATAATTTCTACGATGAAGTAAGAAGCGCGCCGTCTCAGTAGGGCATCCGAGAATAGATTGGTAAGTAGGTATTTTCCAGCACGCGTCCCAAATGCCATACGCGCTGCTTAAAATAGTAATGATGCCGTACGCCCGATACCTGATTCCACTAGTCAACTTCTGACTTAAATTTATTTATGTAAATTGCTTACAAGAACAGAATCATTGAGGATTTTTATATTATTTTTAATAGAACATAATTAAAATCTTATAAATAGTAGATGCATACATATAGACAGTTTTATTTATTAGTTTTGATTTAAGTATAAAGATAATGGATGAATATAATTGTTTATGTGAAAGTAATGATGCAGTTTACGACTATCATACCATATAACATCATATTTAAGTATACTATTGTAGGTGTAAGTAAGCAGTATGTCAGTAAGTAGTACTTCTTTATAAAATAACTATTTACTGCTTAGACTTAAGAATTGATAGATTAACCGATACAATTTTAGTTAGATCTGGGGCCTCAGCGCCGAATCTGAAGTCGATACCCATCGAATATATTGATAGCAAAGATCAAACTTGGCCTTAGATTAGTGGTAATTGTGTTTGTCGTAGCTGGTAGAAACTGTGGAGCTCTATCGACTAAGCTGAAGATGTTTGTCAATAATTTAAACGTAAGACCTATTTTTCGAATCATAATATTCGATGGCAATCGGCTTCAGCTTCGGTGCTAAGGCCCTGGTATCGGAATGGCGACGACATGCAAACACATTTTATTTATAGAGCAGTAGTGGAGGTCCACCCGGTTCAAGTTCATTAGCTAGACTCCCCGCAAGGATTAACTTGTGACTCTCCATATGTCTATTCGTTTAATCACTTGCTATTTTATAACATAATAATAGGACGTTCGTTATAATAATTAAAATGTAAGTCGACGTTGGTGTTGCAAAAAAGACTCATTACGAATTTTAATAAATGCTACAAAACATGAGTGTAGACGGCGGAACTGCATAATTCAAGACTTTCACCGAAATATTGCCGTTTCGGTAAATACTAAAGGGTTCGGTAACTATTTAAGTCTCGCAATGAAAATATACGTAACTAAATACCCAGGTATAGAAATAAATTTATTTTAGAAAAGTGCCTTATACTCGTATCCGACATAATATAATCACGACATTAAAATGATTTCAAATATTTTTTTTTAAACTGAGCTTATTTCGAAATCCAACGTTTCCGCTGAAAGTTCACATATGTCCTTCTACGTTTTGTTATATCTCCAACAAGATAACAGCTTTATCCTTATATTTATTGTAATAAACATGAAATGAAATAGGTCATACTGAATGAAAAGTCCATACTTGGATATGTGGACATCGGATTTTTATTTCGGAGCAGTCCCCAAGTTGAGCGCGATCTTCAATTATTGTGACTATGAAGACAGGCTTAAGTCCAACACTTCGATTGAAGATGGACTTAACAGTTGATTGAATTATAATTTCATAAACATTTAATTTGAGATTGCTAGTTGGGCTTCATTCTTATGTTCAGATTAAATGGCAATAATCGTAAACTTTATAAGGAAATCTTTAAATTTAATGTAGGCGTGAACTACGTGAAAATATTGTATAGTAAGATATCAGTAAACATTGCAATAAAATGTGACATTAATGCCGGGTCATCAATTGAAGCGGCAGTTTCCGTTGACGGAATATTAATGGGAAATAGATCCGGTTTTTAAACGGTCAAACACCAAGCGCACCGGACACGGGACAAGTTAGGAGTCCGTCCACAGCGATACGTATTCCAGATTACTTTACTTGGACCGTGGTAGTCACAGGCACAAATCGAGTTCCGTTTGACAACGATGTCCTATTTGGCGAGACATTCACCCATAATGATGACGTCTGAAGCGCATACCTTACGCACTTTATGACGTTTAATTCTTTTCTATGAAAAGTTGACTGAATCACATCGTGACGAAAAGCCGTAGTCAGATTTGTCTTCGAAATCTGATTCACGATCTGTCTGATTCATTTAATGGCCGTCAGCGATGGGGTGCCGGGTTAAATCGCGGTAACGATGGCGACAATGGATGTTTTATATAATCGGGTCACGAAGATCGAGTTGGGGAAGTGTGAAGGGCTGATGTGAGATCCAGGGGTGAGGTGGAGCGGGGAAGTACGCGGGGTCCAGGGGTCGTCGACACTGCGGTGAAGGGCAGCGCGGTCGGTGCGTTCGCTTTCGTCGGCGCGCGACGGCGGCGGTGGCGGCTCGACGTATTGATCGCAGCCTCCGCGCTCTCCCGCTGTCGCCCGAGCTGCGTATCTCGAGCTTCTATGGTAATCGTTGTTAGCTACGCAATGCAATGCTTGACTTCTGTTTCAGCGTACTATTACAATACAAATATGAGCCAAGGAAGGTAAATTAATGTACTGCTGAAGTAGAGTTTGAATTGATGCTTTATATTTTACTTCAAATCGATATTGAAATGCGTGGGAGCAAATGGATGGGTATTGACTACGACACGGCAATTTCTTGAGACAAATGATCAAGGCAAGGAAAATCTCGTGTCGTATCAAGATGTTATTTAATGATGATGAAGAAGTAAAAGTTTCACGAATAAGAGCGTAGATTTTTTTCTTTTTGTACTATAAATATAGAGTTATTGAAAAATGATAATGTTATGATATGCGATATTTGGAAACTTGAAAATCATGTAATCTTCTCTTGTATAGCATTTCCAGTCGGTGATTTTTTCGCAACTTACGTCTTAGGTAGAACCTAAGGTGAAGTCAATTCAAAACTGATTTTTGGTTCTGAAAATGAAAATGAAAATGACTTTTGGAAACTAATCCGATTTGATCTATGTGCTGCGAATTACCAAAAAGCCATCGCTTGCCTTCTAATTTTCCGCCTGCATATTCTTAATCTAAGCACAATCACACCACCGTTTTCATGATCAGCGGTACTTTTTCCTGCATGTATTTTGCTTGGCCATTTCCACTTGAACCCAGACACTACCTGGTCGATATTAGTGATTCCAGTACACCTGCCAGATAAGTTGAATTGAGACGCGTTTATTCAGCTTATTGCAGCCATAGCAATTATGGAATTTTCAATGTACACATTGCTGTTTAGACAAAACTCAGTCGACAACGAAGAAATCTCCGTTGTCAACTGAGTTAAGGAAGGGCAGTGGTCTTTTCTCTGTTCCTTGATACAGTTTAATTATATTATTTTTAGTATAGGCTTGAACTCCCGTAATGATGTGTCGTTTTATTTCAATGTAGCGTAATTCAAGTGGGGCTTGCGGCCATTGTGACCGCCGCCGGCGTCAGCTCCCGTATCCGCATGTCCGCAACACGATAGCCGCTTTTATCTTTGTCGCATTGATAATTCCAAATACAAATGCAAGTTCTGAAAACGGTATCTATAATAAACGTTACGAATGCGATGTGACACATAAATAAATCACTACATATGACTGCAAAGAACAATAAATTATCCTCGGGTATTGCACGCAGATAGAGAAGGTTACAACCTCTTATCTCCTATCGAGTTGTTATTTATTTACCATTATATTGTGTTTATGAATAATATTTTTTTTCTTATTTGCGATATCAATATACTTAAATCACAATAACTATAAATTATTATCATGAAGATGCACATAGCATTGGTAGAACAACGTTCTCTTCGATTCGCCAGTGTTTAGTGTGGAGTTCGGAGACTGGATATAGTCTGCAAAAATGTTACACTGCGAGGTAATGATTTATCTAAGACTTGACTCCCTCTTAACGACAACAAGTAGTACCTACGTACTAGTTAGTATATTTACGTATCATCAAGCAGCAGCTAGAAAAAATGACGACAAAGTCAAGATCTCAAAATCAATCATCACTTCTGAGTCGTTTCACATAAAGAAGCAGGGGTTTCCAATCGGTGGTCCGCGGACCACTAGTGTTCCGTGAGAGCTAAATCAAGGTCCGTGATACAGAATTATAATGTAAGAGATTGACCAATACTAAACTAAATACTGTATTCTTGTGATAAATGTAGGTGATTTATCGGACAGTTGGGTCTCTACATTGAACAGGGACCTGGAAGTGATCCCGGAACAAAAAAAAATTGGGAACCACCGACATAAAGTAACAATTAAATAAATAAATTATTATCAAATAAATAAATGAGTACATGATGCCATGTCTATGACAACTGTAGGCAGAGACGTGGCACGACAAAATCGTTGCGATATACTCGTCCGTGGAGATGATGCCTGATACGGTATTGGTATGGTATTGCACCATGTTTTATCTTGCAAATAGAAATTCCTCTTAGTGTTTTATATTTTATCTCCATCAGTATCGATGTCAGAATTTGATCTCTTTTTCACTCCATTGGATGTCACTAACCGCTTTGACCCTCTTAAGAGTCCGTACCTGATATCGCGCCGATTTTATAAAAATATGCTCAACTTTTTCCCTTCATTTTCCAGAAAATATACATACGTACAGGCAGTAATAATTTTATCATTACAGTTTTCTCCACAGAATACCTTAACAATGAATAAATATTTTGAAGTATAATTTAACTTTCAGTATCTCTGAGAATAGAATTTTATACTGAATTAGTGAAAGATTTTAATATTTTAGGTACCTATCTAGTCCACCGTTTTAATTTAATTAACCATATGGATTACTTTCAAGTCTAGATTTAGTCCATAACTAATTTTCACGGAGGTGATTTCAGGCCAAAATGCATTAAGTCGAGTGCACTAACTATGCCATTAATTAGCAAGAGACGCGAACACCGACCAGTCATAATGACTGAGGATGCTGACTACCTACCAATGCTAATCGTTAATTACTTAATTGGGGTTTAAAATATAAGTTACCTGACGAACGGCGCGGAATATCGTATCTAGTCAGTTTTGCTACACTAGACCAGTGTTCCGCAAAGTGTGTGCCACGGCACACTGGTGTACCGTGGTCATTAGCTGGTGTGCCTCGGAAAAAATAAGGTTATCTCATAAAGCTAAATAGACGGACAGAAGAAAAATACTTATACAAATAAAAACTGATTTTTATTTATGGCGTACCTCCAAAAATTTTCGATTTCCTACATGTGTACCTACCTTAGATACAAAAAGTTTGTGGAACACTATACTAGACAACCACATTTGAGGAGGTCCATGTTGTCGTTGCGCGTGTCATTTTAACCGAACACGCAAGTTAAGCAACATCACCCGTAATCTGTCCATGGATGGGTTTATATTATCTCGATTTCCTCCGTGCTTCGGAGGGTACGTTAAGATGTCGTTCCCGGCTGTTGCCATTAGATGACAGCCATAAAGCCAGGACAGCGGCCTTTAAAAAAAACTGGCCTCCGCCAACTCGCTTTTGAGCAGCGTGGTGGCGAATGCTCTAAACCCCTTCAATTGAGGAGAGACACGTATCCCAGCTGTGGGATGAGTAAGGGTTGACGACGAGACAACCACAACGTTTTGAGTTTACCAGTGAAGCTCTACCTAGAGCTTCTAATTGCTGATGTTATACGTTTTGACATCATGCTTGATAGTCACAATTGTAATTCTTATTAATACGGCATAAGAGCGTTACAAAGGTCAAGGTTGACGTAGTTGGCTGTACATGTGGACGCTAAGGCTGTGTACGGACTGAAGCCGACGTAATCTAAAACGAGTTTACATTAGATTTAGAGTACCTACCTGCAACTAAAATGAATACATCGTTTGTAGTTTAGTTAGTGCAATTTATGGATCGGTTAGGAAGTAATATCATCATCATCATCATTTTTATATGACAACTAAATAGATTTTTAGATATTCAAAGAAAACTTTCGTGACTACAGAAAATAAGGATAAATTTTAAATGTAAGAATTCATTATTCAATAAATTATAATGGCAAGAATACAAATAAATGTAAATGAGATTAACAAAATTATGGAGATATGTTACATTAGCACATTAAGTATACATACCTATACAATCTAAAACTGTTTATGCCCGGTTTTCTAAGGTTTTTTTTATACTACGTTGGGTGGCAGACAAGCATACGGCCCGCCTGTTGTGAAGCAGCTACCGTAGCCATATTAACGCTCACAACCTCAGATTTTGTTCTGTAATCTGAGCTCACAACATTAAATGTCGCTCGCGCGCCGCCACCCCCGCTGCCAACGTAACATCTCCTTCCTTTCTGGTGACCTCACTCACTCGCAGGAACACAACAACCTTCAAGGGAATTGTTATTTGGCTGCGGTATTCTGTGAGCTGGAGGTACATAAAAAGAGGTTTGCAATCGTGCATACAGGACGCACTAGGATGGAGTACTACTATTTGCGACCACTTTCTCCGAATAACGGGAGGTCATACAGACTACAGACCAGTGGGATTCGCCATCCGCCGGATAGTCCCGCTACTCCGTGGCATAATTTGACAGTATTTTTCAAATTATTATATTAGGTCTCAGTAATGTAAGTAATTCGTATTTAAGTGTGACATACTCGTGCCTCCTTGTGATTCCACTTTTAATAGCGTAAATTAGATTTGACTTGTGAACCGCCCGAAATGTTGCTCGGATTGTATGTAATTTTTCTATATCATTCTCTTTCCTTTTATGTGTTTGTATATAAATTTTCTATCCAAAATCCGTACAATACAGTAATTTTTGAGACTTACACTAACAAGCACAACCTCTGCGCGCCACGGAACTTTAAAATATATAGAGAAGAGACGTAGATATTGAGATTGGAACATTTACTATCTCGGTTGACAAGGCAGAAGAAATTTTCAAAGTACGTTCAGTAGGTAGTAGTTCAGTAGTACTGATGAAGGTTTCCTTTTGAGATCGAAACTAGTCGGCTTTCCCGACAAAAAGACGTGAGTGACCCGTTGAATTTATTTAATTAATTTAGTATAATGTCTCAAATGAGTTTTAATAATACGTTCAGTAGAACCCTGTCGAAAATATTAGAGTATGCTATGAAAGACAAATTCATAACTCTCTGACAAGTAAGTGTAACCGATGCTGCCGTACGAAGAAGAGACACAATATCAAAGAGAATCCACACTAATATTTAAATGTGAAAGTGTGTCTGTCTGTCTGTTTGTTACTATATCACATCTAAACGGCTGAAGTGATTTGAATGAAATTTGGCTAGTACATAGATTATATCTTGAGGTAGAACATAGGCTGGCTTTTCATGTGTAGCGTGATATAACCGACATTCATTTGGGCGAAGCCGCGGGTCAGCTTGAATGCTTGTAATTCTTCAACAAATGTAAATATTTGAAACAACCTACCAGATCAATCAATAGAATCAAGCGGTCGAAAAGCTTAATGCTGCTCGTAAGTAGGTAGGTAATAAAGATTTCCCATGAGACAAAATGAGATAAAATTCTAAACGCGCTATTTCGATAGTTGAAAACTATCGAAATAGCGCGACTATTTTCGTACAGAATGCTAAAATAATACTCGCCGACTGCTAATGAACGCGGGCATACAGGTAGGTACGACATACGATACTTTTGTCTCATAATTAGTTGGAACTTGGATATTTTTATATCTACGTGAAAATTCGGTAAAACGTGGGAGTTCAACCTATATAACGAGGTTGGAGGGTTGGGTTCACAAAATTGTACTAAATTCCCAAACTATGAAATATAGTAGGTACCTATAGAATATGGCCGTGTGGTTTCCGGCAGACTAGAATAGAGTCACTCCGTCTCTTCCCGTGGATGTCGTACAAGGCGACTAACTAAATACATTATAAAACATCGATCAGGCCTCACCAACCCGTCAGGCCAGCGTGGGGAGTGTAGGCAAAATCCTCGTGTCTGTGATGGACGAGAGAGGGTCGTGCTGCTGTAGTGGAGACTAAATTGACCTGATGATGATGATGATGATGATGATGAAATATAGTACACAATATACACAGAATAATACAACACGACTTTAAATGTAAGATCAGCAATAAAAGTAGAGTAGTAGTGACTGAAATGTATATTTAGCAGTTTAGTTGAGTAAATATTTCGAGAAAGGAAACACTACCTGAAAGATATATTCGTTCAGAATATATAGGTATTTCTAGATTAGATAATACTTATGATAACTTATACAACCCATTCAAATATGATAACCTGTACCTACATGTTATAATAATATGAATATATACAAGGTTTTTGGTTCGTAATATAAACTACAATTATCGCAGAATGTAATGCGGGTGTTGAAACTGAATAAATTTGGCAAATATCTTCTTCATGACTCATGTTGAGTGATGTGTATCGATGAAAGACATGTACCACAAGAAAAAGTTTGAAAAATTGTGACCCGACTACGAAAAACAAACTAAAAGATAAAAGTCGACTCCTCCTATTGTTGAAATTGGTTAAAATGAAGCCATGTTACCCGTGCCATAACGATGAATCGATTGCCACCTAATTCATAATCATTCATTCATTCACAAAATCGGATGAATAGTTTAGGTGATATGGAGCTACACATATACAAACATATGACATATACATAATTATACATAGACTACAACAACATAACCATTCCTTTAGACTTCGCCATCGAGTAAAAAAACAACTATGACTTTGAATGGATATAATGAGAGATTAAGACCAAAAAAGATGGATGGATTGAATGAAATATGATATGGGCCAGAAAGAGGTAACTGTGGAGAAGACTAATATCAAAAATGTATCGAAGAAAAAGACAATCCTATTGCGCCGATTGTAAATAATGGGAAAGGGGCAAGCATGATAAAGACGATGAAACATGAGTGACAAATGGGAAAACATATTTCATCTTCCCATAATAATCTGAACGAGTAATCTAGTAACTACATAAAATGAACGATATTCTTTTTAGTTCTCAATTGTTTATTACGGTATTATGGAAACCTATTACATATAATAATATGCTAATAGATATTCACTCTACCAGAGAAAGTAATATCTGTAATTCGCCATGCCTTCTCTTACCCATTTAATTGGCAACGTTTGGTTTATTATATGTAATTTAGTTATGATCTATGAGGGAATTAGCGAATAAAACATTAAGTAAATACTTATGTCAATTTTCGGATTTTAAAGAGAGGTAGAGGCCCAGCTAGGTAGTTTACAAATAAACTACCTAGCTGGGCGAATACCGCAGGCAAATAACAATTCCCGTGAGGGTTGTTGAGTTCCTGCATGTGGGTGCGGTCACCAGAAAGGAAGGAGTTGCTGCGTTCGCAGCGGCGTTGGCGGCGCGCGAGGGATATTTCATGTTGGGAGCATTAATATGGCTACGGAAACTTGGACCCGACGTAGTATAACAAAAAAAAGAAAAGATAGAATCGAACGATGCAGTAGTTATCTGCATCTGCGTCTGATACTATATTATTCTAATAGATAACTGGTAATTTATGTTATCCCAAAGCATTCAGACAAAACCATTTGTATAGGTTCCTACTGAAGTAAAGTGCAAAGAAAGTATACCAAAGTTTAAGCAAAAGTATCTATTTCCAGGCCAAAGTCTAAAAGGATATACCTATATAACACTAATTGTGTCCGTAAGTCTGTGGTAGCCTGTATTCCGCGGTCACCCACCAATGCCGTCATCATAATATGAATTATTAATTTGTAGACGAACGGTAGGTCATTGACATAAGTCTGGTAGCACAAACGAGCGCTTTATGAAATTATTGATATATTTTCAAACTTCAATCAGTTATTTACACGGGCATGGCAGGTCAGTTAAGAAGTTATTCACGTAAACACAAAAAAAGGTAGTAGGTAGGTAATTGTGAAACAGAATGTTTTGTCCATTATGAAGAACTCCAGTTTATCTATTTACCTAAGTACGTGTTTTAAAGCGGAGTGTCCATTAAAAACTTACGATAGTTCTGTCACATGTAGTTTTGTCACGCATGGGTTGCACGACTCAAGGGACAATCGGTAAAAAGGGCGACTAATTAGTTACTTACTTTCAAAATACTCGTAGCGAGGTGTGTTTAAAAGGACATACCTAATTACCTACTATATTTTACAAGGAGAAATAGTTACCTCGTTCCGCAAAGCTCTGTACTGTTTCCGATACTAGTCTTCCTGCATATCAATGTTGTTAATCGTTGATGACATTAATTTCTATCCGTTAGCACCGAGGACATATAGAAGACAGACCATGCTAAGATTCCCTGTTCCAAAGTGGCGGAGAGTCGCGAAGGCCTTCGTCTGACATTGAGAACACTAACTTTGCTTTGATTCAACCCCTAAGATACAAATCCGAGTGTTTATCGCAAAACAAATTCTCAATCTGTTGCTCTCTACAATTCTTACTGTACTTACTCTTGGGCGAGAAGGACAAGCTCCCATCCGAGAAACGCGGTGTGTTCCACAAAGCAATACTTAAATACTACTTTGCTCTGTTGACCGAGAATTGAGAAAGTAGTTCCCAATTCTCTTCCGGAATATTGATGTCACCTCTAAGAGGGAGCACCAAGTATTATGGGCAGCAGTCTGGATAAAGGAGACAGAATCATATCTGAAATTGTGAAAGTGGGTAGTGAAAGTTCTTCTGAAGCAAACCACTAAAAGTTTTTCTGAAGTATGGGGCAAAAGCGGGGGTGGAATTATTATTATCAAGAAATGTGACTAATTAAATTCCTATATCAACTGGTGGTACAGTAGGTTAGTACTAAAACTTAGTCTATGATGGTAGTTACGCCAAACTGAAGGCCGCTGGGATAGAAAGACTTTAGAAAGGAACCAATCAACCTACTTATGAATACAAAGGGCATAAAATTGTTAATTGAGTGAATGATCGGCAATGGACATCTTTCAGCTGAAATCGGGAATGTCAATATATGATAGTGTTCTTTCTTAGGCATTACGAGTAGTGCATATTATAGGTAATGTTCGTTGTATTATGTAAGCATATTTCATATTCTTCAATATACATAGTTCTGTTTCATGTAGAAATATTTAATGCTGGATCGGGTCCAAATATTGCAAGCGACGAACTGTTTACCAGCAGCTGTGGGCTAGGAATAAACATGGAACCAGGTTGGTGGGTGGAAGGGCAAGATAACTGGAAACGTATTTTTTGTGAAAGATGAAACAAAAGAACATTAACATATTTTTAATGTAGTTTTGTAATTAAATTCACAGTAATATTATTTATGAAAATTATTTTTACAACGGGCTTGTTTTCGCCTACGGATTCGCGTGCGTCGCGGAGTCTTAGGACTACATTAGTTCTGAGATAAAAAAAAATTGGTTGCCTGTAAAGTCGGTATACGGGCGAAAGTTTTACGTGACAACGACTTTGAGTGGTAAAATGTTTTCGAGTGGAAGGGACGCATGCCTTTCACTTTTTATGTCTGTCTCTCTCGCTCTTAGAAGGGACGCTCTTACAATGAGAGCGAGTGAAAGGCACGAGCCTTTCACTCGCTCTCATTGCAAGCGCATAACGTGAGCCAGTTTCTTGAAGTGTCACCCGGCTAACCAATTTATAAGACGTTGTCACGTCAAAACGATGTATTAGGTAAGTACATTTAATAAGTCATCAGTGCAATGTCTACAGTAATGAGTATATGCGTATCCACACCACAATGGAGGATCTATTACGTTTATCAATTTCTTAGCAAACTTAGCATCGTATTGTTTCGTTGTTTCTGTGGTTATTTTTTGCAATAAAGTGGAATACATTAGTTACTTTATTGTGAGGTTAATTCAAAAAATCTGAGTAGCTTATAGCATTGAGATACAAGTACGTCAGTATACTTATATCTCGAAGGAAGCTGTGTGGTATTTTCCAAATATATCCCAGTCTCGACCTTTTTTCATTTAATACAAGTTATATACCCAGTCGGCGGACCAAAATAAATCTCAAATTCGTAATCATACAGCTTATTTTTGTTGTCATAATAATTTAAAAGAAACTACGGTGAAAGGTTTAAAAAAAAAATCTTCAAGGACGGTAATTTTACGATTATGCATTTAATTATTCATAAATTAACTAGTTGTTAAAACCAGAGTCTATAAAATAAATGCAATGCATTGCTCTAATTGGAACGATGTTGTCGACCTCAGATTCAGATGTGCTGACATAGAGAAGCGAAAACCAGCCTTCTAAAATCTAGTCGCATAATAATTGTAACGGTAAACATTAACAAGTTTTCTCTTTTGAGCTATGCACTAGAATTAAATGTGTTAAGGCAGCAGGAATATTAAGAAACAACGAATTATTGTTGTTTCTAAATATTCCTGCTGGCTTATTTAATATTGAGGTTTGGATAAAAAAATATGTTTTTTAATGAAAAACTCAATATTACCGCAACAACGACTTGGGAGAGCGTGAAATTGGCTTAACTAGAAATGAATTTATTTAGGTCTAATGATTTTGTATTAAGTAAAAAGTACTATTTGGTCTATATAACGAGAACATTAAAGAAGCAATGTTCTACTTTATGGATAATTAGGCTTCCAAACGATGTTATCTCGGTTGCTGATAATAAAAACGAGTCAGAACATCAATTAACGAATGCCACGACACTTGGCTCACCCGACCATTATAATGGACATGAAGACTCTAAGCAATTAACTACTCGTTCACTTCGTCGACTCTCTAGTGGAAGGTGGCCGGCGATGACGTCATGACGAGTATGCAATAACTTCAACAAAAACTTTAACAAACATAATAACCATAATCGGACTGTGTTCTTGCGGATATACCAAATTGAAAATGAAAATATGGTCTGTTGACATTGTTCAACAATAGAATTACTTCAGTTAATATTAGGAAAATCCTGTTTCGTGGAGTGAATCTGAGGGATTTTTCATCAAATGGCAAGGTTTTTTTTTTTACTACGTCGGGTTGTAGACAAGCATACGACCAGCCTGATGTGAAGCGGTTATCGTAGCCATAATAACGCTCGCAACATAAAATATCGCTCGCGCGCCCCCGCTGCCAACGCAGCATCTCCTCCTTCCTTTCTGGTGACCTCACTCACTCGCAGGAACACGACAACCCTCAAGGGGATTGTTATTTGGCTGCGGTATTCTGTGAGATGGAGGTACATTTCCCAGTCGGGTAGCTTACAATTACGCTCCCTACCTCTCTTTTCGCCAGAGCTTCGTTTGTAGTCAGCAGGGAGCACCGCGTGCAGGTGAAGTTGGCTTTGATTCAAAGATGTGCTGTGATGAACTACTTACACCCCAAGGTATTTTTAATTCTATTCTACATAATTATATAACTTGATGTTACCTAAATATGACTTAAAATATCGTACTAAAGGCGGATGCCTTTATCTACTTATGCGATTGTCCTGGTTTGTCCTATTGATATGTCACGTCTAATGATATGCTGACATTGTGTTTCAACATACATTATCATATCGGTTGGGTGTTGGGATGCTTTTGTGTCTACTAAAATAATGTAATATACGTGTAGTAGGTACGTAGGCAAGACAGTTTGGAGTGCAAACTATAAATCACACTCCAAGTTAGGTAAGTACAATAAAACCAGTTAATAAATTATTCCCACAAAATTGTCACTACACGCCAGTCTAACAGAACGGTTAGTATTCTAATGATAACTGAAAAGATACCCTAATTATATTGTACTGTTGTGCTTTACTGATGCAAATTACAAAAAATATTATAGGTACTGAATGTATTGTTGAATGGGACGTAGTCAAATATCTAGGGAGGATTCCAATTTCCGCAAAAATGCGGTAGGATGGGGTATCCTCCTGAGCCGTTTTCGCCCCTGCAGAGAGGGGTTGGTGATGCGGGCAGGGGGCGCGGGAAAAGCGGGGTGTACTACATGAGGGTGGCGGCTGCGACTGCGCGATCGACATCGCAACCCCCCGGGACGCGGCATGTGCGTACCGCGTCCCGCTCCTGCCCCTCGTATCGGGGCCCTCGCTTCTCGTACCGAAGCTCGATTTTAAGCACTCATTCAACTTCTAATTCGCGATTATCGTTATAGTACTTGCATAGAGGAATGTATTTTAAGTTTTAACGTCTAAGGAATAAGGATCATACTGACCGTTGGCAGAGCGAGCTGCCGGTGACGTGGCTTCCTTGCTTCGAGCATTTTCTTTCTCTTTCCCATTGTTCCCTGTAACAAACAGAGGGATTTGTTGAAGTGTTTCATTTATTAAAATTAATCAGCTAATATTTTGTTTTCAAATTTGTATCGCTCACATAAAACATACATTATTAGGTACAATTATTATGTTTTTCTCAAGTATTAATACAAGTATAGATAAGAAATGATAAACATCTAACGAAAATGATCCGCGAGATGAGATATCAGTATCCACGAGAGGTACATAACAGCTCTGGTTATGTTCCCAGTTATTTTTTATATTAGGGATGTGAAATTCATATCCTTGATCGATTCGATATTCACAATGTTTGACGAGCTCGGTGGTCGAATGGTTAGCAATGGCCACATTGACTCCGAGGTCGCGGGTTCGATTCCCGTACAAGACAAACATTTGTGTGCATGAACATGTCTGTTTGTCTTGGTCTGGGTTTTTTCTATGTATTTAAGTACATTTATCAGTTGTCTAGTACCCATAACACAAGCTTTGCGCTTAATTTGGGACTAGATGGCGCTGTGTAAACTGTCAAGAAATATTTATTTATTATATAATATGTGAATATCGATTCGATCAGCTACTAAAATTTTTCTGACAGTTTCTATACGGTCGCGAGTGACCAAAATATATTAATGTCGACCAAGTCAAGTCATAAACCATGACTTCATTGACATCTTTGCTAGGTTGGGGTCTCGAGGGGTATGTGAAAAAATTCAACACATACAATCAATGGAGTCCATGCAGGCGTGCAAGAAATCTGTCGGTGCCTCGACTTTTTGTCGAAACAGGCAAGAACAGAGTAATTGTTTCTTAAGAATTGAACCTAGAAATTGTTTTGTAAGAGACGTTGAGTTATTACTTAAAAAGTGACTATGTTGTTAATCAAGATCACAGAGATGGTTCTGCTGGTTCTTTAAGTGTTTTGTACAGCTTGTAGACTGTAACATTTCGTGAATAAGATGAACGCCGTAGTCAAGTGACGTACGTAACATCCGTAACACTACGTTACGTACGGCCTACAAGGGCAATAATAATGATATAATCAGAATTTTTTGTTGCAAAGAAATTGTCCTTTTCTACCTACATGTAGAGTGTTACATCAAAATTATGAGGCAGGTGTGATAATTTTGTGTATTTTTCTCAATTACGATTTTCAACAAGCAAATCAGCGTTCGATAATCACTTTAAAGACATCTTGGACCTTACTTATATGGATTTTAAAGTATGAACATACACAATTTATTTTCTTAGATCTCGTGTATTTTATTAACATTATAAATAAAAAGAATCCTTGAAATAATATTAAAAAAAAAACAATATTTCTGACGTCGACACTAGCATACAAAAAATAATCGCCCGAATACGATTTCTTTTTATTCAGCAAATAAGAAAACTTAAAATAAATATCAATAATCCTTTATTTCTTTTTTATTATTTGAATATAATTTACCTCATTTAATCTGGTTAATAAAATTATTCATATAGATTTCCAATATCATTACTAAAACATTAGGTAGGTACTTTTATGTCCCCAATTACCCCGCGCCTATAACGAGTTTAAACATTTACCTGTGCATTTACACCGCTTTAGTTGTTAATAATGCATAACAATTACTTTTAAATAACGTCCTATAAATTTCCCAAGAATACAAACAATACAGTGTTCCTTAATTAAGTAGAGATATGATGTTATAAATATGAAATGGAAAACCTAGTTTATTAATACGAACCCCAGTTCTCTGAAAAAGGCAATTTTTAAATGCCATAAACAATATTACGTTTTACGTAAAGGGAAAATGTTAGTAAAATGTTTATGTACATGATATGTATGTACACGATATATGAAATAGTTTATTAATAACCCAGTTCTGTGAAAACCATATCTTTTAAAACCATTAAATCATATTATTTAGTAGATAATTAAATGGAAAATGATTCTGTACTACGTGGTACTGACAAATCAAATCAAATATATTTATTAGCCATGTACATAAATTACATTTAGCTCTTCATTTTTACATATTAGTTGCTTAAAATGAGGTTAATTTGAATATTGATACAGTAAATTATCTTGCTGATGAATGCTCTGTGTTTTTTGTGCACTTTTGACGAGCTCGGTGGTCGAATACAAAGCAATGGCCACTTTGACTCCGAGGTCGCGGGTTCGAATCCCGCACAAGACGAATATTTGTGTGCATGAACATGTCTGTTTGTCTTGGTCTGGGTATTTTCTATATTTATTCAAATATTATATCAGTTATCTAGTACATATAGTACAAGCTTTGCTTAGTTTGGTACTAGACTTTAGTGTGTAATTTGTCCAGGAATATTTATTTACTATTTATGTTTGTATGTATTTAATACCAAACATAATGCTTGCAAGTTTAGATGCATTCGACATATATTCGTTCACACAGTAGAACGGGTTTATTTCAAAAAACTTTTTCATTAGTGCTTAAATTTGACAGCTGGTAATTCAGTAATATACAGATGTAGTAGATTGTACATATTTTCTCTATAGCCATGCCTTGTTTCATGCATTTTGTTAGTTACATGAAAGAAGTGTGCAAGGAAAACACATATGTAACAACTATGACATAACAGTGTGACTAAATGCATCAAACTTTCTTATAAACGTCAAGTCAAGCCTTGATAAGAACACCGATAAATAAAAATCCACTCCACACCTTTTCTTAAAAAACTAATCATACGATATTATGCGAATCGTATGCGTGCGTCGACGACACAATATCGCATATCATCATTGTGATATACCTAGGTACCAAATATTTCAATAAGTGATTATATTTTTTATCAATAGTATAGGTATTCATTGTTGCTATGAAACATGACCTAATAATTGATAACAGTTGATAAATTGTAATCAGATAGAACATTATACTAACTAACAAAGTTTCGTTTTCCCCGTACATAAATATAGGCTATATGTATTTATTGTACAGGAAAACGAAACTGTTAATGTAGTTAACTTTAAATGATACAATAGGAAAATGTATGTAATGATATTATAGGAAATACGTTAATAATGAATTAATATAATGTATTGGTAACGAGGTTAACAAGTTAATAAAATTAGAAAATGTACACGACGCCTGATACGTAAAAAAAATATTGTTTTTATGCACAAACTAACTCAAAATAGTTTGGAGTTGGACTGCTCAGCTTTATATTTTTTTAAAACATAACCAAACTATGGTTATTACATTCAGCTAAGAACAAACGAATTGTCCCTCAACGAAAAAAAAACATACAAAAATCGTTTTGTCCGTTTAGTAGCTACGACGATGTAACGATTTGATGTTACACCCGGTTGAAAACAACCCTCTTTTTTCGTGGGAGGTTAGGAACCCTCCGGCCGGTATTGCAGCAAAGTTTCATAACTAGCTGCAATAGAAGAATTTCTATTCTTTATACGCTACTGGGACTGAGCATGGTAAAAGAATTTGGAACAGGCTAGTATATCAGTTTTAACAGTACTTCCTAACCTATGTACCTATTAATCTTCTATGAGAACGAAAATAGGAGTATGTAGCCATCTTGTCAACAACTCAACCCTTAAAATAGTTTATTAAATGCGCTTACTAACGACTAATTAATCTACTTTGTGGGCAGAGAGTTATTCGTACCTACTGAATGTGGTACAGATAATATACAAACTTACTAAAGTAGGTAGGTACCTCAATAAATAAAAGTACTTCAATTATAGTATGACATTTTATATATAGATATAGATGAACATCACGGCAATAAAAATGGCTATAAAGCGCTTATTCAATACCTACCCGTGTACACATGCTGTATGAGTTACTCAAAGGAAGCCAAAGATCGTGAACACGCAGGTAGGCTTATATAGGCATTTTATTTATATACTTTCCATAATACTTTCCAATAATTGTTTTAATAAGTGCTAACATCTTGCCGCGACAGTGAGTGGTGCGGCACTGAGCGAATATCAGGCAAATTACCTTGCTATCTTCTGGAACGCAGATGCGTTATATTCTTTCCTATAGATATAGGAAAGAATATCTTAGATTGTAGATTGAAGAATTGCACAGTGTGTGGCGACGATAGCGCAAATAAAAGTTAGAGATCCAGCCGGAAACGTCCTGGCGAGGGCAAATAGACGAGGACGAGCGGCACGCTTAGGCGGTACATTCCCAGTACCATAATCCTTTTTGCGCTGGTTGTCTGCGCGACCGGTTATCTCACGACCGTTCACCCGCACAACCGCTCGCAAAACACCCGCTGGCTTTCCATCCACATCTACAATGTATCCATCAAACCTTAATAGTGACAGTCATAAGTACCATTACGCTTATGCGTTTTTAATTCTCACCTCTTATCACTAATCTCGGGAACTATGTTTCGATTTTTATCAAACGCAGTTGAAAACCGTCTTTCGAATTCAAGTTGATTAATGAAATTAGCATTCAAAATTTCTTTGGAACTAATTTCATAGACATCCGGGGGGTTTATCGGCTAAGCTGAAGCCGATTGCCATCGTGTTTTTTGATTGCAAAAATCAGACTTCTGTTTAAGTTTGTGATAAACATCTTCGATTTAATCGATAGAGACCTTATCTGAATCTCCCTACCTGCTAAGCTTAATACTATTGGCACTAATTTAACGTGAAGCTAGAATTTCGCAATCAAAAAGTCCAATGGAAATCGGCTTCAGTTTACTCGGTACCCTTGACAGATTTCAACATTTTCATTCAGGTTGTATTGAATTGAAAAGTTGTTAATCGGGATGATAGACGGACACACAATTCAGACAAAAGCCTCACACACCTATTTTTAGTTCAAGAATACAATCGATCGATTGCACCATAATGCTTGTTCAGAATATGAAATTTATCTCTCTACTCATTTTATCTATATCTAAACACGTCATATCGATGATAACTAACAAATTATCAACTTTATTATCAGTGAAATGTATTTTATAGACATTGCATTTATCGATATTTACTGATGTTATATGAATCGTTTGATTGCACATATCGAATCCTAATACGATCGTTCGTTGTCGAGACGGAGGCGGTTCAGTCGACCTTGGCCGTGGCGTTGACTTGCGCGGCCTCAAATCGCAACCAAGCGTCGCGCCATAGATTTAACACATGAACCGCAACATATGCAGCATCTGCGTTCAGATAATATTTTTTATATATAAAAAAAGAATCCCTATTTCCCTTCGTCATGACATCACTTAGCTATTTCTTTTTATATTCTATTTGTTATTGTCAGGAGAAGGTTCTTATGAAAGAAAAACATAACAAAGTTATGCGGAAAATTAAAAAAATTAAGAAAACTAAACGACTATATTAACTTTTCTAATGTAACTTTATGTCGTTTGACAGAACTGTCAGTCATTTGACAGATTGCGCGAAAACAATTCGAATTCAATCAATGAAATCAATGTTAATAAGACAGGAGAACGTCTGTCGGGTCAGCTAATATATCAAATGTATAATATGTGAAAATATAGATGATTTACTCAGTCACGTAAAACAGTTGAATGGAATTGGATGATCTTTTATACCGATCATGAAAGCCGCGAGCGGAAAAAAGTGTTTTTTTTTCATGAAAAGTTAGAACCCGATCTTGATGCTGAATATGGGTACCTCAAGAAAACTACTATCTACTTCTTCTTCGTCAACCCACTGCTGGGATATGGGTTTCCACTCAATCAAAGGGGTTTTGAGCATACTCCACCATGCTGCTTAACCACGGGGAGTGGCGTAGGCCAGTGTTTTCAAGGCGTCTGAAGGCCTCTGATTTGGCTTAACGACTGTGATCTAATGTCGACAGCCGGGACGACGGCTCAACGTGCCCTCTGAAGTACGTAGGACCTCGAGATTAATAAAGCCATCCATGGACAAACAATCCATAGACAAAAAAATTACTACACCAATTTTCATTAAACATAGTAGAGCCCGATTGCTACACACTAATTTAAACACTTGGAGATTAAAATTAAAGCAAGTCGCTCTGATCTCACTGCCAGATGGATAGCCAAAGGTTTCAAACTTTCGTTTCTTTATTTTCCTGTGGAAAAAAATGTATGTATGTACGATTATAATGGCATTGCATTATAATCGTACATACATACAGTTTTTTCCAGACAAGAAGAGTTGGATAAAAATAACTGAATAAATACTTAGATGAACTAACGACAAAATATAACGTTAAAGTTGAGACTCATTTGTAAATAGCTCCAGGAAGTGCACCAGGATATAGCCAAGATAACCAACTGGAACAACAGGAAAAACCCTATCTCAATGGAATTCTGATTACTGCAAGCTCATTCCATAGCATTTTTGTCGCGTTAGCATTAGTCACAGAAAATTTTAACAGCCGTTTTAAAATTATTAAATAGTTTTTAAATGTGTAGATACAAAGACTTATTTTTCCAAACAAAAGGCACAGAGAACTATTTTAAAATAATCTATACTAATATTATAAAACAGAAGAGTTTGTTTGTTTGTTTGTTTGTTTGAACGCGCTAATCTCAGGAACTACGGGTTAGAATTGAAAAAATATTTTAGTGTTAGATAGCCTATATTTCAAGGAAGGAAGAAAAAAACTATTCGTTTTGAAGGCTTACGTTGCGTGCGCTGTGTAAACGGTTGAAGTTACGCAAAAATCATGAATGATGGAATTGTTCCTCTTTAAAAGTTCTAAAAAGAAGGCCGCGACAGCATATGTCTATCTTATAAGATTAACTCACTATGACCTTTTTTATGGTAATTTGTAATTAATGCACTATTTGCAAAGGAGTAATCCAAATAAATATGTTAATAATCAGTAATCAGAAGTATTTAATCTATACTAATATTATAAACCTGAAGAGTTTGTTTGTTTGAACGCGCTAATCTCAGAAACTACTGGTTCGAATTGAAAAATAATTTTAGTGTTAGATTCATACTAATATTATAAATGTGAAAGTTTAACGCAACACCGCAAGGTAAAATATCGCTGTAATCGTCTCCTGTCATCTGTTTTACTTAGTATATAATACGGGTTTTTACTAATTGTTTGCCAAAGAACTGTCTAATTATTTGCAAATGCTCAATTATTTGCGAACGTACATTAGACACCGTAAAAACGCACATTAAATGATGTAAGTAAGATATTGATTTAATTCAATATTTTTGCTTAGTGCTGAATTAGAAATGACGTGATTGCCAATGGTCATGTATGTGCGAAAAATTGATCGGTTGTATGCTGATTAGTGGTCATACTGACGCTTATTAGGGCATGGTAATAAAATACCGTAAAACGTGGCAACATTCCCAAATCCGTGGTAACTTTTCCATAACGTAGGTATTTAACATAAATTAAATTTTCGTAAAAATTTACAAATTTTTCCACTTTTTTAAATAATAGTAGTTTTCCAAATAAATTTATGGCAATATTTTATTTTTTCCTAAGTGACAACACTAACAGTTTTTTTAATATAGCCGTTCAAAGTCTGCTGTTGTGTTGACTTGTTTCGTGAATAGCTGTTAAATTGTGCTCACAGAGCCTAAATCCATTGTCTAGGGTAAGTGAAAATTTGATATTGTGTGTTAAAAATGCTTACGTACCGTTGTAGCAACGTCAGTCATTGCTTTTTCTTCATTTTATTGAAATATTTCCATGGGTATTGATGCTTGAGGTTAGGTAAAGTTGCCATTCACTGCTTCGTGGTAACTTTACCTACAGCTAGGGTTGGCATATGGCTGCATTTTACCCGACCATCGCGAAGAAAAGAGGTCACCTAATTATCTGTTTCTAAAAAAATCGTTTCTCACGTACTTAGTTACCTACTGTTCTACAGCAATGTTTTCGATATGTTTTACAGCGATGGTCGATAGTAATTTATAGTATAACCTTATTGGTTTCCTGTTTGTACTAAAGCAATGCCAATAGCAGCGGGGGTGGCAACGCGCGAGCGATACTTCTTATGTCACAAGTGCTCATAGGCAACGGTAACTGCTTCACATCAGGCGGACCGTATGCTTGTTTTCCATCCGGTGTAGTATAAAAAAATGTTATCTATCAATGTTGTGTAAATACACTATGCTATTTGAGCGTTATTATATAAAAAAAAGCAATTTTGAGTTGGGTTTGCGCTTTATAATGCATATTGTTTCAGAACAAAAATGACCATAAAAAAATTGGCACAAGGCTTACAAAAACTATACCGAAGAGGTGATGACACTGGCAATGGAAATGGTGGCCTCAAGAAGAATCACATGTTGAAAAAAAAATTGAGATGAGGAGGACGATAGAGAAAAAAAATCAGCATTCAGATAATTAAAGTTTGAAAATATTACTATAACCTAATATTTTTGATTACTTAATATCTCTAAACATAATTTTATAAGACAAAACAAAAATGTTCTTACATATCCTAAAATATTTTCATAATAATTACCTACGTTTTTAATTATACAAAGAATTTAGACTGTTTTTGTTTTCAAGAAATATTATCTAATAAAAAATCTATTTTCGTTTTTCTGACAACCCTGTTCATAACAAATTATTTGTATACAAATTGCAAGAACATTAAAGCAACTTTACCTACGGTTGGTATTGCCCCCATTTATTTTATATTTCGGCTTGTTTTGATTTCAGTATTATGGATAGTCATCAAAAGAAGTTATCTTTACCTAAATTTAGTGTCTTAGTTAAATAATTTCGCAAGTAAAGTGCGTAGGTCGAGTTGCCAAAAATGGGTCTATTTTGCCAAAATTATTTATGTCCTTCTACAGCTTACTTATAAGGTTTTAAAGAAAAGGGATTAGTAAAAGCGTTAGTCAAAAGTATAATAAATGCATAAAAATAGAATTCTTGTTAATACGGCTTAAATTGAAAAAAATACACTGAAATTTGTCAAAAAATATGGTAAAGTTGCCACGTTTTACGGTATCGATTTTGAATACTTTTGCGTAAGTAAGTAAACATGATTTGAAAGTTAATTTTGTCGCAATTAGCTTTTTGTACGCTTTTTGTTTATACTTACCGCACTAGTAAATTTTCTTTGTTGATTTTTTATTTATTTATAATAACATTTTTTTCTCACAAATGTAGTTATTGACAAACGTAAAATAGACGTGGGTGAAGGTTTTTATTTCCTCGTGACTGCGGTAATCCCTCGCTCCGGGTTGGGCTTATAAACGTCACTCACGCGTCATCTACATCATGTTCGAATTACAAACTTAAAATTGGATATTTCGCACGTTATTTACATATAATTATGAAAAAAAGAAGACGCAGAGGACCAAGCATTTTATCTTAATACAAGCATTTTTCTTAATATGTTTTCAATTTCAATTCAAAGGTGACCTGTATCCCGGTAGAGAAGTAATAAGGTTTAACCAGTTTGCAAGCGTAAAAAAATACTACGCTTCAGTAGACAAAAAACATGAATTTTCTTTTTAGTACTTAAAGTTAAAATACACTTTTTACATACTTAAAGTTAAAATAGCTGGTTTGACAGTCGACACAATGTAACCTAGGGCCCCACCGCCGAAGCCGTAGCCGATTACCATCGAATATTGTGATTTGAAAACGTTTTAGTTTTAGTTATTAAAAAACATCTTCAGCTCAGTCGGTAAAGCTCCAGGGTTTCTACCAGCTAAGCTAAACACAGGTACTAACGTATCCTATGAGTTTAGGACTCGTACTGGTATTGGTTGAAACATAAATGTATTAATTATATTATGTGGCTGTTCTATTAAACTTATATAAGGTAAATGTCCTAAAAATAATAATATTGTGGTTGCATTTTATAGACCGATGATTTATTTTAGACAAGGAAAACTAATGTAATAAATCTATAGCATGAAATCATTAAAATGTGTATTGTTAAAAACAATATAACTTACATTTATTTTAATCATGTTACGTGCATGTACTGTACTTACTAATTAAGGTGACGTAGGTGCTTCATTTTGGATTGCCAGAGCATAGCCATAAATACAGAAGTGTAGAAAAAAAAAACCGGACAAGTGCGAGTCGGACTCGCCCACCGAGGGTTCCGTACGTAGTATCAAAATTAAATTTGATATTTTTCATTATAAATAAGAAATAATGCGTCGAAAAAAATATATAAAATATATTTTGCAATGTGTTCATCAATCCCTTTCATATGATACCCCATTTGAACTAGTAGTTTCAATTTGAAATTTCGACACCCTATAAAAATATAGACCCCCTATTTTTTTAGATCTATTTACAAATGTATAGTTTTGAGATTTATTCCTGTACTTGTAGTCTATAACGATGTTACTTGCCAAATTTCATAGTTCTAGGTCAACGGGAAGTACCCTATAGGTTTTGATTCCTTTGAGTGTGTCGAAATATGCGTTTTTTGCTGAATAAACGGCCGTAACTTTTTTCTACGTAAACTTAGCAGTTTGATTTTTTTTTAACTTCATGGGACCGTAGACCTGTGTATACAGTTCAAATTTCAGCTTGATACCTCCACGCATTCTCGACATAGAAATGTTTGACAGACAGACAGACAGACAGACAGACAGACAGACAGACAGACAGACAGACAGACAGACAGACAGACAGACAGACAGACAGACAGACGGACAACAAAGTGATCTTATAAGGGTTCCGTTTTTCCTTTTGAGGTTCGGAACCCTAAAAATGACACAATTTGAGCATATTATATATTATATTAAAAGGAAATTTTAATATAATAATTAATACATATTTTATTAAAAAATAAATTCAGGATGATATTGTATTTACTCGTATGACCCTTGACTGTACCTACATCTAAATCGTTTGGCCGATAGAGCTAAAATTGAGTATACAGGTAGATTATGACGTAAGCATTCGGTAAGAAAGATTAAAAAAAAAAGGGAGACACCGGGATACGCGCGTGCGAACACGCGGGTGCAAGTGCGTAGGATATAATTTCTTTTAAAATCACGGGATAAACCTGGTCATTTAGTAGGCGGGCGCGGGGTTATGGGTCCAACGCGTAGAGGCACCTTTGAGAAATTTGCTGTAATGTTGTAAGCCCGCCGTGACCCGCTCCAGGATATATAATGGTACGATACGATAAACCCATGAGCAGGTCTCGGCAGGTGGTCTTGCGAAGTGTGATAGAAAAGAAAAGGGCTATGTAGATGAGATCTGGGTGAACTAAATACCAGGCTATTGCAGAAGAGGGACGGACCTCTGCCATAACTGCTTTTAATATAAGTATATAATTATATTGTTGATGCATTAAAAAGTTCGGCAATTCATTTCCTTACTAAATCATAATGAAGGCCTCTATGAAACTGAAGTCTCTCAACACCAATCTGTTGTATACAGGGTGGAAACGATTAGTGATCTCACTAGGTTACTTATAAACTATATATGATATTGTGGAATTGCTTCATGAGCTCTATCAAATAAACATTTATAACTACTATTATAAACTGAATTTATCCAAAAAATCGATATTTCCATCTACCTACCGTACACTTAGTGTGGCACAAGTAGAGTCAGATATTGCAGTACATGTGTAGGTACTCGTATCTACTATCTATTCCAATTATTTATAGAAGTACAACACATATCTGATTATTAGCAAGTGCTATAAGTAATATGCTATATAATATTAATAATATGCTAATAGTATCATAAAACCTAAATAATAAAATTGTAGTCAATTTAAAGTCCATTTGGTAGTACTCGTGAAGCACTATCAGGATCAGTAATTAGTTTTTCAATATATTTTATATTTAAAATTAGAAATAATCGAGTGAGATCACTTATCCTTTTCATCCTCTAAATGTATATCATCGTCATCAGGTCATTTTAGTCTCCACTACAGGAGCACGACCCAGTCTCGTCCGTTTCAGACAGAAGGAGGATTTGGCCTACACTCCCCACGCTGGCCAAACGCGTTGGGGAGGCCTGTCGATGTTTTATAATGTATTTGCCTTAGTCGCCTTGTACGACATCCATGGGAAGAGACGGAGTGATTCTATTCTAGTCTGCCGGAAACCACACGGCCAATATATTATATAGAATATAATAGAAAAATATTTATTTCGTTAATTCACAACATTTCAGTACATAGTAGTAATAAATGAACATACACATACACATGAGTTATTAGTTTATAATTATGATAATGTCTATAGTCAAATTAAGTATGCACCTTGTTGATGTGGAAGTGAAAAGGGATTCTCATTCAGTAGAAGTTTCATGAGTTTCTTTTTTAAGGGAGCATTTGTATCAAAAAGATCCAGCAGTAATTTATTGAATTCCAGTACCTATATGTTATCAATGTTGTAATAAAGTCGCATAATTATACACTTCTGGACACATCTATTGGCCCACCTTAGAGTTTAGGTTTCGATGGCCCCTACCGAAATATGATTGCTAGATTGAACAAAAACTATTGATGCAGTTTTAAACCTGATACATTTTACCATCTTTTTCGATCATATTGTTTTAAATTTGAATTCAGAATACCACACGACATGGAGCTACGCCTAACAAGTCGGGTATGCGCCTTGATTAAGGCAGTTGATTTTTTAATAAAAAACATTTTTTATCAAATAAAAGTTTAATTTAATAACGCGTGTTGCCTCCATGGGCATCTACCACAGCTCTCATACGATTAGGCATAGAGTTTATCAACCGCTCTATGAAATTTTGAGGGATCCTCCCCCATTCCTCTTCTATGGCAGTTTTCAACTCCTGCATCGTCTGGGCAGCTGGCTGACGAGCCCTAACACGTCTTTTTAGCTCGTCCCACATGTGCTCAATGGGGTTCATGTCTGGGCTTCTTGCTGGCCAGTCCATAACTGTGATGTTCACATCCCGAAGATATTCCCTGACGATGCCGGCCGTATGGGCTCTTGCATTATCATGCATAAAAAGGAAATTTGGGCCCACATAGTCCGCGTATGGCATCACGTGAGGTTCTAAGCACTCACGAATGTACCTTTCAGCATTTAATGTTGGCAGCCGTGGTCCCGTAACAACCTCAAGTTGAGTTTTGCCGCTCGCGGATATACCGCCCCAGACAGTCCATGAGCCACCGCCATAAGCAACCCTCTCTTCGAAGCAGCATTGTGCGAAACGCTCTCCCTTACTTCGGTAGACCTTCTTCCTTCCATCATTGCCATGTAACACAATTTTAGACTCATCAGAAAAGAGTACACGGCTCCAATGCTGCTGAGTCCAATTTAAATGAGTGCGCGCGAAATGAAGGCGCGCTGTTCGGTGGGCTCGCGTTAGTTTGGGGCCATTAGCTGGCTTGTGTGGTACCATATCGCGTTCTTTTAACCTTCTCCGAACAGTTCGAGCGCTCACAGATACTCCGTGGAAGTCACGAAGTTGGTTTTGTATCTCAATGGAGGTAAGGTGACGATTTCTCAAGCTGGTCGTCACGATGAATCGATCCTGCCTTTCAGTGTGACCCGAAATCGTGGCCTTCCTTGGCGACGAACAAAGCCGCCAGTCTCTAGATACCTCCGATAAACATTTCGGACCGCAGATCGACTTAAAATAAGTTGGGCACTCACATTTCTTTGGCTGTGTCCGGCCTGGATAAGTGCCACAGCTTGGGCGGCGACTTCAGGCGAAGTATCCATAGATTATTGATAGAACCTCACTTTAATGTTAAGAATAAGTAATGTTTGTTGCAAAACCAAAGAGAAAAATCACACTTTTAAGAATTAAATCCAAGTGAACCAATAAAATCAAGTTTTCTTAGTATTCGATTGTTGGATATCAACGAACAGGCTCCAAATTGTCTTTTGTTTCTTTAAATTCTGTGTTCGAAATTCAAAAAAAGACTATTGAATGAAATTATGAATGTGCCAGGTTCAAAACTGCATAAAAACTTTTTGCTCGACCTAATATAAAATTTTAGCTAGGACCAAACGAAACTGAAAATGCAAGGTGGGCCAATAGATGTGTCCAGAAGTGTATATACTTATAAATTATTATTATTTAAATAGTTCATAATTTCGACCAGCTTGCCAAAATATTATAAATATAAAAAAAGGAAAGATTCACCTCCCCGTCTAGGTGGGATTTGAACACAAGAACTCTGGAATACCGGTTGAGTCTTCTTTCAACTGATCTACCAGGAGGGTTTGTGATGGTGGCGCATTTTTGCATTCTATATTTTACTGCTGTGAACTCGTAGTGTGGCGCCATCTACCAATTAAGTATTACACTAAACAAGGTCGAGAAATCTAATATATATACTAATCGAGAGTTCGTGGGATCAAATCTAACCTAAGCAGGGAGGTGAATTTTTCCATTTTTAAAACATTTTATAATATGTACTTATAAAATTATTTATTTATTTACAGTATTGATGACAAGACCAGACTATACAAGGGAACTTATATAATATGCTGTAATTATACATCTACAGTTTCAAAGTGATTGGACATGCATGCAAGCCAGACTACAGCATGTATGAACAGGTGGTATGTGGTATGTAGGTGATGGTCGAGCGCTTGCCGAGGCTCAACGTCAGGTTGTAAGTAACTATTTCATGCATGTTGTAGTACATACAGTAAGCTCTGTCTGGCCATATGCTGGTGTTCTCGTTTGCTATGATTCTAGATAGTTCATACAGTAGGTAGACTTTATAAAGGTCATATACTGCATAGTCTGCACATACATTATCGGGTGTCGATAGCTTTCTATTATCGCGACTCTCAGAGTAATTAGGTGAAAACTTATAGCAGCTATAGTATCAAAATTTTAGAACATTGTAAGTAATAAAAATGCGAAGGACTGTCGTTTCCTTGTTCTTCTTTCGCATCGAACTATTAGCAACGGATTAATGCACATAGATATAGTAGCCAGTGGAAAATATCATCATCATTATCAGCCTGTATCTATCCACTGCATACATAGGCCTGCCCTAATGCCTTCCACCATTTGCGATCCTCCGCTGTCCATCTACTACTACTAATTTTGGTTTTCCGTCCAATTACTTCGTTCCGGCTTCGGTCCCGTAAAGGAAAATTCATTCATTCATCATTCATCATCAGGTTATTTTAGTCTCCACTACAGGAGCACGACCCTCTCTCGTCCGTCCCAGACAGAAGGAGGATTTGGCCTACACTCCCCACGCTGGCCAGACGGGTTGGGAAGGCCTGATCGATGTTTTATAATGTCTTCCCTTAATCGCCTTTTTCAACATCCACGGGAAGAGACGGAGTGATTCTATTCCAGTCTGCCGGAAACCACACGGCCAAGAGGAAAATGTAATAAGCAATTTAAAATCCGGATAAAATACGAACATAGTCTTCTAACCCTTCCTACTAATATATAAACACAAAGATTTGTAAACATGGGTCATCATCATACATCCATGATAGTTATGGATGGATGTATCGACATTCATGTATAACAATGATGTTGTATTTTGATAGATATGGTATACCCATATTAAATTGCGTCAGAAAACAGTTCCTGCTGAGGTTAGGATACTATCGCCATTCTTATCATATCACTGATTTAATAAAAAAAAGAGATAGCAAGTACATATCTCTTTTCGTCACCGAAAGAAAATTGGGTACGTGTTAAAATCAATTATTGTATACTTTCGTGTGTTATGTTGGGCTTTAATTATTTTATCAACATAAATTATGCATTTTTGAAATACAGAAGACGGCATTTTTACGTATTTCAATCAAATGTGAGGTAAGACAATTGGCTCACATTTCGGTATTCGTTTTGTCGACATTGGTTTTCGATTAGACGCATAGTGGCATATCTATAGAAATATAACATCATATTTGATGTAGAAGGTCATAGATTGACACTTGAGATACTTTTTAATCCACTGCTGTGTTTATGCAGAGCAAAGCTGCGGGTAGAAGCCAGTATTTCATACTAGCTAAATTGTATCAAGTCGCGGTGAACATTCGTGAACCATGAATGACTTATGAAGTCATGATTTTCGGCTGCACCAATGGCGATATACGACTTATTAATAAAAGAACACATTGCGAGCTGTCATAAAACAGCGATCTTGCCTTATGTCGAGCGTGGCGGCTTGCCATATTGGATTACAACGACGCTCGGCCGTGGTCGAGCGTGTGATACGAAAGGATACCACTAAGGTTAAACTGTAGCCTCACACACAAACACTTTAAGAGGATTACTAGGAAATGGTTACTTTTATGTTATTAAAGATTTTAGTAAGTGTCATTATGTTACACAAAAAAAAAAAAAATTGACTGGAACAAAACACCTACATAAAAATAGTTCAATACAACATCAATGGGTAGTTGCACTGTACACTGTACGTCAAAAAAAATATTTATATATAATTTGTTGTCTTTATTATGAATGTAAAGTAATTTATATAAATATAAATCAGTTTTTCCCATGATTGTACTCTACCATATGGTCTACAAAGTCACACCCATAAAAGGACTATGAAACTTTTAGTTGAGTAACTACATATGCGTCAAAGGTCGACAACCACAGATATCTCCGACAACATACAAACATGATAGATATTAAAGTGTGATATCATGTTATGTGTTCCCGCCATATAGTTAATATGTATTGACTTTATGGTTTCCGTTCGGAGGATAGGATCACATACGTTAGAAAACCGTACATTTAAAATTAAATAAATAAATATTTCTGGACAATTTACTCAGCGCTATCTAGTGCCAAATTAAGCGCAAAGCTTGTATTATGGGTACTAGACAACTGATAAATGTACTTAAGTACATTTTTTTTTGTAAATACATACTTATGATACATAGAAAACACCCAGACCAAGACAAACAGACTTGTTCATGCACACAAATGTTTGTCTTGTGCGGGAATCGAACCCGCGACCTCGGAGTCAAAGTGGCCATTGCTAACCATTCGACCACCGGGCTCGTCAAATTTTTTCTTCTTTCCCTTTATCATTATAATCATAGATGAGTGTAGCGAAGAATCCTAAGTATACGAGTATAACCAATGATCTAGATTACATATTTGTTTATACTACGTCGGTTGATAACAAACATACGGCTCGCCTGATGTGAAATGGTTACCGTAGCCATATAAACGCTCGCAACATGAAATATGTATCGCTCGCGCGCTCTGCCACACCCACTACCAACGCAGAAATTCATTGTTGCCTTACTTGGTTTGGTTTGGTTGATTTGGTGGTCACTCACTCGCAGGAACACAACAACCCTCAAGGGAATGTTAAAAATACCTAGATGGTGCCATTCCTTATAATGTACCTACGTCGTGTCTGTCTATATCCTGCTTAAAAGTTTGTTTGTAATATTTTATTACACATCAAAGAAATTTACAATACAGCAAGTTAAATATAGCAACAAAAAGTACAAAGGCGAACTTATTCCTCACAGGGATCTCTTCCAGCCATTCTTAGAGTGGACTTCCTGGATAGGCAATTGAAGAACCCAATATTTGTGGGATATGTCGAATATGTTAATTATAAATACATATAATAAATAATCAAGAGAACTGCGTCCCTCATGCGGCGGGTGCGTGACAGCTCCAACAGTCTCCTGAGAGCAATAGCTGAAAGAGTGGATGGACCGGTCCTCCGACACTGGATGGCAACACATGTTATACCGTCCAATAGAACAGCAAAATAACTTGCCGCCATTCAAACTTATTTTGAATTTAAATTTGTATTTTATTTAATTTGTATATTATGTAATGACATTGCATTTATTTTGATATTATAATGATTGATTAATACGGTTAGTATTAATCAATCATTATAATATCAAAAGACAGAAAAAACTGTATTACTAACATAGATATGGACATGTTCCGAAATAAAATGATTATTATTATAATACAAAATTATAGAAGAAGAATATAATACGCATTGTGTAAATTAATAAAATTATATCGACCTAGAGTTCAAAAGATATTTCAATTACATAATGTTTTTATGCTGTCTACTAAGTACTTTAGCTAGCGATCTATATGTGCATATAACTCAATGAGTATAGAGTAGCTGCGCTTGTGACATTATTATCTATGGATTATTATTATCTATGAGAGCACGTGAAACTCATAAAATATTATATAGAGATGTTGATAGATGCGTTTTATGTTTATACATCGCGTGACACTTCGCGGGATTGTGCAAAGCAAGCGATTCTGACTGTACAAGAATGAACGAAATTCGCTCTGACGCTACCACTTCATAAACAGTTTAATCTATGACAATATTAGTAATTATCAACCGGGATCCTGAACCAGATTATTTTTACAGTTTATAACTCGTGAAATGAAGTCATATTTCTTTCATTGATCGTCCTTTTTTTAACCAAAGTGATTGTATATAAATTTCTTATTTTTAGATTTAACAGGTTTGTTGCCATATCCGCATTAATTTCACTCAAATACCGGCTAAGCTGAAGCCGATTACGTTCGGATTTAGGATTGTGATAATCTTACTTCATTTAAAATTTGTGCTATTATTTATCAAGTAGTAATTAGCCTCGCCGGTAGGGACAGAAACGCTCTACTGATTAAACTGATGATGTTTATTACAAATTCAAACAGAAGTATCATTTTCGCAATCAAAATCCCGATGGGACTCTGCTTCAGTTTAGCTGGTAAGCCCCCAGTTTAGCGGTTCACCAGTAACAGAAGAACAGAAAGTGAACTAACCGAGTTACTTTGGTTATTGGTGCAGACCCATCACACATTTTCAATGTGTCCTGTAGTGAGGCGACTACAAAATTAGATATTGAACGGTGAAGTACTGTCAAAGTAAGGCTGCCTCGGTACTCATAACGAAATTTAATCTGAAGAAATTAATAACAGTTGAGGTTGTGGATTTTGACGTTTGAGTGGTTCATTAATATCTTTGAACCAAAGTCAACCTCATTTACGCGTAAAAGAGAACAAACAATTATCGATCCGCATAAACTTCCTCCATTTATAACCTATAAAAAGTATATCGATTTTTAATTAATAATGAATAAAGAGACAACCACCGTTTTGTGTAATTCAAATTCAATTTCAATTTGATAATACATTAGAACTTACAAGTACCTCGTTAAAGCTCTCAAAGCACGTGGGTCTCCAAGGTTAAGGCAAAATAAGACGAGGGCGTTGGGCAATTGGCATTCAACAAACAATCCTTCAATGGCACAAAGAAAAACTACGTATCAAGTACTGTCACAAGGTAGGTACAAAATGACGCAAACGTAATATACCTACGTTAGCGATTACTCATCTATCTGATAAATTATTACCTGGTCATGGAATTTTGAGCATAGTTTGTATTACAAATTAGTGTATTTTACACTATGATGCTGTTTTAAGGAAGAGTTATTTTGTTTTATTTGCTTAGCAATGTAGTATGGGCGGTTCTCAGATTTATCATTAGATATTTAGATGAACTTTCTATGTAAAAAAATAAATGAACGGGAATAATAAATAATAGTAATCCTCCCTGAGTCCCTGAATCTCAATGAACTGATTGTGACAATGTCCGGGAGCCCTACCGTCGAAGCTGAAGCCGATTACCATCGAATATTTTGATTCGAAAAATAGGTCTTACGTTTTAGTTATTGACAAATATCTTCAGCTCAGTCGATAGAACTCCAAAATTTCTACCAGGTAAGCTAAACACAAGTACCATAAATGTTTCTTTTTTATACTACGTCGGGTGGCAGGCAAGTATACGGCCCGCCTGATGTGAAGCGGTTACCGTAGCCATATTAACGCTCACAACATAAAATATAGCTCTCGCGCCGTCACCCCCGGTGCTCACTCACTCGCAGGAACACAACAGCCCTCAAGGGAACCGTTATTTGGCTGCGGTATTCTGTGAGGTGGAGGTACATTCCCCAGTCGGGTAGCATACAATTACGCTCCCTACCTCTCTTTTCGCCAGAGCTTCGTTTGTCAGTCAGCTGGGTGCACCGCGTGCAGGTGAAGTTGGCTTTGGTTCAAAGATGTTGATGAACCACTTACACCCCAAAATTTGATATTTTTATTCAAAAAATCCGACGGGAAGCGGCTTCAGCTTTGGCGGTAAGCCCCCAAATTGATCAAAGATCATGTAATAATTCTTCAGACAATACAAACCCGTCCAATTACTTTGAACCTTGGTCCTCATATAATAGGAAATTACTTACTATTTTTTTTATTTTATTAAATTACTATTTTTTTGCTGATTGGACAATGGATATTTTGTTTTACCAATGACTATGTTAGGATGTTAGTATGGGTAGGATATTATTATGTTTCCAAGAATCTATTTATCTTGTCCTAAGGATGACGTCGACCGGACATATGATTTGGTCGAAGACGGATGTACGATAATTTGCATGCGCGCCATGGGCCTGGCAACAATGCGCGGTGGGAACAATGTTACACCTCAAGGGGTTTCATATACGAAAACTATAATATTATGATTAATTTTGATTCGAAGATCTGATAAAAAAGCTACTTAATGATCCGGTTGAGTGAGGAAGGAAACAATGAGTTATCTTAAGAGGAAGTAAAATGTCTTGTTGCCATTTCGATGTATAACGTTACTACAGTCAACCATTTACCACGTATTAATTGTAGAATGAATAAATAAATTTATTTTTGAGTGTGAAATTTAAAACAGGTATTTTAATAATTATGAAACTAAGGTAAATAAGGGCGTGTTTATAGCTCTTTGTTAGGGACTCACGCAAAGGTGTAAATCGATAAAGGCACTGTCGCATCTCAGGCTAGACGCGAGATCGGGGAAACAAGACCAGATACCCGATTCATTTGTCTATTTAATTTACCGAGAAAAAGTGATAAAATTAATTTGAAATTTAAGTTTTCAATTCATTACGTCACTCATAAAACGTGAAATATGGAAAGGAATAGTTTATCAAGGCGTTGGCGTTTGCCTTGATAATACGGTCAAAAAATTTCCTGTACTTATTGCTGAAAGCGGTCGACTAAATTATATCTATATTGTGGGCATATCGGTCAAGATAAGGTTGATCAAGATGTGAAGTTTGTTGATTACAACAAATTATCGTTGCGATGCGATAGGATGTCGGCATTGCCCCGATACCATGTTATTATTACATATCCGATCCCGTTCAGCGAACTTTATACATGTGGCAAGACTGGCAAGTACCTACTAAAAGTTTACAACATGTCCGTAATTTTGAACATCTTATAACAAACTGCATTTAATTAACCATAAATTTTTAGAACAGAAAACTGGCAAGGCTCCAGCGTTATTTATATTCCTGTAGAAATAATGTTCTGCTTTCATTATGTATCCAAGATAAGCTTTAACAGTTCTCTTTTTCTTTATTGATATCTATACAAGAATGGATAAAATAAAGCAAGAAGACAGTGATTCGGTCGTATGTAGTCCAAGCGGTCGCTCTGGGTAGCGGGTACGTTCTTGGCCTCAAAGCCTGACCGGTTGCCATCTTTGGAAGCGACCGGTTTTACCAGACCATTCTTTGTAGCTAACAGTTTATTCGCCAGCATTTATTTATTTGCATCACCGTTTTATATATTTTAATATTTTCCTTGGTCTGATGACGTTGTTGGTTGAGTAATGTGATAACGATACGAGAATGTACATGGGCATAAAATTTTGAGATTAACGTAAAATTTAAAAATGGCAATGTAAGAGTAGACATAATCAAGAATACCTACATATTATCTATAGGAGTCATTATATCGCTCGGTTCATGTGACATTGATTCGACTTAACTTGTCTTCTAAGGCCACGTAGGTACTGTTTAATGGGTTTCCAACTAAGATTTTGTAAGCAGTCCCATGGCTTCGACTTTCAAAATCTTATGTAAGTAAATATATGAGCTTGTTGGCTTTAGTCATACCACTATTGCACCGTATGAGCGATAAATAGACGATTCTAGTATTGAAGTTAAATGAGGAGGCGTCGTTTTCGGTGGCGACGTTGTTTCACGATAATATTAATCACCGAGCATGGGTGTATTGGGTACACATTCGTTGGCTGGGTCGCAGCGCGGGAGGTGGGTGACTCACCGACGACAGTCATGCACACCGAGTGCACGTCTGTGAATCACTGCACCAGGCCTTGCCGTGCCATACTATTATGCACATACTGATGTCGCAGGTAACAGAATCGACCATTGTATGCTATTCGCTATTGTGCAGCCGAACTTTTTTGGTCCCCATGAGCAATTGTTAACGCCTTATTGTTACATGCATCGAATGGGACGGTTTATTTAGATTGGAATAATAACAGGATTCGAAACCCACGAAGCCGCGATGTTCGTTTATGAATAAATTAATGTATGGTATTGTAGAAAATTCTAGAATGGATGTGTCATATCATATAACTGTGACTAAGATAGCATTACGTATGAACGAATTGAGATTATTTTGTTTAGTATTATTAAATTAAATTAAAATATTATTTCGACACATTCAATACAAAATGTTGATTCAGGACAAGGTTACTTTGTAAGTTACCTACACAATGATGTTAGTGTTTGTAATAGCAGCAGCAGTACCTACAATATATTCCAAAATAAACAGCAAATTTACTTACAATATGTATAAATTCGCGCCCTTGTTGTGCCAACTAGCGCCATCTATTATCAATGAATAGAAGTAAAATAATTCTAGCAGTATAAAGAGGTTTTTACAGGCTCGGCAATGCGCGAGTGATGAACTTGGTGTTGCCTCTATTGGTGGTCTTGACAATAAGCGGGAAGAGAGTACCTTATTTTATTCTACCATGGTCTGCATTGTCACGGAGCAATCAATTGTTGATTTATTTAGCTTCAAACACCATTAAAGAAAACTGTTGCTTTTTTGCGACACACCTATATCAGAATCTATACATGGTACTCCACGCCCATGCCACAGTACTGAAAGAATTTACTTGTTTCTTGAGCCGGAAATCGAACCCACAAAAACGAATACGAAAAAACAGCACTGTATCAATACAGAACAATATTTCTAGAATAAAAATGGTGTTTTAAAATAAAGTAAAGAAATTAAAACGTTCAGTAGTTCTCTCCGTAGTAGTTAACTCCATATGTGCGTTTATCGTATTTTATTTCTGGTTATCATTATTGAAGTAATGTTTACTGTTTATATTATACAGTTCTTTAGGTGTCGATATAATTATTTCATAAGAAATAAATCAACAGAGAGCAAAACTATAATTTTGTTTGTACAGATAACAGCTTGTACGTCCAGTATAAGGTGATCTAGCGTAGCCACGAGACCTAGATAAGTAGCACTCGTAGACTACGATGAGACGATCTTATACTGAAAGTTTTACAGTTTAGATGCTTTTGTCTGTACATATAACTAAATAACTAAATACCCGTAAGACATTATGTTATTAAAAAAATATCTTTAAATCTAATTCTATTGGTTGATGCTGTAAAACTTCATGGTTTTTAGGGTGCCGTACGTCAAAAGGAAAAACGGAACCCTTATAAGATCACTTTGTTGTCCGTCTGTCTGCCTGTCTGTCTGGTCTGTCTGTCTGTCAAGAATTTCTATGTCGAGAATGCGTGGAGGTGTCAAGCTGAAATTTGAACTGTATTCTCAGGTCTACGGTCCCATGAAGTTGTAAAAAAATCAAACTGCTAAGTTTACGTAAAAAAAGTTACGGCCGTTTATTCAGCAAATAACGCATATTTCGACACATTTTCAAGGGAATCAAAACGGGTACTTCCCGTTGACCTAGAACTATGAAATTTGGCAAGTAACATCGTTATAGACTACAAGTACATGAATAAATCTCAAAACTATACATTTGTAAATAGATCTTAAAAAATAGGGGGTCTATATTTTTTATAGGGCGTCAAAATTTCAAATTGAAACTACTAGTTCAAATGGGGTATCATATGAAAGGACTTGAGGTACAATATATTTTACATTGCAAAATATATTTTATTTATTTTTTTCGACGCATTATTTCTTATTTATAATGAAAAATATCAAATTTAATAATGATACTACGTACGGAACCCTCGGTGGGCGAGTCCGACTCGCACTTGTCCGGTTTTTTTAAATGTGGTTTGCCAGAATGTCTTCACTTCGCATTATGGAAAGTGCAGATGAAGACCATATCGACTCATCCGTAGAATAAAGTCTGATCTGCATCAATGTCAGATTGAACGTTATTTGATTCTAAATATCGAAAGATAAATAAGATAAGAAAATTATAAAAACGCATGTCTGAAGACTTCATATTCCTTATCTAGTCTAGATAGCTATAACTAGATAGCTTAACTCGATGAGTCGATATGTGGATACCGCCGTCACTATGATTATCTTCTCCACGCTTCGTCTATATGAGCCAGGATTAAAGGAAGTGTGCCGGCAGCGAATTATTTAAACAGCTTTATGGCTCGGCAAACGAATGAATTGCCAAACTTTTTAAAATGCTTGTAGACAACAATTGAATTCTATAAGGATGAGATCTCAAAGTAGCACAAGTGGCTCTAATGCTGCGGCTACAATACCTTACCGTCTACCGGGCTGTTACTGCAATAATTATGGCATTGAATTACCGTTGAAATTACTGCGTGAAGTGGGGTGGTTACACTAGAGTTTACCTAGATATGTCAATAAATTAGGCGGTAAAAATATCATTTTTCAAGATGGAGGTTGAAGCTGCAGCTGTTATATTTATTTAGATGGTTTCCGTCTTTTTTCTTCTTCAAACCATCATTGTACATCGCGATTTTTATCGGGGGATATCCGACCGAAAGCTCATAATAAAAAGATACGGTTCGCATTAGAATAATTCCAAAACTTAAGCTTTTTTCATTTGACTACTCCATGTCGGTCGATACGTGCGTCGCCGTTGAGCTCATGCTGCACACTGGACAAACGGTAGTGTGGCCACAAACGCATTAATTACTGCGGTAATTCTCTTTGATGTGCGAAAAAAGACCGCCGCCGGAGCTATTGTCTACCGTCATTTGCCATATTGATTGGCATTGTAAAATTATGGCCATAAATCGTGGTTACACCAAGGCGTTGTTGAAATTATGGCAATAATTATTGGCATATCACGGTACTGTAGCCGCAGCATAAGGAGGAATAGAGAAGGAGGAGTAAGATTTCCCATGATAGATACGGTAGAGGACACTCAGACTATCAATGTCTCTACGAAGTTGCAGAGGTTTGAGCATATTAGTAAGCACGAGAGTAGAGAGAGTGGAGTGTTGTATTTTCACATTTTTGTGAGTTTGATTCTCGACTCAGTCAAGATTTTTTTTTATCTTTGAATGAAGATTTACTTGTGTTGATAAATAAATTATTCTCACAGTGAAATTTCCTATCAACATTATTTCCAGTACTTCATGTGTCATGGGTGTGAGATACCCTGTATAATAAGTATCGTGTACTAAATGTGTATCAAGTTCAACTCGGGCGAAATCGACACAAACTGCTGGTCCTAACACATGTAATTTCAAATCCTTTATATGGATACCAAGTGGCTAATTACTAAAACTAATTGACTAAAATTGAATACTATTTCGGGGAAATAAATTGACATCATATATATGATAATTGGCTTTTTCAGTATTGTGAAGTGATATCACATTGTTGTTTCGTGCCTGTCTACTGACACAAATGTATCAGTGTAATGTACCTACTAGATAAATGTGATACGAATTTTACTTTAGCTAATTAATTAGTCTGCAGGCAAGGCCAGCTTCTATCATAGGTATTTTTTTTTTATACTACGTCGGGTGGCAGACAAGCATAGCCCGGTTATTACAGATAATTCTCTAGTAATTTCCTCCCCTATCCTTCGCTATTGCTGACTCGGCGGATGTGACCAGCCCACTCTGAGAGCTGTCTCTGACACTGAGAACTATGTTTCACACTTTGGCTCTCCATCGAATTTCTTCGTTCCGGATTCGATCCCTTAGAGAATCTCCAAGCATGCTCTCTTCATCGCTTGCTGTGCGACTTTTATTCTGTGAACCAGCCCAACGGTCAGAGTTCAAGTCTCTGCATCGTAGGTCATAGCGGGGAGGACGCACTGACTGAATACTTTGGTCTTCAAGCATTGGGGTGTATCTGCGGTGTGGACGTGCCGAAGCTTCCCAAAAGCTACCCAGCCCATTCGAATGGGTCTACTCTTTGTTGAAACCCCGGCCCAGCAGTATGGCCTGTCCGAGATAGACGTAGTCTTTTAAACACTTCAATAGCTGCATTATCTGTAATAACCGGGCTATGGATAATGAAGTCGTTGTACTTAACTTTCGTTTTATCAAAATTCATCGCCCACGGATCGAGAAGCAGCATGAAAACGTTTAGCATTCGACTGAGATCCTCCAGTGATTCAGCCATTATGACCACGTCATCAGTAAATCGCAAGTGTGAGATGTACTCGCCGTTCACATTGATGCACCGTGTCTTCCAGTCCAGCATCTTAAATACATCTCCTAGTGCAGCGGTAAATATTTTCGGGGGGATGACATCCCCTTGGCGTACCCCCCGCTGCAGTTGAATAGGATCTGGACTGCTGGTTTTGGACGCGGACGGTCGGTCATTGTCGCAGCGTTATATAGACATCTCAGCATCTCGATATAGCGCTGGTCTACTTGACATCGCTGTAAGGATTCCAGAAGAGCCCAAGTTTCGATGGAGTCGACGGCTTTCACGTAATCTACAAAAGCCATACAGAACGGCAGATTGTACACTGTAGTTTTCTGCACAATCTGTCGCAGTATATGAATGTGATCCACGGTACCGTAGCCTTTACAAAATCCAGCCTGTTCCGGTGGCTGGTAGTCATCAAGTCTTCTAGCGAGACGATTCATGACATCCCTTGAAAACAGGTTAAATACACGTGGGGAGGATCGAGATCGGCCTATAGTTATACAATAAGGTTTTGCCACCTTTGTGAAGAAACAAAGTGTCAAACTACTGATCCACACGGCTGGTGCTGTCCCATTGTGAATGACAGAATTAAACAGAGTTGCAGTTCCTTTAGAACAGTGGTTCCTCCAACTTCAACAGCTCTGTTGTAATCCCGTCCTCACCGGGAACTTTACCATTTTTCAGCAGTCTTATTACACTGATGTTAGAAATGTCTTCGGTGTAGTGGCGAGTTATTGGAGCTCGACGATCACCTACACGAATAGCCGGTGTAGGGACAGGTGCATGTGCAGCATAAACACTGTTATAATATCTCTCTACTTCCGAAAATATTTCCCGCTTCAAAGTGACGACACGGCCATCCTCTAGGTTGAGCCTCGACAGTTGCGCTTTTCTACGGAAAAAGTACAACTGTCTAAAAGACAAGACTTTTAGACCTTTATTGCGTACAATCGCATTTTCAATACAATTGGTATTGAATATGCAATAGTCCCGATGATATTTAGCTTCCTAATCTGCTTTTCAAAGCTGCATACTCTGTCAAAGCTCTTGTAGATGCTGTTACTTCTCGTCGTCTCTTCATAAGAACAAGAGTCTCGCTTGAGAGCTTAGCTTCTCTTATTATGCTACCATCCAAAGTGTATTTTGCCGACTTCGTATGTTACCTCCGATATTTGTCTGTTGTCTGGTCCATGTACGCAGTAGTTTCTAGCGAGCTGAATCGGTTATAAAAACGATCAATGTCCTGGCCAAATCATGGAAACGATATAAGGCAAATATAACGATGAAACATACACTTCACAATCCTCAACACGCCTACTTCAGTGGCAAATCTACGGGATAAACTCGGTTGAGTTTTGTCGATGAAATTCGAGATAGCATTGGCTAAACAAATAGCGCTCTGTTCCTTCCTACATATTAAGGGTGCTTTTGACACCAACAAAGTTTCTAATTCGTGGGCTGGAGGACGTAGACAATCTAAAACTGTATTGCAAAATTGTACTTTACGGACCATCCTTGGCCGTGGCTCGAGACGATGCCCGAAAGGTACTGTCGCCATTTCTGTGGACACTAACAGTGGATGACCTTTTACACATGCTGGTGGAACACAGATCGACTTTTAGACAGTCAAGGACAGATGGCCTCGTTGTAACAATCAAGGACAGGTCAAGACCAAAGCACTATCTAGTCAAAGTAGTTACTGTTTATTGCTAAGGAAAGCAAGCTTCCACCAACCGACATTCAAGCGGTCTTCAGAGTCTCTACCCAGTCATGGTCTACCATGGCCTATAAGAAATATAGGCAACGCGCACAAGTTGGGAGATGCAAGGATAACTTATTCAAGTGTAGCTACATTAGCAACAACGTATGTGATTGCGGCGCCGTTCAGTCTATGGACACCTACCGTGCTATTCCAGGTGGCCAACATCCTGCACGTTTCTGGAGCTGTATGAGGCTACAGATAACGCCGTACACGTGGCCGAGTATTGGTCTTCCAAAAATTAAATAAAAAGGTCGTCATCGACACGATAAGAAGAAGTTACTGTAGTTACTTTGATCTTGTGCCGCATGCAGAGTTAAACTATAGGCAAATATAATTCTCAAGTGTAGTAGTAATATCACGTGTGTTATCGGTGCTTGTATCAGTATCACTCATTTTGCTGAACAAATTCAGTAATTCATATTTTCACTCTATGTAATAGTGTGCTTTAGACCACACAACTGAGGTAGAACTTCTTTAGCTGTATTAGCATATATCTTCCCCTCAACTTCTATTCGCCAAGTCACGAAGAGTCAATCTCCAACAGTGGTTCATCAACATCTTTGAACCTGACAAACGAAGCTCTGGCGAAAAGAGAGGTAGGGAGCCTCGACTGGGGAATGTACCACCTCCTCACAGAATACCGCAGCCAAATAACAATTCCCTTGAAGGTTGTTGTGTTCTTGCGAGTGAGTGAGGGCACCAGAAAGGAAGGAGATGCTGCGTTGGAAGCGGAGGTGGCGGCGCGCGAGCGATATTTTATGTTGCGGGCGTTGATATGGCTGCGGAAACCGCTTCACATCAGGCGGGCCGTGTGCTAATCTGCCACCCATAGTAGTATAAAAAAACTCACTCCCCAAGTTAATCGTGCGTAAAGAAGTTTTACTGCAAAAATATTTAACTTGTTTTAATAGTATGAATTAAATGAAGTAACTTTATAACACTGGTACCGACAACACAATAAAATTGTTAGTATGACCAAATAGGTAAGTACGAGTACGTAATGCGCCGTTTAGTATTATATAAATTGTACGACACCCATTGACATAAAGCAGCTTATTTGCTGTTTTTATTAACCCCTCGCATGCTGCGACCTGTCAATTCTGTACTAAGCGCTGTACCAATGCTGTATCCACCATGGAACCGCGGCACGCGAAAAATTAAACGTGTTAAAAAGAGAACATAAGTGTAGATATAGTGCGCCCAACTTATCTGTTCAGTAACTGGTGGCGCTAGTGGCGAAGAAACTGTAAATTCGAACTGTCACTTTAGTAACAATTGATTTAGTTCTTATTTTGTCCAAATGTATAGATAAGTTGGGCGCACTAAAAATACTATATCGTCTTTTACCTATGATATTTTATATAAAGAAGCCCGTAGCCCACAAGCTAACTTCACGGCTGTAAAAATTGGCTACGTAGCGCTTACTCAATACCTATGTATACATGGAGAATCCAAAGAAAGTGAACACACAGGAAGCATTTTAACTACAACTTTTCAGTAATTGTTTTTGATTAGCGCTAAAGTAGCGTCTTGCCGCGACGGTAAATGGCGCGGGACTGAGTGAATACCTTGTCTTCTTGCCACAAATGCCACAATGGAGGCAGGTAGAACGTAGCCATCAAAAACAGAACTTGTAAAAAAACCAAGTCTCGCAACTCAGATCTTCTACCGTAAAATATGCACGACTTGGCGGGGGCACTGCCGTGCCGATCTATAGGTAAAAACATCTTAGTCTTCTACTGTTAGTTTTCTTAGCAACGTTCCGTATAGATAGCTTTACGTGCTACTTCCATGGTGTAAAGTTATTTGGTAAGATGTAAGTATGCTCACCTTTCCGTATTAGTAAGCTGGTGACCCTGCGGAGTGCTTCCCTAGGTGATTTCTGGAAAAACTTGGGCGTCAGGTTTGGCGGCAACGTGAGCGGCTTGCGGGCGCCGGGGCCCTCCCAAGGCGTGGGGTGCTCTGTTGTCGTCTTTGACGCTGTTAGTCTATCCAGGTGCTCGATTGATGCAGGCCTGTCAGCAAGCAAAGATTGCCAAGGTAAATTAAGATTATCTTTGGATTAATTGCTAAACAGAACAAAGTTAGGTAATCTGTGATTTGTTATAATGAATTAGGGTATTTTATATCTTACTGCTAGTGAGTATAAAGTGTAACATAATTACTTCAGGAATACGAAAACCATGGTCGAAATAACCTCTTGTCGATGACGTTTATAACACTCATAAGGGCCATGATTTTTTTTTTGTTTTACAATGTGGGGTGTACCCACAATCATTAGGGCCAAATCCACTATCAATTGCACGTGGTGCATCCTGCTGTTAAGCAAATGACGCTCTAGGGAAAGAGGTAGGGCAAATTGTGCCCGAATGAGGAAGTGCCTTCACCTCATAAAATATCGCAGTCAAATAATAATGCCCTTGCGGACTGTTGTGTTCCTCTGAGAAGGAGAGATTACGAAACTTGAGGAAGTACTGCATTGGCAGAGAGAGCAATACTCTTTACATATTTTTTTGAGTGGGGGGCAAACGAGCAAGTTGGTCACTTGATGTAAATCAATCACCACAGCCCATGGAAATCAGCAACACAACAATCCATAAAAAAATAATTTTCGTCCAGTAGGTTTGCATTTTTAAGGAACTTAACAATGGCCCCAGACGTTGCTGTTAAAGTAGCGTACGTTAATTATGTTACACATTGTATAAATACGTATGAGAGTTAAAAATTGCACAGTTAAGAATTAGACATGACAGTTTAGATTTTAATTTATTATAAGCTTGTATATCATACATTAATAAAATAAAATAATAAAAATTAGGCAGTGAAAGAGTTCATTTGAGAGACACACAAATGATGACAATAGGAAAAAAACCGACTATTTGGTTGTTTGTGTGTACTTTACGAATATAGATCAAATATATTATTAACAAGTAATAAGTCACACCCTAGCTAGAGCATAGTTTATGTTTTGCCTCGTCAAAGGCTAACAATTCTGCGTGCTGTGTGGTCTGCCATGATGGTAAGTCTTATTCTTCTAAGGAGATATACACTTTCCTGACTATCATGTAGAGACACTTTGAGAAAGTGTTCTCATACCCCGCAACCTTGCGCTTTCGAATGAGGCTTTAATAAGTTACCATGTTACTGTGCCTTATATTTATAACATAAAAAAAGTTATAATCATACCGGTGTCTCTGCCGAGGATACCAGCCCCTGGGCGGGCCACCGAGCCGGAGCAGGTCGGCGCCGGTGCACACGCCAACCGCACCCATCACTGAGCCACGGCCGTAACCGCCCAGAGTTGCACTGCTTCCTGTATAAAAGTAATATATGACTGGCATAACTGATCATTAATATACCGTATACCTGCTTAGGAGCTTGATGGTGTCCATAACACGTGTCAGTCTAATAGATTACGCAATCTAGGCAACGTCGCCCATAGCATGTTTATTGATAATTCATTCATTAAGCCAAGTCAAAGACCTTTCAATTTCTTTTCCGCACTTCTCCAAACCATAGTTGAGCAGCGTGCTAGAGTCCGCTGTAAACCCTTTCAATAGAGGCGATACCCGTTTCCCAGCAGCAATGTGATACATATGGGTGATATGGATACCTGGCCTTACCGCCTAAGTTGAAGCCGATTACGATCGGTTTTTTTTTATTGCGAAGGTGTAACTTTCCCTTAAATTATTGCTAATAAGTAATAAGCTTAGCAGGTAGGGGCGGAAACGCTCTACCGAACCATTACTCTAGAACCTTATGTACGCAGACGACATCGTTCTCATCTCCAAAACACCTAAAGAATTGCAAAATACACTGTGCCTATGGATTAATGCTCTAGAAAATGCAGGACTTAAGGTTAACAGAACAAAAACAGAACACCTAGAATGCCTCTTCAGTAATAATGTAACCACAGACACGACAATATGCTATCCGTACAAAACACCTGTACCGAAAGTAACTCAATTTAAATATTTTGGTTCAGTATCTAACAATACCAAGGATATAGAGCAAGACGTAGCACATAGAATAAGTGTGGCCTGGTAAAAACGGCGTTCTCTGCTGTGTGACCCTAATATGCCTGTTCGCACAAAAGGCAAGGTTTATAAGATGGCGGTGAGGCCCGCGATGTTATATACGTAATACGGGACAGAAAACAAGACAAAAAAAAAATTGTGAACAATTACACACCGCAGAAATGAAAATGCTAAGATGGTCGGGCGGAGTAATAAAACTCGACAAAGTCCGGAATGAGTATATCCGAGGCAGCTTGAAAGTAGCCCCCATCAAAGAGAAGCTAAAGGAGAGTAGCTTGAGGTGGTACGGCCACGTTATGCGTAGAGACGAAGAGCATGTCGTTAAGAAAGCGCTATGCCTTCCAGAAAACAAAAAGGGCAGTGGCCTACCCTTGTTAACGTGGTGGACCAGTATGAACAAACTTCTACAAATGGAGAATTTGCCCGACAACTCAAGACAGGCTGTCTTGGCGCTACAAAATTAGGAGAGCCTAACCCACCTGACACTTCAGGTGGGTTCGGCTCGGTTCGGGATGGAGCAAGAAGGAAGAGGAAGAACAATCGCAATTGTATCTATCAATCGGTCAGTAAAACGGACAAACTGAGCACAATATACTTGTATCCTCCGTTTGAGGGAAACCATAATTTGTATTTTATTTAACTCCTAGAAATTATCTAAAAGAATGAAAAGAAGAAAAAGAAGTTATTTTTTTCATCTATCATAATATAGGTACAGTCAAGGTTCATAAGTGTAGTACCACCTACCTTACCTTTAATTTTGAATAAAACATGCATTATGATATTAAAATTTTCCAAAATTACTTTGCAGAGAGCGACTTGCACTACAAAATAATTTGAATATTTTTATTAATATATTCATAAATGTGTGCTAAATTCAAAGTTTCATTGATAATTGATTATATGTAAAAGTGTAAAATATGTATAAGAGTATCCACGTAACTATTCTGTACGGCTCTGTCTCTGAATAAAATCTGTAGAAAAGTAAAAGCGTCAAGCTTCATGCACTTGTAGGCCATATTTTTAAAAGAGTCAGTTGCACAACAAATATGAGGGCAATGGGGTGCCCTTTCACATTGCTCTTAAATTGGAATTGGGGAACAATTTAGACGCTGATAAATACTATGGCAGAGATGGGCAGACTAATGCAGTGGGCTAACGCTGCCATTGAAAAAATAATCAGAAGAATATGTTTCACAAATTTCCATCGACAATACGAAACTTAAGAGAGTCTATGACACATAATATCCTCGTACTTTCAAGAGTAGTTACAGAAAAATCTGTTTACGAACTACGATTTTTTTTCAATGTATATTTTTATACATATTAATCAAAATGGAGTATTAGCCGCTTTATAGCTATAGGACGTCAAGGTGTTTGTTTACCCCGACGTCCCCGACGACACGAGACAATGACCGCGTGACCGATGTCCAATGACTTTGGCAAAGAGTGATTCTTCCATTTAATAACAACTTGGTAAACATATAAACATAATTAATTCCGACATTCTAAATTAGGAGAAATAACGGAGTTTTATATCTTTGAGACTGAGTCGTGAACACAAAACAAATTGTCGAATATTTCGGCGTTTCGGATAAACATCTAAATACGGTATCGTAAACAAAAATAAAAATAGAACATTGCAACGAGCTTTTATTCATTGCTAAGAAGTTTAGTTATGCTCATTAAGGCCTTTCATTTATGTGATACCCATCTATTTATCACACACACATATATATCATCTTCAAGAACAGAGTCTTATTTCCCTTAAAAAGCTGGCACCGACCCGGAGACCCCTTGGTGTTGCTGATGTCCATGGGTGGTGTGATTGCTTTCCACCAAGTGACCCACATGCTCGTTTGCCTCCCTCTCGTAAAAAAAAATCCTATGCCTAAGCCGCCTTTGTTTTATATACCTATACATAAGATTGGTCCATACCACAGTCCATACTATGTTATAGTCAATACTTAAAATTTAGGTGCTAAAATCTATTAGCCTAGTTAAACATAAGGTACCCCATCTCCCTCTCCAAAAGCAAGTCGAGGTTAGGTTAGGTTGAACAAAAGCTGAGCGAGCGTAGCGAGTGACGCTCGACCTGTCTTTAGAAAGGGAGGTGAGATACCCTAGGTTTAATTGGTCAAACCTGCGGAGCGCCTAGATTTCGGGTATTGGCTATAACACATACACGGAAACCTCGCTAGGTTTATCAGTGTAGGGGAGTAGCTTTACATTTATATATTTAAAAATGACAAAACTTTTGCTTTTACAATTAATAATATCATAGGGGTTAGTTCGTGGCGACTGCCAAATTAAGCTGGCAGCATTTAGATAATACATTATCAGAAGAACCAAACAAGTGTGGTAAATTTCAACTCAATAACTAGATAAAATGTTTCTTGCAAGATTTGATTACAGAAACCGGGGGCCATACCGCCGAAGCTGAAGCCGATTACAATCAAACTTCAACTTAGATTTATGCTACTTGGGTTTAGTTTAGTTGGTAGAAACGATGGAACTCCACCGACTAAGCTGAAGATGTTTGTCAACAACTTAAAGGTAAGACCTATTTTTCAAGAAATTGAATCAAAATATTCGACGATAATCGGCTTCAGTTTCGGCGGTAAGGCCCCGGGCTAAGTGAAACTAAATAAAATACTGCAAAACCGGTACTGAAATGAAATGTTCTCTAACCTATCGACTGTATGGAGTTCATAGTGTTGTTGCGTGGAGGTCCTGTGGAGTTCCTGGGCGGCGTGCGAGGCACGTCGCAGCCGCGCGCGAACACCGGCGTCTCGGGCAGGCTCGCCGAAGTCTGCAGTGGGCCGCGCCCCGCTGCTATCGCCTCGCGGTTTTGACGCTGCAGTGTTCGTCTGCGAGCACCGCTTGCACCAATATCTGAAAAATATATCACATATTTTTTAGTAATATTGTTAATGTTATGGCTGTCAAGGTGTATTCTACATTTTTTATACCACGTCAACAAGCATCTGACCGCCTGAAGTTAAGTGATAACGGTCGTCACTCTTGCGCGGACTTGCGTGCCGCTGCATGCGCTGCAAAAGTAGCAACTCCTGCTTTCTTGGTGACCTCACTCATTCGCAGGAACAGAATAACCCTCTAGGTCTTTCGGTAAATATTATTTGGCGTGTGTCTTTTGCGAGGTACAGATGCTTAGCCGGTCGTGCAGCTTATAATTTGCACTGTGTCTTACTTCACTTTTGACAGAGCTTAGTTTATTAGCAGAAAGGTGCACCAGGTGCACGTGAGGTTGGCTTTGGTTCAAAGAAGGTGGTGAACGACTTACATTAATTAGTGAGGTAATGGCAAAATAAAGATTACGTTAATCTTTGGAATGCGCTGATTGTAAAAGTAGATATCTTCTAACTACTTTACATTTTGTAACTTGTAATGATCAGCGTGCTCGTTTAGCTCGTTTACAGTTCATGAGGGATCCAACGACAACAAAGTTTGCGAACTTTTAATTCTTCGTGTAAAATTTTCTGAATTTGGCTCATACCTCATCATGGTGTTACTGATCTCCATGTGCGGTGGTTCTAGCTAGAACTTTTAATCGGAAATATTTTCATTTCGAATGTTATATTTTTTGAAACAACTTGCAACCTTCTTAGTAATAAAAAAAAAATTGCGGGAAATCATTTGTCAATTGTTTTTATCACACATCAAAGTTCTATAATACGTACGCAACGAAAATGGAATTAAGTCGAAAAGATTTTAGAGCGATGATTTTAAAAGTTCTCTCTCTCCGCAAGACTGTGCCGCTCGTCTTCAAAATGCTTTTAGGAGAGAAACACCTTGTTTAAGCACCGTGAGGCGATGGTTTGCTGAATTTGAGAGAGGTCAGGTTTCTTTACATGTCGAATTTCGTGAAGGGCGGCCTTCAACTGCCGTCAACGAAAATAATGTGCCTACTGTTAAGCGGCAAGAAAAAAACCCGCGGGTTACCTATGAGACAATTCGAGGACTATTGGGGATTGGTATGAGCCAAATTCAGAAAATTTTACACGAAGATTAAAAGTTCGGAAACTTTGTTGTCGTTGGATCGCTCATGAACTGACAGCGGAGCTGAAGCGGACTCGCGTGGAATGGTGCTCACAGATGCTACTGAAGTACGACCACGGACATTCTAATGCTGTTTATGACATTTTCACAGGAGACGAAACGTGGATTTATTGTTTTGAACCCGAAAAAAAACAGCAATCTTGTGAATGGGTGTTTGAAAATGAGAACAGGCCAACAACAACAAATGATCGCGTTTTTTTTCTCAGCTACGGGACCCATCTGCACAATTCCACTTGAAGATCAAAAGAGTGATAATGCCGAGTGGTATTCTACCATTTGTTTACCCAAGGTGTTAATAAAAGTTCGCGAAAGACGACCAAAAAGCCGCGTTCTCCTACATCATGACAACGCTTCTTCACATACGGCCAACAAAACAAAGTCATTTTTAGCTTCCGGAAAAGTACAACTCGTCACCCATCTTGCACATAGCCCCGACCTAGTACCCTGTGATTTCTGTATTTTCCCCAAAATCAAAGATTTGATGAGAGGTTTCACTTTTACCAACTCCAAAGAGGCAGTGATAGCGTTCAATCAGCACGTAGAAAACATGCCTTCAGATCTGTGGTCCTACTGTTTTAAAAAAAGCCGGACAAGTGCGAGTCGAACTCGCCCACCGAGGGTTCCGTACGTAGTATCAATATTAAATTTGATATTTTTCATTATAAATAAGAAATAATGCGTCTAAAAAAATAAATAAAATATATTTTGCAATATGTACATCAAGCCCTTTCATGATACCCCATTTATACTAGTAGTTTCAATTTGAAATTTCGACACCCTATAAAAAATATAGACCCCCTATTTTTTAAGATCTATTTACAAGTGTATAGTCTATAACGATGTTACTTTGAGGTACGGAACCCTAAAAATGGTTCGATCTCATAAAAATATGTTTATAAAAATATATAATAAATATATGTAATAAATATGTAAAGGAGAGTATTTTGAAAAGCAATAAAAATAATATTTTGTTTATAACATGTTGTTTTTTTAAGTTACGCAAAACTTTTAGTGTGACCTACGTATCAGGTGATCCACATGCTAGTTTACCCCCCTATCATAAAAAAGTCACGTTTCGATTTTAGATGCTTACAAATGAAAATTACCTTTAGGTGTAAAACTTTGTTTTATCATGCTTTGTATTTGAAACGTTTTGATATGGTATTCCTTATTATTTTTTATACTTGGCGGCCGTTCCCATACTCAATTTATTTTGCACCCAAACTAGAAATGAAGATATCAACAAATAGGACATTCACATCCTCATACGTAGGTCACTCAATAAGTTTTGAGATGCTCGAAATTTAAAAATGGAACGCAAGTGTATATCTTTTTAAAAAGCAAATTTATTTAAAAGTAGAATGCCATAAGCCATTTTTTCAATTTAAAAAAAAATACGAAATTCCTGTCATTTTACTACAACGCTTCCCGCGTTTTTTGGCTGAAACGATGGAGCTTTACCGCGAAGATTTGCGTGCTATGATCTATTACGATTTTAAATTTGGTTTAACCGAACAGTTAAGTTTGCAACGACTACAGTCGGCATTGGGAGAGTCTGCTCCTTCAAGGGCAACAATTTTTAGGTGGTTTAGTGAATTTAAAAGGGGCAAAACTAACATCGAAGACGATCAAAGAAGCGGACGCCCGCAAACAGCAGTAACTGCAGAAAATGTGTGGACTACTGAAATGTTGGTACGGGAAGACTCACGAATTACATACAAGGACATCGAGAAGATCCTGGGTATTACTTCGGGGAGTGTGAACACCATCCTATACCAACATCTCGGAGTCAGGAAGCATTGTTGTCGTTGGATCCCGCGATTGCTCTCCGAAACTGAAATACAGGCTCGTGTGGATTCGTGCCGTGAAATGCGTCAACGTTTTGAAAACGGGACATCGAGACGTGTTTCGGAAATGATTACTGGTGACGAAACATGGATCTATCAGTATGACCCCGAAAGTAAGAAGCAATCTTCGGCATGGGTCTACTCAGACGGAGAGTTACCGACAAAATTGCAAAGACCACGTAATGTTGGTAAAAAAATGGTGGCTAGTTTTTTTGGTCGGAGTGGACTTATCGACATCCATGCTGGAAAATTGTAGGTCAGTTAACTCTTCATGGTACACAACAGTAGCATTGCCGAAAGTTATCCAAGCTGTGCGAGAGCGTAGACCAACGGCCGGGCTTCGAGGAATCATGTCGCATCACGATAACGCTTCTTCACATACGTCCCTCAGAACGAAGGCGTTTCTTGAGGAATCTGGTATTGAAACCCTAGCTCACCTACCCTACAGCCCTGACTTAGCTCCTTGTGATTTATTTTTGTTCCCAACTGTCAAAGAAAAAAATAAAGGAAAATTTTTTTTCGAGTGCCGAAGAAGCCGTCGCTTCCTACGAAGTAGCCATTTCTGACCTCTCAGATCAAGACTAACAAAAGTGTTTCCAGAGTTGGTGTAGACGAATGGAAGTTTGTATAGAGCATCGTGGAGAGTACTTCGAAAAAATGTAAAATAAATTGTGGTTATATGTTGGATACTTTTTTTTATCTCAAAACTTATTTAGTGACCCACGTAACATCCACATTTTTGTTCCAATTCCCTCTCTTCGCTTATTATATTTATTAGATGAATAACCCTCTTATTACTTTAAAATCTTAAAATATATTGGCCATCAATGATATTGAACCTATGAATATTCTGACTTCTTTTTTTAATAATATCTGTTTTTTGAATATATATATTTTTTAATAAATTTAATAAAATCGAATTTCACTCATATACATATATTTATTTTTATTTCATGACCCAATTGTATGCGAGCACAATTGTGGACGTATGTGCAACAGATAGTTGCAAAAAATTTAGGCACAAAAATGTATCTACGTACCAGTGGGCAAAGTTCTTCTGTCTGTTGAGCCAGATTTGAAATTACTATTTCTTCTGTTCTTATTGTAACTAGTCTCCATAGATCGCGTCTTTAGACTGTTTGTGGTGTCGCGATGTGGTGGAACAGCAGGGGGTTCAGAAGGCCTGTGAAGTACAAGGAAATCTATTTATAACTATGACAATTAGTTTTGAAAGAGTAATTTTTTTCACATTATTCAAATTCGTAATATTTCGCAAGTACTTATATTACAAAATCACTGTAGTATCAGCCTATCATCAGTTTAAGGAAGTCTTTTTGATACTACGTTCAACGGTTAAGGAGTACGTCACCCGCCTGATGTGACTTGACTACCGTAGTTTATGCACGCTTGCAATATAAGACGTATGATTAAGAGGTTTCTACACTTACAGCTAAGGCAACAACTACACAGGCGCCAACTGGTAACCTCACTCGTAAGAATACAACGACTCTCCAAAGTCAAATAAAAAGACCTAAGACTATTTGACTCTGGTATTCTATATGATTGATGTACAGTGAGGTTATTATCAATTGCACTGTGTTCTGCTTCTCTTTTCCTCCACGCTAATTTTAATTTTTTGCAAATTAGCAGGGCGCGCTACGTGCAGTTGAATTTGCCTTTAGTTCTAAACATGATACAAGCCAAAAGCTGACTGCTGGAATGGATGACGCCATACAAAAATTAAATAGCTACGAGTATAAACCACTAGTCAACTCATTACATTTATTTAGGCGCCAATCTCATCTAATTATTCCTAAATTTTCTAAATTCTAAATCGGCCTGACCTGACGTGTGGAACTTATTGATACTAGACTGAACGTAGGTATACTACTTCTGTGAGACAAGACAAGATATTTACATACATACCTTCGTCTACATTCCATGGTAGGTGTTGGTAGTGTGTCAGCTTTCTTTGGATGTCTTTTTTCCGTTGGCTGCATGATTTCTGTGTACTCATCTTCAACTTCTTGTACTGGAGATGGTGGAAGAGGAGGGAATTTAGGCGATTCTGGGGTTTGCGGCAGTGGGCCCATATCGTGGCCTAAATTAGGTGATGGCGGCAGTGGATGGTGCCGGTAGGAATGTTCTACGATCTGAACATTTAGTGGGAAATCACCTCCACTCGACACAGCAGAATCCGAAGAAGACGGCTGTCGCATTAAACTAACTGGTACATCTTTCGCACTCGTCGATTTGTGCATACTGTTAGACCTCCTTCCCGAAGATCGATCTCTCCTTTCTATCGATCTTTGGTTCTGTATTTCATTATGACTCGAAGACTTTTGTATATCATGTCTTTTTTGTCTCTCTCTAGAACTATAACGGAAATTGTTATCTAATATATCTTTAGATACATCATCACAGTACTCGTCCTTATGAATATTCCAGTCTTTAGGTATGTATGGGGTAAAATGTTTTTGGTCCCGACCTTGACTTAGTATAGCGCTAATATTGTTTTCGATTTTTCGTAAAGGCGACGTTTCGCCGCTGGACTCCGGTTCGGCACTTTCCTGGTCCTCCTCTTCCTCGACGGTCGTTATGAGCGCTTGGCGGCTGGAGGTGGTGTTCTCACCTTCTGCTCCGAGACTAGGCAGAGACACTACTCTTACCATATTAGGAGGCACCGTTGTCAGTTCATTTACAGTTTCATTGCACTCCGCCTGCGACGTCTCTTCGACTTTACCCTCTTTAATTAACGACTGTATATTATCAAAAGTAGACGAATACTTCTTAAAATCAGTAAATCTATTTTGAGGGGACAGTTTGTTCTGGACCACGTTACTTTTTGACGAATGGGTGCTTTTATCACTAGGTAATTTTCTACTTTTAGGACTATGACCGAAATACTCCTGCGTTATGTATCTATCGGGTCCGTTATTTAAGTCTAAACTAAGTCTTGATTTGGGCGAAGTGATTTCTTTGCTCAGTCTAGAATTCGGAGTACACAGGTCTATGCTATATCTAGAGTTGGGCGTATTGAGTTCTCGGCTTAATCGCGAATTTAAATCTACACTGTATCTAGATTGGGGTAAACTCAGATCTGAACTCGGCCTAGAGTTGTAAGAACCAACAGAGCCCGAGCCACTTATGGATATACTAGATCCGTCTATCGATTTATCGGTATCTAAACTTCTGTTCAAGCTATGACTATGCAGCAAGTTTGTTGTATTAGACGTTTTAGTCGCATTTTTATTGAAACTCGGTAACTGTTTTCGATTTTTGCCCTTTCGTATAACATAAGTTCCTGAAGCGAGGTCTTGTGCCCGGCGAGAATCAGGTTCAACGTCGGAACTGGGAGAAGCGAGAGGTTCGCAGTGCGTGATGGGCGGAGGCGGAGGCCAGTATTCGTCGCCCCAGTCGTCGTCTACCCGTTGTGGTATCGAACTAGTACTTGAATGTGATTGGTCACCTGATTTTCTTCTACGTCGACCAATCACCTGTAACAGAGACGAATTCAATGTATTATCATAATTATTATAAGTATATTTATCAGGTGCCGTAAAATTCTTATGAACAGAATGAGTATATCGATTTATAAATTTACAGGGAATTAGGGATCGAAAAAGTTTTTAATAGACGCTCGATAGGATTCAAATAGAGAAAAGACATTTTATTTACAGAGAATATACTTTACCTTAGTACTTCCAGGAGTCAACAGAGGATCATCACCATCGAGTGACACTTCCCATGCTATGGAATTGCGTTTCGAAGGCGTAGTAACTGCGGGCGGCGGCGGCGGGAACGATTCCTCCAGTGAATCGTCCGAGAAATGATCATCGTCGGTGCTCTTACTAGAACCTCTCCTCTTACATGCCTCCATCACATCCTCCGAGGATCCTCTACACACTTCTCTATGCCTCTCCATAGAACCGGCGAGAGTTCGCGGAGGTATTTTACCTTTCGGCGATAACATTTCCCCGTCCGATCTGCTATCGCGCTTCACGTTACCTTTCTTTTCTGAACTCCTCGTATTGGAGGGTGACATTTTCTGTATGTTGAAGGTCGGGGAATGTAATTGCTTGTAATTTGGGCCAGGATATATTGTGACCGGGTGTTCATTGTATGGTTTATCATTGAATTCGCTCGAGAAACCCATAAAAGGGAAGACAGGGGGGTTTTCGAGACTGGGTGATTTCTTTTGATTGGTTGGTGGTGCATTGTGGCGCGGAGGCAGCCAGGAGGGCAATGCGTCGGCGTTCGGCGGTCGTGCGCCGTGCTGTAGTGATGCGAACCGGTACGCAGGCAGAGGCGGCTGCTGAAGGTGGAAGCCATTCGTGTCGTTATCTTTTTCCCAACCATATGGACGCTGATGCCTGGTTTTTGGCTGTAATTCGATAAAAAAGTCACTTATAAATAACTAGTTATAATCAACTGCCAAAGAAACTCCACCAATTTCTACTCGAAATTATTATCTGTCCAAGCAGTGCCCTGTGCAATTCTTTGCCATCTAAAATTCGGAATGCTTAATCATTACAATCATTCAATAAAACTATTAAGGCTCATTATCATCTAATTACAACAGTCGAGACCGACGGCTTAACGTGCCCTCCGAAGCACGTGGCGTACTTACCTAGGAAACAGTGATCTATGGCAATGTAAAATATGTAAATTTAGGAAATGAAACTTACAAATGTTGTTTGTGTAGCGGTCGTCGAAATTCCGTTGACACTGATGATCGAGTCCAACTTCTCTTCGGCCCCGCGTTGCTCGATTGATGATGTTCGTTTCCCTGAGTTTGCTGGCGATACTCTGAAAGGATACATAACGGTTGTATTTAAAATATAGATCATAGTTCACTTAATTATATTAGGTTAAACCAAAGAGCTTGTTTGTCAACTTAGTGGTATTTATAAAAAAAAAACATATAGTATAAAGGGCGGAAATTATAAGGGATCTCACACTATACCAGTTATTGAAAAATGATTACTGACGCCTTCGATCATTAATATGTGACCCTGAAAGTGCTTCACGAGCTCTATCAAATGAAGTCAATAATATATATAAATGCTAATATTATAAATGTGAATGTGAGTTTGTTAGTTACGCTTTCACGGCTAAACTACTCAACCAATCATCATGAAACTTTGTACATATATTCTCAAAAGTATTAATATATAGGGCATAGGATACTTTTTCTTAAAATATATATATACTTATACTTATTAGAAAAATTTACGAAAGCAAAATATGAAAGTAAAATACACAAAACTATAACGATCTGCAAACTTTCATTCTAATAACTTCCGTCCGACTTATTTTAGGGTCGATCCTACTTTGGCGGGGAAGTCCATTTTAAAAGTATGAAATTATTAAAAAATAATATTTCCATTGGAGAAACAATAAAAAATACTATAACTTTTATTATGATACTAATCACATAAACGTAATATTTAACATAGCTGTCGTACAAATTTCTGATTTGGTGCATACAAAATACAAACCTGTGACGTCATAACTCAGTAGCCTTTTGTATGGAGCGTTTTCGGGAAAGTCCAAAATTGTGATTTTCAAATTAACATATCTCCAGAGATTTTTGTGCTATTGAAGTAAATCTTTCATGTATATATTATTGAGACGTCCCTACATATCAAACCGAAATTATAAACGATTTACTGTATCATTGCGTAGGTATGCGAGGAAAAATGTTAGATTTTATTGGACAATGTCACTACATGTCATTGATTAGCTGTGTTGCTTTGCTGCAAGTGAGAAAGGTTGCTAAAAAGCTTTTAGAAGGTGTTGCGCTAGCACCAAGGATTCGTGCATTCGTGCGATACTTCATATTTTCCAAACGTGTATAAGTTCTTGGTGTGTAGAGGCCACCACCACCACCACTCAACATCACGTGGAAGCTACTTGTATATATTTTCTCATTGTAACTACGTTCTCATAATGCCAAAATTCCATTCGTTTTCCCAAAATATACACTTCTAGAAATGAATTCTCAAAATGCCATTTTCCCAAAGCAAACTCAAAACTGTCTCAAAACGTTCACTTAGTGTTAATTTACTTTGGCAATAATGTAGAGATGATTCGTTGGGCCTCCTCGGGCGGCGGCGGTGAATGCGGCGACGGCGGCTCCGGGGGCGAAGGCTCCTCGCGCTCCTCCGTCGGACGAAAACCCAGCGCGAACTTCGCCCTGAAATCAACATTATTAGGTATCAATACAAATTAATTCAAACTGAGTAAAAAATAACTCCACCAACCCGCAGTTGAGCGGCGTGGTGAATTATGCTCTAAATTCCGTCGATGGAGGGGGTAGTGAGGTGAATAATTTGAGATTTGTCAGGTTTATTCTACTTTAATCATCCATTTCGACTGAGTTATTTGTTCTAAACTTCTAACCTAATCTAACGTAGCTCTCTAGTTTTTTCACTTGAACTCTTAACAAGTCAAACAAGCTTACGGCCCGTCTGATGTAAAGCCTATAGACGCTAATAATTAACGAATATTGCTCGCCAGCGGGCACCCCCACTGTTAATGCAACATCTTTTTGCGTCTATTGGCCTTATTCACTAGCAGGACCACAACAATCCTCACTGAAGTGTATTGTTATTTGGCTGTAGTCTCTGTGAAGTAGAGATACACCAATTAGGTATGACAAGCTCTACCTCACTCTTTGCCAAAGCCTCTTTTGTATATTCACACAAATTTTAACGTCGTTTAGTTGTGGCAGAGTAACAAACAGAGCGACTTACTTTAATATTTTGGAGCTAATGAATATTAGACATTTTGATACCATGGGCATTTTAATACTTTAGACCTGATGAACCGAAAAGAAAAAATACCGACCAAGTGCGAATCGAACACGCGCTCTAAGGGTTTAGAAGTTATAGAACTATGAAACAATGGCGCTATATCATTTACATTGTAAATTTTTCGGAATTTTTCGTTACTTGTGATGTGAGATTCCCGCCAACCCGCAGCTGAGCGTATAGATTACCTTATAGATTTGACTCCCTTGAGAATGTTAAAGTATACGGCATAAATGACCTGGTATTTTTCGGCTGCATTAATATTAATTTCGAATTTAAATTATTTACATTAATTTTTAACTCCTCCACGCGTGTCAGCGAAAAAGGTCTGTGACAAACGGACAACGATCCTATAAGTGTTCCTTTTTTTCTTTTGAGCTACAGAACCCTAAAAATATATAAAACGAAGTTCCATCATCAGGTCATTTTAGTCTCCACTACAGGAGCACGACCCTCTCTCGTCCCTCCCTGACAGAAGGAGGATTTGGCCTACACGATCGATGTTTTATAATGTATTTTTTAAAACGAAGTTACTTGCATGTATTATTGGCCTTAGCTATCTATACAAATTGGTATTCAGTTTTTCTACTTATTCGATAGGGCAGATAAAACCGCCTGTGCACCGGATCAGCATCACTTCAACTCAACCCTTCGGTTCGTCGTGAAGTGTAAGTATCGACTGTTTTACCACAGTACATTTCTACTTTGAACAGTAACTCAACACAGTACGATTCCTCAGAAATCGGCGCACTGAAACATACGCCACAGAATAGTAGCATACGCGTCGTATAGAGTCTAGAGTTTCACCAGAGTGCCGCTATTAAATGCCGCGATGAAATGAGTATCTCGTCGCCACAAAAAATACTACATCCAAATGTACTGATTTGCCCATTTACATATATTTATTTTATTATCTATCTGTTGCAGGAATTTGTAGGCATTGGACGGATTCATAATACAGAATACAACATTTACAAGGTCCAAGTTGAAATGTTTCACTTTGAAGGGGCGTAATAAGTGGCACTCAGCCGTCTCCGGAGTCAAAGCCACACTTTACAGGCACGTGATCACAGTATAAGCATTTTGTACAGTATTGTCGCACCGAATTTGTGACTTTCTTTGTCTTTACAAACATACACACGTATTCGAACATCATGTTGCCAACGGGACCCTATTTTTCGCATAAACTCTTCCAAATTCGATTCCGAGGAGATGTGTGGTCGATTCGAGAGAGCGACAGGGGTTGACTTGGTTACTGGACGTAAGTACTATTATTACAGGTTAAATTAATAGTTCTGCAAACTTCGCTTATATACTGTGCTAGCATGGCATACAAAGCCGAGGTTGCCGGTATAAATTAACCGCAGTGGCTAGAGCAAGATGTGAGTTACTAACCGTCTGCCGTTCATGCTCATGTATCCATCGTCCTCGGAGGTGTGTCCGGCGAGCGGCGAGTCGTCGTCGGTGGCGGGCGTGGCCGGCGTGGCGGGGGTGGCCGGCGTGGCCGGCGCGCGCGCCTCCAGCGACCGTGGCTCGCCCTCGTCGTACTCGCTCAGCACCTGGTCCAGCAGCTCCAGGGACCGCTGCACATCATCGCACCCACTGGAATCACGAAAAATTGTATTTAGTTTTTTCTGGGTTTACTTGGCTGTCAGTAAAGTGGTTACAGCGTCATATCAGCCAGGAAACGGGCTAGCATCGGCTCTCCTATTCCCTAAGCGTCAATCGCACACGAGTAACCAAAGTGGACTTGGTTATGGTTGGCATTATGTTGTATTCAACTTGTATAATTTCAAGTTATAAGCGAAAAGGATTGCGGCTTGACCGCATGAGGTTTGTTACGCGAAACCGTTAGAGGCTGATTTGTCAACAAGGAATTTCATACGAATAATACTGAAAGGCTTGAGATGATACAGTGGTGATTGCTTTACGTGTTGATATGTGTGCTTTAAAGGGATGAAAGCAAGAAAGAAAAACTCAGCACCGCCGGGGTTGTTAAAATCATCTTTGTCACGTATGAGTGTTCACCTTCGTTCGGATGACATGGCAACACTGATTGAACGGTCTAGCTAGCCATGCGGACGCCGATGATCACATAAATACAATTTATTGTGGTTTATTAATGTTATCCCTGTGCAACAGGGCAACACCATAATCTTCATCACATACTCATAATTCTATTGCAAGAATATGTGTGCAATAGAAATTAGGCCAGTATTTTGAGACACGACCACTGACTTGACGACTATTGTTTATCGTATCAACAACATTCGGGATTGATAGTTCGTGCTCTTCTAAATATGGAAAGTTAGAGGTTATTAAATCCATCTAATGATCTAAATTAGCTACGGTCTATTCGTAGTTGTTTATCTTGTTGACGAGCTCGGTGGTCGAATGGCTGGCCATGCTTCATTGACTCACACACAAACAAACATTTATGTGCGTGTCTGTTTGTCTTCGTCTGGGTGTTTTGTATGTACATATTATATATGTGTGGCCGTGTGGTTTCCGGCAGATTAGAATGGTATCACTCCGTCTCTTCCCGTGGATGTCGTACAAGGTGACTAAGGGAAATACATGTAAAACTCCCCAACCTGTCTGGCCAGCGTGGGGAGTGTAGGCCAAATCCTCCTTCTGTCTGAGACGGAAGAGAGAGGGTCGTGCTCCTGTAGTGGAGTCTAAAATAACCTGATGATGATGATGACATATATGTATTTAAAACAATGTATTTAAGTATATTTATCAGTTACCTAGTATACCATAGCATTACCCATAGTACAAGAATTGCTTAGTTTAAGAAGAGTTGGCGGTGTGAGGAATATTTATTTATTTGATACAACGATACGACAAACAATGAGTGTTTATTTCTCGAACCTCTAACCAACAACAATTTCCTGAGATTTTCTTTGAAGTCACGAAAATTCTCGTAAATATAATAAATGTTTAACGCTTTAACTTTATTTGTAATACTTGTTACTCATTAAGCGTACTCTCTATTGTAAATTTATGATTTCATACCAAACATTTCTCTTGCCTTCTTTTCCATAACAATGTAAATCGATTCCAAAAGTCGTACTTTCATGCTATTAAATTTCTTCATGACGTTTATTATTTTTTATGTATAAGTAATCCAAAGAGCCCTTAAGAGTAATGATATAGTCTAGATTAAAAAAAAACAATATATTCAAGAAGACATATAATAATATATTATTCATATAGGTACCATTGATTTGATCAGCCCGGTGGTTGAATGGTTGGCAATGGCCATTTTGATTCCGAGGTCGCGGGTTCGATCCCCGCACAAGACAAACATTTGTGTGCATGAACATGTATGTTTGTCATGATATGGGTGTTTTCTATGTATTATAATGTATGTATTAAAAAAAAAACAATATAATATTAGTTATAGTCTATTATTACCCATATTACAAGCTTAGTTTACCCATTACAAATTACACATTGTCATCTAGTCCCAACTAGATGACAATGTGTAATTTGTCCAGGAATATTTATTCGATGTTAATCATCTTACGTAGTATAGGGGTATAAACAATATCTACTACAACAAAGTAAAATTGAAATTTCTTACGAATGATGATAATAATAAAACAAATCGGCAACATTTTGTAACTAATTATAATTAAACTGTTAAAATCCAAATCATATTACACGACTATCTTACTTCTACTCCATTTTACACGACTCCAAAAAATGCAGTCAGGATTAATGAGTACCTAAATTAATGATTAATTATTCCACCTTTTTGCTACTAAAGTCAATTCGGATATAAAATTGTAATGTCATGATGCAATCGTTTGAATTCTTTATGTAGGTATCATAAGATTTATTCATTACAAAAAGCTATGATGATTGATGACTTCAGAATAATATTTTTAGTTCACTTTTTGTCATAGTAGTAAGCAGGCATGTTTTTTTAATGTTTTAATTAATCAGTTTTTAACTGACTTCAAAAAAGAACTCTCTTTAATTCTCTGTTTGACCCGTATAATTTTCACGATTTTCTCGAAAGTCGCTAATCCAATTTGGATGAAGTTTAGGCTTATCGATTTCTTATTTTTCTGGAAAGATATTTTAGTATCTAAAACATTGTGTTCGGTTTGCTATAATATAAGAAACAAGAGTTATTGATTAAAACATAACCATAGTACATATAATAGATATAGACTTTCTAAGTAGAGTAACGTATGTAAAGGGAAATTTTCATTCTACTCTGATCATTCGTCCTAAAAATCAATCATGACGTCAATGAATTAATCGTCAATTCTCGTAATTAAAATGTAGTTAAAATTCAGTTCCGATCCAGTCTCGATCTCCCAAATGTCAAATTTGGTATTCTCGTATCACATTATGTAACTTCAAAGTTTAAATTAACTGGGATTATATCGGAATATGACTGAGAATTAAACAAACTAAGAATGTTACATTGCCAACTAAAAGAATTGATAATAATTAATCAATGAAATCAAGTATATAATTTTAGTCAATTCACAATTCAATCTCGATTCGGTCAACTTTCAATCTGCGAAGAGAATTGGCTCTCTGAGCTTTTACTCGTACTTATTCATGTTTACTCGCAAGAAAGTAATATGAATAAAGTAAGATAACCTTTCCGATCCACATGATTAGTCCCTGCTTTTCATTCGGATGAAAGTAATAAAAATGCAAGAAATATCATGAATTGGCTAGGCGAACCCAATTTGTAACCCTGCAATTTCCGCGGCAGTTTTCTAGTTGGGTTGTCATACTAAATAAGTCGGTAACAAGTAGCGGTGACCGAGGCGAGGTCGCAGCACTCAATTCACCGAAATAATGGTAAATTGAACTCATTTCCTTCGTGAACACCACTCGGCCTGCCTTGAGAACACTTCCTTTAGTTTACGAACTATATTAGAGAGTAATGATTTACCATTCTACACAGTTGTTTCACTCACGACTTTGAACTCGTGTGTACTTAAACACAAGAAAATATTAAAAGAAACAAAACTCTGCTACGTTAGAAATTACTAAGTGTATGTGTAAGTCAAATGACTATAAAGCTGAGTGCACATCTATACGAGCCAAACGAACCGAACGGACCGAATTTTAGAATTCTTTATACGAAATCTTATGACACCTGACCTCGCACACCTATTCGAGCCACATCCTCCTGGAGTTCAAATCAAAAAGAACCCCAGAAATCCTAGAAAAAAACTGTTGACGTCATATGAGATTTAGCCATCAGATGAATCAACGGATGCGGAAAGATTCTGACAGTATTACCACCTTAGAGCATTTTCCCATGCATTCAGGGGTTTTTTCATGTCTATGGAATTTTAGGGTAAGGATGTTATGTTGAAAAATTTTCAGAGGCAAATTATTTAATTATTTAAGTTAAGGGTCTAATATTATACTATTTTATTTTAATCTAAAGAAATGTTGTTTTGTCTCATTTTTAGTGATTTTCTTTAAAATTGTAAAAGACTTAATATTTTCATCTAAATTAAATATATTTAATCTAACAAAACTGAAACGTTAAAACATTTAAATGCTTATAGTATCAGGTTTAAACCTAATACTGTAAGCGGTTAAATGTGCCTTCACCATTATAAATGATATTTATTTTTCGCGTACGTCTTATTGAAATTATATATGTTTGAATGTTGTTGTTGAAATGTTGAAATCTCTCTTCTTTGGCATTGCAGTCGGAAAAAAAACCTCAATAATAGATAAGCGCTGCAACCAACTACCAAAATAATAATACTTATCAAGTTCATTAGCGGTACGGATGTATATATTTTATCTGATCTGGGAAGTAAGTTATTATTTTAAATAAACTTAAATTTTAGAATCAACACAAGTAAATAAAATAACATTAAACAAATAAATAACACAACATTACTTGTAGGTACTCTAGAATATCCTGTAGTTGTCTTTCAACATAGCTACAGCCAACTTCACTCAAACAAAGAGTAGCCATCGTCTTCACAAATTACAGCATCAGCATACTATAAATATTACTACTACAGAAACTACTTTGACTGAACTCTGCAAGCGAGCCGTTGTTCCTAAGAGAATTCATTATGTTTAAAGACAGGTTGTCTCCATGCTGCAAAGTGGTTCTAGTGGCAGGCACAAAGCAACCCTTTTAAAAGAAGAGGTGCTCTCGCGCTATCTCTCGATAAGCTCTCGCGAGTGCTGCGCTGGGTGCTCTATATTTGTTCAATACCCTGCACTACACTTTCAATATTATTTTTGGCGTTGATAGCAATACTTTTAAAATTTCGGACGGCGGATGCTGTAGTTATTTTTAAAAACAAATCTATTGATGTAGATGTATGAAGCCATCGAAAACATAACCTGTAAAAACACAAGTCTCGCAACTCAGTTCTTCTACCGTAAAAAGTTGTGTAATCGTTGTAATACCAAGTCGGTTAATTTATTCAGTCCCTGCTTAAGGGATCTTCTGTTTTAAGTTATTACGTAAATATCTAACCTAACAACATCATATAGTGACCATATCAATATTAAAAATCTTTTATGTTTTAAATAAACAGAATAACTTGGCAATCGCATGATCATCATCATCATAAGCCTGTATCGACCCACAGCCTTCCCTAATACTTTAATTCCACCAAATACGATCCTCCGCCTTCCGCATCCAGCCGCTTCAATATCATGTATATATCATATGTATTGTACCTTAAGTATACGCATTACACAAAATTATAATTTAAAAAAAATAAGATAAAAAGTTGAAAATTTGTTGCCTTGAACCTTCATTATTTTATGCCGATGAGGGTGAGCTATAAAAATACTTTTTCATTTACAGATCTAAAGAAGATTTGAGATAGACTGTTGAAATACGCGTATAATGCAATCTTGAAGCAGCCTCAATATTTCGAGAGGTGGCCGCTATCTCCGGTGGACCCGCTTGTCTCCGCGGGCGATCTCCGACCTCACCTCGATCGAGAGGTTCATTAGTGTTCACCTCCGTAATGATCCTCGCTGTACACTCCACAGTTAGGTATGTAGCAACGTGCTGTTCTTACTACTGGGTTTATCTGATTTAGTCTTTAGGTATAAGGTTGTTATTGTTAATGGAAAAAAAAATGTTTTGCAAATATTCATCGCATAGGAGATTATGAAATTTTACTGTTCATCTAAGAAATAGACGTGAACCACTCAAGCTATTAATTCGGAGTTTATGAAAATGAACACGGATGTGTTAATATCAACATCGTTTTCATAAAAAAAATGATAAACCAGCAAGTAAATAAAAATGGAACAGAAACATTTTGCGTCATACTCTGCAATGTTTTGATGGTTGCAGTTACCTTATTGTATATGGCAGCAGCAATTTACCATCTGTTGTGATTTTAATATAAAATTTTCCATTTTAATACTAAATTTGAAGTAAGTGATAAAGATTTATTTCTGTCTTTAATATTAATACAATCTATTTAAAAACTTAATTAATTTATATTTTATATTTATATTTTATATTAAACTTAATTATTTATTTAAGTAAATTTTTGTTTTATTTCTGTTCTTCCTTTTTTTTTCTACCTCTTTGTAAATATTTTATTTGTAAATATTCTGAAGTAAGTAGTAGGTATTGAGTAAGTACAATTATCTAATCTGCAATTTCAGTTTTTATTCACGATTTTACAACTTGTTTTTTTCTTTTTACTTTTTGGTAAGGTCTCTTAAAATTTACTTTAGCTAAATGTTGTGCGCTCTGCGCCATTACAAATAGCCATCTTACTACGCGCCTACGCCGCCTACGCCATAACGTAGCAAAGCTTTACATCTGTTCTATGCAAAACAATATCGCTTCCGCGCACTAGAAGCCTACTTGCCAATGACGACAGTCGTTGGCACGTGTGCGTGTATCGCGTATTGCATTGTATCGCCAGTCTGCCACAAAGCAGAGCACTCAGCATGAGTGCCGCGGTGGGCGCGCGCCTTTGTTTTATTTCACCCACACTCCTTCGCTTTCGAAACTTTTAAGGGGACTTCAAATTGCGTTTCTCCTTTTGAGTTCACGATGATTAGTTGCGTGTAGTTCGTTTAGCCGTTAATTAAGTTGTTAGCGCTGCGTAAAAAACTTTTGATATAAAAACAATATAATGATATTGGTTTTGTTTTGTGTTGTATTTTCTCGATCTTTAGCATGTGAATATCTCAACAAATACAACATCACCATTAACTACATAATTAAATACAAAGCATGGTTTCTAAATAATAATATAGTTCACATGGTATTATCCTGCACCATTCCGTATTGTTTATTTTACTTCATATTATCAGTCAATAAAGCAGTTAACTGTATAATTAGTAGGTACTCCCAATTTGGTTGTTGACAGCGTCGTAAGACTGCATCTTGATACGGTGAGGTAGGTACTACTATTTATGCGGAAATGAGTGCAGTGAGGCGGAAGTGTAAAGCGCCCCCGGGCTCGGCGTGCACCCGCACCCCGGCATGGCACCCCGGCCGTCGACCCCGGCCGCGGAGGTTTCGTCTGCTTTCGCAGGTTGTAACACTGATAGGCGACGTACGACGCCCCAAGCGCTACTAATACATCTTCGCTGGGAAAAATCTGTAGAGATCAATCACAGAGATTCTGAATACATGTATATGTATATGTAAATTGGCACTTCATAGTGAAATATGAATTTGGCAAACATTACGAGTAATTTCAGCTGTTGCCGGTGAAGTACGACGACTTGTACAATTTATACAAATTGATTCAATTTTGTTTCTAAATATAATCCAATTGGTTGATCATTTAAATCGTGAAAATTTTACTCCCCTCGCACCATTGAGGATTGAACGACTCGGGTTTACTTTTTACATTTGACAAAATTTGTTATAAAAGCAACAAAAGGAAAAAGATTTTTTAAGTTAGGCAAGTGAAGGGGTGGGAATAGGACCTTAAAATATTTTTGAACTTTGAATATACAAAAAAAAAAACATGTTAAAAGTTCTCACAAAGATATATATATATTTTTAATTATGAACAAACATAATATTTTAAATTATGTAGGTAGGAATTTTGAACATTGCAATATTAGTAGTATTAGTTACGGACATTTCTTTAAAAAAAATTCACTGTTATTACAATAATTCCAGTAGTTGGACTACTGACTAATTCCAGTATATGAGCTTATGAGCTTCTTTGAGAACCTATAACTCATTGGTATTTTTATAAAACATCGACTATTCGAGAAAATTAAGGCATACAATGCTTTGTACCCAATATATAAGTCAATGTCTTTATGAAAACTTTAGAAATTTACACTTCTGCTTCCCCTTCACCTAATAAGAAATAAGCAAAAAGTTTTATAAAACAAGTAAAAAATCAATTCTTTGTTCTTTAATTCCAAATTTAGTAAACTGAAATTTTATAGTATTAAATCTAGTGCATGTATTTTCATTTATCTATTGTTATAATATAATAATAATAAATCTTTATTTATTTATATTTAAATATTATTATTTATCAGTATTTTTTTATACTACGTCGGGTGGCAGATAAGCATACGGCCCGCCTGTAATGTAAACCGGTTATCGTAGACATATTAATGCTCGCAATATGAAATACCGCTCACGTGCCGCTACCCTGGCTACTAACGTAGCAACTCCTTCCTTTCTGATGACTTCACTCACTCGCACAAACACAACCACCTTCAAAGGAATTGTTATTTGGCTGCGGTCTTCTGTGAGGTGGAGGCACTGCCCCAGTCGAGCAGCTTACAATTACGCGTAGCCCTACCACAGCATAGTAATACAACCAGTACTTTAACTTCATACTAGCGCCCAAATCGGCGCACGCACACAGCCAAGCGTCATTTACACGACCGCTCAGGAAGTTTTGGTGCGCGGTGCCCAAATCGGCGCACGCACACAGCCAAGCGTCATTTACACGACCGCTCAGGAAGTTTTGGTGCGCGGCGCACCAAAACTTCCTGAGCGGTCGTGTAAATGATGCTTGGCTGTGTGCGTGCGCCGATTTAGGCACCGCGCGGCGCACCAAAACTTCCTGAGCGGTCGTGTAAATGATGCTTGGCTGTGTGCGTGCGCCGATTTAGGCACCGCGCGGCGCACCAAAACTTCCTGAGCGGTCGTGTAAATGATGCTTGGCTGTGTGCGTGCGCCGATTTGTGCGCTAGTATGAAGTTAAAGTACTGGTTGTATTACTATGCTGTGGCCCTACCTCTCTTCTACCAGAACCTCGTTAGTCAGCTAGCAGAGTGCACCACGTGCAGATGAGGTTGATTTTTGCTTAATTTTTGTTGAGTAAGAGGTTACACGCCTTCGTCTATACACAATACATAGTAATTCTTATAATAAATACTATGTACAAAAAATACAAATACAAAAATTGTTTATTCAGTATCAGATTATTACATTTCCGTGTTGCGTTGTAGGATTTCATTTAAATAAAAATGCATTTGTGTTAGAAATTCCTGCCTTTCCATAACAATAGTTTAGATCCAGAGTGATACTTAGTAGGAGTATGTATATATCTTATTATCATCATCTTATTATTTTATTTTCATTAAAGAATCATCTAAATCACTAACGGTGAATTTTAAAATTGATAACCAAATGAATTATAATATAAACGAGTTTACTTATAGAAATTTAATCACAATTTAACTTGGGCTAGTTGTGAAGTTCCGAATAGTTTGCAGTTTTCAGGTCTGCGCACGTAATTCAACTAGTTTTTAAAGTGCACAGAACTTGGCCAATTAGTTGTTGTTGAAAGTTTCTAAGTTGTTAATGATGCATGGACTCGAGATTTGGTTTAATCTCTAAGTACAGCCGAATAAAAAACATCTATCTATATTTTTTATATACAACTAGTGTGGTAAACAAGCATACGAACTGTCTGATGGTAAGCAGTCATCGCAGCTTATGGACGCTCGCAACATTATAGGTATTTCGCACGCGATGCCGACCCTGTAAAAACCTCTTCACGCCTTTCTTAAAGGTAAGGCAGGTAATTCATTTCACAACCTGAGAGTCCGTGGAAGGAAACCTCTCTGGAACAGCACAGTTACAACCATCTTGGCTCTAATGCATGTCTACATTTTTTTATTTATAGTATATTAACCAGGGATTGAAAACCGTTACAAATTTGGGTTCCGGTTCGTCATTTCGGTTCCTAAAAAGGTTCATCTTTTCGGTACGGTTCCGGTTCAGGTGCCGGTTCGGTTCCGGTTCCGAAGAACCGGTTCTGAATAAAGGTTCCAATATACCGGTTCCAAATTAAAGTTTCCTTAAAAAGAAGTGATACGTTCGACCGTGTCTGGCATATTTCTTATTTCTTGCAGCTGACAGTTAGTACGCAGCTTGGAATAATGGAACGCAACTTTAATTTTCTACTACTGATTGTATTAATAACATTAACAATAATAATTCCCATACTTCAAAGTATGGGAATTTCCCATAATCCTAAGTATGGGAATTTCCTTTGATTTTTGATTAATTGCTCATAAATCATTATTCACGATCATTTGATTGTGAATTTTAGAATTTGTAACTAATTAACTATACCTACTTAAATGTAATACGTACGACATTTATTATTAAAAAATTTAATAAAAATGTGTATGTAGCGCCTGAGTGGCCGGCAATGCGCCAAAATTTTTACGTTACGACGGCATAACGCGCCGCGTGGACGCACTCTAAGTTTAATTCAAGTTCGGACAGGATTTAAAGAAGAACCTGTAAAATATAGGTTTCGGTCCAGGTTCCAGATTTAGGTTCCGATTCCGGTACGGGTTCTAGTATCAGAACCTCTAAGTACCGGTACTTTACCGGTATTTTACGAACCTTTTCGATCCCTGATATTAACAGCAGCATCCACCAGAAAGACATAAATAGTAAAGTTTATTTCAGTCCCAGGGACACTACGGGTGCCTTGGAGCTTCAAACTAATCACAAGTAATTAGTACGAAGTTTGGAATTTGACTTCCTCTCTTGGAAATAAACAGCAATATGAACTTTGAGGATATCATCTAATAGCGACACCAAAGCGTAGAAGAATTAGTAGTGCAAGTAGCCAAATACCGCACATTCAGACAATGTGACGTGTTGCCCTGCCCGCTTCACTTACTCTTAAATCTAAGAATTAAATACAATACGAGTATTATACAAAATCAAAGCATGACTTTAGCTTTGAAGTAATTGAACAAATGTAGCACCTAGAGTAGTCCTAACTGCCCAAGCCGTAAGCGTATGAGATATCGCTCAAATGCACGCATGGTTGAAAAACAATTTTATTTTATTTTTTTATATGAGAGGGAGCAAACGTGCATGTGGGTCACCTGGTGGAAAACAATCACCACAGCCCATTGAGATCACCAACCAAGGGGTCGTCAACCTATTGCCAGTTTTTTTTAAGGAAAATATAGACTCTGTTCTTGAAGGCTCCCATGTCGTAATTATTCGGAAATACCACTAAGGGAAGTTGATTCCACAGTTTCACCGTTGGTGGTATAAAATGTGTTACGAGACGTACTATATATAGTAGATCGCCAATTATCAAGATGATACGGATGGCATTTTAAATTAATGTTTTAAAAGTCAAGTCTCAATTAGAATTGAAAGCCGAAAAGTTCTTTTAAACTTTTCTCCAACCTGTTCGATGTAATTAGTACTCCTCCATGTATGTAAAATATAGAGAATATATGAAAAATCAATATTGATAATGTTTATCTACTTATCAAGTTTCATTAATATCGGATCAACGGTTCGAGAGTAATAACGCAATATCTAGCTCCACGTTAATACAAACATATCTGAAAAACTACTGAACTGATTCCATTGCATCAAACATAAAAAATATGTTTACATTTCGTACTATATCAATCTTAACCGATCCTATTAAATGCGAATTATGGCACATTTGGTGTAATTTTTCCCAACTTGAGAGACAGTATATGTTTTTTTATACCACATCGGGTGGCACACAACCGGCTCGCCTGATGTGAAGCAGTTACCGTAGCCATATTAACGCTCGCCGCAACATCGTTCGCTCGCCGCCGAGTCTGCTACCAACGCACAACTTCTTCTTCTCTAGTTCCCTCATTCACTCACAAGAACACAATAATCCTGAAGGAAATTGATATTTGGCTGCGGTATTTTGGAAGCTGGAGGTGAAGGTACTTCCCCAGTGGGGCAGCTTACAAATACGTTATACCCTACATCTCTTTCGCCAGAGCCTCTTTCGATCGTCGGCAGGGCGCACCAAATGCAGGTGAAGTCGGCTTTGGCTCTAAAGATCGTGGTGATTCACTTACACCCTAATTTTTATATATATTATGAAAGTTCACAAGGTCGAACGCTTTATATGTATATATGTTATAGTCAATACACGAAATCTAGGCGCTTCTAGGTTTGACTAGTTATACCTCGGGTGACTCACCTCCCTCTTCAAAGACAAGCCGAGTCTCGCTCGTTTCGCCAGATGTGAAGAGGTTGCCGTAGCCATATTAACGCTGGCAACATAAAATATCGCTCGCGCGCCGCCACCCCCGCTGCCAATGCTGCATCTCCTCATTTTCTGGTAACCTCACGCACTCACAGGATCACAACAATCCTCAAGGGAATTGTTATTTTACTGCGATATTCTGTAAGGTGGAGGTACATTTCGCTCCCACGGCTTTATTTGATTACAATCTTAACCTAACCTAACCAACGTTCTCGGTCAAAACTACTTTGGACTGCACTGAGGTTAGTTAAAAGTGGTTTTACAAACGATCTTAGTCAAAGCTATTTTTGACCAATTTTTGCAGTCAAAAAATACTTCGGAGGGCCGAGGTTTAACTAGTCTAACCTAGGAATGCCTAGATTTCAAGAATTGACTATAACATATATACGAGAATTAGATTCATCAACTACCTTTTGAAAATTACAAGATATATTTAAAACTAGCTGCCCGCCCTGACTTTACACGGATAGAAAGTGGTGTTTTATTTTACTCGCATTTTTTACGTCTTTTCTCTCCATAGGAACCTTATTACCTTAACCCTAACGAAAAAAATATTAAAACAAAAATTAGCAAAATTGGTCGAGCCGTCATCGAGTTTTGCACCGCTCATAAAAGAAACATTCATTTTTATTTATATAGATATATGAATACTATGTGATTCTGGAACGGAATGATATTATCCATAAATTGGAATCCGCCGTTGAGAGCTACGAATTAAGTTCTAAATATTTAATCAGCGTTGACTTAACAAACGAGTACCTAACCTACGCACCGAATTACAGAATTTGTCAAGTCATTCTATAAAAGAGGGTAACAAAAGTGATCAACATTGTAGTTGACTTGACGAAATATGATGTCATAACAATTATGTCAACGATTAATTAAATGTAGATTAACGTCGCGTGGTTGGCTGATTGGCTGAACAGTCAGTCATCTTGCTTTCATGAGGTTCAATTAAGAGGGGTACAACCCGTACAACAATAGATATTTAAATTATATATTTCTGAATACTATTGAATGTTTTTGATTTTGAAATGGAATTTCAATCCGCTGTAGATAGCTATGAATGGCTAAAATAAATTCAGTAGGTAGCCAGCACTATGCTATTGTATCCTATCTATCTTATAAGCCCAATTAACAACATGTAGTTGCTATATCTGGACGTCAACGATTTATTCATCCCACCGTTGGGACACGGGTCTCCCTTCAATCGAAAGGGTTTAGAGCATACTCCATCACGCTGCTCAACTACCGGTTGGCGGAGGTCAGTTTTCAATCAGCCAAAGGGCCACTGACTTAACGACTGTCATCGAACGTCAACAGCCGGGACCGACGGCCTAATGTGCTCTCCGAAGCACGGAGGAGCTCGATATAAATAAACGCATATATACAGGCTACGGTCGAAGTTGCTTGACTTGCGTGACCGATTAGACTGCCACGCGCAAAAGTTGTTATATGAAGGCTCTAAAGATGTTTTCGCGGTTATAGCAGTTATCCTTGAATTATACTATTAATCCTATATCATTAATAATCTTACTTTACTTTTTACTATTAAGCCTATTACTACTTATACTGTGCTATTAGCTAATATGTTAGCTATTCGTCAATAGATAGCAACACATGTCTCTACTTACATATTCTGTAGAAATCAGTTGCTCTTAAAAACTTCGAGCTTTGCTCGGTCATCCTGGCTTTATGACAAAAATTTGTGCATTTGCCAAAGTGAATGTCGCATTGTGAGTGAGAGAACAGAAAATCTGAGAAACGTACACTCAATAACAGAATATATTTTAACGTAATGGTATTTTCCTACATGGCGTTAACAGCAGACTACAACAAGCACGATTTATATTTCTTGCCAATTCACTGAAGTATGTCAGAAGTACTTTTATGCTTTCCAAGTATGATTTACTAGTTATTTTCAAACTTTCGCTTCAGACAATTCTCATAAACACCAATCTACTTCGATTTTAGAAGCAAAAAGTTTTTATGGACTATTTGATCTTCTATATGTACTTTTTGTCATTTTTCAGTACTATTACTTATACTGTGCATTTTTCTGTATGCCCAAAACCTTCTACAGAGAGGGTTGGATTATACGGAACTCAATTTAGGAAACGCTGATCTACTGTGTAGAGTTTTAAAATTGTTTAAAGATTAAAAACATTATTTTCTATAAACACACATTTTCACTCATACATCATACGCTGTCTAAAACATTATTAAGTGGGCGACTTTTAACTGAAAATCCGAACCGTGTTGAAGGGGTCAGTGCGCGGCGGCGCGGCGACGCTACATTGCTCTCCTAGAATATGTCGCCGCTTTTTCGGTCGGAAGGAAGCTCTAAGGACATGCCAATAAGCGCGCGGCTGTAACAACACCTACCTCAAACAAGCTCCGGAAGCAATTCCACTCCTCACCACATGCTATAAGGTTGACATTTCAAATAAGCTTTTACTATTATCGGCTGCGGCGACTTAAAGCAATTTTGTGAGTCAATATTTAACTTTCAGTTCTTGGTTCTTACGAAGTGATGTGTAACGTTGAAATATAAAATCACACTACAGACACCTACTCACTTTTCGAGTTGTACTTAAGTAATTTCGCCACTTTTCGGAATGCTTGCTATTTCAAATATTTCGATTACGCTTATAAATTATATTTTTAAAAGTATTAGTGAACATTTTCTTACTTCACCATAGGTATGGATGATATTAATTTGTATGATTTGTATTGAACTTATCATAATAACTCTATTCTATATTAATTATGTTAACAATAAAAAAAAACACCATTAAAAACAACATTTAGTGGCAATGTAATCATATTTTATTTCATTTGATGATTATGTAAGGATTATCCATACAACTCAATTTCACATCGGCTAGCATTCAGATGTTACAGTGAACAAACAAACACATAGTTACTTACACAGTTTCACCCTCAAAACATTATACTCCTTAGAAACACAAACATCATCTGTTTATGTAGATAATGCCTTACCGGCGAAACCGGTACGTAAAATTAAATATAATCACGTGGAACAGTACAAGTGCTGTATTATAACATTATGATAATAATGTTCCACCAAGTGCCAACAATCAACAGTATCATCAACTTTATTATACATACTCCTATTTTCAGGTGTCGTGTAAAAACACATCTTACAAGAAAATCTGTTAGATATTGGTTAAATAAATTGTAGGTAGGTAATGTTAAATGCAAATCTACAGACCTAACTGCACGATCTGCCATTGGACTGGAGGTGTTAATTGGAAAATTAACTTAGGTCTCGTCTGATCGTAACAGGCAAGCGGCGCAGCGGAGATTTTCATTAAGACATTAAGGCGGCCAGGCGGCCTCTTAGCTGGGAACTCTCGGAGCGAAACACCTTGAGTACCTACACTTAATATATCCTTATCATCAATCTGTCAGTTTAGGAGAACATTGCGTAAACTGACAACTTGGTTTAGAACTAAAACTAAATTCGAGCCAAAATTAAACTGTTATAAATATATAATAAGACAAGTAATTTTATTACTAATGAGATACTACCTAAAAAGCTGCATTTGAGGTTGCTGGTTCGATCCCCGCAGAACAAACATTTGCATTGAAATTGTGCATGAACATCTCTGTTTGTTTTGGTCTGGGTATTATATTACATGTATGTATTTAAAAAAATGTGTTTAATTACATTTGTCAGTTGTCTAGTACCCACAGTACAAGCTTAACTTAGTTTGGGACTAGATGGCAGTGTGTAATTCGCCCAGGAATATTTATTTATTTATTATTACTTTCCTGTATATTTTCCAGTACTCTCTCTGTTATCTGTTTTTTTTTTCCACTTCGTTCAAATTTTATGTTTCGTCAATGATTTCGCTTTGCAAATGTTAAAATTAACATGATATATTGTATCTTACTTCTCTTACGATTTAATTATCAAATTACATTCTACAAAGCTAGTCTATTTATTTAATGCCTACATATTTTTGAATTCTAAAATCTTAAGAAATATTTACTCCTTATGCTGAGTTACGATAAGGATAGAACCGCATTACGCAGTATTTGCGAATAAGGAGTGCTCCTTATTCGCAAATACAAACCGAACGGAATAGATGAGATGTTTTATTTTTTGCAGACGTAATATCATTTTCATTTGATTTGTTATTCCTGTGGTTTTCCTGATTTCAATGAACCCATTAACCCAATTTTATAAATGATTACATTTTACCGTTTTTGCTATAAGGGTTAAAGCCGTGTACGATGATATAGCTGCGAGAGTAGCGTTCGTATAATTTAACATTTTCCGGTAATAGCTACGTTCAGCGGAGTCAGGGGAGTGTTTAATTTTCACCCTAAATCATTTGCGGACAGTCATCGCAATTTTGTATGCGACATGCGTATCTCTATCACCTCTCAGTTGGTTGTTGAAGATGATGAAATATTATGTTATTTAAATATAATGTTTAATCAGAAGCAGTAATTTTAATGCATTCAGTTTGTTCATCTACGTAAATATACGTGACACAACAATCACGCAAACAACTGATATTATAACATAGAGGCTTACAGGAGTGAATATCGATTCTATCTAGGGTTTTATATATCGATCTAGCTAGGGTTCAATTATAAAAAAAAAACATCGATTTCTCCTAATAAATACAAAATTTAATTTATAATGTCTTATGTATTAATGTAGTGCAATTTGTTAGCAAAAAGATATGTTTTAGCCACTCGGCAATACCTATTATTTCGCATGATAGCATAAAAATAACGCCGAGCCGCTCGATCGTCCAGGTATTTTATCTTATACATAAATTCGCTTAGGTTTCAACAAAAGTTTCAAGGAATATAGGTAGGTATATAATTTGTAAATAATGTAAAATTTGACATGATTTACATAACTGTAAATATATAAATATACTTATAGTTACGTCTGTAACTGCAGTCTTTAGGCCATTATCGATTTCATGCTGCGGCCAGACGTCGACGACGACGTCGCGACGCGCCAATGGAAAACTATGCTTTTTGTCACACACAACTTTTCCTACAACTTGTTCGTTCCCTACGAGCTACGCTTCGTAACCCTCAGCTATATAAAACAGAACATCATTAAGGTTCTAACCAAATGATATCATTTAATTTGCGCTACTACCTGTATGATAGAAGTATTTTTTTATTTAAATAGTTAATTTTGGCCAACTTGCCAGAATATGATAACTATTAAAAAAATTAAATAATCACCTCCTCCGCCTAGGTGCGATTCGAACCCACGACCTTTCGATTACCGGTCGAGTGGTCATTCTAATAGAAATTCTAAACTTATCTATACATATAAAATTCAAAGTCCTGACTGACTGACTGATATATCAACGTACAGCCCAAACCGCTAAGTCTAGAGATTGCAGATTTGGCACGTAGGTTCCTTATGTCGTCTAGAGGTACACTAAGAAAGGATTTTTCAAAATTCATCTTCGAGTACTTCTATATAGTAAACACTTGTCCCAAATAAAAGGTGTTCCAGTTTTGCTGCTTTATATTAAGTCACTTTGCGAGCACTTCTTAGACTTAAATAAAGCCTTTTGTTGCCAACAACCATGTCTACATAACATTTTTCTTTAATATATCAACTTAAAATAGCTATGCTTAGTAAATCGTCGCATGATTCTTGTTAAAGCGGGAATATTAAGTACTACTATCTCGTCGTCAACTCTTATTCATCACACTACTGGGATACGGGTTTCCCCTCAATCGAAGGGGTTTAGAGCATACTCTACTACGCTGCTCAATTGCGAGTTGGCGGAGGACTATAGAGCAGTTAGTACCTATTACTTACTTAAGAGGAGCTCAATGGCGTTGTTGCATGTATCAATCTAATCGTACACGATGGATGAGTTTATTTATCTCGAGCTCCTCCGTGCTTCGGAGGGCACGTTAAGCCGTCGCTCCCTGTTGTCATTAGATGACAGTCATTAACAGTTAAGTCAGTGGCCTTTAGGCGGCTAGAAAACACTGGCCTTCGCTAACCCGCAGTTGAGCAGCGAGGTGGAGTATGCTCTAAACCCCTTCAACTGAGAGGAGACCCATATCCCACCAGTGGGATGAATAGGAGTTGATGACGACGACCTATAACTATATATTTCTTTCTTTTTTATATACTTTTAGGCCTACAACACAAACATTACATGCTTATCAGGGCGGTAGGCTTGTCTGCCACCCGACGCAGCATATAAAAAAAATAGATGACTTATTTACCCACAATATGTGTTAAAAGTACTTAAGTTTTTAACATTGAAACAATTTCAGTTTAACGATAATATTTGTATTTTGACATTCTTCCTTTAATCCTGCGATTGTTTCATTAGAAGGCAAATACTTATAAGACAATTTACAAACGTGGGGATACAAACACGATTGGATAAGAGAATAATCGTTAATAACATTGGGGGTTGCTATCCCGGCATCCTTTACACGACCCCTTCGGAGCCGCAACAGGCATGCGCAATCTTACAACATTGTGAGCGAGTAGCATCCAAATATTTATGTAATATACACCCACCTGCAGCCTGCAGGCCAGTCCAGGCAGACGGCCAAATGAAATTTCAATAATAAAATGCTTTTGAAGGATTTAGAAACCGCGGCCTCTGTCCATTAATTAAAAATAAGTCTGAGGATTTACTTATTCATTCGTTCAGCTACTCTTTTATCTACTAACAGAGTAATGTAATCATCAAATATTTACCCAGATGTGCAATTTTTCTCTTTTTCGTTCGTGAATCCTGCCGAGCAAAAATTGTTCTGTTTGGAAAGTAATTCTCAAGAATTAATAAATTACAAAACGGCTCCCTCCTTCCGCCTGTCGTTAGCAAGGCGCGGGTGCGGCTGTTGCGGAGCGAGGGTTTGCAGTACCGAGTTTTCGCACTAACATAAGCAAATGTAACAGTTGCCCGACAATAAGCGGAGACGCGCCGGATGCACCAGCATTAGTCGCGTGATTTATACGTCTGGCGGCGACTGTGTATTGCGTTAATTCCACCAACAATACATAGGGGGCCTGGAAGCGGCCGGATGAACACATCTCTCTTTTCTATCGAACGTGGCATCAAGTATAAACAAAAGACATTATCCATAATGCTATAAATATTCAAATTAGCCATCATAGGGTAACATATCAAAAGAGATTATGGTGATGGGGTAATTTGAATACGAATGGGTAATAATATCAAAGCGTAGTAAGTATATACAATCTGGGCAAGGATATTTCAAAAACCACAGAAGCTGGTAATTTGGTTTACAAGTTTTCGAAAAAGACTTCTGGCTTTGTCAAAAACTTATAAGATAGCCAGAAGCCACACAAAAAAAGGAAAATAATATCATGAGTTACAAAAAAAAAAAAATACTAAATAAGGGTTCTGAAATTCTAGGTTAGATTTAGTATGTTTATATCAACTTTAGTGGGCAAATTAGTAAAATAGTTGTCTAGTTTCATAATTTTAAGTGCTGGGTATATAAAAAAATACTACGCATAAAAAAGACAACAAAGCAAAAAAAAAAAACAAAAGTCTTTTTCATGAATTTATAAACAGATATCAGGATTGGCAGCAGTTCTTTTCCTTATACTCCAAGTACAAATAACAAATTAAAAATGGACATTGCGACAGCAAACAGTAGGGCTTCTTGCCTGAAGCAATAAAAAGGTTCGTTGACAGAGATGTCGTTTTAAAAATCAATATAATCACGGTCGTTTACCTAGCCACCCCAACAAATTGTTCCAACCCTATCACGGATGGTGTGCACTCGAGACTGCCCGACCGTTCGCCGCTCTTTAAAAAGATGTGGATAAAATTTGATCCCCTACCCTATGGGGTACCTATCTGCAGTTAATTATCTGCGTGCAAAGGGGAAGATTGGGGGAAGACGTCACAAATGTCAATTCCTCCCCCGGTCGCTAGTCGGCACCCAGATTCGTAAGCAGCCATTGAAACGGTGAGCCTTTGTAATTAGTTTTAATTAAAATCAATAGAAAATAAATGTGAGCCGATATTGAAACAAATTAAGCCTTATCTTTCTGCAGACTATTTCGGGATGAATCGTTTTAAAAATACTTTTCTGGTTAACATTTCTTGAATGTTCCTCGACGCGTAATAAAACCATTTGTAAATGATGATTCGTTGTAATAATATCTGAGAAGAAATAAAACCATTACTGAAGCTGTAAAGGTTAACGTGCTGTAAATCATTAAGGTGAGTGACGGCAGCTCCCTCTACCGAGAGCTGTAAGACGTTAAGCTGCTGCCCGAAAGAATACTACTCGCGCCCGCCTACATTTGTCCCAAGGGCGTAATTACCGGCATCAAACGGATAAATTAGATTAATCACACTTGCTTTGACGGCCAGGTGCTAATGGAAACTCACGTTACGACCTCTAAAATGTTAAGTGTTGACGTGCTCTGTGAGCTTGTCGTAAAATTGAATACGACAAAGTCAACACGTCTGAATTGACTCCTCTCACTTGGGAGAAATTTACTTTTATGAGAACATAGGTAACGGGTTTTTACTTTTTACACATTCAGGCCACTGAGGTGAATACGACTATAAGGGCAGTTCAGATCATGGTAAGCTGTTGTTGTAGAAAAACGTTTCTTTTCTTCTATCTTCAGCTTAGTCGGTAGAGCTTCCGGGTTTCTACCAGCCAAGCTAGACACAACTACCACTATAGATTAGTGGTAATCGTGTTTAGCTTGGCTGAACTTTAATTTTCGCATTCAAGAAGTCCGATAGGAATCGACTTCAGCTTAGGCGGTAGGTACTCAGGGGGCCTGCTCTAATATAATTATGGATGGATGAAAGTATTTAGTTGAATTTCGAATGTTAGTTTCCGACTTTTTAGTCGTACGTTTTTCATTGGGGTGTGTGCGTAGCCATACAAAACTATATCACATTTTCATTGAGTAGTTTAGTAAAGCCCTGTGCCCCGCCGCCCGCCCTTGTAATTAGCTGCGAGTTCCGAGTGACGACCCCCGCTGATGTTTGCTCGCATCACTACCTTCACTCCCTTCATCCCAGACGTGTTACTATTCACAGGTACAACATGTACCTAAATAAAGTGCCTAAGTAATATATCATAGTTTGTATTAGCACAGATAAATAATAGTACAAAAAGTATGAGATAAATTACAAGAGAAGTCTTGCAAATTTTATCAGTCTGTCCAATTTATACGTTGCTTTTTATATTTTACACTGATTCCAGTTCGATCGTGCACAATAAGTTACAAATTACGTAAAAATATATAAATAAATAAATATTCCTTGACAAATTACTGTCATCTAGTTCCAAACTAAGGAAAGCTATACGGTACTAGATAACCGATATAATACATTTTTTTTTGTAAATATATACATATAATATATAGAAAACGCTCAGACCAAGACAAACATATATGTTCATGCACACAAATATTTGTCTTGTGCGGGGATCGTACCCGCGACCTCGGAGTCAAAGCGGCCATTGCTAGCCATTCTACCCCGGGCTTGTCTAGTATTTATTATTATTATTTATTATAAATAAGGATTCAAAAGGATTCTTGTGTCAACATAAGCTCCTTTTACTAAGGGTAACCCCTTCGTTGCAGTAAAAAAAAAATATATATAGAGTCACAGGTTTATTTCTCGGTTTTGAAGTTGCTCCCACAGTGGAAGTTGCTCATCGTTTCATATTTTCATATCGATGCATAGAAACAGGGTGTTTCTGTTTAATAAACTCTATCTGGTACAGCAGATCAGTGGAAAAATAACAGCGCTTAAAACCATTATGCAAAAATATGAAGGAACCCTAGCGAAGGGGAGGGGGTGCGTACTGCAGATACAATGTTCAGTGAAGCTCGGCTGTTTTACGCGCACAATAAACAATGCGTTTGCAAAACTCACATCTAGTCTAGCTATGCACAAGAGGCTCGACTTGAGTGCCTGCTCGTTAGTGAGAGAGTTTTAAATTACGACATAGCCCTATAGATGTTTTTTGCACGTAATTTACTTAGCTGAGAGCAAAAATGTTTCATTGACGCGAACCCCTGTATTTCCGCACATGGAAATAAATATCAAGAAAACAAAGTTGATGCATCTATACAATTGTAAAACTGTTTTGTCTTAATTTTCTGACGAATTCGAGTTTGCAGTTTATCGTCAATGATGTACTCATTCTCGTCTATTCACTTGATTTATCAGACATATACGTTTAGTACCTAGCCGATATAGCTTTACGTAGAAAACGTTCAATTGAGTTAGTAGATAAAACGTTAAATTCCAGAGAAACAGTTTTAAATGATGTTTCGCCCGCAGAAGCTTCTTATTTGTCCATACCCTAGAAATAGGAATACATAGTACATACAGTCCGTACTGTAACAATTATATATGTACATTGAAGATGGATACGTAATGGGTACGTGACTATTATTTATTCTGATGGTGTATATAATTGATCTCCAAACTGATCTATATCAAGCCCTAGGGGTCGATTCCGACATGCAAGCGGTCTATGAAATTCATATAAATTTATATAATTAGACTTTGAATCGTCGTCAAATTAGGCCGTAGCGCAGCGAAAGAATCATGGCTGACTTATTGGTGATTAAATCATCACCTCCAATGATAACTAAGGCGGTGAACTTAGGTTACGTCTGTCGATAGGGAGGGAGGTCCTCAGATTAATATGCCGTCTATAATTATTAGAGATATCTTAACAACATCTGTGGTATAGTGTGAAAGGAACGTCTACGCAATATTGAATATTCGTCACCATTTAGTATATTATATTCAATCTCGTAGTCGTGTTATCCCTCTACAAAATTGGAATAAGGTAACTTTAATATCGCCAAAAGAATAAAAAGTTACTCCCGTCATAATAACATCAATATTATGTCAGAATTCCCTCCTGTATACTTTCCCTGACGTCTGCGGTTCCTGAGCGTGCGTCCGCCCGGGCGGGGGAGGCTGGGAGGCGGCTGTGAGGACCTTCACTTTCGTCGGCGCCCGTGTGCAGTCGACGACCGCCGACCTTCTATACAGTGCACAACTTTCCCGATCGATCGCACTGTTAGTTAACGCAATAATAATAAAAAAAACAAACAGAGGGGCAATTCTCGTAGTTAAAATGTAGTCAAAATTCTGTTTCGATCCAGTCTCGATCTCACAAATGTCACATTTGTTATTCTCGTAACACAATATGTAACTTCAAAATTAAATTTAAGCGGGATTATATCGAAATATGAGTGAAAATTAAACAAACTAAAAATGTTACTGTGCCAACAACAAGAATTGATAATAATTAATTAATGAAATCAAGTATATAATTTTAGTCAATTCACAATTCAATCTCGATTCGGTCAACTTTCAATCTGCGTTCGTAGAAAAATTACGAGAATTGGCCTTCTGTAAAACGGCATTCTTTCTACGTTTTTTATTCCATATTTTTTGCATACATTTTCTTTACTTGCAGTTGCAGAATATGTATTCTGGTAATCACAAGACTACAATCCCGTCTGCCGGGAAAGAACTATAAAGAAATGTGAATAGTTTAAAATGCAGACACTCTTTGCTGCACAGAGTAATAACAGAGTTAATCTACGTCATTTAACATACAAAAATATTTTTTAAGTAAATTCTAAATGACTTTATTTTTTTTTCTTTCTTTTGTTATTAACCTGGAAAACAAAATAGGAGCACGAAGGTACGTTAGCGTAACCAGATACCTGAATAACAAATGCAAATATAGTAGGTAGATACAATCGATGTTCATTCAAATTAGGACTTAACGAATTCATAAATTAATCCCTGTTTAAAACACAGTAGTTTGGTATCATTTACCAGATCGTTTCATTCTATTGACTAGCTACACAAAGGTTTATTCTGATATCGTATAATAACAGTTGGTCAGCGAAAAGCCGACATCGTTTCATTATGGAAATTGACAGGTATGGGGGCGGGGGACTAGCAGTACCTACTATGGGAATATTTACCGCAATTTTATAGATTTTGCCGTCGCCGACGTACCCAGATATAAGTTACATGTCTCTGATATTTATTGTATTAATATTAAAGCTATAATTATTACTAAGTTTTTGGGTTTAAAAGTCAACCTCACCTACAAATAGTGCACCCTGTGACTATCTAACGAGACTCTGGCGAAAGAGAGTTAGGACATGACGATTACGAACTTGGATGCTCAACCTCACAAAAATTCCAACCAAACAACTACACCCTTGAAGATTATTGTATATCTGCGAGTGAGTGAAATCACCAGGCGCAAGGAGTTGCTGTCTCAGCAACGGGAGTGCTAACTCGCGAAAAATACTATTTGTTTTGTGTATATGTATACTTGTTTTGCACCCGACGACGTCGTGGTGAAAAAAAAATCTCTAAAGACGAGGGTGAGTCCTCGACACTGTTGAGTAAGTACTAAATCTCTTTCTATATTTCGAGTGAGCTTTTGTTTTTATCTGTTTTCCAAATAAATAAGTGCTTTTACTAATCCGATATGGATAAGGTTCTCATCTCATCATTCGACATGTTTTACGTAAAAACGTTTGTAATAGAAAAAAATGGTTGTCTGCAAAATCGGTTTACGGAAGATAATTTTACGTGATAACGTCATAAAAAATCATCGACTGATGGAGCAGGCGCGGATCTAGCCCTTAAAAAAGCTTGTGGTCACAGCCATCCGAAAAACCAAAATTGTGTTTTTTTTTTAAATTTTACTAAGACATAGCGTTTATTATCATCAGCCTATCGATCTCAATAGACCGTGAAAGTGTGACGTTACAAGTATATTAGGGTTGTGGGCATGTCCACCGTGAAGAGTGGAAGAGAGATAGATGCGTCACAAGCCGAATGCTTAAGCCGATCGTGCCTCTCTTCGCTTGTTCCGCGCTCTCGCTTGCACGCTCGGCTCAGGCGGAACGTGACAATGTGTCATGCTTATTCGACCGTGCAGCCGGCTTTCATCGATTTATGAGACGTTATCACGTCAAAAAATATACTATTAACCAAATATTAAAAGATATTTTTATAGAGCACCCTGCACCTGCTAGTATGAACGCTGAACAACGTGGGTACGAATGTAACGTGTTTGTGTATCGCTCTCGACATGGAATATCCAGGGGCGATGCAGACCGCGGTAAATATTCGTAGGGCGCGCGGACGTATGTATGTATCTCCAATAGATTTTGTAAAACTCACCTGTTATTTCATTTCGATTCTATATCTTATTGCTATTCCAAAAATAGGTCTTTTCCTTATTATCGCTCCTATGTTTGACGGGCTCGGTGGTCGAATAGTTAGCAATGGCCACTTTGACTCCGAGGTTGTGAGTTCGATTCCCGCACAAGACAAACATATGTGTGCATGAACATGTCTGTTTGTCTTGGTCTGGGTGTTTTCTATGTATTATAAGTATTTATTTAAAAAAAAAATATTTAAGTACATTTATCAGTTGTCTAGTACCCATAACACAAGCTTGGTGCTTAATTTGGGACTAGATGGCGCTGTGTAAATTGTTCAGAAATATTTATATTTAGTTATATTTATATGTTTCTAACATTTTCACAGTTGTTTTAAAATAAAACAACGTATTTTCAATTTCATTTGGTCTTTCTGCAACTGGTTTGAACAAACCAAACTCTCATATCCCCTACCTTAGTTTGGATCCGTCTGTCACCTATGTATATTTGTACTATGTAGGTTGTATATCTCTCTACTGGTCTACGAGAGCATATTTTTCCATACTACGTCGGATGGCAGAAAAGTATACGGCCCGAGCTTCTTTCGCTAGCCGGCAGGGTGTACCACGTGCAGGTGAGGTTGGCTTTGGCTCAAAAATCGTGGTGAGCCACTTATACCCCAATGCCAAAAGCATATACATATAATGCTCCAAAAGTCCCCTTTTTACCCGTGGCAGAAAAGAGAGAGGCTCTATTGTGCCTGTGGTCCCTCTCGTAGTCCCCGGAAAGTACCATGGGTTTAATGAGTTTCCACCTGTGATTGTGATTTGCATTGTCCATGCAGCGCACTTCTAAAATTCCGGCGACTTGCTCTCAAGCATACAGCATTGCGCAAGGTAAGATACTTTCAATACAGAATACATCGCGCTGCGCCAATGAAACTCATATTGTTTTCTATTTGTGTCAAAATGATAATAATAAAGTTTTATTTATAAGTCAATAATAGTAATATCTGTTCATTACTAAGGTATAACGATGCACATGCAGTCATAAGTAGAGATGGGCAAAATGCCAGGCATTTACGATAAGTGCCCAATAAGTACATGTAAATGCCCAATAGATGCCTAGTTTTGGGCATAAACAGGAAATTTATAAGTATTTTTTGGACATTTATCGTAAATGCCCGGCATTTTGTCCATCTCTAGTCATAAGTATAACTACGTTAGTACATGTTAGTACTATTACTTATACTGTGGTATAACGAAGTTCTGGGAAACGGTTAGACATAGATAAAAGCTACAGCTATGTTCTTCTGTGAGCGTAAGAGCAAAAAACGTAGATTTTCTAGTGCAAATACTGAGTTTATAAAAAAGAAAATGCAAAAACATCCCGTCAAAGTAGAGCGAGATCCTAAACAAATTGACCAATCCTTCGCAATATTTAGATTTTTTATTGCTCTTTTCTCCAAGAAGCAAACAACATTTTCTTATTGCTGACTAGTGTTTGCCATCTTTAGTAAAAATTGAAGAAGAAAAAAAGAAATTGTACGTAACTCTGGTCTTTTAAATGAAGATGTATGTGGTTGAAGAAACGATGGTTTCTTTTTCAAACATGTGTTACTGATGTATTTATTATTTATTTAAAGTCTTTATTGGCTACAGTAAACAAAGGTATAAAAGGCGGACTTAATGCTAACAGCATTCTCTACCAGTCAACCTTCAGGAAGTGCAGACATCCACGAATGCGGTTTAAAAATATATTATATAAATGGTGACTAATATCCTATACATATACTATACTTAAAGATATACATATTACATTCATAGACACATATTCTATCATACATACATATCCATATTATGAATAATAGGCTATTTTCCAATGTTTAAAAATTGTACAAATTATTTAACAATATCGTAAAATACACAAAACTATTAAGATCTGCAAACTTTCATTCTAATATCTTCAGTCAGACTTTTTTAGCGTCGATCAAAGTTTGGCGGGAAAGTCCATTTTAAAAGTATGAAATTATTAAAAAATAATATTTCCATAGGAGAAGCAATAAAAAATGCTATAACTTTTATTATGATACTAATCACATAAACGTAATATTTAACATAGCTGTCGTACAAATTTCTGATTTGATGCATACAACAAACCTGTGACGTCATAATTCGGTAGTCTTTTGTATGGAGCGTTTTGGGCCAGCCTAAAAATTTAGATTTTCAAATTACCATATCTCGAGAGATTTTTGTGCTAACGAAGCAATTCCCTATTAAACCGAATTAATTCCCTATTAATATTAAACCGAAAAAAATGTTAGTCAAATAGCCTATTATGACATATAAGATGATTCAGTGCTGATTTAAGCTGTTTAAGACGTTAGTATAAACTTTCTTTTTGAAATAAAATTTGTTTGATATTCTCATTAGGATAGGTAGTCCATTCCAATGTCGTGACGCCTGTAATGTGAAGGAATCAGACATAAAACCTGAGCGAAAAAGTAGAGTAGCGAGGGAAAGAGAATTATCAGATCGAAGTTGACGGTCATGAGAATCACTTATATACTGAAACTTACTTTTCAAGGAGAAAGGGGAAAGCAAGGATAGCGAAGTACTTAATGACTAAGTTATTTATGTTTGTGGAAAAGCAACGGAAGCGACAAACACTATGTTAAAATACAATATTCTATGTGATTATATGAATATACATATGTCGACATTTGGGTAGCACAGATATTGTGGGTGTAATATCATGCATATTCAGCCCGAAACCACTCACTTTCCTGTCAAATATTATGGTCATGGTTATGTATTTCTTCTGCCTTGACGGATGTACAGACAACACATATAATGGATTTAGTATATTTTATATATTAATGTATTATGGATTAGCTAAATTTGTTGTGAGCGGAAATATTTGGATTTTTATTATAATAGTTATTTTTTTGGATTTGTCTCCGTTCCGAACAGCAGAATGGCTATTCATATATGACGAGCCCGGTGGTCGAATGGCTAGCAATGGCTACTTTGACTCCGATGTCGCGAGTTCGATCCCCGCACAAGACAAACATTTGTGTGCATGACGTGTCTGTTTGTCTTGGCCTAGTGGTTTTCTATGTATTATATGTTACAGAGTCACTTTCCAATATTGGAATGATGTGTTTGTTTATTAATAATAGTGTTTACTTACAAAAAAACGTACGTATTTAAGTACATTTATCAGTTGTCTAGTACCCATAGTACAAGCTTTGCGCTACTAGATGGCGCCGTGTAAATTGTCCGCAAATATTTATTTATTTATTTCTATATCAGAAAAGTGAAAACCTAGTAGTAGACTGACTGAAAAGCGTATAAAGTAATAGGCTCTTAGGTCTGACTGTTGTTTTTGTGACAAATTTTATTTTAGTGCAATAAAGAACATCTCTTGTATATTGTAAGCAAATAACGTCCTGAAGATGTTATTTGTAATAAGTATGTACTTATATTAAACGTTCCATACTCTTTCAACGGTTCATTAAATATTCAAAGAACTTAAGCACAAAATGCAATGAAAATACTGGCAATTGATGACGGAAATTACCATCGGCCATTGGTGCCAGTCTACCCAGTTGTATGTAATCTGAGCGATTGGGCCGTTCGGAAATGATGATCCGCGGCCATTACCGATTACACGCTACGATTTCAAAAGGAATAAATAGAGTTTGATATCCCATTAAGTTTTGAATGTTCCAGGTTTTCATTTATTTCGAGTAGGTATAATTTAAATTATTTCTTAGGATGCGTCGTCTAATGGCAAATTGCTGATCTATCCGTTCACGTTATTACAGTTTTTTTTTCCTTTTTAGGATTCCGTAGTCGACAACTGTTATTCATCCCACTGCTGGGATATGGGTCTCCCCTCAATTAAAGGAATTTAGAGCATACTTCACTATGCTGCTCTGCTGCGTTCCGTAGTAAACAAACGAGAAATTGTATGTGAAATATTATATTTAATATTTACACACATTTACTTAGAGTAACTTGTAATAAGGATGTCAAATACGTTTATTATAATTACTCAATCACAAACACATATATTAATTTACAAGAAAAACATTTTTTCGTAGACCCAAAAGATACAGCCTATGTATATGATATTCCGATTAATTATAGCTCCTCACTCTTAGAGTCTATGAGAGTAGCCAATATTCTCTAGGGTTGAGGTTATTTTTAATAATTCTATTTTTCATACTAAAAAGAATTCAACAGAAAAGAAAATTTCACATATATCAGTGAACACACTTTCGCAATCATAATTTTCAGTTAGTATTTTTATTCTTTTAAAGGCCTATCTATACAAATATTTTATAAATTTCCTACATACATAAATTAATAATAATTTGCCTACCAGTTAATCCGATTCTTCATAGATATTAAGATACGGATACACTCGTATTTATCTCAACTTACTCTTTTGTTAGTGTGTAAATAATTTATTTTATTTCATTTAGTTTGGTTGGAGTGTAAGTGATTCATCAAAATCTTTGAACCAAAGTCAACCCGCACGTGGTGCACCCTGCTGACAGTGCTGACTGACAGACGAGGCTCTGGCGAAAAGAGAGGTAGAGCATAGGGTATTTTTTAAGCTGCCCGACTGAAGAAGTACCTTCACCTCACAAAATACCGCCAAATAACAATTCACTTGAGAGTTGTGTTCCTGCGAGTGAGTGAGGCCACTGAGGGCAGCGGGGGTGGCGGCGCGCAAGCGATATTCCATGTTGCGGGCGTTAATATGGTAACCGCTTCACATCAGGTGGGCCGTATGCTTCTCTACCACCCGACATGGTATAAAAAAATCAAGAAACGAAGCCGGTTTCATTTCACATACAGATTTTTTGTAAACGGGACAGCCACAGCCTAACCTAACTAGATTGGAACAATATTGAAAACTAAGCAAACTGTGGACTCTATTTGTTTTTATTGTCATATTCCGAGCGCTGTCTACACAAATTGTATGGCACTACAAGCGAAATATCAAGTCTATTCGATTCCATTCTTTTTATAAATCTCAGCATATTTTTTGAATATGTAAAAGATTTTTATATTAACTTTTTTTAGGGTGTCGTACCCAAAGGGACCGCCGCTCTCCGCCAACCCGTAGTTAAGCAGCGTGGTGGAGTTTGCTCTAAATTCTTTAAATTAAGGAAAGACCCCTATCCTAGCAGTGGGTAAGAGTTGACAACAACGATACATAAGGTATTAAGGGGTTAGGTGACCTATTTCTAACGCGCGCTGTTGCTTTTTGCAGCATACGCTGCGGTAGACGCATTGCGATTTTGAAATGAAAAACCCCTAAAACAAGAAAACATGTAGCAGTCGGGACCCTACATGTGCTCTAAATTCACTAAGCCTCCATTTCTAGAATGGGTGCCGACTGCTACATGTTTTATTGTTTTAGGGGTTTTTCATTTCAAAATTACACAGAGAAGCAGTGGGGTATTTTAGTTTTTTAAATTACCGTTTTTATTTATGGAAAATATTAGTGGTTAATAAAAAAGATTTACAATGTTTCGCTCATCAAACCCTTTCATTTGATACCCATATAATAGCGGCAATTGTTGAAATTATAAATCGCCATTTTGTGGCAGCCACCATATTGGATAAAAAATGACGGCATATTGGTAATAGTGCATTGCTACAAGAATCAAACGAGTGCGCCAAATTTCAGTTCAATCGGACACTGAGAAGTGGGTCAAATTTAACTTGCAACATTTGATTGCAAACACCGCGGTGAAACTAAATAAAAGCTTCTAATAAGATACTTGAAAATATTAACAGACTTTAGGCTGCTAAAACACCAAATAATAAAAATTACATAGAGAACTCATGGGTTTGAGGTGAGACCTACATCCCAGCAGTAGAATGAATAAGGGTTAACGACGACAAGGAGTTAAAATTTAAAGGGTACCCATTCAAGAAACGTGCTTTTAGTAAGTAGTGTAGATTAAAAAGGTTCACCGTACGGCACGGTATCAGGTTGGTCGCAGTAATTGCTTTCGGGGTGAGTCGACAGAATTTGCATTTCCCATCGATTCCATCATGTAATACTTCCCCTAGTAGACCATCAAAGTAGGTAAATGTACCCACTGCACTGAATATCAAATAAATATTATAATATTCAGAATATCCAAGGGAAGCCCTTAAATATGTGGTAAGCATTTGGTTTAATTTTAGTTTATTCAAATAGTAGAGACCCGCTTCGACTTCGCCCGTGCGAGATAATATATTAATGTATTATCATAATAACGGATAACTACCTAAATGATAGTGGAAACCGCATCAAAATCTGTCGCGTGGCTTAGCAGACAATCTGACAGAAAGTAACCGACTTCGTTTAATACTATGTATGGATAAGATAATTTATGTCTGTCCATTGATTCCTTTCGACGTGAAAGACGATGGACTTCGTACCAGTGGTCATTATTTTAATAAAACATTTTTTCCCGAAGCAATAAGATGCTTTTCCGAGATATAAAAAAAAATAGCATTTGTCACTTTCCAGAATTTTAATTATCACCATAAAAATCATGTTAATCGATTGGTTCCTTTCCGCGAAAAAAGAAACATGCTTTCACATTTATAATATTAGTACATATACTATTAGTATATGCCGCTAGAATCATTACGTTCTTCCGGGTAATGGGCTAGTGAACAATGTTTTCAATAAAAATATTATATTATCTATTTAGCAGAACCGTAAAATACACAAACCTAAAACAATCTACGATCTTAAAATTTCAATAACTTATGTCTGACATTTTATAGTCGATGAAAGTTTGGTGGAAATGTCCATTTTAAAAGGATACAATTATTTTTAGAAAAATAATACCATTATAAAAATAATAAAATTACTATAACTATAAGAGCTCAATTGACTAAATTGACGAGCTCGGTGGCGTAGCAGTCAATGACGCGTTTCAACACGCTCGTGGGTTCGATTCCCACACAGGACAAACATTTGTGTGCATGAACATGTCCGTTGGTTTGGGTGTTTTCTATGTATCATAAGTATGTATTTACAAAAAAAAAATGTATTTACTTATGTTTATCTGTTGTCTAGTACCCATAACGCAAGCTTCGCTTACTTTGAGGCTAGATGGAAATTTGTCTGACAATATTTATTTATAAAAGCAATATTTAACATACTCGTAGCTGTCGTAGACATTTCTAATGTAATGCATATACTATAGGAAGGTGTGATGTCATATCATAACGTGGTGATCTTTGCATGTAACGTTTTCGGGTTAGTCCAAAATTGCGATTTTCAAGTTATCATCTTGAATCGTCAATATCATAAAATCTTGAGAAGTTTTTATGATATTGACGTACAGACGTACCTAATTATTTCACCGATTGTTATATTATTGTGATGTCCTTACATAACAATAATATACAGAAAATGATTTTATTAAGCGTGCATGCAAATATTACAATGAGCACATGTCTGATGTTGATTTATTTAAGAATTACACATTGACGTCTTTTAAAGCTAATGTACTAAAAGTTCTCACCTAATGTTTTTATATGAACAAATTCTGTATACTTTAAAGAAATAATTTAAAATTGTATCTGGTTGGAAAGTGTTGTTGTTCCTTAACGTAGTATATTCTGAAAATATAGGAAGCTAAAGGTCTGTAAGATAAAAACTATATAATTATGTAAAAGTACTTAAATGACTGTTTGTTTCTATTTAATAAATAAATAAAATAACAAATCAAAAAAAAAGTCTCACAAGCCTATTCTATGTTACCCGGAAAAAAAGGTTTTCTTTAAAAAGTATAATATACTAGATTTTTATTTACTTGTTTTTTCTGATTAGATCATAAAAAAAAGATTTTGATAAGGTCATTACTTCTCGTGTATACCATATAAAACATGTTATACTTGTAATGCATATTTGATATTCATATGTATTATTAGTACCTATAACATATGTGGCAGGTAGGTTTTAATCTTTTTTATTAAACAACTAGATGACCCGGTGAACTTCGTTTCACCTACTTATAAATATATAAGATCTAAGATCTGTGTTTCTTCTTAAGCCTGCCCTGTTTGCCCGAACCTTTGGAGGATATGGCATTGCAAGACATTTGTTTCCTAACTTGCCGATTTGCATAAAATTTGACCATAACAGCTTAGATGACTCTCTTGCAGTTTGCCTGCCATGTCATGGACATGAAGCTATATCCTATCCGGGAATTCCTGACGCGGTCCTTCCACGAAACCTTGCGCATACCGTGCACCATATTCAACTCCATGAAACGCAATTCCTGCACGTGTCGTCGCTCAAGTATTGACGATGCTTTACTAATGTATAAAAAATGGTCTAATCATCGATTTATAAATTTGTCCTTTAACTTTGGCGGAATTTTGGAGTCACAGATGACACTGGTTACCCAAGCCACTTAGTCCAAGCTACTGAAATCTCGCAGTCGGTTCTACCCGATGATCGAAGATTGATCCCAAGTACTTAAACCGCCCGTGCATTCGACCATATCCTTATGTGCACGGTCGTGGGATCTGTTGTTTTGCAGCCCAAGTACTCAATCTTGACCGCATTCAGATTCAGGTCATAGTTCTCAAGTGATTTCTTCCATTAATTCACCCGTCGCTTCGCACCAACTGCCCCCTATCCGCATCCGCCAGTGCAATATCATCAGCATACATGAACACCCATGAACCCACCGCAGAGGTGGTCCATGTGGATCCATGATAATACTTGACAATTCGTCTAATATCACGAATGTCTAATATAAAAGAATATGTCTAATATGAACAAAATCAGACTAACGACTGATCCTTGGTGGACTCCGACGTTAATGGGAATTTTGTCTCTCCGACAGAGGTCTAAACTATGGAATTGGAATTTATATAATTTATTGATACATACATGTCTCTGATGATGTCGTTAAAAGCCCCTGGTAGCCCTTTAGACCTCAGTAAAGAAAGTTCTCGCCCAATAAATTTGTGACTAAACGACAAATGTGAATTACAGATTTAATTAATATAATAATGAGGAATCTGTTTTATTTTGGTCTTGCCATACGCGAAGTTATACAACTCTATGTGAATCCAAACCCCGTTCTGCGTTCTACCCACATTGTCTGGTACTATTCGCACTGCGGACGCTAAATACAATTGCAATCATTTTTGTAATTTCCAATGCGAGTGTTTATGAAATTTGCTGATTTCCATTATTTATTCTAAAGTACTGTACAAAGTATGATTTACTATAAACAGTCACTACATATTTCAACTCAGAGTATTTCAACTCCATTCTTGATGTCTATTATTGTTGTGTCATTTCTATGTCACTTCTGAGAAAGTCATATTTGACAATCAACAAATATGTCGATCCTTTGTGACAATGACACTATTGACAGGTAGGTTAGCCATCTTTGCTGCAATGACATTCACCTATAGTAGGAACACTTTGTATGGGAAAATAAAATTGTTGTTTTTACTATCTTTCTTGAATTTTTTCCAAAATTTCTCACCGTTTAAACCTTCCCTGGGCTAAGACAAACATTTCAAAACCAAAATCAGCTAAATCGGCCTGGCCGTTCTCGAGTTTTAGCGAGACTAACAAAAAGCAATTCATTTTTATATATAAGATTTATTACTAAAGTTTAATGCTAAAGTGTAAGCTGAAATGAAAATTGTAGTTATGAAAACACAAAACATTCAACTGCGCTTCCAATAAATTGCAAGCATTTCAAGGTAAATATTTAAAGTCCATTTCGTTAATTAAATTTAAGAGTTAAGCGAAACTGAAGTCAGTCATTAAGCGCTAAATTATGCACTTCGTTACTAGTCATGTTTTGTGGCGGATTACAGAAAAGCTGCAGCGGATTCTATTGGAAGCCGTAACTGAGCACGGCGATGTTAATGGGAGGTAAACACTGAAAATTATTATGCAGCAGACGGCTCTGCATGAATGCAAAGCAAATAATTTTATACTACGTCACGTTGAATCATTCAGTGACGTCTGCGGTAACACGCATAGATAGAAGATAAAAACAAACGCATCATTTTCCAAGTGCACTCGAGTATTGTAGGGTCCTCATACCGAGAGCCAGTGGCTTTGATCATCGGCTGCGGTAATGGGGCTGGCGGACCACATTTGCGGAAACTTTTACGGGACACTGATCCACTTCTAAACCACTGGAAATCTATAGCGCGGTTTTTCTTTGAGAATTGTCACTCACATCATAGAAATACGTTATAATTAAAAATAGAAATGACAGACAAAGTAGTAATTAAAAATTCATGCAAAGTACTTCTACACATAACCACAAAATTTCCAGGTGCCATGGTCGTCTCTGCACATAACAACAGAAACAAAACGAAAGATACATGCGACAACTAACAATGATATCCAGCATGTTGTGATCGTCCTCCGCCTGTCCAACATCTGAAACAAAATTTATATGCGACTGCGGCCGTTGCCATGGCCGTATCTATGTCACGTATTCCGCCTTTTTACGAAGTATCGTTTACCCGATATGCCAGAATTGACAAATCCGTTGTGTCATCATCGTCGTGAATCATTAACTAACAAATTAGTTACTGGACCCCGTCATCTTAGTGAACTTATTGAGCATACCGAAAAAAAAAACCATAAACATATCGGCTGATGTTGTAAAAGATATTATTTTGTTGCAAATGACCTTTACTAACAGAGACTATTGTTCTATCATGAATGTTGAATTTATGTTTCATTCAAACTGGGCATTGTTTTAACTTTAAAATGCATATGTATTTTAGTCGTATTTTGGGTGTGTGCTATTTGTGAGTATGTATTGTTTATGTGGACGTATTGACCCACAAAATACCTGCGGGCGAAGGCACGACCTTGTATATCGAAGAGGCCAATCAAAGTTATGAGCAATTTCCTTTTCCTAGAGGCAAGATACTGATTTATTACTGGCGCGTTCGGTAATATACAATGATTTATAATATCGACTGCAGTAGCTAGTTAATAAAGAGAAAATTGAATAAACCAACATATTTCAAGAATTTACAGCGAATAATGCATATAAATCAGAGTGATTACACCCTTTGCTGAAATATTTGGGAACTTTTTTCAGTATGAATACGAAATATACCTAGTCCGTATTGTGATAAGGCACATGAAGGAGAAGGCTTCGTGCGTGACGGATCACCGGCGGATATGAAATCAAATATCGCGCTCCCCGCGGACCGCTCGTACATAACATATACACACCGCCCTCGGAAGACTGAGCCACCGCGTGCCACAAGAACAACTGTTCTGTTGTTCACTGTTCCACCTTCATTTTGTATTAAAATATGCCTGCATATTCCCCTGACGCACAATGAAAACTATGATAATTTCGCTAGGGATTCTTTTATTATATTTTATTACGATACTGTTTAGTTAAGTAGGTACCAATCACATACTTTGTAAAGGTTACTTACTAAAATATACACATGCGAAAGTTCTTAGAGAAAAATGTTATGGATGTTTCCTATCTTTTCTATAATATTATGTTCGGAAATAACACATAAGATACTTTTTATCCTGGTACTTAGGTACGTATTGTATTCAAAAGGCGTAAAACTGCAGGCGGTAGCTTGTTGGCCTATTCATAAAATAATGTAGATACATATATCAAAAACATTTTGCAGGAGATAAAATTTTGACTTTATCAGTATATCATAAAGTTGTGATGTATAAAAGATGAAAGAATGAATAGTTTCAAAAATGCAACATAACAAAAATGAATTAAGTGGTGAATGTGAAAAGATGATACCTAACAAAGCAAAGAAGGTGACAGACAAAGTGACGATTTAAATATTCATAGAGGATGATAGAAATAAACATTCACCAGTCGGACGGAAGGATAGAAAGAGGAGTAAAATAATTTACAAGAAATACGAGAGGTGAGTAGAAATATTGTGCTAGAACCCTATGGAAAATATGGCTGTTGAAGCAATTTTAGGTAATAAATGCGAAAATATAATTATTGAAGTCATCATTTTCTAGACAAATATCGGCATAGGTTTACTATAGTAATTGTATGTTCTACTAACATAATAATGTGTTCGTCGTAAGTGATCTCAATATTTGCTAGGTATTAGATGCGCGGACAAGGAAGTAATGAGCCTCTAGTGAAACTATCGAAATTCGGAAATATAGAGAAACAGAATCTTTATAATTATTGCTTCAAAAGTACCTGAGAAACTATTGCGAAATTCTTAATTAAATATTTAATTTCTATTTCAGCAAACTGTCATCAGAAGTTGGGAATGGTATGCAATGGGCAAATAAAGTTCAGTCGAGTGGAAAGAAAAGTTACAGCTAACAATTTAAAGTTGGTCTAGGCGGTTGAATGCGAGGTGAGGTGCGAAAATACAGAGGACGGGGGTTCGGTGGAGGCGCGATGCTACTGGTCGAGGTCCGCCGGACACCGCTCGCACGAGCATTTCCAACAATGATAAAGTTGCTGCGAAACTGGGGGTAAGTAACTTAACCGACAACGCTCTTACCCGAGGCCAGTTCACAATATATTACGCTCATGAAAATGCCATGAATAAGGGAAGCATGGTATATGTAGTTACACTATATGACTAGCTTTGAAGGTGTTTCCGTAATACGATTACGAAATTGGTATACCGTTACAAGAGCCACGCTAACGAGGGACCCGCTGGCGTCGGTTGTATAATTTCAGTTATTAAATAAAAGATGTTTATACATGAGTATTGCAAATTGGAAGCATGATAGCACTATATCCCTAATGAATTGTAACCACACCAAAGGAACGTAGCATTCGCTCGGGACCTGTCTGTGAAGTTCGACGTGAAACGAGAAGACGAATATCGCCGCCCCCGCTTTGCGCCTCCTCAATCGAACAAGATGCACCGCTAACAAACTTATTCTATCTCAGTTGACTGGTACAATAGTGGTTACTATTGTACCTAGTCTCTAAGGCGTGAACCATTTGTTAAAGTTATTTAATGCATTATTCAGTTTGTTTAAAAAGTTATCACTACCTGTTTCCATTGCATGAATGTCCCAAATTTCGTGGGTGAAAAAGAGAGAGAGAGATACCCAGAGGGACCGGCATTAAAAATATTAAAATAAGTAATTGCTCTATCAGGGCTGCACCTGACGCTCGCTCGTACCCAACCGCCCTTTCCACCGCGCCCTCAACTAAGTACTTTGTGATAAGGGCAATCGTGCGAGTCTCCATAGCGTTACCATCTATATTTAATGTTATGCTTCTATGTTATTTCACAGGATAAAATAAGCCATACCTGTGGTATTTGCCACCCGTGGGATTACATAAATTCGTGTTCCATTGTGAAGAAGGTACAAATTTATTACGAAATAAATACTGAACGCTCAAATTTATGACATGTAGCCGAAATTAAATTTATGTGTTTACTCGTATTTTCAAGAAGCTCCTAAAGCGTTACAGAAATATGTCTGCAAATAAGGAGCATAAACCTGTTCTACATGTGTGCTGACATGTCAATTAAGTTAAGTGCTGATTCATGTACGACTGCGAAAGTCGGACGTAGGTTGACAATTTTGGGATACATAAGAATAGTATGTGCCCTTGGCATTATGAAATAGTATCTAATGGCACGTTTAATCTGGCTTAGAGGAGTCGTGTAAAGTTTGTTACGCCGCTACAATTTATGTTTTATGAAAGTGTTATAAATTATAATTAATTCAACATAAGGTTTGGCTTAATAAATGCAAAGTAATTAATTAGTTGACGCTCTGACTGCTGTAACTAGTTAAAGGTAAGTACTCACTCGGCTCCATTTTTTCCACCCCTGTGCAGCATGCCCGCGCGTGCCATCTCACGCCCACGGCCTGCAAAAAACAGACCATTCATTAACGTCGTGCCGTTCACGAGCTTTTCCACATCTTTACGAACACTAAATACGCCTTCGGACGATCCTTATTTATTATTAGATGGATGATACACCAAATTATGTCTGTCAGTCCTACTTAATTTTTCGTACTTAATGCGTTTTTAACCTTTATTTCGCCGCAATTAACTGTCTCATTTATTTAAGTGTCTACATTCAGAATAATAAATAATGATGCAAAATTTTCTAAAAATATTTAACAATCTAACAACGAGATGTAAAAATGTAACAGCGATGTGATGAAAAAATCCCAAATCCGAATCAATTTGGCATAGAATTTCAATCCTGAATGAGCAATGAGCATTTTGCAGGAACGAACTCAATTGTCTCTCATGTCTTTTATACGATTCCCGTAATGAACGGTAAAACTGATCAAAGGTCCCTCCATCGGAATCCTTTTGAATTCGGCGGAATATTATGATGAAAATGATCTTTTGATCTTTATCATAGAATAATATGACATACGCATTAAGGAGTATATATATATATATATAATGAAAATAGTATAAATCCATTAAATGTGCATCGAATTGCTTCCTTAATGCTTTAGTTTTAATGTACTCAGTGGGTTGCAAGAATGTTCAACACCTCTCTCTAGGATAAAGGGGGCTATTTAACAATTTAATCAGCAATTTATTTGCGAAAGAGCTTGATAGATGGCCAGTTGAGAATATTTCAGCGCTGAAGCGAGTTGTAGCGTTTAAATTGCGACATCTCCTGCGATAGGTAGACAATGAGCCAGGATGGTAATTTATGAGAGTCGACTTTGAAGCTATCCGTCTCAGAGAAAGGGAGGAGAAAATAAGTTTAGGCAGGATTCTTGAACTGATGAATTAATATCGATAACGTGATATATTTATTTTGCAATTGATGCGTTGTTTAGGTAACGCGATTTATCTACACCTTAACGTTTCCGAAAATCAATCAATGAAACATTGCACAATTTGTGTGAGATTTAAATATGAATATCTGAGAATGTATTCGTGGGTGTTTTCTCATGGAAAATTTCAAGTTCTTAGCTTCACCATTTTAGGCTATAAAATTATTTAGTTGGCTGTGCCTTGCTATGTTAGTCAGCCAGTCAATTAGTCGGTGACTATATATTTTTAACCCCCGACCAAAAAAGAGGGATATTATGAGTTTAACGGGTAAACCTGTATGTTTGTTCGTGTATAATCGCTGCCAAACGGTTATATACAGTCTGACTTACCTAGTTAGTTTTTTTTGTTTGAAAAGTAGCTTGATCCAGTAACTTGCAGCAAAACCAGAAGTACCACGTTTGGCCTCATCAAAATACCGATCAAGTTATGGAGCTAAAAATAGATTATATAAAAGCTAAAAATAGAATACTCTTGGCCGGGAGTTTACAAAATTTTGACATGATAACGTCCTATAAATCGATCAACGCTGCACTGAACGGCTGCACGCACGAAATGTCTTATTGTCACGTTCCGCCTGAGCCGAGCGTGTAAGCGAGAGCGCGGAACAAGCTATTTCTCTTCCACTCCATCGGCCGATGACGTTCTAAAATTATCGTCCGTAAACCGACTTTACAGACAACCATTTTTTTTTAATTTACACTTGTATAAACGGTTTATTCACTGCAACTGTAGGCGTGTGTGTAAGGAATGCTGAATTTTTTTGTCGAAATCGTAAAATTCAACCTTCTATACAAACTGTCTGATCAACTTCAGCGTTTTTGAGAAGTTTAAATTATTTTAAGTTTTCGAAGTCATGTTTGCGTATATACTCGTATATATGTCTAAGGTATTTGTAATGATGACTACAATTGCATCTCATAATATTGCCAATGAGTTCAGTTACACCAGTCTATTCATATTGACAGTCTGTTCTGAACCAATTCTGTACACATTCCCATAGGCAAGTTATTTAGCAGTTGCTCTATTAACACATAGTTTAAACACGAAACCTGTAAATGAATGAAAGTATTTTTACCTACATACTCGTACGTTGTTTAAAAATAGACTTTCATTCATGAAGCTCTCATGTCCTACCAGCTCGTATGTTACGTTTATGTACAAAGGGGAAATATGGAGTTTTAAGTGGATTACAAGCGACATTAGTCACGGGCTTTCATTTCAGCATGCAATATCGTATTAAGAGCGATAATTTGAAGAGACACGCGATATTATCATTAACTAAGGCTGCAGTTGTCGACATATCGTATATTGCTCTACACCACTGTTTCAGACCAATTTATTTTGCTATGGCTAGATTAAAATTTACAGCATTTCTGCTTTATGATCACTAAAATAGCATTGTAATTGCAGTTTTATGTTATATAAATTTGCTATTTGAATGGGTATTTCAGTTCACTTTCATTTCGGCATCGGCATTAATCCATAATCATCCCACTGCTGCGATACGGATCTCCACTCAATCGAAGGGGTTTAGAGCATATTCCATCACGCTGCTCAACTGCGGGTTGGCGAAGGTCAATATTTTCTAGCCCGAAGGCCACTGACTTGACTTAACGACTGTCATCGAATGACAACAGCCGGGGCCGACGGTAGAGCTCGAGATAAATAAACCCATCCATAGACAGGCTACGATCGAGATTGCTTAACTTGCGTGATCGATTATACTGACACGCGCAACAACACCATCGAGCTCCTCAGACTGAACTCTTTAGTTTAGTCTAATATTAATACTAGCAATTTTCTAGTACTAATTGCCCGGAATTTCATTCACCTGGCTAGTTCGCAGCGACTAGATTCATGGCCCCACTTTATAAAGCGCTCATACTACGAGTCTGGCAAGCACTTCTTACTTGAAAACGAAAAATATAAACGAGAAATATAAATATATTACGAGTATGTTTAATTTAACTTTTTTCGTATTACGCGTTTAAGCAAACTTACAGGCAACATTTTAAATGGTATTACCGTTGTTTGTTTTCATATATAGCGACTATATAAATGAACTTCATCCCCAGTTTTTTTTTTCGACTTTTAAGGTGGTATTTGTTTAAGCTCTTTTGCATTAGCAATATCGTATCCAATAGTATATTATACGGTGCCAAAAGAGGGCAGAACCTTTAAGCGACTTCAAACTATGTTTAATATGGGTAAACAATTGATACAAAAACGACTATCAAATCGCAGCGGAGATAGGATTTTAAGTTTGTGAGAATTCTGAAATATTTTTTATGCTACTAGCACAGTATAAGTAATAGTACTACATACAGTACAACCACTTCATGTCGCTCTCTTGTGTTCGCCTCACCTCCCTTCTGAGACGGATTTGGAACAGTTTGTATGGCGCCGCACCAGACTCATTCACGCACAGACGTCATTTATGTAATAGTTAATGACGCGACATTTGTATGGAGTGGTCGGGGCATGCTACTAGGGTGAAAACAAGCGTACAACCTATCTGATGGTAAGCAGTCACTGCAGCCTATCGACGTTTATGACACCAGACATCAAAAACTCCTTCACGGCTTTCTTAATGACCTCATATTGTAATCTCCTGGCAGGCAGTATCCAAGATATTTGGATACTTATCGTATGTAAGGAATAATAAATCTATTAATAGGGGAGAAACTATAATATAAATAAAATTGCTGGCATGGCTATATAATGTTATAGTCGTGCCCATACGTCTTATATGTTATACAGTCGTGCCCATACGTCTTATAATGCGCCACAGCCGTGCCAGTATGGACGAAGAAGAATCAAGTACGTCGTAAAATGCACATAACATTATGTATATCTTAAAAATGCAAATATCGTATGCGTAACTAGGCGTCGTATCGTAAGGCGACGACGCGACGCTTACTTGGTACGTAACGTAACCATGGTAACTGATACATCCCCCAGCCACCCTGTTGTTCTTCAGTTTTATGAGGATATTTTTAGGAATGTGACGACATGGTGGCAATACAAATATATTTTGTTAAACTCGTGTCAAATTGTCAGAATTTGTATATAAACATTGGTTTGAGGTTTAAACACACGGAAATGAAATCAAATAGAAATGGTATGCAATTATATTAGTATTGTATGGCACCAAGCATGGTAAACTGACACAACAACGACAGGCAAGCAGTATGAGTATCTCTACTACTAATATAGTATTGTATGTATTTTTTGTGTGTGTATGTCTACATAGATGTATGCGTTTATATATTTAAATATCAAATTTTACTAGTAATGTTTTTATGCATATGGTTATGTATATGGCACCCCTCATTTAGACATTTCACAATGTCCCAAAGGTAAGCTAGGAGACAATGCTTATGCATTAAGTTCGCCTTTTGTGTACAAAATTGTATTGTGTGCAATAAAGTTTAAATAAATAATAACTTCATGTACCACCATGGCCAGTGGTACGGTGGGTCTAAAGGCACACTAGTTTCGATTATTTAAGTTTATTATTAGTAGAGTGGTATTATTTAAGTAAAAAATATGTATTTATATACCACATTTTCCATGTCATTTACATACTTAGCATATGTAAATGACATGGAAAATGTGGTAGCAAATTGTTCTGTACTACAATACGCTGATGACACATGTCTCATCGCTGCTAATAAAGACATTTCAAAAGCAGAAATGGACATTCAAAAAGATTTCGACAAATTATGTAAATGGGCACATGATGTAGGTCTGGTAATAAATAATACCAAAACTAAAATCATGCATATACGCTCAAATTATTTACTTAACGTGGATAGACCTCTGAAGGTTATAGCACATAATCACGACTGCCTGCATGATCCATATTTAAATAACAGGTGTAGATGCAGTACATTAGAACAAGTGAAAGAATATAAATATCTAGGATTAATTGTCGATAACCGATTCAATTGGAGTAAACATATAGATTATGTCTGCGATAAACTAAGGGCAATCTTGACAAAGTTTTCAATATTGAGATATAAAGTACCAGTTCAAATTCTTTTAAACTTGTACAACGCTCTTGCAGAATCAATAATTGCGTATGGTATTTCCAGCTATGGAAGAACTTTCAAAACATATTTAGAAAGAATTTACAATCTACAATTGAGAATCCTAAAAATAATAATACCTAAAAAAATAAAATTTGAAGTATATAAAGATGAAAACATGATAGGTATATTTAAATATTGTAAAATACTGCCAGTTCACATTAAATTCAAAATGATAATAATTACCGAGCTTTTTCATATTAAGGAATTGCAAATAAAACACAATCACAGCATTGTTACAAGAAAAATTACTAAGGGAAACCTTGTTGTGCCTAGAGTCAACAATTATTACGGGCAACGAGCAAACCGATATATAATACCTACACTCTTGAATGAACTGCCAACTAAAATATTATCACAAATTAATGATAAAAATTATATATATACTTTTAAAAAAATATTATAATGATTTGTTACAAAACCTAAATTAGCTTTAAATTAAATATTCACGTATTAGTTTTATTTTACTGTCTCCGTTTTGCATAAAGCAATTCACGGCAAACAGGTTTTATTCGAGCCTAGCTGTGTACGGGAATAGGAATATTATTATCAGGGTATCGTGCGGTGGTTAGTTAGATCAGTTGCTGTGCGGTAGATATGTAGCAAAATATTGTTAACTTATTTAGCAAGTCGGTAGGTGGTGGGTAGATTTAGTTTATGTATTAAGTGAGGTAATAAGTAACTTGTACTAGCGATACTCATGTATCAACACAAACCGAAATATTGGTTTTTATGATGCATTTTTTAATTAAGACAATGTGTTAAAAATTTGTTACAATAAATGAAAAAAAAAAAAAAATATAAATTCTTAAATAATATACACAAAATTAAAATTGAAACTTGCCTGGCCATTCGTTCGGGTGGTCGGTAGTGTTGTATATTATTTTTGGTCATTCCAGGTACCTGCAACAAAAAAAAAAACTTCATTGCAAAGTAATTCTGAATTATCAATATGAAATACCAGCTAGCCTGCGGCTTCGCTCGCGTGAATGTTGGTTATCTCGCTAAAAGGTTTAGCCGTTTAGTCGTGAAAATGTAAGAACAAAAGACAGACAGACAAACTTTCAAATTTAGATTAAAGGAATATGTAGGAGGAAAGAATATGGAAGTATAGATTTATTAATTGCTACCTTCATCATAATATGATCGAAGACTCTTACAGTAAATAGAGAGGCACTTTGATTTACGATAAAACTGTCGATGTCTACTTTTACAGCCTGAAGTGAAAGCTCGTTAAAAGAATCTTAATAGCTTAGTGACCATAATAATTGGTTTTCATAAAATTTCATGTCATAAAGATTATTTACTAGAAATTCACTTCAGATAAAATTTTATTATTTGTAATATTTTAGATAAAATGCTTGTAGCAACAGGTGTCGAATCACATAACCTAGGACTTTCTATTAAAAAGTATCCCATTTAATCCAGGTGGCTGGGGATATAGGATTGGATTATCATCTCTCTCGTCTCTGCACTGAGTCACAAGACCTGAGCTAGTAGGTATCCCGGTGCTGCTGTGTAGATGTGACAAAAATACTCCACGGTAAGTCGGACTTGGACGTCAGCTTGACCTTCTCCAGTCTCGGTCTCAGGCAGAAATCCTCGCGACTCTCCTCCATTTCACTACTTTTTATGCACTTATTCAGTTCACGTGTTTTAGCATTAGGGCTAGAAGTTTTTGAGAGATCGAAATTATTAAGAAAAAGAATCGCGAGGTTTCAGATCGCAGCGAACGATTGGGTATAATAAAGTAGAAACCATTTGAGAATTTATTTTTAGAGTGCAAACTCCAGGTCAATGTAAGGTTCACGTCGCTTAAATCATTCCCTTTTTTCCTTCTAAAATATTCAGATATCGTTCGTAAAGGGTTGTTTTAGGGTATCCTCCCATTTGTCCATTTTATGACATATGTTTTGTTCGTTCGCTAGTAAGAGTACAAAAACGTCCTTGTTGGAGGATGAGCGATCTAGTTTCGCATCTGTTTATGCCCCAGTAACACGAATACCGATGACCCATATGGCGAACGATTTGTTTGCGGATCATTTGGCTGACCGACTCTTAAAACTAATGCAGTTCGAACCGATCATCGGATCAGTCGACGTGCAGATCGCAAAACAATGTGTCAGTCGGCTGTTAAGTTTGTTCGACTCCTCTTGAGTAGCCAGGGATACGCCGCATAAACGGCCGTTTACGATCATCCAGAATTGCGGCTTTTCACGCCACACCTGTGGCTGTAATAAAACACTTTATAGCCTACAAAAGATACAAAGTTTTAAACGCTTTGGCCTTCAGTGTATAAATCATGTAAGTACGACGTCGAAACATATCCACCGCATAGATTTTTTTTCCATTTCTCGTTTCTGGTTTCGTTTTCGACGATCGCCCGTTCTGTCTGAATGGACATGACGTATATTAGCGATATTCAAACGGAACAAAGAGGCCGGGTCGGTCAGAGTCAACTATACAATATGTTGATAACAAAAACTGAATATCGAAAAATTCTAGTCCGAATCCGCGGAATAACAATGGAGAATATTTTTCCGTTTTATTGCTGGGTATAGTCTGCTTCGATACAGAGTTATGAAGGAGAACAGGAATGTAGATAATTTACGGCGGCAGTCGGAACAAAGCATCTCCGGCACGCGACCTACATCCTGCAGCCCCATTCGATATAAACTCACTATAAAGTAACATCCCCACATCCGGTTGGAAATTGTGCGCATCGACATAAGCATAAACCTATATGGGAATATATTTAGCAACTGTTATCAAAACTATGTTATCCTACAGTGCCACAAAAACAGTATCAAACAATAGAAGTCACTTTCTTCGTAAGAATAGTTTTCACATGGTAATTCTAAAACATGTATAGTATATATTAGTTATTATAATATTCAATTAGTTAGTACCTATATATTTCATATATATTTAATATATATATTTAAATATATATATAATAGAAAAAAGGTAATGTTGCTATTAGTAATATTATTAAATGCACAAAAGTTATTAACTTTTTTTCCATTTATGCCGTATAAGTTGCACTGTAAACACAACTCGCGCTACAGGATTGCAAAAATATAGTTAATATTTAAAAAAATAAAATAAACAGAGCTGCAGTACAACAAAAGAAATAAAAAGTTAAGCTCAATAAAGTTATTGAATGAAGATATATAACTATGTGGTGTTTACGTCGAATTTTAATTAGTAATTTTATCCGTACATTTTTTTATGACATTTAAAAAAAAATATCAACAACAAAATAGATACGGTAATTGTATAAAAAATATAAAATTCCAGACATACGTGACGGTTACGATGAATCAATATTTAATTGGTTAAATACGCTTTCCACTACGAATTCTTGGAACGAGAGTGTATTACACAAGAGTTCGGTAACGTTACTGAACACGCATAGGTAATTACAAGCAATGATACCTCATTATCATCTGCTTATTTCATTCAGCAATCATATTTACATTCGTGTGTATACATTCAGGAAAAAACATGGACGTTAATACTGTTCAGTATATTGTAGCCATCAGTGATTGTCTATAAAACGGAATGTGCCAGGTAGATATATATTACTGTAATAACATTACACAGTAGAGGTTTTATATTAACACATTCATCGCCATGGTGGGTAAAAAGGACCGGCACCACATTAAATCTGTTGAGGCCATGGGCAATCAAAATGACCAACACAACACTTTTTTTGGACTTTTTTTAAATTTCGATTTTATTAAGCAAATCGACAGTGTCGTTGGACGTGTCAGTCTAATCGATAAGTAACCTATCTATGGATGGGTTTATTTATCTCGAGCTCTTCGGTGCTTCGGAGGGCACGTGAAGTCGTCGGTCCCGGCTGTTGTCATTAGTATGACAGTCGTTAAGCCAAGTCAGTGGCCTTTGGGCACACTGACTTTCTTGAAAACACTGACCTCCGCCAATCCGCAGTTGAGCAGCGTTGAAATATCTTCGATCGAGGGGAGGCCCGTAAGTGAGTCAGTCAAACGCAAAATACTTCCTCGTTAGAATAGAATAATAGTGTATATGTTATGGGCAATGTAATAAATTAGTTATTATTCATACTGACTAATAGTTGGTTAATGTGATAAATCATGTTTTGGTTAGATTACACACACACACATATATATATATATTTATATTGGTGTTTTTAACCAAAACTAATTGAGTAAAGTAGATATCTTAATGAGATTGGTCGTTATTCCAATATTTAAAGAAATACAGGCGGGACATTGTAAAGTCATATACAGTTAAAAGCGAAGAAAGGAAATTCTTACAACTTTCATTAAGCATGAAGCATGTAGTAACATTTTGTCGTACATAAAGAGGGGTCAGACGTCCAGAACAATACGTAAAATAAACAAAGTTCTGTAAAACAATACGGCTTAGTACAAGGTGTTTTAACCCTCGGCATTACGTCCTATACTCGTATCCCGCTGTGTAGTGTCCCAGTTAGCAGCCGACAATGGAGAGAGCTATTAGAACCGACCATGTATGTTAACCAGTTTAATTCCTGTTGCTTGTTTTAAAACTGCGCTGGATGAAAAACGAAATGAAAGCGGAAATCGGGTCAGCGTTCGGCTATACTTGTATTCAATAAACGTTGTATGATATGGCGTATTGTTCTTGTATTTGTTCCTGCAGTTGGCAGAAATGTTTGAACTAGTTTCAATATTGGGAACGCCCCAGTGGATACATGCCGTAGGTAGTCGAGCACATGGGCTGTTGCGATGCCCAACTACAGCTGAACTGAGATTTTTGATAGTTCAATCTTTTATTTTTTAATCGCCTTTAAAAGCGAAGAAAGCCGTCTGATTTTTTTATGTATGTAACCGATTCTCCAAATTCTCCAAATTCGAATGTTTGTGTTCGAAAGAGTTCTGCTACTGTAAATTATATTAGGATCAGGAGCCCTACCGCCTAAGCTGAAGCCGATTCCGATCGAATATTTTGATTCGAAAAATAGGTCTTAGGTTAAAATTAATGATAAACAACTTGGGGGCCGTCCATTAATCACGTGAGGCTCCAAAGATGGGGGAGGGGGTTCGGCAAAAATCACGAAATATCACAAGGGGGGAGGGGGGATAAATACACGTGAAATCTTTGTTAGCGACTGGCTGGTTGCAATGTATATTTATGTATATTTTTCTATATTTCTGTTTTTGTATTTGACGTTTTGTTTTTGATATGTTTTCTTTGTCTTGGATTCAGTCTTGTCTTATCGTGCAATTCGTTTGTGATCTCAGTAATTATAATTTCATATAATTTTACTAAGCGTTTTCCTTCATATTCCTACATCTATACAGTCCACTAGCATCACATAATCTCCGGTAGTTATCAATCTTACTACACGCAAGATATCACGCGTATTTATTTTTTGTGGTTGTTCAGACAACAACAACAACCAAATGGCCAAGAGAACAGACCTTTTTTCTTGTTCTTTGAACGAAGTCACAAATATTGCATTGTGTATTATTTAAATAGTTTTTACTGAATGCTTTTCTATCGTATTGGTGTTATGCTGTAATTGTAGACGTAAGCTAAGATAAATAAATAGACTTAGTCGGTAGAGCTCTAGGAATTCTACCAGCTAAGTTAAATACCAATCCTACCAATGTAAGCCGAAGTTTGGTTTTGGCGGATTGAGTCATGTTTATTGTATGTAAATTGTGTTAAAATGTATTACTATGTAAATTGTGTAATTTATGTAAATTGGGTTAAATATAATGATGGAGGTTCAAACTATCAGAAAAAAAAAATCATGCAAATTGGTATCTTTACTGGCGTATATTAGTTTACGTACGTACGTACGGGGGTACGCCAGTAAATCTCCGTGGAAATTTACGTGCAAAGCCGATGCAACTCGCTAGTTATTAATAAATACAGAGGCAACAGCGACCAGATTGTGGTCCCACTCGCTTGATAGCGTTTTTGCATCAATCGGCTCAGACCACAAACCACGCGAAGTAATTTATTCAGTCACCAGCAAAATATAAACCTACCGTATATTTTTGTCGTTTCAGTAATTTCATTGGGACTGTAATTTTCCTACTGTTCTAGACTACTAGAACAGTAGGAAAATTACAGGAGGCAATAAACTGTTGACTGTTTAAATGGGAACATTATGTCGCGCACGTAGACGAATGCGTAGTCAATATAAATAACCTCCTTTGTGTATAAGTATCTTTTTCTAATTTGTTTAAGATAAAAACTGAGTGTTTTTAATATTTTGTTAAACCGTGCTTACTCATATTAATACGCTTTTATTAGGTCGACTTGTATGTAACTACCTAACTATGTAATGGAATCTAAGGTAAGTAATTTAACCATCTTTCAAGAATCGTAGCGTAATGAAAATTGGCAGCTATATGCAGTTCTGATGACAATACAATAATATGGTACTGTCGAACTGATCTTATGATGGAGCCGGAAGATATGAAGTGGAACTTCATGATGGAACATTGTATCATGGCTGTTTTTGGATGTCTTAGAAAAGTCTTGTAATGAACTTTGACGACGATTAGGTTTTAAGGTCTGATGATGAAGCCGGAAGATAGGCACTGGCATTCCATGATGGAATATCGTATCATAGTCGTGTTTGCACTTGTGAGAAAGGCCACGTAATGGATTTTGTACACGATCAGGTTTCAAGGTTATAACAAACCTAATGATGAAGCTGGAAAATAGGCACTGGCATTCCATGATGGAATATCGTATCATAGTCGTGTTTGTACTTTTGAGAAAGGCCACGTAATGATTTTTTCACTTTTTAGTTTGATGTGCTTTAAAAGCGTGTTTTTTAGTTTTTTTAAACTATATTTTTTATATTGATAAAGAAGTTAAAGTATTTTCAATTAGCAGCGATTTTAGATTTTTTTTTATAAATAAATATTTCTGGACAATTTACACAGCGCCATCTAGTCCCAAATTAAGCGCAAAGCTTGTGCTATGGGTACTAGACAACTGATAAATGTACTTAAATACACTTTTTTTTGTAAATACATACTTATAATACACAGAAAACACCCAGAGCAAGACAAACAGACATGCTCATGCACATAAATGTTTGTCTTGTGTGGGGACCAAACCCGCGACCTCGGAGTCAAAGCCATTGGCTAGCCATTCGACCACCGGGCTCGTCAACTTATTTTTCCTACTAGCTGAAATACAGATTGTATAATTTTTTTTCCGTATTGCGAGTGTTTCAAGTTATTTGAACAAAAAATCAGGCACGTAGAACCGCTGTTCCAGTCACCTGTCTAAATTATGAAATGTTTAATTTAAGGAAAATCGGTTTTGTCTTTTAGTAAAAGAAAACTTCTAAGCAATCAAAATCTCCGCAAGACAGCAGTACACGTAATAGTTCTACGTGCAACCTACAAATGACAAATCGCATTGCCGTACTTCATAAAGTGTTTGAAGTAGACAGGTGATGGAAAAAATATTTAGCAAAAGAAAATTGTTGATATCAATTTATTTATTAATTAAATAATTTTTGGATTTTTTATGTCTTATTAATTCCAATTTATTGTTCCCTAATATCACGCCATAGTTCTTATTCGTGTGTAATATTTTGTTTGTATGTATTATGTCTAAATTTATAAAAGATGGAAATGCTATGGATATGTCTTGTGTATATACAATAAACGTATTTAAGCATATTATCAGTTATCTAGTACCCATAGACACAAAAAACTGTAAAAAGATACAAGATTTGCTTAGTTTGGGACTAGATGGTGCTGTGTAATTTGTCCAGGAATATCGTGTCGTAAAATTATACATTTACCAAATAAATCGTTATTTCTAATAATCAGGTAATAGAAAATTTATTATTACAACAAAGTATGAACTAAACTGAATAAAATTACCTACTTAAAAAAACATAAAGTTTCAAAAATATCGATCCCATGCCTGTCGTATGAGACCGATATCAGTGAAGAACGTTAGCTGCGTTTCCTCGCTGAATCGCAATACTGACATTTTGAGCAAAGAAAGAACCAACCTTCCTGTAATTCATTGGCAGAACTTAAAATGCAAGTTACTGATAATTAAAAAGCAAGAAAAATAGTACTATAAAAATAACCAATTTATATTATCTTACCTGTTAAAATAGGACTATATTTATATGGGGCTTGATAATTCATAATATTTCGTAGATGAGAAGTATTAAAATACAAAGACGAAGAGAAAGTAACCTTCAAGGATTTTATTGAGCTACAAACAGTCTCTTCGCGAAATCGGGTCATGGTTGTGTTTGTCTCGTTTATACGCCCGTTAAACTTAGCCGAACGTCTATAATGTAACCCGTGAATAACAAAGATGACAATAACTATGTGATTATATTCAATATAGGCACCGTAGAGCTCGATGGCGTCGTTGCACGTAGCAATATAATCGAACATGCAAGTTAAGCAACGTCGACCGCAGCCTGTCCATGGATGGGTTTATTTTCCACGAGCTCCTCCGTGCTTCGGAGGGCACGTTAAGCCGTCGGTTCCGGCTGTTGTCGTTAGATGGCAGTCGTTAAGCCAAGTTAGTGGCTTTTGGGCGGCTTGAAAACACTGGCCTCCCCAGTTGGTGGTGAAGTAATAACATACAAAGACGAAGAGCTCTAAACCCCTTCAATTGAGCTCTTAATCGCTGCGTGCGTGCTCTAAACACTCGTTGTGTGTGTTGTGTTGTGGTCTAATGTGAGTGCTCTAAACCCCTTCAATTGAGGGGAGACCCGTAACGACGTTCTAAACGAACTACTGAATAGTACTGCGATATCACCAATCCGCCTGTCTAACGTGGTGATTATGGCACATCTCCACCAACATGGTGTCTATGGCGGAGGCCTATATACCTATCTGAAACGGGACGAACATACCTGGTGGTTTCCTACCATAGCTACAACAAACGTAATTTGTTCGTTGCATTGTAACATACGCAATAGTGCTGAGCTAATTTGTTCATCCTCATTGCGGTGGTGTTCGCGGATGCATGCATAGCGTACTCAACAAAATGCAATAATGAACAGCATTCAGGAATCAGGAGGCATTGCTCTGAGCCACTTATCGGGCTGGGTTGCAGGCGCTCCGCCGACCGTCGGCCCGCAATCTGATTGCGGGCTCGCCCTACCGCTCAACGTTCGCAAGTAAATACTTTTATCTTTTGCAAATGATACTAGAATTTTGCGCCAAATTGAATTTAAATTTTTACACAAATAAGTTACACAATCTATACATATAATAAAATTGTTACTGACAGATGTCTATATAAGAAGAAGAAGAAGAAACATTTATTGTAACATGACACAACACTTTATTATATAAATTACAGGTAAGGAAAGAAAGACGAAAACAATAGTGCTGCATGATGCCACAAAATGGACCCAACTCAGCATTATGCCGTGGTCTGACTATGTCAGACCCCAGCGCTGATTTTCAGCTGGGACCAATCCGTGACACCACGGACGGACAAACAGACGCAAAACAGGTGTTTGTGTATTTGTAAATGTAAATTGTTTTAACCAACATTATGGCACATAAAATCTAATACTAACAATGAACAATTATCATCTTAATTAAAGTGTACACCGCTGCTATCGGGTTGATTCAAGAAATCCTCCAATTATTTGAACAAAGAGCATACCCGACATAGCGATATCACACAGACACAGAATCAATACTGTCTGAAGTCAGGCTCTAAGAAACCCTATATATCTATATAGATATAGTAAATATAAAAAAGTGAGGTGTTTTTATAAGAGCAATTCTTTATAAAACATCTCATATTTAAAACAAAGCGAAAACAATTATTTTTACAGTTTTAGCTGTGTGTTTGTACGCGTATCACGCAAAAACCACTACACAAAATTGAATGCTGTCTTCACAATTGTATTGCTGGAACTTTATACTTGCTTATACACTGAACAGTAACGGAATTATTAATAAATTATTTATATTATGAAGTCTACGCTGAAGTAATCGCGAGAGGCAGGTAGTTAGCAGGTTAGAATGAAAAGGTCTGAACCTAAAAAATCGATAAACTTAATTAGGATGAAGAAAGACTTAACAACCTTTTCGTAATTGAAAAACGGCACATTGAAGCGGAAATTGGACGAAACCGTTAAATGGGTCTCTTTGTTTCTTGGGCAATTTTGGGCTCGTGTCAATAAAAACCGCACTGTTTTTGATGATTGTTTTAATGTTGCGTTGTACAGTGGACGTTATGCAGACAAAAAACGGAACGTGTCAATGAGTCATGTTTTTCGAGCGTGCAGCCGGCGTTCATCGATTTATACATGCTGTCAAAGAATCATTACTTTTAAGTAAGTCAAAGAAAATATTTCAGATGGGATTTTTAGAAATGGATGAAATTTTATAGGTATAAAACTTAACTACATAGTTTACATATTTAATTTCGGTTCATCTAGAAAAAATAAGCTTTCATTTTATTTGAATTTTTTATAAATTAATGTACTTACCTATTTATTTAAAACATTAATTTTATACAACAATGATTGTTTTATATTTTTAAACGGTTTTATTTAGCTTGCCCTGTTTGTTTGTTAGACAAAAAAATAAAATCGTTGGGCCCGTGTTCCAATCCAGTCAACTCAGTTTACGCTACGCCCAACGATTTTATTTTTTTGTCCGATCAATGCCTTAGATTGATAAGGGAGAGGGATGTGATGACTGAAACCTCGGACCTACCGAATTATTTTTTAGCTTTTAGTACATTATCTATAATATAAAAATGAATCGCTGAATGTGTTGCTAAGCACAAATCACGAGAACAGCTGAACCGATTTCGCTAATTCTTTTTTTACAATATTCCTTGAAATACAAGGATGGTTCTTACGTAGAGAAAAAATAAAAAAAAATCCTGAAAAAGTCTAAAAACAACATTATTTTTATACTCCCATACAAACGATTCGTAATAATACTTAAAAGTCAATTTGAACTTTAATACCGTACCATAAAGTTCAAGTGTTAGCAGAGAAGTTCCGGAAAGGCAAAACAATTGAATAAAAAAAAACTGTAATTTCTGCTCTTGTAAAATAGTACATTCATTATCATTGGCGCACCAGAGTCATATTGTCGCGTGGCGCCGCTGCAGCTGGCACAATTGTTATTGGTTCGTCGCACCTGTTGTAGTTGATTTTTACTGAAATTTATTTTAACAAATTTATAATTGAATGTTGACTTTCCAATTTACAACTCTACCCTTGGTAGGTACCTAATTTTAACAATTATTAAACTAAAGATGAAATAAATTGAGTTCGGTTGTCAAAGCGACTATCCCTGTGCAAGACAAACATTTGTGTGCAATGAACATGTCCGTCTGTCTTATTCTGAGTATTTTCTGTATATTATATGTAGCATAATTATGTATAATATTTAACCTTGCGAGCGTTTATATGACTACGGTAACCGCTTCAGATCGGGCGGGGTGTAAGTAAAAAAAGATATGTACAAAATAGTATTTATGTAGGTAGTAATCAGTTATCTTGTATTCATAATACAAGGTTTACTTAGTTTGGGCCTAGATGGCGCTGTTAAACGTATCTAGGAATATATGTTTATAATATGACTCGAATATGTAGTGTAAGTAGTAAGTACGTATTACAAGTTTTTTTATATGTACCACGATGGGTGACAAACAAGCATACGGCCTATCTGATGTAAAGCGGTTACCGTCGTTCATATACGCTTACACAACAAGTATCTTTCCCTCGTTACCTTTGGAGTAACGAGTTAAAGTCTGTTAAAGGAGCACTTCTATAAGAGCTGGTGAACTTTTCTAAAGCGCCGGTATACTTCTGCGAGTGAGTGGATACTCAATCGCAGAAGCATAACCACTCTTTAGAAAACGATTATTCGGGCGTTCTTCTAAAACAGGAAAGCACTTATCAAGATCTTTGAACCAAAGCCAACTTCACCTGCACGCGGTGCACCCTGCTGACTGACAAACGAAGCTCTGGCGAAAAGAGAGGTATATAGGGTGCGTAATTGTAAGCTACCCCCGACTGGGGAATGTACCACCACCTCACAGAATACCGCAGCCAAATAACAATTCCCTTGAGGGTTGTTGTGTTCCTGCGAGTGAGTAAGGTCACCTGAAAGGAAGGAGATGCTGCGTTGGCAGCGGAGGTGGCGGCGCGCGAGCGATATTTTATGTTGCGAGCATTAATATGGCTACGGAACCGCTTCACATCAGGCGGGCCGTATGCTTGTCTGCCACCCGACGTAGTATAAAAAAATATACATATATATATAACCTAACTGTTACCTATGCTGTTACTAAACATCATGTTCTATATCGATACCTCCAAGGAACACTACGCCAACTAAAATTTCGATAGTTTTCTTTTTTTTTATCTAAAAATCGATCCATTACTTCAGTAACTTTATGCTACCTGAATTCTATTTATAAAGACACACAGACACAACAAAATCGACAAATACAAACCGCTAAGTAAATGTATAACTCATATTAGCGGTGTGTATCTGGATGTGTATGTTTTGAATTGGCTTATGTTCATTGGAGGTATCGATATGATGTATGTCATGCATGAGTATGTCATTTCTTTCCAATTCCGTTCAGCCATTTATGGGTGAATTCCGTTCGGCCGTTTATGCTTGTTTTTACCCGCGACGGAACGGAGACGGTTCAATGTTGCCAATTTTCTCCAAAACTACGAGTCCGATTTTGATACGGTTTTCACTGATGGGTTCGGGTTTGATTGGTGCATGTTCTTAGATAGGTGTTACGGTGACAACTCACCAGGGGGCGCTGCAGTAAATATTTGTTTGTGAAACCAATGTTGCCATTTATCTTCAAAAGTACGAGTGTAATTTTGATGCAGTTTTCAGTGATGGGTTCGGGTTTGATTAGTGCATGTTTTTAGATAGGTGTTATAGTGACAACTCACTGTAAACAAATGTTTACTGCATCGCCCTCTGGCGATGCAGTAAACATTTGTTTGTGCAATACCAAAACTACTAGTCTGATTCTGATGCGGTTTTCAATTGTAATACCTACCTATGCTAGCTCTCTAAAAAGTTTGAAATAAAAACAAAATTAAAAATTAAAAAAAAAACTCACGACAGTTAAAACTTAGTTCAAATGATAAAATAATTTTGAAACCCCCCGATTTAAAGAATTATGCTATGAACTTAATAAAAAAACCCAAGAAAATCCGTCGGGGGCTGCTTTCAACATAAATATAAATAAGTATACAAGTTACTATAAAACTGCCAAACTAGTTAATTTAATGGCAGCCCCAACGGATTTTCAACGGGTTTCAAAATTATTTTATCATTTCAACTACGTTTTAACTGTCGTGGGTTTTTTCAAAATTTTTAATTTTGTTTTTTCTCATTGATAATTTTTATTTAATTAGTAGAATCACAGACAAATATAAATAGAGGTAACCTATCTAAATTTATATTTTACAACTCGCAGAAGTTATTTTGATAATTTCATTGATTTAAAATGAATACTAAAACTAATTTTCATGACTAATTTTGAACTGAAATGGTTATAACTGTGCGGCGAGTCCTGGCCGCCAAAATTCCAGTCCAGCTTATAATCTTATTAGCATCTAATTCCGTCGTCTCGACTAGTCGTCCAGTATTTTAAATGAGAAGGAAATTTACTGTTGTAAACCTTGGAACTTCAAGGATATCTAAAACTTTTGTAATTTGTAACTTTGTAATTTATTATCTTTGTCTGTTCGTAAAATAACTTTATTGAGCCGTTTGTCCACAACCTCTGTTTATTGTACGTAAATTTTACTCTATAAACAGTTATATCACTCTTCCTTGTGGGGTCATACGTACGTATAACTTCAACTAAAGGCTTCGGATCAGAAATATAGTTTTTTAAAAGTCCATAAATGTAATAATAGGATTTCAATTTGACTATATTATTTTAAAAATACAGTCTCATAAATAAATAATTTCTAATAAATATTAGAAAAATATTCTAATTCACGGCTTTATTTTTTTTTAAATATCTATAACTAATTATATGGAATTATTCGGCCTATTATAATGCCTGTGTTAATGTTTTTTGCTAATTGTGTTTCGCTCGGCAAGCATTTTCATTGATACTCATATCATAGCAGTAAATCGCTATGTTGTTGCGTCCTTCATATTACGTTAAAAATAGCGGTATTAAGATAATCGTGCATTGCCACGAGAACCAAACGAGTGTGCTAAATTTAATCACAATCGGTGGAAAAAGGGAAGTGGTGTCTATAATCAAATCTTGCAAGTTAAATTTGACAATTTAACTTGCAAGATTTGATTATAGACACCGCCGTGAAACTAAATGAAATCTTGTAGAAATTAATTTCTATCTATCATCAATTCTTATTAAAATCTCTATCAACAGGATAGTGCATAAAATGGGAAATTTACATTCATATAACAAAAATAAAACATTTGGGTATTCTGATATGTACCGTGAACTCAAATCTGACGCTAACGAATTTTGAATTAGATTTTGTGCGGGCATAGAACATTTTTTCGAGAACAAAGATACTCGTACGTATAAATGAATAAACTAAAAATGTAGGAAAACGAAGTGAACATTTAGTTTATTTACAAAATGCAATTTCACAGGAGAAAATGTAGATGCGCTCACAGTTCTCGAACTCTTTATCTGATGATGAAGGCGCTCGGTGCTGAGTCGAAAAGTTATTTTACAGAACTAAATTCGTTTATTGTACCATTGATTCTCAACTGCGATATGGAGGAAATTTAATTTTCTCCGAGACAATGATAAACTAGTTTTCAAGATATTTGCTAAGTAATTTTAGCTATTTGTATGCCATTTATGATAACGTTTCTTTTCAAAATAAGGTTCAGCTATAAACTCGGACATTTTGTTTCAAAGGCAGCGCATGGGATGGGACAGTAAAAGTTTTTATGGCGCTCGTCAGTGGGGCGCTGAGATGAAGTTACTTTTCGAGTATTCGACGCTGAGGATTATGTAAGAGTAGAGTTTGTAGGAAGCCCTAGTCGCGTAGTGTCACGCCACGACGGATCGAGCGTCCGAGCCCGTGTTACCAGTGTTTACAACTTAATTGCTAGATGGTTTTTATAGCTGACTGTATAATCTACGAGTATACATATACGTATAATAAAACATGCTGACTTTGTACGTTTATTGTTTTTTGAGAAATCTCTCAGAGAAGAGATAGAGTAAAAGATATAGCAAGATTTTTAGAATACTTCAATTTTTGCCCGTCTTTACTGGAAAACGATTTGGCTTATTTCAATTGGATTTCAATTGGACTAATGGTCTTATTTTCGGACTTACCACTCTCTTTAGAACGATCTTTAGCCAACCTCGCCTGAATTGGATGCACGCTGCCGACTAGTAGTTGTTTGACTCCAGTAGACTCTGAAATGAACTCTTAGGTATCCTGGAAATTACAGCATAGAGTTCTTGAAGAAAGGCGCAAAGAGGTTTTTACAGGATCGACATAGCGTAAGCGACACCTTTGGTTTTGCAACCATCCATATGCTGTGATGGCTGATTACCATCAGGGAAGATATATGTTAGTTTGCCACCTTAATGGTATTAAACATACATTTATTAGATATATTACAATGTAGCTCGTTACTTAGTATTCCGCGTCTATGAGATATCATTAAAAAGTCCTCTTATGACGGAAAAGCAAAATTGTCTCAGGTGCGGAGGTAAACAGTGGCATTGTGGAGTGCGGAGCAGACATCAAAAGGCGTGTATCAAAGACGAGTGTTGCCGTATACAGGGAAGCGAGGCACCCCTCCAATATGAGGGCGCTGCGCTGGCTAGTTCAAATTTTACAAGTGATTCCACTTCCTTGCAGGAGCTGAAAATGTGCCTTGTTATGAAATAGTGCGGAGACGAGAGGCATATTGTGATATTGGTTTTTTAATCATCGGACTTCGGTATCTTAATATTATATCTTAAAACCTAATAACCATGTTATACATTACCCCACATTATGTAATTTCAGAAAAATCGGTCAAATCAGTGCACCGCGTGCAGGTGAAGTTGGCTTTGGTTCACAGATGTTGATGAACCACTTACACCCTAAAAAGGTTACAGCAAAGGTATTTGGACACCTTAAAATGCCAAGGATCAGGATATAGAGAATGTATGTAGTGTATAATTGTGATTAGGGGCGATGGAGCCCCTTGCTCCATATTATATATTGGTTCCTGGTTCTAGAGTTTAATATATTTTTTTTATTTACGCCTGTTTAGCTGTAATCAACAGCATGAATGTATTTACATGCACAACAGTTTTTTTATTATTTCATAAAAGGATGACAAAAGAAATGACCCAGTTTTTGAACTTTCTCAAGACTAATTAAAACTATACCGAATTCAGGAGAACAATAAAAGAGGAATGCTCATTCCTTCCATGACTCGCCAGTTATCGGGACCTTTTAAGAGAATTAACGCTGCAAGAATCCTGTGCGAATTAATTAATTAAAATATAGACGAAAAGGATTAAGCACAAATCTCTCTGTTTATTTATGTGATTTTCGTTGTGTTGGCTCTAAACAAAAACCACATTAACCGAGAAATTTGTAACAATACATTCTAATATTAGGAACGTAATGCAAATGTCGTAACAAGTTAAAATTTTAAAAACCCCGAAGCAAAAAAAGAAATTGCCTTCTTGCTCCTCAATCACCATCATCCATCATCTATAATAAAACCCATTCATTAAGATATTCCCTAAGATACTGCTCAGATTGCATTTGTTGATTGTGATGCCCCACCTACCGGTTAAGGTTGGACTTCACCTTAGGCAGTAGTTGGGGTAATGGAATTTTTGAATGCAATCAAAGTTCACTTTCAAGCAAAAAATCTACGAATGTTTTATTCAAGTGTTGTTTATTTATATTTATTTAAATATTGATATACATAAGCAAGAACCTATTTAAATATAACTAAAGTAATAAATTTAACAATAAGTAAACTTAATAACGATAACCTAAAAATATTATAATAACAAACCTACACGAATTCATTCACTGTAAAAGCAGTAAGGCTCTGGAATTCACTCCCGTTGAATGTGAGACTAGCGCCCTCGTTAGAATCTTTCAAATCTCGCGTTAGCAAACATTTATTAAGCATTGATGTGTGAAATGGTTGTTTTGTGTATGTATGTGTGTGTGTGTGTGTATATGTACTCGTATTTAAAGGACTCTTAAATATTTATGAGACTTGTCTTATGTGTATATTTTGTGATTATTGTTGGGTTTTATTTCTTTGAGTAGAGGCTTTTCAATAAATACAATATTAATATTGAAATGTATGTGCCTACATAATATGCTACCTGTATTGCGGTGAATATTTTGTGACCTATGAATTTAGGAAATTTAACTTTCTCGCTACTTATTGTTATTGTTATTATTATTATTTTTTCATGCGACATTTTGCTTGTACACGTTTTCCCGCTCATGTTTCTTATATGTGTTCCTACCAAACACTTAAAGGTTGGCTGGAAGAGATCTCTAAAAGAGATAAGCCCGCCTTTGTACATAAAATTTCCTTATAATATTGTAATTATGTTTTTATTGGTGTACAATAAAGAGATTACAACAACAACAACAACAAACAAATAAAAATCGTGTCTGTTTAACATATCGGCATGAATGCCGGTTGCAACCTACTAATTAAATCAATATCGGTCCATCCATTTAGAAGCAACGATGCCACGAACACGGGGCCTACCGCCTAAGCTGAAGCCGATTCCCATTGAGTTTTTTGATTGGCGGTAGTGGTCTTTAATTTAGTTGAAAGAAACCCTAGAACTCTACCGAATAAGCTGCAGATGTTTGTCAATAACTAAAACGTGTGACCTATTTTTCGAATCAAAATATTCGATGGCTTCAGCTTCGTCGATAGGGCCTAAGATAAGTGGACAAACTATAACACCCTTTTGTTTGCATCAGGGGTTAATAATGCATGCAAGTGCGAAGTTTCAGGTACGCTGGATATGTGTGAACTAGAACTATACGTGAAACATTTACTTGGGTAACTACAAACTACTGTTAACTTATTCATTATCAGTATCATCTCGGCCGAAAGCCGTTCGCTGCTAAACATAGGCCTCTCAAAACTTTACAACGATCGGTTTTGTCATTTTACTCTCTCTACACACACATCATAAAACAAACTCTTGTTTGGATGCGATTAATTCAATAACTCTAAAGATAGCTAACTCTAACTGTAAAGAGAGGTAGGGAGACTAATTGTAACCTACCCGACTGGGGAATGTACCTCCACCTCACAGAATACCGCGGCCAAATAACGTCGTAGTATAAAAAAATAATAATAAATAACTATTCAATAATAGATGGAGTGATTCGTGAAAAAAATTAGGTATATAATTCATTATGGTGTTATGTATATTGACTGAAATATGACGATAATTGTTGAAGATGTTAGAAAGAAACATGCAGACCGGGAGCTATACTGGCGTGAACCATGTAGTCTAAAGAGTTCTAACCGCGCGAAGCCGGGACGGATAGCCAGTACTTTAATAATTTATTAAATTTACCAACAGAATCTCGCTATTGTAATCACTCATTACATGCATCTTATACTAAGCGAGAAAACAATCATAGGTAAATAAAGTATGCACTAATATTAACAAAGAAACGGTTTTTAAAAACAGCTATAACTACACAGCAGCGATGACAGATAATGAAGAATAAAAAGAAATATAAAAAAAAAACTACCTTATTGAAACATTTAATTAAGCATTATTTATTTATAGCTTAGCCTTATCCATAACTACTCCCAGTGCGTGTTAAGTATGAATGTGTAGAAATTATTGGGCGCCTTAAATAAGGAGTCGTGCTGAATAAATAAAGGGACATGAGAGCTCCACTGGGGCAAAAAATGTAGAACTCGAGTAATTCACGGTGAATAATAAACGATGAATTTCCACGACGAGCCCTCAACTTAGGGAAGTGAGGCTGAACAGGGGGGCTCCCATTACGAACTGGAATACAATATGACAGGTACATCACATGAATTCAGTATTAATTAGTATTACGTGGCTAAAAGGTATACGTTCTATGGCTGCTTGATTTGATAGAATTGATGATTCAAAATAATACTACACTGTTTGGGAGAAATTATGTATATTGAACTAAGTTAATGCAAGTGAACGCGAATGATTATGTTTTGTGATATTTAAATATAACTCATGATCATTTCAGTGCTCTTGTCACGGATTAACGTTTTATAATGTCGACGACCCATATAACATAAACTAAATTAAATATGGCAACCCCATGTTGCATTCAAGTGGCTCACCATGATCTTAATTCACCTGCAAGTGATGCACCCTGCTGCCTGACAAACGAAGTTCTGTCGATAAGAGAAGTAGGGAGCGTAATTGTAAGCTCACTGGGGAATGTACCTCCACCTCACAGAATACCGCAGCCAAATAACAATTCCCTTCAGGGTTGTTGTGTTCCCGAGAGTGAGTGAGGTCACCAGAAAGGAAGGAAGGAGATGCTGTGTTGGCAGCGGGGGGTTGGCTTTGGTTCAAAGATGTTGATGAACCCCTTACTCTCCAAAAAGTAGTCATCGTACTACGTGTTGCCGACCCTGTAAAAACTCCTTTACGCCTTTCTTGAAGAACCCCCATACAGTAATTTCCTAGGAAAACGTTGGCGGGGAGATCATTTCACAACTTGAAAGCTCGAGGTAGCAAATTCCTCTGGAACCATACAGTACGTGACCACTTCGACTCCAAACGTTGTCAACCCTTATACATCCCACTGCTGTGATATGGGAATTCCCTCAAGTGAAGGAATTTAGAGAATACTCCACCATGCTGCTCAACTGCGGGTTGGCAGACGCCAGTATTTTCAAACCGCCTAAAGACCTCTGACTTGGCTTAACGACTTTCATCTATTGACAACAGCCGGGACCAACGCGACGACTTAACGTGCCCTCCGAAGCACGGAGGACCTCGTGATAAATAAACCCATCCACGGACAGGCTACGGTCGACGTTGCTTAACTTGCTTGTTCGATTAGAGCGACACGCGCTATGACGCCATCGAGCTTTTCACTCCAATATGTGAGGATAAACTACGCTGCCGTGGGCATCATATCAAACAACTCTGAAGAGAACCCTTTGTACAGATACGCGGTGGAATGATAAGTCTATGTTTCTTTTACTAAAAGAAGTAGATAGCTTAAGATAAAGTAACATAAGACGAATTCAGAATCAAACGAACATATCATACAAAATAAAATCTTCTTGAACATCAAGCGCTGTGCGCTATCTTACCGACAGAAGACAGGAACCATAAAAGCTCCGATACAGATTGTGTTGTTTCCAAATCGCCTCCGCCAAGACTTTCGTTTCGCGGTGGAACGGTGAAAGCTGCAAATAAATCGTGCCTCAGAAACAATGCACGCATTGTTCGCTCTAAATTGGCCGAAATATTTTACCTATATCATCGCTTTGAACTTCGCACGGAAACCGAGACATTTATCAGACGCCTCTGAATGGCTCTTTCTCTACACTTTAGAGACATCACGATAGAGTAATGTTTTTTTATACTACTCTGGAAGTTAAATAAGCAGTCTGCCTGATGTAACACGGTTACCGCAGCCAAAATAAATAAATATTCCTGGACGAATTACACACGGCCATCTTGTCCCAAACTAAGTTAAGCTTGTACTATGGGTACTAGATAACTGATATAAACTTAAATACTTTTTTTTTGTAAATACATACATATAATAATCCGAAATGTGTAGGGTTATAATACTGCATTAAATAGTTTATTTAGGATTATTTGTAGAAAATCCCAATAATATGAAAACTTTATAATTTGCTTAGCGCGACTAACCCTAACGAATAAGTTTATGAAGGCCGATGGATGTTTGGATTTTTTTAATAGTACGCCGAGTGGCAGACAAGCATACTGCCTGATGTGAAGTGTTTACCGTAAGCCATATTAACGCTCGCGACATGAAATATCGCTCGCGTATTTTTAATTATTTTTCTCGCGTAAGCTGCTATTTTTGGATGAAACTTGGCAGTCAAATTTTTATATGGGGTAAAACTGCGGGCTAAAGCTATATAGTGATATAATGATTGAGTTGACGAGCCCAGTGGTCGAATGGCTAGTAATGACTACTTTGACTTCGAGATCGCGGGGTTGATCCCTGCAGAAGACAAACATTTGTGTGCATGAACATGTCTGTTTGTCTTGGCCTGGGTGTTTTCTATGTATTATAAGTTTGTATTTACAAAATAAAATTTATTAGATGTCTAGTACTCATAGTACAAGCTTTGCGCTTAATTTGGGACTAAATGGCGTAGTGTAAACTGTCCAGAAGTATTTATTTATTTATTTTCTGGATCGATAATACAGATAGAGTGGATACATAATTATTATAATTATGAATCCACTTTGATAGTGAATGCTTTGTCAGTCGATTCGTATATATTGCCCACCTTCATATATTTATTCATGTACAAAATTCAAGAATCTTTAGGTATAAATCTAAACATTAAACTTCATAAAATGTCCCAAAATTTACATAATGTGAATACTAATCACCGATTTCAGGGAGCGCAGCTAAAGTACATCGACATGTAATTAATGAACGCCATTTCTTTCCTTAACAACGTCCCTTGGCCATTGCAGAGTGCCAACTTGCGATTTGTATAATTTAAATGTCCAATACTTAATTTAAATACTGTTAGCATTCTTTTAATGTTTAATATTGTCTCTGTCGGTTCGTAAATGACGTATGAAGATTAATAAATAAATATTTTTTGTCAATTTACACAGCGCCATCTAGTCCCAAATTAAGCGCAAAGCTTGTGTTATGGGTACTAAACAACTGATAAATCTACTTAAATACATTTTTTTTAAATACATACTTATAATACATAGAAAACACCCAGACCAAGACAAACAGACATGTTCATGCACACAAATGTTTGTCTTGTGCGGGAATCGAACCCGCGACCTCGGAGTCAAAGTGGCCCTTCCTAACCATTCGACCACGGAGCTCGTCAAGCTTTCAAAATTAATTGATTACAGTGTGTCTGCTCGGAAAATTGTTACAGTCGTTATTATTTGATTAATAATTTCACTTTAAATGTGGTTCTTTATATTTTTTAATATACGAAAATCGGAGAAACACTGATCATAGCAGAAAAACGTATATGATCCCATACAGTAGTTTCCCTGTCTGGATTTCGTATTCCGTATAAAATAAAGACCCGGTGAGGGTCTTTACCTTCACCGGGTCTTTATTTTATACTATGTAATTGATTTTGTAGTGGCCATAGCAGAATAAAGCTTGTATTGTTTATTCAAAAACTCATCTGTACGCCAAATTACGTCCACATCCGTTAAGCAGTTTACATGTACTTTAATCACAAACATCTTCACAAACTTTCACATTTACTGTAATAGTGGGGTAAGAAAGTATACTTTCAACATTAACGAGGTAAGTTAATCAGCTTAATGTGCAACTGTACAGTATCCATTAATTTGAGAAGTAATATAACAGAATAAGTCCTAAAATTCTTTTGACGAGTAGAAATGAGAACGTCTTCAGTAAAGACTACGAAATGCACCGCCACACATGCCCGGCGGTACAACCGGCGGCGGCATGTGTGAATACAGCATTGCAAAACGCAGCTGATGACGTAGACAAGTTCAAATCAAGTGACCACATTTTTCAATATAGAATATACCTGATGTTTTTCCTGCCATTATGAAACGCACACAGTGCGGTCAAAAAGAGTAGGAAAAAATAATTGCGCCACTTAGAAATTTACTGGCTGACTGAATGATCAAATAACGCAGAGAACCTACATAAATGAAAATTTATTAAAAATTCTCATGGGATGAAGGGATATCGACGGGTTCCATTTCTACGCTTTTTTGCCGCATTTGATCATAGACTTAGTGTTATTCGCTAATTGATGAAGAATAGGCTTGTATCCCATTTTTTTTTTCGATTTGTTATTTAAAGACGTCACAATAATATAAATATAGGTGAAATAATTACTTCGATTGCATAAAAACTTCTCGAGATACGATAACTTGAAGATCACAATTTTGAACTACCCCGAAAACGCTCCATACAAAAGGCCACCACGTTATGACGTCACACCGTGCTATTTTATATGCATTAAATCAGAAATTTGTACGACAGCTATGTTAAATATTGCGTTTATGTAGCCAGTGCCGTAACAAAAGTTATAGTATTTTTTATTGTTTCTACAATGGTAATATTTATTTTTTATAATTTCATACCTTTAAAATGGACTTTCCCACCAAACTTTGACCGCACATAAAACACGTCGGACATAAGTTATTAAAATTTTAAGATCGCAGATTGTTCTAGTTTTATGTATTTTACGTTACTGATAGAGTGTTTTTATAATTTTGTAACATGGGCAACAAGCCTATTATGTTGATGACATAATTCAGCCAAGCTAATTACAATCAAGAATACTTGCAAACATAGTTTATAATTGTGTTTCATGTTTATACAATGCTCGTTACTATTAAATCGTAGATGTTATAATATTACACAACGGTACGTCAATACCAAAACTGAAAACAAATAGGCAGTTCATAAAATATTGGTGCATATACAAATTCAATAGCCATTGTTATTTGCTAACATATTGATTCAACAATAGGTCGGTAAACTGAGACTACAGTGACCTAGATACGGGCATATACAATACAAGTGACCTGTCACAAAAGCCGGTTAATGCTGTTGGATAGATCTGGTTGGATTTGGCAGCTTAGCTGACGCATTGTGTTACTAAAGAGATGGAGTTGAATTGGGTATTTGACTAACATTTTTTTCTGTTTGATATGTAGGGACGTCTCCATAATATAACCATAGGTGAAAGAATTACTTCGATAGCACAAAAATCTCTCGAGATATGGTAATTTGAAAATCACAATTTTTAGACTGCCCCAAAACGCTCCATACAAAAGACTACTGAATTATGACGTCACAGATCTGTATTTTGTATGCATCAAATCAGAAATTTGTACGACAGCTATGTTAAATATTACGTTTATGTGATTAGTATCATAATAAAAGTTATAGCATTTTTTATTGCTTCTCCAATGGAAATATTATTTTTTAATAATTTCATACTTTTAAAATGGACTTTCCCGCCAAACTTTGATCGACGCTAAAAAAAGTCTGACTGAAGATATTCGAATGAAAGTTTGCAGATCTTTATAGTTTTGTGTATTTTACGATATTGTTAATTTATTTGTACAATTTTTAAACATTGGAAACAACCCAATCATTGACGTGCAATACCTCTTAGTGGAAGCTAAGTATGTGCTAAAGGATCGCTTTGTTCTAAATAGTCTAGCTTTAGTTTCTAAAATCCATTCAGGTATGCATTCTCTTGCAGTGTAGTACTTCAGAATGAATAATGGGCATCGGCATATATCGTACATCGCATTGTAAATTACAAAACAATCGAGAAAATCAATGGAGTCAAATTTGTCATTTTATCAGAAGCGTTTTAAGTGTATATCATTTTTAAGAATAGCAATTACTTACAAGAAGTGCGAGCTATACAGTAAATTAGTCAGTGATGACAGAGGTTAAACACAGGAGGACGTGTGTTTCAGGTTTGTGGATCCATATAGAAATTGTAGAACCTTCAAAACATCAACTTCATGTTATATAAAATAAAGGTGTTCCGATATACGCAGTAAGCAGATGCCCATTGTTTATTCTGAAGTAATGTACGCGCCAGGATCATAAGTGCGGTACCACTCACCTTATCTTTAATTTTGAATAAAACACGAATTTATTATAATATTAAAATGTCCTTAACTGTGGTAATAAGTACATATTTTATTCAATGTTTTTAGGTAAGGTACTATAGTCTGTATCTACGTCAGGCTGGATATAGGCCTTCCTCAAAGCTTCCCACCATATACGATCCTCCGCTTATTCTTAAGGTCAACTTTAGTCCTCTATTGAATTTCCTCGTTCCAAACTCCGAGCATAGTTCTCTCCGTTGTAATAAATAAATATACAAATAAACTAATGTTATATTATAAATTACAATATAGGCACAAAGGACTGAAAGTACCTATGTGGTATTTTATTTTTAATCTATTTGTATCAACAACAACTCGAGTATAGGTATCTCAATCCTAGAATATTGATATCTTTAACTATCTGTTACCCGCGACCTCATACGCGTGGTTTTTCAGTCCAATTCAAACATTAATTGTCATGCAGTATTAGCCGTACCGAAGGTTACTCCACACAAAAAACAAAACAGACTTTTAATGAATAGATTATACTGTAAAATAATATCGATTTTTCAATTAGCACTATAACTTCCTTTGTTTTAATTTCGCTATCGGCTACTTTAATTGCAACGCTGGATTTATGCAGGTAATATTTTCAAATATTTTAACACCTACTCGTATAAATTTATTTCAAGAAATGCACATTTTAGCAGCGGGATCTTTGGTCGGTGGTTGTAGCAGTACAATTCATTTTCTTTCAGATTTATAAAAAACACAGAAGAATTATATAGGTATAGCCTTTGAATAAACATATCTTCGAATAAGTCGTGCTGTGGGCTAAAGGCAAACCTAGCCTTAATATAATTTTCAGATATATTTGCACAGAAGATGGCTGGCAGCGACGAAACGTTGCCTTTGGCACAATATCTAGAAGCGTTTATTAACCCTGCGCCAATGACGTCAGGTCATATTGACCCGGGCTTCAGGCTGATTCCAAGCCATAATAATTATTTTCACATCAGCTGCTGTTTACTAAGCATTTGTCTATGGAAACACAACCGTATACCGTTTCATATGTTATATAATTTATTAACCCGTGAGAAAGTATTAAATATCTATCTATACCTCCTACCAACCTTTCACATTCATAATTTTAGTAGCAAAAATGCTTTCTGTGCAATCGATTGACGAAGAATTGCTCGTTTCGGAGCAGGTATAGAGTTATACCTAGTGTGGTGTAGGATATAGCTTTAAAATTAATTACTAACCGAAACAAAAAACCTGACTGAAAATTCTAACACTGTTTTTTTGGATTTATCCTTTAATTTTCTTTTTCGCGGACGTCATATTGAAATAATTTACCCTATGTTACTGTTATAGCTGAGACGAATCGAGTGACACCCCAAACGTTGCAACGGTTTAGACTGTCGGTGTATAGTCTAAATCGTGTCAAGGGAATATTTGTATATAATATACATACAATCGAAAAACATAACCCTCTCGTCGTCAATCTAGAAAAAATCAACTGCTAAACCACAGCTAAATTTGGGTGCCATTGACGTGAAAATTATAACGTCAAATTGATCATTTGACTTTATAATTTTACACGTTATTGGCGCCGCGACCGGATTGATAATGTCATACTTAGTTTTACGACTTTTCTACATTTGATAGAAAGGAGATTAGGTGGCACTTATCGAGTAGCTATTTATTATCTTGATTCTAATGTTGTATGTACGCATGCGAACATGATGGGCTCTGTGTTTTTATGACAAGGTTGCAAGGACGAAGTAATTACATGCAGGACCCAGGGATCAAACAGAAAAATAAAGCAATTGTAGTTTTAATTATGCTGTTTTATAATGACGAAATGTCATGAACCTCCGACCCCTTCCTACACGTGGCTTTGCAATGAATGATTCATAGTTTGAAGATTTATTTGATAGTAATAATTAAGTGGTATCTGATCTGTTTAGAGATGCGGAGATACGTATGTACTTTCACTTGACTATTAAACATAAAGTCAATTTAAATTTATTATGGCTCCGGCGAGTCAATAAAATAGATGTTTTACTACCAGAAAATTAGTAATTAAATTTTATTACCTAGTTAAGTTAAAAATCCCATAGAAAATTAGTTTGCGGTAAAATTCGCTAAAACCGTTAAGAGTTAAATTAATTGAAGTGAAGTCTAGAAAGTTTTTGAGACTAAAGGTAATATGTAACAAACTGGTTATTTACACCAATAAATTATAGTATCTACTTTCTTTCAGCGAAAGCATGGCGACAAGTATTTTTAAACACTGTAATTGCCACGTAACAGCATTACGGACTATTGTGTTGGTAAGCGAGTCCCGACGTAATTACACATTGTGAAAAACGGAGAAACCGTAAATTTTACAAATAGTAAACCACAACAACGTAGTTTAACATTTAATAAATTATCGTAACTTACTTACTTACATATATTATTTACCAGCTACCACCCGCGGCTTCGCCCGCGTTTACTTTTATTTAATAAAAAGATCAATAATCGGTTGACTACTTTCAGCGTTAAAGCGTAACAAACAAACTCACATTCACATTTACAATATTAGTAGGGATTTATAATAAATATATAATATTTATTTCTGAAGAAAGTAAAGACTATCTTTGAAATAATTAAAGCTTATTTTACGGGCACTAGATAACTGATAAACGTAAATCAATCAAAAAGATCAAATCAAATCAATCAAAAAGAGTAGAAATGGAACCAAATTTATTAATAATAGCAACATTAACTTTTTCCATACAGAAGTGCTCAAGGTTTTGTTTGATGCGTACGGTATATACCCATATAATTTAAATCCGTACATACTTTTGTGAGATAGAAAATGTTCAGTTCAGCTCAGATCATTAGCACATGTATTTAAGAATAATATCAGTTATCTAGTTCCCATAGTACAAGATTTGCTTAGTTTGGGACTAGATAGGTAATAAGTAGTGTGCAATTCGTCCACCCATATTTATTTATTTATTTACATACATTTCAGCAATAATTTCTTAAAAAAAGAAAATTATTTTAAAATTTACCTGGAAATTACGGGTGCTTCACTATAAAAGATCTGTCATAATCTGAAACAAAAAAGAGATATGTTAAAATGCATTACTCACATAAGATAATATAATAATCTAGTATATGCCGGCTGTTTCACATAACATATAGTATATCATCGCAATCTTTCAACTTCGTATGCTAGTTTGCATACGCAACTTAGTACCTATGTTGTGTACGTATCCCGGTATCCCGTGGAAATTTTCAAAAATCCTTTCTTAGCGGATGCCTACGTCACAATAGCTACCTATATGTAATTTCAACCCGGAGGCCTACCGCCTAAGCTGAGGCCTATAATGATCGGTTTTTTTGATTGCGAAAATCTAACTTCACCTTAAATTACTGTTAATAGTAAAAAGCGTAGCCGTCAGGGACGCAGGCTCTCTGCCGATTAAACTGAAGATAATCAAAAATTTTAACAAAAGTCCGATTTTGGCTATCAAAACAGGTGATGGGAATCGGCTTCAGCTTAGGCGATAGGCCCCCCGATCCGTCCAATGTATTTTGAGCTCTGCGTTTATTGATCAGTCGATAACGGTTGCATTTTACAATGCAGAAATCTATTAGATTAATTATCTCATTGAGATACAAACTGCTTAATAAAGTTTTAAACACCCGAAGGAATGTAATAGTGATAGAATTTTAATGCTACTATTTATTGTCTACATAAAACTAAACTAAAAGTGAAAAGCGGCGTCAAGTGTTTAGGGTTAATCTCCCTTTATAATTTGACGAGGGTACAACTGGTCCTCCCCAGTTTACATTTTATACGTACTTCTACGAGTTTACAGTCGCATAAGCTGACGACTCGGAATTGTATCCGTTCAAAAACTCAATAAAAATAACTTGCAGTAGCTTAACTGAATGTGCAGAATATTTAATTACCGTAACGTAAAGAAAACTGTCGCAACGAGACGTCAGTTTTAAATAAAAATGTTTGAAAGCTGGTAGTATAACGGCAATTAGTAATTTAAATTTACTCATTATTAGTAATTATATAATAATTGCCGATATTGCTATTATTATTATTAGCGTGTCTAAGTGCTCAATTATTGTACTGTAGGAATTTCATTCCACTTTTTTGTGGTAAATTTAATTTGTTGTGGTTTAATTTATTTTAAAATAGCTGTTGTCAGTGTGATATTTTTTTTTATTTGCTGAAATTATTTATTTTTATTATGTAATGGTTTAATATGTATACCTTCCAGTGAAAATCGGATTAGCCATTGTTAAATTTTTTTGCCAAAGTTTATTCCCGACAAACACAAACATCAATTTTATTTATATTTATAAAGATGCTGCATTGTTTATCGTCGTAATTACTTATTGGTGCAAACCAGTTGTAGTAGTATAATTTACAATCAGTCGGTAAAAAAAATCAAGTAGGTATTCATAAATATTGTCAATATACTCAGATAAAGTGAGAGGCAATTTTTGCAGGTTATAAAATCTTTTATGGTAAATAGTGACCCAGTTGGGGCGCTGCACCGATGCGATCTTTTTCGCATAGTAACAGGCGACCGAAAAAGGGCCAATTTTGAGGGATCAACATAAACAAACGATAATGTTTACGTTCCGGATGATAGGCGTGTCCGGAAAAAGCGGCCAAAGGTGCAATGACAGGCCCATATTGAGTGTACAGGACTGAATTAGCATTTCACAGAAAGCGACAAAATGCCTCCACTTCGACTTAATGAACGGGGAACATCGTCATTAAATGCCTTTACGTGGATGTAAACGTAACTCGGAGAGTAGGTCGTTGCTTAAATTTAGCAATTAAGGGGTGCACTCCAGGTGTATCGATTAAGAGAAGCTGACGAACTGGAGTGTAGTTGGCGCTTAGCGGGAAATCTCTTCAGCAACGGCAGCGAGCGTAAACACTATGTATCGCTCGCTTCCGCAAAGCCCCCGTGAAGTTTTAATAGGTTTAGTTGCTATGGGGCTTTGAGTGGTATATACCGTGTATAAAATGAAATACTTAATTTATATATTGTTTGAATAGATTTTTGTACTTTCCATAATTATTCATATAAATAGCTGTAAAAACCTTTAATAGTTGTGATATTTAAAAAAAATATTGACCTACTCCGAAATACTAGGCGTCATGCCCAACTTTAATTAAGGAAATCATTTGTTTCAAAGCCTGACACAGAGAGCGATAATATGTTTTATGCTACGAGTTAGTATTTAATTTTAGAGCATAGACCATGTATCGAAATAAGGTCACGTAATTACCAACTTTTTTTTAAAAAAAGACTCAATCATTATCTTCATAACATTTTAACATATATGTTATTTTGACGTCACATGTTGGTCGCCACGTCTGGATATTATGCAAAAGTCGATAAATACAGAAGATTGTTAACTTTGCATGACATATATGTACAGCAAATCAAGAAATCCATATTGAAGCGTTTGTGCGTGAGGTGCTATAAATGAGCAACACAACACTCAATTAACAAAATATAATTTATTTAAAAAAATATATATAATAGCTCAGGGGTGAGTTTAGAGGCCCTACTATGCCGGTAGTTCTGGTTTCCCAGTCAAGAGGTACTGTCCTGGGGTCCAGTGCTGGGGAGTGGAGTTGCCGGTGGCTTGATCTTGCGGCTGTCCAGGACTCAAGTAGGCAGGTACTTATGTGCCAAGGTAGTATGTGCCTGTACGGGTATCTCTTATTTTGTAGTCCGTAACTGGAACCCGAATTTCGGGTTTGAATAGCACTTAGGTCTTAACACTTTAGTTAGTTGTTAGGTACTCGTAAACGTAGTATAAAACTTTTACATAAGTTTAGTATAAAACTTTCACTTCTTCCACAATTCAAATCACGACGCAAGGACGTTCTGGGATGAGAACGTATATCGTGTGTCTCGTAGCAAGGAAATGATGCCAATGATGACCGGTTAACGGTGCATCGAGATATAAGAAATAAACTACCTACATAAAAAAAACGCGGCATGTTGCAGACACTAATGCAGAATCAGCCGTTCTTGAGTTGACCAATTTCTATCGTAAGTAGTGTTGATAAATTAGTTTGTGAATATATGTTTATTATTATTTTAATTGTAAATAAGTTTAGGTATTATATATTTTCTTTTATTTAATTTTAGTTTTAGTTTAGTTTTAAGTAAATTTGTTTAAATTTTTAAATAATAGACATTGTGATAATTTTATATTAACTAGTACCGTGTACTACGTTACACTACCCCCTCTCGTACCCAAGGATTTTATTCCCTTTTAATAAAATCCGCATCTTCTTAGTAAATACGTTTGTTTTTTCTATTCATACATCATCTTTTATACCTCTTCAGTCATATTATCTACATTCAAACAACCGTGGCAAATATTATACAAAAATTTACCATGGCACTCATATAAACATGATATAAGTTAAGCAGATTTTATACTCTGTCTAACTAAAAAAAACTAGCGATATATGCAATGCTTTTATATAGGTATAATTGGTGGGTATAAAATTGTACACAAGAAATTTTAAAAAAAAACTTATATTATGAGGTATTGGCTAATTTAATATCTTTTATATGCCAAGTACCCAAATCTTTGCCTGACATGTCAGCTAAATTATATACTAATGGAGACTTTTTGGCTATTACGCGACATTTGAAGTACTTTGGTGCCAGTTTTTTACTAAAGTACTTATGTTTGTCGCTTAGTACATAGGTTCTTTTCATCACTATATCACCTACGTTAAATTCAGCAGGTTTGCGCCTGAGGTTATAGTGACTAGTATTTTTAACGTGGGCTTGCCAAAGCTTGAATTGTACTTTGTCAAATATTTTTGATAAGCAACCCAGATTTTCGGCGTAAACATCACGTGGTAGAAAAACTACTTCATCACCGAGGTCGTTATCCACGTAATGTGTGCCGCAAGTAACCAATTCCCTACCGAAAACTAAGAACGAAGGGGTATATCCAGTAGCTTCGTTCACTGAGTTATTTATAGCGAACTGAACTGAAGGGATTTGAGTGTCCCAAGACCTATGATCTTCATCGACGAATGTGGATAGGCATGTTATAATTGTCCTATTATAACGCTCGACCGTATTAATTTGTGGCGTGTACTTAGGGGAAAAGAATATATTTGGCACATTATACTTTTTGAAAAAAGTTTCTATATGAGTGCTAGTGAATTGGCTGCCATTGTCAAGAAATATAGTTTGGGGAACGCCGTGAACAAGAAAAACAGAATCTTGTAAAATTTTGGTAATTATCTGCGAAGTAGCACTTCTGATTGGAAAGATTAAACAAAATTTTGAAAAACAACATGTAACTACGAAAATATATGAATTCTGCTTACGACTAACAGGCAAAGGACCCATTAAATCTATTGAAATGGCCTGAAATGGACGTGAACATTGCTTTGGACGTCCCATTTCTCCTAAAGTAGTGTGATTTTGGATTTTATGAGACAAGCACTTATCACACGATGTTACAAATTTGACTACATCTTTGTACATACCGGGCCAATAGTAACGTAAAGCAATCCGTTTGTAGGTTTTAAAGATACCAAGATGTCCGGCTGTAGGCTCGGAGTGATTTTCGTAAATGATTTGCTCACGCAACTCGCTCGGTATAACCTCCTTCCAAGAAAATTCAGACTTTAGTTCACACTTGTCCTTGCTAAGCCGAAATAAACTATTATTTTTTATAATAAAATTTGGAAAATTTTGTTGATTATTAAGGCAACCGTTGTAGGTGTTTTTGTACCAAGAATCGGATGTGGTACCAAAAACGTTCGATGTGCTGATGGCACTTACAGGGATGGCTCTAGAGAGCGCATCTGGAATGACATTATCCGAGCCACGACGGTGCTTGATTTCGAAATCGAAGGATGACAAACGCACGCCCCAGCGAGCCAGTCTTCCCGTAGGATTGTTCAAGGACAGAAACCATTTAAGTGCACTGTGGTCGGTGTATACCGTGAACTGTTTACCGTTCTCCAAATAGCACCTCCAATGCTCCAGAGCAGAAATCACAGCCAACGTCTCGCGCTCAGTGATGCTGTAATTTCGTTCAGGTGCGGAGAGTGACCTACTCATGTAAGCAATGGGGTGTTCTTTGGAGTTTATGGTTTGGGTAAGCATTGCACCGATACCATAGTTGCTGGCATCCGTATGTACCTCAAACGGGAGGTTGTAATTGGGACAAGATAAGACTGGTGCTGATACTAGGCATTCCTTTAATTTTAAAAATGCAGCTTCTGCTTCTTTAGTCCACTCAAAAGGAGGGGAATTCTTCTTATTAGACGTTAATTTGTTCAACGGAGCTGCTATGGTGCTAAAATTTGGTACAAACCTACGATACCAAGTGGCAGTGCCTAAAAACCGTTTGACGTCCTTTTTTGATGAAGGTGTAGGATATTGAAGTATGGCCTGCACCTTTTCAGGATCAGTTCTGAGACCACCACTATCCACGACATAACCAAGATATTTGAGTTTATCACGAAAGAAACAGCATTTATCCTGGTTAATTGTTAGATTAGCATGTTTTAATTTGTCTAATACGCAAAGAAGCAGAGAAACGTGACTGTTAAAGTCGTTACTTACAATAATGACGTCATCCAAATATGCAAAAACTTTCTGGTCGAATTCACTGAAAAGTAAGTCAACTAGACGCTGTTGAGTGGCCGGAGCGTTAGTTAAGCCAAAGGCAGTACGTTTAAATCTGAATGTGCCTCTGCCAGGGACGTAAAAAGCTGTTTTGTCTCGATCGTCAGGATGAATGTTGATTTGCCAAAATGCTTTAGATAGATCGATGCTTGACAAATATTTAGCATCGCGAAGATTATCTAAGATCTCAGAGACGTAGGGCAAATTATATGCGTCCTTCTTCGTCACTGAATTTAGTTTTCGGCTGTCCAAGCAAAATCGAGGCTCGCCATTCTTTTTGGTCACAATTAACACAGGGGAAGACCATGCGCTTTCACAGGGTTCGATAACGTCGAGAGCCAACATTTCGTCTACCTGTTCCACAAGAATACGTTGTTTCTCAGGCGACATGCGGTAATAGCGCTGACGGATCGGTTGAGTATCTCCAGTATCAATACGATGAGTGATCAAACTGGTATTGCCAAGACCTTTGACTTTTGAAGAAATTTCTTCAAACTGACGCATGACGTTATCTGCCATGACCTTTTCAGTGTTACTAAGGGTATCATAATTTTGCAAAAAGGTATCTTTATTAACAGAGGCAATGTTGTTACTAGTAGGACCAATAGTAATTGAGTGCAAATGTTTTGGACAGATTTGAAATTTGCGCCAAAAGTCAATTCCTAGAATAAGATTATTTTCAATTTCAGGGACTACTAATGCCTTAATGATGTGAAATTGGTTTTCAAAGTGAATGGGAAGATTCATAGAACCAATGCTATTTAATTTCTGGCCTCCAGCAGCTACAAGAAAAGTAGGATTCAAAGTGCTGCTTTCAAGTTGAAGACCCTGATTGAGAAGTGCTTTTTGTGCATTATTACCTACTATAGTAACCGCGGAACCTGAGTCTAGCAATCCCGCTATAACAAGGTCGTTTATTTTAACAGAAACATAAGGTCTCAAATCGTTATTTGGTTTACAAGAAAGAACTGAAACAACTTTATAAATTTTGAAAAAATTAGAGATCGTTTGTAACCAGTTTTTCCAATCTTCCTTATCAAAATTGCTATTGTCACAGTTCTGACCAACTAGTTTTTTTGAAATTGGTTTTAAATTAGTTTTCTTCTGGTTACAGTCGGGACACTCTGGTGTCTTAACGTCTTTCTTACCACAAACAAAACAAAGAATATTGGATTTGTCTGCTGTACATTGGCGTAGGCCATGAGTATCCGTACGGCATCTCGGGCAATAACGACGCTTTGGTGTATCAATAGCAGCTAAATATTTTTGGTTAAAATCAGCATAACCATTTCTATTTTCATTTTGTTTGCTGTAACCCTGTGCATTACTGTTTTTATTAAAATTGTTATATTTATTATAAGGTTTCGGTTTAGAGTATGCAAACTCAGGCGCTAATGTATCTGATGAAGGACCTGGTGGTTCACGAAAATGTGAAAGACGCGCTTGAACCTTCTCAAAATTAGTACACAAAGATCTTAGCTCTTCAATGGATTTAATTTCGGGAACCGAAGCTAATATATTGGAATAACAGGGACGGATATTATGTAAAATTATCTCCAATTTGCTTTCTTCTGAAGGAGTTTTCGACAAACGTGAAAACAACCCAGACATAATAGACAAATATATAGTTATGTTTTCGGTCTCACCCTGTGTTCTAGAACGGATTTCAGATAAAAGTCTATAATCATAATCAGACTTATCGAAATCTTCTTTGAGTCTATTCAAGAGACAGTTCCAATCAGAAATAAGATCTTTGTTACTCCGGAACCAATGAAGTGCATTACCAGAAAATATCTCAGTTGCATGTGAAAGTAATTTTTCATCTGACATATTCCTAGCCTCTTTAAATTCATTTGCTCTTTGGATGAAGGAACGGACGCAACTATTGCCATCATATTTTAGTTTGTTGATGTCTTGCGAGGTACGATCGCAAGTGACTGAGACATTTATGGGGTTTAAAGAAGGTGAAATTTCACTAACGCTAGCAGAGGAGGCTAACGGGTCGGCTAAATACTTATCTTTTAAAGAGTTAAATTTATTAAAATATTTTTTAAAGTGGTCAACGCAAGAATCATAAGCGTGTGCAACATCTTCGCTACGAGTTATTCTATTAAGACGATGGTATAAATGATGAATCAAGTTTTGTATTCGCAAAAGACTGGTGCGGTCAACATCAGCATCGAAACTTGCTTTAATTTTAGTTAAAACATTTGAGACACCTTTAAGATCATCCTCTATATTTAAAGATGAATCTAAAATATCCTCAGAAGGAAAGAGTGGAATTAATTTAACAATTTGCTTGCGAAGTTCTTGTACGGTGGCTCCGGGAGTCGTACCTCTAATATCTACCTCGTATTCAAGCTCTGATTTTTGCAACGATAAAAACTTAACTGGATAAGCCATAATATCAAAACCGAAATTTTGCAAATAGTGAACTAAAAAAAAAAATGGACTGGTTTTATAGAACTAATAAAAAAATACTCTGTTCTTTACAAAATAAATGAATGAAATTAATTAACGTTTTGGTTGAAATGAATGAAAATGATAATGAATTTTGAGAAAACAAAAAAATAAAAAAAAATCACAGGCACAGAACTAAAAAGAACAAAAATATAAAACACTAAAAAAAAATGCAACTAATGTGTAACTTAACAATAAGTCTAAAGAGAAAAAAAAAGAACTGGACACTTTGAAAAAAGTCCGAATTACTTACTGCAACATAAGATTGATAATATTTTACTTTGAAGGTAGGATGATTTCTATAGTTGCGGTCAAAGAACACAATTTAAGTCAAATACACAAATTACCATTTTACAATAGAAATGAATAAAAATGTTACACCTTAGTTGCGAGCAACCAAAAATAATAAAAAAAAACGTTTCACAAAACCAAAAAATAAAAGAAGCACACAGACATGCAACTACTCTAAGAAAGCAGAACTCCGGGCATAGAAAAGCATGAGAAAATTTAGAAAAAAACACTTGGGCGCCAGTGAAGCGTTTGTGCGTGAGGTGCTATAAATGAGCAACACAACACTCAATTAACAAAATATAATTTATTTAAAAAAATATATATAATAGCTCAGGGGTGAGTTTAGAGGCCCTACTATGCCGGTAGTTCTGGTTTCCCAGTCAAGAGGTACTGTCCTGGGGTCCAGTGCTGGGGAGTGGAGTTGCCGGTGGCTTGATCTTGCGGCTGTCCAGGACTCAAGTAGGCAGGTACTTATGTGCCAAGGTAGTATGTGCCTGTACGGGTATCTCTTATTTTGTAGTCCGTAACTGGAACCCGAATTTCGGGTTTGAATAGCACTTAGGTCTTAACACTTTAGTTAGTTGTTAGGTACTCGTAAACGTAGTATAAAACTTTTACATAAGTTTAGTATAAAACTTTCACTTCTTCCACAATTCAAATCACGACGCAAGGACGTTCTGGGATGAGAACGTATATCGTGTGTCTCGTAGCAAGGAAATGATGCCAATGATGACCGGTTAACGGTGCATCGAGATATAAGAAATAAACTACCTACATAAAAAAACGCGGCATGTTGCAGACACTAATGCAGAATCAGCCGTTCTTGAGTTGACCAATTTCTATCGTAAGTAGTGTTGATAAATTAGTTTGTGAATATATGTTTATTATTATTTTAATTGTAAATAAGTTTAGGTATTATATATTTTCTTTTATTTAATTTTAGTTTTAGTTTAGTTTTAAGTAAATTTGTTTAAATTTTTTAAATAATAGACATTGTGATAATTTTATATTAACTAGTACCGTGTACTACGTTACAATATATACACATAAATGAACTAATTAAAAATATTTTCGATTTCTTTTCATATTCTTTAGGGATATATAGCAAACATCCTTACAACAAAAAGTGCGGAAAAGCAAAAGATACATATGAATAAATTCATATGTGAGACGCACGTCGAATACTGATGTAAAAATAGAATATAAATAACAGCAAGTGTGCCACGATGAGGACACGTAAAACGAAAGGCAGTGTTCGCGCAATATTTGATAAAAGCAGGTGTCGCAGGGGCCTGGAGCTGCTTGAGTGCCGAGTGCCGGAGCCCCGCAGCGCTCCACGAGCAGATTGGCTGAAACTGTCACGCCAGAAAAATCCATTTGTAAACAAACGACTCGCTAGAAAATACACTTTAAGATTTAGCTTTAGCTTGCGGCTTGCGAAAGGTAAGCGACCGAAATATGTACCTAACCGACTTACTTAACTTTGTATAAGTATCTTGTATTGAATGAATGAAACTATAAAATTTGAATTGAAGCAATTCATATGCATGCAGTAGAATTTGGTAAAATATGTATTTTACTAAGTTTGTGAAATTAGATCATGTTTTCTGCCTCATAATTAGAGCTCTTTATTTCCACGAACTCTAGTTTTATTATTTTTTGTTCTACTGCATGCAAACACATATATGAATCTAATTTGCTCTACAGTAGAAGACGTATCAGTACTTGTGAACATGATCCGATGAGGTGAAGATGTCCAAAGTGTAACCCCGGTTTTTTCTGTCTGGAGCTCCATTTTCTATTGGTGTCCAGAATTACTCCTCCTGACTGACTCCAGACATCATCATAATCGAAAACAAAACGTTCTTAAGGCGATTTGGAAAATCCACATTCTATACCCCACACTGGTCATGGATGGTATTATGCATTATGGTACCAAGAAAAACAATAACGGTAGTAACAATAACACTACCACTAGAAAGGAAGATGTTGCTGCCTTGGCAGCGGGGGTGGCGGCGCGCGGTCGTAATTCCACGTTGCAAGCATTGTAGTAGTACTACGGTAACCGCTTCACATCAGGCGGGTCTGCGACCCGAGGTATTAGGTATAAAAAAGTGACGCCGCTCCTTAGGGCATTCTATGTTTATTTATCTACCTACTTTACAGAAAAATCTTATAATTTAATTTTAGAAAAAAAAACCTTAATAGATAGACACAAAGGCATTCAGATATTTCAATGCCTTTGTATAATAACCTTTAGCTATCACCTAAAAATCTACATAAAAAGTCAACATAGAGAAAATCTATAGCATTTTCCGTACAAGTGTTGACTGTACTCGTAAATAAAATCCATCCATCAATGTGTCAATATTGTGAAAGTATGTCGTGAATATAATAGTTAGGTATCGTGTGGGTATCGCATACATAATAAATTATTCAGCCACGCCACCTGTAGGTACGTTTCATCGAAAAGGTCGTCTTGTCCTTTTATAGAATCTATTCAAGCTATATTATCAAGCATACCCACATAGAGCAGTGTTCCGCAAAGTGTATGCCGCGTCACACTGGTGTACTGTGGTCATTACTTGGTGTGCCTCGGAAAAATAAGGTTATCTCATAAGCTAAATAGACAGACAGAAGAAAAATACTTACACAAATAAAAACTGATTTTTCATTTATGGTGTACCTCCAAAAATTTTCCTAGATAGGTATATCTTAGATACAAAAAGTTTGCAGAACACTGACATAGAGGACAGTATCGGAGACAAAGTTGCTATCACAAAAGATAACTAAATATTTTTAAATTCATTCCACATAAGCTCAATAAAAATCTCGGCTGGCGGGTGAAACTAATAGATCGACCGTAAGATGTAGGCACTAGAAGCTATATTATCGAGCATATTCCCACACAGAGAACAGTATCGCAGACTAAAAAGTTGCCATCACAAAAGATAACTAAATATTTATTAAATTCATTCCACATGAGCTCAATAAAAATCTCGGCGGGCGGGTGAAACTAATGGATCGGCCGTAAGATGTAGGCACTAGACACACAATGGTCTGATAAAGCAGGCGGTATCAAAATGTCCTGACTCCGCGCCAGGATTGGCTGCTTTTGGCATACAGCCAAGTTACTACAATGAGACCCGTTCTGGTATACGACGACGGGGTAAAAATACCCATGAAAATTTATTAGTGGAATCGTAATATTATCATGTACAAATATTATTGTATAGATTTTATTAACATAGTTTATGATAAGCATGTTTCTTCAGTTATCTACTCTCTTTATTGAATCCACAAAATATTATACCATCCATATGAAGCATGATAAACCTACCTCTTATATATTCGCATTCCCAAACAAATATGACATGGGAGTCTTCAAGAACAGAGTTTATTTTCTCTGAAAAGGATGGCAACGGATCGGCGACCCCTTAGTGCTGCTAATTTCTAGCATATATTATATATACCAAATCTTGAGAACAGCTGAATCGATTTCGCTAATTCTTTTTTTAGAATATTCCTTGAAGTACGAGGATGATTCTTACGCAGAGAAAAATTAAAAAAATTGCGAGGAAAATAAAACACCACTTTTTACCCGTGCGAAGCTGGGGCGGGCAGCTAGTAAACAATAAATATTTCTAGACAATTTACACAGCGCCATCTAGGCCCAAATTAAGCTCAAAACTAGTACTATGGGTACTAAACAACTGATAAATCTGCTTAAATACATTTTTTTTGTAAATACGTACTTATAATACATAGGTAACACCCAGAACAAGACAAACAGTTCATGCACACAAATGTTTGTCTTGTCCGGGGATCGAACCCGACCTCGAAGTCGAAAGTAGCCATTGCTAGCCATTCGGCCACCGGGCTCGTCAAAATATACTTGCATATTATACTTATAAATCAAGCCTTCAATATTTTTACTTTTATTTTTTATAGTGTAACTGGACCAAATTTTCGCAGAACGTACTGTACGTAAAAAACATATAAATTCATGATTGAGCGCAGAACCGAAAGCGGAAAGAAAGAACCTGAGAATACTACCTTTCACCCCAGATGGACCGATTTTAAACACAACGAAATGAATTCATTTGGGAGCTACGCTTCATACAGATATCTCATTTGTTAAAATTTATACGTAGTAGCCTTTTTGGTCGGGGACATTTTTGGTTGCAATTTAAAAAATATATTATTTTTTTATTTATTTGAAAAACATTACAGTAATGATCATGCATAAAATTAGTTACTGGTTAGAAAACAAAAGACAAGTATTTAGTTTTCGCATATAAACAATTGATATGCCTATGATATGCCACTTCTCACAGGCTCCACAGAGACATATGAAAATATGATTATTGCCTACAAAAATTTGTTCACATATATGCTAAATACAGACTTGCAGTGCCGGTTGTATATGATTACCATTTTATTTTTTATAAGTAGAGGCATCATTTACTAAGTGAGCTCATATGAAACAAAAAATACCTAAAAATAAGTTGTATGTAGGCAACTTTTCACTACATCTCTTCCAGCCAACCTACAGACGTGGCTATACTTTGGAGCTTTTTAGAAAGACATTGGAATCTATGTATATTGATATATCACCAGTTTTCGAGTGAGTGCAGCGAATAGCGATTTTGAGTGTCCTTCGCGACCGTTCGGGGGTTGATTTTAATCCTCTTTGTCGACCCAGCGTGAACATAGGAAGTGGCTAAGTGCTGTTCAATAGCGGATGCCAGAAACAATGCTATATCGCTATATCCGACTAAACATATAAAAGGAGAAAGGGCCTGACTGTCTCACTGTTCTATAAACGTACTGTTCAAGAATGGATCTGGCTGAAAATTATACTATACCTATTGTAACATAAGTATCCGATACATAAGGTAATATCGGGATAGGCACGTAAAATTTCTCAGTAGACTTATCATAAATAATTCATAAATCACAAAACATCTCTGAAACTGTGACTCCACCAGCTTTTTACATTTATTACGAATTTATTCCGATAAAGTTATATATAATTTATTATGCTAGTGTTTCTTCGTAATATCACATTTTAATTTATAAAAAAATATATCGAAATTCTTTGTCGCAAATCTCAATTTCAAATTGAAAGTATTTTTTCACCTCACTAGCTCGTAAAAGCTCTGTTTATCATTCGAAATCTGCGTGGAAAATCGCACTTTATCCGCTAGCGTGGAAAGTGTTTTTAAAATTCGAATATTTTTATTCAATAAAGGTTTCGTACAATAAATTACATATATATAGAACCTCATTGGTTTCGTAATAGTTCTCTGCAGCCAGTCCATTGATGATTATTTATTAAAACTGTTTTTCTTGCACCTAACATTTTCCTCGCTTTAGCGAGGTGAAAAGTTGTGTGTTGCGCTCGGCAGCAAAGTTATTTAGCGTCTCGTACCTTTGAAACCCTCGCTACGCTCAGGATTCTATATTTGAACCACTCGCTTCGCTCGTGGCTCAATCCTAGAATCCTTCGCTTGCTCAGGTTTCAATACAAGGTACTCGCGCCAAAAATTAACTTTGCAGCCTTGCATAACAAATAACTATTGCAATTCAATTAAATTCTCGAAATGCATTTCGTAAAACTCCAATTATTTAGAAATCAATTTGCATACATATTCGTATACGATTTTTTTTTGTTATTGCTAATGCGTGCAATAGAAATATGTATCAATGATTAGCAGATTCAAGGACAATTTTACGCTATTTTCATTAAATATGTAGATTCCAAAAAATGCGTTTTTATATAGATCTGAGAATTCTGAAATATTAAACCATTATCACCATAGTATAGGATAGTAAAGAATGTTAATGATTACAGCGTATAAATAGTATTAAACGCAGTAAGTTTTCGCATCTATTTATTTATAAAAAATGAGAATGTTACGTAACATTGTGTAAAAACTACAAATTAAATCGAATGTACTAACACAGTTTAAGTAATAGTACTACGTAAAAAAGCATAATTTTCTATATTAAATGACATATAACTAAACAGGCACATAAATCTATGATAAATTACTTTTGTGTAAACAGAAATTACTAACTTTCCGTTTTTGAAGTTATAAGTTCCGCTGTATCGTTGCCGCTTTAGGTCGTATCGTAATTCTTATCAGCCAACTCCTTACTTATCATCTCCATTACCTATTTATATAACTGTTCTCTATAAGAAAGATCGTGGTAGGACACTTACACTCCATAGTCGACTAGATTTAGAGGTTTAGAGATGAGTTAGAAAAACATTTGTACCTACTGATAAAATGGCACCCATGGTGTGATTAATTTCGAGTGTCTCGTCAATATTGAAAGTTTGCTCGCCAATACCAATTTAGAATGGCAACAAGTTGAACGGACATGCCAATTTTATTTACCTTGTCACGAATGGGGCAAATGTTCAGTAAAAAAGTAAAAGTTTTTCATTTTAGTCAATGTACCTACACAGAGATCTAAAATTTTATATAATTTCTACGTATACTTTCCTTGTTAGTTATTCAATATTCTCACATTTTATCAAATCAGTAATAGGGAAAATTACGCCTTAGTCTAGCCATAATAACTTTTAAACTTTCGTGTTGCATTATTTATGAAAATAACAACGGGAATTAACGCGATCATGCTTAAAGGTATTTACAAACCTTTAATATTGCCTGACGTTTCGACCAGGTTGCACCGGCCGTGGTCACACACACTCAGCCTGTGACCATGACCGGTGCAACCATGGGCCCTACCGTCTAAGCTGAAGGCGATTTATGTGATCAAATTTCAGCTTAAATTAGTGGCAATTGTGTTTACTATAGCTGGTAGAAACCATGAAACTCTACCGACAAAGTAAAAAAATATTTGTCAATAACTCAACCGTAACACCAATTTTCTCAGTCAAAATTTTCGATGGGAATCGGCTTCAGCTTCGGCGGTAAGGCCCCTGGTCGAAACGTCAGCAATAATAGCGTTAATTCCCGTTGTTATTTTCATTAGTCTAACCATGGTAGAAAAATAATAGGTATGTTCTTTCCGTGACAGATATATATGTCAAGGCTACATCACGGTTGTCAAAATCCATCCAAAATACAACCGATGACGCAGGCAAGTTCAATACACACGTGACCACATCTATCATTAAAAATACATACTTGCCTGATGTTTTTCTACCATGAATCAAATAAAAATGATTCACTTCGGTACAATATCGACCCTGTATTACAGTCTCTGCATAGTCTTTTTTTTAAACTACATCGGGTGGCAGATAAGCATACGGCCCGTCTGATGTGAAGCGGTTAGCGTAGCTATATTAACGCTCGCAACATAAAATATCGCTCGCGCGCCTCCACCCCCGCTGTCATCGCAGCATCTCCTTCCTTCCTGGTGACCTCACTCACTCGCAGGAACACAACAACCCTCAATGGAATTTTTATTTGGCTGCGGTGTTCTGTGAGGTGGGGGTACATTCCCCAGTCGGGTAGCTTACAATTACGCTCCCTACCTCTCTTTTCGCCAGAGCTTCGTTTGTGCAGTCAGCAGGGTGCACCGCGTGCAGGTGAAGTTGGCTTTGGTTCAAAGATGTTGATGTACCACTTATACCCCTAAACACGTCAAGTTTAACTTTGAGGGTTATTAACTGCACAAGTGACGAGTCTCTGTTTCAGAACAAGTTTTTAGAGACGTTAGTGCGCGTGTGGTGTTGGAGACAACGCGTTTCTAAGGCATTAATTTTGCGTCAGCCCTGTATCCGCGGCATCCATACGTCCTCTCGCTTAAACCAAAGTCGATTCAAAGGTGCTGAGTGCTGAGTGCGAGTTTTTTATTCACGTTCGATCAGTCCAATTTAGCCGGGTTGCTCACTTCGAAATGTGAGCGGGTAAGCTATATAATTTTGATATGTAACACGCGTCATATAAATTCACAACATGAGAGTAAGTACTTATCTATTTGGTCGGTTTGTTTACGTTGACATTATCGAACGTGAATAAAAAACTCGCACTCAGCACTCTGATCGATTATATTGATTTTCAAAATAGGTCTTAGATTTAAGTTAACGACAAACGTCTTCATCTTAGACACGTCTTAGGCGGTAAAACTCTCGAATGCCTACCCCAACCCGTCTGGCCAGCGTGGGGAGTGTAGGCCAAAACCTCCTTCTGTCTTTTGGACGGACGAGAGAGGGTCGTGCTCCTGTAGTGGAGACTAAAATGACCTGATGATGATGATGAACGCAGAAGTTTGATTTTTGCGTTAAAAATCCCTTAAAAATTAGCTTCAACTTAGGCGGTAGGGCTCTATCTATCTGTCGCATAAAAAGATTGGAAAAATAATGCTATTCATTAGGCGTACTTCAGTGCTTTTAGTTCAGTGCATACTCGTATCTACGTAAACCAACCGAGTTAATTTATAATTTCGATTAAGTTAATTACGATTTTTACGCCATTTTTGTTTCAATACAGTTACTGAAGTTCTGAATTCTAGTTTCTATAAGCCTTGTGTTTCAATGCTACAGTTGACCGACTGTGTTAATTACAGTGTCAAAGTCGTAGTTACTTGTGTAATAATTTGTTTTGTGTTTGTTGTCCACTTCGATTGTAGTTTCGGCACTATTAATTTGAGAATTCGATTAATCTACAATTCAATTTGCAACTACTGCGCAGTTGCAAATGAAATATTTTAGACAGTTAGTTCTGTAATCAATTGGATATTGTTACGTAATAAAGTTCCAATTTACAAATTGTATCTTAAATAACATAACTTAGGTACGATTACTCCAAAAATTATAGTATTTACTTAAGTTATAAAACTTTATAGAAAATCATTGATTTGATTCTTATTGCATAACTACCTCCAATGAGGGTATTGTATTTTTTAAACAATGAATACTATTAATTGGTAGTGAGTGAAATGTGGTCAAGTCATTTGGGTCCACCAGGTGTAAACGTCAATCAACAGAATACCAGAGTATAGCAATCTTTTGAATGAAAAGACCTGTAACTAAGCAATGTATGAAACGTAAACGATATACGAGTATCAATACAAAGGAAGTATATACGCAATACATAATATATCAATCACAATGTTGCTGTAAATGTTTCAACGAAATCCTTAGAACGTGATACTCCAAAGATAATAAAAAGAAAGGAAAATGCTTCCATGTACATACGATTAGGGATTGCAATCCGGCATCATTTTCAGTCCGGCCGGATCCGACCCGATTCCCATCGATCCGGCCGGATCCGACCGGATCCGGCCGGATTGATCAAATCAGAATGATTTTCGCTTTTCAATTCAAAATGAACTGTTAGTAAGTGAATCAAGTGACATGTACATACTTTATATAGGTAGTTTATAAAGAATATATAAAATCAATTTTATTTCTAATCTAATGGTAAGATTAGACAACGAGCAAACAATTAAAATCTAGTAGTATAGGTAACCAGTAAAATTTTAACGATGTAACGACTAACGAATAGCTCAGTCTTCCTAGATTTCACTTTCACAGATAGATCCATTATTTTAGTAAGTAACTTTATAAAATCTAATATAATTAACCTTACGTAATTTACTGAGATGAGTTCACAATAATCATTAAAGTATTTGAGAATGCTAACAAACAAGTCTTATATTTATGACATACACCATCATGATTTGATGAATCTGTCTAAAGAATGGCACAATTATCACAATAATGAGTTTGTTTTATAATTACAACTCTTTAGTTTAATCAGCTTACGATAAATAATTATTTTAAGTAGAATTTTAAGTAATAATTGTCTTAATATTCATGATAGGTATATCATACGAAAATCATTTTTATTTTGAAAAAAGGATCGTAGAAAATAAATAGTGTTAATTGTGACACCACGCGCAATGCATTTAAAGTACCTACTCATGCAGAGATCTATTATTTTGCCAAAAATTGCTAGCACCGGATCCGTAGTACGGATCCGGTATATTAGTACCGGATCCGGTAACCGTTTAATAATGCCGGATCCGCCGGATTACCGGAACCGGTTTTCCGGATTGCAATCCCTACATACGATATGAATAAGACGCAAACAGATCAAACCAAACAATCGGCGTGGTTGGCGTGGCAAACATAAGATACAGAATGTCGAGATTTTATATGTTGTCATATAAATGTTTCGCACACTGTTGTGCTTTCATTTGAAAAACCAGTACAGTAAAAAAAATCGTATCAATTAGTTTCATTTCATTACATAATGATGGCACGCAAGTTATTCTTTTTTTTTTGTTAATGCGAAGGAAACTAACTCTTTTACTATATTTTTTCTCTGTAGAATCTACGGAATTTCACGTCTGTCTGAACCGTAGACATACAAAGTAATTTCCTTTATCTACGGATCAAACTATAGACAAAATGACAGTATCGCATTCACATAAGAAAAAGATTAACTTACACCATCATCATGTTTTTTGTTTCGCGTCGAAAATCGATTTATCCAAAGGACAATGCGCAAGCAAAAACGCAACAATGTGTCACAATGTTATATGGCAGCGCTAAATAAAATCTACGACACCTATCTCATGCTACGCCAAACCAGCGTCTATAAAACGTAATGTATTGTAAGTCTATGTAAAAATCAAATTTTGCTATGTCAAGTTACTTGGCATATGAGTGTAGAGTCACCTTCACTAATATACGGATTAATCAAAATGTTGCCAAACAACACAAACCGGTATTTCAATTTCAATAAAGAACATGAATAACAACCTATGAATGTCTTTCACTACTTTCAAACGATATTGATATTTATTAAAATCTCTAATATACGTTGATTTCACAACATGACATAATATGCATAAATATTTATAAAATTTGTTTTCTCCAAGTTAATATATTTCTACGATAAGTAATAAATCTGCAGAGCTTGGCACGTTATAAGCAAATACATAAAAGACGTTGATTATAAAACTTGAAACTTTTAGGTTATACGCAATACGATGCATTTTATACGCTTTGCGTTATTACTTACAGAATTGCATCTTAGTGCAGCTGATTAACTGGCGATTATGTATTTTTTTATAAATGAAATACGGTACTAACATGTTTCGCGTGGGAACTTAAACTATGCGTTGAAAATGTCTTAACTATTGCCACAATAAGAATTGAAATCCATATATTTATAAATTGTTAATGTCACACAACGTTTGACATATTTTTAATATGTATATATATATATATATATATATATATATATATATATATATATACATATATATACATATAACTGTATGTATAGTAATAAAACCGTATCGCGCATTTTTAAGCTTTCCTTTGAAAAAACCAGCACGTGACGCGAAACACAAAATGGTATCAATGTCTAATTCCATTAGTTGTTCGGTCGTTGAATGGCCACTTTGACTCAACGCACAAGACATGCAGTGTGTTTAATGTAATTATTACGGATCTATTTAAAAAAAAAAAAGTATTATTATCGGTTATCTAGTACCCATAGTACAAGCTTTGCTTAGTTTGGGACTAGATGGCGGTTGTAATTTGTCCAGGAATATTTATTTGTTAACTACATGATGATGGCGCAAGTTATTCTTTCTCCTGTGTGAATGCGATACAAACTACATAATATGTATTTGTACATGGCGTTCTCTGTCTACGATTGAAATTATTTAAGAAATTAACAGAGCACTACTTTAATCAAATTAGTGGATTGATAATTACTTGTTCCGTATTGTTGAAATCCTTTAAATCTAATATATATAATTCTCGTGTCGCGGTGTTTGTTACCAAATTTCTCCGAACCGGCTGGACCGATTTTTATGAAATTTTGTGCGCATATCGGGTAGGTCTGAGAATCGGCCTCTAAATGATGAATGTATATGGCAAAACAACGTTTGCCGGGTCAGCTAGTAATATATACTATTGTATAAATCCTTATATAAAAATGTCTGTATACATGTTTGCATATTTCACCTACCAGCCAAATAATATTTCTTCATGATTGCTAAGGTTGACTCTTAAAGAGATAAGCTCGCCCTTGAACACCTTCTTGTTAACACTATTTTATGTACCATGGCATATGCAATAAAGAATAAACATTACTGTAAATACATTTATCGTTTGCTGATTTATGAGTGGTAATGGAGGAAATCCTTCGCACGGGTGCTGTATGCAATGTGACGTCACCAGTCCGGACGCAGCTGTCGTATTGCGAGCGAGTAGCCTGGGAAAGCGCGAGTGGCTTGCTCTCACTACGAGGCCGGGCGGGCGCCGCGCGCCCACGATCGGTTACAATGACATTGAACGTCAATTATTATGAACTTGACTTACTTTTTATTCTTCCATAACAAACTAACCGCAGAGACTCTCCGGCGCTGATGGCGTATAATGATTATCTGCAAATTTTAAATGACACATTTCTCTCAATCAATGCAGGTGAATCGGCTCTATATTTTAAAGTTAATTAATAACACCGTTGTAGTTTAGAGAATATTCCACCACACTGCCTAACTGCGTGTTGGCGGAGGCCAGTGTTTTCAAGCCGCCTGAAGTCCACTGACTTAACTTAACGTAGTATAACAAAAAAAAAACTTAACGACTGTCATCTAATGACAACAGCTGGGACCGACGGCTTAACGTGCCCTCCGAATCATTTAGGAGCTTCAGATACATAAACCCATCCTTGGGCAGGCTACGGTCGACGTTGCTTAATTTGCGTGTTCGATTAAATTGACACGCGCAATAACGCCATTGAGCTCCACATATTAATACTAGTAGAAAAATAACAAATAATGTCGAAATCGAAATTAGTTTCTATAAGCTATGAAGACTCGACAGCACAGCGATGCCATCTACGTTTAGCAATTTCGTATTTGCTGGAGCATATACAAACAAGATTTAAAAATTCTCAGTCGCTACATGTTCCGTGAAAACCCACTAAGCCACCGTGAGCCGCTTTACAGCCAACGAGGTCTTGTGGATTTCAATTCTCTTTGTCAAAAGCTGTCCGAGACGTCGAGAATGCGTTTAGAGACAAGAGCACTTGAGGAAACCGATATCTTCAAGCACGCTCCACGGATACTTAGACTTTAACTTTAGAGTAAAGCAATGTATACCTACTGAATTATCATGTCGCAAGCAAACCAAGACTTTTTCCCGACTTTTGACAAAGACGAGAGGGTTGATAAGAGATGTTTTTGAGTGTATGTATGTGGTTTTCTTTAGCACGTGCTACCACGTGTTTGGCAAGTAGTCTAAGCTAAACTGCTTGACGGGTTTCAATATATGAGGTGTCATTAAATTTATCCGAGCTGTGAGAGTGACATAGGATTTATATAGCAGTCGGGTTTATGTTTCGGTTAATATTTTTTTAACCGACTCCAAAAAAGGACGAGCGGCTGTATTTTTTTTAATGTTTGTTGCTTAAGAGCCATATTACATTTTGACTGTGATTTTTGCTTAAAATGGCCAATTTTGGCGTTCTTGATCTCGGAAACAAAAATACATTAACAATGTTGACTTATTGAATAGTACAGAATAGCTATTCGCATAGTACATAGCGGCCTCGCTTTTTCTAAATTTTGCTAAACTTTTTAAATAAACCCAAAATTGCAGAGAAAGATTTTCATAAAATGCGCGCATTCACTATTTTGAGCTCCTGGATTGTGCTACTGTTCCAAACAAATGCAATAAAAAAATAGAATGTTATTTGTTATATAGTCGTCTAGTACATAGCGGCCTCGGAATTTTGAAATATCATTGATTTAATATAGAAAAAAAACATTCTTTTAACCAAAAAAACTTCGAAAATCGCTTCAAGTAAACTGTTAATTTCTCGAATAAACGATAATATTATTGAGCAAAATATATACGAGAATAATTGTTACTACATGATGAATAAACTTTGTAGCATGAATTTATTATCTTATTTCAATAAAAACGATAAATATAACTTCAAAATTACTACAAAAAACGATACACCGGCGGCCTTCGCGGGTTTAGTACTGCGCCAGAGCTCGTCAGCGGGCAAATGTAATAGGGCTCTTAATTATTCCGTGATTTATAAACGGATTTAAAAAAAAACTATTTTTATTTGAAAGAGTATACTTCCAGATTGGCCCCATATTTTCATCATCATCATCATCATCAGCCTGTATCTACATACATAAATGTTGAGTAATGTTTGGAGTCGTTTTTTTTTTTTGTTAAAATTATTGTTTTGTTCATCATTTAATTCAGAAATGCGGCCAGCCTTTTGGCCACTAGAAAACTGTCGGGACAATTAATATAATGATATTTTTTCCTGTGTATTTCATTATAATTTTGGTTTTTCATTTAGTTATATTTTATTTTAAATTTCATTTTATATGTAATTTTAGTTTATTTGTTTTTTTTTTATAATATAGTTTATGTAAATCAGTGACTAAACATTTATTTCATATTTTGTTAATATTATTTTTGGTTTATTATTAGAAATAATCATGATGATTACTTATAAATATAAAAATATAAAATCTTACAGGATAGATCATTAAATAAAAATCAGAAGTAATAAAAGAGAAAACGATCAAATAAAACATTATCAACGGAAAATCGTGATTAGATAAATTTGAAACAGTTGAACATATTTGTTCAACTGTTTCAAATTTCACTAAATAACAGATCAATAGTGAAAGGTATAATTTTGTAACTTTTTTTATTAAGTGTAAAAAATTGTAGTAAGTAATATTTAGAGATTTAGATATTATAATCCTTTTATATCTCCAAGTATTGTAACATTGATTACGTACAGGCGTACTAAGTTTCATGGTCATTCAAGACAAGTGATGGACGGTTGACCTTACGGGTACGTGGTTTCTTTATCAGAATTGGCTATTTTGTGCGCAAATAGACTCCGTAACAACAGACAAATGTAATACAATTATGTTCCTACATTTTAAGCATGATAAAATTAATGTAGTTTTTCTATGAACGAAACAGTGTAACTATCGGAGGCGCGTGGCAAGGCGCTGCCTCCGATAGGTTTACCAGACTACAAGAATTGTCCTGATACTTATGTCTGGAACGATTTTCAAAATATTTAACTGTCTGACAAAATATTTATTTATTGATATATTATATATCGTCGCTCAGCTAACAATATCGCGTTAGTTGCAATTTGGTACAAAATTTGAACTTACGCGGTGTTAAAATTTCGTGTTCCGATATTTGAATGTTATTTGACAGTTAAATGTTGGAATACGAAATTTGCCCATTATAATATGTTAGAAGCACGGAAAACTCGTTCGGAAAGAACCACGAAATTAATTAAGAATATTGCGGTCAAAGACCTAGGATTTTCTCTACGCTGTTGTGATGATGAACGTTTAATAATATTTTTTCTTTTCATTTAAAACGCCAGGTGTATTCTGGAAATTAGACTATCGTATCGTGATTGATGCTCACAATTGCTTACAATACAAAAGAGTTAAGAGTGTCATTTCCACAGATACCACAGCACCGTTATATCTCTGTGGTAATTTCTCACATTTTTGTTAGTTTAACAAAATTTTACAATGAATGTTTTGCCTAAAAGAAATCATCTTTCTAGTCGATGTGGCATAACCGTCGGACACCCTATATACTTTATGTAACATATTACATAATATCATAGTATAATAGGTAAGAAGCATAAGTACATTAATGTGTGTCTCGTCGATATAATGGGACCTTTTCCTTGAGCAAGTAGTGTTGTGAAGGCATGTGTAATGGTTCATTGTTTTTGCGGTAAGTGGTTTGAGATTACACAAATTGATGCTTGTGTATTTGAAGTGAAAGGAAGTGTTCACTTCTAGATAATGGATTCGCTTGTTTTGTTCTATAACAATAAGAGTGTTGGTGATACCATTTCGTGTTTACGATATTGCGCGGCCGAGTTCATGCGTGGCGTTTAGTTGTTCTAACGTGTAATTTAATAGTTTTAACATGGTTTTATATCGTTCGATGTAATAAAATAATGCACTAATCGCCTAAATGGATTATTGAAAATTGCGTTTGAATATTTGCTATTATTTGTGTAAAACAATCCTCATGTAACAGGCAATTTGATCTAAACTACTTTGCGTGCTTCCGCTACTAGTATTTTCCGCCATCAGTATTTTGAATGAACTGACTGACTTAGCAGAAGCAAACACCATTGATGGTACTAGAGATACAAAGTTGTGTCACTTGTACCATCAATGGTACTAGTCAATAGTACTACTGATCCGGAGGGAAACAAAGTACTGTAGATCAAATTACCTACCTATTCTGATCTAACTCTAAAAAAAATTGGTTATCTGTAAAGTTGGTTTACGGACGATAATTTTACGTGATAATATATCATAGTCATAAGACACAGGCCGATCGTTCCTCTCTGTCGCTTGTTACGCGGTCTCGCTTGCATGCTCGGCTCAGGCGGAACGTGACAACGAACGAGTCCTGCTTTTTCGTGCGTGGAGCCGGCGTTCATCGATTTATAAGACGTTATCACGTCAAAAAAAGATAAAGATAAATTTTAATAATATTAAACACATAAACAACGGTTTTTTATACCACCAATAAGACAAACAAGCATACGTCCCGCCTGATGGAAAGCAGCTTAAGTTGAGTCTTTTACTAGACAAGTTCCAGGTTTATTCAATTTGAAATTTTGTCAACATTACGTACATTATACATGCTATATTTGAGACATAACTGCTAATAGGAATGTCACATACGAAGGTCGTTCTGTGACTTGCCATGTAAGCAAACTAAAAGATGGTAATGAGAGGCTCTTATCTAACAAAATAAACACACTTCTGTACTGAGCATACAGTGTCTACGAAAAACTAAATATTATTTGTCAAACCAATGACTTCATCGGGTGTAAGACATGTCATGATGTATAAGTAAAAAATCAAGTATATCTTTTTAATTTTATGTTTAAGGTTTTTAGTAAACAGTAATGGGTTACTTGCGAGAGCTTTGTATTGCCCAAATTAGACGATAGCTTATATCCAGCCGGGGCAGGCGACTAGTACCAATATAGATTGCCTCCTAGAGACCTACTAATATTTATATATATATATATATATATATATATATATATATATATATATATGTATATTCTATATATATATATATATATATATATAGAATTTAAAAATAATTATTAAGATAAAGTGTGCTTTTTGTGAATTTGTGTAGTACAATCTTTGAAATCACTACAGGCTGCACCTATTTGATTATAAAGTCTTTCAGCGTTTAAAATATACTTTAATCCAAATGGGCAGAATCTATACATTATAGTATCGACATATATATAATGTAACTAGGGCGAAAACAGGGCAAGTTGACTTGCTAATAATAAATAAATATGCGTATGTTCTCGTATGTAAGAAAAGACTACCACTACATTGATTCACCTTCAATCTATAGCTTCCAGCTGCTACCACAGACACCCTTCTAAAATCACGTCTTATTCGCATTACGATCCATTTTTTGAATAGGATTCGTCGACAGATCAGTCTGGCTAAAATTATCGAGCATTTTGGTGGTCCGCAGAGTAGTCCTGCAACAAGTCTAGCGCATCCGTCGCGTCTAGACGGCGCGTTGGTTCCCTATCGGCTGCCGTGAAATTATGTGACGCGGGCAAGCTATGTAGGTACTAGGATATCCGGATGGATTCGATCTTCATTCACTTATGTAATTTATTACAAAGTTGTCAAAGTATCCGCAATGCACGAGCTAACGCTTTGTAAAGTACCGGGGAGAAGTTACACGGGGCTTGAGGTTGTTGTTATCTGCCGTGGCGCTTTGTGAGAATAATGCAAAGCTATCTAGAAATTGTCTTTAGACGGCGGGTTATCATGTGGTAGGTACGAGTATATAGATGTAAATGTAAAGCTCAAGCAATAATAAACAACAACAGAATGTGTATTGAGGGACATTCTATGACAAAATAAAAACAGCATGTTGGTTCGCTACACACTAAAATCATTAAACTAACCTGCGGTAAATTTAGTGAATAAGATTTAGTTAGTGAATAAAATAGGTGCGGAAGTAAATGTATGGCTCCGTGCGGCAAAACGAGTCGAGGCACGTCGCACGGGGAGATGCCCACCCTTACCTCCTAGTTAGCAACGCCGCCACTGCCGCAAACGCGCGTCTTACAATCAGCCCAAATAAAGACGTAACTCCAATCCTAACTCGAATGTTTTCACGGGAATCTTTTTATGTTTAAGAAGCACACATTCAACAGATTGTAGCTGAACATCTAAGTTTCACGAATATACAATACCAAAAAAGTCGTTCCTGACTGTTTTATATAAACTTCATTTGAATATAAACTTTATAAAATCGTATGCGAAAAACAGAACCGTATGAGCAACTCGCATAAGCTGTTATAACATTTTGTGCACAATGAACCGCAACATCAACAAGAAGTTTGGGATTCTACACAATTTTACCACAATGTTGTCGAGAATATTCAAAGCTCAGGCTCGTTAAAATATCGACTTTCACAAAATGAGGTTTACTTTGTATAAATCACCTTACGTTAAGGAATTAAATGACAGCCGAAGGAGACTCTCCTTTTCCGAGTTCCGGCTCCGGAAACGTCTAGCTAGAACAAATATTTGAGAGCGTAAAGAAAACATCAGACAAAAGATATTTTTTTTTACAGAACCAAAGAAGCTAAATAACCGTTATGTCATTGGTCAACACAAAGCGACTCGTTTAGTTATCTGCGCATTTGTGTTAATGTTGCAAAATATTGGTAACATATACGTGATAAATTCACTTACGTTTATCTATTAGATTGACGACATTATATTGTGTGGACACAATGGAGATTGTACTGGATAACCTTAAGTTGAAAAAAATCGTACAGCGGTGCAACAAAGAAATCTAGATCAAACTGACAATGCGCTCTTTACGAAACTCGTTAGTAATTTGTGAGGTGTTAGCATCTTTTCTCTGTGGTGAGAGTCGTGCTAAATGGCGAAACCGCCAGCTCAACAATGGAGCACTGCTGCTACCGGGGCAGCGCGGGCGCATATCTATCGCGGGTCATCGCTTGCAACCTTTCACCGGCGCGGCGTACCGCCCGTTCGCCCGTCCGCCCGCGTGCAATGCCCGCAACGATATAACGACACTAAATCAACTCCGCACGAGTGGTTCAGTATTTTCAATGTAATCCAATTCCTTCACTCAGAGATCAAAACGTGAGCGAGACATATTTGCATGACAATCGATTTCACTTTTCTATTTCTCGATATCTACTTCAAATTTAAAGACGTTCTTTGTTGACAATCATAATATTGAACAGCATGATGGTTACGTAAAACTGTTCTTAATAGTAAAACTAAATATAGATACAATTAACTGACCACAACACAGTAGTATAATTATAATAAGTCCATACTATTAGCAGATATATATTTAATGATCGATAAAGAGGAACATAGAGAAACAGCTTAGGGAGGTAGAGTAGAGAGGAATGAAGATACTTTTTAATACTTATTATTTTATTTAAAAAAAATACTGTAGATACACGTACATGAAGAGATAGTGATAGTACATATATCATGGACGAAAGGTAAATCAAAGTAAAGTAACATCTTCATAACTTAATTAATCTGGAACTATACTCATTTACCCAATGGTGTTCCTTAAACAGGATCAGTAACAAAGGCCTCGTTATTTCACGCTGCGTAGTATACCCAAAGAACAATCCTTTAATTATTATTATAACCAAGAGAAAACCGCTAATAAACGACAGTTTGGCCGCCAGTGAGCGAAACAGGACCATTACAGTTGATTAAGAAGTCCCAGTAGTATAAAGTCTAAAGAGTAGTTAAACTATTTGAGAGCGAATTTGTAAATAAACTATTGAATTGATCTTACTCATTTAACGGTTGTGGTTGATGGCGTCGTTACGCGTGTCAGTCTAATCGACCACGCAAGTTAAGCAACGTGGACCGTAGCCTGTCTATGGATGAGTTTATTTATCTCGAGCTTCGTCGTGCTTCGGAGAGCACGTTAAGCAAATGGTCACGATTGTTATCTTTAAACGACAGTCGTTAATGCAAGTCAGTATCATAGTACAAGCTTTGCTTAATTTCGGACTAGATGGCATGTAAAAAAAAATATTCAGATATATTTATTTATTACTAAGTATAAATAGACATGGGCAAAATGCCGGGCGTTTACGATAAATGCCCAAAAAGTACTTATAAATTCACTAATTATGCCCAAAACTAGGCATTTATTGGGCATTTACAGGTACTTACTGGGCACTTATTGTAATTGCCCATTTTGCCCATCTCTAAGTGTAAATAATAAATATGAAGATAACAATTTCCTAGCATAACAATTTATAGATTATGAAAATTACGAATTCAATTAATGTATTTATTTACTTATAAATAATATTACTCAAAGTCTATTATGAGACATAGGTGTTCTCTTGTAACATTTCTTTTGACTTTAAAAATGCCAAGCGCATGTTCAATCTTGCCTGATTGATAAGAAATATCTTTATTTCTTTGCATATAGATACCAATACGAGTATGCGATGTAGGTAAACACTTCACAAATTTTCTATATGTAGCTTAAAGTTAATAAATTACACGGTCAGTGCGATTTGATTAACGTTTGTAATTATTTTCGCCATAATTGGAATTTTCATTTACTCATAACAATTAAATATTATACGATGTAGAGTGCAAGATGGAGGGAAAGATTGTGATTTTATATGCCTTATTCATTATTCTGGATTTAGTAAGCAATGCATAATTTATTATAGTCTAGTAATTTGATATTATCTATGCATGGAATAAAGGTTAATTAATGAATAAATTTATAGGTTTGTACTACCCCACGGGCAGTACATACATTAAGATCTACAAGTAAGTGTTTTCTTCTTTTTTCTACGTTTACGACTTTGACGAGCTCGAGCGAGATGGTCCAATGGTTAGCAATGTTCACTTTGACTCCGAGGTCGCTGCTTTGATCGCCGTACAAGACAAATATTTGTGTGCATGAACATGTCTGTTTGTTTTGGTTTGGGTGTTTCTATGAATTATATGTATGTATTGTCAAAAAAATGTATTTAAGTATTATGTCAGTTATCTAGTACCCATAGTACAAGCTTTGCTTAGTTTGGGACTAGATGGCTGTGTGTAATTTGTCCACGAATGTTTATTATTTATTTTATAGTAATTTACTACCTTACGCTAATAATTTGGTCTCTTATGCTTATTAAGACCGATCATTCACATGTCTAAAACTGTTATGTAAATAATTTAACAAAGGACTTGCCGTGGTTCTTGTTATATCAAATAAGTTGAACGTGGATACGATTGTTTGTATTTTAGATTAATTACATGTGTTCAACATTTTCAACAGCTCTTGAGGAAGATGATATTGAAATAGCAAGCGGAGATGATGAACATGATAATTTTGAATACAACAATAACTTTAATGAAAGCGATGACAAGGAGAACTCTGATAACTCTGATGAAAACGAAAACAACGATAACTCTGATGAAAGCGAAGAGAACGATAACTCTGGTGAAATCGAAGACAACCAAGAAGAGATTAATGAAGAAAATGATCTCGAATATAACGAGACAAATCCAGAGACATCTAATACTGAAACTGATGTGTCAGAAAGCAAAGACACCCAAAAGAAAGATGCAGAAAACGTGGGAATTCAGAAATTATCTGGCAAGAAACTGAAGTATGCAGTACACATTTCACTGCATAAAAGTATGTAATGTTTTAATAAAAAGTATTGTATTTATAATTAAGTATAGGTAGGTGGTTTTATACTTAATTTTATTTAAAATTAAAAAATGCATCACTCAGCAATAGTACTTATCAGTAGAATAAAGTACTTCTATCGAATTCCACACTCCTACATTAATGGAACATGTGCAAGTATCTTCATATGGTCTTAGAGAATAACATCTCCAAACGAAATGTACCATTGTTAATTCTGGATGACTTCTTGGATTTTTTTAAAGAAGCTATGATTAAAATTGTTATTTAATTGAACTCTTATGCAAATGCTTATTGGTTATAAGCATTTGCATAAGAGTTCAAATCTAATGAATTGGCCTCTTATGCATATGATAGAGACCACTAATTCACATATTAATTAAATAACTTGAAAAACTGACTTACTATGATTTTTGTTACATATAAATCCAATAAGTAGATCAAGTTAAAGGTGCATACAATACATTGTATTTTAGGTTAATTACAACTTTAATATTTTCAACAGGTCGTGAGGAAGATGATGTTGAAGCAGTAAGTGGAGAAGATGAGCATAATAATCATGAAGACAATGATAACTCTGGTGAAAGCGAAGACAACCAAGAACAGATAAATGAAGTAAATGATCTGAAATATGATGAGACACATCCAGATACATCTAAAGGAACAGAGATGACAGAAGATGTGGCAAAAAGCGAAGAACCCCAAGAGAACGATGTAGAATCTGACGTAGGTACAGTAGAAAATGCGGGACTTCAGAAAATATCTGGCAAGTAACTAAAGTATACAGTATCTATATCACTGCCTAAAAGAATGTAATGTTTTAATAAAAATATTATATTAATAATTAAGTATAGATACAAGATATTAGATAAGGATTTTATTTAATATTTAAAAATTGTGTCAATGAGTAGAATAAGGTACTTCTATCAGATTGCATACTCCTAGATTAATGGAACAACTGAAGCAACTGTCTTCATTTGGCCGATTCTCTAAATGACCTATCTATAGAATAAGCATCTATACTACCGCTAATAGCTACTTTAGCCTCGTAGACCCGGTCTCTTAGATTATGCTTAGAGAATAAACTCTTTGAACGAAGTTCACCATTGTTAATAATGGGGCACTTCTTAACATTTTTTCAAGTAGCTATAATTAAAATTGTTATTTAATTAAACGTGTAACTTATTTAAGAATATTTATCTATTACAGTGGAAGACACCTCATCTTCAGGTTCACGCCCACTGGCAGTTGGTAAATTAACGAGTAGTGTAATGTAATTTTTCATTTATAACGTCAAAGTTATTTTATTAACTCTTATGTTTCTTAATACAGGTGACACATTTACCCCAAATGAAATGCTGCCAATTGCCCAAAAACTGATTGCGAAGGGTATGTCAGAATAATATAATTAAACTTTGATGTAATTCCGTTTCTAGTGATACGAATATTTATCAATGCAGTATAGTATTTATACTTATGTACGAAAGTGGTTCACAGCTGTTTTTCGAGCATGATTGAGAAAAAAACAGTTATAACATAAAGATACGATAGTGATGAATCCGCAGAGTCATCAATCAAGAAATGTAATGACCTTAACAAACGGCCCGACTTGAGTCAACTAGATAGTAAAAAATATGAGCACTTTAAAAAAAACATGGTGAATACGTACTTGGTATAGTATAAAAACAAAATTAAAAATTTTGAAAAACCCTCGACGATTAAAACGTAGTTGAAAAAGGATAAAATAATTTTGAAACCCGCGGTTTAAAGAATTTATGCTATGAACTTAATTAAAAAAAAACAAGTAAATCCGCTGGGGCTGCATTAAATGAACTAGTTTGGCAGTTTTATAGTAATTTGTATACTTATTTATATGTATTTATGTTGAAATTTAAAATAGAGATGGCAGTCCCCGACGGATTTTCTTAGGTTTTTTTATTAAGTTCATAGCATAAATTCTTTAAGTCGGGAGTTTCAAATTTATTTTATCCTTTTTCAACTACGTTTTAACCGTCGTGGGTTTTATCAAAATTTTTAATTTTGTTTTTATTTCAATCTTTTTAGAGAGCAAGCATAGGTATTACAAATGAAAACCGCAAAACCAAAACTACGTCTGATTCTCAATCAGACGTAGTTTTGGTTTTGCACAAACAAATGTTTACTCGAACCCATCACTGAAAACCGCATCAAAATCGGACTCATAGTTTTGGAGATAAATAGGAACATTGCCGTCCGTCTCCGTTCCGTCGTGGGTAAAAAATTGTAGATAAATGGTACAGCTAGTAATAGTAAAATACATTAATATTTATATTGAGATGAAAATATAATATCAGTGAAGTATTTCGTCCCTAAAATCTTTATTTCTTTGCTCTTTTGGTTGATTTATAATTGCTTATTGAATTTTTGGATAGTAATAAAGTATGAAATGCTTTCTTTTTTTTTTTGCTTGTTTCTTCATCTTCGTATACAGCTCATTATTACACTTAAGGGTATAATTTTGTACCCTGACACTAAAAGATAATTAGACAACTCCAAGAATTAAGTAATTAGAATTATAATAGGTACGTTGATCAACCATTGCCATATGTTATTTCTTATATTTTATACCATATAAAATATAATATCGCAAATTAGATACGGCGGCATAATACTTTATTCCTAGTCTTAAATTATTCGCTTTATTACAGTTGAAAATCCGGGAGGTAAGTGTAATAAAATTGTAAGAAATTGTGGCCCATACACAATATTGTGGTAGGAAAGACACTCACAATGTAGGTACTGGTAATAAGCTGTGGCGATAGTAAACACTTGTTGTGATGTGACGAGGTCTTTTTATAATGATAAATTATTAAAATAGGTCAATTCTTTGATTTTTAACTTTACTAATGTCGCACCTAAAATAACAAAGTTGGATTACAACTTACGTATCACACATAAGCTGTAATAAATAATCCAATTAAATTATTACATTGTCGTTGATATTAAAATATATATTGTGCTATAATTCTCGAATAATCATTACGTCGATTTTATTTAGATGAAATATTGTGGATAAGTAGACAATGTCACGGTCACAGGTAATGGGCATACAATCCACATCTTCTCGGAGCATCGTAATCGGTAATCGGTGTACCAGCTTTTGAAATATTGGAATTGATGTAAAAAATAATCGGAATGCTAACGGCGAACGGCTATTTACGAGTAGATTACTTATAAATTTATTGGTATGCTTATTGTGTTTTTATATTAAACACAAATGTAATACTTTTTAGGTGGAAAAGGTATTGTTAGCTCGTCTAAAAGCGATCAAGAGCTTGCTGACAAACTGTTTCATAGATTCTGTGAGTTGCAGCGTTTTATCGCTTATTTCTTGAAATCAGTTTATTTATACTTACGATATGACTAACAATATGAAGTCATTTCTGTGATAACATTCTAAAATGTCAACATGCTTATTAACTAAGTAAATCGAGGCTTTCACGAACGAATTAAAACATGTGATCATTATTTTTCAGTTCTAAGTCCCAAGAGAATTGTCACTTTGGAAGGTATATTACGAAACAAGATTGTATGTCAGAACGAATAACTATTTAAATTAATAACTAATATCTGTTTTCTTTATTTTAAAGAATTTGACATAGTTGGAATCGATGCTCTTCAAGCCTTGGCATTAAGCGGAGATGGTAAGCACAATAGGAAATGACGAAAGTACAACTCTCCCGAGAGGAACAACATATTCTTACTGTTTTTGCTTACAAAAAATATAATTTTTTGATACTATGGATATTTTCAGAACTCAAAAGTTAATTACCATTTGCTACATAATTATAGATTAAGGTCCCCCGCCATATAGAGTTGTTTGTTCAGGTTAATCTCAGAGACTACTGTCCGGATGTTTATACGGTTTTCACTAATATATATATAGGCGATAATATGTGAAGATTTAGTGAAAATTGCCGGCGTGAAACTTGGGCAGGCGCTAGTATTATCTTAAAAGAAGTTCCCATCCATTAACCGAATCGTCAACGCTCAGCTCAAACATGTAGAAAGCTAAAATTTTGCACAGCATTTCCCGTTATGATTTAGACTAGGAAGAAGGTCAGATTTTGTGTAATTGCTATCGTAATATCGAGATTCTCGTGTGCAAAGTCCTTGACGAAAGTTGGTGTTACCATATAGCCCAAAACAATGCTCGAGATCATGAATAAATTTAAGTGTGCAATGCAAAGAATTTAAGTGTATTTTTTGTTATAAGGAAGAAATTTACTTTACTAAGGGCTTGATTAAATTTTTAAATTGAATTGCTTGTAGAACTTCAACTAAAACCTAATTATTTATTAATGATTGCATTTAATAATTATTTTACACGATAATAAACACTTTACTTTTGTTTTAGTCGCATCTCGCAGATATGCCGTAAAACCTCCTGCGGACGAAGAGAAAAATAAAGTAACAGTAAGCTTCAGAGGTAATAAACTAAAATTATTTTTAGTATTTTTCCACTTCCACTAATTGCAAAAGGAAAATTTTATGAAATCATTTTGGTGTCTGTCTATCACACATATTTTTTCTAAGCCAGGAAGTTGTTTGAGATAGCTATAGGGCAGGCCAAATTCTAAGTTGGCTGCATGAAGCAAATGAACGCGAAAATTATTGTATTAAAAATTCGCTGTAAATTTAATTTGGAAATTATGTACATTTGTGATGAAGGGAATAACGAAAATGGTGTAGGTTTAACATTATAAACATTAAAAATAATACATTTACATCACCTTCAAATGAAAACAGGATACCTACATTAAATTAATATAAAATTTAACAGGACAAACTATTGCTTTGAACAATGAGCCGAAATCAGCCAAATATAAATGTGAGTACATTGATTTATATAACCCTAACTAAAAGCTGCCTAAATTCATTAACCACAAATAATGACGCGTAGTGGCTACGAGGATAAAATTGTGCATAGCTATGTTGTATAAATGCAGCTTTTGAAAAGCTCCGGTACATCTTCATCGCACGGATACCTTCGATGACTAAAGTCTTCAACCAGTGCGTTATGAACTCTGGTGCCGAGACTTGGACATTGCCCATTGAGCTGGTTCACACGCTAGAATTCACGCAGCGAGCTATGGAGAGAGCTATGCTTGAAATTCCTCTCACCTAGAAGTAGCAGTGCAAGTTGAAATGGCAGGCCACTGCCATTTCAACTTGCTGCCGAGTTAACAAAGTTGGGAAAGAAAAGTCCTGGAGTGGATGCTCCGTATGTCACAACGAAGCGTTGATAGCATTCTAAGATTAAAAATAATACTATAATTAAATGCCCTAAGATTACTAATTTTACTACCTAATCCTGATTTTTTCTTAATTGTATAAATTGATTGAACTGTCTTTCAATAACCTTCAAAATCAAACTTCAATTCAACAGTGGCAACGAAGACTGTGCCAAATAATGCACCAAATAAAGTTCAACGCCGAGGTACGTACTCGTACATCCATTAATTATTGACATTGCCATTACAAAATTTCAAGTGACACACATGCTCGATTGCCCCGGGGTCCCATATAATAAAAAAAAAATTTAGTTCAAATATTAAATTATTTTTGAGAAATTATTACTAATTTATTCTGTAGGTTTGGTGTTGGACTAGTGGAACTAGCGAACCTCAGTAATTAGTAGTAGTATTAGACAATAATATGATTATTAGCATAAAAGCGACGTACAATAAATAAATTGTTAGAAATTTCTGACATTAAAATAGAAGATTGTTAAGAAAAGATACGGACCCCGGGGTCTTGTATTCGTTTGTATCTTGTATGTAGATTGTAATCAATGTTGTCAATAACAAAAATTTCAATAAAAAAAAAGTACCTAGCAATCACTGCCCAGCCTCGGAGTTACGTTTAATACGTAAAAACGTATTACACGTAAACCTTTCAGTAGACACCAATAGTGAAAGCACATCAAAATCCGTTGTTTAGGAGTTAGAGGAAATACAGACAGACAAGCAGACGCGGAAAGCGACTTAATTTTATACTATGTATAGACGCCGACAGCTTGGATAATTTGTCCGGTAATTCACAAGAATAAGTTTACATACAACGGTTTATCAAAAGATTGTGATAATAGTAATATAATTTCCAATTTTTTTTTCAGGAATTAAATTAGCAAAAAAGTTGTCTAAAAACCGTGTCCTAGTTGTAAATTCAGGACGAAGACATTTAGTGCTAAATGAGAAAAATAAGAAAGCTGTAAAAGAAGCCAAAATAAAGGGTAATTTTTACTATTTTACATTTTCAAAGATCTAACATGATAGTCGTAGATCTGATGGTAATAAAAAATTTGAAAAAATAATTTTAAATGAAAAATATATTTATTTCGTTCACTTAAAACTACTTACTACAATTACAATATGAATATTTTAAGATCCAATATATTACACAGAATTAACGTACGCAATAGTACACAGCCTCGCTCTAACATTTAATTTCTAATTTCTTTAATATTATACTATATGTCCATGGAATGGAACCAATGCCTACGAGCAGCGATACGAGTAATTTTCTTATTTATATCTATTTAGTTGGTTTCATTTTTGTTGTTATAGGTATTTATATTTAGCATATTTTTTTTTTAATAATACTATTATTAAATAGTCTAAGATGTGGTTTCAATATTTAAGATTACTAATTCTATCTTTTTCTTGACTGTATAAATTGATTGAACTGTCTTTCAATAACCTTCAAAAACAAACTTCAATTCAACAGTGGTAACGAAGACTGTGCCAAATAATGCACCAAATAAAGTTCAACGCCGAGGTACGTACACCCATTAATTATTGACATTGCCATTACAAAACATAAGTTCCTCTTATATAATAAAAAAAATTAAATTGCATTCAAATATTAAATGATTTTTTGTGTCTTTATTACTATTTTATTACGTAGGTTTAGTGTTGAAACTAGTGAACCTCAGTAATCAGTAATAGTATTAAACAATAATATGATTATTAGCATAATAGCGACGTGAAATTAATTAATTGTTAGAAAATTGTGACATAAAATTAGAAGTTTATTAACAAGAGGTACGGACGTACGGGGTCTGTACATAGTAATTATTATCAATAAAAAAGAGCTTCAGTAATCGCTGCCCAGCCTCGGCATTACGTTTAATATGTAAACCTTCCAGAAGACGTTATCTAAACGATAGTGACACACATCAAAATCCATGGTTTAGGAGTTAGCGAAAATACAGACAGACAAGCAGACGCGGAAAGCGACTTTATTTTATACTATATATAGACGCTGACAGCTTGAATAAATTGTCCGGTAATTCACAAAAATAAGTGAACATACAACGGTTTAACAAAAGATTGTGAAAATAGGTAATATAATTTTTTTTTTCAGGAATTAAATTAGCAAAAAAGTTGTCTAAAAACCGTGTCCTAGTTGTAAATTCAGGACGAAGGCATTAGGCATTATCAAGTGCTAAATGAGAAAAATAATAAAGCTGTAAAAGAAGCCAAAATAAAGGGTAAATTTTATTATTTTACATTTTCAAAGATTTAACATGTTAGTCGTAGATCTGATAGAAATTAAAAATTAGAAAAAATATTTTTAAATGAAAAATCTATTTAATTCGTTCACTTAAAACAACATACTACATTACAATATGTATATTTTAGGATCCTATATATTACGATATTACACAGAATTAACGCACGCAATAAATAGTACGCAGTGACGGTCTAACATTTAATTTAAAATTTCGTAAATATTAAACTATATGTTATGTCCATGGAATAGAACCAATGCCTACGAGCAGCGACACGAGGAATTTTCTTAGTTATAATTATTTTAGTTGCTTTCATTTTTGTTGTTATATTTTTTACCATTCTAAAAAATTTAGAAAAACACTAGAATTAAATACGTCAAGATATGGTTTCAATATTTAAGATTACTAATTCTATCTTTTTTGACTGCATAAGTTGAACTGTCTTTCAATTCAAAATCAAACTTCAATTCAACAGTGGTAACGAAGACTGTGCCAAATAATGCACCAAATAAAGTTCAACGCCGAGGTACGTACATGTATATTAATTATTGACATTGCCATTATAAAATTTAAGGTGACCCACATGCTCGGTTGCCCCCCTCTCATATAAAAAAAAAATTATATTAAATTCAAATATTAAATGGTTTCTGAGGCCTTATTACTAATTTATTGTGTAGATTTAGTGTTGGACTAATGGAGCTAGTGACCCTCAGTAATCATTGACTCGCCTCGGGGTTACGTTTAATACGTAAAAACTAATATTATCATTATAACATCATCTGACCGATAGCGAAAGCACATCAAAATCCGTTGTTTAGGAGTTAGCGGAAATACAGACAGACAAGCTGACGCGGAAAGCGACTTTATATTACACTATGTATATGTTACTGTAAACGCCCGAACTACTGTAAATCCTAAGATATTCCAGTAAGTCCTAAGATATACCAACTCTTGATGGTAAAAGTACGTACAGTATTGCTATTCGATCTTTTACCACCATTCACTTGGCAAATCTTAGGATTTACATCAAAGGCATGGTAAATGTTGAAAAAAAGACATATCCTAACGTGTGTTGTAATGAGTAAATTTTTTTTTTTACGATTTGTTTGTTAAAAAAATAATAATAAGAAAAATACTGCTTCAGTTAGAAATGAAAGAAAATGCGTCAAAAGCGGTTACATAATGGTGGAATTATTCATAAACCATAGAATCACACTTTGAGTATTTTATTTCTTTCACTTTTCATACTTTTATATTACATAAATTACAATTAATATCATAAAATGTCAAAAAAATTTAATACCAATGTCAACGGTAAAATAAAAAAAAAATATGTCATTTGAAACCATTTTCAATCACTAGGTAATAGAAATATTAATAGATACAAAAACTTCATATGAACTCTGTTAAGTATTCTGAAATAAAAAAAAATATATATATAACATTTTTCCATTAGTTACTGGGAGACTCTATTTTTAAATACATTTAATTGCAGTTCTTCAATGAAATTTGGCAATTTATTATAAATCCGGATAGCCATAGAATACCAACTATCGCTGTAATGAGTTGTTGATATTATAGGCATTATCAAATGCATTTGGAAATCTTCCGCGGTAATTTTCAATTACATCACAGCGTTTTTCAAAAAGGTGTGAATGTGTTTTTACAAATAAACATATTACATAAATATATATGCAAGGCACCGTTAGCAATTTCATTTTTTAAAATGAATATTTACAGCTTGTCCCGGGGGACAGATTGTGGATACCTCAAATACATTGCTACTGGGCGATAAAAACTTTAGTAAGATCTATACATATACATACATTTATATAAATAAAAATGCCAAAGGAAAATAATTTTAAATAGGTAAGGATTTGACCAATTAGTTAAGTAATTACTCTCATATAATATCTACATAAAAATATTTAAGGTATTGACAAATAGTTAATTGATATACTTAGGTAAATGATTAAGAATTACTCCATTGTTTTATTCCCAACACCAACATATACCAACCGTCTCTGGTAAAACCTAGCATGTACTAAATTAAAACGGTAAAAGCTCGAAAACATCGTCGTTTTTTAGTAGATCCTTACATTTACCAACTCCCGTCGGTAAATCCTGAAATTTACTGTACCAATCTTAAAATTTACCAATATACGGGCTTTTACAATAAGATATATATGTCGACAGCTTGAATAATTTGTCCGGTAATTCACAAGAATAAGTAAACATACAACGGTTTAACAAAAAAATGTAATAATAATACAATTTCCAATTTCTGTTTTCAGGAATTAAATTAGCAAAAAAGTTGTCTAAAAACCGTGTCCTAGTTGTAAATTCAGGTCGAAGGCATTTAGTGCCAAATGAGAAAAATAATAAAGCTGTAAAAGAAGCCAAAATAAAGGGTATTTTTTATTATTTTACATTTTCATACACCTAACATGTTAGTCGTAGATCTGATGGAAATTAAAATTAGAAAAAAATATTTATTTATTTTAAATAAAAAAAAAAATATTCCGTTCACTTAAAAACTTAGTGTGTATGTTCATTAGTGTTATTTTATGAACCGCATTCCAGTCTTATTTGCTTTTCCCATAGATTGATTAGTAGAGAATGCTCTTAGCATTAAGTCCGCCTTTTGTACCCTTATTCTATGGTCAATCCTGTCTAACGTCCAAGGCGGTTACCGGTGTGCCGAAGAATTTAATGCGGGTAACGTCCAGTGCGTTTACCGGTGTGCATAAGAAATTGCACAGAATGAATGGTTCATAGGGCCGTTCGTTAAATGTGGATTGTACTAAATGAACTTTTAATACGGCAACTTCGTTCATAGGCTATAATTTTCCCTAGTTTTTGTATATGGTTCCCGAACGAAATTAGAGAAACAAAAAAAAACCGGACAAGTGCGAGTCGGACTCGCGCACGAAGGGTTCCGTACCATTATCTATAAAAACGGCAAAAAAAAATCACGTTTGTTGTATGGGAGCCCCCCTTAAATATTTGTTTTTAAAGTAAATACATAACTAAATATTATATGAGTATTTCAAGTGTCTACCTATTGCCGTTATCAATTGCGAGCAAAAACGAGCAAAAACGAGCAAAAAAATCACGTTTGTTGTATGGGAGCCCCCTTAAATATTTATTTTATGCTGTTTTTTAGTATTTATAGCGGCAACAGAAATACATCGTCTGTGAAAATTTCAACTCTCTAACTATCACGGTTCATGAGATACAGCCTGGTGACAGACGGACGGACGGACGGACGGACAGCGGAGCCTTAGTAATAGGGTTCCTTTTTACCCTTTGGGTATGGAACCCTAAAAAATGCCATGAGCTGTGTTAAATTTCCTGATTTCATCGAAAGGTTTAGGTGCTAATTTAGGTGCTAATTTTTTATTAAGACTATGGTACATTTCATAAAATTCACGTAGGTAGCATGTCAAGTGATTACATAATGCATTTTACGAAATATAATCAAAAATAGTTAGGTCGGGCGCGAAAAAAAAAAACGTTCGCTCGGCCGCAAACAGCCAAGGCCCAAAATTCCTAGAGGGCGCTGGACGCATCACGGGATAAAGGACAAATAAATAAAAAATAAATTAAAACTACGTACTACAATTACAATATGATTTTTTTAGGAACTACTTTTAGGTATTATCAATACTTGTATTATCTAAGACACTTATGATTACGTATAGTATAAGATCCCGCTCTCCTATGAATATTCAATTAAATTATAAATTAACTTTGTGTATTGCGATTTTAACACTATTTATGTTATGTATATTTTTTTCTCTTATCGCTTTTTACATTTCTTTGTTTTTTATTACTTCTCAGAGTAAGTATGTTATTGCATATTATTTTTGTAGACAATGCAACAGAAAACAATGGCACTTGTCATTGGAGATACGTTTGTAAAAACCCAGGAGATCTCGATACCTGTTCATTAGAGACCGCATGTACGAAATCAAATGATACAAAGGGACCGATACCTGAATGTAAGTATTAGCTATTTACACAATTTAATAAAGTAATTTTAAGATTAGTTTATTTTTATTTATTTAGTTTAGTTTGTACTTTGTTATTATAATAGTGTTCAAAAATATATGTATTCTAACTGAAGATTATTATAAAAAAAAGAATTATAAATGTCATATATTGGATACTTATGTAATTATCAATTTATACAATTAATTAATACACACGTATATGAAGAACCTTGTTCATAATATAATTTTATTAAATAATTACAGCAGTTGGAATTGCACAAAAGGCGGACGAACATTCGGCTGCATTGAAAAACTTGCGAAAAATGTGTAAGTTTAGAAACGTAACAATGAATTAATTACAAATTACCGTCTTGTAATTATATAACTATTTATTTGAAAATGAAATTAGGGAAAAGATTCAAATTAGACAGTACAAATCCAAGTATATGAACTAATTATCTCCTCGCCATAGAGTGAAAACCTCGTATGTGATTTTGAAGAAATCTTATGTTTTAGGCTAATTGATGTAATGCTTTGCGAAATTTGCAGAAAATAATATATATATTTATATACATTAGAAAATACTACTAGATATTGCAACCTAATTTTTATTGTACTCTCGTTTGCAGTGGGAATAAGTATTATTGACGAAGAAGTGGAAAAAATAAGTACGTAAAAAACATTTTTGTTTTCTGAAAGTGATGAAATCGATATATGATTTTTTTTACATTTTACAGTGGAAAACAGAATCTTGGAATTACGTCCGCAAAATTTAGGTTAGTAAATTACTTATGTCATAACTATGTACAGTCAACAGCAAAAGTCGATAATCTTTTTCAGATTTTAAAATTAGTTTTTGAGTAAACTAATGTTTCTTAAAGTCAATGCTGCCATGTCATCAAACATGCTATTTAGTGCACTCAGTTCAAATAGTTTTTGATTTTGATTGAAATAATATATTACTATTTGGATTTTATTATTCGACAATTCTCGTAATTAAAATATAGTCAGAATTCAGTTTGAATCTAACCTCAATCTTACAAATGTTGTATACATTTGGTATTCTCGTATCACAATAAGAAACTTCAATGAAGATAAATTGTATATTCTCGTGATACAATATGAAGTTTTAATTATAGATTATAGTGTAAATTTGATGAATTGTGACTGAAAGCTATAAAAACTAATAATGGTATTCTGGTTATTACATGAATTGAAAGTAAATGAATGAAGCTAAGTATGCAATTTTCGGAAAATTTACAATTCAATCTTGATTCGATGAACTGTCAATCTGCGGTATAAAATAATTAAGAGAATTCGCCTTCCGATCTTGAATCTACTTCACGACTTTCACGAGTTCTGTCAAATGGTATCTATAATAATTGATAACATAGATCTAGATGAGCTCGGTGGCTCGGTGGAACTTTGACTCCGAGATCGTGGATTCGATGCCCGTACGAGACAAATATTTGTGTACATGAACATATCCGTCTGTCTTGGTCTGTGTGTTTCCTACGTATTTATAAGCACGTATTTACAAAAAAAACTATTTAAGTATATGTAGCACGAGTTTAGCTCAGTTTAAGACTAGTATGTAATTTGTCCAGGAATATTTATTTATTATTATTATTATCAATATTTTTTATTTACTTGTAAAATATTAAAAAAGCTAAGGAAAGAAATTGTAACGTTTTTACAGAGAGCTCTGAAAGAATAGAGAGTCTAGGTGAATATTTTAGAAATATCATCATGGTGGCGCATAACAGTGGTGAGTAAAGTTTTCTACCTATTCTATTAAATTTATAAACTAGTAACTATACCTGTAAAGAAGTTTTTACAGGGTTGGCAACGCGCGTGTGATGCTCCTGGTGTTGCAGGCGTCAATAGGGTACCAATTCTCCAGAGAATCGGTCAGGGCCTTCGTCTCCGGCGTGTCTTCATCGGTCGGAGCGTAAACACAAGGCCCGCAGGACTCCAGCTCTGGCTTGTCTTCATTGGCCGTTCAGAAAGTCCAGGGAGTCGTTAGAGCTATTAAGATAGTTGCGTGGAAAATTTGAAAATTTAAGAAAACTGAACGATCATATTAACTTTTCTAATATAGTTATGTAAAAAGTTTTACGTTGTTTGACAGACCTGTCATTCATTTAACAGATTGCGCGAAACCAATTCGAATTTCGAATTCGACAACGTCTATCAGGGTCCGCTAGTGATAAATAATATTAGAAATGTCTAAAATTAACTACCGACGTGTTTTGCTCTTGCACTAGAGATATGCGAGGATGTGTAGTGAAATCTTTTCTGTTGCCTGTAGGTCGGTCTGATCTTTTCTGTTGCCTGGTTCAGCCCCACGTCGCCCACGTCGTCGCGTTGTTCGTACACGTCTTTCGTTTATTTTATATTACACAAAGACCTCGCTCCGCTAAGCCCTTTTCCACTAGATCTGAGCTAAGCGAGGCTAGGAAAATAAAGTAATCCTATTGGTTGATTTTTCCTTCACGCACCGCTTAGGTTCTAGGCACAGCTCTTGAGATGAAAACTTATCTATGATCTTTTAAAATAAGAATTTTTAAGTTTCGAACTCTTATTTAAGTTTCATTTTGAAAATAAATACGTTGAAACAGTAAGTGGAGGAGCTCGATGGCGTCGTTGCGCGTATCAGTCTAATCGAACACGCAAGTTAAGCAACGTCGATCGTAGCTTGTCCATGGATGGGTTCATATTATTCGAGTTTCTCCGTGCTTCGGAGGGCACGTTAAGCCCTTGGTCCCGGTTGTTATCATTAGATGATAGTCGTTAAGCCAAGTCAGTGGCTTTTAGGCGGCTTGAAAACTTTGGCCTCCGTTAAGCATACTCTACCAAGCTATTCAACTGCGGGCAGTTGAATAGCTTGGTAGAGTATGTTCTTAACCCCTTCGTTTGAGGGTAGACCCGTATCCCAGCAGTGGGATGAGTAAGACTTGACGTCTAAGAAGTGTAGATTTAAGGCAGTTGAACCTATATTTATTTTTTATTTTTCTAGGAATGACAACATCTATGCCACCGAAATCACAATTCGGCAATATAGACACAGAATCACATCATGAGCTCAACTCGCAAGATGATCAGGTAAGAATGAAACGCATAAAGAATATTTTTATACATTTTTTTATACTACGTCGGGTGATAGACAAGTATACGGCCCGCCTGATGTCAAACGGTTACCGTACCCATATCAACGCTCGTGACATAAAATATCGCTCACGCGCCCCCACATCCGCTGCCAACGCAGCAACTTCTTCTTTTCTAGCGACTTCGCAGGAACACAAAAACCTTTACAGGTATTGTTATTTGGCCGCGGTATTTTGTGAGGTGGAGGTAACTTAACCAGACCTCGCCAGAGCCACTTTCGGCAGGGTGCACCACGTGCAGACGTGGTTGGCTTTGGCTCTAAAGTACATGGTGAGCCACTTACAATAACACTTTAAAATATAACCTGAACTGAGCAACTAGCTAAGCAATTTCTATAGCTCTGGTCTGGCCGATTCGAAATTGAAATAAGAACGTGATAAATCTGATCTGATGCTGCATTATGTGGTTCTACAGGTCTCTTAATGCCTTCCCAACTTACAGCACAGGTATCATATTTGGGCTTATTGTTATCATTTCAATGAACAGGTTATAGATAAATACTGATCAGGATCTCATGATGGAACAAGAAAGGACTTTCTTGGTCGCGGCTCGCGGGATAATTTATTTTTAATTTGTTTAAATTTATACATATTCTGCTAGATTTAATTTTGTCCAAAAAAAAGTACTACATTATTTAAACGGTATGTTAATAATCCAAAGCATGATAAAAAATACAGCGAATAAAATGCTAGAAGCACTGAATATTCCTTATTTCTTTTTCAGGATCAATATTCAAAAATCCGTCTAAAACTAAAGGGATTAGGAGCGTCTTTGACAACCGCAAATATAAGAGATTACTAGGTACAGATAAAAAGTGTTTACTGATAATGCAAAAAATGTCGATAGTTGCCTATCTGCGAGTATACCTTTATTAAAACCATTAAGATATAGCTTCTCTTATTCGATCCTTGTTACGATTAAAATTAAATCAAGGGATTTAATAAAAAAATTTTCGTCTAAGATTTTTTTATGCTACTTCGGGTGGCAGACAAGCATACGGCCCGCCCGATGTGAAGCGGTTAACGTAGCCATATTAACGCTCGTAACATAAAATATAACTCACGCGACGCCACCCCCGCTGCCAACGCAGCATCTCTTTCCTTTCTTTCTGGTAACCTCACTCACTCGCAGGAACACAACAATCCTTAAGAGAACTTTTATTTGGCTGCGGTTTTCTGTGAGGTGGAGGTACATTCCTCAGTCGGGTAACTTACAAGTTACGCTCGTTCTTCGAGCTTCGTTTGCCAGTCAGCAGGGTGCACCGCGTGCAGGTGAAGTTGGCTTTAGTTCAAAGATGTTGATGAACCACTTACACACCAAGCATACGGGTCGCCTGATGTGAAGCAGTACTTACCGCAGCCATATCAACGCTCGTGCAGCAATTCCTTCATTTCTCGGGACCTCACTCACTGGCAAGAACAGAACAACCCTCAAGGGAATTGTGAGTTGTACCCTACCTCTCTTTCATCAGAGCCTCTTTCGCTAGTCGGCAAAGTGCACTACGTGCAGGCGGGGTTGGCTTTGGCTTTGAAGATCATGGTGAGACACTTACACTCCAAAATAAGTTTTTAGTAGTATTTTTGTAATATACTGTATATTCTGAATAAATGAAACTTAAAATTATATACAGGCTGTTACAAAAATACGAGTCTAATTTTAGGTTGTTAGGGTTCCGTAATTACCAGTCACAATATTACATCTAATCTAAATGGATCGTATTGTGAAATTTGTAATGCTGAAAACATGTGATGTTTTGTGATTCTAGCCTTACATGTACGAGGGATATATAGTGATGGTTTATTGTGATAGTCTTTTTAAATTAATATATACTACTCCAATGTTTTTTTTTATATATCCATAAACATTACGTGGGGAGCGGAAATGGGGAGGGGGACACAGTTGGCTCGAACAAAAATTAACGCTTTAAAGCTCAGTATTTCGCAAAATACTCAACACAAAGAAAAAAAAAATTCCACATACTCGTATTACGTGTAGGTACCCAAAATTTTTGTTTCCAGATTTTTTTTACCATTTTCTCGACTTCATTAATAGTATGTATTTAATATGTATACCCATATCAAAAAGCTTTCTAATACTAATAGTCTCTGTGCTAAGCCGCGTAGGGACGGACAGACAGACAGAGTGACATGGCGAAACTATAACGGTTCCTTGTTTACTACGGAACCCTAAAATGGGGCATGTCAACTCGTCCTCACCAAAAACAACATCTCCCCTCTGAGACGAGTTGTTTGTTATTGTGAAACGAGTATCCACAATGTGACTGGAGTTTACTTAGTTGCCTAAGGATAACGATTTGACTCGTGGTAACTCGACTTTACTTTTCATTTTATTTTACCGTATGAAAACTTATTTGTCTCTTCTTTCTTGAAGTAAAAAAATAGTTACAAATGCAAATTTGCTTTTTAAATCTACCAATAACACAGTTTTAATAAAAGCTTCCAAGCAAAATCATTATTGCACACCGCAATACAACCAATAATATTAATTTATCGCAGATGTCTAAAATGTAGGTTTTAAAAATAAGGCACCAATATTAACAGTTACAATAATAGTTCTATATAAATTATACCACGGGGAATGCTCGGATGAGGTATTTGACTTGATACCTGCTGCTGAGTTCCACTATCGTACAACTCGCCATAAATTTAAATTCTATTTATATCATCTTGTTAATTGGCGATCTACAACAGGACGCTTCTTAAGACATTTTCTACAACGAAATTGTGGAATCAACATCTTCCTTCAATAACCAGGTCAATTCTTCCCTTAAAAGGCAACTTGCCTTAACTGGCAACGGATCGGCGAACCCATGGTGTTGCTCATTTCTATGGGCGGTGGTGATTACTTTCCATCAGGTGACCCACATGCTCGCTTGCCCCCCTCTCATATAAAAAAACCTTCTTCCTATGGTAAAGTCACGTAGAGCCATTAGAGTCAAGCTCAAAATAGCTCTACATCTACTTTATTATCAAATAAAGTTTTATAGCATGACCATATTTGAGAACAAGGCAAATAAATTGCAATTCCCAAAATAGCCCACGTGGCATATTATGGGAATAGACGAAACAATTTGGCATAATGTAATTGTTACAAAAAAGAATTCCATAATAATAATATGTAACATATTGCGATTTGAAACCGCTATTTAGAAATTACAGTTATTTCTTGGAGGAAGGACAATATTACATTGCATCTGTGCAACAATTTGGAAATGTCAATTGGCTATAGAAATCTAACGACTAGAAGCTTCATGCGGAAAGCGGAGGATTGCATATGGTGAAAAGCATTGAGGAAATGTACTTATTTACCCCGGTCTATCGGGCCTATATTCTGCACGCTAATAATGATGGAAATTTCATAGGACCGTGGTTGGTCGAGGTGCTGCGACAGTCATGCTGCTTTTGATTAGTCATGCTGCCTTTGATTATATAACTCTACCTACCTTTCTTTTGCCAAAATGTTCATTATTCGACCGAGTGCACGCTGAGATTGGGTGAGAATTACGAAAGCGAATTTTATGATAGTATACAAATAATTACGAGCACGGTGGTTGAATGTTTAGCAATGGCCACTTTGACACCGAAGTCGCTGTAAGTAAGTATGTATTTACAAAAAAATGTATTTAATGAATGATGGAGACTAACTACAGCATGGGGTTCTTCAAAAAGGGCGTAAAGAGGTTTGTACAGGGTCTGCAACGCGCATGTGATACCTCTGGTGTTACAGGCGTACGTAGGCTTCGGTAACTGCTTTCCATCAGGCGGACCGTATGCTTGTTTGTCACCTTAGTGGTATAAAAAATAGTACATATATCAGTTATCCCGTTCTCATAGTACAAGAGTTGCTTAATTTGGGATTAGATGGCGCTGTGTAATTTATCCAGCAATATTCAATATATATTTATTATAATCACATGATACAATACACTGATTTAATACACTGATATAAGTATACGTTGATTTTGATTCAATTAGAAAGCGAAAGGTGATAGGTAACATGCGACAACCTACGCGTATCACTGTGCTAGACCGTGAAGAGCTAACTCGGACAAGGCCAGGCACAACAGGCGCTCCGGAATCAAATGGCATCTCGTGGACATCGTCTCCCTTTCAATGGATATTACACAGACCGCTTTCTCATTCTGAAGGCTTTTGTATTATACAAATCAAATGAAAAGGTCATGTCGCTTGTTTATTTGCTTACAGGCTAAGCTAACATTTTGTTCTTGTTATTTGACATTATGATTAGGACTAGACGCTGTAATATTGGGCTGTATGTTTTTATTATCATCTAGGCTTTATTTTGTTTTAAATTAATTCTTTATTGATTTACTACTAGAAATCTACACGAAAGTTAATAACTAAATGAACGTTTATCAAATTATGCACGCGTCGCCGCGAAGACAAAACTTGATAGGACTCTTAATATTTATTATTCACAAACTTTGCATGCGACTGTATGTCATATAACTTATGTTTTATGCAAATAAACATTATTTATCTTTGCAATGTAAATATTTGCAATGTACGTATAAATATCGTCAAACGTTATTATAGTTGATAACACGAACAATGATAACATTTTTGGAACAAACTAAACAATAATTGAAATCCGAATCAGAATTTACTATGTACCAAATACATTGTAAAGGTCATTCAGATCAAATTAATGTTACTTTGTTTAGAACAATGGTATAGAACAATAAAAATAAAGTGAGCCCTAAATTTAATAAAATGTTTACGTAAAAGAAACTACGAGAATATTCAAATAACAGTATAATAAGGACTAATGTACAAATATATTTTTATCTTATATTAAGAATGACTTCATCATATCGAATGAGAAAGCGATGGAGACCTCTTCTGAATTTCAAATGAATAGACATAATCCATATTTCAGTGGAGGTAGCATCCGCAAGCCGCACTGAACTGGGGATTATGAGTTTTGCCTCAGAAACTCCAACAGTTTTATAAAAATCCGAGGATCAGATTGTTTTAAGTTTAATATACTCTCGCTTAAGTTGCATTTAATTACACGAGTGCAGCGCTCTCGTGTCGGGATCTTAACTAGGTTTGCGTCAACTTCATCGTAAAACATGCGGAGGGTGTGTCGGTTCAGATTTTCGGCAAATTGCGCTCCGACGAATACTAAAGTATCTGCATATTCAAACACGATTCAAAAGCTCTTACCGAATAACGTAAGCAATAATTTCGGGAACAAATTTTAAGATGACGATAAATTTTTAATTTATTATAAGATAGGTACGTTATAATGATTTGAATAATTTTAACAAAAAAAAACCGACACCAAACATTACTCTACATTTATGTATGTAGATACAGGCTGATGATAAACATTTAAAAAAAAATATAGCTGAATTGAGAACCTCCTCTTTTTTTGGTTTCGGTTAATAAATGAGATTGATTTCTGCGTGCTAGACTAGTCGATTTGTATAAAAGGTCGCAAGTTCATGATTTTTTTTAATATTTCGATTTTGTAATATCGTAAGGTAAGTAATTCAAACTTATGTAGTTTTATTTATACCATTCAATCGACAAATATACACCACTTGTCGCTGGATGTAATCATAGCCTACAGTCGTTTGATGAGATACGCCCTGAAGATGATAGTAGTCTCCACTAAATTTATATTAAATTTATGCGTGGCCGATTTCTCGAAATATCATATACAGTTACAGAGTGCTTAGTGCGAATTTTTAGACACATTCGAACGTGTTAACGTTTACAAGCCGACCAAATTGAGAAAAAGTTTATTTTATTTAAAATTTACCAGACGCGTGTTACATACCCAAATTAGCCGGGTTCTTCAAATTGTGAGCAAGTAAGCTACATAATTTTGATATTTAACACTCGTCTTATAAACTCACAACATGAGAGTTCTTCTCTATTTGGTCGGTATGTTTATGTTCACATGATCGAACGCGAACAAAAAACTCACACTAAGCACTCATGTATGTATGTATTTTTTTGTCATACGTACCCACAGTTTTTCTAGTTTTATATACAATTTGAATATATGAGTCTGGTCAAATACAAATACAAATACAAATTGTCTTTATTATGAACAACAGGTTTTACAGATGTTACAAGTTTGACTTGGTGTGCTCTCAACGTCTTAAGATACTTGGGAAATTCTCGTTTCAATGATGACTTATAACTCTATGACTTTTTTATTTCACGTTTCTAACAGTATAGTTTTAGTGTTGCGTAGAATATTTTGGAATTATTTATACTCATATTATAAATGCGAAAAAAAATAAAATCGGGTTGGGCTGTATACGGTGTACACGGCCGTTGGTTAATGTGAAACGTCTAAATCAGCGAATTTCAGTGTTAGATTGAAAGAAAAAATGCAACCTTAAGGTCTTAGCAGCGACCTGACTTATATAGTCAGCTCGCTAAATAATACAAATACAAATAATTTATTTGCAATAAATAGGGTGGGTACAATAAATGCGGTTGGATCTTAAAGTAAAAGTTGCTTATTTAGCCATATTATATAATAGCATGAAAATATTTATATTCACAATTTTAAGGATTTACTCCATGCATCGACATAACCCGAGAACTTATTTTTTGAAATAATTTAAGAATTCGTCAATCGTATAAAACGTTTTTTCTAGTAGCCATTAGGATTTTTTTTTATTTGTTAAATGGTAGCTCTTTTATATCATTGGGTATGTAAATTTTTTGATACATCATGTAAGAATTTTTTAACAGGCGACTAGATCGCGGTACTAAACTTGAAACTAATTTATTGGGATTTCTCAAACTTCTTTGTGATTGGTCTTTAGATAATGACATGCTATTCATAATTTCATGACTTATAGCTTTGTAGTTATGAAGGTAACCGTATGTATTGTGGTTGTGATTGATTTTAAAGACGTTTCACTTGAAAAAAATTCGAATTCACAGTCGCGGTTCATACACGCGACGTGGTGCCGTTTACAAAGGTGATATATATAGTGCGTTTTACAAAGCTATATTACTTAATAGTATTTCGTCAAGGCCGCGATGTTTTATGAAATTCTCCACCCGTTGTCCTCCTCTCATGAAATTATCATCGACTCATAATACATGTGATTTTCAGTAGCAACTAATGAACATCCGGATCTTCATTATAATGTGACGTCCAAAGCCCGCAGAGTGCATTGTAGAAAGCGTTCCGGCCGGCAATGCTCCCATGAGCTATTACTAACTATTCGCTAGAACAACAGACATTATACTCGTATTAGTTCGCATTTGATGGACGGAACCTCATCCTTGTCTTAGGAGTTTGCAAGCGGAAACTACGTCAAGTCCCTGGTTTAAGAGATGACTCTACAATTTGGAGATGTTGTTTAGATAGTTAACATTTTCGATTGCTTCTGAGTGTTAGTACCATTTTGTCGTAATAAAGTTTCATAACTATGCTATTTAGTCTATGCTCCTAAAATAGTACCTACTTATTTGATATCTTATCTCATACTTTAAATGAGCAATTCTTGTATGTATTTTTTTTATCTCGGATTTAATGAGTTAGATGACAATTTGTCATTTGATAACGCTTTTTGCTGAATTTTAACTATATAAGTAATTTCCAGGAAAAACTATATTGTACATCGTCATCGACCCATTTTCATACCACTCCTGGGACCCGAGTCTCCCCTCAACCGAAGGAGTTCAGAGAGTATTGTTTCACGGCAATTTGGTGGAGCATTTATATACCTATCTCATAATCATATTATATAACATCATATATACCATTTGCATTACATTTAACTAGCTTCCACCTGCGGCTTCGCCCGCGTTTACTTTTTTATTAATAAAAAGTATTTGAGAATATATATACAAAGTTTCATGATGATCGGTTGAGAAGTTTCGGCATGAAAGCGTAACAAACAAACTCACATTCACATTTATAATATTAATAGGGAGGTAGGGATTAGCTACACGATAACAGATGGCTCTATGAACTTTTCGAAACGATTGTATAAAAACCCAACAAAATCTGGCGAAACAGGTCACTCACTTTTAAATTAAATAAATAACACAGAATAAAAAAAAAGTTAAATGTAAAATGCAGTAGGTAATACTTGCAATAGATTTATTAAACATAAAACCTTTTATTTTGTTACGCGGCACTGCGCGCCCAATTTTCTACTCGACAGAAATTGTCCGGGAGGCCATGAAACGAAATCCACAATTTATTTATATTATTTCAGACGGATACTATTAGGAAAGCAATCATCTTTTGAATATTAGGGAATAAAAATATAAAATCACGGTCTTGTAGGCCTAAATGAAAAAAATGAAATTATTTACTTTATGGTATGAATAAGCCTTCTATTCAGTTATTGAATCGCAATAAGAGTTGGTGGTAAGGGGGCTGGACTGTAACGAATTGGTCTTTAAGTCATAGAAACATGAATCGCATGTCATTATTTAGTGTATATAGTGAGCTCGCTGCGGAAGACCTTAAGTTTGCATTTTTCTGTCAATCTTTAACACTAAAAGCGATTCGCTGATATAGCCGTTTCACGTTAATCAACGGCACAGCCCCACGCGATTTTTCGTAAATTTTTTCGTATTTTCTGATTTCTCTACGCCCTCTGTCCTATGAATACATATATACATTTCATATCAGACTTCTTGTACATGAAGATCGATCTAGGGAGTTGATATGAAAATCATTTTTGTAGTTTAATAAGTTTCCTTGGGATCCACTAACACAGGCTCACAACGGATAAATAGTAAGCCACTATAGTACCACCCATGTGTGACTGATCTGACCATTATTTAACAGATATTTATTATATTACAATACACATATGTACCAACAGCATCTCAACTCCCACAACCAGCATACATCGTTATGTACGAGTATGCTAGTTGCACACACACACACAGCACAGCTCGTTGAGCTGTGACTCCACTATACAATCACAAAATACCTACTGCTAATAATATGCAGTCGTATAAGGACCCAACGCGGCGCAAAGCGGCGGTGCCGCGGTTTGTGAATGCGCCGAATTCGATTTATATTATAATATTTACTCTGTGGATACAGTCTTTAAAACCCAATTCTTTTATATAATATAAAAAATTGAATTATAAATGTATGATATTACCCAAAGCTATAAAATTTATGTAACTGCAATTAAATTACTGATCTCTTTAGGTGCTAGCTAAACAGTGATATAAAATTACGCAAATGAGTCATAATGCCGGCAGTAATGGGTCAAAGACATAATTTCAAATTTTAATTGTAAAATTATGTAATAAATTCAAATAGGGTGGTACAATCTCTAACCATGGCTTGTTTAAAACTGTTTATTTTAATAGGTCTGCGGTGCGACAGGTGAGCACACCCAATTACGTTTCGATCAGGCGAGTGCCGGCGGCGCGTGCGGTCGCCGTAACCGGATTACTGGCCGGTGCGGTTCGGTGCGGTGCGACGACCTGCGCCACCTACCATATAATTTGATACAGTCTCATCAGCGTCTCAATATTCGGCCACCGTCAACCCACCAGACCTTTGACCTCTCTGAATAAAAATATGATTTTGCCTGCGTACTCCATGAAAAGAGCAAAATTAATCTTCCTAATTTTGCAGGTTGATTTAAAAATTGATTTAAAGCGGGTTCGTTTATTTTATCACAAAAGGAACAACGGATTCACATGACATGGTGTTCCTCCACAGAGTATGTTTTAAATCCAAAGAGTTCAAAATTTAAATTAATTAGTTCAAAATTTATTGATATTTGAAATCCGAAATTACTTTATATTGCATACCTTAGAACTTAAATCAGTGGTTCTTATCTTGTAACTTTTTTTATAATGTCACGGACCACCAAAATATGGGGGGGTAGGAAAGGGAGGTGAGGGATGATCATAGATATTAAAAACGTTTCTATTATTCCTACTAATTTAAGTTACTAAAAAACCGCTAAAAAAATTTCCTCAGTGATTACCTTACCGCCGAAGCTGAAGCCGATTACCATCGAATTTATTGATCACGAAAATAGATCTTAGGTTTAAGCTAATGACTAACATCTTCAGCTTAGTGGGTAGAGCTCTATGGTTTATACCAGCTTAGCTAAACACAATTACCGCCAATCTAAGCTAAAGTTTAATTTTCGCAATGAAAAACTCCGAAGGTCATCGGCTTCAGCTTCGGCGGTAGGGCCGCTGGTCAGGGACCACTTGAGGTGCTCTCACGGACCATAAGTTAAGAACCACTGCCTTAGATGAATATAAAGGTTGATATTATATATTTCGACCTATGTTCGGAGTGAAGCCACAAAATCTTTATGCTAGCTAAGTAAACACACGGGTTCATGCACACGTCTTTACTCACGCTATATTTTTACACCATTTTATGACCAAAATGGCAAAGAAATTCTCAACCGAGCATAGTTGCAATGTATAGTTGTATTAAACCGCAGGTGTTTATGAAACATGTTTCTTTATTGCTGCATATATTATATCCATCTGAATCTGATATTGGATTTGAAATATGGACGATTGTTTTATAAGTCAATATAGAAAGAATATTTGTTTTTATAAAATATAGGAAAGTTATCTAAAATTCCCTTGTATCATTGAAGCCGCACATAAAACGTTTAAGAAATACTACGCTATAATATTAAGTGTCTCGTGACTACGCGGGTCCGTCTCGTAGGTCCATCTTATACTGAAAGTCTAATGCACAATTTTTTATACCTACTACAGTTTTATTCGGATGGTAAACAAGGAAACGGCTTTCCTGTGTTGAAGCGGTTGGCTGTAACTGCTTCAACACAGGCGGGCCGTTTTCTTTCCATATAAACGCTCGCAACATGAAATATCGCTCGCGCGCTGCCACCCCCGCCCGCTGCCAGCACAGCAACTTTACCTCCCTGGTGATAGAGACTCTATCACTCACGCGCAGGAACACAACAACCGTCAAGCGAATTGTTATTTGGCTGCGGTATTCTGTGGGGTACTTCCCAAGTCGGACCATCTTACAAAATGCGCTGTGCCCCCCTAACCTCTCTCTCTTCGCCAGAGTCTCGTTTGCCATTCAGCAGGGTGTACCACTATGTGCGATTTACAACAATGTTGACCGTGCAACGATGGAAGTAGCCCAAGAGAGATGCACGAAACTCTATCGGGTGTTAATTTGACAACATTTGTTACGATCGGCCTTGTAACATATCCGAATCAATAGTTTTCGAGTTCCAGGCCGACCGAGCTCACTGTCACATCAGGTGCGTACCATTAGATACGTTTACACATTTTGAACATATCGGGGAAATCAATGTTCCTAAAGTTTTATTAAGTGAAGAGACGAAATTGATTGTATTTGCGATTGCCTGACATAACGATTTTTTTTACACGACGTCGCGTCGCAAACAAGTATACTGCCCGCCTGATGTGAAATGGTTGCTGTAACCATATTAACCGCTGCCAACGCAGCAACGCCTTTCTTTCTGATGAACTCACTCGCAGGAAGACAACAACCCTCAAGGGTTATTTGGCTGCGGTAATCTGTTGAGTGGAGGTACTTACTACTTACCCAGTCGGGCAGTTTACAAATACATTGTACTCTACCTCTATTTTGCAAGAGCCTCTTTCGCTCGTCAGCATGGTGCCAACGTTTCTTAAAGATGAGCCACTTACACCCCAAAACTTGATTTGATGATATTGATTTGATAGAAAATTTACAAATAGCAAAATAATACTTATTTTTAAAATGTTCTCAAAAGTAGTGATGTTACGATCTGGAATTTTGTCAAACCGAGTTGAATCGGTTAGACAATTCATGCAAGTCGATTCCAAACCGAATCGACGAAATCGCGATTTGAATCGGTTTGAACCGATTAAAAAGTCGAGTCGTTACTCGACTTTTTAAACCGATTAAAAAGTCGAGTCGTTACTCGACTTTTTAAACCGATTAAAAAGTCGAGTCGTTACTTGACTTTGTAAACCGATTAAAAAGTCGAGTCGTTGCTCGACTTTTTAAACCGATTAAAAAGTCGAGTCGTTACTCGACTTTTTAAACCGATTCAAACCGATTTGAGCATAAACCGAGTTGCGTCGATTAGCACGTTTACTAAACAGATTTGGCCGAGTCGACAGCGATGTAACGACTCGACTTTTTAAACCGATTTGAGCATAAACCGAGTTGCGTCGATTAGCGCGTCAGCGCGTCTTGCGTCTACTAAACCGATTTGGCTGAGTCGAACTTACTTACGCATCTCGCTCGCGCCGCTCTGCGCGCATTCGCCCGTTTGGCCGTTTGCTCGTTTGGCCGTTTGACCGTTTGCTTGTTTGGCCGTTTGCCCGTTTGGCCGTTTGCCCGTTTGGCCGTTTGCACGTTTGACCGTTTGGCTGTTTGCTCGTTTGGCCGTTTGCCCGTTTGGCCGTTTGCTCGTTGGCCGTTTGGCCGTTTGGTCATTTGCCCGTTTGGCCGTTTGCTCGTTTGCTCGTTTGGCCGTTTGCCCATTTGGCTGTTTGCGCGTTTGCCCGTTTGGCCGTTTGCCCGTTTGGCCGTTTGCTCGTTTGCCGTTTGGCCGTTTGCTCGTTTGGTCGTTTGCCCGTTTGGCTGTTTGCTCGTTTGGCCGTTTGGCTGTTTGCTAGTTTGCTCATTTGGCCGTTTACCCGTTTGGCTGTTTGCTCGTTTGCCAAACGGCCAACCGGCCAAACGGTCAAACGGCCAAACGGTCAAACGGCCAAACGAGCAAGCAGGCTAACGGGCAAACGAGCAAACAGCCAAACGGCCAACCGGCCAAACGGTCAAACGGGCAAACAGGCAAACGAGCAAACAGCCAAACGGCCAAACGGGCAAACGGCCAAATGAGCAAACTAGCAAACAGCCAAACGGCCAAACGAGCAAACGGCCAAACGGGCAAACGACCAAACGAGCAAACGGCCAAACGGCAAACGAGCAAACGGCCAAACGGGCAAACGGCCAAACGGGCAAACGCGCAAACAGCCAAATGGGCAAACGGCCAAACGAGCAAACGAGCAAACGGCCAAACGGGCAAATGACCAAACGGCCAAACGGCCAACGAGCAAACGGCCAAACGGGCAAACGCGCAAACAGCCAAACGGGCAAACGGCCAAACGACCAAACGGCCAAACGGCCAACGAGCAAACGGCCAAACGGGCAAACGCGCAAACAGCCAAACGGGCAAACGGCCAAACGAGCAAACAGCCAAACGGTCAAACGGGCAAACGGGCAAACGGCCAAACGGGCAAACGGCCAAACGGGCAAACGACCAAACGACCAAACGAGCAAACGGCCAAACGGCAAACGAGCAAACGGCCAAACGGCCAAACGGGCAAACGCGCAAACAGCCAAATGGGCAAACGGCCAAACGAGCAAACGAGCAAACGGCCAAACGGGCAAATGACCAAACGGCCAAACGGGCAAACGCGCAAACAGCCAAACGGGCAAACGGCCAAACGAGCAAACAGCCAAACGGTCAAACGGGCAAACGGCCAAACGGCCAAACGGCCAAACGGGCAAACGGCCAAACGGGCAAACGGCCAAACAAGCAAACGGTCAAACGGCCAAACGAGCAAACGGCCAAACGGGCGAATGCGCGCAGAGCGACGCGAGCGAGATGCGTAAGTAAGTTCGACTCAGCCAAATCGGTTTAGTAGACGCAAGACGCGCTGACGCGCTAATCGACGCAACTCGGTTTATGCTCAAATCGGTTTAAAAAGTCGAGTCGTTACATCGCTTTCGACTCGGCCAAATCGGTTTAGTAAAGGCGCTAATCGACGCAACTCGGTTTATGCTCAAATCGGTTTGAATCGGTTTAAAAAGTCGAGTAACGACTCGACTTTTTAATCGGTTTAAAAAGTCGAGCAACGACTCGACTTTTTAATCGGTTTACAAAGTCAAGTAACGACTCGACTTTTTAATCGGTTTAAAAAGTCGAGTCGTTACATTGCTTTCGACTCGGCCAAATCGGTTTAGTAGACGCGCTAATCGACTCAACTCGGTTTATGCTCAAATCGGTTTGAATCGGTTTAAAAAGTCGAGTCGTTACATCGCTACTCAAAAGTATGAACACCGACAATATTATTAAGTCACAGTTTTTATATTAATATTTCACCTATAATCCATTATATCTATAGATATTTACGTAAATAATAATTTTATTATGTCCCATAAAAAACATCAGATCACGACAGAATCTCTATTTTTCTGTCTCTTATGCTCTAATCATTATAGGTCATTGCGTCTATATCATCTAATATATGCAACCTATGGTATAACCTTTGAAAGAGCATGTTTTTCATGCCTGAACAAATCGATGTGGCAGTGACATAATCTACTTCTTTTATAGAAAAGTTTATAAAAATTCATGCTATGTAGCTTAGCTATCGACTTTGTCTTGTAGTAACAAAACATTCCTCCGATCCTTAATTTACCACCCTTCATGTTTACACACTGACAAACACGTCCAGGTAACAAAGGGGACGAAATCTGTGACGAAGGAGACTCTGATACATATAAATATAGCATTATATAGTGACGAATATGTCATATACTTACTTCAGAAGGTATACTCGTGTTCCTAATAGAATTTTCCCTTAACTTCAAAGGATTCCGATGACCTAAATAATATCGACAAGGCCGTAACCCAATTATAACAATGACATCGGATTTAATTAATTCGGATATAAGCGAATTGTTTTGTCTACTGTTTGCTAATTGTATCCCAAACATGATAAATCATTTAGTTTAGTCAATTATTAATAAACTATGTCTGGAACTTACTTGCCATGTGATTGTATGGGCAACTAAAGCTGGCAAGTTATATGTTAAAATATAGATTAATATGTTCATTGGAAAACATATAATCTTGTTTACATACATATGTAATATACATGTCCACTTTGATTCCGTGCTCGCGGGTTCGATCCCCACACAAGACAAATATTTGTATGCATGCACATGTGTCTTGGTCTGGGTGTTTTCTATGTATTATATGTATGAATACCTACACGAAAAAATGTATTTAATGATAATATCAGTTATCTAGTACCCTTAGTACAAGCTTTACTTAGTTTGAGACTAGATGACATAGTGTCGTTTATTAATATTTATTTATTATTTATTGTCTTTATTCATCAATATCGACGTAGGTAGGTCGATGGTAACCTTAAGTTATTCATTGGATCTCATTAAAGTGAATTTTTCGAGTATGGGCTACTCATCACTCGAGTAGTTTAATAATGAAATTAAAATTTGAAACTTGTTATAGAATGAATGTTAGTGTTTTAGAATGAATAGAGTTCATAGAACGAATGCATGGAAATGGTTACTTTGATACCTCGCTAGAGAAGTCCGATAGCGTCGTTGCGCGTGTCAGTCTAATCGATCACGCAGGTTAAGCAACGTCGATCGTAGCCTATTTTTGGGTTTATTTATCTCGAGCTCCTTTGTCATTCGGAGGGACGTAAAGACGTCGGCCCCGGCTGTTGTCATTTCGTTGTCGTCGTTGTTGTCGTTAAGCCAAGTCTTGGCCTTTCGGCGGCTTGAAAACACTGGCCTCCGCCAACCGGCATTTGAACAGCGTGGTGAAGCATGCTCTAAACCCCCCTTCGATTGAGGGGAGACCCATATCCCTGCTGTGGGACGAGAAGGTGGGTTGATGCAAATAATTCGTTTGCGGCGACAAATTACATTATTTCAGATCTAGAGGGACACCTATGTAATATGCCCAAGAATATCTATATATTTATTTTTAAATGCCACTTGTGCATAATCATGAACAATAAAAAACAGAAATAAAGTGGAAACGACAATTTTATGTGACCATTATTTGTTTTTGTATATAAAATCAAACCTTCTTTCAGATGCTCATAAAGGGGCTGCTTTTATGGTTGCTGAGTTTTCGTTTAGTCATTTTGTTTTGATTATATTGTTTTATTAAAAAATTGTTGAAATCACTGTTGTGTTAGGAGTGCAATTGCTTTAATTGGGTCTTATATAATCTATTCAATACAGAGTATTTGGCTCCTAAGCACAAACTAGGCGAGCCGTAAGTACGTTCATGAAACTGAACAAACTTGCCTATTTAGATTTAAAGTATTTCCGCCCGACGAACCCGGTGGTCGAATGGCTAGCGATGGCCGCTTTGACTCCGAGGCCGCGGGTTCGATCCCCGCATAAGACAAACATTTGTGTGCACGAACATGTCTGTTTGTCTTGTGTCTGTCTGTCTGGGTGTTTTCTGTGTATTATAAGTATTAATTCATAAAAAAAAATGTATTTAAGTACATTTATCAGTTGTCTAGTTTCCATAACACAAGCTTGGCGGTTAATTTGGGACTAGATGGCGCTGTGTAAATTGTCTAGAAATATTTATTTATTTATCTATTTAAAACAAGCTATGAACAGTGAAAATTTTACAGAGAGACAGGGTAGGTGTGTAATATTCAAGTATAAAACTACTGAACGACCCCGGTGGTCGAATGGCTAACTATGTCCACTTTAACTCCTGGGTCGCGAGTTCGATTCCCGCATAAGAGAAATATTTGTGTGCATGAACATGTCTGTTTGTCTTGGTCTGGATGTTTTCTATGTATTATATGTATGTACTTACAAAAAAATGTATTTACGAATAATATCAGTTATCTAGTACCCATAGTACAGTACCCAGTTATCTAGTACCCATAGTAAGCTTTGCTTAGTTTGGTGCTAGATGTCAGTGTGTAATTCGTCCAAGAATATTTATGTTATAAAACTATGCACTACAAGACTACAAGTCACGATTTATTTGCGATGAACTATACATAGAATGCCATTAGGCGATTTTATGACTGCAGTTTCCGAGCACTAAAATATAAATATTAATACATAATAATCCGGATGGAATATCGCTGTTCCGTAATAAAAAGCTCACAAACGTTAATTAAAATCAGAATCTCATATAAAGTGCAAACTCTATTTAGCTGAACGTGGAAATTTCATTCGTCCATTATGAACAGAGCGATCGGGTTATTTACTTAACCTGTTTCAACTTCCGAGAGACAAGCCGGCACTCATTCGACGACGCTGCAGCCATGTACGGACAAAGCAAATAAATGACCGTCACAGCGGGATACGGCTGACCGACTCTATTTCACATTTTTCTTTGATATTCACAATAGATGGAACGTCAGCAGCATATTCCACCACATGTACCTACCGTTAAAAGCATATTTCAATTTGCACCCCTTAAAAGTATGCGAGTCAATTGCTTGGAAGGCACATAAAGGGACGCACCTTAGCGAAGTTGCGCTACTTGTAAAATATTTAAATCTCGAGGGCGACTTTCCCCGCGTACCGGTGAAATGCAAAACAAGGAAAGTTTCCCCCTTAAACAGCGGAGTCAGCAACGCGGTGTCCCGGCGAGCCGTGGCTCCACAAACACACCCGGACAACAAACAAACTTTAATTTAGCTCCGACGCTACTTCGGCTATTCTAAATTTCTTCACGGAGAAGAGCTCAAACAGCAGTTACTACGGAATATTTTCATTATTCATCTACATAAATTAAAATTAGTATTTCAGTTCCCGATATCGTCAGCTATTTGGCCTTCTGGAGTTGCAAATATGTTGATTCTTTGATATGTTTAGGGGGCAAAGGGTGTGGCAAGATTATGGTACCATAAGTGGATGGAGGTGAAATAAACAAACAAATATTCCTTGCCAAATACACACTGCCATCTAGTCTCAAACTAAGCAAAGCTTGTACTATGGGTACTAGATAACTGATATATGTACTTAAATTTTTTTTCTTCTAAATATCTACATACATATAATTCATAGAAAACACCCAGACCAAGACATACAGACATGTTCATGCACATAAATATTTGTCTTATGCGGGGATCGAACCCGCGGCCTCGGAATCAAAACGGCCATTGCTAGCCATTTGACTACCGGGTTCGTCGGACGGAAATACTTTAAATAATCTAAATAGGAAATAACACTAAAAGAAAATTTTAAATTTTAAACTAGCGTTACGCACTAGACTACAATATATTTGTTTCCCCTCGATGTTTACACTCGAATCCAAGTTTTAGTATCCTAAATGTCTATATAATCCTACTTACAACAATAATATTAAGTAAGTCATGATGCAAAAACAAAGTAGCCACTGTGTGTTTACAGATTAACTACAAGATATTTTTCAATAAAATTTAGATAGTAACGAATCGGCTAAGAATGCAAACAAAGTAAAACCAGTGGGATGAAATGCCAGATTATCTCATTCTCACTACTTTAGTTTTGCACAATGAAAAGCAAAACGGGACTAAATTACTCACGTCTTGGAAATTTATAAATGATTCAAACCTGAGAAAAATATTTATCTATCTACGGCACCAGTCACGTAGAACCAGCGATATTGTGTACTGTACAAACCGGCCATGGATGCTGAAATGCCAATAGGTCCATTCATTCCAGCTCATTGGACATATTTTGTAGAAAAAAAAAATATATTGATAGCAAAAATATCAATAATGAACAGCGCCGTGGGTGTTGCCTCTATACTGAGGTACTATGTACCTCAACGGGCGCTAATAAGATTCAAAATCAGCATTTCTGCACATCACTATGGCATTGCCACAGCGCTAGGTTAACAATTGGCTTCGACCACACCCCGGCCACTCAATACAAAATTTGCGTCGTTTACTACTAAGTACATAAACAATGGCTTCTATGCAGTGCGTGTGTTCGTACAGTGCCATACAAACTGTTCCAGATTCGTCTCAGAGGGTAGGTGAGGTAGACACGAGAGAGCGGCAGGGACTGGCCATACTGCACGATCACATCTCTCTGTGTGGTTGAGTACGTTCGAAATGGAAAATTATTATCACAAACCTCCGATTTAATGTCGAGAACAATCTGAAACAAAACAAAACAAGTGTAAAAATATTGTAAAATAAATTTTTTTATCGGTTTCCATTCTGACGACAGTCAAGAGCAGAAGACTCGAAGAGATATTAATAACATCTATTAATACATCCAACGGAAATCTAAATTAATATGTTTCCTGAATTCCTTATAGAGAGGAAATCATTCGTAGGATATTTTTAAAAAAGCATTTCTATGAGCAACTTTATATCTAAAAATATGTTGTTTTAAATAAAATATACTCGTATGCAATTTAGATATTATTTACACGAAATAGGTATATAAATATACGTATACTAGCTTCTGTCCGCAAGTTTGTTCCGCGTGAGCAGAATGTCGAAGGAAAAAATATATTATGTGTCAATCTAGATCATATGCTATATAATGTACAAATTCCATCCAAATCCGTTCAATGGTTTACGCGTAAAGGAGTCAATTCATATATTTTCACAAACTTTCACATTTAAGCGTAATAATATTAGTAGCATTTACATATTTGTAGTTTTAACAATTAATCACGATTTGCATAACTAACATTTGAAATACTTACTAAAACCGCACCCCGGACACTCCATATAAATATCGCGTCGCTTACTACTACATAAACAATGACGTCTGTGCAGAACAAGAATAAGCGTGTGTGCGTGCGGTGTCATACGAACTGTTCCAGATCCATGTCAGAGGAAAGGCGAGGTCGACACGAGAGAGCGATAGGGAGTAGTACTATTATTTATACTGTGCTTACAAATGTAATTAGAACCACATTAGAAGTCCAGAATAAATAAATAGGATACATTTTATCCCGAAAAAAAATTAGCTGTTTCTGAGAGAATAAAAGTTTGTAGCGATAACCGGCATTCACGGGCGAAGCCGCGTTCGTAAGCTAGTACTTACATAAATTTACATGCCCCTTTGAGACACGACCACCGATATAGATCCAACTTAATTAGTACTCATAAATTTAGTAATCGCAGCAGGAGCTCGGCCCCGTGCTCCGGCGGGGTCCCAGCACGCACTCTCGCCACAATAGCCTCTCTAACCGACTTCACTTTTTCTCCCGGTCAAGTGTTCTGAATAATAAAATTGTGTGCAATTCTTTAGGCCCTCGACAATGTCCTACTCAGGCCCACTGTGGCGTTCGTGTTCAAGTGCTTCGGATAGCTTTGATTGTTTCATTGTCACCTGTTCCTCTTAAAGTGTCGAGTTAAAATTTTTGACATAAAATCTGAATAATAGGCCGTGTGGTTTCCGGCAGACTAGAATATAATCACTCCGTCTCTTCCCGTTGTTGTCGTACAAGGCGACTAAGGGAAATACATTATCAAATATTGATCAGGCCTCCCCAATCCGTCTGGCCAGCGTGGGGAGTGTAGGCCAAATCCTCCTTCCGTCTAGGACGGACGAGAGAGGGTCGTGCTCCTGTAATGGAGACTAAAATGGACCTGATGATGATGTATAGGTAGATAAGAATCTTAGTATTTTATTCTGAAACAAACTTTTATATAAGTTGAGCTTTTCATAGCACGTTTTTTTATACCACTAAGGTGACAAATAAATATATGGCCCGCCTGATGGAAAGCAGTTATCGTAGCCTATGAACGTCTGTAACATCAGAAGCATCACACGTTCATAACCGACCCTGTAATAACCTCTTCACACCCTTTTGAAGAACCCCATGCTGCAGTCTCCTGACAAAACCTCGACAGGCAGTTCATTCCACAGCTTGATAGTTTGCGGGCGAAAACTTCTCTGAAACCGCACAGTACGCGAACACTTAGGCTCTAATGTGTGATAATGAATTCCCTGTCAATGGCTAGCGATATAACTGTAGAAGGAGGGCGTGAGCATCCTGTCAAACAACTCTGAACATACCCCAAATCGGTAGAATACACAAAGGGACGTCAAATCTCTTCTCAGACTTAAAAGGACTAAACCGTCTGTCAATTTGGGACCGTCAACAATCCACAAAACGCGCCTTACATGCCTTAGGTGCAAAAAAAGCGTAATACAGTAATATTGAATCCGTAAGAAGATCCGGAAAACATCCTAAAAATTTCAATTCTATTCTAAGATTTATATTTCCATTTGCAAACTTTTCATTTTGGGTAGTTTTTGAAAAAAATAAGCAAGTCCTTGTTTTCTTATGTAATAAACTAGGCTGGATTCTAGCCCATTGGGCCGAAATCGAGGTTGAGTGGAGAGAATAGCTTCGCAGAGTGTATGTTTTCCATTTATTTAAACGGGAAATGAATTTGATGATCATTCCTCAAGGACATGATCGATCTCATTTTTTTTCGACATAAACCTCAAAGACTCTGGTCTTTAATTGTGACTAGATTCGTGGTTTTGAAGCCTATTCATTTCTAAAAGTGACTTTCCAACGTATATAAGCGTTTCGCTCGCACCACTACACTTCACTTCTTCAGTAAAAGCATTTATAATACAAATAACCTGCCCCTGACAGTTCAGTCGAAAGTTTATTACAAGTATGACGTGATATTAAGAGTTGGGAAAACTACGCCCTGAAGAAAACTAAATACTTACCTAATTATAGTTCAGTTTGTGGTCGATAACTGAGTTGTAGAATACGTCCATTAATTTCGATCATATTATCATCGATTCCCTTATTAAGCTGTCATATAAATAAAACTCCCAGCCCATTAGCCTCGGACGATCCCGGACAAATATTACAAGGGAGCTAGGGAGAGTAACATTGGCCCCATCAATATCTGTCATCAGTCACCAGTCACCGAGTAGCCAAATAAAATTATTATGAATGAGCCACCGATGGACACATGACGTGAAGGTTCCCGTTTCACTCTCATATTACATGAGATGACCTAATTCGCTGAAAATATTTTTCATGTCATTGGGGAGGCAGGAAAATGTGTTTCTTAATCATCTTATTTACTTTTTTTTCAGGAATGCGCAATAACTTGAGATATTACGGTAGATAAATATGTATTATCGCCAACCCGCATTTGAGTTAAGCATCAACCCGATCTCAATTCCGATTCATCTTGGAAATTAGCATGATGTTGGGTTGGATATTGGAACAGCAGCGTGTTGGACGTTCAAAACGTTATTACACTGACCGACTTCATGCCAATTTCTAAGTTGAGTCGGGGTTGAATTGGATGATGTAATAAACGGTTCAGTGCGTGACAGAGTACGTTTTCATCTATTCTAGTTCTAGACCATTTCTATTGAAAAAGAGTTGTCGACTAACTTGATTAAATACGTTATTTACTATCCAATAGTTACCTAAGTGTAATTGTTTTAAATAGAAAATAAAAGATTCATTTTATTTTTGCTCGAGTACAATAATCTGCCAGCTTTCCACATAACATTTATTCGTTGTTTATACCATTTTTCTCGAGGGTACTGATAATCCATGCGTGTACGAACCTTAGCCACAGGCTCACAACTGTGTCAAGGATGATAAGCGGAAAATTTCCTTGGGAAGTGCAGAATACACCACATTTACCGCCGGTCCGGATAAATGGATACTTGTAACTTTGAGCTTTATGCTAGAGATACGTGTAATATGAGTAATAATTGCATACACGTAATAATTTTCAACAATATAATATTCACACGAAAACATGGATACGGAGGAATGGTACCCCGTAGTATGTCCAAACTTTTGACATAATCTCCATGACATAATTTTATTCATATACATCTCCGCCAATTCGCAGTTGAGCAGCGTGGTGGAGTACGCTTTAAAACCCCTTCGACTAAGGGAAGACTCGTATCACAACAGTGATATGAATTTGGGTTGATCCAGAAATATACATCTTTATGTCTTCCCTACGTACCCACGCGGTATAAAACAAAAGGGCTTTACGCATCTGTCTGCATGTTTATTTACTAAATTCGTTGTGAGTTCTAAGACTGTAGTGGACTTTATTGCTCATTTGGGTATTTGGGTTTGGGTCCGATATGGAATCATTTAGTGTTATGAGGATTTTATTTACAAACAAGCTATATACATACATTATGCATTTAGGCTTAACCATAGCATAGATTAAGTATATATTTAAAGTACGTAAAGTTAGAAAACAAAAAAAAACGTAACAAAATTTCTAAAAACAAACGTATCTCCCAAAATTCACTTTCATCTATAAATTTATCTAAAACAAAGTAATAATATATGTACAATAGATTCATAATCTGCTTCTTGCTCATACATTTTATTAATATTTTGTTTCATTAACCAAACATTTTTGGCTTAGATGCAAATGAACTTATTTCTTATGTAGATGATTTTTTGTCTCAAAATAGGTAAATAAGGAAAAATAAGTAGTGATCAGTAGTAACAACTGAGTTAATACTTATTTAATTTGGCGTTGACTCCGAGGTTGCGGATTCGATCCCCGCACAAGGCAAATATTTGTGTCCATGAACATGTCTATTTATCTAGGTCTGGGTGTTTTCTATGTATGTATTTAAAAAAAAAAAAAGAATCTAAGTATAATATCAGTACGGGTACTGGAGTACCCATAGTACAAGCTTTGCTTACTTTGAGATTAGATGGCCGTGTGTAATTTGTCCAGGAATATTTATTATTTATTTATTATATACATAAAGAAATAATTTCATGCATGCATCTAAGCCAAAAACGTTTGTTCAAAGAAAGAACCTCCCAAACAAAATGTATGCTCTGCTGGCATAACTATTCTTCACTAATAAAATCGATGTTTGTTTGTTGGTTCGTGTCTCACAATTTTGTTGTTTCCTATGTGTACAAGGTCGGTAAAAATATACTCTCTTTGATCCTAGGGAAACACATTCATATGGATACCTTATACCCCAAAATTCCAAGGAAAATTTCATCGGCGAAACTGAATTTTTATGTGAGACAAGTCGTGAGCGACAATTTTTATTATGGTATTACAAGTATCTTCATAATGGAAATTCATTTTAGGTGTAAATATGGTTTTTAAAAAAATATATGACGACTCAAGAGAGAATATACAACACAAAAATTTCATGCAGCTGTGGAATAGTATTACGATGCAATTGCATTGCAATGGGAGAAAACTGTGTACTCAGTATCCAATTTTGACCAAAATTGTGAGCAATCTTTCTTTGTGTAAAATTCTCCTTTGTTTCGCGTTCAACATCGTAAAGCTGCCAGTCGTGTGTTGAAATTCCAATATATTCGGTTTACTATAGGCAGTAGTCGTGAAATATATTCTATAAATAAACGCTACACATTGGGCTTATGATGTAACATGGGGTGTAAACCATCTATAGAGTCAGAGTCAGCTTGACCTGCACGTGGTATACCCTGCAGTCGGACAACCGAGGCTCGGGAAAAAGAGAATTAAGGCATATTTGGAAGCTGCCGGTCTGTGGAAGTATACCGCACCTCACAGAATACCGCAGCCAAATAACAATTCCCTTGAGGGTTGTAATGTTCCTGCGAGTCAGTGAGGGCACCAAGAAGGTGCAATCTATCATGTTGCGAGCGTTAAAATGGCTACGGTAACTACTTTACTTCAGCCGGTGCGGACTGTATGCTTGCTTACTACTCGACAAAGTATATAAATAAAATATTTTATATGCCACGGTAACTATCATGGGTCGGTGATACCTAATACCACATTAAACTATGTATTATGTTATGACTTCATTACCCAGTGGCAGGCAGCCAGCAATAATCGCTCAGATGGTTCGGCGCCGACACACATGGCCTGTTTAATCTACCAGTTCACTTTTATGTAGGTACGTACGCCGGCAATCTAATTAAGAAAACGTTTCATAAACTCTCTTAACTACCTAAATAGTAGTCGAAGCCAAAATTAGAATGTTTTACAAGTTTAAAACTACATTAGTGTTACAACTAGTCAGAAATTTGTAATTAGACATACACCGGTTATGAAATGAAGTCACAGCTGAATCATAACGACAATGACTGGTTGTCTGCGAGTGTGCATGTTACAAGTTGCAAACGTTCCATTCCATCTGCAATTTATTATTCTAACTACTACATAATTAACCATTCTCTTTAATAACAACAAGAGTTAACACGACTGTATAGTTATATATATTATCGCAAAAGTCATTACTGAAACATTCGTTATGGATCATTCAAAATGTGAAAACGTCTAACATTTGTAAATGTCCCACGCTGAAATTGAAATTTAATTACTCCGGCTTTAAATTAAATTCTGCTTATTCATATGACAAGCGACAGGTACAAGAGGGCACACGCAATAACAAATTATGGCGAAACAAATTAAAATTACTTTTGTGAAAATATTTTGACAAATGACATTGAGCAAAGACAGTCATTGAAGAGCTCTTTGGGATTCTTCATCATAACCAATGCCAACCAAAATGTTCTCAAAGTTTGTAAGATAAAGCAAGACGAGCAAAGGGAGTCTTAAAATACATAAATACTTATTACTTAGACAGTTTAGTATAAACGCCCCATTCGTTAAAACTTTTTGCATTATTTAACGAGTGGGAGGAAATTGTTTCCCATTACGAGATACTGGGAGACAGAGCTCGTTCTCGTAAGCCATGAAAATCATGCTAATAAAAGTTTTGTTCGTGTTGCGGAGGGGCTTGATGTAATGTTTACTAATATTATGAGTGACGTTGCCAGCACGTGGAGGTACGTGCCGGTCAGTGACCTCAAATTTCACGGCACCGTTAATCACTTTCGCACGTTGTAAATACTTTATTGATTGTGTTTGATTTTTATGGTTTATCCCGTAGTTTAATGGGTATAAATCTATATTACTGATCGAAGGTATTAAATGGAAAATTTCGTCGAGAGTTAGAAGCTTATAGTTACCCTACAAATATTATACAGTAGCTAATGTGAAATTTTGTGAAGATATGTATGAGGTGGATGTACGGATATTTAATACTATTTCACGCGTAAGCGTGACCGGATTTTGATGAAATCTGGTCTTTTTGTACTACGTCGGATGGCAGACAAGTATAGGGCCTGACTGACGTAAAGTGGTTATCGTAGCCATATCCGCTGCCAACGCCGCAACTTCTACCTTTCTGGTAACCTCACTCACTCGAAGGAATACAATAATGCTCAAGGGAATTGTTATTTGGCTGCGGTATACTGTGAGGAGGACTTCCCCACTCTGGTAGTTTACAAATACTCTATACGCTACCTCTTTTTCACTAGAGCCTCTTTCACCACGTGCAGGTGAAGTTGGTTTTGGCTCTACTAATCGTGGTGAACTACTGACACCCCAAAAACTATGCAATTGGGCAATAGTGGTTAGTAGTAGTTTACGGTGTAGAATGAAAAATTAGGGACGATCGAGCTAGTTAAACCAGAGCGTCGCGTTTTACCACAATTATGATTTATGCTGATTGATCCGATTGAAGTAAATGCTTGTCTTGCGCGTTGAAATCTCTCACAATGTCAGAGTTAATTTTAGTGCTGTCGTTAAATGAATCTCTCAAATTAAATTAAAAATAGTATATCACATCAAGTTATGAGTAATACTGACTGAAATTAAAAATAATAAAATCATAGAAATTAAATATAGGTATGGTACATATAAGTCAAGTCAGTGGCCTTTAGGCGGCTTGAAAACACTGACCTCCGCCAACCCGCAGTTGAGCAGCGTGGTAGAGTACGCTCTGAGCGCCTTCAAATAAGGGGATTCCCATATCCCCGTGAACCCATCTATTTACGCAATGAAAAGTTTTTTTATATCAGATTTAATAAGTTAAAAAATGTATCGCGAGTGGTTATAAAATAGTATGTTTACACAGCACAAATATGCACATGTACCTTTTCAGACAAAGAAATATAAACAAGAGGGAGGCAGACATCTATAGCGTTTTACCTTCGAGGTATTTTGTTGGTGGAATATTGATATTTGTCAAGAAGTAGCTCTTTTATTAATTCGACGAATTTATTCGTCATCATTGGCTTGTCCTTTTCCCATTATTTGGGATCGGCGCAGTATGTCCTTTTCTTCCATTCACCCCTGTCAGCCGTCATATATACAGTTACCCCTTTCATCTCTAATATAATCCAACCTACTGTTTCTCGGTCTTTCTTGGTTTAGGTATGAATAGAAACTTAGATAAAATTCCTTTCAATCTTTTTTTTACCTTTAAAGATTTAAATGGATTTTTAATTATTTATTTTAATTATACTTACTTTAATTAATCCTAATTTATTAGGATCCTCTCTCATTGTGTCCATTCATATTCAAATTCATCATTGTGTTTGTCACCTGTCTTTCATCCCTCCGCATTACATGCCACACCACTAAAGACTTTAATTAAAAAAAAAAATCTTCAAAATGAGGAAATCTCCTCATTTTGAAGATTTTTTTTTTAAATATTAATTATTTTATATTTGAAGGAATTTTATATTTGAATTTTATGTTATCTACTGCTTTAATGTCTTTGTTTGTTTATAAAATTTAACAGACATCTTCGATCTTCGTGATCAAACATGTGATCGTATGCACACAAATTGAAATTCAGTATTTAAATATGTTTTTCTCGAGTGATTCTAAATATATTGTATACCAGCAGTCCAAGTTATTAATGAAATATTTCTTCTCGGGTTCCTCAAGAAAGACGTAAAGGAGTTTTTGCAGGGTCAGCAATGCGTTCATTGACAGCTTACCATCAGGCAGGTCACACGCATGGTTGGTCATGCCGTATGGTATTTAATTAAATAATAAATAATTTCATTTATACTAATGTATGTAAGGTATAAATAATAATAAGGTATAATCTTGTTATGAGTTGTAGACAGCAAACATATCCATCGAGCCGCCAAACAGCCACGGACGTGGTTTGGACGTGGCGTCCACAGGTTTCTGATTGTGTTCATCATAAAAACTCGTCACGTCCCCTCCAATCCCCTCTCCCGTCACAGACGAAAACCTCCCCAACGAAACGAATTCAGGCAATAGATACGGGATGATAAAATAAAACTTTGCGTCTGGTCAATAGAATTATTATATTATACAATATGTAACCGTTAAGTATTGCCACGCCATTTTTTGTATCTTGCAAATAATAATAAACTAATAGGTATATTCTTATATACCCTTACTTATTCTTATATAAATGTTTGAAGATTTAAGTGATTTTTGGAAATTCCCACAGGAATGTTTTTTTTTTATATGAGAGGGGGACAAGCGAGTATATGGGTCATCTGAAGAATATTAATCACCACCGCCCAAAGACATCAGCATCACAAAGGGAATAACATACTCGTATGAATGTTGTTTTCAAACTTTGTGTTTATTTCTAAGCAAAGATCATCTCTTAAAAATATTAAAATATATATTTTTTTGACTGTTTTATGATCTATTTTGGCCAATGACACCTTTTATGTTGTAATCCGTCAAACGGTTTAAGCTGTAGAGTGCCGTGCCAAAGAAATATACACTCGAAAAACATAACCCTTCTTCACCAGGCGGGTGAAAATAGTGTCCGCTGAAATTCTTGCCTTCTTTACTAAATAACTATAAGGTAAATCAAGTGTCTGGAAGAGATAAAACAGAAACGACAGGTGGATGCGACATTGGTTCCGTACCCGCCCGTAGCCCTGAATGTATGACGCCCTGAGCGAGGATATATGGCCGCCAACTTCGTGAAACAGCCGGGACAGATCGCACACAATTTATTGTTTTGCTCTCCGTGGAAATTACTTTTTTGTTCATCTCGTGTCTTGCTAATATGAAAGAATGATACATATTCCGAGTATTATTAAATTATCAAGAATATAAAAATATTTAACACTGATAATCATAAAAACGCATCGATTCACAGTAAATTTTGTATTTTCCCCAAATAGTAGATTGTATAACAAACTCAGTAATAATTACACTTTGAATAAATTATTCGCCGGAAAATGGGGTATAATATAATTTAATAATATCGGATTAAATCTATACATACATATATAAATGAATCCCTATTTTCCTTGGTCACGGTATCACGCGTAAACTGCAACACCGATTTCGCTATTTCTTTTTATTTTGTATTTATTATTGTCATGAAAAGGTTCTTACAAAAGAATAAATAAGGAAATTGCGCGGAAAATTAGAACATTTAAGAAAACTGAACGACCATATTAACTTTTCTAATGTAACTTTATGTCGTTTGACAGAACTGTCCGTTATATATTTATTGTTAAGAAGACAGGGCAACATCTGTCGCGTCAGGTAATCTAATATTTAATTATAAAAACCCATTACTATGTGTGTTTATAATTTTATTGATTTAATCATAAAGACCTTTAAAATTTTATGATTAAATATGACAATATGTTTACTTTTGAAAAAAAAATATTTTTATTTTATAGCCATTTATCTCTATCGGTTGGTGTTATAAAAGTACACAATATTGCTTTTCAGTATTTAGGGTTCGATTCCCGGCACATATAGGAGATTTTCCAAAAATCTTTGAATGCAGTTTTATTCTTTCTGCAAAGTTTTCTAATTACATTATTTACAGTACCTCCCCTGCAGGTGGCATTGTCGTGGGACGCCCTGTATATACGAGAGTAAACTTTATGAAACTGTGAAAAGATCTTTTCGGAATTGTGAAGTTCAAATTCACAAAGACCTGAGACTGAAAAAGATAGTGCTTTTAACCAAATGGAACTCACCCCGATGAAGTTGCCTAAGTCTAATAATATTCTTTAAGGATTATTTCCGGGGTGACGTCCTCAATCACTTCAAAATCAGTAGGTACCCACGACGTAATGCAACGTTACCACAGTCACGCCAGTAATTTTGCTCGACGCAGTATAAAAAACAAACGATGTAATTTAAAAAGTTTTACAGGGCAAAACAAAGCGAGAGGCGTGCGACTCAACTCGCGTGCAATAAATCGTATAGCTTACTTGTGAACGGAGAGCGACGCAGCGCAGTGCCGCAACTGCAAAGCTATGCGATTTAAGTCTACATATTCACTTAAATATTATTTACTTAAATTTCATAGCATTATTTAATATTGATAATATATCGAACTGAACTAGCTGTAGTGTGCACTGCAGTTGAAATTAGTACTAGATAATTAAGTTATGTTTAGAAAGACGGGCAAATTGAAACAGTTCGGCTGGGCAAATGTCTCTAACATTTGCAAATCCGGACATTATGAAAACTAACGAATAATATGTGTATCAAAGTAGTGTGCCTACGAGTGAGTATGTAAGCTACATCTTCTGAGAAGATGGTGGCATTCTTTGATCGATCATGGAAAAACATAGAAAAGATCGAAGTTGAAGATCGAACATATAAAAGAACAAATCCATGACCAGCTACAATATACAGCTATTATAGTGGTATTGTAGCTAGTCATAGATTTGTTAATAATTGATTATACTTAGTTGTTATAAAAGAGTATCATCATGGCGACGCCAAACAAATGTCGCCTTGTTGACTGTTAACTCTATTACATATACAATAACGACTGTACAGAGCCCGAATGATTACATGTGCGTGAGGCGCCGATTAAACTGTTCCAGATTGTATCTGATAGAACAGTATCAGAGGCACAGAGGTCGATTCGAGAAAGCGACAGGAAGTGGCCATACTGAACGCAAGTGCTATAACTTACACTGTGCTAATGGGACAATAAGATTATAAATAATATTATAAAATAAGATTATAAATAATTTTCTAGTTTTAAAATCTCATTTATTAAAAAAAAATGTTTACGTCATAATATTATAGACCATAGTGTATAAACGATTTCTTTCATAGCGAACATACAAACGTATTTAGAGACTCGAGACGCCAAGAAATTTGCAGGTTTTCTTGCTGAATAACGAAGAATTCTTATAAGAAAAAGTTGCCAATTCTCAGGTCGCCCGTTGCCACGATGAGACACGCTATGAAACCATACCCTTGAGGTGACATTAGGTAAATTGCCAATGTCAAAACTCGAACGACTAGAGGTCAAGCGTTCAGTAATCACCGTAAAATATTTTTAGATTCTTCCATTTCACGGCATAAAAATACTCGTCACGATTACCTCATCTTTATCTGGCCGTCACTATTACTGAGTTATTAAGTTGGGAGTGGACTTTTAAATTTGGGCTCCTGAGCCAAGCATTAATGACCTGCGCCGCCATTTTGAAGGGCTGCTTTGAGGAAACCTCCGCTCGCCCTCGCCGGGGAAGTAATGCATTTTCCTTTATCACCCTGCGGACAGTTTGCGCACTTCTCGACAAGGGGACCGGCTTTTACGATTATTGTGCTTAGAATGTTACATGCGATGTGCAATGAAAAACACTGGATTCGATCTCGGAGACCGTAAATGGCGATGACTATAAGGTTATGGGTACATTCTTTTAGAAACAACGCGGATATTAAACAATATAAGTAAATACTGATGCCCAGATAAAGTATATTTAATCACCATTATGTAATAACGGGTAGTTATGTGTTGTACTTATTACATAACGAATTTCACATTGGATATTTTTTACACCACTAATTATGTCAAACCAGCAATCGCCTCATGGGCAGTCGCCAGTCATCATAGCCTATGGATCCTTGGTATACCAAAATCATCACACATGCGATGCCGACCACCATGTAACTAAAACACTTTCATCTTTTTTAAAGAATCCTTATTGATAAATTGGAAAACCTTACAACAGACATATAAAAGAAATATTTACATTTCTTTCTTTTCTTGCTTTCTTTTCTCCAAAAGATAAAAAAAGTAAAATAAGATCTTAATTCATAAAAAAAGACAAACGTGTCTAAGTGCCCACCAGGGCTCAATGGCAAAATGAACAATTTCCTTTTCAAGGTTTTCAATTTTTGATGTAAATTTTTGTTACAGGGCTTCCATTATCAATACTAGATACAATGTAGGCTTCACCTACACGGTCATTGGAGATGTAGCCTATTTTCTTTTTCAAGGTTCAACCTATCGTCATGACAAATTTCTGTAAAGTCCGGTGGTCGGGTAGCTTAAAAATAATTCTTTTTGGTTTTAAATTTGTAAGTTTTTTACATATGTTTCCTTTTGGACACCATGGTTGGGAGGAGAGAATGACGTCCATAATACTTATTTGTCACAGAACTTTATTACGGTTCTCTTTCAGCATTTGTAGCTGCCCTGCATGCTACAATGCTACATTCTCTCTCTCCAAATTTTCAGTTTCTTTTTTTTTAACCTCATATCCAAATTTCATGTTTGTGACTACAGTGTTTCAAGTTTCATCCCTAATTTAACCCTCCAATTTGATGATTTTTTTTAGAAGCGGAAATACATATTTTATCTGATTATTTCACTATTGCATGTACGGGAGCCCGATATTTTAAAGAGAGTCTAGAAATCAAAAACAATGTATTTTTACCCACCCTATACAAACATTCAGCCCCTATTACAACCGCTATACAACTTTAAGAGGTCGATTTTTCTCAAAATCCTTTGTTATTGTTTGCTTTGGGCATAAAAGATACCTGTCCTTTCGTAGTTCTAGCTTCAATAAGTTAGGCTCTGCGTCTATCAATAAAATGCCGGAAGGAATTCTATATTCTACACTAAAATTATAGAGAGGAATCTCTATAATATTTAGTGTGGTAAGAAATTTTATCTCCGTTAGTATATTCCTTAAATATTTTCAATGTAGCACGTCTTCTAACATCTTAACCTAACAACATTCTATAAAAGGATTAGGTCGAGTTACAATATAAACAATATTGCGACATGCGTCACAAGCGCGGCATTTCAAAGTGTGGCGCAAGCCGTACGCGGCTAAAATTGTAAAAACGTGCAGTATTCCGCCTTGGGAACCGTAGTGCGGACGCAAGCTGCACCGGAAAACTGTTGGCCATGCGGAGCGTGAAATAATGCACCACGTGTTGAATAACATCGGTAATTAATTGCATCGGGCGAAAGCGCAAGTGTTCCCGTGCGAACTGAAGTAAAACATGACTTATTCAATCGTAATTTTATGCACAAGTTACATAAAAAATATGCAAGTCCGTATATAAATTAAATAAGGTTGTTGATGAGTTAGAATATATTACTATTAAACTTCCCCGCACCGCATCCACCGCGCCGCTCGGAGCGCTCACTGCATGAGTGCGCGTGTCGTCGGCTGCACTCGACGTATGTGCAAGCTGCCGGCACTTTAGAGTACACTTCACAGGAGATATGACTTGATAATTCAATGAGCATGACATCGATAAATCTACTGAACTGCTTACGTATATTTAATATTATCTGAATTTCCCACCTGACAGTTCGTTGACTCGAATAAAATTACTCGCTTATCGAGATAAGCAGACACGAACATGTCAATTGAATCCAATAACAAACAGAATGTTTGGCTTTTATATAATATTCTTTTGACTTGACATATGTATGATAATATATTATATTATATCTTCTCTGAGAAATTTTCAGAGCCAACGTGACTATTATTTGAATAGGTTTACTTGATATCTACAAAATATACAAAATAACATTTACAAAGATATCACAAGGAACTACGGATAGGGTCTGAAACTACGTCACGTGAAGCCAGAATAGTCTAGGGGCCTACCGCCTAAGCTGAAGCCGATTCCAATTATCGCTGGTAGATAAAAAAATATACCTAATTGTAAAAGACGTGTCTAAGTGCCCGCGAGGGCCCATAGAATAAAGAATTTTGACTTTGACTTTGACTTTGACTTTGACATTGAATATTTTGATTCCAAAAATTAATCTTAGTTTAATGTTATTAATAAACATCTTCAGCTTAGTCAGTAGAGCTTTAAGTTTTCTATTAGCTAAGTTACATAATAACAAAAAAACTAAGCAATAGTTTGAAATTCATTCGTAAAAACCGATGGACTTCAGCTTCGGCGGTAGGGCCTCTGAACCTATTTCCAGTATATATCAATTAGCAGCTAATACTACTATTACTAGCAGTCTAAGCTTACATAGTTATAAATAAGTTTCAAAGTTAAATAGCTGATATAGGTGTTTGTTGAAAGTACTAAAATCTAATTCACAACGAACATTATGAAAGTTTGATTTGTTGCTGTTATGCACTAAATAGGCCAGTCGTGAGATGGAAAGTGTGCGAGCAAAATCGTGACGCCCCGCAGGACGTACTTGTGTTACAAATCCGTGAACGTTAATGGACGCCATAGACATTATTCACGCCCATCTAATAAAATAAAAAATATAAAAAGATGCTTTCAAAACCCAGGCTTGTAATATAACCGTCTTAAAGTATCAAATCCTATAATACGATTCGTAGTCTCGTATTACATGGCAGAGTTCGGTGAATATGAATGCGTGGTCACGGCTGGACGCGGCGATCTCCACAGGATTTCACTAGAAAGCCTTAGATGACACGAGATACCGCTTCGATCTGCTGGCAGCGTCGCTCCGAGTTCTAAATGTCTAAGTGAAAAGTAAATGTTTTCATCGCCCGCTCTACGATTATAACTAAACGCCAGTGTACTCTTTGATTTAGAACCAGACTGTTTATCGACATGTCGAAATCGCTAAAGGATATATGACGCATTTTGCTCACAAGTTGCTCTAAATTTTACATTATGGATGAGATGGACGATTTGTTCATTTCTATAATTATATTGAGATGAAATGGCATAAAAAGAATATCCAGATGGGTGAGCAACTGCTTCCGCTATATCGTTGTACTGAAGACATAGGAAGTTTTAGAATTGGAATGATAAAAATAATGTTTTGAAGATTGGATTTCTTGCAATCTAAGCAAAGCTTGTACTATGGGTACTAGATAACAGATATAATACTTAAATCCTTTTTATTATAAATACATAGAAGAGACCCAGATCAAGACGAACAGATATGTTCATGCCCACAAATATTTGTCTTGTGCGGCCTCGGAGATAAAGTGGCCATTGCTAGCTATTCGAGATGCACGTGGCTCGTCAATAGAATTGTATTACTGAGGTTTATACTCGTATCATCATAAAAAGAGGTACTGCATAAGCACAGTAGTTGTTTACCTATACAGTAGCATAAGTAAGAACAACGGAGATAATCCCATACACTGCACGAGTTACGAGTACAACCAAGTAACTGCTTAATTGATATAGTTAAGGAATTCGATTAATCGAAAACGCAAGTTAAGCCACATCGACCGTACTCAGTCAATGGATGGGTTTACTCAGCCGTCGGTTCCGGCTCTTGTCATCTCGTTAATCTACAACAGCTATGCCAGTGGCTTTTGGGCGACTTGAAAACACTGGCCTCCACCAATCAGTAGTTGAGCAGCGTGGTTGAGTAACCCCTAACCCCTTTAATTAAAAGGAGACCCGTATCCCTGTAGTGGGATGAGTATGGGTTATTGACGACGAATTGCATATTAGGCGGGTTGCATAGTTGTTTGTTAAACCAGTTGATGACCATAAATCTGAATCTTACAATATGTGATGGCAGATTATATTAAAAGCACAAAAATACACCGGCCTAGAATTGATTTAATAATTCATTCCGATGCCGGCAAACGTGTACGAAACAAAACAGTAACAAGTACAAATAGAATAGAAACATCCGGCGGAGAGGGCAACAAACAATCGATCGTAGACCCTTCGCTGCAACGAGATAATTACTGTGGTAGACTTTTTGTTTTGTGCTCCAAACGAACTCCGGATGAAGATCGAGAGCCAACTAACAAAAACTCAAAGAGAAACAAGTATTATGTGCACGCAAAAGACGCTAATTTGCAGGATATAATAATATATTTCATAAATAACAGCTTAATTTCTTTTTACAAATATCAATATGACAAATTTCGTACTAGCTTGTGCCTGCGGCTTCACTCTCGAGTACTCACTAACTGCATAAACTGTGTCTTGTGTGTGTTATTATGTTAATCCCTTATACAATGAAATGGTAAGTATTCTGGGTCCTTACCGCCGAAGCTGAAGCCGATTACCATCGGAATTTGTATTGCGAAAAGCTTCAGCTTAGATTTGTGGTAATTGTTTTAAGCTTAGCTGGCACAGACCTTGGAAATCTACCGACAAAGCTGAAGATGTTTATCATTAGTATGTAACCTAAGACTTATTTTTAGAATCAAAATATTCAATCGGAATCGGCTTCAGATTCGGCGGTAGGGCCGCCAAACCGTTCAGTCGTACAAGCATTATTGAGCACAAACTTCTCAATCATGTTTATAATTTCAGAAGAATTTAGTATAAAAAATATTTATCATTAATAGCTTATGCCCGATTTGTTTAATGGTCGATCAAAGTTTGGTGGGAAACTCCATTTTAAAAGGATGAAATTATTATAAAAGAGTTACGTGGTATTTTGTATTGAGCATTTTATATATGGGTTAGTCCAAAATTATGATTTTCATGTTATCATATCTCGAGAAGTTTTACTTAAGATATTATTGTAACGTCCATACATAAGTTACATAACAAATCGAAAAAATGTCAACTAACCTATTATGGTGCATTTAGATGCTGGTAATGATGTTTCTTTCATCAATACAATGCGATGGTACACCCCTTCTAAAATACAAATTGTCATATTCGTGATAGCGATAAAGTATGGACAAAGTACTTAGGTGTAACATTATCGTTTTGTATACAGCCGATTTATCAATTAGAAAGCTAAGTGAACTCAGTGGCCGAGTCAATTTACCAGATTGATACTATCAGCTGATCTCGGCCTCTTTAACCAGTTAACAATTCAATCGTCCACAATACAGTATGTATAATGTTGACGAGCTAGCTCGGTGGTCGAATGGTTAGCAATGGCCACTTTGACTCCGACGTCTTAGGTTCGAGTCCCGCAGAAGATAAATATTTGTTTGCATGAACATGTAAAGAGAAATGTATGTATTTAGAAATATATAAACTTAAGTATAATATCAGTTATTTAATACCCATAGTACAAGCTTTATATATTATAATATATTATTCTTATAGTTTGGGACTAGATGGTAATTTGTCCAGGAATATTTCTTTATTTACCACATAGAAATCCTATTGCAATAATATTATTAAATGCAAAATTATTTATTTTACCTTCATTCGCGGCAACTTGATTTTGATAACATTTATCGCTGAGATCAATTGGAGAAAAAAATAATCCATTTTCCTAAACTTCTCCATAAAGACATTAAAATAATAAATCTCTAATGTAGTTGGACGCAGTGTGATTATTTTTACCGAGTGATTTATTCGCAATAGAATCTACACACGGTGAAAAGACTTACATTTCCGAACTTTACACAGTAAATTAGACATAATTTATTGGGTCGTAGCGAGCAAAACAGGAAGGAGAAAGAAATTAAGGAAAAGGTGAAGCAATGTAGTAGAGGATGAATGGAAGTGTGTGTGTTCGCTCAGTACATTTCGATTCGACTCCGCGGTCTGTCACAAAATGTTTATTTATCACACGTTGATATTGTTAAGTTGCGCCGACTTTCCCCTTCAATATTCATGACATGGCATTGTTTGTGCCGGTAATTGATGATAATTCCTATTTAAGTAGTGACTTGCATTTGAAAGGCGAATGTTTTCTGTAGATTCGTTTGAGTTATGCGTTGGTTTGTTTTTATTGGCGTGTGCTAGTTGCAGCTAGAGCGGGCATCGAACTGGCGCAGGCGGCGCGCTGCGCCGACATGGACGTGACCTCCGCTCGACGTGCACAACGGGGCCCTTTATTATTCAACCAGCGAACTCACCTCCTTAAGCGCATACAATTTTATTCCGCTTTATATCTCGAAACTTTGCACGTCTTCTACTGATTTATGTACTTTCTACATTTCATCATACATATTATGATCATAATCTAACATCCTAATACTTTAGAACCCAAATAGTCGAATATATTGCGGTTCCAGGAAAAAAATCTCCCGCTATTTAAAATGACGCGAAGAGGTTTTCGCAAAGACAGCAACGCACGAGTGAATTTCCCGATGTTGGACCCTTACCTGACCTGGACCTGGACCTGGGGGCCTGAAGCTGAAACTGATTCCCATCGGATTGATTGCGAAAACTGAACTTCAGTTTAGATTTGTGGTAATTATGTTTAACTTAGCTGGTAGAAACCATAAAGCTCTACCGATAAAGCTAAAAATATTGTCAATAACTCAAACTCAACACCTGTTTATGAAATCAAAATATTCGATGGGAAACAACTTCAGCTTAGGCGGTATGGCCCCTGCAGTAGTACACAGGACGCGGTAACTCGTTTCCATCAGACGGCTATATAAAAATATAGATATAAAATAATATGTTGCAGTAAATGCAGTAACATATACGTTTGAAGCGTAGCTAACAGGCATAATAGCGTTACGTATTATGTCATCATCAACAATGGCCGTCACATAAGATGATTCGTTTTGGTTTATACAGACAAGTCAACCGCTTTACAGCCCGTGATCGTCCATTAACAGCGTGAAATAATAACTAACACACGCTCGCCAGACTACTATGGCGATCGATCGGCTACATAATGTCGAATTTGTGTTTCTTTTAACAAAGAGCCGAGAGTATTATCGGAACTACGACGTGCTCGCGGCTCTAATCGCGTTAAATTCTTCTTTATTTAAACGATAGAAAATACTTTTGTATTTTAAGTCCAGTTTAATTAATTACATTCGTAGACAAATTACACACTGCCATCTAGTCCCAAATTGAGCAAAGCTTGTGTAATGGGGATAACTAATACTATACTTAACATATATATAGATAGGTACATTTTTTTATAAATATATACGTACATATACTGGGTGTTTTCTATGTATTATACGTAGACGAAATTATACATAGAAGACCAAAACAAACACACGTGTTCCTGCACACAAATGTTTGTCACGGGATCGAACCCGCGACCTCGGAGACAAAGTGGCCATTGCTAGCCATTCGACCACCGATCTCACAACACAACACAATAATAATAAACACAACAGCTCAGAAAGATAATAATAATAATAGAAGTATTCATTGTTACGTTATTGATTTATATCGATATTGTATTATAAATGCATGCAATTCGCTCTGTAGTCATATCGATATACACATTATCGATATGCGTATCCACTCAATATTGTTTACAAATAATTATATTAATACGTGAAGGAAAAACTTTCTACCCCTTTTTAAGAAAATTGCGCGGATGGAGGAGTATATGTAATTTCGCACACTTATAGTACGTTAGTACTATTACTTATACTGTGCTGTACTATTACTTATATACTGTGCTTATAGTATATAGAGATGGAGTGCAGAATGCTAATATATTTTTAAAATTATGCATAATAAAAATAGATTTAATTAATAAAAAAAACATTATACACACTACTATGTATTTGACACACACACGCATATATACTCTTTTGTATATTGTTAAAGTCATAAATTAAATTAATTATAGTCGAATTTCGACCAATGGGTGACCACTAGTTATATAATAATAAAGTCATGTAATAACACTGAGCGATTTCAATTCAAATCTACTGCGAAGAAAAATCAATATATTTATCTAGGCAAAGAATATATATAGCACCTGTGGGCACAGATTACATAATGCTTCGTGTAAAGGCCGCATGTATCGACCGATGTCGATAAATTGTATTTGATTGTAGTAAATTGTATTTGATATTTAAACCGCAATATATCGATAACGTGGTTTAAATATAAATTTACGTCGAATTAAATTTGAGTTAATATTTAAACAAGTATAGGTACCTAAATGAATTCATCCCTAGGTAGTCTATATTAATTTGATCAGGTGTTTAAAGCACTAGCTGCCGCCGCTAAGTAATAAACTTCCCTCGTATATTGTATTACCTAGGTACGGAATGTCATTAGATACTATGTATTGGGTATAGTGAGATGAGTTACTGGATATACATATGTTTATATTTAAAATATGTTTCTGTTTCTGTCTATATAGATTTTTTTATACTACTTCGTGTGGCAGACAAGCATAAGGTTGATGTAAAGCGGCTATCGTACTATGAAATATCGCGAGCCACCCTCGCTGCCAACGCAACAACTCCTTCCTTTCTAGTGACCTCACTCACTCGCAGGAACACAACGACCATCAAGGGTATTGTTATTTGCCTTGCTTCTCTTTCGCCAGAGCCTCTTTCTTACTCTAGTCGGCAGGGTGCACCACGTGCAGGTGAGGTTGGCTTTGGCTCTAAAGATCGTGGTCAGCTAACTTACAACCCAAAAAAGTATATTCTCTAAAATATCGGTTATGGAATTTCGAACGAAAATTTATCCGATGCGATTGTGTTCAATAAATTCTTATTTATGTATTTTTACGCATTTGGTTCTTCCCATCAATAGGATAATTTTAGAGGCCGAAAAATGTCATAAGGAATGAGGTCGGGCAGGGTCGGTGCCGGGTTAATCATTGTTGCCAACGTGACGTGCTCCATCACGCAGGGATCAGGGGCAATTTGTCAATCACCACGCGAATGCCCCCTGCAAACGCTTTCAATAAGCGGCCGTCCCATAATCAATATTCGATAAAATGTAGCACGCGGATTTTATTAGTCATTTCCAATTCGGCGATGACAGGATATAACCCATTAACGGCATATTCATACAAAGTTACTACCTACTAAAACCGTGGAAACTTTAGATCATGATTGACAATATTGAGTTTATGGTTTATTTTCCCAATTTTATTTAAAGATATTCATATGTTATCTTGGTAACTCATAGTTTGTCATATCAACTTTTAATGTAACTTTATGTCGTTTGACAGAACTATCAGTCATTTGACAGATTGCGCGGAAACCAAAACGTGTGTCGGATCAGCTAGTCAGTCGATAAAAATAACATCAGATTAATTTTATCGACAGAAACAGGAAAACACAAAGCTTCGCTAGCGTTTGAATATAATCCTAAACCGAACACGTCATCGGCACCATCTAACTATAATAGTGTGCATGTTACAATCCACGCTTGATTGGGTTACAGCGTACTGTTGACAGCATGATATCATTGATGCTGAGACCTTGCCACTCCTTATTCATTGGCAAATTGTTATCAACTTCGAATCACAAGTTTTGTTTGATCACAATATTTGTTTCAAACGACGCGTTCTAAGTTAGCTACATGGTAAACATGTTTCAAACGAAACATCTAATGCAGCGGGTCAGGCCTTCGTCGTCGTAAACAAAATAGTTTGAATGTTTCACATCTGCTAGGCAGGCAATTTTATGAACTTCAATAAAAGCAATAATTTAAAAAAATCTTGCCGAATCCTGAGTTGGACCCTAGGACGATGCTTTTGTTAATTCGCACAATGTTAATTGTTTTCTTCTCTTATAATATATTATTTATTATATGTATGTACATGTGTATTTATAAATTAACGTAGTAAATAATTATTATTTAAATAGTTGTCTTCGAAACTTGCCAGAATATTATAAATATTCAAAAAATGGAAAATATCACCCAAGGTGGGATTTATATTTTTATATAATTAACGTAGTAGTTATATCCCACAAATGTTTGGTAATCCACTTGCCTATTCATGAAATCCTCTTAGATACTCTAAGGTTGGCTGGAAGTGATCCCTGTGAGGGATAAGTCCGACTTTATACTTTTCCTTTAACTTACTGTGTTGTAAATTATTTTATGCACAAAAAAGAAAAAAAAAACAAAGAATGAAAACAACACGGCACAGAGCTATTGGAGGTGAAAAATCGATCCAAATAGATAGTGTCGTCATGTGACGTAAAATCATCTATTTAATAAGATACAAGAGAGCGTCGATTGAAGTTAGGTCGCTGAAGTTTTTATAAATGCACTTTTTCTGCTATTTGTACAAGGTGAAGGACACAATTTATTTATTGAAAGAATCTTCTATTGCCACTAGAAATTAAGTATCAAATACTATTGATAATTGTATTGCGTTAGGTGTAATCTTTTGGATTATTATTTAGCAAGATGTCTGCGATCGATTTTAATTAAAAGCGTCCAAACAATGACGCTATTATGCGGTACGGTAAAGCTGGCGCGGAGGCCGATTGTTGCCACGACTCGGCACGACCCCGGCACGACGCGGCCTCTCTTATACCATTCCCCTTATCAATGTTCATTCTATATTTTATTCCTTGGAATGGCAAAATGTACGGACCTTTTATCTCGTCTCTATTGCGGCTTTAGGTGCTTACAGCAGTAATCTCAACACGTAAGAAATCCAATAGGATGTAACTTTCTTATCGAATCGACATCAACCTATGATTATCCCACTGCTGGGATATGGGTCTCCTTTCAAACGAAGGGGTTTAGAGCGTACTCCACCACACTGCTTAACTGCGGGTTGGCGAAGGCCAGTGATTTCAAGCCGCCCTAAGTCCACTGACTTGGCTTGACAACTGTCATCTAATAACATATAGCCGGGAACGACGGCCTAACGTGCTCTCCGAACCACGGAGGTGAATTTTTTTTATATTCGCTGTCAAATTTAGCATGTCATTGAAGATATCTTCCTTTCTAATTCTAATAAAGACGATGTGATAGATTGTGTAATCGATTTACACATCGTCGTCGACTAGCGGGCGCCATTCTTGTCTCTACACGTCGCCAGAGAAAACAAAATGGGCCAAGAGATACCAACATTTGTGTAGGCGAACAATAAAAACGTAGTAGACGAGATAAAAACACGTCAATAATCTCGCACTCATTGCGTGCTAAATGTGTGGTGTGTTGTAACACGCCGGTCACGACAATCGGCGAGACACGTCATCGTGCATTCGCTTATTAATCCCGTTAGTTCAATGACCTACATAATCGGCATTAAATAACGTGAAACTTCATTGAAAAGTGTATGTATACACACAGGGGCGTAACTATAACATCAGGGGCCCGTAGCAAGTTTTGGGGTGTAAGTGGTTTATCAACATCTTTGAACCAAAGCCAACTTCACCTGCACGTGGTGCACCCTGCTGACTGACAAACGAAGCTCTGGCGAAAAGAGAGGGAGGGAGAATTGTAAGCTACCCGACTGGGTAATGTACCTCCACCTCACAGAATACCGCAACCAAATAACAATTACCTTGATAAATAAATAAATAAAGAAAAGAAGGAGATGCTGCGTTGGCAGCGGGGGTGGCGGCGCGCAAGTGATATATTATGTTGCGAGCGTTAATACGGTTACGGTAACCGCTTCACATCAGGCGGGCCGTATGCTTGTCTGCCACCCGACGTGTATAAAAAAAAAGTCAATTCATCAGATGGGCTCTCAGAGGATGGGGCTCTCTCTAATAAATAAAGTAAGTGACCAACACTAAAGAAGTTTTGTACATTTTTGGTTAATAATCCATAATTTTATTTTGAAGAATATCCAACATACAATATTTTAATAGGTACGTACATTACGTACCTAATAAAATTTTGTATGTTGGATAATTAAAACCTTAAAAAAAATTAAAAAAAATACTATTTTTGTACTAAGCTCTCGAGCCTGGGGTCCCCTTGGTGCGGGGCCCGTGGCATTTTGTCCGCTCTGCCACCCTATAGTTACGCCACTGTATACATTCAATCATTACGCATTATAATCATCACGTAATGTATTACGTATGTAACGAAAGAAACGAGTTTATGGTGTATTCTTTCTTGCGTGACAATAATGGCGGAAAGTTAATTTGCTTGAAATGTTTCTCACGGTGTTCATGGGCAAGACTTATAAATTGCCGCAGACCATATATTACGGTGATAGCCGCGGTAGTTATATCCCGCAACATATATTTTTACTAAGTGTTATAACTTCCTATTAACGTCACGTTGCAATAAATCATCAACTTTAATATATTATTTATGGTCTCAGCGAGACCCGAAATTAGGGTGTGATAAATTTTATTAAGTACTCGTAGAACAAACTATAATTACATAAAGGTAACCATTGTCCACAAAGTTATGAAAGTATTTTGGATGCAAACTAACTCTATCCAATACTATACTTTACTAGAGTAAATTAATATATTACACGGCGAACCAGCTTTCATCTATATATAAATCTTTAGGGGCCTAAAGATTTCGATTAAATTTACATTAAAGGGGTTTAGTGTATATAGTGGCGAAAAAGCCATCTAGGGAGGTATTAACACTGGGAAAATTAGTTTTTGTTACTGCGTCATGTGTTTAATACTACGTCAAGAGGCAAACAAGCATACCGCCCGCCTGATGTGAAGCGGGTACATATACGCTCGTAACATGAAATAACGCTCGCGCGTTGTCCTCCCCTCTGCCAACGCAGCTACTCCTTCTTCCTTCCTGGTGACCTCACTCACTCGCAGGAACACAACAACCCTCAAGAGAATTGTTATTGGGATGCGGTATTCTGTGAGGTGGAGGTACTTCCCTAGTCCGGCAGCTTAACTACGAGTATAAGCTACCTCTTTTCTCTTTTTGTGCCAGGGCCTCGTTCAGTGAATCAGATGGGTGCACCACGTGGTTGGCTTAGGCTCGTAGATGTAGATGGTGGTGGGCCACTTACACCCGAAAGCTTTTCTTCTTGTAAAAATTGCCGAACAAACCTGGGTTGCCCAGATGCTTCAATATACTGTACAAACAAACAAGCTGTTAGTTTAAAAAGTCATCAAAAAATAAAATATCATCAAATTTTTGCATACACAATTTTATTCATAAAATCATGATATGCAAATACAATTAAGGGTCTTCATGCCACCCTTCGGGACGCCACGCGGGTCTAATGCCCGCGGTATTACACGCTAGTCTAATTTCGACGAACAATGAACATTTTTTTTTCGTATTTCTATTGCAGCCAGCTATATGAAATCTAATTTTAATTACAAAATTCCAGAACAAGGCCATGCATGATACTCGGAAAATAAGACTACCGGCAGTAACCGAAGCAACGTATGAATGTATATCTAGGCTACGCTACGTATCGTTATGCTAATTCTGACAGCCATTTATTTATCTGATAGCATCGAAACAAAGTAAGATTTTAGATAGGCAAAATGGACTAAGTGGACTAGACTTTATTTCGTTCCAACAGTAAACACTATGCTTGTATAGGTCGCGCAGTATTTTATGATCGCTGGACGTAGTGGTGGGGGTAGTTTCGCGCATACGCCCTGACTATTAAAAATGCTCTATCTACTGCGCATTCAAGGGCAGCGCTCTTTAAATACTGCGCGACCTGTAAACGTAACGTAAAATATATGTTACAAGGCACAAATTTCATTCTATGAAACAACACTGGTTTCGAGGGCGCAGCCCTACCTACATACATAAGCATAATTATTGACGAGCTCGGTGGTCGAATGGTTAGCAATGGTCACTTTGACACCGAGGTCGCGGATTCGATCCCCGCATAAGATATTTGTGTGCATGAACATGCCTGTTTGTCTTGATCTGGGTGTTTTCTATGTATTATATGTAGGTATGTACATAATACAAAAAAAAAATGTATTTAAGTATTATATCAGTTATCTAGTACTCATAGTTCAAGCTTTGCTTAGTTTAGGGCTAGAGGGCCGTGTGTAATTTGTCCAGGAATATTTTATTTTTAGAAAAATAATTAATAATAATTATTAATTATTTTTCTATTCATTTACTATTGTCATGTTAGTTTATTTTTATAGTTTCTGAATAATAAAATATTGAGAGTGTCAACGTAAAATATACGCATGTAAGTATATGGGTAACATAATAAAGTTTATGCTAACAAGTGTGCTTAATTATAACAATAGAGAGCTTAAAGGATTAAATCACGGTGAGGCTGAACGTCGAACACCTACGAAGCACGGGCCGTGAGTCAACGCACATCTGGCGTTGTGCAAGCCTCGTGTCGCTACTAAACCTGATAATAAACGCGATCAGGAACTACATTAACATTCAAAGAGTAATTAGAGCTCCATGGTTATGTATACGTTTGAGAAATGTTTTTACAACGTTCATTGTTCACTGCATGCGCCGAACGGATCGTTTATGTTGGACTCTCTCTCGGCATTTTAGTCTAGACAGCCGTTTACGACTTATAAAGTGGCAGGTTTTTGTGTCAACGCGTTCATCATGAGATTTTTTTATTTAATCGGGGGGGGGGGGGGCAAATTAGCATATTTAGCTGTAGTATTCTGTGAGGTACTTCCCTTTCACATGCAGGTGAGATTGGCTTTGGTTCAAAGATGTTGATGAACCACTTACAATGATGGAGATTGACTCTTGGTGACTCTTGGACTAGAAGTCCGTACGTAAATTCGTAATCTGGGTTGAGAACTATCAAAAGAACAAAATAAATAAGCCTTTTTAAAAGTATTTATATAATATTCTGGCAAGTTGGCCAAGACTATTTAAATAATAATAAAATTTGCCCGATTTCAACATAGCTGATTTCTCTTTTTTTTTTCTTTTGTACTTTTTATAAAGCTTACTAGTAAAATAGGCAGTTAGATTATTTTATCATCCTCGTTCTCGCAATAAGTATTTATGTCTACAATCTTTCGTCACTTCTATATAAAATTGCATTCTTTTTTTTTATTGCGTTTACCATTGTTATCATTACGATTTCGTGAAGCACCTCACTTTCTCCTGTTTAGAAATAAACATTTCAATGTAATGAAAATGCCACTGAACGTTGGGGAGGCATGGAATATTCAACCCCATTATACGTAAATAGCACTCTGTGTTTTGACACATAAATACTGTAGGCCGAGGAATGGAAGAGTAAGCGATTGAACGGCCACAGCAAGCGTGTTAGTAGCGATTTGCAGTGGCGTGAAATGTGGGGCGACGCCAATGGGCGACGCAGCTGAGCCGCTCTACAGATCGATACTTGATACGCACACCGCGCTCTGAATGTCGCCATGGCCGGATTCAATTATTTATCCAAGAGAAACCACTTTTTCTAAAAATAACAATGCCTCTTAAAGTCACCGCGACGCTGTAAAATGGTTGTCGCCGAGAGTTTAAACGGTGCGTCGTTTTACATGATGACTCAGTAGAAATACGACATTAATATGATTTATGGAGTTTGAAAGATTTTAAATCAAATACCTACGATATTTTTACGATTGAAATAATCTTTAATATTGTGTGAATTTTAACAACACCACAAATTAATGATAGATAACTTGGCTTACCTGCAAACTTCTGTGATCTAGTATCAAATTTCATTGCCATAAGTGTCACGCTAACATAATATCACATTGGAACTTAAAATAGATTTAACATAATGATGTTAGAATTCGTTTTACTATTTTAGACTGCAGCAATGCATGCAGTTAATAATAATAATCGTTTATTTTTCTCCACAACAAAATACAGTAATGTGGTAATTACAAATTACAATAGTTACCTTAATACTATCATCATGTCATGTAGTAACGTGACAAATTCGTAATTACATAAAAATCCTCTCGTTACTACAATAACAAAAATTGTTAACAAATCATTTTAAAATAGCTTTCTTGTGAAGAACTGGTGCTCGTGCTTGGTATGAGAAGAACCTGTATCACGGGTCACCTGGTCTCCACCCGGTGTTATTACATTCACTAATTAATATTTCGTTTCAATTGATAACAATTTATAATAGTATACGTGTTTATTTTTACACACTATAGATGTTGCGGTAGTGTGGGAAATCAGCTTCGGCATTTGAGAATGCTCTTCGCACGCCTTGAGTAACATTTACGAGACTAATCCAGGTTTTATCTCGTCTTCTGTATACTTACACGAAAGGCTCGGGAAACAGTGATCTCTAATAAATAGGGGCTTAGTTATCAACACTCGTTCTCTCTTCACGATGTCAATTATTTTTGTTGTAGAGTTTACAGACGCGCTACTTATAAACATTTAATTAGGATCAGATCATCACTGATGATGCAATTACTAATTGCATCCATTACGTAATCACAAACAGTGCCTTCGCCAGCCCGCAGTTGAGCAGCGTGGCGGAGTACTCTTAAACCTCTTCATCATTCGTGACTCTTAACCTCTTCGATTGAGGGAAGACCCGTATCTTAACAGTGGGATGATTACAAATAAATATTCCTGGACAAATTACACACTGCCATCTAAGTCCCAAACTAAGCAAAGCTGGTACTATTGTTACTAGATAATTTATATAATACATTTTTTTTTTGTAAATACATAGAAATGTACTTAAATACATAGAAAAAACCCAGACCAAAACAAACAGACATGTTCATGCACACAAATATTTGTCTTATGCGGGGATCGAACCCGCAACCTCGTAGTCAAAGTGGCCATTGTCCACTCGAACACCGAGCTCGTCATGTTTGATGCCGAAACAGTGAACTATAAAAACCAAAGTACCCTATCACCTGAATCTATCACCGGAACTTACTGAATTTTGTCATGTTACTCACATGCCAAAATTTGTTGCAAATATTACGTGAACTTATATTAAAACGGTTCAGGAAGTGAATGTTAAAATCGCATGTCTGATGGACATTTTCTCTTTATAAAACTAAGAAATAACAAAAAGAAATATTTCGTTTCGTTTTACGCGTAATGCCCGTGATTTGAAACAATCTTCTTTTTACGAAAAGTTTGCGCGGAGAAATCTCACCGCAGTCGTCAAGAGTCACGCGACTGCCTTACTAGAGTCAGTTTCAACAATTTATCGATTTTGTTTACAAAGTTTGAATGTCACTAAACCGTTAAAAGGCAAATTAAAACTTCAACGGCACAAACTCAAACTTATGTTGTTTTTTTAGTTAAAAAAGACACAAATTTGCTAGATCCTTCCAACAGTATGTTTTATAGAGTAGATACTAAGAAGCACGTGATAATTGGATACACACTATAACATTCTTTCAATATTTTAATGTAATAAAATCACTTGTACTAATCGACTTAATTAAATTTATTTTTACCGACAGGTTTCGCTTTTACAGCTTTATCAAGGTATTTAGACGGTTCTCTAGTTTCTACAAAACATTCTTTCAAACATTTTACAAGGAACGGCATTACTGAGACAAAATTAATTTTGCTATTGCAGGAATATTTATGTTGCGATAAAGCTATAGGCTGCTATGACTGCTTACCATCAGAAAGGTAGTGGGTACATATACTTGTTTTCATAGCGATAAGTATAAAAAAATATATATAGTTTCAGCAACATTTTTCTTTTTATACTACGTCGGGTGGCAGACAAGCATACGGCCAGCCTGATGTGAAGCGGTTATCGTAGCCATATTAACGCTCGCAACATAAAATATCGCTCGCGCGCCCCCGCTGCCAACGCAGCATCTCCTTCCTTTCTGGTGACCTCACTCACTCCTAGGAACACAACAACCCTCAAGGGGATTGTTATTTGGCTGCGGTATTCTGTGAGATGGAGATACATTTCCCAGTCGGGTAGCTTACAATTACGCTCCCTACCTCTCATTTCGCCAGAGCTTCGTTTGTCAGTCAGCAGGGTGCACCGCGTGCAGGTGAAGTTGGCTTTGGTTTAAAGATGTTGATAAACCACTTACACCCCAAAACAACAAATTGCCTATTACGCGTTATTGTCACATCGAGCATCCATGTGGACAACCACTTCGTGATAAATTAGCTTGGTATTTACGATGAAATCTTAAGATTAGAGAGAATCAAGATATTATCCAGATTTTACTGGTTAATTAACCATTCGTCATTGTATTCGTGGAGTTTGTGACAGTGTCATTTTTTTTTTATTTGATATCTGCCGTACAACTCTCTATATATTAAAATTCCATGCATATCATCTTGATAATTGGCGATCTACCACAGTACGATTTTTAACACATTATTTTGTTAGTAACGTTCGTAGCGTTAGAGCTTTCGTATGCCTGTTTGCCACCCGAGATAGTATAAAAAAATCTGAAAAATTCGAACTTTCGTCGAAAAGTGCGGAGTAGGCCTCTTGAAATGTGGTCTATGGTTACAGATATTACAACTACATCTATATGGCTACTTTTTACTGTATTTTGCATAGTTTTTTTTCTGAAATCGCAGATCCAGTGTTATTGGAATACACAGAATAGATTTTTCATTTTCATATCTGCATAGTGGTTTGCAGCTATTCGTAATTGGATACTATATTGTGGTGAGAAGTATTGAATTTTTAACCTCTGTTTGCTATAAACTTTTGTTTGATTATTAAAAATTTATTAAAAATGGAAATATTAACCCCCCCCCCCCCCCCATTTAATTAATTTGGTGTTATCAAAAAATAGCCGAATTTCATCTGCAACGATGGACTTCTATGCCTAGTTTAGTAGTGTAATTACTTAATAGGTTGATGACGCCACACTGTGACTCACACAGTAGAATATAAGATGCAAAAATTCGTCACCAACACAAACCTTCCTGCTAGCTCAGTTGAAAGAGCACTCGACCGGTTATCGAGAGGTCGTGGGTTCAAATCCCACCTAGTGAGGGTAGGTGATTTTTCCATTTCTTTTTAAATAAATATTCTGGCAAGTTGGCCATGACAACTATTTAAATATGTTATAATAATATAATGAATAATTTGTTTTTATGCAGTAAATCGCAAGGTTATTTAGAAGATTTAAAACAAAACAACACCATTATTTTTTTGTTGCAATTAAATAATTAAAGAAAATTGAAAACTCCCAATATCGAGCACACGCGGACAGCCCCAGAACCAAACTCGAGACAATCTTATGTATATGTCGCAGTCGTTTTGTATAATTCGCCATATTACAAAACGGCGAGCCGTTTTAAAAACCAGGGCCGTTTTGTATTACGGCGGGTCAACGATAAGCCGGATTGTCATTACTATACGTTCTACAAAATGTCGGCACACGTTTAGCCGCATTGTAGTAAATTCTAATTGTAGAGTGACCACACTAACAAAGCTAATTTTAAAAATTTATTTAATTTTGTGTTTCTTAACTAATAGGGTTTGCCCGCAAAATAATAGATTTGTCACCAAAATGTAGTCACCAAACAATATAAAATCCATTCCCCAATAAATCACCTAAAATCATGGAGATATAGGGTCTAGAACCAAATAAATGTTTTTATATGTATTATATTGTCAATTATTAATAATTAAGCTTACTTGGCACCACATCATTCATCATCTAGGTTGACGGAGCTCCGCTTCGCGGAGCTCCTATTTCCGATGACAGGACACAAGAAAACCCTAACCTAACCAAAAATCAACTCAAATCTAACCCAAACATGACTTATCATTATATACATTGACCAAGTATTGGTAAGGCTCGTCAGTGAATATGACGCCAATTTGACTTCACCCCTAGTAGCCATTTTTTCATTAAATTAAGGAGCTGATCTATTTATTAGGTGACAGATCTATTATTTTGATGATCAAACGAATTAAACGATACTAATAGTTTGTTATGCTGATGATTTATATTTGGAGACAGTTTTGATTAAAATGATGACTCGCTTCGCTCACGCGGCTCGTAAGTTATATACGTCTGTGTAGATATCGTCTGGCAAATGTTACGCGGTGACTGCTCGTTTCAGTTGTTGCATCCCCACATGCAACAACTGAAGGGAACAGGACTGCCGGGTGCATAGGCTACGGCGTGTTGGCGCGGACGTGTGTAATAATTACCTTTAGTGGTTCAACGTGTGTCCTGATACGGCCTAACCCGGGTATCGGATTATATGCTGTCTCATCGTGTTGTCCCTCTCTAGCATTCATGCTTTTGTTTCCCCGAAGCGGCGTATACGTGCACTGCGGTGCATTCATACGCTGCAGGTTAACTCTTTACTGTATGTTAAACATATTTGTCCTGGGTAATTGTGTGTGTGCATGCGCATATATACAATTATGTATGCGCATATACACACATACTACTGAGGCAGCCGTATGCATGCGCCTAGGTGCATACATACGGCTGTAGGTTTATCTTTTTCAGTGGTGTAAAGCATATGTCTGGATTCGCCCAACCCGGGATTCCAGACATATGTAGTCCCTACGTGTCGTCCTCGTTCTCAGTTGTTTATTGTTGTGCGGTGTGTATGGGCGTATGCATCTCTAGGGGTGTATACGTCAATACACACAGTACCTATTTATGCAGTGGTGTTTGTCTGGCCTGGTTAATGTCGACTTCGGTCCCAGGCAGGCACCACTGTATATTTGTCCGTGTTGTATGGGAAGAAGTTGTATGTTGTTGTTAATGTCCTTCATTCCATAAAATTAACCATTCAGCCCTTAAGTGGCTATATTAACCACCTGATTGGCCGACCTGCTTCTCACAAGCAACGCCGCATTAGAGCGGTTCAAAAATTACGCGGGGGTGTAATGCACCCTTGAAGACTGCCCGGGCAAAGAGCCACTCGCTCGAGGCCCGTATGTACCCCCTTGAGGGTACACGCACCCAGGTCAGGTCAGGTCAGCGGCTCGTGCGCTGTGTTTATGTCAACCTAACCCGCTCGCTAACCTACGAGAGTTTATAAGGATTCCCCCTAGGGTTCCCCGGTACACCAGACTCCATAGTCACCTTAGCGGTTTTAATATGCATAACCTCTCAAACTCGTTCTTTTCTCCACGGTTTACTATTCCGCATTGAGATTCATAGAAATCATTTAATTGCACGTTAAATTTGTCCTAAAAGTCCTATTTTCATACACATTTGTCACGTTTTTTTGTAGCACAATTTCTATATTCGATGCCATTGTTGTTGTAATGGCAGGTAGCGCCACGAGTGTAGAAAATTGGTACTAAAACTGCCAAAGAGGCGGCCATCGAGCCGCTGTAATACATTACGGCTAGCCGTGTTGATGAACGCAAAGCGCTGTATACAATGCGGCAAACTATCATTCAGCCGTATTGCAATCCGGCTTATCGTTGACCCGCCGTAATACAAAACGGCCCTGGTTTTTAAAACGGCTCGCCGTTTTGTAATATGGCGAATTATACAATCCGACTGCGACATATATATAAAACAAAGTCGGGTTAGTTTTTTTTTATATGAGAAGGGGTAAATGAGCATGTGGGTAACCTGGTGGAAATCACCACTGCCCATGAAGATCAGCAACACGCTTGGGTCGCCGATCCGTTGCCAGCTTTTTAAGGGAAATAAAGACTCTGTTCTTGAAGGTATCATGTCGTAAATGTTCGGAAATACCGCTGAGGGAAGTTGATTCCACAGTTTCACCGTTCGTGATATGGATGAAATTTTAATTTATAGCGAGTTGTACGATAGAGGGACTCAGCGGCAGGTATCAAATCAAACAGCTCATCGGAACTAACTAAGTTCAGATGTTTCACCATTTATAACTTAGGAACATTTTTATGATCTTTGATTTGTTTGATTGGAATTATCTCGCTTCCGTACAGCAGAATAGCTATTCATATATTATAAAAACCAGCCAAGTGCGAGTCGGACTCGCGCACGAAGGGTTCCGTACTAGATCTAGAAAAACGGCAAAAAATCACGTTTTTTGTATTGCCCCCCTTAAATATTTGGTTTACTATTTATTTTTAAAGTGAATATATAACTAAATATTATGTGAGTATTTCAAGCGTCTACGTCTTGCCGTTATCAATTGCGAGCAAAAACGAGCAAAAAAATTACGTTTGTTGTATGGGAGCCCCCTTAAATATTTATTTTATTCTGTTTTTTAGTATTTGTTGTTATAGCGGCAAAAGAAATACATCATCTGTGAAAATTTAAACTGTCTAACTGTCGCGGTTCATGAGATACAGCCTGGTGACAGACGGACGGACGGACGGACAGCGGAGCCTTAGTAATAGGGTTCCTTTTTACCCTTTGGGTACGAAACCCTAAAAAATAATGAAAAAAAAATATGATCAAATTGTCAGGACAATATTTGTATGGGAAATCCACAGGAATGATGGAAACTGGAAGATTGAGCAAAGCGCAAAGCGTGGACGGGCCGCTAGTAGTAAATAAAACAATATTTTGATCACTTTTTTGTACTAAGGTATCAAAGATGCATACAGCCCGCCTGATGTGCGTATAATACATCAAACCTTTCATTTAGCGCTAGTGGTGATTGGCGCAATCTCTAACTTTCACTTTAGTGTAATTGCGTTATTTCCAATTTTGTCCACCTGAACAAATAAATTGGAAAATTGTAGGTAACAAATAATATGTAGGTACTATTACTGTGAAGTCACACGCGCCCGACAAGTCGGTAAAACAGTACGATTATAGTTTTGTTTAATAACCCATAAGTAATATTTACATGATATATTTGTTTAACAACCTACAACCGTGAATATAGCATAAAACATAGTACAATGGCTGTAAGATATTGGCATCACAGCAAGTTTGATTTGACACGCAGGAGTAGATTCACTTATGGCGCAATCGGTAAAAAAATAGTAGATTAATTGCAAAAAGTATCCGATTGTGTCATCGTGTTTTATTATTTATTATTTTACTAAGTACCTACTTAAATTTGTTTACAACAATAAGTCTTGTCTTCTAAAACAGATTCCCCCATTCTGGCGCCCTCGTCCAAATTAACACATTTTGAACAACATAGAGGCTAGATATTCTTTGTTACATTAGGTATTTCAGCATAATTGCGGAGTAATGAAATCATAACCATGTTTTTATGCAGCAATCAAATTAATTACTATCATCACATAACATATACATTACTAAAGGTGTCTTGCGGTTAATTCATTTGAATTATTAAGGCGTGCGCGACCTTGAGAGCTACTCGCTCTACTGCACTCGCCAGTTCCGGTCTTGGTCTAAATGTATTATTACTGCAGATGTGTTAATACTTCGTTACAACAGTTGTTTCCATTACTGCAATCATTTGCATTACATTAACATTTTCCACATACATAATCATTAATGTAGTCAAAAAATACTCAAGCATAATTTGGATCGTACACATCGCCTTTTACTAAAACCAAATATAACTGCAAATTCTCGATACGATTTACATTTCTCTGCATTTCTAAACATTTTTATTATAGAGTAGCTTCTGCGCACGGCTTCACCTCGCGCACAGAGCACCTAACTTGGTTTGTCGCCTAGTAATGAAATGAAATTATTTATTCTGTCATTCGACCCTTGTGGGCAGTTAGACACGACTTACACATTTTTAATAATAATATTCTAATTATCTTTTGTATTTCGGTATTGACCATGGGCAAGAAATGCTTGAAAGAAAGTTGCCAATTGCCAATATGGGTCTTTTTTTAAAATATGTAATCAGATAATACAACAATTACAATTTAGTTTGTGTAGGTATATATTATAATGAATGAATGCAATGTCAAAAGAATTTGTATACATATTACAATATTATGTATGTCAAATAATTATAATATAATAATATACAATATGACATGTAATAAAAATAATAATTACATGTCATATTGTATATATGTGCACACAGTACGCATGCTACACTGTAATATACATTATGTGTGTAATATGTACTTGTAAACAGAAATCAATGCACATTAAGCGGTACGTCGATTAAGCTGTCGAAATATATATCGGTATAAATGCCAGGTTAAAAATATATTACTTGTCAATCCAAAACATACACTAGATTTCTTTCATCGAAATCTGTTCAGCTCTTTGACATCACTCTTATTTCGCTTCTGTGACACGTTTTCAATATTCAAGCGGACGTTGTGGTTGTCCGATCGACCAGTATTTTTTTTTTTTTACAATTTTTGCTACATCTTTCTTTGGAGCTTTGCTTTTTCGTAGCGCCATCATTGTATTTTCAACTTTCACTTTCCATAGTTCATATAATCTTTCTCAGATTTACGGTTTATTAGTGTAACGTTTAATATTATTTCGATGTAAAGTAGAATTAGGCAAGCCTTATTTAAAAAAAAAAAAATACATATATTAAATATTTTGCAAAGAATAATTTGCAAAGAAATTTGCAAAATAATTTGCAAAGGAACAATTTCATTTTGAATAAGTTTCAAATAATTAAATTTTTATTAAATAAAACATGGATTTTTTAAAATTGTTAGTATGATGAATGGCTGCTCTCGGGCTAATGATGGCTGAATAGGAAGCACTAACATTCGGCAACTATTGCATTTTAATCCATTATGAAAGAACCGGTTTATTTTTGGAAATAAAAATTAGCCTTAATTTTGACCCGGGATTTATGTTATCGAAATAGCATGTACTCATTAAAATCTATATTTTATTTTTGTAGACACAACAGGCAGACGAACAAATTAACAAAATTTTTAAAAATTGTACTTTTGCTTCTGTATCAATAATAGAAAGAATATATTTCGTGTAGTTAAATTCTACTTTGCGACTAATTTATAAACTACTAGTTTCCGCCCGCAGCTTCACCCGCCTTTACGAAAAAGTTTTTTAATTTTTCGGGTTAATATAATATTAACCCGAAAAATGAAAAGACGTTTTAATATGGCTTTCTATTGGTAAAAAAAAATTCAAAATCGGTTCAGTAGATCCAGAGATGATTACCCCTAATAACCTCACAAACTCACAATATTTAACCCTTTATAATATTAGTATATTATAGATGTAAGCAATGAATAGGTAATTGTAAAATTTGTTTAAATGTATTTTTCAATGTTTGGATTTAAATAAATAAAGCAAAATCACCAATTTCAGATTTACTTCTGAAAATAAAGTGAACAAATTTATCAGGTCAGCTTCAAGCATTAATTTCAACAAAGCAAATATATCAATCGTTTTAAGTTAAAAAGATATATAAAAATATTTGTATGTAGAAAATTATGTTTCAACACTATATTGTGACAAAAACCATCAAATTTAGATCATTTGTTATATATAGTTTGAAGTCCAAATAGCTTTCGTAAGCCCACATGGATTATTGCTCCCATTCCTAACCGGTTTATCCACTTGACTCCTAACAGCAGCTATTCGTTTCGTCCGACCCTACTTCACAGGCGCCGGCGTCGTGGCATCACCCTTCGTATTGGTTCTGACTGGCTTGAACCACTGCGAGAGCCCCGAAGGACGCCCCGTCTGGACTTAATAAAATTTTGGGTATATTTTGGAAGGAACATTAGAGAACCTTCTGCTCTGGTTTATTTTTAAAATAACTCCGTTTATATGCAATTAAAAAGGTTTTTACATATACAAATACATAATATTTTACAGGCGTTATATTTGACATAATTACGTACCTACTACTACTACTAGGCTGACCCTGTCTTGTGAGCATTATTTTAATAAATTATTTAAGGGACCTTATAGAACATTCAACAAGCTCGATTTTTTTTGTTTTGTTTTGAACGTAACTTGAAATGAGAAATAGTCAAATCTGTACTGCTATATCTATTGAATTAAATGTTGTCAAATGGTGACATACATAGGTTTGTTTAAACTCATGCTGACTATACGTACAATCAAGAGCGTATCAAGCTTGGAGATTGGTATCGTTTTATTGTCACTAATACTAAACAGTAATAATGTATCAGTAATTCAGTAGTGCTGCAAATACATTGAATCAGTTTAAAATTAACAAAATAATACATAATAATTGATAGCAGTTTTTAACCTATACATTATGAAAATATTATTTTTTTGATAAAATCAATAATGATTTATTAAAATCATTTTATATGATTGATTTAAATAAACTGTGTTTTCAAGTAGGGCATTGTAACACTAAATTTTGTTACCAATTGCCAGTAAACGGTAACTTCGTTATGCTGAAAACAGAGGAAAATAACAGGTGAGTTTCATTGTACTAAAGTCGGTATATATGGTCGAGCATTAATTAATCTAACCAATGCGACCTCCACCTCCATTGTGTCGTGATTCCTTAAGAGAATGAATTCGCATGAAAACTAATTAAACTTTGACCTGCTCACTTTAAGTTTAATATCATTAACTTGATTTAATTAACTGTTATTCGAAATCTATATATACTTCAAACGGAAAGTCTACTGATGGCAAAGCTACCTGGCGACGTGAAGGGGAAAGTAGCTACGATTGAAGAAGATAAAGCAAAAAGGGAGCTTTGAACCATAAATAATGAGATTTAGACGGCGGCGGGGGGTCAGCCTTTTTATCCCACAACTTACAGTGATGGATGCCATACAGGCATCTATTTGCTCGCGGACGCTATATCTACCTACAATAGTGTAGGCGAATTAGTACAAAGAACCATTATAAGAAATTAATAGATCTACATAATTTGGTGTACAAACTTGAAATTTCAGAATATGAATAATATTTATAGGACAAGAAACAAGGCGAACAAAATTCGATTTTCCGATCTTTGTCTCTTTTATGAAGGATAGTTAACACAAATTAAATAAATCGAATAAAGTACAAAGCGTCTGAAAGCTAATGAAAAATAAGTGTTCTAGAAACCCCATTGTTATGTAAACTACAGCCATTATTCTGCTAACGAAATGTTTCCCGCCATTAGCTCTTAACGAGTTAAACTGCAAAGTTATTTAGCATTAATTAGAGTAAATGAAATCATGACATCAAAATAAATGAAACTAATAGAGCAAGTATCAACCCCTTATCCGTGGTAGCCGTGCCGAGCTACATCGTCAATTAGAAGCGACGCGGCGGCGGTCATCCCGACCCTAAACACAATTGATTAGCGGAGAAAGATTAAATTGCAAAAACTTATTATGTAAGCATTCTGTTTATTAAGAGGGTTTGATGACATAGCCACAAATAAGGGTGATTACTACATTAAATACGGCAACACAGAAGTCTGAAATAACGCGTAGCCAAATCCTAGGTCTGAGCAAATAACCGTAAATGGGTTATTTCGAACTTCTGTGATTACGTTACACCAAATATCACAACTTTAGCACTAGGATATAAATCGATATTTCAGTTAAACTACTTGTAGGATGTGTTTATGATTAGCTTCTTTATCTAATTTTAAATAGATCTCTAAAGATACAATATGGAGTCCATGTACCTGAGAAATTAGTAGGAAACCGCTTTGGCTTTCTACCAGTTTATTTGGTGTAAGTGCACTATAATCTTTAGGACCGAAAATAAGCCAACCGCAATTACAGTAGGTACTCTTGTATTGGCGAAAGAGCTTGGATATATTATGCGTAAAAGAAGTCATTGCCTGATACCGTTGTGCACTGTTTTAAGTAGATCCTGACACCATTGCAATAGGCAATTGCAAATGGATATCTTTTAGAGTGAGGAAAAAGTGATAGTGATAGATTTATAGATAGTATTTTACTGTTAATGGTCATTTTATGAGTGTAATTTATAAAAAATGAAACTACGGTCCTATTATGGCCACAAACTGACGGTTATGTTATAGGCAATCGCTTTGTAAGGCCCTATAACAATTGTGTCGTCAAACATTATCCTTGTGCGATATCGATGTACCTTGGGGCTATTCACGCTCAGAATAGGTAGAGCGTGTAGGTGGATGGAACGGCGTGCGACATAGGGTACTCTCTGCCCCTCGGGAACGGTAATGTGGGACGTTAGTAGTCTTTGCATTCAGCGCACATTAGCTGGGACACGGTTGCCAACGTGACAGGGGCGTTGTTACGAATTAATGTAGTCATTAAACGGACCGACTGCCACGCTGACGTATAACTCTCTGATTAGGAAGAGGTCAAATCTTGATGAAATAAACTGCGCAGTGCGCTATAATTGGATAACGCTGAAGCTACACTCATGAATGATGGCATCATTATGAGTCAGTCGCTGTATATACCTATGTACTAAGCTCAACATCTCGTGTCGAATGTTACCTCAGTCTGTTTACAAACAGGCCTTATTTCCGCTCGGTCGCTGCACTTTCCAGCGAAGATGTCGAAATTGGATCGTTTATTGTACTTTTTTTGTTACCACTCTTCAAATTACACAGCATTGAAGTTTTTTTGGCGTTTTACATCATCTTATCAAGCTGATAATCATTCAAAATGAACATGTATTTAACCCAATATTACTAATTATCAAAAATTTACTTGATCAAACAATATACCACATAATGTTTCCTATTTTGCCCAATCAACATTTCATAATGTACTATTCCACATATTAGATCCGTGATATTTTAGTAATGTATTCGGTAGACTCGCAATTCATTGTAATTTCCCGTGGGGCTAATGATATCCTTGAGAGCTACTTGTTTCAGTTTCCAACATAATAAGTACGTATCTCCTCAATTCAGTTCTGTTCTAAACTTAGCTATTCAAAATGTGATTTGATTTTAACATTAATTTATTGCTGCCAATTAGTTATTATTATTACTAAACATTTAACAAAAGGAATCATCGCTTTAGTCAAAGAGATCGTAATCATTTATTGTTATATTACTATCACCTTCCTAGTTCGATGCCATTTTATCATCATTACCTTCAAGTATTTATATGTATATAGCAGGTGTTTCAAAATTTATGATTTTATCCCGATGGTAGGCAATATCATTTAATTGAGCTTGAAACAAAAGTTGTCGCAACAAACTTTCTGAAAGTCATCGTTGTTCTCGAAAATTATATTAGGAGATAACATCTTGGGGTGTAATTATCATTTTGTAATTTGAGATACGAGTAAAATTCTCTGTTTTGTCAGACACGCTGTAGCATTAAGTCTAGTTTCATTTTGTGTTTTCATAGACATATTTTTTTTACGTCCATGGACATATTGTATTAAGTATTCGTAGCAAAATGGCTAAGAAATGTTAGCCGGCAGACGAGCTCATCTCGACTCCATTGTAAGGCCTGCCTTTGCTTATGAAATATGAACGGGGTGACTGAAAGAACCTGTCTGTACTTGCTCAGTATTCTTAGTAGCCAGTGGTAGTTATTAATATGGCGTGTACCAACCTTTCACATATGCATTTTCGATAAAACAAGTTATTCAGAGGGGTGATTCCTTTACGTGGATTTTTATTGCATAAAATAAGTTTAACACCGATGTTAAACCGAATGGCAACAAACTGCATACACATTTGGTAATTTATTAAGTGATTTAATTTATCATCTCATTTCTTGTTTTTTTTCTAAATCTGATAGAATCCACAACGATTGTCAAGAAATGGAAGGTTTATATATTTTTTCCTATTATACGCAGGTCCATTAAATACATTGACCTTTTACTTTCTTTAGATTGACGTACTTTTAATCCCACGCAGTGTGAAAGAAACCATTCTCTCACGGAGTGTGTAGGTAGCAAATAATCCTCTCTGCTCAAATTAAGTAGATCTGCTTTCATTATTTAATTTGTTGCAACCATTAAATAAATAAGGTACTTGAGCAAAAAGAAGAAGCCAATGGTGAAACCTATAATGAAGATTTTCTATCATGAAAAAAATATATATAATCGTCAATGATTACCTAAAATAAACAAATAAAATCTAATAAGCTTTCTCAACTCATAAAGTATACAGTGAAAAAATAATATACATATAATTAGAAAGAAAAAAAGATAATTAATAAATTAAACACCAAAAGCAAAACTACAATAGTGAAACAAAATTGAAAAATAATAACGAAGTTACTTACCCATAAATAGTGTTGTCATTCCAGAACTTGTATCAAGTGGTAAGAATCACACTGAGTAGTCACCAGTGCATATTCCCAAGGTAAACAAAGATTACGTAAACGCAATCCCACGCACGCACGTCACCCGATCGATTTTCAAACTTTCGAATACGCCCACTTACATTTTACAAGATCTATTAGCCTAGACCCGTTCGCATCGCTCTGCAACACCACATCCAAGTTACCTATTAATGGTCTATCGTGCCCTTGAAAGCGTACAGGTTATGTTATCGATAAAGCACAACACGCGCACTGACAGTTCGGACAAACAATCACAGGTCAAGTTCGGAGCCGGTTTCAAAAGAGTACAAAAAAAATACCTGTTTTTTGTTAACAGTTTGTAAGTATTATTCAATTCAAGAATGTCCTGTTGGTTTATCGCAAAAGATGCAATGTGTGTGCAAAACAAGCGAACCAGTCGTCGTAAGGTCTAGCGCGGACCGACACTCGTCCCCTGCGGCCACTGCAGCTACACGCTGACTGAACGTCGCGCGAGTCGCGAGGGCGCCGCCGACCGAGTGGCTAGGATGAGGCCCCGCGCCCCCGCCTGCCGCGATGTTGCCTGCCTGCCACCCGACTGCGCGCGCCTATTCTTGCACATTATTTTCCAAAATTTATACATCCTTGCAAAAAAATTAAGATAAAAATAAGCAACACAATGCACAATTTTCTATTACAATCACCATGTTGACAACATTAAGTAGAACCTTATATGAAAAATTGTTCATCGCACAATGTTGTTGTTAATTCGCACTGGTTATAAACCAGTGCAAAAACCCGCAAAACTAATATATGACTAAAGGCATAGTTTCATAAATTACTAACCTAAGTAGATATTTTATATAATAGTTAGTCGTTTCTCAGAAATAAAGGTTTTGTTTGCCAAATTCTGCCAAACAAACCTGCAAAGCGATAATATGATTTAGCAACTGTTCTTTTAATTGTCAGATATGAATCCCAATAAAAATGACAACGACAAAATGTAGAGTGAAAAAAGGATGAAAGGAAAAATTAATTTCATTAGATTGATATCAACAAAGAGGGATTAACGTTTCAAATATATCGTTTTTGGTATCAATTTAAAAAATGTTGGTGATGAATTTATTTTAATACTTACGTCGTAATGTAATGACGTCATTTTTTTTTTATACTACGTCGGATGGCAGGCAAGCATACGGCTTACCTGATGTGAAGCGGTTACCGTACCCATATTAACGCTTGCAATATAAAATATCGGTCGCGCGCTGCCGCCCCCGCTGCCAACCAGCAACTCCTTTCTTTCTGGTGACCTCAGTCACTCGCAGGAACACAACAACCCTCAAGGGAATTGTTATTTGGCTGCGGTATTCTGTGAGGTGGAGGTACTTCCCCAGTCGGGCAGCTAAAGAAATACGCTAGGCCCTACCTCTCTTTTCGCCAGAGCCTCTTCTGTCAGTCGGCAGGGTGCACCACGTGCAGGTGAGGTTGACTTTGGTTCGAAGATGTTGATGAACCACTTACACCCCAAAACAATTATTTTATTTATATCGTAATTTACATAAACGGTGTAAAAATTTTATGGCATATTTACATAAATTATCCATCCTTCATCCTCCTGTCTATGAACTTATGAAATACTGCCCACCTATTAACATCAATTTAATTTATCACTACAATTGCTTTATCGTCAGGATTCGTAGGTTATCAAATCCCACGTCTGGCTGGCCACGTCTCTGAATAGAATCCGAATATAATATTATTATTCAATCATCTGTCTCATTGATACTTCTAGATATCCTTTCGAGAATTTCGAGTTATTTACGCAATAAATTTTTTTTTACTATTTTCGATATAAAAATGATAGCCATATACCGACTGAGCTTATCATTGCAGCGGCACGCTTTGTACGTTATGATATAATTGATGATAAATAATATTTGTTAGGTAAATTCGATACATCAGAGAGCGGTGAGCGTCACTCGTTGCTGTCAGGGGCAGGTGATTGAGTCTTTATCGCGGCTGCGGCGACGCGACGTCGAAAGGCGAGGGTGCAACCTGCGTCTATGTCACCGCCACTTTCCCATTCATTTATCATAGAGCGAGCTTTCGAGAGCTTGGTGAAGAACATCAACTGTATCGAAAGAAATGGGGGGAAAGTTAAGTGACGACGGGAACCCCATTCGTAGAATTTATGTGGAACATAATGAAAAAGGTTGAAATTGTTGATGCAATCCAAAACAATGCATATTTATGTAACAAATTATATCATTCTTTGGAATGTTCCGTAAAATTCCACATTAATGTTTTATTTTTATTATGTCGGGCAATTACTGGTAACGGCAGGTAAGAGGCGGGAGGCAGGTAGCGGTGTTTGAACGAAGATACAGCGTAGCCCACTAACCTGAGCCCGGATATTCCAAGAAAACCGTCGTCGCGGCCACTCACCGCTGGTAAGCGTTTAACTTGATAAACGTGGAAATAAAATGCAATGTCTGGCTTATTTGACACGCACAGTGGTTTTTATGTTTAAATCACGGCACCATTTAAACGATTATTTGAGCTAAAAATATCTAACAAATTTTCTGTAACGTGAAAGTAAAGCTTTAAGTTTTTAACTATTCAGTATCTAAGTTTTCTCCAGAATAGATCGTATTCTGGAGAAAACTTAGTCCACAGCCATACGAGGCTCTGTCTCTGCATGATGATGATTGGTTTAGTTGATATATAACTAAGAAGATTAACAAAAAATGGTCCGTGAACAAAAAAAGGTTCTAGTCAATCAAAATTAACACAAAATCTGGAATTGATGTCTTCTAATAGTTTTTACCGCGCGTTATTGCTCTATGATTACGTAAATAAACCTCCGTTACAACTCCGCAAAAATTGTACGGAGGCGGAGGCGGAGGCGAAGATACGATTTCTTGCGGAACTTCCGCAGTAACGGAGGCGGAAGCGAAGTTTCGTTATAACCCTACATACGAGAATACGAGTATTATAATTTATAACAAAGATCACTCGAGTGTGCTACTTCACAGTGGTTATTTAATAGGTCATAATTTTGAGCAAACAAAGGCACATGTACAAAATATTAAATACAATGTTTACCTTTTAAAATTTTGTGACATAGTGTGTTTCCGTAATAACATTTTCGTGCATTATAAATGCACGCAATTTTAATTAGTAGTGTTACACTCAAATAATTTTAATTTTGTTATAAAATGTTGCACTAATTTATAAAAATTTTACTTAAAATATCTCACATTTAACTCTTACATAACTACAACAGCAAACACCGTCAATGCAATAAAAAAGAAACAAGATCATTAATCAAGAACAAATGAAATAGGCATGACAGTTAATACTAAAACCATTAGTATTAGAAAAAAATATAATCATGAGGTCACAAATATGTATCTTTTTATAATACAAATTTTATTAATTTCTTTTCACTTGCGAATCGTGCCCACTCCATGAACAAATAACGTTGCCCTAAGATTCTCTTGAAAAGATTGTTCTCAGCAAAAAGGTCGCCTTGCCGCATAGAAGTTTATACTGCAATAATTTATTGATTAACTGTACTTTTAATTTGTATTATGCATATAAAGCATATTCTATCTAACTATAAATCTAGGTTTTATACTGTATGACACATACAACCTAAACGTGAATAGCCAACATAGAAGCTAAGTTAACGTCACAACTCATCTGCGGGCCATTTCCTGCACAGACGCGGTTCAGACGCTCGCTACGCTACGCCTCCACCCTACCTGTTATAGTATGGATCTATCTATTAGCAAACCGGTTAATGAGATTTTATATGATACTAATTTCACCTATACTATATATACTAGCTTCGCTCGCGTGATTTTTTTTTAGTAGTAGGATGAGTACTATTCTCACTTCCAATTCTTTCCAACGTTTAAATTTGTATAATTCTGCCAGACTTCAGTTCAGGTAAAATTTATTTTAATTGATAACACCAAGCTTTAATGTGGTCCACAAATATGTTTTTGTCTGTAGAAAGATTACACCTTAGTTTGTTGACGTACATACATAGAGAAGAAATTTAAAAGACATTGTTTTAGTACGAGATATGTCACAATATAAATAAAGTTCCTGAACCAACATAGTATCTATGATGTAAATAAATGCAGTTGACAGATTTCGCTTAGTGTACAACCAATCATAATTTCTCTGTTATTTGTGTAAATTAATCTATTACATCTAGTTACCAACATTGTGAAAGATTATGAATTACAACAACGAAAAGACGAAACACGACCCCGATTTGTATCTCGCTCAGTTTTATACAGTAGCATTTTAATCAATGCTCCAAATTGTTTATATTATGCAAAACACTCGTCTTTCTGCGACGTAGAAATGTTTGCATGTTAAATAAACCAGTTCAGTTTATTATTTATTAAATATTTAATTGAAATAAAAAGTACCATCATACCCGTCTCAGCGCTGGCCTGTTTACACTGTGATAGTGCGGATAAAGCGCAGACTGTTTACATACGTTCTACGGGAATAAATTGTTTCTAAACTCCAGTTGCATTGTGAGCGCACGCGGCTCTCATTCATCTTAAACCTTTTCAGCTGCACGCTTTAATTCCCGCCCAGACGAATGCAGTGATGCAGCCACGCCGCGTTGAGGGAGATATAAAAACGTTAATTTGCATCGGACCTCTGTATTTACCCAGTGTTACCGTGCTGCATAGTGAGAGAACACTGGGGACTTTTGACGGTTCGTGTAAACCTTTTAAAACCACAATCTTTTGAAAAATGTAAATACTCGTGGGATGTATGTTAATTAACTCGACAGACTATTATGCAGGCACTAAGCAGGAATTATTCTAACGTTAGTGTCCGTGGAACCTATTACTATGAGTGAGATATAAGCCAGTTTGTATAGTACGGATATGCGGGGACCGGCAATTAAATGAACCGTTTTATGTCCCGGTTTACTAGGACACATTCAACTTCGTACTTTGCGTAATAAACCGATACTTACATATTTTCAGGCGGAAATTTTAAAACAGATGTATAGGATATTTTGTAATTCTATGTTTATTGTGATCTGGGTCGTACTGCCTAAACTGAAGCCGATTACGCTCGGATGTTTTGATTCGCAAATCTAATAACCTTCAATTAGTGCTAATAATAATAAGCTAACCAGATAGGGACTGAGGTGGTCTACCGATTAAACTGAAGTTATTTAACATAAATTTAAACAGAAGTCCAATTTTCGCAATCAAAAAAAGTGATGGGAAACGGATTCAGTTTAGGCGGTCGGTAGGCCCTCTGTTCGATTATTGTATGTCCTAGTCTTTGTAACTTTGATTTCAGAGACTCATTCACAGACTCATTTAGTGAAAAATGGTCTGAAGCTTGAAATAATTCACATCGTGAAATTCCTGTTTCAAGAAATGTTTTTTTGAGGCAAAATACGAGGGGCGTTCAATGTATTCTCGGTATAGGCATGAAATAATAAGCAGAAAAATATAAATAAAATTTATTTTTCAATATAGTTCCCCATAACCTCAAGACACTTATTTGTTCGGGAGTGTAACTTTTCGATTCCCTCTAAAAAATATTTTTCTTCCTTGTCTGAAAAATGCTCATTAATTGCCGCCTTCAACTCTTCATCGTCGGAAAAATGCTTACCTCGAAGAACTTTCTTAAGGTTTGGGAACAAAAAGTAATCACTGGGGGCCAGATCCGGGCTGTAGGGTGGATGATTGATTTCTTCAAATCCACAATCCCTCACAGCAGCCTTGGTAACGCGCCCTGTGTGAACCGGCGCGTTGTCGTGAAGAAGCAACACACCTTCGGACAATTTTCCACGTCTTTTTTCTTTTATTGCCTCCTTTAAATTACGTAGGGTGTTTGCGTAAGATGCGGCAGTAATACTTTGACCCTTTTTTGTGTATTCGATCAGTAAGATTCCCTTAGAATCCCAAAACATGGTGGCCATGAGTTTTCCGGCGGATGGGGTGACTTTAAACTTCTTCGGTGGGTCTGTTCCTTTTTTATGCCACTGCATGGACTCCTGCTTACTCTCAGGATCATAGTGATGAACCCACGTTTCATCACCGGTAACTATGCGGTCAAAAATACTACGCGGATTTTTACCACAGAGCTCCAAAAACTCCTTACAGCACTCAACTCGCACTTGTTTCTGAGGTGCCGTGAGCATTCGCGGCACCCATCTTGCACTGACTTTTGACAGATTCAGATGCTCATGAAGGATAGTGTGAATGGTACCCACGGATAGCTTAGTCCTTTCTGCTAATGTTTTTACTCTTATACCAGCATCTTCGAGTACAAGTTCCTCAACAATTTTGACATTTTCTCCAGTAGTGGCAGTAACCGGCCCACCGGCACGGGGGTCGTCTTCAATACTCTCTCTACCCCGTTTGAATTCACTAGACCACTTCTGAATAGTGGATAATGAAGGAGCAGAACCTTGATATACAGCCACCATTTCTTCGTGAATAACTTTTTGAGTCTTTCCTTGTTTTGTAAGGAATTTTATCACAGCGCGATGCTCCATTTTTTTCAACATAGTGGAATCTGACATCGTAGTTGACTTTTTGTAATGATATCTTAAATACTAATGATGACAAATAAATTAAATTTCATATTTATAGCCCCAAAGAGTGTATTTAAGTAATGAGATAATTTAATTACTCTCAACATTAGTATATCACCCCGATACCGAGAATACATTGAACGCCCCTCGTATCTTATAATTCACATAATTACAACGCTTTGATTGATTTAAGAAATGCCGCATCGCGTTCAACAACTTGTAATCAAAATTCGTATGTGGCCTTCGAAAATCGCTCGCATTTTACACAAGCCACGAAATTCTACTGAAAATGAATTCGCATCATAAATCGTCTTTCCGCTCAAGGAACGTTTTTGCGACACACGTTGCAAAATACATTTTTTTTTAATACGAGAGACAAACGAGCATGTGAGTCACCTGATGGAAAGCAATCACCACCGCCCATGGAGATCAGCAACACCTAGGGTCGCCGATCCGTTGCCGGCCTATAGTCCTTCCTTTCTTCCACATAGGCTTCGACGCGTCGTAGTTTGTACAACGTAGTCATAGAGTAGTTCACGTCGGAGCCTATGTATATGGTCGTGGTGTATGTATTTTTAATTGCCACAACATGGGTGTGTGGCCGTCTTTTCCCTCAATGAGTATTCTCGGTCATTAAACATTACGCAGTCAATAAGGCAGCCGGCGCGGCGGCGGCCGTAAGCCAAGGTAACATAAACAGTAATAACAACTTATCTTCATCGGCCATTTCATTTCCGTGTCCAACTTATCGTTGCCTTTCAGGCCCCTACCCTCTTCGGGCTCGTATCGTAAACTTGTGGGTTAAAAGATAATAACGTACGGTGCGCAAATATTCTTATCAAAACCGAAATAATATGTTAATATGCTAATAAATGACCCATTACATTTTGTATGATGTAAATGCTTGTTTGAACTCGGTAAAAGAACAAAGTTGGAACTAGCTTCATATAAAATAACATGCCGAATTTGGATAGTGTCGATATACGACCTCAGGGTAATCTTGCTCCAGAGAGTCGGTTAGATCCTTTGTCGTAGCGAAAACTCAAGTAGGCCCACAGAACTCTCGGCTTTAGCTTACCTTCATTGACCGTCCAAAGAAGAGTCGTTAGATGAGAGCTATATGTTCCAGGGGTGGAATAACTTCTGAGAAAGCACAACACAACTCTCGACACCACCGAATTAGCTCCCTTGCTCAGGTGTTGCAGAAGTGCAGTTCCTGGCTTTGCGAGGTGAGCCACAGACTGCCAGACGCAAATAACGAACAGCAGTGGTAGTTATGGCAGGTATCCGTCCCTCTTCTGTAGCGATCTAATTTTCGTCAAGAGCGGGGTGTAAGTGGCTCATCACGATCCACCCTGCCGACTAGCGAATGAGGCTTTGGCAAAAGAGAGGTTGGGCACAGCGTATTTGTAAGCAGCCTAACTCGGGAAGTACCTCCACCTCACAGAATACCGAAACCAAAAAACAATTCCTTTGAGGGTTGTTGTGTTCCAACGAGTGAGTGAGGTCACTAGAAAGGAAGAAGTTGCTACGTTGCACATTTGTTTAAAAATATTGTAAACACATATAGAACAAGTTATTTATATTTATCAAAATGAATCTATATTTCCCTTGGCTAAACCGATTTCGCTAATTTATTTTTTATTGTGTTTGTTATTGTCAGGAGAAAGTTCTTATGAAAGAAAAAATAAGAAAGTTGCGCGAAAAGTAGAAATTTAAGAAAACTGAACGAACTTTTCTAATGTATGGTTTGACAGAACTGTCAGTCATTTGACAGATAGCACGAAACCAATTGAATATTCATATAGTTAAGAAGACAAGACAGGACAACGTCTGCCGGGTTAGCTAGTCTAGTATAAAAAAAAACATCGAACAGAACTTTTTTAAAAGTGCAATAAATTACACTTTAAAACAAATTAAACGAGACAAAGTAAGATAATAAATGTTGTTTAAACAACAAAGCAATTGTGCGTAAAAGACTTCGCTGCAGTTAGTTGTACGTTTTTTATCTGTTTATTCGCAACGGTTGGGCAAAATGGGTAAATTCGTCTCCACGGTCTCTGCCGCTCGTGGCCGTGATTTAGTGGCCATTTTTCATGTGTATTGCACGTGGGCCAGGCCTCCGACCGAAGCACCCCGAGCTGCCCGGCCTCGCACCGCAATCAATTGAATACTTTTTATTACGTTCTCCACACAAAAATACCTTTCGTTCCTTGGGAAATATTAAATCGACCGATGCACAACCTACTCACAGTTAAAGGTTAAATACAGACACCTTTTATGTTATTGGAACATAAAATATTTTATTAACAATTTTCGGGAAAATGGAAGTTTGTTTACTCAAACAGCTATCGAGGTAAGTTATACAGGGTATCATGGCTATGCCACAGGGGAAGTATTTTTAATGAAGATGGGAAATTGAACCTACGGAAAACTTCAATTTATTTTTAAATGTGTACCTACCTACTGCACTCAAAAAAATTTAAGAAGTCTTTTGCTCGAAAATGGAATCGTATGGAAAATAGCATCAGTAATGAGGATCAAATATTATATCTAGAATTTGAGTTTTAATAGAACTTGAAAAGATGAATAATGTAAGTACGTAAAGGAGGAGATCGATGGCGTCGGCGAACACGCAAGTTAGGCAACATCGACCGCAGCCTGTCCATGGATGGGTTTATTTATCTCGAGGTTCTCCATGCTTCGGAGGACACGTTTGTCGGTCCGGACTGTTCTTATGAGATGTCAGTCGTTAAGCCAAGTCAGTGGCCCTTAGGCACTTACTTGTGTCACCACCAACGACAAAACTCGTTCAAGAAACGTACAATAGATACACATTGCGTGAGAATGAAAGAGATGCATATACATATATGATTTGTTGAGCGATGCCGGCGAAACTTTTACATATTGATTCTACTAGTTTGTCGTTCATCGCCGGTAGTGAGACAGGTGCCCTATGCGTCTGGAAAACACTGGCCTTCGCCAACCCATAGTTGAGCAGCGCGGTGGAGTATCCTCTAAACCCTTTTCATTGAGGGGAGGCCTGTATCCCAGTAGTGGGATGAATAAGGGTTGACGACGACAAGCGTAAAATATAAAATTACTTTGATAAGATGGACGGATTTTCCTGTATGACTTTTTCATACTTCTGACTGAGTAATTTATCATTATACCTATTGAAACAACGTTTGAAACACATGTTATTATTTAGCTATATTCAGGGTAAAAAATCTGATTAATTTCTCATTACAACCACAAGTCTCTTACATGAGAATATTTACAATTTAAATAAATGTGTGAGTAATTCATAGTGCGAAAAACTGTTACGTAGAATGTAAATTATGTATTAAATTATTTGTTATATATATGTCGAAAATTAAGTCGCTAATTGGTGTTGAAAATTAAAAGTCAATCAATAGGGTCGGAAATAAAATCACTTCGTAGTCTGTTGGTGCCTAGAACGCATTACACAAGCCACTGGCTTGGACGACAGCTGCGAAGAGGTGTCATATAATAATTTTAAAAACCTTTTGTATGTGCTATCTTATGCCATACAAAACTAAGTAGATCTAAAATCTAATTGCTATGTCAAGCTTGACGTGATCTAAGATCGTACCTACGAGGTGCCTACGGTGTGGACAACTATGTTGCGGTATTACCTATTACGTCTCACTTGTCTTACTTTTCTTAGTCTTCTTATTTGTATCTCTTTTTAATCACGGGTCAAGCCCGGTCATTTGATAGGCGTGCGAGGGGATATGGATCCAACGCGTAGAGGCCCCTTTGAGAAGTTTGATGTAATGTTGTACGCCCGCCGTGACCCGCTCCAGGATATGTCAATGGAACGACATACCCATGAGCAGGTCTCGGCAGGCGTTTAGACTATTGCGAAGTGTGATGGAAAATAAATGGGCTATGGAGATGAGATCTGGGTAAACTTAATACCGGGCTATTACAGAAGAGGGACGGACGGCTGCCATAACTGCTTTTATTGCTAGTTATTTGCGGCAGGCGGTGGCTTGCCACTCACTGATGGGCCCCCGAAATGCCAGGAAAACGGCCGTGGGCAACACCGGTGTGAGTGACTCAGGGATGTCGAGAGGTGAGCTGCGCTTTCTCCGAAGTTACTCGCGGCGTGATGCCCTTTAACACTTCCATCCCTAGAGCATATAGCTCTAGCGGCTCCTCTCTGGACGGCCAATAAAGGCAAGCCAGACCTGAGAGTCCTGCGGGCCATCTTGTGTTTACACTCCGACCGATGAAGACACGTCGGAGACGAAGGCCTTGACCGACTCTCTGGAGACTCGGGTCCGTGGTGTCGCTACTAACACAACAGCTCGCCACAAGCTGCCCTGCGGACTTATTTGTATTATTATTTTATTCCCCAAATGTTCAACATGTAATCAATTAATCATATTGTACATATGTTTTCGCCAAACTGTACATGTTCCCAGTGGGTACTGAACGGTGTTATCGAGTGAGATCCCTCATGGATTAAGTACGCAAGAGTAACTCTTTTTTTGTCATCTTTAAGTTATTTCTTTTGTACAATAAATACTTTACAACAACAACAAGACAATATTATGCAGACATAATATACATTTTTGTCGAAACAGTCGGAATTATTTGTGAAATAATATTGTTCATAACAGGAAACAGACAATAGTACTATAGCTATATTTTCACTCAATGCCCAAAATCCCAAAAAGGGATCCGACCTGAATAATGAACAAGTCGGAAAAGGATCTCTGGAAAAATGCACAAGTGAAATTCGTTTGGTGGGCGATGGAAAAATTGCGTCTGTTTCTGGAACGGGCACGAGGGTCGAGGAGCCTGCTAATGGCGGCCCAAACGCCAATTATATCAATTAAATACTTTACGGCCAGCCCTTTGCGCGCCACTTTTTGTTTCGCTCGCGATATTTGCCTGCTTTAAAACATATTTACTTGAAAATACGTCTTTTTTATTTATGTTTCTATTATACATCAGGTTAGAGGTTACTTTTAAAAATAATTACTTCGTCGCGTCGCTACTTTGAATTCAACGAAAAGAAGTTAAGTCGGTAAAGCGTCCAACATTGTGAGGGGTCGGCTAAAGTATTTAATTACGGAGTCTGTCGGTCAAGCCTTGTCTATAAGAATCGCTATAGGCATGGTTTTTTGGGTTGTTTACGTTTTTAATCCTATCAATTACTGTAATGATTAGTCTACAAATTTAAAGTAAGATGGCAAAGTCTTGTAAGCATGTAGACATATTTTGGCTTGGCTTGTATAGACGGTTAGTTCTGAAATCACATATGCCGCAAAATGATTTCTGGCCGATTGATTCCGAATCCTTAGCAACCTGTGAATTAAAGCTGGCTAAATCCATTTAATCTATAGGCAACCTGCTATAAATTGTCATCTATAGATTGAAGCTGGCGAATTAGTTTCGAACCATTGGCAACCTGCTATAAATCTTCGCCTATTGCTTGACAGTTTACAGTCACGATGCATCTATGAAAATGTATTGGTATAACTGATACCATACCATTATTGACTAGAGATAAGATTCCTATAAAATGGATATCAAATGAAAGGGCATGATGAGTGAAACAAGGTAACTCGCTCTTTTAGCTTGACTGAAAAAAAAAATTCTTATTTCATACATAAATTTAAAATATTTCTAGTTATAGTAGCAATGGCTTAGTAGATCTATGAGCTTCTTTATCTTCTCTCCCTCTATGTATAAATAAAGTATAATTATATACGTATAAATTATGTACCTACTATAGACCAACAACTACATTCGAATTAACCGAAAAGAAAATTTATTTGAGATGAAAGTAGGGACCACATCAACACATCCTTCTTGCTCTTTGAATGCCTAGTAATTCAGTTTCCTTTGCTTGTTAATAAAACCACATTTTCGGTCAACATGCCTTCTCATTTGTGACCGCTAATGCCACGAATATGATGGCTTCTTGACGATCCTATTCTACTGAGGTTATTACGTTAATAATTTTACCTATGAATCATTGACGTCATTTTTAGGGATTCGTAGGTCTGAATGGAAAACAAACGAATCCCTTAAAGTACCAATCGTGACTCGTGTGTCTATCTATCCGTCAGTAACAGCCACTTTTTTCTATTCTACTGCGGTTTCAGTAAGCGGTCAGTATTAATTTGAAATTTAGTGTAGGTACAAATTATGAATTTATATGATAAAAACATTGAGGTATAACGCAAATAAATAAATTTTGCAAACTTTACCTTTCAGCATATGAACCAGAAGATCTTCTTCTCCTTCTTTATTTTTTATAAATAGTTTTATAATGTACTTGTACTATTGGATTCCCCCATTATTTAACCACATGATCTTTTTCACTCCCAATAGTTGTCTGGTAGACAATTCAATTAGCATTAAGTCCGCGTATTGTACCAGTTTTGACTATAAAAAATTAAAATAAATAAATAAAATCATCTACGAAAATAATTTTCCTATCCCCTTATCTTATCGCCTTTGCCAATCTGAGACAAATGTACGTACAAAGCGAGTACACATACGTGTAGCTCGCTCATACTTAATTACTTTTATGCAGTGATGTTCAGTTCAAATAGATTCGGTGTTTCACATTTGTCAGGCGTTCTTCTCAATATATTTTTCATCGCATATCAACATAAATTATTGTATTAATATACACACAAATTAACGATTTCTCTATCGTTAATTTCAGCCAAAAAATTTTTTTTAACTCTTAGCACAGTATAAGTAATAGTACTTACCTGCTTTTAGTGAGCTTCACTAACTCAACTTTTTTCCTTTTTGGCTTTTGGCTTTGGCTCTCAAGATTGCGATGATCCACTTACACCAAGTGGATCACCGCAATCTTGAGAGCCAAAGCCAACTTCACCTGCAGGTGGCGATCTGCACCCTGCCGACTTGCGGTAGAGGCTGTGGCAAAAGACAGGTAACGAATTTGTAAGCTATTGCTTTGAGGATTGTTGTGTTCCTGTAAGTGAGTGAGGTCACCAGAAAGGAAAGATTGCTGCAATGGCAGCGATAGTGGCGACGCGCGAGCGATATTACATGTTGACGGTTGACGTAGCCATATTAACGCTCGCAGCGTTAATATGGCTACGTCAACCGCTTCACATCAGGCAGGCCGTATACTTGTCTGCCACCCGTCGTAGTATAAAAAAACTGAATTATACTTCAATATGAACATCTATTACGTTTATTGATTTCCTCTTATTTATTTCACGAAATTGGGAACCATCATGAAAATTGATTTTCGTCGAATTCGCAGTACATATTGATAGAACAGAACTAAAACCACGTCGAGATAAGTAAAACGCTTCCGGGAATTCATTTGCAGTTATCTCGCAATTTCCCCGTTCGTCGAACTTGAACACCATGTATTATTCAACTGAAAGTCGCGGTCTTGTGTAAAGAATGAAAAATAGACGGGTTTCAGGTAATTGTCGCATCGTATGAAAAATCACTAAGTAGAAGACAGACCGGAAAGAGTGACAAAGTACGTTTCAACTTTTAAGAGAGAATTTAAATTTATGATTTTTATATTTTAGTTACATATCTACACAGCAAGGTAATGCTGCCAGTCTTCTGGAGACACTGCCGAGAGACAACGATCTTGGGGATATTTTTTATTTGTGAGTAAATTTGTATTTTTTTTTTATGCCATAACTTTGTCTTTAGTGTATAGATAAAATATAACAGGGTGACTTAGATTTGTATAGACTTTAATTTGTATTTAATATATTAGGTTGGGGAAAAAGTCTTTTCGTATTTTATATGAAAATTCAAAACATTTTTTAATAAAGTTTATTTACATTTAACTAAAGTATGTAGGTGCCATTTTGTTCGATAACTTTTGGCCATCTTGTAGGTATAGACATGATCCCATTACTATAGAAATTTTGGGACTTCTGTTCAAAAAACCACGACAAGTGGTTTTGGCAGTCTTCTCGTGATGGTAACCTGACATTGCCTAAAGAATTCTGAAGAGACCAAAACAGGTGGAAATCAGAAGGTGCAAGGTCAGGACTATACGGCGGATGCATTAACACCTCCCAGTCAAACTCTCTTAATTTTTGCTGAGTGGCTAAAGATGTGTGAGGTCTAGCGTTATCATGATGAAAAATCACACCCCTTCTGTTAATTAATTCCGGCCGCTTTCTCTCAACTTTTTGCTTTAATCTCATCAGTTGTTCACAGTAGAGTTCAGAATCGATAGTCCTGCCTGGCGGTAACAGCTCATAATGAATAATACCCTTCCAATCCCACCATACACACAGCATCACCTTGTTGCGGGTTAACCCGGGTTTTGCCAGAGTCTGTGAAACCTGACCGGCCTTTGACCACGACCTTTTTCGCACGTTCTTGTCGTACGTGATCCACTTTTCATCACCAGTTATAAGCTTCTTCAAAAACTGTTCGCTTTCATTACGTCGTAGTAAAGAATCGCAAATGAGTACACGGTTCATTAGGTTTCTTTCAGTGAGATCGTGAGGCACCCAAATATCGAGCTTTTTAGTGTACCCAGCTTTTTTCAATTGCGCCAAAACTGTTTTGTGGTCAATTCCTAATTCTTCAGCTACGTCGTAACTACTGATATGCCGCTCTTGCTCCACTTTTTCAAAAATGGCATCCATTTTATCCGTAACAGGGCGACCAGAGCGACGTGCATCTTTCACATCAAAATTTCCTGATTGAAAACGCTTAAACCAAATTTGTGCTACTCTCACAGACACTGCACTAGGTCCATAAACGTCACAAATTTTATTCGCAGCTTGCGTTGCATTTTTACCTTTTTTGTAGTAAAATTTTAAAATGAATCGAATTTCTTCATTAGATTCACTCATCTTGACAGTAAAAAAAACAAATGAAAATCACACATTTACCTAATTTGAATTTGGAATTATCTTTTTTAAAATATAAACTTTTTAAAGATATCAAAACCTGCCAGACACAAATGGTATAACCAAAGAGATTTTATTACAAGTTCATACATACTATAATGCGAAAAGACTTTTTCCCCTACCTATTATATATATATATATATATATATATATAGTTATATGAAATTTACTGAGAATGACATGACATGACAGCCTGTCATGTAAATTAATTACCTATTTTGATGATTGAATTGTTGCGTTTTTTTTTTCACGGGTATAGAACCCGTGAAAAAGAAACTACTCGATTCGACTTGAAGAACAAACACGGTTTGTTCGGCTAATTGATACACTATAATTTGTTTCGTCGTCAGCCCTTACTCATCCCACTGCTGGATACAGGTCTCCCCTCAATCGAAGGGATACTCCACCACGATGCTCAAATGCGAGATGGTGGACACTGACTTGGCTTAACGACTGTCACCTATCGGCAACAGCCGGGACCGACGACTTAACGTGCCCACCAAAGCACAGATTGTTTGTCCAGTGTCTTTGAAAAAGGGAAAAATGACCAAGAAGTCGCATCATATTGCACTATGACAATGTTTGGAAACACACCGCAAACAAGATGAATAAAACTCACTTTTCACTTCTGAAAAGGTAGACCTCGTGAGTTCGTGACCCGTTAGGTCACATTGCACAAAGCTCTGATGTACCTAGCACCATATGATTTCTTTATTCTCCCAAAAATCAAAAGGTTCATCAGAGGGTTGACATTCATTGGGCCAGAAAAGGTCATGATAGCTTTCAACCAGTACGTGAAATATGCTCTCAAACCAATGATCCTCCTGTAGTATCTTAGTAGATACACGTAGTAATTTCATGGTGTCAATAGCTTACCACGATTCTTATAGACAAAGCTAATCTCATCTGCACATTGAGCACCCTACCGACTACCAAACGAGGCGAAAGTGAGGTAGAGTACATCGAACTCGACTGGCGAAATGCCTGCACCTCACTGAAGGCCGCCAAATACCATTGAGGATTAAAGGAGTGCTCCTATTAGTGAGAATATCACTAGACGTTGAGAGATGCTGCGTCAGTAGCAGGGGTGACAGCGCGTGACTAATACGACCGTATAGTTCTTGAATACTAAGCGTTTATAAATATAGTAACTGGCAATTTGAATTTGGTGGCGGAAGCATGCAAAGTAGTGTAGATCAAATTGCCTGTAAATTTGAATTTCCGCAAAATAACACCTGAATCAATTAACTATATATAGTAACTGCTTTCATCAGGCGACAGGTTGTTAGGAACTCATCGTTCATCGTGGTGTAAGGTGACTATTGATTGATTTGATTGTCAACATTTCCATTGAACGGAATTTGGAATTACGTTGAACATCCAGGGATACCGCCTAACCTGAAGCAGATTCCGATCGAATATTTTGATTCCAAAAATTGATCTTAGGTTAAAGTTATTGACAAACATCTTCAGCTTAGTCAATAGAGCTCTAGGGTTTCTATCAGCTAATAGTATTCAAATAATGCAATGGTAAATGGATTCAGCTTCGGCCGTAGAGCTGGTTCGCAATTCATTCATTACAAACGAGGATGTTTTAATTACATGTTTCATACTCCAATAGGTATCTATAAAGGATCCACCCAGTGAATATCCACGGAACAACGCTGAACACAAGGACCTATGAGGTTGTATTATCCGCATGTAATCACGTATGTATGACATCATTGTTTCCGCTTCGATCTGGGCACAAATGTAACGGATAAGCCCAATTCCACATATTACTCCCTTTGATTTCCACTATAGCAGATTGCGGTTCATGGCGAACTCGATTTTCTAGGACACGATTTTGATGAAATTTGATACGTATATACAATTGTACAGGTACAAGAAACATTAACAATATTTTAAATTATTTGTCCGCTAAACTGTGGTTTTTGACATAGTTTTGAAGAAAAACGTCTTGAGGCACACTGTGCACAAATTCTGTGTTCCCGCGAATGACACTGGGCTGCAACGCTCGGCTCTGTAACGCTTGTTCGAGTAAAATCAGGAGAGGGAGCGAGACAGAGCTAGAGATGAAGTTTTCTTTCTTCTGTCGTGTGGTCAAGTACACACTATTTTTTATAACAAGAGGGTGACAAACAAGATACGATTTGGCTGATCGTTAGCAGTAATACAGCCTACGGACATCACTCACTCTTATTTCCCTGTTAATACCCCTTTACGTTTTTTTTAAAGAAACGCATATTGTAGTCTATAGAGAAAACCTTGCCAAAATTTGAGTCTGCGGCAGAAAACTCTTTTTTATAAATGTTTGCGTCTGTATAAATTTAATCTATATATATAAAAATGAAATAATATTTCCCTTAATTACGCAAATTTTTTTTTTGTTGTTGAGCGTTAATATGACTACGGTAACCGCTTCACATCAGGCGGGCCGTATGCTTTTCTGCCACCCGACGTAGTATAAAAGACAGGCAGACTATTCAATATCATGCTACGACCATTAGAAAACGAAATGGCGGCTAAAACCGTGCAGAATAGCTTGTAAAATACATACCAAAAAAACAAGAAAGTTGCGTGGAAAAATAGAATATTTAAGAAAACTGAACGACCATATTAACTTTTTTAATGTAACTCTGTCAAACGACATAAACGTTTGACATAACTGTCAGTCATTTGACAAATTGCGCGAAACCAATTCGAATTCAATATTCATTGTTAAGAAGACGTAGCAACGTCTGTCGGGTCAGCTAGTGTTCTAATAAATGTTATGTGCAAATAATATAGAGAAAACTTTACCACAACTTGAGAGTCCGCGGCAGAGTAAGTTCCTTTTAACTATAAGTATTATGTGCACTTGAATCGTTTTCTTTATTATTTCTTCCATCCAAAAAACCATTTCACGTTTTATAATAATTAAATCAAGATATGTAATGACTAGGTAACTTTAGGACACACGCGACCACACATTCCCACCACTGTGTCTCCTGTGGAGCTGGGATTAACAGCGGAGGCCACCAAAAAAAAAAGGCAATGAACAATGAAGTCCGCTGCAGTCCTGGGGGTAACACAGTGACTGACCCGCACAAGACATACATATCTGGTTTCTATGTATTATAAGTATGTAATTACAAAAAAAAAGTATTTAAGTACATTTATCAGTTGTCTAGCACTCTAGCTTTGCACTCAATTTGGGACTAGATGACACTGTGTAAATTGTCCAGGAATATTTATTTATTTATTTACTGTGTAGTGAATGGTATCAAGGAGACTATCTCCTCGTTTACATAAAAATCAAATTAACGCAGGCAGTCATTTCAAGTAAGTGACAGTTCATTAAACATGCTCGGTTAACTAAGTTCCGTAAATAGACGTAAAGAGAAAGTACCTGGGTAGTAGGCACCACTTCCATCTAGATGACTCAGTCTGACAAGGAAAGGGGACAATTTTCTAGGTATATAGAGCAAGCGAGCCTGAGTTTTACCACATAATTAATTTCTAATAAACGCGTCGAGAAGCTCGATGGTGTCGTTGTACGAGTCGACCTAATCGATCTCGCAAGTTAAGCAACGTCAACCGTAGCCTATCTATGGATGGGTTTATTTATCTCGAGCTCCTCCGTACTTCGTCGAGCCAATTCAGTGGTCTTCGGGCAGGTTGAAAACACTGGCTTCCGCCAACCGGCAGTTGAACAGCGTTGTCGAGTACGCTTCCTTCAGAAAACAAAACAGTAATATTTATAATAAAATTTGTAGTTCCTTATTCAATGATGTTACCGATACATCATTGAATAACTCATATCGTAACCTGATGAAAATGTTGTATCAGTTCTTCGTAATACGTTTCGTGTGAACAGACTATCCAATGAAATGTACTGTAACACTTTCCTGCAATTCGTCTTGGTGTTCCAGAAGATGACGCAAAACATACACAATTTATGTGCAAATAAAAATTTCATTGCAGTAAATCATCACGTCATGCTTTATGACCCGGTGGTATTTTGGCAACACGTTACATTTATGACGGAGTGAAATATGATAGCGTTCTTGTTAATTTTCTGTGGTATGTGGTAGAGTTTTGCTAAATTGGTGGCATGTGCCAAATAGGTGCTAAATAGGTTAGGCGTGAGTGAGTCATCATTATCTATGAGCCAAACTATCCCTCACTTATACGTGGTGCATCCTGTGGCTCAACTCAACTAACGAGGCTCTTTCAAGGCACGGTGTATTTATAAGCTGGACTGGACTTCTCCAGAACTTGTACCTTACTGAACTCTGCAGCCAAATAAAAAATTCTCCAGAAGTACAGCAGCCAAATAAAAATTGCCTTGAGGTTTGCTGCAAGGAAGAAGTTGCTCCGTTGACATCGAAGGTGGCGGCAGGCGAGCTATATAATATATATTTCATGCTGCTAAACTTTATACAGCTACGGTAACCGCTCCACATCAGCAAATTGACCGTATGCTTCAGTACGGCGTAATAAAAAAATGTGCGATGAAATCCAACCCGAAGCAAAGAACAATTTTATTAACAAAATGTATTAAGGCATGTATGAAAAAATACGGTATATACTCGTAATATATTTCTTGAAACCAAATTGTCAAATTGCCGAGGAGGCAGGAATAAAGGTATAGCGGCGGCAGATGCTACACGTACATTTGGTCATAATCATAACAATTTTCAATTCAATGTCTTTTTTATTATTGTATGTCTATTTGCAATGCTCTAATGAAGACAATATAAAGTTAAACATATTTAATTAATTGGACTTCGCGTCGTAGATTTCTATCGAGGTCGTAGTTCATGATTATCATTAGGCACATACTAATGAAACGAAACGAAACGAAATGAAATTATTTATTCTGTCATTATCTAACTCAATTTAAGCCTATGTTTTAAACCATTCGTTTATAAACCTATCAAATACAACATAAATGACTTCTTGATGTGCTGACGTCCATGACGATTACCTTTTGGACAAGCAAGCTATTTGCTCTCTAAATTACGCCAAATTATATTACTTATTTAATCAGACTCACGTACATAATCACACTGGCACTATGCGCTGAATTCAAATAGATACACAACTGTAGTTTTTTATACAAACTTAACATGTTCTCTCAAGGTATTCAGACGATAGAGAAAAGGCGTCATTAAAGAAAAACTCATTTTCAGACATCCTTGAAGGAACTTTTTTATGCTAAAACGCAGCAAGGACTATGAGGACGTGATTACACATGAGATTGCAAAAACAGAACAATAGACGCATATTCAGCAAGACGACGATGTAGCACATTTCGTTGGGAGTACTCCCTACCAGCCGACTAGTGTCCGAAAAGAAAAATGTAGGGCGGAGGCGGTATAGTGCGGGGTCGACGACCTCATGGGCGCCGCCTGCACTGCCTTCAGGAATCTATTATTTAATGCGATCTATGATAACTAACGGCCTTTCACATGTGTGTAGGGAGATACGTAAACAGCAATAAAATGAACTTAGAGGGGCGTTCTCCGTGCAGCAAACTAAATGTTATTTTTAAGATGACGGAAATAAAGGGGTTGCTTCGATCCCGCTGAACCATAAATCTGTCCCGGGAGACTTCTTGTAGCCAGAGCCATCTATTATTCAGATGGACAGCCACGGCGCGAGGTGTATGACAAATGATGAATAACATCACGAACGTAGATAAAATGAGTTGTTTGCCAGAAGGCAGGGGGCGTGAGATAACAAGATACTAAGCTAAAATATGCAAAAATACCTATTTTTACCCGCGACGAAACGGAGACGGTATATGCGTTTGGGGTGCTAGGATGTTTGTGTAAATCAATGTTGCCAATTATCTCCAAAACTACGAGTCCGATTTTGATGCGGTTTTCAGTGATGGGTTCGGGTTTGATTGGTGCATGTTGTTAGATAGGTGTTACGGTGACAACTCACCAGGAGGCGCTGCAGTAAATATTTGTTTGTGAAACCAATGTTGCCATTTATCTCCAAAAGTACGAGTCCGATTTTAATGCGGTTTTCAGTGATGGGTTCGGATTTGAATGGTGCATATTATTGGATAGGTGTTACAGTGACAACTCACCAGAGGGCGCTGCAGTAAACATTTGTTTGTGCAACCAATGTTGCCATTTATCTCCCAAACTACTAGTCCGATTTTGATGCGGATTTCAGTGATGGGTTCGGGTTTGATTGGTGCATGTTGTTAGATAGGTGTTACGGTGACAACTCACCAGGAGGCGCTGCAGTAAATATTTGTTTGTGAAACCAATGTTGCCATTTATCTCCAAAAGTACGAGTCCGATTTAAATGTGGTTTTCAGTGATGGGTTCGGATTTGAATGGTGCATATTCTTAGATAGGTGTTACAGTGACAACTCACCAGAGGGTGCTGCAGTAAACATTTGTTTGTGCAACCAATGTTGCCATTTATCTCCCAAACTACTAGTCCGATTTTGATGCGGATTTCAGTGATGGGTTCAGGTTTCATTGGAGCATGTTCTTAGATAGATGTTACAGTAACAACTCACCAGAGGGCGCTGCAGTAAACATTTGTTTGCGCAAAACCAAAACTACTAGTCTGATTCTGATGCCGTTTTCAATTGTCATAACTATGCTTGCTCTCTAAAAAGTTTGAAATAAAAACAAAATTAAAAATTTTGAAAAAACCCACGACGGTCATAACGTAGTTAAAAAAGGATAAAATAATTTTGAAACCCCCGACTTAAAGAATTTATGCTATGAACTTAATAATAAAACACAAGAAAATCCGTCGGGGGCTGCTTTCAACATGAATATAAATAATTATACAAGTTACTATAAAACTGCCAAACTAGTTCATGTAATGGCAGCCCTAACGGATTTTCTTGGGTTTTTTTATTAAGTTCATAGCATAAATTCTTTAAGTCGGGGTTTCAAAATTATTTTATCCTTTTTTAACTACGTTATGACCGTCGTGGGTTTTTTCAAAATTTTTAATTTTGTTTTTTAGCTTTTATTATTACGTCGCGGCTTTCGCTTTCACAAGGTTTTCCATTTCGGCAAAAAATATCCGAATATAAAGCCTCTCTATCTGTATAATTTTTGATACGGAACCGTGCCTTGCTACTCAGGTACAGTTGATACGAGTGATAATGTAAGCAAATGACCAAAATTGTAAAACCTCGTGCTATACAAATGCCTCCTTATTTACCACCACCAACCACTAAAGACTATCTGTGTGGACTAGATGTGTCCGCCTGGGTGTTCCGTGAGAAATATTAAATTTCCACTGTCCACCTTTTTATTCAAAACAATTATGGACAGCATCTTTCTAAGGTGGTCACCAATATAAACTAAGGGGCGTTCAATCCTACATCTGAGAGCTGAGCCGTTGTGAATAAAAACTTACCACAGTTCACCCATGTGGTCTCAGGAAGCGAACGGTGGTAAAAAGGGGAACTTTCTACTCCCAGATTCGTCAGAATCATAACATAGTGACATCACTTCTAATATTGCAATAATACATAATATTTAAACGGTAAGTAAAATATTTACGTTTTGGCTTACTGAATGATGAACAAAAACATCAAAATATTAAATAAAAAAATCACAGATCTCGTGCTCTACACGACTTGAAAGGGCATTGAAAACGAATCTACCAAAAAAAAAATTTTTTCAAAACCAACTTTTCCAAAATATTATTACATCAGTGCACTAAAAATACATACGTTTTAATTTTCTTATTTATGCTACGTCGGGTGGCAGACAAGCATACAGCCCGCCTAATGTGGAGCGGTTACCGCAGCCATATTAACGCTCGCAACATAAGATATTGCTCGCGCGCCGCCACCCCCGCTGCCATCGCAGCATCTCCTTCCTTTCTGGTAACCTCACTCACTCGCAGGAACACAACAATCCTCAAAGGAGTTGTTATTTGGCTGCGGTATTATGTGAGGTGGAGGTACATTCCCAGGTCGGGTAGCTTACAATTACGCTCCGTACCTCTCTTTTCGCCAGAGCTTCGTTTGTCAGTCAGCAAGGTGCACCGCGTGCAGGTGAAGTTGGCTTTGATTCAAAGATGTTGATGGACCACTTACAAAATTTTACAAAATTTAATACACTTCTTCAATAATAACAGTTCTGTTAACCAGTGCAAATTGTATACACACATTTTGTTATTTGCAGTGTATCACATTTTACACCGTAAAGTCCCAAAATATTCAAGAAATACACACGCCTGAGGCGAGAGACGTATGCGAATCACGCGCGACTTTTCCATATAAAGTCAACATTTTTCATCAAGAGGCGTCTTGTTCTCCCTCTTTTTTCGCGCCAACGCATTACCATTAGGGAAATAAAATTGACTGGGCTATAGACACATCATTCTATGAATAAGTACGTTCTTTTTTTTTAATCAAACGAAAACTGGTCGTTCGTTTTTTTAATCAATTTTGATGTCGTTTTGATATTGAAAAGCTACTGAACCAATTTTATTCTCCGATGAACATATTTTTTTTATACCACCAAGGTGACAAACATGCATGCCTGTGTGATGGAAAGCAGTTACCGCAGCCTATGGACGCCTGTAAAACCAGAAACATCACAGGCGCTCTGCCGACCCTGTAAAAACTTATTCACGCTCTTTTTGAAGAACCCTTGCTTCGACAGGCAGTTCTTCCACAGCTTGAGTACGTAGTACGTAGGAGAAAAACCTCTCTGGAACCCGAAGCTGGAACCGCACAGTACGTAACCAATTCGGTTCTAATTGCGAGGGTGAATTTTCTGCCGATGGCGAGCGGTGCGACTGTAGAACTACTTCTACACACACACAGTCTACGCCGTGGTTACCATGATTGACATCATGACGTGGACATTATCCACGACATCAACTCCTCTATTATACAACCGGTAGAACAAAGGGACTCAAATTCTCTTGTCAGATTTAATGGTACTAAATCGTCTGTCAGTTTGAAATCGTATCGAAATATATGACAACAGTACTCGATATGCTGCCGTACTTGAGCTTTGTAAAGCAGTAGCCTTTGCCGCGAATTAACGTCCTGTTTCGCTCTGTTGAGCACACCTAGTTTCTACGACGCCAGCTTGACCTTCCTCTCCAGGTGACAACGAAACTGAACATCGCTGGAGACTGCTACTCTAAGAGCTGTTACAAAATATCGAAATTTTTGTATTGCTGTCAATATTAAATATTATTCTCAACATTTCTTTAACATTATGTCAGTTTCCGTACTCTTTAACATACGGAATTACATAGGGATTCTAATGAGACCCTCCAACTGCTACATTTTGTAATCGGTTTAAGGATTCAGAAGTTGCAGTGGAATAAAGGAACACTCGAACATAGTTACACCTCCAATACAACCCTGAAAACAAACAATCCTGAAAACACTACTTTAGTCTTTTTTTAGGGCGATCATGATAAAAGTCGCATATAATGTAAAATCGTCCGATAATGTATAAAGAAACCGAATTAGTGTTTTGATAGAATATTTAGTCGACTGATAATAACTGAAATATTTGTCTCTCAGCTAAACTCTCTAACTCAGCTACCTCGAACATTCATGATGTTGAATACAAATAGGCGGATATATTGATATAATAGACTGGCTAATTTAAATTCCGCCAGATTCCGCCATCCTGGAGACGGCTGTAATCTCCTCCCGCGCACATCCCTTCGGAAATCTATTGATGCCACAAATCCCTCCAGGCCTCGTTAAATGTAAAGGGCACGCATTGTGATTTTACACGAATGTGTACAAAATTGACACATAGACATATGTCTAACCTTAACCTTTAACAGCCTTCATCTTCATACATATGCAGATAAAGGCTGTCAAAGGTTAAGGCAAAGGTAAGCAAATGAGAAACTGGTATGTCTAGTTGATGAACTCTGGATGACAAATTTCTTTCTTGCTGATTGGTTAAAAATACATATGTCAGTTTGGACGGGGTAATTTCAACAAAGAGATAGACTAAAAGAGATAGACTCATTTGATTGGGCCAGGCAGCTTTTGGAAAGCTTCAGCACATCTTCGCCGCATAGATACAACAATGCTTGAAGATTCTTCTAGTCTTCAACCAGTGCATCCTCCCTGCAATGAATGCAGAGACTTCGACACTGACCATCGGACTGGTCACAGCGAGCGACGAGGGCTATGCTCGGGGTTTCTCTGCGGGATCAAATCCGGAACGAAGAAATTCTTCCCCGTCGAATTTCTTGTTGTAATAGCTAATCTTCACCTTTGGTTAACGAACAGTACACAATATTAAATCGCATGCCTGGGACATTTTGTTGTAAATGAATACTTCAATATATGGAGGAAATCTTTGCGCAAATTATGTTTTGGCGGGGATACTAGGTAAAGAGAAAATGTGACGTTACAGTTTAAGCTTATACTTAGCTAAACTGAATAGATGATAAAACAAAACAAGAAAAAAATCACAAATCCAAAACGAAATTAAATGAAGTTGGAGTACCACAAGGCAGCACATTAGGGCCATTGTAGTAATTAAGTTTAGTAAAATTGGGTTTCCATCGATTTTTTGATAATTTTGAGTTCTTTATAAACCCATATGTAAGGGCGAAAACGTATGTCTGTGTTTAAAAAACAATAATTCCAAAGTAGTTTTATTAAAAACAAATGTCTAGAAAGTTCCTGCAATAGGCTATTTTCCAATGTTTAAAAATTGTATAAATTATTTAACAATGTCGTAAAATACACAAAACTATAAAGATCTGCAAACTTTCATTCTAATCTTCTGTCAGACTTTTTTTTAGCGTCGATCAAAGTTTGGCGGGAAAGTCCATTTTAAAAGTATGAAATTATTAAAAAATAATATTTCCATTGGAGAAGCAATAAAAAATGCTATAACTTTTATTATGATACTAATAACATAAACGCAATATTTAACATAGCTGTCGTACAAATTTCTGATTTGATTCATACAAAATACAAACCTGTGACGTCATAATTCGGTAGTCTTTTGTATGGAGCGTTTTGGGGCAGTCTAAAAATTGTGATTTTCAAAAAAATGTTAGTCAAATAGCCTATTGCCAGCCCATTCGCTAATATCAACAACATTAAAACATTTTCGTACCATATTTATGGCTAATAATTAGCCGACCAGCTAAATTTGTAAAAGTGGGCGACTATTTGTATCTACTAACTTGGCGACTAAAGACAATACGCACCAGAGGTACGACCAGAGGTACGGTTTGACTGAAGGGTTAGCAGGTGGTATGGTTTAACGTTTAACTTTAAAAGACTCACCGTACCACCAAACGGGTATGGGTACGGTGGGTCTGAAGGCATATAAAACATAACAAAATCTAAAAAAATATATCACTCGAACATTTGGTATTTTACATAGTCTCTCTATTTATTAGATGCTTATTTTCCTTTTTATAAGAAGATCAAAGCAACGGCGTGACATTAGCCTCGTGAGTAAGGTTACAAATATAATAAAGATACTTAATTGACTCGGTAATCAATTAATTAAGAACTTTTGAAACTTTCTTTTGTCTATATCAAAAAGTCATGCATTAATAATACTACCAACGTTTCAGGCATTCGTACTTTTATACTCTTTCACACCCCAAAAACATTTTCCTAGTCATCTTGTATGCAAAGAGCATAATTTTAAATCTATTGAATAATAAACAGCACAAAATAGAACAAAATGGGCTTTTTGAAAACGTAAGCATAAAGCTTTTCAGAAACTTACATCAAAGGCTGGCGAAGTTGGCGCATTCGCTCCACCGAGTGTTTGATATGCACGCGGAGCTGACCCACTTTTCAATCGAACTTTCTGCGTAAACTCCTAAAATGTATTTTTCATTGCATTTCTCTGTAAATATTTCGCCTGAAAGTTCATGCGATTTGTACAAAATCAATGTAAAATAAAAAACCGGCCAAGTGCGAGTCGGACTCGCGCACGAAGGGTTCCGTACCATTATCTATAAAAACGGCAAACAAATCACGTTTATTGTATGGGAGCCCCTCTTAAATATTTGTTTTATTTTTATTTAGTTATTTATTTTTAAAGTGAATATATAACTAAATATTTTGTGAGTATTTCAAACGTCTACCTATTGCCGTTATCAATTGCGAGCAAAACGAGCAAAAAATCACGTTTGTTGTATGGGAGCCCCCTTAAATATTTATTTTATTCTAATTTTTAGTATTTGTTCTTATAGCAGCAACAGAAATACATCATCTGTGAATTTCAACTGTCTAACTATCACGGTTCATGAGATACAGCCTGGTGACAGACGGACGGACGGACGGACGGACAGCGGAGCTTTAGTAATAGGGTTCCTTTTTACCCTTTGGTTACGGAACCCTAAAAAACGAGAAAGTGCGTTTATATGCCTCTTTTAGGGGAACATTTTCTCGCGTCCGACATTTTTTTTTTTTTGTTTTCTGGCACGTCTGTGTCAGCCAGTGCCCACCTAGGTCTCTGCCTAAGATTAAGCCGATTCAGATCGATTTTGATTCCAAAAATAGGTCTTAGATTTAAATTAATGACAGACATCATCAGCTTAGTCGGTAGAGCTTCTGGACTCCTATCAGTAAAGCTAGACCACAGTATAAGTAATAGTACTGCTAGACTAAGGTAATCTAAGCTGAAGTTTAATTTTTGCATTAAAAAAATCCAATGGGAATCGGCTTCAAGCAAGACGGTAGGGTCCCAGGACACTGTTGGCTAGGAGTAGAAGCGAATAACATACATGCAGTTTTATTTTTGTTACGTCGGGTTCAAACAAGCATACGGCCCGCCTGATATAAAGCGGTTGCCGTAGCCATATATACGATCACAACATGAAATATCGATCGCGCGCTGCCACTCCCGCTGCCAGCGCTGCAACTTCTTCCTTCCTGGTGACCTCACTCACTCGCAGGAACAAAACAACCCTCAAGGGAATTGTTATTTGGCTACGGTATTCAATAACGTGGAGGTAGTTCCCGAATCGGGCTGCTTACAAAATATATACTAGCTATATATACCTCTCTTTTCGCCAGTGCCTCGCTTCGTCAGTCAGCAGAGTGCACCACGTGCAAGTGAGGGTGGCTTTGTTTCGTTTCAAAGATGTTGATGTATCACGTACACCGCAAATGATTTAAGCATCTGCAGAGAACGGATTTTTTTTAATTCCTACGTGATAGCGGGATACGCGTGTACGAAGTTGTGGGTGCAGCTAGTTTTATTTTATAAATCGATGGTTTATATTTAGTAACACCGTCACGACCCCTTGGTATTGCTGATCTCCATGGGCGGTAGTGATTGCTTTCCATCAGGCGACCCACATGCTCGTTTGACCCCCTCTCATATAAAAAAATGGTTTCCTGTATGCAGAATTTGAGCTTTGCATCATCCACACATAACTTAATTCGAATCAGTCAATAGGTAACAGTTTTTAAAGATTCCTTCTGTTACGGAAGAAAATAATAGGTTTACTATTATACAAATATTCCTTTACCGTAGACAGAGATAGCTATAGACAAATTTCTATCACCGTATATTATACCATCGTATTCACACTAGAAAAGGAGGAACAGCATTATCATGTAACAAAATGAAACAGATTAACGCGATTTTTTGTTTCGCGTCACGTGCTTGTTGTTTCTACGGACAGCACAATAATGCACGAAACAGTTACAAGACCGCGCTTTATAAAATCTAATATATCTCTATCTCATGTTTGCCAAGTCTGACAGAGGTCTATAAAACATTGTGTCCGTCTACGCTTAAAAAAATGTTTGCCAAACAAATTGTTGTTGACTGTTTTGAAATTTCTTTTTTTATTGTTTATATTAGAATTTTTGACGTATCTATGTTTTTTTATTGCTTCAGTGTCATTGAATGTGAATACATATGTTGATGTTCAATTCTGTTTTCTATTCATTAATTACCTCGCTAAACATTTCACTCGCATCATCCTATTCAATTATGATTAAAAAATACTTTATACAGATCATACCATTGACTTTATCAAGCTTAGAACTTTTTATCAAGTGACTACAATGAAATTAAGCAATCAAACTTCCAAGTCTTTCTTAATTATACTGTTCGGAGTCAATTGACGACTGACCTAAATCTGCATTTGAATGAGGCCCCGGCTCAAGTATTCCGACAAGTTTAGCACAATCGCTGCTCCATCTTAATAATTCCAATCTCGCTGCTTGAATGTAAACAGAGCTGCAGTACGAGGATTAGAGTGGTGATTTGTCAAAGTTTCCCACTTGGCTCGACAGCCGCGTGCTGTTGACGGCAGATAGCATCGGAACTTCCACTGAATCCGTACTACATACAGAACATACTGTACTGTAGTCCATTGATACTCAACCTTTTGCTTTCTTGGCACAAATAACATACTGGTACAAATGTAAACGCGTTGCCAAATATATTTTAGTTCAATGTGGGATTTTAATATATAGGATATGTATAAGATTGTTTTAATGACATGAAGCCTTTTGGCACAGGTGTACATAATTACAACATCAAAAATATTTTCCATTATACTTAATTCAAAAGAAAATTCCGCCAATCCGCCGGTATGCCAGCAATAAGATGTATAAATGGGATGAATCATGGGTTGACGACGAGCTTTTTTTATCCAAAGACTCAAATTCTGTCTGCAGTCGACGAAATCATATTTTTTGACGTCCATCACTAAAACTTTAATAAGTGGCCTTAACATCACATCCACTCACATGTGATGTTTGGGCTGGGCATTACAACCCCCTCATTCCTTCAAGACGAGTTCTCTTTCTGCCAAAAACAAATGGGACATAAACCTAACCAAGTATAAATAAAGCAAAAGCTAGCCAGTATAGATGTTTGCGAAACTCTGACGCGTATACGGGGCAAGGAAAGGAAAGATTTTAATAAAGGAACATTTTCAGGAAACAACAGGCATTGTACGCCAGAGGGAGCTGAACGGATTTGGATGAAATTTCGTATGTATGGATATTATATGACTTGGATTACATGACATGCTTTTTACCTCGGTACCTACTTACTGTGTTTACGCAGGACGATTCCGCAAGCCTGGAACCAAGGCAGAGCTTAAATAGCACTGATGAGACCGTTGATATTGTGAATACTTGTCGATGCCATAGCTATGATAACGTCAGATATTTACCTGTTTATATAGGTACACGAATAGACGTCGGTATGGCGTAGTGTGACAAACATGAGATAGAAAATGTCGTAAATTTTATGTAGTACAGATATGACATACCGATACGAAACAGTTGTTCCGCACATTATTGTGCTTTCCTTTGAAAAAACCAGTACCTGACGCGAAACAAAAAATCGGATCAAGCTGTCTCATTTCCTTACACATGATGATGGCCTAAGTTACTCTTATGTGAATGCGACGAAATTTGTCTATAATTTTTCTCTGTTTATTGAGATATTTTAAAATTAATGTTGTGTAAAACGTTATTCGGCAGGCATCGGCATCAATCGAAGATGTTAAGAGCATACTCGACCACGCTGTTCGACTACCGGTTGTCGGAGAACTCAACATTATTAAATATGATCGAAAATTAATTAAAGTTATGGTATTTTGTTAATATAAAAATTGATAAAAATTAATTAATGAAATCATCAAGTATATTTATTTTTTAGTCAATTCACAATTTAATCTCGATTCGGTAACACAAACATACGGCCCGCGTGATGTGAAGCGGTTACCACAGCCATTTAATACTCACAACTCGAAATATGACTCGCGCCGCAACTCCTTCCTTCTGGCCCTCTGGTTATCCAGAAAAGCTCCGCGCCAGCCGCAAAAGAACGCAGGTTAAATTTGACTACTACCACAGTATAAGTAATAGTACTAACGTACTACTACTATATCAAATCTGTGCTAATTAGCAGGAGAGACAAGTAAGTGTTATAAGGTTGGTATAATACAGTCTTATACTAGATTTAATGAATATTATGGTCCAAAGTTAAAGCAATAGGAAAAAGCATTGTATTTACTTGTGAGAGAAAATAAAGGATTTATATTATTATATACTTTTTCTCTTTCGGAACGGAAATCTTCATCAGGGCTAATGTCCAGACGCGGCCGCCCTCTACTTTTCACTATGTGCATTGCAGGTCTATGCGTGAACTGTCTCGCGTACAAGAACAATAGTAGATACATTACACGCAACATTATGTGAAATATTGACGAGCTCGGTGGTCGAATAGTTAGCAATGGCCAATTTGACTCCGAGGTCGCGGGTTCGATTCCCGCACAAGACAAACATTTGTGTGCATGAACATGTCTGTTCGTCTTGGTCTGGGTGTTTTCTATGTATTTACAAAAAAATGTATTTAAGTACACATTTATCAGTTGTCTAGTACCCATAACACAAGCTTTGCGCTTAATTTGGGACTAGATGACGCTGTGTAAATAGTCCAAAAAAAATATATATACATCCCCAAAACATTCATTAAAACTTATTTCGCTTACATCATTTCCTATACTAGTTCCGAATCAAACGCAACAAAACTTTCACGTTAAGATGTATGACACAATCCTGAATAGCCAATAATGCATTACAGTATCCTATCTATCTCATTCGAGTCATAAAACTTTCCGAGAGGAAGATCGCAGGGATCAAGTTTCGCCAAGTTTTTCTTAGATATCAGAGCAAGTCTCGCTCCAATGTTATCACTGGTTGATCCGCTTATGGGTCTAGCAACTCTGATAGATTTTTATTAAAAGTCTATCTTGTGTCTGCGACTTTTTGTAGAACAAGTTAAATCAACTTGATTTACAGATAAGACATATATTAATGTTCGCCAGTTTTTTTTATACTACCTTTTTTTTATACTACGTCGGGTGGCAGACAAGCATACGTCCCGCCTGATGTAAAGCGGTTACCGTAGCCATATTAACGCTCGCAACATAAAATGTCGCTTGCGCGCCGCCACCCCCGCTGCCAACGCAGCATCTCCTTCCTTTCTTGTGACGTCACTCACTCGCAGGAACACAACAAACCTCAGGGAATCGTTATTTGGCTGCGGAATTCTGTGAGGTGGAGGTACATTCCCCAGTCGGGTAGCTTACATACAATTACGCTCCCTAGCTCTCTTTTCGCCAGAGCTTCGTTTGTCAGTCAGCAGGGTGCACAAAGTTGGCTTTGGTTCAAAGATGTTGATGAACCACTTACACCCCTAAACCTTTTACAAATATAATAAACTTGTAACTAGCCGATGTCTGTACACAAGTACAACGACCCTATGCGTACAGCTAATGCTCCCCGTGCATTTACCTTACGGTTATACGAGTATCACAGAATTGCGAGTCTCCGGATTCCCAGTTAAGCAACCAGGGGCCCTACCGCCGAAGCTAAAGACAATTCCCATCGGGATATTTGATTACGAAAATCTAGCTTCAGCTTAGATTTAAGGTCTTTAGCTTAGCTGATAGAAACCCTAGAGCTCTACCGACTAAGCTGTTTGTCAATAACTGAAACGTAAGACCTATTTTCGATGTCAAAATTTTCGATGGGAATTGGCTTCACTTCGGCGGTAGGGCCCTAGGTAAGAGAACCTTTACCCGCCCCGCTATCGTGCACAGTAAACCAACCAGGCACCCAAGCAGATTGGTAGCAGGTCTTTCTTCACTTTCGCCTGCAAATATACTACTTAGGCACTCTTAAGACGTGTAGGTCGTGGCGACTGACGCTCGGTTTCCCAAGCATCGGGGCACTATCACCAGTCCCTGTGAGCTGTAGGGGCGCTCCCCTAAAGAGGGTCGCTCGCTCACTACCCGACGCACTCCGTACGCTTAGTGTAACTGTACCCACACTTGGGCGCCAGATAACTGGCTTCCTGAGGGCCAATTCTCGCAATTTTTCTACGATCGCAGATTGAAAGTTGACCGAATCGAGATTGAATTGTGAATTGACTAAAATTATATACTTGATTTCATTGATTAATTATTATCAATTCTTTTAGTTGGCAATTTAACATTCTTAGTTTGTTTAATTCTCAGTCATATTCCGTTATAATCCCACTTAAATTAAACTTTGAAGTTACATAATGTGATACGAGAATACCAAATGTGACATTGTGAGATCGAGACTGGATCGGAACTGAATTCTGACTACATTTTAATTACGAGAATTGCCCTTCAGATGTCCATGATAGGTACCGGTACCGGAGCTGTAAGGCACGCTCACTTTCCGACGCCGCGACGCCCAGAGAACGCCCAGAGCTACAGTAGAGTGACCAGGCTGAAGGAAGCGATCGACCGTCATCCTCTTGCTTAGCAGGCAGGTACCCCAGCTGTGCAGCCGGCTTAGGAAGAGAGTGGTTTTAGGAGGCGAAATAATTTTTTTTTTGCAATAAGTTGCTCCGCACCCTCCAGATTCGGACGATTCGATGCGGATAGGTGTTCGAGAATTATAATAGAATAGAAGTATTCGTAAGATTTCATATAAAGAATTTTAAAATTCATTTCGTTCTGTCATTCATTCAGTTCGTTCGGGTTTTTCTAGAACTCTAAAAGTCGGCGCGTACTGCTCGAATACGTGTGCGTTCACCTGGCGGATTATTTTTCAGTTAGGATAGATTTACTTTGCGACCAATTAAATGTTTTTGTTGATGTGCTATCAGGTGACAATTCATCCGAGTGATGTTATCCTCCATTTTACAAAACAGTTAACCGTTATGTAGTGCGCCGGGTTATACAAATTGGCTGCGACATACGGGCTTGACAATGAACCAGTGATGCCCTGATGTTGCAAGCGACTTTGGCAACTGTTTCTCTCCTTAGACAAGCCGTGTGCTTATTTAACATCTCATCGGTATAACGAAAAAAAATACAGAAAATAATTTCAACAAGTTACTTTGGGAGATATACAGAATATTTCCCTTTTTTAAATTAAATAAAAAATGCAATCCTTTCCTCGTTAAAGCCTTCAGCCACATCGTTAACCTTATTACCGAGTGAACAGAATGCTCGCCCGAGCCCGTGGGTCGAGTATGAATCCTATGGCCTCGAAAGAGCTTACACATATACTGTGTATAACTCTTGCGACCTGAAAAACAACGCATAGAAATTTTTTCTAATTAAAACTTACGTGTGTAATTAGAGTGATAAACAGCGTGATGGTGATGAGCAGTCCCCGTTATAAATTAAGATGTAGCAAGATTTTTTTCTTTGCTAAGGTCTGTAAAGGAAACTTCTGGACACTTGTGGCTTTATGTAAGCTGTAGTCTTATGTTCAGAACCTAGATATGCATTACATAAAGATTATATATTATCACTAGCTGACCCGGCAAACGTTGTTTTGTGATTTAAATCAAGCGATTGATTGATTGATTGATTGTATGTATTTTTTAATGTTAAATCATAAAAAATAAAAATAAAATATTTTGTCAATAAAATAAAAAGAAATATTTAGGGGCGAGTCACCGTTATCATTTAGCGGTATGAAAAATAGATATTGGCCGATTCTCAGACCTACCCGATATGCACACAAAATTTCATAAAAATCTGTCCAGCCGTTTTGGAGGAGTTTGGTAACAAACACCGCAACATGGGAATGTAATATATTAGAAGAAGAAGAAAGATTAGATATTGTCTGATGTTAATTATGATTTATATTTAGCAATTTGGATATTAAGTTTCAAAACTATCTGGGCTATAGCGGCTCACGGCTATCTTTACAACATAGACGTGAGGTCTATGTTGTAAAGATAGCCGTGAGCCTGCATGGGGTGACCCTAGCGACTAGCTAACGAGGTACTCTTGAAAGAAAGATGAAAGATCCTACTGTCGAGCTGTCGATAATCGTCTCACCTATACTCCTTTCTTTCCTTCTTTCTGGTGACCTTACGCACTGGCAGAAATACAACAACCCTCAAGGGAATTGTTATTTGGCTGCGGTATTCTGTAAGGTGGAGGTACATCCCCAGTCGAGCAGCTTAAAAAATACGCTATGCCCTATCACTCTTTTGGCCAGAGAATCGATTGTCGGTTAGCAGCATGCACCACGTGCAAGTGAGGTTGGCTTTGGTTCAAAGATGTTGGTAAACCACTTACATCCCAAAACTCTCTACCAAATATTGAATATCTCTATCCTTAATCGAATTATCTAATATAATTGCAATATTTCCTCTTGATCCGTGAATGTAATATTTATCACTGCCATTAGATAGTCGTCGCCAGAGGACAGAATATTGTACCTATAGCCTTGGCGATAATTTACTGGCGCCCTCGGGATCATCCGGATAAAGTCGACGATAAATCTCACGCACTTTTATTGTGTACTCCATGGCAAAATAATATTTTTATACGGTGTTAAATACATCCACGTCGTTTACGGGACCATTTACGACATCTGCTGAAGAGTTATTGAATATTGAATCATGTTTTCCTCCAATTCGCTCGATTGAAACGGGTGGGGTACGGGTCCACTTTCGACATTATGAGTAAAAACTAATTACTGTACGCTAAAAGATATACATACGAATACAAATAAAACATATCTTTATTGTGAGTGACAGTTATTATAAATGTTACATTATGTATATATTTTATAGTTAGTATCCTAAATTTAGGTTTCCTAGGTAATGCCTTTCGGCAACTCAAAAAATCCTATCAACTGGATCAATCAATCTGGAATGAACTGCCAGGAGACTACAACATGGGGTTCTTCAAAAAGGGCGCAAAGAGGTTTTTACAGGGTCGGCAACGAGCATGTGATAGCTCTGAAGTTACAAGCGTCCATAGGCTACGGTAACTGCTTTCATCAGGCGGACCGTAAGCTTGTTTGTCACCATAGTGCTATATAAAAGAAAGCTGTTGGAAAAGATGTGGTTACCTCTCTAAAAACAAGTCGAGCCTCACTCGCTCGGCATTAAGTTATCGGAAGCATAACCTGACCTAACCCACCTATGTCGAAGTGTCAACCCTACTGAAATTTTAAATTACGCCTATTTCAGAAAAAGAAAAAGAAATATGCTATCCAAGTATACTTGGATAGCAGATTTCTTCCATTCAAGAGTTAATTACCTCTAGATTTGAAATATATGAGTCAAAAGCAGAAATTAGAATCCATTTTTGGGTTTGCCGAAAGCCGTTAGTCAGATCTGGGGCTCTACGGCCGAAGCTGAAGCCGATTACCATCGGTTTTTTTGATAGCGAATATCGCACTTTTGCTTCGATTGGCGGCAGCTCTGTTTAGGTTAGTTGGTAGAAACCCTAGAGCTGTACCGACTAAGCTAAAGATGTTTGTCATTAGCTTAAACCTAAGATATATTTTTTCGATCAAAAAATCCGATGGTAATCGGCTTCAGCTTCGGTGGTAGGGTGAGTTTTGACTAGTTAGTTAGGCTAGATTTCGAGGATTATCTATATCATAAATATAGTTTTATTCTGTGTTCTATCACTTAGATATACAATAAAATAACAAATTAGCATTAAAACAACATTATGCATTGTACAAACTCTTGTTGTTATTATTAAGGTTCCTGCGAGTGAGTGAAGTGACCAGAAAGAAACGAAGGCAACGGATCGGCGACCCCTTGGTCTACATGGGCCGTGGTGATTATGCATGGGCTCGTTTGCCCCGGGTATCACATAAAAAAAATGTTATTCGCAAACAAAGACATATAAAACAATCTTTTTTAGCTTCTCGGATAACAACACAATAACAAGTACATTGCTAGCATTAAGTGTAAAACAATGTACCAATACCTTAACCTTATCATAAATTCAGAGGTCGTATTTCGTACGTCATTACTAGAGGACTTAGTGATTTGTATTGCCCTAAATTAGAGGAAGGCGAACGCGACGTGGTTGAATTCCCTCAAGGCACCAATATCGGCATGTGTAGATACACGATATCAGTATGCCGGCAAAGCCTCGTGTCACCCCCGTCTTTTATTGTAGCGAGCTTTCCAATTACATAGGAGATGGAAATATTTTCGCCTCGATGCCGGCGACGACTTGTTATCCCTGACAGGAGTGCAAGGCCATTCAAATAAAAGCCGGTTTTCGTTTTGCAAATATAAAGCATACTTCACTTTTATGATCTTTAGATTTGAACGCGCTACGACTTTCGCTATTGCTTGAGGGTTTTATCCATGCATTTTATTATTAAATATAAAAAAAAAGTATATTTCTGTAAATGCTGGTTTTTTTACATACCTATATACCTTGATTTATTTTAAGGAAACTAGTGACATTGTCTCCTAATCTTGCCTTAAATTTTACGTACTCACACACAATAGGCTAGTTGCCAATGTTACAAAATTATTAAAATTCTCTATCAGTAACGTAAAATACATAAAACTAGAACGATCTGCGATCTTAAAATTTTAATAACTTATGTCCGACGTGTTAAAACACGATTTATGTTCGATCAAATTTTGGTGGGAAAGTCCATTTTAAAGGTATGAAAATATAAAAAATAAATATTACCATTGTAGAAACAAAAAAAAAATATATAACTTTTGTTACGGCACGGGCTGCATAAACACAATATTTAACATAGCTGTCGTACAAATTTAGCAAGGTGACGTCAAAACGTTTTGTATGGAGCGTTTTCGGAATAGTCCAAAATTGTGATCTTCAAGTTATCATATCTCGAGAAGTTTTTATGCAATCGAGGTAATTATTTCACCTATATTTATATTATTGCGACGTCTTTAAATAACAAATCGAAAAAAAAACCGGACAAATGCGAGTCGGACTCGCCCACCTAGGGTTCCGTAGGTACGTAGTATCACTATTAAATTTGATATTTTTCATTATAAATAAGAATTAATGCGTCGAAAAAAATAAATAAAATATATTTTGCAATATGTACATCAAGCCCTTTCATATGATACCCCATTTGAACTAGTAGTTTCAATTTGAAATCTCGAGACCCTATAAAAAATATAGACCCCCTATTTTTTAAGATCTATTTACAAATGTATAGTTTTGAGATTTATTCCTATACTTGTAGTCTATAACGATGTTACTTGCCAAATTTCATAGTTCTAGGTTAACGGGAAGTACCCTATAGGTTTTGATTCCCTTGAGTGTGTCGAAATATGCGTTTTTTGCTGAATAAACGGCCGTAACTTTTTTCTACGTAAACTTAGCAGTTTGATTTTTTTATTACTTCATGGGACCGTAGACCTGAGTATACAGTTCAAATTTCAGCTTGATACCTCCACGCATTCTCGACATAGAAATTCTTGACAGACAGACAGACAGACAGACAGACAGACAGACGGACAACAAAGTGATCTTATAAGGGTTCCGTTTTTCCTTTTGAGGTACGGAACCCCAAAAATGGTATACAAGCCTATTGTCGCGAATCTTATTCAAAATAAATTTGCATTGACGACAAGAATATCAAATAGATTTATATGCTTTTTTTTTTCATTCGAAATAACGAACAACTCGCCTTAGCATCCTATCTTTTGATCCCCATATCGTAAGGATTAATGTGGAAGTACATTCATAATGCAAAAGCCAACATCTATTCACCTCCTGTAGAGAGTTGGACAGTTTACAGCGGTCGCCGTTACTTAGCTACTCATCAGACAACTTCATCTGAACAACTTCCTGACTTGCCAACTAAGTAACAATGAGTGATCACTGTTGCACTGGGCACTGATAATGGATAATTAATTTCTCATATAAATTGAATGTTACGTCCAGATGGATAGATAAACCGGACTCTTGAGAACAGTTTAAAACTTTCTAATTATCAGCTGCCACTTAGATAAATGGCCTTTTGTTTTCACAATGCTTGTTTGACTAACATAAGTTACATAATTTGCTGCGTTGTTGTTTGATGTAAATCATACATTTAACACTCTATTTCATTAGCGTCTCGACGCAGATTAGGGGGCCTACCGCCGAAGCTGAAGCCGTGACCACCAAATTATTTGATCCGAAAATTAGGTATTACATTTAAGTTAATGCCAAACATCTCCAGATTAGACGGTAGAGCTCAGTACCTACCAGCTAAGCTAAATACAAATAGCATAATTCTAAATTGAAGTTTGCTTTTCGCAATCAAAAAATTTAATGGTATCCAATGGTAATAATGGATTTTTCGATTGCGAAGACCAAAGTTCAACTTAAATTTGTGGTACTTGTGTTTAGCTTAGCTGGTAGTAACCCTGGACCTCTACCGACTAAGCTGAAGGTGATTGTCAATAACTAAAACATAAAACTTACTTTTCGGGTCTAAACATTCAATGGCTTCAGCATCGGCGGTAGGGCCCCAGAGTCGGTTAGTTACCACGATTTGTGCGTTTCGATAACAGAAAGCCAATTTGCTATGTAGAGCAAATTGGCTTTCTGTTATCTCTCTCTCTCTCTCTCTATTATAGACGTCTTTCCGTACCTATTCTCGAAGTAGAATTCCCTTAAATGAATTTAGCGTGAGGATAGGGAGTTAGTTACAGCATTTACCTCCACATTTGTACCCTCAGAGGATTTCGGTTATCAAGAATTGCAACAAAGTATTTCTCTGTCCGTCCTGGGACCCTACCGCCGAAGGTGAAGCCGATTACCATTGGATTTTTTAATTGCGAAAATCAACTTTCAACTTAGATTTATGCTACTTATGTTTAGCTTAGCTGGTAGAAACGATAGAGCTCTACGGACTAAGCTGAAGGTGTTTGACAGTAACTGAAACGTAAGACCTATTTTTCGAATCAAGATATTCGGTGGTAATCGGCTTCAGCTTCGGCGGTAGGACCCCAGCACTTGCATTGCATAAAAGTGTATTAACCGAACTTGATACAATTTTGGACATTGTAGGCAATTTGGTCTAATTTGAGAGATAGGGTAGGGTTTAAAATAAGTGACGAAAATTTGTATAAAAGTACACGCGGACATTGGCCATGTGGTTTCCGGCAGACTAGAATAGAATCACTCCGACTCTTCCCGTGGATGTCGTACAAGGCGACTAAGGGAAATACATTATAAAACGTCGATCAGGCCTAACCAACCCGTCTGGCCAGCGCACATACGGGTATTTGAACCAAAAAGCAGGCCAAAAATATTTTTTTTGTCTCTAAATGGGTATAAGTGTCAATCATTACAAATTTAATGTATTATAATACGGGGTGTAAGTGGTTCATCAACATCTTTGAACCAAAGCCAACTTCACTTCATGCGGGCCGTATGCTTGTCTGCCACCCCACGTAGTATAAAAAAAATAAAAAATAAAAAATATCATTTATTTCGTCACATATCACAAATATAACCAAAAATTAAAACTTATTATCTACTATATAAAAATAAGTCGGGTTTTCCTTCCTGACGCTATAACTCCAGAACGCACGAACCGATTTCCACGGTTTTGCATTCGTTGGAAAGGTCTCGGGCTCCGTGAGGTTTATAGCAAAGAAAATTCTGGAAAAATTTGTAAAGAAAAGCGGGAAAATCTTTTTTCACATACAGCGCCATCTCTAAGGAAATGGATGGAAACGAAAAGATTGAGCCACAGCGAAGCGTGGTCGGGCCGCTAGTAATATTATAATTTAAACCTCCTCGTTGTCACTATTTAAATCTGTGTCAGTTTCTGAATCAGAATCAGTACTTGGCGATTCGGCAGGTAATAATAAGTTTAAAGTTTCTTTATGGAACGGTTTCGATTTCTTTTTTGGTGTTTTTCTCATACCTGTTATGAGAGGGTCTGACGTCAGAAGGAGTCTGTTTATAACATCCAGGTTACAAGCTTCTCGAGAATTTTTTCTGGAATAATTTAGCCTGTAATCTCTAAAATGTTTGTTTCGAACTTCTGCAGCCTCCTCCGATAGCTGACCGATTGGTAGCAGGGCTGATGAAATTACTTCTGCACCGTGCCGCAGAATTTTATGAATAGTTGGGGACATTGGATGCCATTCATATAACTGAACATACAGTTTATGTGCTGCATGCCATCTGGATTGAAACTGATGCTTTATTAATGATAATTTTTGTTTCCAATCTTTCCGTTGATCTTCATCTTTACAGAACTTACTGATCAGAGTTTCTTCCATATAACTCAATTTTCGATTTTTGGTTCCTGTGAACTTTCCACCATATTATAAATGTATTTTCGGAATAAGAGTTTGACACCGGATGGGCCTAAAAGAAAATGAAGAAAAATAAATTTCATTTACATTTTTTTCGCGACTTACCCCATGTACTAAAAAACTGGACAAGTGCGAGTCGGACTCGCCCACCGAGGGTTCCGTAGGTACGTAGTATCATTATTAAATTTGATATTTTTCATTATAAATAAGAAATAATGCGTCGAAAAAAATAAATAAAATATATTTTGCAATGTGTATATCAAGCCCTTTCATATGATACCCCATTTGAACTAGTAGCTTCAATTTGAAATTTCGACACCCTATAAAAAATATAGACCCCCTATTTTTTAAGATCTATTTACAAATGTATAGTTTTGACATTTATTCCTGTACTTGTAGTCTATAACGATGTTACTTGCCAAATTTCATAGTTCTAGGTCAACGGGAAGTACCCTATAGGTTTTGATTCCCTTGAGTGTGTCGAAATATGCGTTTTTTGCTGAATAAACGGCCGTAACTTTTTTTTACGTAAACTTAGCAGTTTGATTTTTTTTTAGCTTCATGGGACCGTAGACCTGAGTATACAGTTCAAATTTCAGCTTGATACCTCCACGCATTCTCGACATAGAAATTCTTGACAGACAGACAGACAGACAGACAGACAGACAGACAGACAGACAGACAGACAGACAGACAGACAGACAGACAGACAGACAGACAGACAGACGGACAACAAAGTGATCTTATAAGGGTTCCGTTTTTCCTTTTGAGGTTCGGAACCCTAAAAAATATATGAAAAATACATCCGCGGTATTCCACGGCCACTTTTACATTATGCGTATTACTAGATCTGTCTTCTTCAATTATATGTATAATTCATTGCATAGAAAAGCTTAGAAGTTAAATAAATCTCTTAAAGATTATATTCAAAACGTGTAAATTTACATATTTTCTATAACCTTTTGTTCTTTGCAATAAATATTAAAACCCAAAGTATATTTAACTAGAAATGGTTAAAAATGTAACTACATACCTGGTTTTGATGAATCCATCATAAATATATTTTATTAGAAGTTTCAAACACAAAATAATAACAAGTATTGTGAGATCACACAGGGAGAATATCGAACAATCACGCGCACACTTCAAGCGAACGGTAACTTCCGACTGATGCCAGAGGGCGGCGCAGGAGTCGAGTCAAATACAATGGCTGTCACATGATGCGCGATGCCTTTAGCTATTTCAGCGAGCAAACTGTTCTTGAATATCAAAGATTACGCGAAAATGATTTTTGGCCAGCTTTTAGGGTCAAATACCCGTATGTGCAGCGTGGGGAGTGTAGGCCAAATCCTCCTTCTGTCTGGGACGGACGACAGAGGGTCGTGCTCCTGTAGTGGAGACTAAAATGACCTGATGATGATGATGATGATGACACGCGGACAAAGTCCTAGGGGCTACCGCTATTATTAGATATAATATAACGAGACAATGCTACAAGACCCGATATTTTACTGTCGTGGCTCGGTGCCGGGTCGAGACCCACCCTTTATGAAACCCTGACCTACTTAATGTTATTACCTGTAATATTGGAAAGATTAATCCCATTCAGGGATGTATCAGCGGCATTAACGGTATTCGAACTTAATCCTAATAGAGTAGGTATGTATTCGAATTAAATATCTATCCGCATGGAGTATAAAATGGATAAAAAGATTTTGCCCCGTCGGGTGGCAGACAAGCATATCGATGGCCTGATGTGAAGCGGTTACTGTATAATAACCATATTAATTAAATAAATAAATATTTCTAGACAATTTACACAGCGCCATCTAGTCCCAAATTAAGCGCAAAGCTTGTACTATGGGTACTAGACAACTGATAAATGTACTTAAATATATTATACTAGCGACCCGCCCCGGCTTCGCACGGGTGCAATGCTGATACTAAATGTACTACAGAAGGTCTTTGCGCTTTGTCCTATCCAGTCCTTCCCCAGTTATAGGCACACGCCGCCGGCTCCGCGGCCGGTACCGCCACAGCCGTTATGTCTCTGCATTTTAAATGTGTAATATCTTCTAAACTATTCATTTAAATTACATGCTGTGAAGGGCCATATTGATCTATATTAAATGCGCAATGTATTTAAGGTACTTAATTGGATAAGGATTAATTCTGTATTGCTTAAAATCGCTTCGTAAATAAGGCATTATTTCTTGTAAAAAGCAAAGGATAAAATAACGGTTATTATGTGTTACCACTAAGAGATAGACATATACCATCGCGAACTTTTTTGTAGACCATTTTAAGGTGAACAATACTGTACTACATTATTTTGATCTATCTCGTTGGGTTCAGTCAGCGTTTGCAATGAAAGAGCAAAAAAATGTGTTTATTTACGACATCACATTAGAAACCTCTAAATTATCAGTGTTTTTCTACTATGTTATGCATATATTATACATATAAACTTTCCAGTTGAATCACTCTATCTATAAAAAAAACCGCATCATAATCCGTTGCGGAGTTTCAAAGATTTAAGCATACAAAGGGACATAGGGACGGAGAAAGCGACTTTGTTTTATACTATGTTAGTGATTAGTGATTAGTGATGTGTTCCTGTGAGTGATTGAGGTCACCAGAAAGGAAGGAGTTGCTGTGTCGGCGGCGGGGTAGCCGCGCTCGAGTGATATTTCATGTTTAGCAATGAGGTCGTGGGTTCGATCCCCGCACATGACAAACATTTGTGTGCATGAACATGTCTGTTTGTCTTGGTCTGGGTATTTTATATGTACTCGTATATATTTACAAAAAAATGTATTTAAGTATAATATCACTTATCTAGTACGCATAGTACAAGCGTTGCTTAGTTTGGGACTAGAAGGCTGAGTGTAATTTGTCCAGGAATATTTATTATTATTATTTATTATACAGGTACTCTATGAAACATAAAAACCAACTAATATTATATTATAGACGGCCGTACAGAACTTACTATGGCTTGCTTAGCCCAAATATAAAGCTCTCATAAGCGTACTTTGAAAAAAATAATGGAAACAAGTATTAACATAGAATCCACATCGTTTCGTTATCCTATCGAATAAATGGAAAGGTGCGCAGGGCGGAAGAGAGGATCACATTCGTTGAACAGGGAAATGAGCAGCGTTTGATAAAAACCGAACCACATTGCTCTGTGTAATATTATGTGTATGTTAGATATTTTAGTAATAGTTTTTGACGTGAATATGTCTTTACAATTGCTTCCATAGGGAGGCAATTCAGAAAAACGAATGATAAAATGGGGATACAGTCAATGGCGGATTTTCCTTGGCCATCTAGGCCCGGGCCTAGGGCGGCCAAATGTTAAGCGCGGCCTGAGTAGGGGTATTACCGAAGGGTAATTCTTAGAAATTACAGTTTGCCATAGCGGTTAATGTAAATAAGCTTATAAATATGAACCAAGAACCTATATAATAAGGAGTCAGCTAATAAGAACCAAGATACGGCTTAAGGCGGCCACGATACGAACTAGGGCGTCGAAGACACAGCCTAGGGCGGCCAAGACTACAAATCCGCCTCTGGATACAGTTTGGTGTTGCATCTACAAATATATCATCTCCATCCAATATTCAATCAAACGATTGAAATCGATGAAAAATTAAAGAATTAATCACGCTAAGAAAGGACTATGGAATATCGCATGAAGGAGGGGAAACCCGCTGCCATTTTGAGATAGTTTTAGTGCGTATAACGTATTCACGTACAACACACGGCCGTGTCCATGACACAGCCACGCCCCATTTTTTTTTTTTTTATACGACGAAGGGTGCCGAACAAGCATACGGCCCACGGGATGTAAAGCGGTTACTGTAGCCATCTAGACACTCGCAATACAAAGTATTGCTAGCACGCTGGCACCCTTGTTGTTAATACATCCGTTCATTACATCTGGTGACCTTACTCATTTGCAGGAACATAACAATCCTCAAAGGCTGTGGCGAGAAATTGCTATCCATTCGACCACTGAGTTCGTCATAATCTAGAAATGCAATATTTCACAGTTAGTTAATTTAGATTTGAGGTGTAACTGGTTCATCAACATCTTTGAACCAAAGCCAACCTCACGTGCACGTGGTGCACCCTGCTGACTGACAAAGAAGGTTCTGGCGAAAAGAGTGGTAGGGCGTATTTTTAAGCTGCCCGACTAGGGAAGTACCTCTACCTCACTGAATACCGCAGCCAAATAGCAATTCCTTTGAGGGCTGTTGTGTTTCTGCGAGTGAGTGAGGTCACCAGAAAGAAAGGAAGGAGTATAGGCTGGCAACGGATCGGCGACCGCTTGGTGTTGCTGATCTCCATGGGCGGTGGTGATTGCTTTCCATCAGGTGACCCACATGCTCGTTTGACCCCTCTCATAAAAAAAAGGTAAGGATAAGTAATGAACAGATACAGACTTCGTTGAAAAACACACTGAGAAGTTTTTATTTCTTCTTAGCAATGTAAAGTGGAATAGGAAGTAACTACCCATCTGACCTATACACGAGTAATCTTGTAACTAAAAATATGTAAAGATTCAAATACTCCGTACAATAAGGAACCGATATGTATCGAATCCACATCCGATATGAAACAAATCAGTCTGTATCGGCAGTAAACGTCATCTCCACGTTGATAAATCGCCGCTCTGACCCGCTTACAAAATATCCTCGAGATCGAATTCATGACGGAACAATAACAGAATTACATAGTTTGTTAGTGATTAGAAAACAATAACTTTACGATTACGCATGGCTAGCAATGGCCACTTTGACTCCGAGGTCGCCGGTTCGATCCCCGCACAAAACAAACATTTCTGTACTTGATGAAAGATGTAGTGCACATGTTTGGTTGAGGGTTGTTGTGTTCCTGCGAGTGAGTGAAGTCACCAGGAAGGAAGATATTGTTGCCTTAGTACCAGGAGTGGCGAAACGCAAGCGATATTTCTTGTTGTGAGGTTAATAAGGCTACGGTAACCGACACATCAGGTGGACCATATGCTTGTGTTCCACCAGACGAAATAGTATAAAAAAAGACCAAGAGCATTTGAAGGTCTTAGTCAGGTGGCATCATATCTGGACTAAACTGATTTGCCAACCAAAAATGTTATAAACCCGCAAGCAATACAAGTTAATAACAATAATATCAAGACAAATAATAAATAAATAAATGTTTCTGGACAATTTACACAGCGCCATCTAGTCTCAAATTAAGCGCAAAGCTTGTACTATGGGTACTAGATAAGTGATATAATATCAGTTATCTAGTACCCATAGTACAAGCTTTGCTTAAATACTTATTTTTTTTTGTAAATACATACATACATAGAAAACACCGAGACCAAGACAAACAGACATGTTCATGCACACAAATGTTTTGTTTTGTGCGGGGATCGAACCCGCGACCTCGGAGTGAAAGTGGCCATTGCTAGCGCCATCGACCACCGGGGTCGTCTATATTGTTCCTTTGCTACAAGGCGTGGCGACGAGTGAGCGATATTTCTTGTTTTGAACTTTAATAAGGCTACGGCAACCGCTTCACATCAGGTGAGCCGTATGCTTGTTTGACCAAAAATGTAACCGCTAGCAATAGAAGTTAATAACAATAATATCAAGACTAATGTGATCTTGACTTTATCTAAGCCTGGCACGTGCCTATGCCACCCTATACATAAAATCTTGCGCTTTCCTTATGGAGGTCGTTAGTTCGTCATTAGGCTATATCTCAGCTGCCACAGAACTATAAACATAATGTAATTTCTAGGTGTAATGCTATTTAGAACTTATTCCATGTGGCTACCCCTGACTTGTACACTAGCTTCTACCCGTGGTTTCGCCCCGCGTGACATACATATATACAGATAAATAAAACTGGAGTGTCTGTTTATAATATTAAAATTACCACTTTTACTAAAGTCATATGGATACATCAATATGAATTTAGGTACATATACCAAAATAATATTTTTTCCAATGTTTGTCTGTCTGTTTGTTCCTACTTATCTCCGAAACGGCTGGACCGATTTTGACGGGACTTTCACTGGCAGATAGCTGATGTAATAAAGAGTAACTTAAGCTAGCTTTTATTTTAGAAATTTTATTTCTTTTAATTAATATTAAATAATTAATAAAAAGTAACTATTCCACGCGGATGAAGTAAATAAATCCATCCATGGACAGGCTAAGGTCGACATTGCTTAACTTGCGTGTTCGATTAGACTGGCACGCGTAATAACTCCATCGAGCTCCTCCGCTTACTTAGGTACCTACTATAAAATTACCAAAGTTTTACCTCGAAGGTATGATGTTTCTTATAGTTTAACAACTTAAATTGAAAATCCGACTTTTAATGTTATTTTTCGTCCGACTGGCTTTCATCTCGTCACTCGATTAGGGAAGTGTTCATTAAATTACGCGATTGCCGGGGCGTCCAGTTTGCCGAACAGATTGCACTCACTGAATTCCTACAAAATCAGCGAAAAGCCTTAACGGTCAGAGGCCCTTTTAGCCTGAAGTTAATTGAAAATAAACGCGAACAACTGACAAATATTGACGTATTGCTCCGTTATCCATCATTCATTGGTTATTGGCGTGTTTTTCTAATTGAAGAATACAGGACGAGTTAGCTTTAGCACTTGCTGCAACTAATTATTTTGTGCTTACCAGATAAGTATTTTTTTTAACTTCTAGGCAATAATAAACTTTACCTTCTGAATCTTTTCATAATACGGGACGGGTCACCGGCTCGGTTACCCGTCAAACCCATATTGGAGCCAAACTACATAGTCTATCTTACACATTCTCTAAAAACTTTAAACTAAGTTACTTAAACAAGTTGTCTAACAAATTAAAAACACGATTAATAAATAATCATAAAAATGAACTAGGTTAGGTCTGAGACGAGGCAGATTTTGACATAGACGTCTCCGCCAGCGCTGTCATCTAGCCTCTAGGGGCTAGTCTGCGTAGCGAAGCGCACCTCGTGTCGTCACGAGGTGCACTTCGCTTCGTTGGCAAAGACGCCAAGCGCTTTGCCGCTGTTAGCGGTCTCGTACTGCGCGCCCTTCCTTGCTCTCTTACTTGTCTCCAGGCAAAAACATTCTAGTGCTGAGCAGACAACTCTACGCAAAGTTGGCATTATTTTGTATTACATATTTCTTTTTATGAGAGGAGGCAAGCGAGCTTGTGGGTCACCTGATGGAAAGTATTCAGCACCGCCTATAGAAATCAGCAACACCAAGCCATTGACAGCCTTTTAAGGGAAAAATTGACTCTGATTTTGAAGGGTCCTATGTCGTATTTGTTTTGGAATACTGCTAAGGGATGTTGGTTCTACAAGTGTATCGAAGATTTGACTTTGATTTAAGGCAAACTAGGCCTTAATTTTAGAATAAAAAAGAACCTAAATTTTAGGTTAAAGGTCCTAGGCCAAACTGGTTTATGTCCTACACGTGTACTTTAAGCAAAAACTTCGTAGTCAACAACTTTTATTGATCATTGCATATGGAAAATATACTCGCCTAGTTTGCAATCGAGCTGAATGAAAAAATATTCTCTCGATCAGAGCAAACTGGTACAATATGCTGATGGGCATTCCTCGGGCAAATTAAATTCTGATATCCATACCATACTAGAACGAATGTACTTTGAATGTAGGTCAATAGAGGCACAGAATATGTGTTTATTTCGAAACATAAAAGATTGGGTTTAGATTCACTGGAGTCGGCCGATTGGAATAATAATAAAATCTACAAATATTATTATCATTCGAATTGTTTATATTAGATTATATAAACAATTAAAAATAGATAGTATTACAATGCTGATAGCATTGTACCTGACAATTTTACAGCTTCAAGAATTATTATGTGAATGGCTTTTGATTACATCTTAGTATGCTGTACGTGAATATTTAAATAACAAATTTATTTGATTGTAATTAAAAATATGCAAGTTAATTGTTATTATTAAAATTACGTCAAGCAATCAACTGAAAAAACTGTAAGTAAACATTTGCATGCCCCTTCGAGGGTAGAATATTGGACATGCAATTATATATCATCTATTACACCTGATTTTCTCAAATAAATGATCTTATCTTATCATTGTAAACACTCACCATGCGGTGGTTTGACGGTTATCGCGAAAACTTTAGGTCATCCCACGGGAACAGCTATTTTTTTAGGATAAAAGAAATCATATTATTTGGTTATTCCCCTTCTTCCTCGTGGTCAAAATTCTGGACTAGATGGACATGATGTATGCAAAATTTCATAGTAATGATGCAGTAGTTAAGACGTAAAAGCGGAACAAACAAACAAACTCACTGTTGTATTTATTTAATTAGGTACTAATAAATTTATACTACTGTAACTATTTGAATCAGAATCAATCATTTATTCCTTAAAAAAATGGTTAAGTGCAAACTTTCAACTGACAGTGCTGCAGAGCTGGCGTAGAATTAAATTAAATACATATTAAATAATCATTCGATAAATAGATATTATTATTATACATCTGAACGTCGTCGTCGTCAATCCTTATTCATCCCATTGCTGGCATACGGGTTTGCCCTCAATCGAAGTGGTTTAGAGCATGCTCCACCACGCTGCTCAACTGCGGGTTGGCGGAGGTCAGTGTTTTCAAGCCGACTATAGACCACTGACTTGGCTTAACGACTGTTATCTAACGACAACAACCGGGACTGACAGCTTAACATGCCCTCCGAAGCACGGAGGAGCTCGAGATAAATAAACCAATCCATGGACAGGCTTCGGTCGATGTTGCTTGACCTGCGTGATCAACTAGACTGATACACGCAACGACCCCATCGAGCTCTCTTATATGTATACAACTAATATTCATTAATTTCATTAAAATGATCCATAGAATTATATCATTATTAATTAAATATTATTATGTTCTCAATTAATATATAATGAATTTAACATTGCTACAATTCAATAAGATTTATTTTATATTATTTTATAATCATGTCATAAGTAGCTACATTATTTTATAGCGTCATTAAAAAAAATCTATCAAAAATCCAACCCAAAAAAGGTCAATAGACAACCATATTAAGAGTAAAGGCTCTATATAGAGTTTTCTAAGAAAAACTGTAAACAATTCCTTTTTGAAGCAATTAAATTCAACTTGATGTGGGGTTCCATAAAATAAATGAGTTTTAGCTAGTGTTGCGCTACTTATCTTAAAAGTTTAATAGCTCCTGGTCTAAACCAAAAAACTTACTTCCTGTTTTTCTTGTAAATAAACACATTCGCATTGCAAATGATACTGAATACAACCAAGCATTCAATACATAGTTTATTATAATTTATGAATACGGACTCAGAATACGAATAAAGAGTTCGCTATATTTTCGTATCAATGCTTGTCGTCACTGAGAAGCTCAAATAAAAATGTATATTTTGTGAAACAAGGGACTCACTCCTAAAACAAGAATTATATACTTACATTTCTACTTTGATTTCAGTCAACTAAACAAACTATATTTTTCTTTTATACTACGTCGAGTGGCAAACAAGAACACGACCCGCCTGATATGAAGCGGTCCCCGTAGCCATATCATTGATATGCCCCCCCCCCTCCCCCCCGCTGCCAACGCAGCTTCTTCCTTCTCTTATCTTAGAGTGGGTCCAGTGCTGCAGCACCGGTGACACGTCACCCTCATGGATCTTTTGTGTTCTCCCTAATCCTTTAGTAACTCTCCCCCGCCTGTCTGGAGACATGTTCCATGTACTTCAGTATGCCGCTTATAGGGAAGAGCCTGTAGTCCTCCAGGTCAGCTTCTTCCTTATTGATCACCTCACTCACTCACAGGAACACAACAGCCTTCAAGGGAATTGTTATTTGGCTGCGGTATTCTGTGAGGTGGAGGTACTTCGCCAGTCGGGCAGCTTATAATAAAATTACGCTACCCTACCACAGGCCCTACCTCTCTTTGTGCCAGAGCCTCGTCAGTAAATCAGCAGGGTGACCACGTGCAGGTGAGATTGGTTTAGGCTATGGTGGTGAGCCTCCTATACCCCAAAACGAATAATTATAGTTATTTTTTTTTTAAGGTTAGGTTACTTTATTTCACTTTTTATAAGTATATTGTACATTGTACGTTATATTACATTGTACGTACATATATTGTAATAAATATTGTTAATAAAAAAACACAAGCCAAAGTCAATGCGGAATTTATGTAAACAAACCATAAATCATGGCATGTAAAATATTCATCAAGGAAAATCGTTTTAACGTTACTATTAATTAAAATTATGTTATTATGTGCATACTACAATATATTTTATTATTTCTGACAATATTACTTTATTTAATATAATTTTTGTTCTTGTCGAAAACATTTTTCTAACTTTCAGAGAAGATCTCCTTGACTCAACAAACCTTATTTTACTGTCATTTTACAATAATTACAGATGTATGCAACCTTCGGGGTAATTTTTATTATGCTGCAGATAAATGTAGAAACTCTATCTCCTTTCCATTTATTTGCTTGTTTTCAATATGTTATTAATTTAGTTAGATTATCGCGACTTTACAAACCGCCGTAAGAATAAAGATATACATTTTGTTAAACTTGTCAAGCATTTGACTACCGAAAAACAAAAAGATTTTATAATATTTATCAGAAAATGACTATCAAACCAATAAAAATTATTTATAACTACCATTACGCATAGTCATTAATACATGTAATAGTAGTTTATGAAACTGTTGCATAATAAGGGTTATTAAAATACGAGTGTGAGTTTATAACACGAGCCGAAGGCGAGTGTTATAATAATACCACACGAGTATTTTAATACCTAATTATGTGCAGTTTCATACACTACTTTATCTAATCTCATGAAATATATGATAATAATATTTTAAATACAACCATGAAGTTAATCTATCAGCTATAATTCTTACATAAAAATCCATTTGCAGATCGAGCATGCGTAGTGCGCATGCGCGACGCGCCGCGCGGCGCCGCGTTCACAGATTATGTAGAAAAAATTTGCATAGTTGCAATGTATTTGCATTGCAACCTGTTTAAAATACCTGTATCCAGGGCTGAAGCTGTATCGAAATGGTAAAAAAGTTATTTTATGATACAGTTGTCCATAGAAGAGCTGTATCGAAAAATAACTTTTTAAATTTATTTTGACAGCTTGTGCGTAAAGACTGTCATTATGATACTGTGTTTAGTTTTTTAATGTGTAAATTTCAGTATGAGATTAGATAAAATACTTTATAACCTTATTTTTTATGTGTTAGAATTTTTTTCTTACTGTAATTTCCAGAAAACGAAACGTTCTATGACCTTACATTGGTCGGATTATATGATTATATATTGTTAACAATTAATGAAAAGGAAGCATGACTACAGCGAGTCACGTGACTTCCGGCGAGCCGGCAGTGGGGCGAGGCGAGCCGAGAGCGGCCGAGCCATCGTCTCTTCACTTGGGCAGCGACATTCGAGCGTGATGGACAGTTCTCTTAGCATTATTCTTGTGCTAGTTAATTATTTAAATCATTAGTTACCTCTTATTGATTATAACGGTTTTGTTATACGGATACGTGATCCATTTTTCTTTTTTAAAAAACGAATTCCAGTCATGGTTTATAATATCAGAAGTCGGATTCACCGCGTGTCTTTTTCCGCTTAGTGGCTTTAGATAAATTTTTAACGGTTTTTATTTTTGATTTGTTTCGACTTAGTGCTAGTGATTTTGGTTTAGTTTGGTGTTAACTTACTAGCGTTAGGTATTTTAGTGAGTACTTTTAACATGGGACGTACTTCTAAATCAAAGAAGAAGCGTCACCATCGCAGGTCACGTTTAGATAGGTCCATAAGTATAGTCCTGATACTAGGCGACGTCACGGCAGTCCACATGGCCGTCGTGACGGTCCTCGCAGCCAGGCGTTAGATACTAGACCAGGCGTTAGATACCAGTTAGGCGGTAGACTGAGTGCGATTGTGGATAGATTGTCTATCTCTTCCTCATCAGTATCAGTACCGTTGTGTCCATCACGTGAATGTCATATGCCTCATCAGCCGGTGTCGAGCGAATCCAGCGGTGTAGGCGGTAAGGCGAAAGAAACAGGCGCGAAGGTTTTGCAAAAATCTGCCTCCAACGACGGTAAAGATGTAGCCGACAAGATTGTGGGCGAGTTGTCATCTTTGATTCAAGTAAGATCCAACCATTATTATATCTCAAATTTTGATCCGATATTTTGAGCGCTAAGGTAGAACGTGGAAGGGAATCGAATCGCTGGGATGACCACGAGTGTCTATCTCGTATTGGCGTTTGTTTTAGGGGTGACGCACGCACGTGGCTCATTGATTGGGTTACTTGTAATCATTCCAGGAGCCATAATTCACGTGCGTGTAGACACCGTGATTCATGTTCTACTCGTATACGTGAACGACGTAGTTGTTTTAGCAATGTATTAACTCAACAAATGCAACAGATTCCAGATCAATTGACATCATTGGAAGGACAGCGTCGTTTGTCTCCACCGCCGCCACGTGAGCTGAGTGGCGTTACGTCTCCGGTGACGCCGCCGCTGCAGCCGCCGTTGGCAGAGACTGTGCCGATGGTGCTGCCAGTCAGCGCTCTGCAGCTCTGCGCCAGGACGCTCCGTGAGTGCAGCGCGACTGATCGTATAATGGATGCTGTGCGATCCATCAATACTACGGTGAGATCTAACCAATCTTAATATATTTAGAATTCCGATCCTACATTGGGGCGAATACGTAGAAGTGTTAGTTTTAAATCACTGGCGTGATAATGAGTGTCTATCTCGCATTGGCTATTAAAGCCTCTGTGCCCTAAGAAGCCACAAATAGCAAACATTTGATATGAGGTCGGGTACGGCCAAGTACTAGTGAAGTTAAGAGCTGTAGTAAATATGTACAGTCAGTACTTATGCACTTCTATTGTATCAGTTATTGTAAGTCAAGGTCAGGTACGGCCGAGTACCAGTGAACTTAAGAGCTGTAGTAAATTTACTATTAGGTACTGGTACAAGTAAAGCGTGTTGTTTTGGAGTTTGTTAAATATTTGAATAGCTTTACTTCGCATTACATCATTAAGATGGGTTGTATACGATTCAACAAGGGATAAGGCTTGAAGTATGCATCTCGAAACCGATGCATGGTGATATTTCAACTACTCAAATTTCACTTCTTGATTGGTATTGAAGGTGATTGAAGGGAGCTTTTTAAGAAGCCTTTGGAAACAACTGGTTTCAAAGTCGTTGAAAAGCGAATCAATGACTACATGGAGTCGAGTTAAAACGACGCGGAAGAACCTGCGAATTTATGCAATGAGAGATTTTGTTATTGTTAGCAAGACTCAGAGTTCCGTTAAACTGATTTCAGTATGAAAGACCTGTGCCGAGTAGTCGGAGAGCTTCTACATCGCCGCTACGAGTTGGAGCCGATAGCGGGCTTCACCGAGAAGCGCGCACGGCAGATGCTGCTGAACACATGGTCCAGTGGCACGATGAATGGGCGCCGGACGCGTGCGCTGCGTTCTTGGGTGGCGGTGAACTGAAGACCGTACATGTCTGCGTGGCGCTGCCATGGACTGACAACAAGCATGTCTGCGTGGCGCTGCCATGGACTGACAACCAGCATGTCTGCGTGGCTCTGCCATGGACTGACAACCAGCATGTCTGCGTGGCTCTGCCATGGACTGACAACCAGCATGTCTGCGTGGCGCTGCCATGGACTGACAACCAGCATGTCTGCGTGGCTCTGCCATGGACTGACAACCAGCATGTCTGCGTGGCGCTGCCATGGACTGACAACCAGCATGTCTGCGTGGCTCTGCCATGGACTGACAATTACCATATCTGCGTGACTTCGCCATGGACTGACGGTATATTTTTAAGTCTGCGTGATACTACCACAGCCTGATCATATTCTTTAGTTAGTGTGGTACTGTCATGGACTGACTAAGGAGTAGTGCGGGGCATAGCGATTGCATTACAAAACTAAATGCGTTTGTTATGCGCACAAATGCTAGAGATCCGGAGCTCTGACATTTGTGATATCATGTTAATGTTATTATTTTCCTTCTCATAACTATATATATAATACTGGCCCAATAGTACAATAAATAATAGTTTGGACTTAAAGCAATATCGCCCTGCGATAGAGATTGCTGTAACGAATAGATTCATACATTCATTTGAAACTCCTTCTAAACTTCGCTCATAGTTTTACATGCGATGGTTTGAGAGCACGCTTACGATCGTATGATGAAACCAATAGAGCTTTTGATGTTTTTGCAATTTTGTAACAAGACGTATATTTCAGAAAATGGTGACTCTGCTGGTAGTCTCCTACAGCCCGAGGAGGTGCTTCCCCAAGATCATGCGGTCGAGCACGCCTCGCAGTCAGGAGAGGCCGTGTTAACAATTAATGAAAAGGAAGCATGACTACAGCGAGTCACGTGACTTCCGGCGAGCCGGCAGTGGGGCGAGGCGAGCCGAGAGCGGCCGAGCCATCGTCTCTTCACTTGGGCAGCGACATTCGAGCGTGATGGACAGTTCTCTTAGCATTATTCTTGTGCTAGTTAATTATTTAAATCATTAGTTACCTCTTATTGATTATAACGGTTTTGTTATACGGATACGTGATCCATTTTTCTTTTTTAAAAAACGAATTCCAGTCATGGTTTATAATAATATTGTATCCCAGTCTTGAGATAAATAAAGTTTGATGAGTACCAAAATAATATAGGTCCAGGATCCAGGAAAAGATTGTTAATTTCTGTCTGTCAAAGGTTGCTAGGCAACGCTTTATTAATAAACATTCTATAGTGCCACAAACATATCTGGCCCGGTGGCGGGGGCGGTGTTGCCATTAAACGAAATGCCGCCCGTTTTAGAGGAAACATAAAAATCAAAGAAATATATACACTGTTAAAATAATAGATTGATATACTTATTAATTGTGTTGTGTGGTGTTTCAATTAAATATCAATTGCCTTCTATTTTTTCTTGATTAGTTTTAAAAATGCACCACGTTAAGTCGCGATCATAGCTATTATATAATATTAGAGTTATAATATTGCACAGAAACAACTCGTTCACGATTTTTTTTTGTAAGAAATGAAATATGTGTAGAAAAAGATAATATGTATTAAAAAAAAATACACTTCAATGGAATGTGCATACGCGATAAGTAAATTAATTGTACCTGGCAATACTACATTTCAAGATGGCGGCTGTAGTTCTAAATTTGGCCACCGGGTCAGATAAGTTTGTAGCACTGTATATTGAGATTGGCTTTAGTTTATGTATTTAAATGAAATATACAAGAACGCTCTAATGGTATGAGAGAGAATGAGTTCAATTCCCACTTAGGTTAAGGGGCTGATTATTTTTATTTATATGTTTGGAACACTTACCTACAAGATGAAGTAGATAGAGTTTCTATAATGCGCCTAAAATAATGGGATAATTCACTATGCCGATTAGAAGTGGGCGTTAACGCCCAGTTATAACAACTGAATTATTATGTAATTAAAATTACATAACAATTTAGTTGTTACAACTTTTAACGTACAACACTGTTAAAACATACGTCACAATAACATATTTTAACGTTCCTTTAAAAATAATTTTAAACTCATTACTGATATCGACTCAAATATGAAGTAAAATTCATTGATGGTTAATTTATCCAACCTCGATATTTGTTTATTTTAACATAGCGTTAATATGGTTATTTTTTTTTAATGAAAAATTAATAGACAACACAACGAAATTAAGAGTTAATTTGAACGTGCCTGACTATATAACATGTTATGTTAATTAACAGTTTCCTTGACATGTTATTTTTTAGTATTCACTTTTAACACATTAAAAATAAATAACACCTAACCTCCTTTAATGGCGACAACAGAAATTATTTAAGTAGTGTATTAATATTAGATAATATTTTGTACGCTTATTGACAGGTCCATTATCTTGGCATAAAAAATGCGTAATCTCTTTTGAGAAAATAAAATTCTTAAACTGTATAAGTAACTCACTAGGTATTTTATTTATTGACTTTGACTAAATGATTAGTCGATTATAAAATCCTATCCTACTTCTAATATTATAAACATGAAAGTATGGATGTATGGTCGTTTGTGGTTCTATCAAACCCCGGCCACTCCATACAAAAATGGCGCTTTTGCATGTAGTAACCAAATGACGTCTGTACACGTGCCTATGTTTGAGTGACGGTCTCTAGGGCTGCCATTATACAATTATTAGTCGGACATGTAAGGGGGTGTAAGTGGTTCATCAACATCTTTGAACCAAAGTCAATCTTACCTGCACGGGGTACACCCCGCTGACAGATGAGGCTCTGACGAAAAGAGAGGTAGGACATAGCGTATTTTTTAAGCAGCCCGACTGACGAAGTACCGCCACCTCACAGAATACCCCACTCAAACAAAAATTTCCATGAGGGTTGTTGTGTTCCTGCGAGTGAGTGAGGTCACCAGAGAGGATGGAGTTGCTGCGTTGGCAGCGAGCATGGCAGCGCGCGAGCGATATTTACTGTTGCGACCGTTAATATGGTTACAGTAACCGCTTCACATCAGGTGGGCGTAGTGAAGAAAAAAAAACATAGTAAATACACTACACTGACTTCAGCCAATATTTACAAAACGCCTTGTATAATTGCCATTGCTAACTTACCCAAAATTTCACCCAAAATAATCACCACTAAATCAAACGTTCGCCTTCCGAACACCGGTTCATTGTAATGGTCAAACCATTTCATTCTCACTAAATTGTAGCTTTTTACTATTCATATAAATGCATGCGCAATGATTTGATTCATTTTCATATTCACATATATTCACATGGAACAAACGTAATTTAAAACTAATACCACACATGACATCACGCACAATAAACATTGAAATGTAAATAAGAAAATTGTAAACATTAACAATAAACCACCATAACTCAAGTGACAGCAATGTCAATTCCGCGTCTGCGCACTCACTTGCTCTTTGAGACATATAAATCTGCTATCCTTTTCTCATCTCGTATTAATTGTATCTTGTATCCTACTTTGACAGACATGAATTAGTTATGATGAAACTATGGCTGCCGCATGCTTTTTATGTAATTTATAAAAAAATCAGTACTTTATTTCATCCAAAGGGATCGAATAAATTTCTTTTTTTGACTTTCCATGTGTTGAGACATCCATCCACTGCACAAATAACTCCCATCTTTTAAACTGAATGGAGAATAAAATACGAGCGACGTCAATTTGTAGGACGTTGCATCCATTGCGAACGGTTCCAAATCGGTCTCATAGGGGAGGTGAGGTCGACTAGTGAGAGCGGCAGAGAGTGTCCATACTGTACGTTAGTACTATTACTTATACTGTGGTTCTATCATAGGTAATAGACTGAATGGACTTGGATGAAATGCGGCATACATATAGAACATGTTCTAGATTTGAGGTTCACCGGTGTTTAACGGACTACCAGTGGTCCGTGAGAGGTAAATTATGGTCCGTGATACAAACTATAACGTAAGACATTGGGCACTATTAAACAAAATACTCAAATCTGGAGTTTTTTTATAATATATGAAGATTATTGTATAATAATGGATTTCTATGACAGTTACGTCCTAGAAATCAATTATTATACAACCCTACACGCAACAAAAACCTCGTAGTGGTCCGCGAACATAATAAGGTTGGGAACCACTGTTCTACATTAACACATGCGATGCTTTTTATCTATGTGTTCACGCGGGGCGAAACCGCGGATGGATGCTACAGTCTGTTCTAATTATGCTTACCAGCTACCCGTTTAGCAACCGAAGATCGTAAACTGCCCGAAATATCAAAACTGAGTAATCTAATTTAAGGCAAACAAATAAAAGTGTGAAACGGTGATATTTCGCTCTTTTAAGAGTTAACGGCAGACGTCAAAGGCGCCATGATGACACGGGAGGGTCAGATCCACAGAAATCTAAATAACATGACCTATATTTAGATTTCGGTGGTCAGATCACCGAATGTCAGGTTATTTGCGTCAGCCGCAACGGGCTACGTCGACACATTATCCCAACATTCCCAACCCTTTGCCTACAGTTATTTTGTACGGAACCATTTCTCGTTCATCACCAGATAAAAAAGTGAACTTTTTTATAAATCGACGCACATTAGGATTTTCTTTTACGGGATATCGCTCGGCCGATCACATATTTGGTCATTTTCGCGAGTAGATTTCGGAACGGACTACGTCTGTCTATAACCAAGACGGAAAATTCGATAGCATCGACATCCACCCATTTGCCGGGAGTATTGGCTTAAGATTGATGAGGGAAAGGTTAGCTACGACGTTATCAAATTGATCGAACATTCAATAGTTACGTCGAACACATTGTAGTGAAGGCATTGCTTTGATTGAAGGTGTGAACAAATTTAGGGAAAACCCTTCTGAAGTTACGCTTAACCTCAACTAAAATATTTTTAAACAAAGATGTAATAAATATTATAGATATAGATATAGTAGGTACGTAGTCGACGCATTGGCGTCTTTTTTCTTGCTAAAATATGAAATTATCTTAAAATACACTGTAATATCAAATATTATTGTGTACTTTAGTGCGATATGTGATCCCTTCTGCTTTACTTACTTACCCATATAAATTGTATATTTTCATAATACAGAAGACGGCCAGTTTACCTATTTCAATCAATTGTTACAAACGACAGTTTCAACGGCGAACTAATAGGCTATTTGACTAACATTTTTTTCGGTTTGTTAGATAAGGACGTCTCAATAATATAACCATAGGTGAAAGAATTTAACTTTGATAGCACAAAAATCTCTCGAGATATGTTAATTTAAAAATCACAATTTTGGACTTTCCCGAAAACTCTCCATACAAAAGGCATACTGAGTTATGACGTCACAGGTTTGCATCAAATCAGAAATTTGTACGACAACTATGTTAAATATTACGTTTATGTAATTAATCTACTATATAAAAATAAGTCGGGTTTTCCTTCCTGACGCTATAACTCCAGAACGCACGAACCGATTTCCACGGTTTTGCATTCGTTGGAAAGGTCTCGGGCTCCGTGAGGTTTATAGCAAAGAAAATTCTGGAAAAAATTGAAAAGAAAAGCGGGAAAATCTTTTTTCACATACAGCGCCATCTCTAAGGAAATGGATGGAAACGAAAAGATTGAGCCACAGCCACAGCGAAGCGTGGTCGGGCCGCTAGTATCATAATAAAAGTTATACTATTTTTTATTGCTTCTCGAATGGAAATATTACTTTTTAAGAAAATATATTTTTTTTTAATAATATTTTATAATAAATACTTTCCCGCCAAAATTTGATCGACCCTAAAATAAGTCGGACGGAAGATATTAGAATGAAAGTTTGCAGATCTTTATAGTTTTATGTTTTTACGATATTGTTAAATAATTTATACAGTTTTTGAACATTGTCAAATAGCCTACTGCGAAGACAGATGGCTCACTTTTCGGGTGGAAGTACGTTTTTGACGCTTGTGGCATATGTCTAAAATAATATTATTAATCATTTATTTCAGACAATCGCGATGTAAAAACAACAAGTCCATATAATAAATACCTTAAACTAAAAATATATATTTATATCGGTGACGAGCTCGGTGGTCGAATGGTTAGCAATGGCCAATTTTACTCCGAGGTTGCGGGTTCGATCCCCGCCCAAGACAAATATTTGTGTGCATGAGCAAGTCTGTTTGTCTTGGTCTGAGTGTTTACTATGTATTATATGTATGTATTTACAAAAAAAATTATTTAAGTATAATATCAGTTAGCTAGTTCCCATAGTAGGTACCTACAAATTTTGCTTAGTTTGGGGTTAGATGGCCGAGTGTAATTTGTCCAGCCCCTTACCACCACCTCTTATTGCGATTCAATAACTGAAAAGCATGCTTATTCATACCAATGAATAAGCGACTCTATTTAATTTGAAATAGAGTCGCTTATTCATTGGTATGAATAAGAATTCTATTCAGTTATTGAATCGCAATAAGAGGTGGTGGTAAAGGGAGCAGGAATATTTATTTATATATAATCTATAATTAAAAGCGTGTAGTCGGCACTGTCGGCAGCTTCGATCAACAATAATATTGTTGATTGAAGGTCGGCAGCGTATTCCGCGCGGTGTCCTGTAATCGACCACGAAAGTGTCGGAAAAAGACACCTGAGGACCGGAATTCCTACTTTGTGAAGGCCGATATATGGAACCCTCGCCACTAAGGAATTGTAGTATAACATCATTGTTTTTACATGGTAGTATGTGAACATCGTGAAGTTTAATAAACTCTTATTTCTATGTGACACTTCTGAAACCACACCTGTAACCCTCTGTAATTGGAGTTGCAATATAAAATTTCAAGTGCGCTAGAACGTACTTACGTCAGTAATGAAAACGTAACATTTTATTACTAGTGTATGTATTTTAGCATTAGTGGTAAGTACATGTGTAGGTAGTTCTATACATTTATATGCTTCATTTTATATTGTTATCATTATTATATTATCTAAGTCGGTAAGACAGACAGGAATGTGTTATATTTCTCTGAAACTAAGTATTCACTGATGCATTGTGGTAAAGTGCGGATGTTTTAGACCGAGGCATATTAATTGAAGACCTCAATAGAGCACCCCAACAAATGTTTTTGTGATACACGTGGATTAGACATAACGAAAATTATGATGTTTATTCCACCAATTCAATTATGAGGTCAAATGTTAAACTAAAATGTGGAGGAGATATCCGATAGGCTATTTGACCAACGTTTTCTTTTCAGTTTTATATGTACTACTACTAATACTAGGACCATTAATATTAATTAATAAGACAAAAATCTCTCGAGATACGTTAATTTGATATTACAATTTTTGACTTTCCCGAAAACACTATGGTTAGGATGTCACAAGCAACTATTTTGTATACAGCAAGTCAGAAATTTGTACGACAGCAATACACTCGCATTGCAACCTGGCTTAATATAGCTGAACCCAGGGCGGAAGCTGTATTGAAATGGAAAAAAAGCTATTTTTCGATACAGTTGTCCATAAAGAGCTGTATCGAAAAATAACTTTTTAAATTTATTTTGATGTCTTGTGCGTAAAAGACTGACATTAAGACTGTGTTTAGTTTTTTATTCTCTAAATTTCAGTATGAGAGTAGATAATAGTTATTTGTTATGCAAGGCTGCAAAGTTAATTTTTGGCGCGAGTACCTTGTATTGAAACCTGAGCAAGCGAAGGATTCTAGGATTGAGCCACGAGCGAAGCGAGTGGTTCAAATATAGAATCCTGAGCGTAGCGAGGGTTTCATAGGTACGAGACGCTAAATAACTTTGCTGCCGAGCGCAACACACAACTTTTCACCTCACTAAAGCGAGGAAAATGTTAGGTGCAAGAAAAACAGTTTTAATAAATAATCACCAATGGACTGGCTGCAGAGAATATAAACTATTACGAAACCAATGAGGTTCTATATATATATGTAATTTATTGTACGAAACCTTTATTGAATAAAAATATTCGAATTTTAAAAACACTTTCCACGCTAGCGGATAAAGTGCGATTTTCCACGCAGATTTCGAATGATAAACAGAGCTTTTACGAGCTAGTGAGGTGAAAAATACTTTGTGTTGTCCTGCAATACCTATTACTTAAAGTTGTATAAAAACCAGAAGCATCTCGTTCTATTCTAGGGGCTAGATGTTATACATCAGTTGAATATCTCCTACGAGGGTTGTATATCCATTATAACTTTCACTAACAGACTAGAGCCCCAACGCGAACAGTTGGCTAGTAAAATGCTCGACTCCATCTTAAGTTAGACAATAATAACTATTCATTGCGCCGTCTGTGTATTATCATTATTAGGGACAGTTAGTGCAAAAGCCTGTTTATATAGATTAATATACCACCTACACGCTTTGGTGTTAAATGGGTGTTTCCAATTTAGTTCAGATATGATGCCACTTGACTAAGACCTTTAAATACTCTTAGTCACGTCTTTATTTTATTCTATGTCGTCGGGTGGCAGACAAGCATACGGCTCGCCTGATGTGAAGGGATACCGTAGCCATATTAACATTCGCATCGAGAAATATCGCTCGCGTGTCGCCACTCCTGGTACTAACGCAACAATATCTTAATTCCTGGTGAGTTCACTCACTCGCAGGAACACAGCAAGCATCAACTTACATCTTTCTGCACACAAATGTTTGTTTTGTGCGGGGATCGAATCCGTGACCAGTCGTAGGACTAGTAATGGCCACTTTGACGTGCTCAAAGTGGCCATTACTAGTCCTACGACTACCGAGCACTTAATTAACATCACAATAACTTAGTACATATAAATAGTTAGTAATTTATGAAATAAGCTCTCTGTTAAATACCACAATACAAGTCAAGTGACTATATTTGGGATTTTACTCGGTTAACCACCAACCCGCAACAGGTTATAGCTATTTTCGGAGTACACGACTAAACGGATTTCGATAAAATTTCTTATTTATAGAATGTGATTTGGATTGATACAAAAGTATCATAAACTATATCACGTAAAAATATTGGATAAAAATATCCAATATTTTTAAATTTGACGTGATAACGTCTTATAAATGAACGTCGGCATGTCGGCTGCACGCACGTTCCGCCTGAGCCGAGCGTGCAAACGAGAGCGCGGAACAAGCTATAGAGAGGCACGATCGGCCTAAGCGTTCGGCTTGTAACGCATCTAACTCTCTTCCACTCCATCGGCCGATGTTTTCGTATGACGTTATCACGTAAAACTATCGTCCGTAAACCGACGTTACAGACAATAAACATTTTTTTTGAAGTGAAAACTATAGCGACGTTGTGCACTTCTATACCAGTTCGGATGGCAACAAGCATACGGCCGGCCTGATGTGACGCGGTTACCGTAGCCATATTAACGCTCGCAACATAAAATATCGCTCGCGCGCCGCCACCTCCGCTGCCAACGCTGCATCTCCTTCCTTTCTGGCACTTTTTTGGGATGGGTAAAAAATATTAAATTCGCGTCAGGACACGTCGTGGCCTGATCGAAAATTCTTAAAAGACGGAGCCGGCGCGGCGTAGGGGAGGAAGTAATATCCCCCTCTCCTCCTGCTGTTTATTTTTAATGTAATATAAATTGTCAAGTTTGTCAACGATAGCGCAATAAATGAATATTATATTTTTTATCCCGGTATCGTGTTACAGCGGGCGAGGTCATAGTCAGAAATAGCCACAGAAACCTGACAGTATACCTCTGATTTATACAAAAACAAAAATGCATAATAAACGAGAGTCGAATGAAAAATTGCCCTTTCGTTCCCACAGCAAATGCGTATATCTTTACATAGTAAAGCGGCGACGTAACGAGATTTTTCACAAAATTTGATTCTCGGCAATTTTGCGCGCGAAATGGATTATTTTTCCGGAGAAGACGTGATGCGTTACCCTGATTTAATATCAGCGGTACAATATTTAAAAAAATTCACGTGAGATTTATGATTGCTGATAAAATATTAAACAGAATTGGTAAAATATGACAAATCGAAGAGAATGTTCGGATTGTCACGTTTTACCGTTAATGGTATGAAATTAATTCGTTGCGTACTGTTTTTGTTAATTCGCTAAATCACATCCCGGCCACTCCATACAAATGTCGTGTCGTTTACTACTACATAAATAATGACGTATGTGCAGAGCGTGAGTGTGTGTGGTGCCATACAAACTGTTCCAGATTTGACCTGCTACTGCTACACTTGCGTGCTCGGTTGGTTTACTGAGCGCAAAAGCGGTGCAGGTAAAGGTCCTCTCGTCTGGTTGGTTTACTGGACGAGAGACTCGCATCACGGGGATATAACCGGAAGGTTGGCACACGGGACGCACTAGCTGTTAGGTATAGGGTACGATGTTCCAGATTTGTTTTAGAGGGGAGGTGAGGTCGACTGGAGAGAGCAGCAGGGAGTAGCCATACAGTAGTACGTATTCTAATACCAGTATAAGTAATATGCTAATACTTATACTGTGATATTAATAAGTACCCAACTAGCACACAAGCGTTATGAGAAGGGCCCATAGTAGCGCTATAAAAGGTATATTTAACTGCTTAACCTACATACGAGGTAAGTGTTAAAATAGTGATGAGAATTTTTCTATCGCCTGTCTACGACCTAAAAGGACCCACTTTATATAGGTTTAAGTGCTACAATAGCGCTATTAACGATACTGAGAGTTTGTAAAGCGATACAATAGTAAAAGTGAGTATAATAGCTAAAAGATACAAGAAACGTTTTTGTACCAACTTTATAGATAGTGCCACATATTATGACGCGAGTGTAGTACTGTAATAAATTCTAAAGCGTTTTCATTAATTTATTTACTTAGAAAACTTAGAAATAGTGATTTATGAATTTGACAAATTATTAAATTCTTCTCCTATTGCAGACTGATGGTCACATGAGCGATGGATGGATAAAATGTACAACTCTAATCAATGTAAAGTAAGTTGATGATTATTATTAGCAAGAAATGTTAGTGCGAGTATCTGTTTACTGTCAAAATAAACACTGGTTCGGCAAAAAATTTTCATGCGCTCGTGAAAATCGTGTAATTTACGTTTATTTGGGTTATTGTAATGCATTGAAATTTTAAGGTTAATTTAAAATTTTCTTTTTCAATGCCATATCCGATTTGTACTTGTCCGATATGTAGTAAATTTCAAAGAGCATAAAATACCCATAGTACAAGCTTTGTTTTGTTTGGGACTAGATAGCTTTGAGTAATTTCTCCAGAAATATGATTTATTTATATATATAACCAAATATATTAACCGATATATAAAACGATATACCGGGTGAAAAATGACGACCGAATCTTAAAACACTACTTTGGATGATAAAACAATTTTTCATAAGAAGTACTTAGATAATACCATTTTGAAGAATCATGTGCTTTACGTATAACGTCACAGAAAAAAATATGTTCTGTGAAGACTTGGACTTGTTGCCCATGTTACAAAATTATAAAAACTCTATCAGTAACGTAAAATACATAAAACTAGAACTATCTGCGATCTTAAAATTTTTATAACTTATGGCCGACGTGTTTTATGTTCGGTCTAAGTTTGGTGGGAAAGTCCATTTTAAAGGTATGAAATTATAAAAAATAAATATTACCATTGTAGAAACAATAAAAAATACTATAACTTTTGTTACGGCACTGGCTACATAAACGCAATATTTAACATAGCTGTCGTCCAAATTTCTAATTTAATGCATATAAAATAGCACGGTGTGACGTCATAACGTGGTGGCCTTTTGTATGGAGCGTTTTCGGGATAGTCGAAAATTGTGATCTTCAAGTTATCATATCTCGAGAAGGTTTTATGCAATCGAAGTAATTATTTCACCTATATTTATATTATTGTGACGTCTTTAAATAACAAATCGAAAAAAAAAATGGGAAACAAGCCTAATAGGCTTATACTTAATATTATTAAGAAAAATTGACACATTTTGAAAATGTAAGTGCTTACGTGTATAAGGTATTTCTCAGTAAAAAATCTATTGATGCGATATGATAGAGCGCTATCGGGCGTGAAATAGCATCTCAACCTCTCTGAATTCAGCCTAAGAATATTGTCTGCCTGTCGATCGCATGCATATGTTTTATTTGTGTAGATATGTACACATTATCCAATTTAGTACCTAGTTAAAATGATTTGTATCTGTGATTAACATTAATTGTTCCAGAAGAATTGTTCTTACTTTTTAGAGTCCACGTTGTTGTAATGTTTTGGTTCAAATTCAAATATTTTTTATTTGAATTGTCTTTATAGCACTTTTAAATCTTCACTTGTTTACTACTAGCAGTTCGGTATAGTGGTTAGTCATAAAACTTTAGTTCTCACCTTCTCAATCTTACAAATTGAATAGCTCACTAAGACACAAGTCAGTAAGACACAAGTCTGCGCGTTCACCGCTAAGAAAACCCGTTTTGCTGTGGCTCCTCAATTCCAAAACACACCCCTTACCATCGCCAAAAACATTGGGATTCTTGGAGTTGAAATCTCCAGCGACGTCCAGTTTCGTTGTCACCTGGAGGGGAAGGTCAAGCTGGCGTCAAAGAAACTAGGTGTGCTCAACAGGGCGAAGCAGTACTTCAATCCGCGGCAAAGACTTATGCTTTACAAAGCTCAAGTACGGCCGCATATGGAGTACTGTTGCCATCTATGGGCGGGAGCGCCTAGATACCAGCTTGCACCTTGTGACTCGATTCAAAGGCGCGCTGTAAGGATTGTCGACGATCCCAAACTAACAGACGGTTTAGAACCTTTAAGTCTGAGAAGAGATTTTGCGTCCCTTTGTGTGTTCTACCGTCTGTACAATGGGGTGTGTTCAGAGGAGTTGTTTGATATGATGCCAATGGCCTCCTTCTACAGTCGCACCGCTCGCCATCGACAGGGAATTCATCCTTACACATTGGAGCCTAAGTGGTCACGTACTGTGCGGTTCCACAGAAGTTTTCTCCCGCGTACTGTCAAGCTGTGGAATTAACTGCCTGTTGAGGTTTTCTCAGGGGACTACAGCATGGGGTTCTTCAAAAAGGGCGTGAAGAAGTTTTTACAGGGTCGGCAACGCGCGTGTGATACCTCTGGTGTTACAGGCGTTCATACTACGGTAACTGCTTTCCATCAGGCGGGCCGTATGCTTGTTTGCCACACTGGTGATATAAATAAAATAAAAAATAAAGGTCAGTTTCAGTTCAAGGCGTTTTCGTCCATAAAATTGTAGTTTATAGTTTAATAATCTTTTATCATTAATGTTTTATTGAAATGGATTAAATCTATTTGTAGAAATATTAAAAACTGACAGACCCACACTTCGTTCTGACAATCTTTCCGTTCTCATCTCATTCACTCAGTGGATTTCCTATACAAACCTCATCCTGACAATTTCATTAATTTTTTTGCGTAATAATTTTGTGATATATGAATAACTCAGCTATCCTGCTGTTCGGGATGGAGACAAATCCGACGTTTTTGATTTATAAATGGTGTAAGTAACCCGCCTTTGTTTTATATACATAGATATCCTTGTTGGTCAAGGCAAGGCAAACAGAATCAGACAAAGATATCTTTTACGCGTTATCTCACGCACAAATATCTACACAAATTCTTGAAAATCGAAATATTCAACTAGTAAGTTTTTCCCGTTCCCGTTGATGTAAGGACTTGTACGCTGACTCTGGCTGGTTTGACGGCGAAAAGCTTTCGGCGAATGAAACCTATGCTTGAATTTTTTGTAAGGGTCTGTCCCTTACAAAAAATTCAAGCATAGGTTTCATCCTAAGAAATGTATATAATTAAATGACATTATTATTCTTGTAAATGGACATACACATATCTTTGAATGAAAATTATGAAGGAAATTGACATTATGTAGAAATTGATAATAGTGGATAATAAGTACAAATTATATTTTGTACACTCTAATAGTAGAATACGGCGTAGAATCTATAATTTTTGTATTATCTTTTAATAACAACCCAGAATTTATACAAAAATAAATGATTGATTGATTGCATCCGGAACGAACAAATTGATGGCAAATGGAGGATGGCAGATGATGATGATGATCAAACAAATCAATACAACTTATGGTATAAGAAGCTGAACTTCTCAATGTCTTATATAAAGATTGGCCATGGTCTTGCACTGAGGCTGTGTAAATTCTGGAATTTCAACATTATGGCGATGACATGACAATAGACACAAGCTAGATTCTTCCTTCCCATCTATTACCCGATTTAAATAAATCAACAATAAACTCAGTTTTATATATTTTACGAGCTGATTTAAAGTCCAAAACATTCGACGAATATAGAAATAGTACTATCTTTGAGTCAAACCAAAACAGTAACTGTCCAATTAAGTGGAATGGAGTTTCCAGTAGCTCGATTTAGATTTAGCTTCTTACCGAGCACAGCACGAGTAACTCTTGAGTGTTATTCTCACTGAAATATTCATTTCATCCTGAAATAGCTGTTGCAGATGTCGACGGAAAAGTATCCTTCGATTTTAAAGTAGATCGTTCAACGAAAACTTCCACTCTTTAACGATTCTCTTCAAAATTCCAACAAAGGAATTATGTCAAATATTGCGTTATTGTTTGCTATAAAAGAATGAATGGCATATAATTAATTCTTAATTTCGCCAAAGCTCGCTCCCAATTTATTGTTGTACAGGGACCTGATTAAAATGCATAGATAACAATAGACATTGTTCCAGATCAAACATTTGTGTTCTTTGTGTTTACATGAGAGGACAATAGTGACGGACGAGGACTTGAAAACATTCTTTGTTCCCAATTAATTACGAAAGGTCTACCGCGAAATTAGGGCAGACTTTTTAGTATTTTTCTTAGAAATGTTGCATTTTGAAGTGTGTAGCAGGTGTGTAATGAGTACGTGGGTGATTCCGTGACATTTAGTGATGACTGCGGGCGTGTGTACAACGTCGGAGGGTTGTCTGAGTGCGCAGTGCGCTAATTGTCAGGTCCTGTCCTAGCACTCAACGTTACTCAGCATCTAGCTCAGCAGTTGTTGTCAGTTATGCCGCTTGCACTCAACATACACCCGGTACATACCATTTTTTGTTTTTATATTTTTTGGTTTAGTGAATTTATACCCATAACAAAGTACGTAAAGCTGCCGCCCATAATAATAAATAAATAAATCTTCCTGCCCCCTTACCACCATCTCTTATTGCGACTCAATAACTGAATAGATTGCTAATTCATACCAATGAATAAGCGACTCTATTTTCAAATGGAATAGAGTCGCTTATTCATTGGTATGAATAAGCAATCTATCCAATTATTGAATCGCAATAAGAGATGGTGGTAAGGGGGCTGGACAAATTGCACACGGCTATCTAGTCCCAAAGTATCCAAAGCTTGTACTATGGGTACAACTATATAACTGACTAGCAAAGTACCCGTGCTTCGCTACGGGATCACTCCTGATTTGCGTCTATTTTTGTTAAGATTCCAGATATTTCATTTTTTCCCCTTAAAGGACTGTTTCATATTGAGCATTATTACAAACATGCACCATTTAGGTTAAGACGTCCCGGTAAACAATATTTTTGGCATTCGCACCAGGAGCCAAAATTGCAAGGCTTCCAGGAGAACTTACTCCTGAGCAAGCTACATACAACTGATCATGAGAGAAACAGGCTTGTCTCAAGTCAACCCCAGCGACCCTTATAGACTGCCCCCTGACCTTTGTTAATGGTCATACCAAAACATCTTTATGGGAAATTTAAGCCTCTTAAATTAAACGGGGTGGTCTGATGGAATAATGGGAAGGCGGGGTATAAAGAGAGATTCCTCAACAGCGCATCCCTTACTGTCCTTACTCAACAACTCATCGTTCCAGTTGTTTACGTATACGTGAACAATGATGGCACGAACCTCCTGATGATACACCTCCGTTCCATGCATATCTTAGGAGATGGAGCGGAACAGGCCAACTCCATCACCTAACCTCAATATGAAAACAATAATATCCTTGATGATTTTCAGACTTTTTGACGCCATAATATTTTTTTTTTTTGGATTGAATTTCGAAAAGTCCTGAAACACGTGTTCAATCATTTATCTATAGAAGTATAGTCTCCTCGTGTAAAGTTTAGGATAAAATAGTCTAACTAATCTCATTTCCCTACACAAACTGTGGACCTCTGTTTCACCCTGTTAGGGGTAAAATTTGAAAAATCCTTTTAAGTAATTATTCGTGTCCACTATGTTATATTTTCAAATCGATTCCATTTTCGTAATTGACTTCCCAGAAAACCATAGACTCAACACCCATATTGATATTATGACATTTCAACCACATCGCACCCCCATAGGGGTGATTTTATGTCACGTCGGCTATGTTGGATTATAAAATAGATGTTGTTTTCGTAATCAGCGACCCGATAAACCATAAAAACAATACCCATGACGATTTTCAGACTTTTTTACTCCATTTTACCCCTTTAGGGGTTGAATTTTTTAAAATCCTGAAACACGTGTTTACTCATTTATCTATACAAGTGCCTTTGTAAAGTTTCGAATAAAATAGTCCAACTAATCTTGTTTCCCCATACAAACTTTGGACCCCCGTTTCATCCCCTTAGGGGATGAATTTTGAAAAATCCTTTCTTAGTGCACCCCTAGACGTCATATGCACCTACTTGCCAAATTTGGAATCTCTAGACCCAGCGGTTTGGGCTGTGCGTTGATTAGTGAGTCAGTGAGGACAAAGCCTTTTATTAATGTAGATAGATATACATTTTTTTTTAAAATACATACATAAATATAGAAAACACCCAGACCAAGACGAACAGACATGTTCATGCACACAAATAATTGTCTTGTGCGGGGATCGAACCCGCGACCTTGGAGTCAAAGTGGCCATTGCTAACCATTTGACCACCGAGCTCGTCTAATAATGTGGTAATAGTGGTAATTTTGGAGATTAAGAGATTCACTACGATCTTTAGAGCCAAGGACAACTTCACCTGCACGTGGTGCACCCTGCCGACTAGGGAAAGAGGCTCTAGCAAAAGAGAGGTAGGGTATAGCGTATTTGTAAGCTGCCCAACAGAGGAAGTATTTCCACCTTACAGAAGACGGCAGCTAAATAACAATTTTCTTGAGCGTTGTTGCGTTACTGCGAGTGAGTGACCTCACCAGAAAGGAAGGAGTTACTGCATTTGCATCGAGGATGGCGGCGCGCGAACGATATTTTATGTTACCAGCGTTACTATGGCTACGGTAACCGCTTCACATTTGGCCATATGCGATCCGACGTAGTCGCAGACCACCTAACCTACGTAGTCAAAAATATTACAGATCGGCATTTTGTGGCAACACGAGGCGCGGCGGCCATACTCGCAGCTACGTATACTATTATTGTAAACCGGTAGGCCTTTTTCACATGACTGACTCATCATCATAGAACCGAAACTACTCGAGTTAGAATTATGAAATTTGTACAGTGGGTTCCTGTTATAGCTTAAGCAAGTATAAATATGAAAATATTTTCGAAAATCCGGCTTCTAAGAGTTAAAATTGGAGTTGAAAGTTTCTATTAGAGAGGCGAAAAACCACATGAGATGGTGCTTTTTAGTTTGTTTAATAAACTGATGAAACACCTGAATCAGTGTTTTTCAAAATTCATCAAGTTAGGGTACACAATATGGGTTAATACTAATTATAAAATTATTTAAAAGATCCATTATCGCCTAATGATGTTCTGTGCTACCTAAATAATGGTTAATGTCACGTTTGACTTTTTTTTGTTATATAAGATTAAATTCAAATGTGCTTTGTGTAGGTACCTAATGAATTAATAAAAAAATATAGCAATATCAATTTTTTCCATGAATTCGTTAATAAAAAGTGTCCTGCCCCCTAACCACCATCTCTTATTGCGACTCAATAACTGAATAGATTGCTTATCCATACCAATGAATAAGCGACTCTATTTCAAATAGAATAGAGTCGCTTATTCATTGGTATTAATAAGCGATCTACTCAATTATTGAATCGCAATAAGAGATGGTGGTAAGGGGGCTGTAATATTTTAAGTATTTGTACAACCAACTAATTTCACTAGTAGTCGCCCACTGGTCAAAATTCGACCATAAAATAAACAAAAGAGTTACGTGTGTGTGTGTCAAATACATGGTAGTGTCTGTAATGATTTTTTATTGATTTAATCTATTTTTATGCATAATTAAAAAAATATATTAGCATGTACAGAATGCGAATATTTTTCTCTATATAAACTATAAGTGTGCGAAATTTCATTCTCCTCCGTCCGCGTAATTTTCGTAAAAAGGGGTACAAAGTTTTTACTTCACGTATTAATATAATAATAATATGTATATACCGGTATAGTCTATAATATTAAGTTATAATACTATGTTTAAAATTAATAATGTCAAAACCGCGAGCTGGCGTCGAGACAGGCTGACGTGCAAGGCAGTGCATTAGGGACACGTCAGTTCCCACAACAGTTGACGCTGGTACTGGCTGCATATCTTCGTTCAAGTAATTCGTGCACGGTTTACATATTATATTCTGTTGCTTTTTAATTAATATCTACATATATAATTATGACGAGCTCGGTGGTAGATTGGTTAGCAATTTTGCCACCTTGACTCCGAGGTCGCGGGTTCGATTCCCGCACAAGACAAATATTTGTGTGCATGAACATGTCTGTTTGTCTTGGTCTGGTTGTTTACTATGTATTATATGTATGTACTTACAAAAAATATATATTTAAGTAAAGTATCAGTTATCTAGTATCTATATGACAAGCTTTGCGTAGTTTGGGACTAGATGGCCGTGTGTAATTTGTCCAGGAATATTTATTTATTTATAATACATGGCTTCTTGATACTTGAAGCCCTAGTGGTAGAGTAAGGATGGACCACAACAAGATTTTACGGTATCGCGGCTACCTCATGGACTCGCGGTTACTACATGCATTGTTGTAACTGAGAATGCTGAACTAAGCACCGTGTGTAAGCTACAGACAACAGAACAAGCTAACTGTACAAAATTATTTGTCGATATTATCTGATTTGATATGCGTTTATTATGAATATTTATATACATCATAAAAAAAGAGTATAATTATGGTTTTATGTAGAATGAAATAAAAAAAAATGTGTACCCTAAAATATGTAAATTTTATTACTACAAATACATAAAAAATAACGATGATGATGATGATGATTAATTCAATCAGAAGGAACTCTTATTCATTCTACTGCTGGGAATATGGATCTCCCCTTAATTGATGAGGTTTAACAGCATATTCCACCACTCTGCTCAACTGCGGCGGAGCTTGGCGGAGATACGAGGTAATTATGAATTTCATTCTTAATGCCCTATTTAACAAAAGTCCTATAACGGGAACATTGTGCCGATGTGTTGAAGAATTCGTTGTAGTAAAACGCGAGTAATAAAATGATTTCGTTTTAATGTTACCGAATAACAACAAACCAAACAGACGCATTCATCTACCGCAGAGAATAGCAAATTTAAAATGGGTTCTTCAAAAAGGGCGTGAAGAAGTTTTTAAAAGGCAACGCGCCTGAGATGCCACTGATGTTACAGGCTACGGTAACTGCTTTCCATCAGGCGGGCCGTATGTTTGTTTACCACTTTAATGATATAGAAAAAATCTACAGCTGTGCTAGGATTTTAATGTTAAACAACGGATTAATAGATCCCAGATTTGTGTATAACTTCCTCCGTAGGATAACATTTGTGAATGTAATTTGGTAATACTTTATTTAATAAAATATATATCCTATTTTTATAGCTAGAGTTTCACAACGAAACTATTATTACTCGTATTTAATAGACGCGCTGTGATGCTTTATTTATTACAGTACCTACTATTACGTATACTGTGTTATTGCTAAGTAATAAAACAATGGCCTTACATATGTAAGGCTAGAAGTATTTAAAACCCTAATATATGATAGATAAACCACACCAGTACCACAGTATAAGTAATCGTACTACGTACAGTATGGCCACTCCCTGCCGTTCTCTCATGTCGACCTCACCTCCCCTCTGAGACAAATCGCTCATTCGTGCTCTGCACAGGCGTCATTGTTTATGTAGTAGTAAACGACGCGACAATTGTATGGAGTGGCCAGGGTGTACTAGCACGTAAATGTGCTTCTCTCAGCTATTTCCTTTAAATTTGTATTTTATTTAATAAGCAAAATTATAATTTTACTGTGCGCATTTATACATTCATACCAATTCCACATGCAATTAAAATAAATGAAGTTCAGTTTACCTACATGCAACGGTCATATGGCATGCACCAATTTGTTCGGGCAGAATGACCTGTTTCGAGCCGCGGGATAACCAGGCTACTCGGCCTGTTCCCAAATTGTCTAAATAAATATTTATTCAGGCCACTGGCACTGGTGCACGAACTAATTACGAATATTTGCATTCATTTCGTTTCTCTGAACATGATCATAAATTTGGCATTAATAATTTTTAATACTTAAAACAATTTGTATATAATTTCATCGTAGTAGTTGCTGTATTTAAAGCTGCCAAGTCTAATAAGATTAATGTCTCAAGAGATTCTTTTAAAAAAAAATAAGTATACCGTTGGTATGCTGTGTTAATAAAAATCTATCTATAAAATCTGATATTAATGTAATTTTGTCATGAAACAGCTTATAAATAAATTAATACGTAGAAGTGTATAAATGAAAAAAGTTACCTAATAGCATGCAGTATTATTTCTTAGATGTTGCTTTCTTCACGTACAGTCTAGAAATATTTATTCAAAAAATGTAAAAATGTATTTTCGGATTATTCTAGCTGACCTGGCAAACGTTTTTTTGCCATAAAAAATAGATAACAACCTATTCTCAGACCTACTGAATATATCTAATATATATAAAATTCTCGTGTCACAATGTTAGTTACTATTACTATACTCCTCCGAAACGGCTTGACCGATTTTTATGAAATTTTATATACATATTCAGTAGGTCTGAGAATCGGCTACTATATATTTTTCATACCCCTAAGTGATAAGAGTTGTCCATCCTAACATTTCTTTTTTTAATTTTTTGGTATTTTTTTTTATTTTTATTTTTTTATAATGTGGCATTGAAAAATACTATTTTTAATAGCGATTTAATAGCAAAACAACGTTTGCCGGGTCAGCTAGTGTACATATAAAATTTCATCAACGTCCGTTCGGAGGAGTATGGTAACTAAACTGTGACACGAAAATTTTATATATTAGATTTATTACTACTGTGACCTTACTGTGACAAAATCTTGTACTGGCTCCGCGAGCGCACGTTTCATGAAGTGTTACAGACACATTTCAACCCCTCGTGACAGACGGCTGCTCAATATACGCAATAAGCAGGATTTAGAGCGCAATTTGTGCCAGGTGAGACAATGTCTGACGATAGAGTAAGGCCAAGTGCACATTGGATTCGGATCCACACAGTAGTACAATTTTAAGAGCTGAAATTGTTGATACCTACATTATATTGTGATTCAACTTGGCGGTTGCTCAAAGTATTTACTCGTCATATCCAATCTATATGAGTTACCAAGAACGCCTACAGATCCAATCCGACCCTAACCCTAGCTCAACGCTATTTAGAGCGTCTACTCTACCATAGAGTTTACTTTATCGTAGAGTTTATTCTACTATGTTCGTATCGATTTTGAAAAGTTTCGCCACATAACCTCACCCAATCAAATGCTAGTTTTGCAGCATAGACCACCTGAAGTTCCGAAACGGTAACTCTACGGTAGAAAGTAAGCTCTCTGATGAGGTTTTGTGGCGAAACTTTTCAAAATCTGCCCATTTTAGAAAGTTTCGCCACAAAACCTCACCGCAAAGATGCCCCAAAGTCAAAGTCAAAGTCAAAATATCAAACTCAAAGTCGAAATATCTTTATTCCTTGGACTTTATAAAGCACTTAGAAACGTCATACAAATTAAATATAAGACATGTATCTAAATCATTACTACTCTAAATCCGCAGAGCTTAGATTCACTTTCATCACAATATCTGTGAAAGTGAATTTAAGTGCCAGTTCCGGCGACGGGGCTTCTTGAGAAGAACTGGCAAGAAACTCAAGGCCGACTCTTTTAATTGCCAATATCGTTACATTAAACACTAATACAATCATTAACATAACAAGAGCAATTCATTTCCAAATAGTTTTATCATTTATGTAATCTGAGATACAATAGTAAGCCTTTTGACATAGTCTAGTTTTGATAAATCTTTTAAATTTACCCATGGATAATTTAAACGCGTTATTTAGAAGTTTATTGTAGAAGCGTATACATTGACCTGGGAACGAGTTAGAGATTTTATGGAGCCTAGTAATATGCACAGCTAGTTTGTTTTTATTTCTTAAATTTAATTGATGGAGGTCACTGTTTTTCCTAAATTTAGTTTGATTTTTATGAACGTAAATATATTGAGAATGTAATGTCATAATATTTATCTCTTTAAATTTATTTCTCAGTGTCTCCCTGGGACTCATCATATAAATAGCACGGATAGCTCGCTTCTGGAGCACAAAAATTGAGTCTACATCCGCAGCACTACCCCAAAACAATAAACCATATGACATAATGCTGTGAAAATAGCTAAAATAAACTAAATGCGCAGTGTCAACATCAGTCAGTTGACGTATTTTCCTTACGGCGTAAGCTGCTGAACTGAGTCTACCTGATAACGTTTCTATATGTGGGCCCCATTGTAATTTAGAGTCTAATGTTATACCAAGGAAGACAACCTTATTGACCAATTCCAATCTCTCATTGTCCATCACCACACTGGTTTTTACTTGTTTAACATTTTTTGTAAAAAATCTAACATATTTGGTTTTACTACCATTTAAAAGTAGGTTATTAGCACTAAACCAGTTTACTATTTTTGAAAGAGCATTGTTTACATCGTCAATTTCTGATTGTTGTCTATTTACCCAATTTCTGATTGTTGTCTATTTGTACCTTAAAAACTAAAGAAGTGTCATCTGCAAACAATACTATTTCGTGATTATTCTTTACAAGATGAGGTAGATCATTAATGTACACGAGAAACAGGAAAGGGCCCAAAATAGAGCCTTGTGGCACCCCCATCGCTACAGTTGATCCATGTGATCGCTTTCCATTAACTTCTACTTTCTGAACCCTATCACCCAGATAAGAAGTAAGAAGATCAAGAGCGATGCCTCTTATACCATAGTGGTGTAATTTTCTGACTAGAGTTTCATGCTGCAGACACATCAAAAGCCTTAGATAATTCACAAAACACCCCATAGGCGTCCCGTGACTCCTCCCAAGCCTCATATATACATTCTAGTAATTTTACCCCAGCATCGCATGTTGACCGTCCATGAGTGAAACCGAATTGTTTACTGTGCAGCAGATTATTTTCATTAAAGTAATTAAGTAACTGAGCGAGAATTAGTTTTTCAAAAATCTTACTAAATGTAGGTAGTATTGATATTGGTCTGAAGTTTGTGGGGTCTAATGTACTACCTGATTTAAACAAAGGAATAATTTTGCTTAATTTCATCAAGTCAGGAAACACACCACAATCAATACATCTATTAAATATCACAATTAAGGCGGGAGCAACAATGTCAAATAAAGATTTTATAATATGTACGGAAATGCCCCATAGACCAGCCGTTTTCTTAATATTAAGTGATTCTAATGCAACTTTAAAATCAGACCCATTAACATGACGGAAATGAAAATCGTTATAAAATTCAGGCACATTATCTTTAATTAATGACTCTGCAACGGAGGTGGAAGAGCCCAAGGCACTAGTTAAAGTGACAGGGAAAGCAGAAAAAAATCTTTCAAAAGCATTGGCAGAGTTTGAAGCCTAAAGACAAATACTTTAGTATGTTAGTGCATCCTCTGACCATGACCCACATGGTGCAGTGACTCAAACACTATCTCAATATCGAACTGAAGTGGCATGCGCCGGATACTTCTGCTCTACTGTCTTAGTGATGTGGAGGAAAGTTTAAGAGTGGAGGCCGCGTGTGGAACGTTGAACCCATGGACACCCCCCTTCTAGATGGCCCGATGACCTGATGAGGATGAAAAGCATTTTATACTGCACTACACCGAAATCACGACGGAAACACTCCGCCGCGCCGCTGCCGAATTTTGACCGGCACTGGCCTCCGACATTTTTGGCATCGGCGCACAAATCTACGAGTACTTCTAATAACAACAGCCGGGACCGACGTACTCAAAGATGTATGTATGTAATCTCTTTATTATACCACAAAACAATACAAAGAAAAGTAGACAAATAAATTAAACAGTCTATAGGCGGGCTTAGGTATCTCATATTATGTATCTAAGAAGTATAAAAAGAGATCATTCTAAAATGCAAAAGGTACACTGTAAAAAAATTATCATTAGACTTACCTTTTCAAACATTTATAACACACTAGCTGTTACCCGCGGCTTCGCACGCGTGGTCCAGGAGAGCTGCCATTGAACCATAGCGCGATTTAGAAATGAGACAGCGGCTGAAAGAAGGGCAAATTATTATAAACTTTATTTTTTCCCGTGGGAATAAGATGATTTTCCGGGATAAAACGTAGCCTATGTCAGGCTTTAAACTATCTCCATAATAAAAATCATGTCAATCCGTTTCATACTTTCGACGTGAAAGAAGGACAAACAAAGAAACAAACACACTTTCACATTTATAATATTAGTATGGAAGTATGGATATGGATTTCAATAAAATATAAGAACGTCGCGCTTATTTTTTTTAGACCAACAAATACTTGGGGCCCACCAAAGCCGACACGGAGTTTTTCCAACCGGCCCACTAAACAAAATCAAATGAAAAACTCACAGGTTAACATTTTACGAGCACCTACCAGCATTAGTGCAAGCCTGAGCTATTTGAAAAGTGCTCAGAATATCAATGTCAGGTAGATAGAGTTTATCTTATACTTTGTTAAGTAAATAAAATACGAATTTATTTACATATCTTTGGCCACTGAAAGAAAAAGGCTGTTTCAGAATATAATAGTGCGCTCTACCTTAAGGCCATTCACACAAATCTTACAACCGCGCAATGTTGTAGTGTCAGTTGTTAGCAATAATAACTTAAACTTAGTAATTTATGTAATATAAGTACTTACCTACAGTTACACAAATCAATATCTTAGTTTTTTTTTATACTACGTCGGGTGGCAGATAAGCACTTTATACCACTAAAGTGGAAAACAAGCATACGGCCCGCCTGATGGAAAGCAGTTACCGTAGCCTATGAACGCCTGTAACACCAGGGGCATCAAGCATTCGGCCCGCCTGATGTGAAGCGGTTACCGTAACAATATTAACGCTCGCAAAATAAAATATTCCTCGCGCGCCGCCATCCCCGCTGCCAATGTAGCATCTCCTTCTCCACCTCCTCACTCGCAGGAACACAACAACCCTCAAGGGAATTGTCATTTCGCTGCGGTATTCTGTGAGGTGGAGGTAACTTCCCCAGTCGGGCAGCGTAAAAAGTACGCTATTCCTTACCTCTTTTTTCACCAGATCCTCGTTTGTCGGTCACCACGTGCAGATGAGGTTGGCTTTGGTTCAAAGAGAGAAATGAACCACTTACGCCCCAAACGTCATACCACATCTAGCGAAGGTTTTTCCCGTGTATATGCCAATGGTGTCGTAAGCATCCATAGGCTGAGGTGACTGCTTATACATCAGGCGGATCGCATGCTTGATTATCACCCTAGTGGTAAAATATATAAAAAAATAATTAAAAAAAAATCTTTATGAACAAAAAAGTTATACAAATGTAGTTACCAACTTGTATTACCTATTTCAAAACATTTGTTTACGTTTAAAAGGCATGTGTCGAGCTGTCATAAATAAGGTAAGTAAACACGATTAAATTTATTTCATTATGATTAAAGGCCACATAAGCACTAGAATTATAAATATACCTAAGTCCACTTTAATGCAATGCACAGGCTTATTTTGTGCCAAAATTACGTATTAGGCTTTTTTTAAATAAAGCCTTCTGAAGTTCAGAGTCCAAAAGATCATTTGTTAAAATATTATTTACTCAGTACATTAATTCTGAAATCATGTTTCGTGTCCTGTAAATAAAATCGTGAATTATCTAAATGTACAATAGTTAGTTCACTCTAACCCAAAAAGTCCTGGAACGCGGATTATCCTAATTCGGGATCGGGATGTTACGAAAAGTTTTTACTCGCCTCGGAAAAAATTCACACGGAATGGGATTCCAGGAATTACAAAAGTCGCTTATTTTTAATAAAAATATTTTTTTGTATTACCTATTTATTTATTTAAATCAATTATCAACAACAAAAAAAGAATGTACATCGGCGAAATTAATGCCATTTATGCAGTTCTACCAGTCGACCTTTGGGTGATGTAGGTACAGATTATACAGACAAGATAAGACATTTTAAACACAGACATTCAATTGTGATTTTAAAGTTATTATGTAAGTTTTTATTATCTGTAACAATATTCGAATCGACTTGCGATAACATTTAGTTTTATTTGCATTTAATTAAAGATTGTTAATTGTGAACTAGTTCACAATAGCGGAAAGTGTACTGTTAACCTCACCCATATTAATATTTTGTCTAGCAACCTTAAATATGATATAAGCAATGTGTCATCGGCAAACAGTACAATATCCGAGAGTTTCTGTTCTAAGTAGAGCAAATCATTTATATATGTAAGGAACAAAAAACAGACCCAATATTGATCCCTGGGGCACACCCATTTTTTTCACAAATGGGCTCCAACACCAATATAATTTTTCATTTCTAATCATTAGTTCCTCAAATTAAACAGCGATGAAACAGGTGCTCAAAGAGGTACTAGTATTACTAAATTCTTATTATGTAGTGGCGCAGAGTCTAGTTGGCATTAGGTAGGTACCTGAATGTTACCATTGATACTTTTACAATGCTGTATTTGCTCGTATTTTAGGAAGTATGTAATACCTATGATTAGAAAAATTCCATCTGTCTACATTTACAAAATCAGGCTTAGGTACATTTCCATAATGTAGAAGTATAAATAAAGGTCCCCCAGTTGCTCAAGATTGCATTACCTGCGTAACACGTTCCCAGAAAGTCGTCGAATAACTGAGCCCATAAAGAAAATAAAACGAAAAGTTTTTATCGCGAAGTGTTTGTGTCACTCTCGCAAATGCGTTGTGTATTTTGAGAATGGGGCGGAAACAGCAGCCGATGGAACAACGGACTTCATATTTAAGATTTATTTTATGGCGCACTCGTAAATCTAAATGGCACAAATCTTCTAAAACAACGGCGAAACGTTGGCTCGTTGCAGATTACAAAACCGAATTAATTGTCCGCTTTATTTATCTGGTTTGGTTATATTTTATGTAGACCACAACCACAGCGAATAAATAATTTTCTATACCACAACTCCGTTCGATTAATGTACACTTGTCAATCTATCTTGCTCATAAGTTACTGTATGAAATAAAACCATTCGATTCAATTATTTATGGGAAATTTACCTGATTTTCAATTTTTAGTTCACTGAGAGACTGAACACCACAGACAGATATATAGATAGACGAACCCAGTGGTCGAATGACTAGCAATGGCCACTTTGACTCCGAGGTCGCGGTTACGATCCCCGCTCAAGGCAAATAGGAAACATGTCTGTTTGTCTTGGTGTTACTATGTATTAATACAAAAAATGTATTTAAGTATAATATCTGTTATCTAGTACCCATAGTACAAGCTTTGCTTAATTGGGGACTAGATGGCAGATGGCAATTTGTCCCGTAATATTTATTTATATTTGTACTCTCCGAGTAAAGTAACCAATGTAAAAAGAAGAAGCAATTAAGGCTACTCCGAGGTGAATTTTCTTTCATTCTACCTGTGGATGCGGACTTGTCGTCAACAAGGCCTAATTAATTATCTAAATAACACATTATATAAAAAGCATTGATATTTGTTTTCCTGAAAACTGTAATATCTTTGTATCTGTAATGTATTCTATATAATCAAAACTTCGAATTTTCATTGTGGAGTAGGCCCCTTGGTGCCAAATAATACACATTGTGCACCCCGCTGAACGACGAGGCTTATTCTGTTTATCCACCCTGAGGAGGCTCGGAATCGCATGGCTATTTATCCCCCTGAACGAGGTTCATAATTAGAATTCACATAATATCTTACAAGACTTATCATTGTGGATGCACATACAGACGTTTGAGAGTATCTACATGTACATTTGGGCGAAAAAACGGAATAAGCCAATGACGATCGAGGTATTGTGAAAAGAGTCAAATCTCGATCACATCTTTTTGTAAGGACGTAGAAGAACATATTTATCCGAATCGCATTATGCTATGACTATTGACGCACCATCATACCATACCTATAATCTTTTTATAATCTATAATCTTTTATTGAAAAAACATAAGTAACAAAAACTTTACTTAAGTCTAAATTAACATAATGGAATAATTTGCCATGTGCCTGAACTAGGAGTATTCCTGTGTTTCAGGCGTAACCTGTATGGTAGGTTAATGTATATGACGATTTATTTTTCGAGTTGTTATTGAGTGGAACGCGTATATACGCCAAAAAGTCATTCTTGGAAATGAATAGGCTCCAAAACCACGGAACCGATGTTACAATGAAAGACATGCTTGAGGTTTGTGTCGAAAAAAAGTTGAGATCGATCATGTCCTTGAGGGATAATGAATAATTTCAATATAAATTTATTAATTTTAGGATATTTAATTACACTTTTAACAATATATCAATGTGATCGAATACATTTTCCATTTGAATAAATGGAAAACAAACACTCAGCGAAACTACTCACTCCACTCAACCTCGATTTCGGCTTCGTGGGCTAGAATCCGTCCTAGTATTATAGGGACGTCTCAGTAATATAATAATTTCTTCGATAGCATAAAAACTTCTCCGGATTGAATTGTCAGAAATGATAACTTTAAAATCACATTTTGGACTTTCCCGTTGCTTTCTTAATTTTATTACTCTATACAAAATGCCGAGTAGGTACTAGTAGAGGTTAAGACACACCTACGTATTTTGTATATGTACCTATCTGTCAACTATGGTAAATATTGCGTTTATATAGCTAATGTCATTACAAAATTTTAGTACATTTTTATTGTTTCTCCAATGATATTTTTTTTAAATAATTTCATCCATTGTATCTGACTATAACTTAGATTCGTCGTCGTCATCGTCCTCAACCCGTATTCATCCCACTGCTGGGATACGGGTCTCCCATCAATCGAAGGGGTTTAGGGCATACTCCACCACGCTCCTCAACTGCGGGTTGGTAGAGGTCAATGTTTTCAAGCCGCCTAAAGGCCACTTGGCTTAACGGCTGTCATCTTATGACAACAGCCGGAACCGACAGCTTAACGTGCCCTCCGAAGCACGGAAGAGCTACACATAGGCTGCGGTCGACGTTGCTTGACTTGCGTGATCGATTAGACTGCCACGCGCAACGACGCCATCGAGCTCCTCTAACTATAATTTAGGTACCTATCGAAGATCTCGTACTACCTACTTAGGATCTCGTTTATAGTTAAGTAATTAGTCTAATTAGACTAGGTAATTTTGATCCTATTGACAAGAAGTTAGCACATTATCAATAGGCGGTAAACAAATGTCGAAAGTTAAGTCAAGTCGATATTGACGTGGCAACTGTGGCAAGGAAACTTTATAATGAAGCTAAAAGCTCAAAGGCTTTGATTGAAGTTGGGATAAACGTCAATTCGGTGCCGCCTGGTTGGTCAATAATTTGAACAAATTAATTGTTGTCTGGTCTTCATACTTAGAAATACACAAATATGATTTATTTAGACCAGTGTTTTTCAAACCTTTTCATGACGCGACCCCCTTAGTATGTAGAAATCTTTTGCGACCCTTTACCCTCCACGATTCCTAATCTGTAGGTATTTTATTAAATTACAAATATCAATTCCGGACATTTTTATTTATTTTCATAATTAGTATAATGTAATAAACAATAAAGTAAGTAAAAGGCTGGCAAAGCTGGAAAGGAAGGAGTATAGGCTGCTACGGATCGGCGACCCCTTGATGTTGCTGTTTTCCATTGGCGGTGATGATTGCTTTCCACCAGGTGACATATAAAAAATGTATAACTAACTACTGTATAACTAACATAGCCGTCGATTACGTTCTGAAATTAATATTTTCTTAATAAAAATATCTTTTTGAACGCTCTTTTTTACAGCTTCGCGACATTCCGCGATCCTCGTTAAGGGTAGGGAACCCCCTATGAGCTCGCGACCCTCGTTGAGGGTAGAGAACCCCCTATGAGGTCGCGACCCACACTTTGAAAAACATTGACTTAGACCATTTCTAATCAAATATGAGGGCCGCTACAAAATGATGACCATTTTCCCCCTCATCTCTGTTATAAGGGCATCATAGGCAGCGAACACAGTAACTAAACATTTTAGTATTTTTTTTACACAACTAATAAAAGCTTGTGTCAAAAAAATGTTGCCTATCTATACTAATATTATAAAGCTGAAGAGTTTGTTTGTTTGTTTATTTGTTTGTTTGTTTGAACGCGCTAATCTCAGGAACTACTGGTTCGAATTGAAAAAATATTTTTGTGTTAGGTAGTCTATATTTCAAGGAAGGCTATAGGCTATATAGCATCACGCTACGACTAATAGGAGCGGAGCACCAGTGAAAAATAGGAAAAAAATATTGCTTTTGAGGGCTTACGTCGCGTGCGCTGCGTAAACGGTTGAAGTTACGCAAAAATCATGTATGACGGAATTGTTCCTCTTTAAAAGTTCTAAAAAAGTTAAAAAAAGTCCGCGACAGTATATGTCAATCTTAAAAGATAGACATATACTGTCGCGGACTTTTTTTTAGAACTTTTAAAGAGGAACAATTCCGTCATACATGATTTATGCGTAACTTCAACCGTTTACGCAGCGCACGCGACATAAGCCCTCAAAAGGAATACATTTTTCACCGGTGCTCCACTCCTATTGGTTGTAGCGTGATGTTATATAGCCTATAGCCTTCCTTGAAATATAGGCTAAGTATCTAACACTAAAATATTTTTTCAAGTGTAGTTCCTGAGATTAGCGCGTTCAACCAAACACACTCTTCAGCTTTATAATATTAGTATAGAATTAGATAGTATAGATTAATTTTATATATAAAACTAGCTGTTACCCGCGGCTTCGCCCGAGTGGTCCAGGGAAGCCTGCTGCCATTGATTTGTGTATATTTTTCTTTTGTTGTATTTTTTTTTACTTCGTGGGATAAGAAGTAGTACCAGTATGTACAAATTTTAATGATGATCGGCTGCATAGTTAATGCATGAAGAAATAACAATCAAACGAATTTACTTTAACACTTATAATATTTTTGTTAATTTTTGTTTGTTATTTCTTAACGCTCTATGTAGCCGATCATCATTAAACTTTGTACCTATTTTTCTTTTGTTGTATTTTTTTACTACTTCGTGAGATATAAATAGTAATAACAAACGTTCCTTAAATAGTATTATCAAAATTATATAAATAGTAATATCTCACGAAGTAAAAAAAAAACAAGCCATTGCCTTTCTCAATGCAAACTTTTGAACGAAAGTCAACTTTACTTTACTATTTTAATCTATACTAATATTATAAAGCTGAAGAGTTTATTTGTTTGTTTGTTTGTTTGAAGCGCTAATCTCAGGAACTACTGGTTATAATATAAAAATAAAGAGGGCAAACATTTATGGGGTGAACAATTATTTTCTCTTGAGTGTGGGCGTTCCATCCATACAAATATTATAAGTGTTAAAGTAAATTCGTTTGTTTGTTATTTCTTCATGCATTAACTATGCAGTCGATCATCATTAAAATTTGTACATACTGGTACTACTTTTTATCCCACGAAGTAAAAAAAATACAACAAAAGAAAAATATACACAAATCAATGGCAGTAGGCTTCCCTGGACCACGCGGGCGAAGCCGCGGGTAACAGCTAGTTCTTGTATAAATGAAGCTAGAGTAACACCACATATCTCGATGAGGAGGAGCATCATTGCGCGTCTAATAAATAATCATCTGAGAACAGTTTTTGCGTTCCTTTGTGTTTCCACCGATTGTGCAAACGCACAAACGTCATGCACGCAAACCGGCTCCATACAGTTCACATAACTGATCTACACGCTTTAAATACCAAATTAGTCATTATAACGACAATTTAGTAAAATTCGTTGTCAGCTTTGATAGGCTATATGTACCAAACGCGTCAGTTTTTATAATGTGCATATAGCTACTGTACTTAGGTATCATATTATCCTTGAATCAGCTGGTGCTTTGCAGTTTAGTTCACTAAATCATACCACGTGTTTCAATGGCCGTATACCTACCAAACCCAGGCCATTTATTTATTTAAACTTGATTGACCACAAAATAAGGGACCAAGAGGCAGACTTAATGCTAAGAGCATTCTCTACCAGTCAACCTTTGGGAAAATCACATATAATATAATATACACCATGCAGGCAGCTCGGCTACATACGAGTGTCATATCTGCACGCTATTTTAAACTACCAAGAGGTCGCCAAAGGAAGAAGATGAGCTGCGTTGGCACTGGGATGGCGACGACGTGCGATATTTCATGTTGTGAGAGTTTATATAACTGCGGTAACTGCTTCATATCACGTGGGCCGTATGCTTGTTTGCCACCCGATGTAGAATAAAAAGAATGCACTATCCGTTTTGCTGTAGTGCTAATAAAAGTAATAAATTTTTTGCTTGACTGACTTCAGGGATATGCTGAAAAATATTGTCAGGAATCTTCTTGTTGCACAATTACTTGTTATTGCAACACCCAATTGTAAAACGGATAGATAGTACAATTTTACTGCTGTTTTGTACGACTTCATGGAATAATTCCACAGCGGTGATTTGAACACTTTTTATCAAAGATTCGACTAATTTTATACACTCTAACAATCTGTTGCACCTTAATGTACTATTATAAAGCAATATAAATTATACATTAAACTAAGAAAATTTGTTTAGACGCTCAATCACGCTCAAAAAGTCCTATACAAAGATTCACCGCCAAAAAGTCCCACTCTTTTTTTGAAATGATACAAAAGTCGGGATTGAAAGGACTCGCATCCAGAACCGTAAACAGTTTTGTTAAAAAATGTTTTTTGTTTGAGTTTGACAGTTCGCAGCTGTGGCTATGTGTGTTGGTTAAAATTGTTTCTGTTGTGAAGTTTTATGCATTTAGGTGTCGTATTTACTTAGAAATCATTCATAATAACCTGAAAATTATCTACACGTAACTATAATCAATATTAGTCCACTTCATAGCAATATGATTGAGGTATATAGCTTTGTTTTTATGCATCACACGCAACTGTTTTTATCGGCGGTTTGCTTATTGGAAATAACAATGATAAAGTAAATTATACTAAGATTAATCAATATCTACAAAATATTTGCGTATGAAATTTTGTAAACTACCTTAATTTTTTCTTCCATAATTTGTAACCTGTTGACATTTCCAATATGGCACACTGCAACCATAATACCCATTTCTATTCCAGGGTTGTATTTCAAATAAACTGGAATAACATATTCCACACTGCGCCGCATAATTAAAACATAATCGCGAGACATTAATAAATACAAATGTAATTCACATTGACATAATGATTACATAAGGTATTTTACCATAACCCATACAAAATCACATTTATTTTTTTTACAGGTTTATATTTCATGCTATAATTCAACCATCACGTAGTGAACAAGTAAGTTAAAGATTTTTAATTATTTATTTATATTAATTAATGATTTTTTTTCTTAAGAATTAGATTTAAGAACTCTATACCTTAGTATGTAATAAACTTTTGTCATATTTTCACTAACCTTTTTCACTTGATAGTATAGATAGTAATATAGAACCATGGATCCAGTAATTGATAATGACTGGCTCGGATACAACAAGAATGAGCCAGATGACGAAGCTCGGAATGTTGGCAACATTATCCGCAGCTGGCAGTGGAGAGAACATGCCATTGATCCTCCACACTCCCCCTCAAATAAGACTGTTCTAGAAAACATCGCAGAAGATATTCTTATCCGGAAACCGCTTAAAATTAGAGTAAGGTCATATTTGGAAATATTTCATTTTAATTTCATATCTAACACTTTATGCTTCATAAATTGATTTACTTATGTATAACAATTGAAAATTAAAAAAATTGAATTACTATGCTGTTGCCATCTTAAATTATATTTTTATACTTTTGAAAGTTCATTGCTTTTATTACATTTATTAATAAAAAAAAGGTGGTTTGCTACTCAAAGTATTTGTTCTACAAAGTACACACTTGTATAATTCCAATGGTATGCACCTGCCTATGTGCATTGTGTCTTAGTTGATCACATTTTGTTAAAATCAAAGATTTATATTATAAAATTAAGACTTATATAATTTTGATCCAAGTTTTCAATTTTTAAATAAGGCACATTCCTACAAAACAGAAAATATGAATTTAAATAAAAGATTACATAGACTCATCCATCTCATGTGATCAGGGAACAAAAATGAATGAGGTGAATTATACACACCTAGGTTTTTAGAATGTTTCTTTTCTTAATAACCTTCTAATATTAAGAATCAAGAAACATTCAATCTGATATTAGCTCACCTACGCCCACCATAAAACCATATGAAACTACCAACAATACAGATCGGATATTATTTTATGGATGAGTCGACATGTAAAGATCATCAAAATACTCCAAGAAAGGATTTGTTCCCTATTATAGGTACTTCATTCCTTTGTTCTAAATGGATAAGAAACATATTTACTAATATGTACTTGGGCTACTTAGCATTTTTAATGGAAATTTGCACCTTCTCCACAAGTTATCTAACAAACGAATTTAAAGCATATCATTTTTATCTAAAATAAATCCCCTAAATTCTCATGATGTAGAATGGAAGTTATTCAATATTTCTTTGATATTTTTTCCTTATAATTGGGAAACTTATGAAAGGTTTAAATTTTGACAGAAAGGTAATTCTTCCTTCTGATTCTAGATTCTGATCATTTTCCAAAATGTAATAATATTGTTTTTGATGTTACAGTCATGTGATTTGCCAGGCAACCCAAGGTCAACGTTTTTAATGGTTTTCAGTCCTGATGGGTGAGTAATTTAAGTGTTTATAAAATAAACCTTTAAGTGTTTATAAAATAAACCTTTAAGTGTTTATAAAATATTTATTTTCCTATACATCAAAAAGGACGTGAAAGGTTTTCACAAGGTCGGCAACGCGCATTTGATGTCGCTGGTGTTGCAGGTGTCCATAGACTGTGGTAACTGCATTCCACAGACCGAATGCTTGTTTGAAATATTATAAATTTTAGAAAAAATAATTTCAAAATAATCACACAATAAATAGTACAGCCGTACATATTTGCTATATTAAAACAAAAGTCATTAGCCATGTCTGTTTGTTGCTTAATCTGTCTAACTATATAGTGTATTTTGATGTGGTTTTTACTATCTTTTAGAGCAGGGATACCTAACCTGTGCCTGGCTTAATTAAAGTCTGTGATACAATCTTATAATAATATAAATTGATATAACAAAATACTGTAATATTGAGTTATCGCATAATGAAATTACACGATATTTTGACTACTCTGATCAAAAATGTATTAGTGGTCTCAAAACAAATTTCTAAGGGAATGTTTACATTATACTGCCATTATATTATTACCTATTATATACAGTCAGCGGCCAAAAGATGCACACATTTTACGTCTTTACAGTCTGAAATTGTGTACATATTTTCGTAATATATAATTCCGACTATACATACAAAATTTCACCGCTAGTACTTTATATTGTAAAGTCTTTCAACTGAAAAGTTTTTTATTTTATATACTAGCTGACCATTTCACAGCTTCGCTTTCTAACAGGGACTGATAACATTAACACGAAAATAAAGATACTTGTTCAAGAAATACCATTATTATCAGAAATGACGTCACGTTTAGTATTGATACTGAAATATATTATAATAATATTTTTTGTAACATTACCCTTCATCAAAGTAAAGCAGTGCACCCGGCACTTTTCGTTCACTGATCGTCGTCAACCAATATGCACAGGAACAGTTTTTGCCTATCTCCCCTTTTACCTCAATATCCTCCGAATATTCTGTTTGAATTTCGTGTCTTCTGCTGCTCCTTTTCTGTTCTCTTTACATTCTCAACTCTCCCCCTCCCTACGCATTACCTTTCAAAGTATTTTTTCGAGTAGTGCTGGTAGTGCTTCTAATTAAATATGTAGGTATTTATTTGCATATACTGTATACCTATGCTGTTTCTCCAATCTGTATGCGGATTTGTATACATCACGGGCACTGTTACGGAATAATCGCCATCACCGCTGAGACGAACATTAACAATAAAGAAATTTAAAAAAGAAACATTCTTTTTACATTAGCTCAGTATATTGGCTCCGCTTCGCCTGATAGTAAGCGAAAAGCGGAGCCTCAATCGCATCAGCAATGGACAAGAGACCTTGATGTCTTGTCAGTTGACGTTGTCATGCTGGCCTACAAGACGCTTCTTCACGCTTCGCTTGAACGATCCCATGTTGTATGAATGAGAAAATACACATGCAGGCAACGCGTTCCACTTTTACGAATAAGTAGATTAAAATAACTTTATTTCTTATTTCACAGGAGCAAAGTAGCATCTACACATGGAAATCATTACGTATACGTGACAGAATTGGCCAGCGGTAAACACGTACGCATATTAAAAGGGCACCCTCGTACGCCTTGGTGCATCGCATTCCATCCTTCACACCCACAACTTATAGGCTCTGGCTGCCTCGGTGGTCAAGTAAGAGTATGGGATATTGCCAGTGTAAGTTTTACATATTATTTATTATTCCCACCAATTTATTTACAACCGTTTTTCCAAAACGCATATACTTAAAATTCTTGAGAACACACTTTTCGCTCAGTTTGCTGCAAGCTCGAAAGAAGTTTGGGTACCCACCTAGCACTAACTTTATTCATGTGAAGATGTTCATGTGGAATCCTAAGTAGTGAAGTTTTTGAAAGCCCGGTTCTTGCCGCTATTTCTTTAGTCTTAAGTCTTCGAAACCTTATACTATTTGTGCATCCAAACATAACGCGTATCACTCAGAACTTCGTCTTCCACTAATTTGACGCAGTCCTCGGTGAGTACCTACTTCTACAGGCCGGCCAGAGCGAGGTTCGTCGTCAATGGACTCCCGCCCTAAACGATTCTTTTGAATGGAGTAAGCAGTTTCGTTTAGGGCGGGAGTCCTACGGTGATACGAGAGATACGAGAAGTATCCCCGTACACGGCATCCAACCTTTTTTTAGGGTTCCGTACCTCAAAAGGAAAAACGGAACCCTTATAAAATCACTTTGTTGTCCGTCTGTCTGTCTGTCCGTCTGTCTGTCAAGAATTTCTATGTCGAGAATGCGTGGAGGTATCAAGCTGAAATTTGAACTGTATACTCAGATCTACGGTCCCATGAAGTTGTAAAAAAATCAAACTGCTAAGTTTACGTAGAAAAAAGTTACGGCCGTTTATTCAGCAAAAAACGCATATTTCGACACACTCAAGGGAATCAAAACCTATAGGGTACTTCCCGTTGACCTAGAACTATGAAATTTGGCAAGTAACATCGTTATAGACTACAAGTACAGGAATAAATCTCAAAACTATACATTTGTAAATAGATCTTAAAAAATAGGGGGTCTATATTTTTTATAGGGTGTCGAAATTTCAAATTGAAACTACTAGTTCAAATGGGGTATCATATGAAAGGGTTTGATGTACACATTGCAAAATATATTTTATTTATTTTTTTCGACGCATTATTTCTTATTTATAATGAAAAATATCAAATTTAATAATGATACTACGTACCTACGGAACCCTCGTTGGGCGAGTCCGACTCGCACTTGTCCGGTTTTTTATATCGGTCGGGCTGACCCCTTCCTTTGTCAGGAATTTGATCACAGAGCGATATTCCAATTTGAACATTTTGACAAATTTCCGACTTACTATCGTTAAAACGCCATGAAATCAAAACAACAACCAACAGAAACCCCAAAACCATACACGAAAAAGCAGGTTAGATGACAATCGCGATGACATTTTTTTTTGTTTTTTTTAAGCTGCCCAATTCTCCAGCCAAAAACTTTTGGACCGCACCTCGTACCGTTGATCGTCTATAAACGTACGATTTTTAGTATTTCTCTTTTAATTCGTAATTGTGAATAAAATCTTTCACTCATCTCAGATATTCGTTGATCGGCCGCGATTTTTAATTAAATAAATTCACTAATAGGTAGACGGTTGAACGTATCTTAGATAAAAAGCAATCGTTACTGACTGAACTGTCGACGCATAGCCTGACTGTCTTGGATGAATAGGCATCCGCTAATAAAGGATTTTTTAATATTCCCATATGATACCGAAATACGGGCGTACGAAGTCGGAGACGCAAGCTAGTTATACTATAATGGACGGATAGCTGGAACGGTCTACTACTTTCTTAGCTTCAAATTTGAACTTTGTCTCATGGAACTTTGTTATTGTTTTCATTTTATTTTCGCCGTAAGGACTATGACAGGATTTTGTACATATTCAGTACCGAAAAGACTGCGTTTGTTAAAAATTTTTTTTTTTGGGATCGCATTCTGGTAACACGTAGGCGGACATCTTGTTTTTACTAGACGTCGCTCGTGAGAATGGACGTGTAATATAACTACATTTAATAACTGCGAATCCAGCAATATTTCTTGAACATGTAGTGGAATTAATATTTTGTTATATATAATCATCGGTTGTTGATTTTTCAAGAAACGTTTTGAAAAAGGCTGTTACATGCTTTAATATTAATGTGAGGAGAAAGCATGACTTCCTTTTCGCGTTTTCTCTATTCTTCAAATTTTCAATACCTACTCTTCAGGATTCATGTCTTGGGGACTTTCTTTTTAACCGACGTCAAAAAAGGAGGAGGTTCTCAATTCGACTGTTTTTTTTTTGTATGTATGTTATTTGATATCTTCGCGAATTGTGAACCGATTTTCAAAATTCTTTTTTTATTTGAAAGGGTATGATTGCAATGTGGTCCCATATTCACCAAGTCAGGATCTGATGATGGGATCCCAGGGAAATCAAGGGAAACTCTTAAATTTTATAAGCACGTATGGTCAATATCTTTTTTTTATTTGAAAGGGTATGATTGCGAGGTGGTCCCATATTCACCAAGTCAGGGTCTGGTGAGGGGATCCCAGAAAAATCTATTATATAAAAAGAATAGATTTGCGCCTCTCTATTGCTCTGCGCTGGATGTCGTACAAAGGAATCTTGTGTGACGCAATAACTTTTCTCCCGGAAGACGGGCAGCAGCGTCTCCCGGGGTATTCCACCAATAAGCTGCGCTTGCCAGCTGAAGTCGGTTTTTATTTTTTCTTAAAAATCATTATTCCATGAGATTTTCTCCGTAATTTCAATGGTGATTGCTTAACCACGCTGTTCTATTATCGATCTTTGACTACAACCTTTGAATTCGGATCTACAATCTTTCAACATGGATAAATTTACTCGCCGGAATTGACCTCAGAAACCTTGCGTCTCCAAGCTTCTTTTAGATTAAGTATACATACTAGGGGCCTAACCATGAGTACTTACTTAATATTGTCATGAACAGATATCTATGTCAATGCAACTTTAGATTAATTTTAAGCCTAGTACATCCAATGGTTATAAATTAATATTGTTAAACTGTTTGATATCCTTTTAATACACAGATAAAGCTATTTATGATGTTTCATTCAATATATTTCAGTTAATGCTCGTTAGACTCTATTTACACCGCCGTGGTATGGAATGGAAGTTACTTTTTGCAACGAAAATGTACATAGCATAATGAACTTTATGTCAATTGTATAACATATCTAGGGAAGTACCTCCACCTTACAGAATACCAAAGCCAAATAACAATTCCTGTGAAAGCAATTGTATAGGGGCGCGCGTGAATGAGGAGTAATGAAGTAGCGCTGCGTTGACAGCTGGGGTGGCGCGTGGGGGGGGGGGGGGGGGAGCGATATTTCATGTTGCGAGTATTAATATGGGTACGGTAACAGCTTCACATCAGGCGGACCATATGCTTGTCTGCCACCCGACGTAGTATAAAAAAAAAACAAAATCCCTACCCACTACTCGAGTGAGAATAACCTATCAAGCTACAACTATCCCAGTCGCTACTGTAGCTTATTCGCAAAGAAATAAACTCTTCAGCTTAACTTAAAGCAATATTAGTATTGATAATGATACCGAAATCAAATTGCTAGTGTATGTTTGCAGGGGGGAAGCGAAGTGTGGAACGTGCGCAACGAGACAGTAATAGCCTCAATAGCATTCCATCCTCGTGAGCAGTTGCTAGTAATAGCCACCCACAATGAATTGTACTTTTGGGACTGGAGCCAATCGGCACCCTTCACCAAAGTCTCCACTAACAACGTCAATGAAAAAGTCAGGTAAGTTGACAATGTTTTTTAGGAGAAGCACTCTCATAAATATGAAATACCTTGGGAGACGATATGCAATTAACAATTCACTGGGGTTCAATTCATTTATTCCAATAACAATACAATATTGTGTGGTTTGATGTTCCAGTGATGTAAGTTGAAGACCATCGTCTTCGCATACTCGTATGAGACACTGACGTGGTTGCCAGTCAATCCGAGGCCCTACCGCCGAATCTAAAGCCGGTTTTTTTGATAGCAAAAATCTAACTTGATTTTAGATTAGTAGTGACTGTGTTTGTCTTACCTGGTAGAAACTGGAGCTCTACCGATTAAATTGAAGATCTCTATCAATAACTAAAATGTAAGACCTATTTTTCGAATCAAAATATTCGGCTTCAGCTGCGGCGCTAGGGTCCCAGGACGTACCTGTCCAACGTGGCTTATGAGCATGTATGAAGTTAGAAAATTAAACTATGTGGCCCCTAGTAGGATGTAGGAGAGGGGGGGTGGGGATTAGAATTAAGGTCTACTGGCAAAATCGCGAGACTATCGGAAATCTTACCAGAGGGAGAAGACACTTGAATCTTGAAATTGACAGCCGAACCTACTCTCCCATGGCCGTGCCAAGTTCCTCGTCCATAGGCATCAGAAGGAATAACGGAGATACTAAACGAAATCGCCATAAACACTTTGGACACCAACAGAATTCGAAAAGAAAAGAGACTTTCGAGAATATCTATAGGGAATCGGGATGTGGCTTACCAAAACAACCTTTTTCGCATATTGTAACTTCACAATGGGAATCCAATATACTTGTACGCAATATGATATTCTGGATAATACACCAACCTACGTTATGCAATGCAATGACGAGATATTCCCTGCCCAAATATCAATTACTGCTAGGGTTTGGGTCCCGGGACTTGAGACTCGAGACGAGACAAGATTATCGAAATTCATTTTTTATCTTAAATAATTGAAGGAGCATATCGCCATCTGCAAGTTTATTGAATAACTACATGGTCTGCTAAGTAACTACCGGTTAACTAATAGGCCTTTTCATCACAATATTTTTTTATGCGCATGCGTTAGCATCAGCCATCTTTTTCGTACTGTTTTTTGTAAACAACCATACTAAAGTACCCGCTACCCGCATCAAGAATTAAAATATTAATTAAAACCGATTTATTTTTTGTAAAAAGTGAAAAAAAAGGAATGTTAGGATAATTGACTTTTTGACTCTGCAATACTTTGAACTTTCATTGGGTGTGTTTATGATATTTAGCCATTTCCCCTTGTCAACTGTTTGTTCCACTATCACATTATTCTTAATTGCATTTTTGACTGTAAATATCATAAATCTTTTATATATTATCTCATATTAAACATTTCCTTTATGATAAAAACTACTAAACATATTCAATTCAGCATTTACATTTGTCTAATTAATAACCTCAAATATAGAGTATAGCCCCGAAATATTAATTACTTATTTTATAAATTATTTACTCCCATAAATAATACTCAAAATAATTTATACAATTCTTACAAATAAATTAACATTATTAATAAGAATATAATTGTAAATATTAATTTCTTTATAAGTTTTAAGCTAGTAAACAAAACAACTGTTGATGCCCAACTACTCAAACAGCTCACTTTTTTTCCTACTGTTCGCGCCAGATAGAGGTCGCTAAGATTGCCTTGCAAAATAATCACGCATCAAGTGTTTCCATCTCTTTCTGTGACGCGATACGAGCGTTTCCGAACGCTCCCGAGCGCTCGCCGCTTCGAGCGCGCCGCGCCACGAGCGGAGCACTGTTCGCCCAACATTCGACAGAAAGAATTCCCCGAGCAAGTTACACGCGTTACACAGGGTTTAGGAGCTTATGAACCCTTGTCTCCGCGCCGCGCTCATATCAATCGGTACTTGATGATACGCAGCATTTCGACACATATCTACGCGTCCAATTTGTATTGTGTTCGTGGAACGAGCTGGTGAAACTTGGTGAGTACCCTTTGTTTGGTAATTTCTAGTGTACCTAGCTCTCTATCGTGCAAAAACACATAATTGTGTCGTGTAGACAATCCGCCCTAATACAGTCCACTAAAAGAAAAAGCCCCCACATAATTTGGTCCTTCGAGCCGGATTTGACCGGTAATTCATACATACTGCGTAAACTGACCTACCCGCATTCTCAGTTAAATTTCTATACTATCTCGTCAAATATTAATATATATCAAATATTATATATTTGTAATTTGTTATTCCCGCATCGCATACGAATCGTTATCGCTTATAATTTGTTTAATTTTAATTTTATTTATTTAATTGCTCGGGGTAAGTTGTCCGCTTACCTACCCTCCTATCATGTCTAAAGGGGAAAAAAATTCTACCGCCGCTGCGTCTAGCGATAAGTTAGAAGGTGAACTGTAACAAAATATAATTTTGCTTGAAACTAAACGTAATGCGTATTTCAGTAGAATACAAACGCTTCATGACTCGATACCGAATTCTCCAGACGCCAGGGGGTACAAGCAGTTCATGTCAAACGCAAAAAACGTCAACATGTTACGTTTGGAATACAATCGTATCATAGAAGAACTAAATAAACTTTATGTTTCCGCTAGTCCACCACGACCACCTAATTACGAGGTCCTATGGGCATTTGATGATTTATTTAACAATATTTCTTCAGCATTCGAACAATTTGGTAGTTTCGTCAAACCCGCCGCTCCGCTGTCTAATAATAATAATAATATTAGGTTGGAAAAATTAAGTATACCTGAATTTCATGGAGAATACGAAAAGTTTCCCATGTTCATAGAAAGTTTTAATACGATGGTACATAATAATACTAGTTTAGATGATACTTTACGTGTACGCTATTTAGTTTCGAAATTAAAGGGATAGTCGGAACATATTTGGTTAGGCATTAACCCGACCGCAGAAAACTACCACTTAATCTATGATACGCTTATAGAGAAATATCAAGATATACGCGCAATTGCAACAAGTTATATAGACAAGTTATTCAATTTATCCAAGTTAAATAATCCAACCGCCGACCAATTGGAACAATTTGTTGATTTGTACACTACGTCCATCGCCGCATTAAAACAACTAAAATTAAATAATCTTTTGGATTTAATCTTTATTTATTTTGGCTTACGCAAACTCGATGGTGAAACGGTTAGGTTGTTTGAGATGAGTATCAGACAACAATCCATTCCACAATATTCTGAATTCATAAGTTTTATTCGCGAGCAAACAAAAATATTACGTAGGACTAACGACCAGCCGCATCATAAAAAAAATAAACCGGTTTCCGTGCAACGTAATACATTTTCGAATTCATTCATGGTAAACAGTAATTCGAATAACGATTCTAACTTGAAATGCATTTTATGTAAAGCGCATAAGCACGACAATCTTTATAAATGCTCAATTTTCAATAACATGTTCCCGCGAGAAAAATATTTATTTAATAAAAACTAGCGACCCGCCCCGGCTTCGCACGGGTGCAATGCTGATACTAAATGTACTACAGAAGGTCTTTGCGCTTTGTCCTATCCTTTCCTTAGTCCTTCCCCAGTTATAGGCACACGCCGCCGGCTCCGCGGCCGGTACCGCCACAGCCGTTATGTCCCTGCATTTTAAATGTGTAATATCTTCTAAACTATTCATTTAAATTACATGCTGTGAAGGGCCATATTGATCTATATTAAATGCGCAATGTATTTAAGGTACTTAATTGGATAAGGATTAATTCTGTATTGCTTAAAATCGCTTCGTAAATAAGGCATTATTTCTTGTAAAAAGCAAAGGATAAAATAACGGTTATTGTGTGTTACCACTAAGAGATAGACATATACCATCGCGAACTTTTTTGTAGACCATTTTAAGGTGAACAATACTGTACTACATTATTTTGATCTATCTCGTTGGGTTCAGCCAGCGTTTGCAATGAAAGAGCAAAAAAATGTGTTTATTTACGACATCACATTAGAAACCTCTAAATTATCAGTGTTTTTCTACTATGTTATGCATATATTATACATATAAACTTTCCAGTTGAATCACTCTATCTATTAAAAAAAACCGCATCATAATCCGTTGCGTAGTTTCAAAGATTTAAGCATACAAAGGGACATAGGGACAGAGAAAGCGACTTTGTTTTATACTATGTAGTGATAATAATTATTGCGTCAATTGTCTTAGTTCTCATCATACTACTTATAACTGTAGGTCTAATTCTGTATGTAAACTATGCAACAAGAAACATCATTCCATGCTGCATTGGGATTCGAACCAGCTCAATGTTAACGTTAGTAACCAACCGCCCGCCGCGCCAGCTAGCCACAAGCGACCCGCGCGCGTGACCTCACCTACGGTCAAGGCCGCCCCTGTTGTCATTGCGAGTTCTGACGCTTCTAACCGGCCGATGTGCGATGTAGGTAGGGATTGCAATCCGGCATCATTTTCAGTCCGGCCGGATCCGACCCGATTCTCATCGATCCGGCCGGATCCGACCGGATCCGGCCGGATTGATCAAATCAGAATCATTTTCGCTTTTCAATTCATAATGAACTGTTAGTAAGTGAATCAAGTGTCATGTACATACTTTATATAGGTAGTTTATAAAAAATATATAAAATCAATTTTATTTCTAATCTAATGGTAAGATTAGACAACGAGCAAACAATTAAAATCTGGTAGTAAGTAACCAGTAAAATTTTAACGATGTAACGACTAACGAATAGCTCAGTCTTCCTAGATTTCACTTTCACAGATAGATCCATTATTTTAGTAAGTAACTTTATAAAATCTAATATAATTACGTAATTTACTGAGATGAGTTCACAATAATCATTAAAGTATTTGAGAATGCTAACAAAGAAGTCTTATATTTATGACATACACCATCATGATTTGATGAATCTGTCTAAAGAATGGCACAATAATGAGTTTGTTTTATAATTACAACTCTTTAGTTTAATCAGCTTACGATAAATAATTATTTTAAGTAGAATTTTAAGTAATAATTGTCTTAATATTCATTATAGGTATATTATACGAAAATCATTTTTATTTTGAAAAAAGGATCGTAGAAAATAAATAGTGTTAATTGTGACACCACGCGCAATGCATTTAAAGTACCTACTCATGCAGAGATCTATTATTTTGCCAAAAATTGCTAGCACCGGATCCGTAGTACGGATCCGGTATATTAGTACCGGATCCGGTAACCGTTTAATAATGCCGGATCCGCCGGATTACCGGATCCGGTTTTCCGGATTGCAATCCCTAGATGTAGGTACACAGCGCGAACAGAATAGCGGCACAGTATAAGTAATAGTACTAACGTAATAGCGGTACCGCCGCTGTCTCATTCTGCAGTGTATCGGCACAGGCACAGAGCCTGAATACAGCTGCGAATCGTACGCGTTCGGTTTTGCTTGGTACAGCGCGTGCCTTCATATTAGATAAACTGGGCTGTCCGCATGAAGTTCGAGTATTAATTGACATGGGGTCGCAAAATCATTTTGTTTCAAAGGGACTATGTAAACGTCTTAATTTAAATATATTTAATTATGGTTCCGATACTCTTGTGCGAGGTATAGGAAATGGCGAACAAGGTGTCCTTGGTAGTACGAACTTGACTTTATTTTCATACTATGACAACCGGTTTTCGCTTCCTATTCAACCACTGGTTTTAAGGGAGATCTCAAATGATTTGCCCGAAACAGATGTAGATATCTCGTCGTTAAATTATATTAATGGATTGCCACTCGCAGACCATAGTTTTTACATGCCGGATAAAATCGATTTATTGTTGGGGTCTGAAGTATTTGCAGAGATATTACGTGGAAATAAAATATTGGGTCCTAAGGGGAAACCCGACGCGATCGAAACCTCATTTGGGTATTTGATTATTGGTTGCGCGCAATTTAATACTACATATACGTCATCGAATACTAGTAGTTTTCTAGCAATGCATACTGATGAGCGCTTGGATAATTTATTAGATAAATTCTGGGCCATAGAGGAGCCACCAGCGCAAACATTTATGTCACCCGGCGATAGCCAGTGTGAACGTATTTACAAAGAATCCGTTACCAGAAATAACGATGGTAGATATGTGGTACCTTTGCCCTTTAAACGAGATCCGCGCGTATTAGGTGAATCTTTTTCTAACGCATCACGCAGATATACCGCTATCGAACGCAAATTTACATCGAATCCTTCTTTTCGCCTAAAGTATGATGATATTATTAAAGAATATTTACAAAAAGGTTATCTCGAACTTGTAACGCAGCATAGCCAGAATGAGTTAGCATATTATATTCCGCATCACGGTGTGTGTCGCGATGATAAACTCACCACCAAGTTACGTATAGTTATGGACGCTAGCGCCGTGACGTCATCAGGTTTATCATTGAATGATTGTTTACACGCTGGGCCTGGCTGTTTACAAAAGGACTTAAGTGAAATAATTTTTGGTTTTCGTTTGTTTCCCATCGCTATTACCGCCGACATTAAACAAATGTTTTTACAAATAATAACGCGCCCGCAAGATCGTCCGTTCTTACGCATTTTGTATCGCTTTGATAATGAAAGCGAATTTAAAATTTATCAATTCAAACGTGTTTGCTTTGGTTTAACAAGCAGCCCGTATCTAGCTATGCGCACCATTTTGCAATTGGTTAATGATGAAAAACAAAATTATCCTCGCGCCGCAGAAGTAGTGACAAAAGATATATATAAGGTCCTAACCTTTTAATTGACAATAATATATGGTTGGCATCTATAGCTTGTATACATCGTATTGTGAATGAAATTTTGCATAAATAAAAATGTTTTTAAAATGATATTATTTTTCTGTATACCAAGAAAAAATATTCTAACTTGCTCCATTACGCATTTACCATCACGCGTAAGAATGAAATTGTAATAATGACTAGTTAGGTACGACGATACGTATACGACCAAGTACTGCCACATATGACAGCTACGGTGACGCGTGCGATCGTTGAACTCTGTTTTTCCCTCTCTTTTTGACTTTTTTATACCACGTCGCGTGGCAGACAAGTATACAGTCCGCCTGATGTGAAGTAGTTATCTTAGAGTGGGTCCAGTGCTGCAGCACCGGTGACACGTCGACCCTCATGGATCTTTTGTGTTCTCCCTAATCCTTTACTCACTCTCCCCTGCTTGTCTGGAGACATGTTCCATGTGAAGTAGTTACCGTAGTCGTATTAACGGTCGCGACGGTAACAACGCTCGCGCGCCCCCGCCAACCCCGCTACCAACGCAGCAACTCCTTTCATTTTTGTGACCTCACTCACTCGCTGGAACACAAGACCCTCAATGGAATTGTAAATTAGCTGCGATGTTCTGTGATGTAGAGGTATTCCCCACTCAGGCAACTTACAAATACGTTTTACCCTACCTCTCTTTCGCCAGAGTCTCTTTCGCTAGTCGGCAGGATGCACCACGTGCAGGCTTTGGATCTAAAGATCGCGGTAAGCCAAACATACCCCTTTACTTTTTTATAGGGCCGCAAGACTCATTGTTGCAAAAGATTCAAAAGAAACTTTCAATAACATTAAAATCATAATAACAACTTTGTCAAAAAATTAGTTAGGTACCTAAAATTTCATCTAAACTCAATCGCGCCGTATTTAAATAAAAGAAGTCATCGCCCATATACGAGTTGACGGCATAGGTATGTAGCTAGCTTTCTAACTTCCGTACATACCCCAATAAGTAAAGTAGAGGGCCAGCCGTAACGGCCGATAAATAAATAAATAATAAATAAATAAATATTGTCAGACAAATAACACAGCGCCATCTAGCCCCAAAGTAAGCGAAGCTTGTGTTATGGGTACTAGACAACTGATAAACATACGTAAATACATTTTTTTTTTGTAAATACATACTTATGATACATAGAAAACACCCTGACTAAGACAAACAGACATGTTCATGCACACAAATGTTTGTCCTATGTGGGAATCGAACCCACGAGCGTTGGTGTCGAAGCCGCGTTATTGACCACTACGCCACCGAGCTCGTCAAATCTGTTGATTTCTCGGAAGTCGATGTCTGTTGATTTCTCGGAAGCACAAGGTCATCGCCCTCACAGCTGTCTTTCATAAGCGAACGGCCATTAGTATCATTATTATCACTGCACTACCAATTACCTACTAGGGTTAAAGCTGATCTTTAGTGCACGTGGTGCAGCCAGCTGATAAACAGACGCGGTTTTGGCAAGATGTAGGGTATATCGAGACCAACGGTACAGTATTTATTTTTTCTTTCGATCTAATGAGGTCTCAATTCAATAGCGTAGATTGAAATGTCGAGAACTCGCAATCGCAGCTGATATGTAGATACGTCAGAGGTACTTGCCATCGGATGCTGACTAAAAAAGTCCAATATTTCCTCCTCAAGACAGCAGGATATCGAGTCCTACCAGCGTCCACCGCAGGTTGGTCGAACCGTCCATGTTCTCGGAAGGGTAAACAGCTGTGAGAATCGTGTTCGTGCTGACACGTGTTCCGAGCCTTCGCTCTAGTAGATTCTACGCTTGCAGAACAATCTCCCCACTATCATTTCACTATCACGGTACGCAATTACCATTGCCAGGTATTCCTGGTTGGTGTAACGTCGGTTTGGCATGGCAAATTTGAACAAATCACACTAAAACTAAAACGTACGAGCAAGAGCACTACGTTGTCGGGCGGTAGCGGCGCCGGCCGGTAATGCAGAAAACACGCGTGCGCTCACAAACTCAGTTTAGCGGCGACTGATTGTCTTTCGCCGTTCGCGCAGCGCGCAAGTATGAATGGTAGGTAGACTGCACATGCGCACTTGATACTACCAACATTTGCACTGGTATGAACTCGTGAACAAGGACGGTTTTATGTAAAGATAAAAAAGAACATTTTAAACATGTTTTAATGATAAATAAATTTTGTTATACAAACACTTTTCTTCACTAAAGCGTTCAGTATATGGTATTTATTTGATTAAAATGATAATTTATTTTTTCTTAAAATAAAAAAATAATAATTGCTAGCCGTGAAATTCCATTAGTAATGTGATGTATTTAAGCAATACGCATCCTCAATTCAGTATTGTCAACTAATAAGTTAGGACCTTATATATGGATGACATCGGTACTTCGGTATTGTCTATGGACGAAGCCAAGGCTTTATCAAGTGAACTTATTTCATTATTTAAATGTGGAGGTTTCGAATTAGCAAAATTTGTCAGTAACTCGCACGAATTATTATCATTCCTTCCAGAATCGAACCGTTTATGTGAGACCTTTGAGTTTGATAGACACGAAAAATTAAAGTTGTTAGGACTCAATTGGGATCATATCGCAGATGAGTTTTTTATGGATATTAAATCCACCCCGCAAATTTGTACAAAGCGCACTATGCTTTCCACTATAGCTAAGTTATGGGATGTTAATGGATTTTGTGCACCGGTTATTTTGTACGCAAAGTTATTAATTAGAGATTTATGGCTGGCCAAAATTGATTGGGATTCGACTCCTTCGCAGGAAGTCTGTAATAAATGGATCAAGTTTCAGAAGGAATTATTGTTATTGCAAAAATTTAGAATTCCACGTTTTTTGGGTATTTCATCTTCAGATACACAGGTGGTCATTTTGGGGTTCGCTGACGCAAGTCAAAGTGGATACGGCGCGGCTATTTATATTTGTGTTTTAGGCTCAAATTCGCCCAACATAGTAAATTTAATTTTCGCTAAAAGTAAAGTCGCTCCCACCAAAGCAATAACACTAGCTCGCTTGGAGTTGTGTGGAATCGTACTAATGTCAAAATTATTAAAATTCGTATTGCATTCCATATCGCCTCGACATAAAATTCAAGAGATTTATTCGTTTACGGATTCTTCTGTAGCACTGCATTGGTCACGTTCATTACCGCATTGCTTTAACACTTTCGTTGCGCACAGAATTACGGAAATACAAAACAATATTGACCCTACACGGATTTTTCATATAAACGGTAAAAATAATCCTGCCGATTGTCTTTCTCGCGGTCTTACTCCTGCGCAATTAATTGAACATCATGGGCCCGCGAAAATATAACTACTTGGCCTCTTACGAATTTTCAATTTAATGGATGTGAAAATGTAGATTTAGAACAGAAAAAGGTTACGCAAACCTTACTTACCGCTTCCGCGCCAAACGCACCTCTCTTTTATTCGCTCGCGTCGCGTTTTTCATCGTGGTCAAGATATGTACGTGTCGTTGTTTACATTTTACGCTTTATTAAAAAAACTTCCGCGTTCTGAAAGAATTAGTTCTTCAGATTTATTAACCGCTGAGAAGGTAATTCTCGTAGATTTACAAAGGGTTTATTTTTCCGCTGACATTCAAAAGGTTCGCACGGAAAATAGAAGCTCAAAATGTTTGCAGTCGCTTTCTCCGCTACTGTTGGATGGGCTGTTGCGCGTTGGGGGCAGATTAGGCCGCTCCTCCTTGCCCTTCGATGCCAAGCATCCTATACTGCTTCCAAAACGCGATCATATAGTAGATATGTTAGTTGATTATTATCATCGTAAGTACATGCATCCTGGACCGAACCTTCTTTTTTCTTTAATTAGACAACGTTATTGGGTGATATCCGGTCGTAACGTTGTAAGGAAGCGGTTTAGACTATGTAACAGTTGCTTTAAAGCTAACCCGCGTTCCGAAACGCCCTTTATGTCTGACTTACCGTCATTCCGCGTGCAGGAGGCAAAGGCCTTTCTTAAAACAGGAGTTGATTACGCCGGGCCGCTGTCTATTTTAATTAGTAGATATCGTGGAGCTCGTCGAGAAAAGGCTTATATTTGTCTGTTCACGTGTTTGGTCACTCGAGCCGTTCATATCGAAGTAGCCGTGGATTTAAGTACAGAAGCATTCCTAAAGGCTTTTCGGCGCTTTATATCACGCCGCGGTGATTGCCATTATTTGTACTCAGATAATGGTACTAATTTTATTGGTGCCAAAGCCAAATTTGATGAATTAAACGCCTATTTAAATTCAAAATCGCATGTTAATTCTTTCTCGGACGAACTCGCAGAACATGGAATAACTTGGCGCTTAAATCCGCCCAATGCTCCTCACTTTGGTGGCGCTTGGGAGTCTAATATTAAAAGCATTAAAACGCATCTCAAACGCATTATTGGTGATAAGCTTCTCACGTATGAGGAACTTCTTACGATTTTTACCCAGATAGAGTGTATACTAAATTCGCGCCCTCTTACGATTCTTAGCAGTGATCCTGCAGAGCCAATCGCTTTAACGCCCGCACATTTTTTGACTTGTGGTCCGTTGAAGAGTTTAACGTTTGACGCGACTGAAATACTACCTGATTCGCGAGGTTTAATAAAACGCAAAAATATACTGGATCAAATCGTAGCCAGTTATTGGACCCGTTGGCGTCGAGAATATCTTTCATCTTTGCACAATCGACGAAAATGGGATACACACAAAGATCCTATCTCAAAGGGTACAGTAGTTATTGTGAAATCGGACAACTTACGCGTTCTTCAGTGGCCTTTAGGTGTGGTTGAAGACGTTCATCCGGGTCCTGATGGAGTGATTAGGGTGGTAACAGTGCGTATGCGATCAGGGACTTTATTACGTCCAGTGGCAAGTATTTTCCCGCTCCCAAATCAATAAACCTCTCCTTATTTGTTTCCTTTATTTTATATTTTTATTTTTCATTTATTTTTCTTACGCATCCGCATCCGCATTAATATAATAAATAGATATCATAATTCTTATGATTATTATCCGCATTTTGGCCATTATTTTGCCTATCTCTTTGCCATTCTTCTTATTCTTCTTAGGCGATTTAACTCGCCTAGGTGGGGATGTTCGCGCCAGAAAGAGAGCTATAGAGGTCGCTAAGATTGCCTTGCAAAATAATCACGCATCAAGTGTTTCCATCTCTTTCTGCGACGCGATACGAGCGTTTCCGAACGCTCCCGAGCGCTCGCCGCTGCGAGCGCGCCGCGCCACGAGAGGAGCACTGTTCGCCCAACATTCGACAGAACAGAATTCCCCGAGCAAGTTACACGCGTTACACAGGGTTTAGGAACCCTTGTCTCCGCGCCGCGCTCATATCAATCGGTACTTGGTGATACGCAGCATTTCGACACATATCTACGCGTCCAATTTGTATTGTGTTCGTGGAACGAGCTGGTGAAACTTGGTGAGTACCCTTTGTTTGGTAATTTCTAGTGTACCTAGCTATCTATCGTGCAAAAACACATAATTGTGTCGTGTAGACAATCCGCCCTAATACAGTCCACTAAAAGAAAAAGCCCCCACACCTACCTATTCAATTGTGCACAATTATGAGCTTCAACTGAATCATAAATAAGTGAAGCCCCATCGAAGTTTTTTTTTTCAGTTATTTATTTGTTTGTGGAGATAATATTCCTTGCCCAGACATTGTTGATTAAAACAGTACGAAAGTTTTAAATTACCGCCATTTCAAAATGGCTCTACGCATGCGCTCGTCTTATGATGAAAAGCCCTATTGCCGTGCCGCATGCCGCCATTGTCATTGTCATTGTCACAAATAATTGGCTTTTTTTAATAGGTTCAATTTTAAACAAAAAACTAACTTAATTACAATTTTACGAAAGCCCCACTAAAGAAAACAAAAAGTCTCGAAGTCTCGGGAATTCCCGGGACTTTGACTGTAGGCTGTCTCGTGTCCCGGGACTTTGAACTTGTCGGGAATTCCCAAACCCTAATTACTGCCTACCATAACATAAATTAGTCATGTAATGCGACATACCGAGGTATTACCGAGGTATTACATACCGAGGTATTACCATATTCTTTACTCAAATATAAAGCGTATCGCAGTCTTATTGCCCTTTTTTTTTAGTGCGCTACTTCGATCATTAATATTAATAATCAAATGCATATTGTAATGGGACGGGGGCCACATTCCCATCACTGAATCTTCTGTGTAGCTAGGATTAACAAGGCGTATTATTGTGTATTGTGTATTTGTCGTGCGGCATAAATGCTACCCGAATTGCATCAAAAATTATAATAGCAATAATAACAACAGGTATATCTGCTCATTCTGGCCCAATTATGTATGATATTCTAACTTCTTTGTTTCTTATCTTGCGTCCAATTGCCTTTTCTCCGACTACTTGTGCACAATGCATAGATTTCTGATATTTTATGTTACAAAAAAAAACGAGAAATTGCTATATACTTAATCAATAGCCCTTTCTTACTTGTCACTTTTGTGTTTTACGCCTGATATGATAAAAAGAATACTGATATTACTTAATATTTTTACATTTGCGTGCTTCAGATATGTGGCATTTGATGCCCTGGGATACAAACTGATAACAGGAATATCCGTAAGGCCAAATGCTGGTGGACACGCGAGTAACTTGCTGGGCCAACATAACCAAGCGATGGGTCCCACAGTGACGAACACTAGTAACACCGGAAGGGACGACGACGATAGCTCTAACACCAACAGACCACCTGATAACTCTGGTTCTACGCAGGACATGATTGTGAACTCTTATCAAAATCTGGTACAGAGGTACGACAGTCTTGTGAGGAACTACCAGCGATTGTTTCGAGTACGTCATAGGCTGGTCAACACTAGCACTCCGCCACCACCAAATACGGTAAGTCCTTCTTTTGTGAAAACCTTACATGTAGCGTACGTAACCTAACTGTAACGTAAAAAATAGGTATTTTTCCTATTTAAGTTTCATGTTTATCGGATTGATGCATCTGCACGATCAGTGAGCTGACCAATTTATATACCGGGAATTTTTTTCTTCGGTAATGTGGACCAAAGAAAAAAAATCCCGGTATATAAATTGGTCAGCTTTGTTTGTTTCGTAAACTGTTCTGATAAAATTTGTGAAGTTTGCCGATTGCGTTACTTGTCACCATGTTTTTGAAAATTTCAGATTGACCGAGGTACGGATCCTATGGAGACAGATGCCACTCCCGGAACCTCCATGTGGACCCGCACCGCCCGACCCGTGGCATCAACTTCACAAGAAAATGGTAACTAATTTCCCACTTTCACTAACAATATCTTTAAAAATAAGAGGCATAAGAAGCATAGACGATCCCCGTGGTCGAACGGCTAGCAATGGCTACTTTGACTCCGAGGTCACGAGTTCGTTCTCCGCACAAGACAAACATTTGTGTACATGAATATGCCATTTGTCTTGGTCTGGGTGTTTTCTATGTATGTAAAAAAATGTTTTAAGTACATTTATCAGTTGTCTAGTACCCATAGTACAAGATTTGCGCTTAATTTGGCTTACTTAATTGCCTGTACCTAATGTAAGCATATTGTTTTCAGCAACGGCTACCAGTTCTCGCCGTCAAGACAGTGGCGACAGCGGTGGAGAAGGCAGCAGCAGCCGCCTACTAAATTTTGACGTTTTGTCTATCAACAGTGATCCGTCCAGGTATAATTTGACGATAATCCATAGATTTATAAATTGTTGAATATAATAAAATATTTATTTAAAAACTTACTGCCCTGTTTTGCTATTTACAGAAACGAAGAACCGTCGCCCCCTCAAGTACATTCTATATTTGGATCAAGATCTTCAGCGTTTCAACCTTTAAGCGAAAGACGATCATTTCGTACTGGCGATCAAAACGAACGATCAACTAGACTTTTACCGAATCCATTTTCTTCATCAAATAATTCCCTCCGACCTGCCAGGAGCTCGTCAGACGTCCTGCGACAATTCGGTTCCCGGCCTCTGAGGAACTCCTCTGACGGCCTACACCAATTTTTTAGAGATATTGATAATTCATCCCGAACTAGCATATTCACATCTTCAAGAGCAGAGTCAAACAGGGAAATCTTCGAACGTGAGTTCTTGCGACGGCGCTGGAACTCCTCACCCCCACATCCTGCGCGGATCTCACCACGGCGTGCTTCAATTAGTGAATCGACTTCGACTATACCTTCATCTCAATCCGGAACGTCAATGCGCAGTACCCCTTCGCTGTCGGGTTCGCAGAGACCGACGATGACTAATTCCTCCACACAAATGAGCCCGTTGACGGGTCCGGTAGACGCTCAAAGTATCAACGAGAGCCTCGATTTGATACGTGATATTCTAAGAGATTCTGGTACGAGACTACTAAATTTGATTACCAATATGTCGCTCTCAACGTTGGCTAGCGTGGAGCGGAACATGCCGCGGAGAGCCAGCACGTCTCGGCCGCACTCTGACGACAGCGAGGGCGGAGGACGACCGCGCCCTCCCGTCCGTCCGCGTGTACGCCTCTTTAGCTCTAGCCTGCGCCGTGACTTTCTCTCATCTAGCTCTGATTCAGATAGCGACCATTCTCTCGAAGTTAATATTTTTCGAACGAGAAACTCAACTTTTCGAGAAGATGATATCGGAGAAAACGATAGTCCTGGTACCAGCGAATCTGTGCCACCAGAAAGCGTGCAGACTGCCACCGACCGGATGGTTTTTGAACTCAATAATGATTCTCGTAATGAAGAAACTTCGCAGGATTTCAATGTGTCAGTATCGAGATGTAGATTTCGCGTTAGGACCCAAAACAATTCCGCTGGAGAGGGCAGTTCGTCTAGCAGAACTGCTACTACTGAAGCTTCAGGAAGCCGAACACAGAACACCTCGGAGTTCAATCCTAATCGCCCATCTACAAGTAGAGATAATTTTTGGGCACGAAGTCCTATAGTGCCGCCTGCTGAGGCGTGTAGGAAAGTCAGGGGAGGAGTTAAGGCTTTGCAAAAACACACCTCGCAACTTACGAATATGTGGTTACGGGGTAACCGTACCACCATGCGCGAGCTACGCACTATGTGGGAAAACTTACGCCGCCGAGTGGTGATGTTACATAGGGCAACGGGGAGACAAGAAGTACCTACCTACTATACACGAACGCTGATAGAGAGATGTATGATGTTATCTGAACTGTCTGGGAGTTTTAATACTAGTAGGGCTCCCAGAAGTACTCAAAGAAATGAGGAGAGTAGTAGAAATACGGAAGAGTCTCGTGACGTCCCTACAGATTCTGCAACTACTACCACAAATAACCCAACTGGTAATGAACCTAATAATTCGAATATTAATGACAATGTTAGTGACAATAGACAAGCACAAATTCGTAGATCCCCTTCGATAAGATCTTCGCCTGGCTTCCGCATTTCACCATCAGCAAGAAGAAGATTGCAGTCCAGTTATAGATGGAGACCGGAAGATGAGCTAAGAAGACGGTCTAGAAACACCGTCCCTAATAGGTTGACTGCTCGTTATTCTAGATGCCGAAGGGACTTTGCTCGGGCCATTGAAATAAGTGCCACTAGACATGAAATACGGATGCGAGCGATGCAAGTCCTGTCTGTCATGTTCAACATGATGATGATGTGCCTCGAGGAACGAGGTCTGAGCCAACTCATCACTGAAATGCTGCGAATGTTGAAGAAAGCTTTGGCATTGACATGTTTAATGTTGATGACAAACAGAAACAATGGGCGATCTAGTACCACTCCAACACCGTCGACTCAAAACGTAGATTCTCTAAACGTAGTTCGTATTCAAAACGTGGATCACACGGGACCTATCAATGTTGACGGACCAGATGATCCTGCGTCGCCTCACGTGCATAGCGAAGCAGAAGAATCTCAGAAAAAAGGGACCGAAACCGACAATAAAGTTACTGAAGATGAACCTCAACCATCAACCTCGCAGTCTTCTATAGTGGACAACTCAATGTCGTCAGATACGGTTCAGCCAGAACCATCAACAAGTACTGCGGATGAAAGATATAGTAATCGATTAGCGGTGCAAATAGCCGCTGCTAATAGAAATACTTCGTCAACCGCTAGAAATAGACGTGATCTATACTTGGAGAGCCGAAGACAGAAAGCTTTACATAGGACAAATCCGACCGCCTATCCACTTATTAAGAAAAAAGCTTTACCTCCAGTTTCAACTCACAGAATACCGGCGTTGCGCCGTTTGCCCAATAGAGTTAAATTAGCCGCTTTAATAACTTCCAGGCGGAGACCGACCAGCACCGAAGAACCGGTAGCAGGGCCATCTACAGCCCCTCCGACTGACAATTCGAATCGGGAGTCTTCCGTAATGAATGAATTTGAACACAGGGTTAATTTGATTCGTATAGCTCATATGCAAGCTGTAAGCATAAGAAATGCTGCCAGATTTAGACGCCTTCAAACTATACGTTTGTATACTCCTTCATCAGTGCGTGAAATGTTCGCTTTACAGGCCAATAATACAGACAATCAGCCGGGGAATCGATCACCCCCTCCAAGTGGATCGGAAACTGGACCGAGGCGTTCTTTCGCTGCGTATACGCCCATGACTGGCCGCAGCGGAACGGAAAGTCGACCGCTAGATGAATTCCACACAGTCCTAAATAACGTGGCAATGCCGTTGATGCAAGTAAATGATCAGCCCAGTACTAGTGAGAATCAAGGACCCCAGCCGCAAAGATTTCCTCGAATACATGAATATTTGCAGCCGATAATTTTAGCACAGGTGAGATAGATAAATTGTTATGTGATATAAATATATTTTCACGCATTCTGCATTCATTTCATGTCGTATTATACACGTGTTACACGTTAGTGCACTTTAACTCGTGCAGATAACCACAGATAACAATAGTAGTATGATATTTGAAGACATAATGCCGATCATATGCTAACTGCTTTTGAACTCTTTATAGAAGTTTTATGAGATGTCGTCAACCCTTATTCATCCCACTGCTAGGGTGCAGGCGTCCCCTCAATCGAAGGGGTTTAGAGCATACTCCCCCACGCTGCTCGACTTGCAAGTTGACGGAGGCCAGTGTTTTCAAGCTAATGCCACTAACTGTTTAACGACTGTCATCTAATGACAACCGGGACCGACGGCTTAACGTGCTCTCCGAAGCACGGAAGACCTTGTAATAAATAAACCCATCCACGGACAGGCTATTGTCGACGTTGCTTACTTGCGTGATCGATTAGAATGACATCCGCAACGATGCCATCGAGCTCCTCGGTCCATCGAGAGAGATTTATGACATAAGTGTAGATAACAACTTTTAAAATTATTTGTAGCTCTAGGTTAATTATGTTTTATAAAATATATAGAACACGATGATGGTGGACGTGGAGGAAAACGGAGGTGAGGCAGGCACGGGTGGGCCGGGCGGCGGCGGCGGCGGTGGTGGGGGCGGGGGCGGGGGCGGAAGCGGAAGCGGAGGCGGGGGTGCGGCACGTCGCATGAGCGGCATCGCGGGCCTACTGGACGCAGGCATCATCTCGGAGGTGCAGCCCGTGCCCGCGCACCGCGTGCAGGCCTGGGACTTCACCACGGGCACCACGCCGGACATCGCCGACAGTTAGTATACAATATAATAGGTAGGGGAAAAAGTCTTTTCGCATTATAGTATGTATGAACTTGTAATAAAATCTCTTTGGTTATACCATTTGTATCTAGCAGGTTTTGATATCTTTAAAAAGTTTAAATTTTAAAAAAGATAATTCCAAATTCAAATTAGGTAAATGTGTGATTTTCATTTGTTTTTTTTACTGTCAAGATGAGTGAATCTAATGAAAAAATTCGATACATTTTAAAATTTTACTACAAAAAAGGTAAAAATTCAACGCAAGCTGCGAAAAAAATTTGTGACGTTTATGGACCTAGTGCAGTGTCTGTGAGAGTAGCACAAATTTGGTTTAAGCGTTTTCAATCCGGAAATTTTGATGTCAAAGATGCACGTCGCTCTGGTCGCCCTTTTACGGATAAAATGGATGCCATTTCTGAAAAAGTGGAGCAAGATCGGCATATCAGTAGTTACGACGTAGCTGAAGAACTAGGAATTGACCACATAACAGTTTTGGCGCATAAAAAGGTCGTGGTCAAAGGCCGGCCAGGCTTCACAGACTGGCGAAACCCGGGTTAACCCGCAACAAGGTGATGCTGTGTGTATGGTGGGATTGGAAGGGAAGATATTCATTATGAGCTGTTACCGCCAGGCAGGACTATCGATTCTGAACTCTACTGTGAACAACTGATGAGATTAAAGCAAAAAGTTGAGAGAAAGCGGCCGGAATTAATTAATAGAAGGGGTGTGATTTTTCATCATGATAACGCTAGACCTCACACATCTTTAGCCACTCAGCAAAAATTAAGAGAGTTTGACTGGGAGGTGTTAATGCATCCGCCGTATAGTCCTGACTTTGCACCTTCTGATTTCCACCTGTTTCGGTCTCTTAAGAATTCTTTAGGCAGTGTCAGGTTAACATCACGAGAAGACTGCCAAAACCACTTGTCGCGGTTTTTTGAACAGAAGTCCCAAAATTTCTATAGTAATGGGATCATGTCTCTACCTACAAGATGACAAAAAGTTATCGAACATAATGGCACCTACATACTTTAGTTAAATGTAAATAAACTTTATTAAAAAATGTTTTGAATTTTCATATAAAATACGAAAAGACTTTTTCCCCAACCTAATAGTTCCGATCTGTGACCATCAGAAGCCTGCTGCACGAAATACGTATACGTATCGTGTTTTTTAAGCTTCCCGACTGCGGAAGTACCTCCACCTCATAGAATACCGCATCCAAATTACAGTTCCCTTGAAACTTGTGTTCCTGCCAGTAAGTGAGGTCACCAGAAAGGAAGGAGTTATTTATGTTGTTATAAATAATGTTATGTTATGTATGTTAGTTAGGAGAAATTTATGCTGAAAACGTTAATATGGTTACTGTAATCACTTCACATCAGATGGGCAGTATGCTTGTCTGCCACCCGACGTAGTATAAAAAAAAAACCACGAGAATGCAATATACATTGTAATTAGTTTAGCAAGCTTGCAATATACCTTCATTGAAATAATTTTATTGACGGTAAAGTCCATGCATCGCAATATGACACCACGAGATTACTTGGCATGATCAGCATTGATAAACGTGAAGCTTTTATTAGCAAAACTCCATGGTTTGCATTTATATCTGAAACTCAGGACACAAGTAATTTAATACATGCCTTACTTGCCTTGATAACAAACAGCAACTATTATATCTTCAGGTACAAGGAACGTGGTGGTGCAGAGATGCAAGATTCACAACGACGCAAGCATCGATATATCTAAAGATGGCCGTTTGCTAGTAGCCTTACTTCCAGTGCCACGATTCAGAAATACTAATCACTGGCTGGGTAAGTAAATATGTAAGCTAGAGCTATAATGATTTTGGCATAATTTAAAATTTTACCCGAAGTAAAATTTGAAAAAAAAAGAATAAAATTAAATTTCGCATTCTTTCGTATCCGTATGTTGCTGCAAACTTATAATTATATATAATAGGTTAACACAATAAACACAGTATTGAAACAATACGTAAGCAGTATCACAAGTTTTGCCTCGGTGTTATAGGCGATTACCATTTTTAAGAGTTTTGGCACACCCCGGCCACTCTATACAAATGATGCGTTATTAACTATTACATAAACAATGGCATCTGTATGGAGCGTAAATGAGCGCGTGTGCGTGCGGCCCCATACAATCTATTCCTGATCTGTCTCAGAGGGGAGGTGAGGTCGATACGAGAGAGCGGGAGGGAGTGCCCATACTGTACTATTATTTATATTGTGGTTTAGGTGAGGGTCCGAATGTTGCAACTTCTTCAAATTACAAAGAATGTAGGTAATTATGGTAAACTCACAACTGGTACCGCAATTTTGGTTTCGGAATTATTAAAGAATCGGGATATTTTGTCCGTTTTCTCCATCGCAGATGGACTACCAAACGAACGAACTACCAAATCAGATACGAATTTAAAGTAATCATGTTCATACATAACTATATACCAAAAATTATTAGTACCACAATTAATGATAATTATTTGTGGTACTAATAATGATTTACTATGTCGTCTGATGTGGATTTTGATAAATATTATCAAAACCCACAATAATGATGTTATATTTCTATAGATATGACAAACCTGTACTGAAATGTGTCAGAAAATGATTCCGGCTGAGGTTGGGACATAGACTACGCCATCCTTATCATATTATTATGAGCAATTTAATATACTTGTTATCTCTTTTCCTCACCGAGCGGAAATGGCGGCAATTTTATTTTGTAATTATTGTATGTATTGGGGTGTAAGTGGTTCATCAACATCTTTGAACCAAAGCCAACTTCACCTGCACGCGGTACACCCTGCTGACTGACGAACGAAGCTCTGGCGAAAAGAGAGGTAGGGAGCGTAATTGTAAGCTACCCGACTGGGGAATGTACCTCCACCTCACAGAATACCGCAGCCAAATAACGGTTCCCTTGAGGGCTGTTGTGTTCCTGCGAGTGAGTGAGGTCACCAGAAAGGAAGGAGATGCTGCGATGGCAGCGGGGGTGGCGGCGCGCGAGCGATATTTTATGTTGCGAGCGTTAATATGGCTACGGCAACCGCTTCACATCAGGCGGGCCGTATGCTTGTCTGCCACCCGACGTAGTATAAAAAAAAAAAAAAAAAAAAATTTTTGGACAAATATATGAAATTTATAGGACGTGTTAAAATCTATAATAATTATTGTGAACTTTCTTGTAAATGTGGTTAATAATTATTGTGAACTTTCTTGTTGTCTCTTTAAGCTTTCATTATTTTATCAACATAAATTTTGTATTTTGGAAATACAGAAGAGGATATTTTTATCTATATCAATCAATTGTGAGGTAAGACAATTGGCTCACGTCTCGGGTGTTCGTTTTTGACGCTTAGTGGCATATCTATAGAAATACTAGCTGGCCCGGCGAACTTCGTATCGCCTTTAAATATTTTTACGTTAATTTTTCCGACTTTTAATGGTTACTCTACTATTCGGGGCGGAAAGAAATCCAAAAAATCAAAGATCAAATTATTATCAAATCTTTATGATTACACCAGTATAGGCATGCCCTATTTCTCTTTCACCAAAGACCCTTTTGCTAGCCGGTGGGATGCACCATGTGCAAGTGAGGTTGGTTTTGGCTCTAAAGATACTACTGAGCCACACTCAATCCAAAATAACTTTATGTTGAACAGAATTATAAGTGATTTTGTTTTATAATTGAGTCAAAAACTATCGCATATCTCAAGTTGGATCAAACTGCAAACGTGTGCATTATTTTATTTAAATCGGTTTGTAGTTTCGGATTCCATCGTGGACAAACAAGGTGACACGAAATTTTTATATATTAACAATATTAAGATAACATCATTGATATTCGAGAACGTTGTTAGGTGTATACTCGCTGGATTGGGAGCGACTGGGGCAGTGCCTGCACACAGCGGTGCTGGAGCAGAGCGCAGTCTCGGTGGCGCTGTCGCCCACGGCGCGGCACCTCGCAGTGGGGCTCGGCTCGCGGCGGATCACCACCACGCCGCACTCGCGGAACAACGTCTTCGCCCTGCTCTTCAAACTAGAGCCCAGAGGTACCTTTTTAATGCCCGAACAAAAAACCTAGGATTCAAACAAACAACACACCATGAGAGAGACCATTCTCTGAGAGTGTGATCTTTGGCGACCATAGCGGGACGACATGTTAAATTCCTTGCATATCGCATCCGGGGTACTATAGTATTCTGATTTGGTGGCAACACGGGAGAATTACCAAGTGTTCAGACGTTATTGCAATTCATATTATTGGAATCAAGATGTTAGGTAACAACTCACTGTTTTAGGTACGTACGATATTTAAAACTAGTGCATGGCAGTTGAGTTTCACTTGTCTAGCCACCTCTTTAAGCTTTTAATGCTTTATTTACCTTATTGCTGTCTCTCGCATTGCTAGGAGGGGAAGTCAAATTACTAAAACTTGCTGCTCGTCCTAATTTCTTCTGATTAAATTCGTTGTGAGTTTCAAGGCAGCCGTAGTTTTAACCCGCGAGACAGCACTTCATAATCTTGGTTACACAGGAGTCATGTGTGGCGATCCTGACCGACCTTAGTTTTATTTTAAGTAGCAACTGCGTATAGCCTAGTCAACGAATAATTTGTGGATGGAAAAGTCGAAAGCAGAAACTTTGACTTAGGAACTTTGTTTGGACTAGTTAGGAGATAAAGATACTAAAAGTCCTTACCACAAGGAAGGTTCCGTTTTTTGGTTTTTTGCTTACTTCTCGAAAACGGTGCTTCGTACGAAATTTTGTTGTACTACATAATAAAAGCTAATTAAATTCTCTACAACTTTGCTCACCTCGGAGGGGTAAGGACTTTTAGTATGTTTATCTCATAAACTAGTCCAAACAAAGTTACTAAGTCAAAATTTCTGATTTCGACTTTTCCATCAACACTCCTCTTGTGAGCATTCATTGACCAAACTAGTACATTACTTTTTATTTCGCAGAAAATTCGAGTCGTCCGGGTTTGACGCCGGTAAAAGAATTGGAGCAAAATTGGGAACACAACTTCACAAGTCTGAACTGCATTCGTTGGTCGCCCCAGCCAGGGCAGGGGCTCGTCTACGCAAACAATACCGGCCAACTGATTATCATGAGTTAAGTCTCGATATCACGCAAGTATCCATATAAACTACTTTGTGTAGGTCGCACATGACGTGATTTGTAAGCCAAATCTGCGACGTTACGCTTATAAATTGTTGTGAGCGGCCTATGTCGAGCCTTTGAATGAATGACAAATAGTTTTAATTACGAAACAATGCATGTAGTTTTGACTTTGTGACAAGCGAGACAAATGTACATAACTCGCTGTTTTATGTATAGATACAAGTGCGGCCTAGAGGCTCCAATATATTGAAGACAAAATGTTGATTTATTTTAGATAATTCATCAATAATGTTATATTTTATGATCTCTGTTACGATGAATCAAACGGATTGAATTTGTAGATTGATGGTATAAAACGTGATTGATTTAGATTATGTATTTTCACAATCTAACTATTTGTTTATTGACATAATGTGATCCAGAGGCGCATTTTGCGATTTATTGCAGTAATTTAAATATGATTTTAATAATTTGTAATTTAGCTGATCTTGAATGACTAAGTAGATATTAAATTAAAATCTATTGAATTATGTACTGATGCAATTTTTTGTTTTAAAGCTTTTGAAAATAATCATTATAGATGGAGGACGATGCAGGAAAGCTTTGCATTTGTCAAATAGAAATTTGCTTCGCTCATCACAATACGTTCGTTATAAAAAAAAAACTAAAAATTTTACACTGTAAATACGTTAGAATTGCGTAAATGTAATTTAATTGTCTTTCACGGTTGTAATCGCGTAGATATTTAAGAATTTTAATATCTAGAAAAATAAATGGTTATTCTAATCAGGTGAGCAATTAACGAATTTGCGACCATAACATTACTATTAGTAATAGGTAGGTAGGTTAAAATATATTTATATCCATAATGAATTATGACAAAATCTGCCTCCTGTCAAAAAGATAGGAAATCTGATAAATTAAGTTGGCCATCAAATTAAATTATTTTTTATTGTAAAATTTACTTCGTCATGGCACGATTCGAAATTATGTTAATTTGAAATTTTCTATGTGTATTTAGTTACTAGCGATTTGGGGTACGATATAAAATACATTCCAAAAAGAAACTGTCTGTGTTGATTTAAAAATCATATACATTGCGTTTGTAATTTTCTCTTACTTTTCTCTGGTCTATTTGGCTCCTTTTTACTTCTTACGATTTAAAGTTAGCAAACACAATTTTGCAAAGAATCGTATATCGTATTGTGTGTATACCCCAGTTACATAAAGCTCCAGAGCGACATAATGAATTTTAAGGGTAAATATAAAACAGATCTATTGTGTATATATACATTTTAATATTTGTACATGTAAAGATTTCACTTGGTGTCGTTTGAGTTGTTAAAACAATCCCATGTCAGTTTTACTTACAGGTAGATCTATGATTGTCATTTTGGTAAGTTGCATATTGATGTCTCATTAAGAAACAAAATATAAGTACATATCTGAACATAATACAAACAACGCGAAATATTATTCATTTTATGCCTATAGCTTTCTGTACGTTTAGAAAGAAAGAAAAATTGTATATGTCTGCTACACGTAACATGTAAGCAGTTTATTAGATGTAAAATTATACAATATCATGAACCAGTTCCTTTTTCTTTCTTTCTTTAAGATGTTTTACTTATGATGTATTCTGACTTTAATGTTAGGTTTTTCATGACTCTTTATTACTTTAGTTCATTTTGGATGTGCAAAAGATTGTTAATTCGACGAAATATTTTAAAGAACCTAGCTGATTTACATTTTCAAATAAACGGGATCGTTTTAAAACTCTACCAACGACCATGCAAGCAGGCAGTGAGATTAGCTTTTAATTTGTATTTTCCTATTTTTGGTTCTTCCATTATATACGTTATCGATGCTAAGATTATGATAATAATATATTGCGAAATAGTGTTACTTTTATTTATATAATATATCGGCAGTGGCAATATAACAGCCATAACACTTATTTCTTATTTTAAGTAAAATTGGCAGACCTTTGCTGTGAAATAAAATATTTGTTTCTAGACTGATTGATTCAACCAGGGTAACATTTCAATGTACAGGTACATAAAAACCGAAGAAAGGTACATTAAAATCACTTTCAATGTAAAAATTCACATATCTTTATAATGTAGAATGCACTATTTTATTCATATCCTAAAAGACGTTTGATATTAGTATGCCCAACCGCTATATTTTAAAAAAATACGTTATATTATATACATTGTGTATATTGAACAAATCAGACTATTCTTACAATTCTTATGAAACACTACTGCGATGTGTTCTATCACCCCGCAACGCAATGAAAACAGTATATTTTTTATCTTGCGATACTACAAAATACTGATTTTTAGTTATATTCACCCTCACTGAGACAGAGTAATGTCTAACTTCAAATATGACTTTTTACAGTTACAATCTAGCAATTTCATTAGGGGTTTCTCAAAATAGGGTACGGGTACGTAGTACTATTACTTATACTGTCGTACGGGTACCCTTTGACCTTCGCTAGAAGGTTGTACAGGGTACGCCACTTGGTATAATAAATAACAGAAGTAGCTAAGCTTCTTTTCCATCTCTCTCACTCGCACGTGCAACACGTCTCACGACGCAGGCGCCTCTATCCAAAATCTAAAGAGTGTATTTCTTTTTAACTATACTTTTGTTCTAGCTTAGGTAGTTTTTTAAAAGGGATCCTCCTTTATCTTGAGAATCTAATAAGGATATGTCTAATAATAATAAGAAGCCGTAATATTGAGAAACCCAGTATTAGAAATTATCCTGCAAAATAACTTTTAACACAACAAATGGCTGCGTTAGGCGTGATGTATCATTTCTGCTCAGTTTTTGATCAGAAATTCAATTTTGTATCATTCTTCGGATATTTTGTGGTATGTTCTGCTTATATATTTTTTTTATAATTGACTGCAGCAATGTACAGTTTAATAATAAGAAAAGGTGTACAGTTAATAATGCTTCTGTCTTATTAAATAATTGAAAAGATATAATTATCGTTTTATTTTTGACTAACTGTTATCCGCGACTATTTTCGCGTGATTTTATTTTATTAATGACGTTTTTTGTTGTGCAGGAACCATGAATAATATCGAGATAAAAAGTATGCTATGTGTAGTCCTGCAAACACCTTCAACTTCAGGTGGAAATTCCAATAATATCATCTATGTATATACATAGTTTAGATGCGCCTTTACTATGACTTGTAACCGCGCTGATATGGTTCCAAAGTAAACGAGGTCCGCGTGCATATCTCGAAATGCCGTCTTATACGTTTCGAAAGAAACTATAATTCTATAGATGCAAATAAAACCAAAAGTGTGTTTCACTCGTATGACGATTTAATTTAATAACGTATTGATTTCCTTCCGTTCAACACAAAAACTAACAATTCAAAAATGCGAATTAGTATTCGTAACTAGTCTTAACCACTAAACCAGAAAAAGAGATATCAAATATTTAGTGCATGCGCTGTGAGCTTTGTGGCAGCCATGTTAACTGCCGCGTGCAATGATACTATTGGTCGCGCGTATCAATTTTAGAAAACCCGCCAATGTACTAAGGTTGCGCCAAACTCTGGCCACTCCATACAAAAATGGCACGTTTGTATGTACTAAACCAAAATGGACGTCTTTACACGTGCCTATGTTCGCGTGATGTTCGCCAGGGCTGACATTGTTCAATTAATTAGTCGGACATCGTAAATATACTACACTGACTCCAGTCTATATTCACAAAGGCCTTGTTTAATTGCCATTGCTAACTTACCGAAAATTATATATTTTCTAATCATCACTAAACAGAATGCCCGCCTTCCGAACACCGGTTCATTGTAAATGGCAAAACCATTTCATGTTCACTAATTGTAGCTTTTTACTATCCATATAACTGCATGCGTAATGTAATTCATATTCACATTCACTTAGAATAAACGTAATATAAATCTAGTAGGTACCACAGGGGAGTTTAAAACTAATAGGTCCCACAACAACAATGACATGTAAAGAAACAATTGTAAAAAAAACCACAATTCGAGCAGCACTGTCGCATTCGCACATGCGCACTCATGCGCTCTTTGAGACATATAAATCTGTTATAATATAATGCTATCCTGTTCACACTCGTATTAATTGTATCTTGTATCCTACTCTGACAGACATAAATTGGTTATGATGAAACTATGGCTGCCGCATGTATTTAGGTAATTTATAATAAAAAATCTGTAGTTAATTACAATATTTATTTCATCCAAAGGGAACGAATAAAATTTTCTTTTTGACTTTCTGTGTTGACATCCGTTCACTGCAATCTTTTATTTTAAACTGAATGGAGAATAAAATACGAGCGACGTCAATTCGTACGTTGTGGCATTCGTTGGGAATGGTTCCACATCGGTCTCAGAGGGGAGGTGAGGTCGACTAGTGAGAGCGGCAGAGAGCGGCCATACTGTACGTAGTACTATTACTTATACTGTGGTTGCGCTTTACAAGAGATCTCTATATCTGATGCATTAGTGTGCAGCTGTCCGTTCATCAGGATTTTGTTAACCACACACATACAGACAAATACATAGGAATTGTTCAAATCTGTCCTAAGGAATGCGCGATGAAGCCAGTGAATTTTTACTCAAAATTGTTTTTGTTTGTTTGTTCGTTTTTTTACTCGCAAGTGTAACTTTATTCTATAGTGAGTGGGGCCAACATTCAATTCGCTGATAATGTGGTGGCTTTGTATATGACCATTTCAGTCGAAGGACATCAACTGCTGAACATAGGCCTCCCCTTAGACATCCACAACGATAAATTTTCTGCCGTTTGCATCCATCGGCTCCTTGTAATCATTAATAGATCGTCTGTACATCCAATATCCAATCTGCGTCCGACGCTGCGCTTTCCAGTTGGTCACTAATCCAAAACCTTTCAATTGGGGCTGAAAGGTCTTCTGTTCTACGAGCTATGTAGCTCGCCCCTGCCACTTGAACCTGCTGATCCTTAAAGCTATGACGATAACTCTAGTTCTACTAATGATTATACCAAACACTGAACAAATAAAAGATAGAAATGATATAAATATTTTATTCGGTTTTCATAGAATGTAATTGCAATAATGATCGCGACAGATTAAAAATTATACATTACTAAAACATACAAAAATTTGGACAACTTAAAAGGCTAAAAACATTTACTTTGTGAAAATTTTGTTGTTTCCAGTTGTCGTTGGCTACCAAGCAAATATGCAACAAATATTTAACAATTAACATTGGTGATGGGAACACGACGTTGTTATTATATGTATCGTAACCAATACTGACCATACACATACGTATTATAAAATACTATGTTTCATGTTCAACAATTTATAATTCTTATAATGATTTAGAATAGAAAATGAACAGGTATGAGAATAAAAGATGTGATAAATACATGATTATATACAATCTCCTTTATAGATCTTGGTACTCATATCTTCTCCTTGAAAAGCTTTAAACTTAGGAATATTAGGCAAACATGACAAAGTATATTTCGATTGTGACTCCAGCGCCGTCACTAAACACGTCATAAAAACTAAAAATGGTTTTAACAACTTACAAAGGATATAAGTCAAACCATAAGTAACACTAATTCCTACAAATCTTTATTAAAAATGTTAATTCGCTCGTAGCACAAATATACTTTCATCCCTGACTCATCACAGACCAAATGTAAAATTCACTTTGGAGAATTCCAATGGTTTACTACTGAACCTTGTCTTTGCGACGCGCACGACACCCTCTGGTGACTCAGAAGCATTAAATATAATAGCATCTATAACTAACTTCTTGTTGAGGAGGAAGTGGCGATAATAAAATGCAATAAATGTTAGTGTTCCGACGGTTTGAGCTCTTTGATCTGTTTTATGAGGTAAGCCTTCTCGTCGTTGAACTGTTCGTCTTCGGAGCGGTCCGTGTGGAACTTGGTGAGGAAATCTACCAACTTGTCTTGATTCCTTAACAGGATATCCAATATTGGTTTGGGTTTATTAGGATTGGCTACGAATACCTGGAATTAACAATGAAGCACAATAAATGCATGATCATAATTCCACAAGGTTATGAAGATCCTCGATTTGTATATTTCATCGTGAATCTCACTTCAGCGTATGCAATTGGCGAACAAACGAATCTCTGGCGAAAAGAGAGGTGGGGCATAGCGTATTTTTTAAGCTGCCCGAATACCGAATACCGTTGCCAAATAACAATTCCCTTGAGGGTTGTTGTGTTCCTGCGAGTGAGTGAGGTCACCAGAAAAAAAGACAGGAAGGATAAGCTGACAACGGATCGGCGACCCATTGGTGTTGCTGATCTCCATGGACGTTGATGGTTGCTTTCCGTCAGTTGAACCACATGCTCGTTTAAAAAAAAATCAAAACGACATTAAAATATGCCTGTTTGAACATATGTCAAGGAAAATGCTATATTTTTCCCAATACTAAACCCAATTCAATAGCTCTCGGAGAAATTGGCGCATTTTCCTGAGCTGTGTATATTTTTATTTCTACTTGATGCCAGATAACGCCAAATACATGTTGTTTTACAATAGTATACATTGAATATCATAGGCTGTCCTGTGGCACATTATAATTTTTAAAGACAAAGTCCACATAATCTACGAGTGATGCACTCCCAGTCAGGCTCAATATGCGCCTATATTCCACCTCAAATCTCTTAGGTAACTGTAGCCGAATAATAATGAGGATTGTTGTGTTCTTGCGATAGTGAGGTCAACGAATTTGAGGTTGGATTGCATTACAAGCATCTATAACAGACGGTAACCACTTTACACCAAGCGGCTTGTATGATTGTTTGGCACTCATCCATTTGAGTAAAAATGAGTTTCAATAACCCTACAATACCTTCACATTTTATTTATTGTACTTAAATATATACATTAAATATATTCATCCCACTGCTGGGATACGGGCCTCCTCTCAATCGAAGGGGTTTACAGCATACTCCATAACGCTGCTCAACTACGGGTTGGCAGGACAGTGTTTTCAAGCCGCCCAAAGGCCATTGACTGAGCTTAACAACTGTCATCTAAGGACAACAACCGGGACCGACGTCTTAACGTTTCTTGGAAGCATGGAGGACCTCGAGATAATATAAACCCATCCATGGATAGGCTATGGGCGGGGCGGATCCAAGTCAAGGGATATTGCGCCAGAGTTGGTGAAGTCCTATTCTCAGCATCCATCCAATGCTGAGTCTGGCTAATGGCTCCGGGGGAGAGCGCAACAGTCGTGTGGATCCCCAGGGCAAGGCTAGAGAGTTCCCTTCACGTGGTTGCTGCCTGTTATTGGTCTGGTTCCCTAAGAAACAGATATAACAAAAACCTCTAGCCGATAATTCTATTCCCACCTTCCCCACCCCATCCTCAAGCCTTGTACCTGTGCGCCGCTTTTACGAGTGAGGCACAGGAACAAGGCACTTCCCCCTTCCCTCCCTTACCCAAGTCCAACCTCTATCCGGCAACCCCGGAACCGAAAAACATGAGCGCAAATGATAGAGAAGTTATACCCCAGGAGGGTACCGGCCAAGCCGGAGAATCCCTCCCTGGACCACCTAGTGGTCCAGGCTGCTCCTCGTATTCTGGGGGGGGCACATTGGCGCCTAACAACAAAACAAAAAAGGAAAGCACAGAAAGTACAACCAAGACACCATGCGAAAGGACACGTCCCGGAAGATCCATCTCGGAGATTCTCGGAGACGACCTAACGCATATGAGTATTGGCGAGGCTCATACTCAAACAAGCTCGAGTTCTCAGCAGGGAGGAGGCGAATGGATCACCAAATCCAAACGCAGGAGGCTGAGAACCCGAAGGAAGTTGGAACAAACCGCACCCGGTACGTTGACCTACACTGCGACGACGACACCGAGGAGCGAGGCGGGACCAAGAGCAGCAAAAATAAAGAGGCAGGGCACAGACCCTGAAGAGCGTACACAGCAGCGTCCGCCGAAGCGCCCGAAACAACAGCAAACGACCCCAAAAAACGAGGGACCGCGGAGACCCACCACAGGTCAAAGCGATCTCTCCGTCATAATACAAAGGGGGGACGGGGGTGAAGTGGACGATGCTATGGCCGCTGCAATCAGGGAACGGCTGGTCGACCACATCGAGGAAGCCGCACTTAACGGCGCGACGGGCCCTACTTTGTCATTCGCGGCCTCGGGGCTTGTAGCCGAGGGATATTTCCTCGTGAGCCCGAGCACCGAGGAGGCGATGACATGGTTGCTTAGCTGCGACTTCGGCGAGTGGAACGGCATCCCGTTGAGACCTCGAAAGCTCGACATTCACAAGATGTCCATCTGGCTCCCGGGCAACTGTGGAGGTCGCCGTATCGACCCGCTAGAACTAATCCGGATACAGAACAGCCACAGGGTGGAACTGAAGATATCAGAGTGGACACTCATCCGCAAGGAAGTCCTGCCATCGGGAGCACGGCTTGTGGTGGGAGTCCCCGAAGAAGCGGCAAAAGACCACGTGTGGCTCAACTACCAAGCCACACAGGTATATGCCAAGGTTATGGGAAAAGTAACACAACCAACAGAAAACACCGGAAAGTGCACATGCCCGATACATCCACACAAAAGAACACGGGGAAGTGAGCTCGTAGAAAGCGGTAGTAACGCGACCGTAGCCCCAGAGGAAGGCACGACTGACGAAGGCAAGCCGTACCTACAGAGCTCCACCCCAAGCAGCACACAACAAGCGCCCAACACAAAAAGCTCTGGGCCTGAAAGTGCAGGCACCGGCCACCGGACGAAAACCCCACAGGGGGGGACGACCGGAAGCCAAACGCCTCACCGACAGGCACGCCCAGAACAACACGGCACAACACACCCTCTCCCTACGACAAGGAGCGACCTGACTCCCCCACCAAGCGTTGCACAACTGCAACCGCCTTGGCTGGGGAAGAGCCAGGAACAACGCGACGAGTAAATAGGGAGAGATCACAAACACTCACAAACACACAGGCACACTCACACTAACACATGAACACAAACAGAAACACACCACAAACACACACACAAAAAATAAGAATAGTTCAAGTTAATCTTCATCATTGCCGCGATGCCATGATTGAGTTCTGCAGACACGTGGTAGATGAAAAAATAGATATCGCACTACTGCAAGAGCCATACGTCGTAAAAGGACGAATCTCAGGGCTCAGCTCCCTAGGAGGAGAGATCATCTATCACGAAACGGGTGAGTCAACTCCTAGGGCATGCATATATGCCAGCAGTAGGGTAAGATCGTTAGGAATAATAAAAGCAGATTGTTACAGTGACCTTGCCAGCGCCACAGCAACAATACAGCTCAACACAGGCAAAAAAGAGAGGGTGATTCTGGTCTCCGCGTATCTACCAAGCGATAAAGACTATAGACCACCATCGCTAGAAATGGAAGAAATAATAAGAAAATACCAAGGTAAGAACATTCCTATTATTCTAGGTTGTGACGCCAACGCCCACCACGTGGTGTGGGGCAGCACGGACTGCAATAAAAAAGGTGACTTACTTCTGGACTTTATCAGTGCAACAGGCTTAGACATACTGAATGTGGGCAATACTCCCACATTCGTAACCGAAGCCAGAAGAGAAGTGCTGGATATCACTATTGCAACAGACAATATAAGCCGGCACATCACAGACTGGAAAGTAGACGAAAGAGATTCCAAGTCGGATCACAGACGAATAACCTTCAGTCTGGGAGCCAAAATCGAGAAAACCTTATTTAGGAACGCGAGGAAAACCGACTGGACGATATATGAACAGCACATTAAAAAGTGGAGTCCAGGCGACCATAACTCGTTAAAAGATACCACAGACATCGAAAGAGAAGCCAACCGACTAGAGGAGGCCATGAGGGAGGCATACCACAAGGCATGTCCACTTAAGGAGATCAGACCAGGAAAGGGACAACCCTGGTGGACAAAAGCACTAGAAAAGAAAAGGAAAAAGACCAGACAAGCTCTCAGGACGGCCCAGAAAAAGGGCGACGCCGAAAGCTGGCTCACATACAAGAAAGACAGAAACACATTCAAGAAAGAATGCAGAAGGGAGAACAACAAAAGCTGGAAAGCATTCTGCGAAGGAGTTGAAAAATATCCTGACGCAGCGCGACTAGTGAAAATGTTCTCCAAAACGAACACCTGCAAACTAGGAAGCATTAAGAACGGAGACGAATTAATAACGGACCCGGGAAAGATACTGGAAGTGATGCTGGAGACACACTTTCCAGAATGCGAGGCATACAAAGGTGACGAAACGCCAATCGATACGAATCCCACAGCGGACACGGAGGAAAAGGCACTAATCACAAAAGAGCATTTACTATGGAGTGTCAGGTCATTTCAGCCATACAAGGCAGCAGGACCGGACGAGATCTTCCCGAAAATGCTACAAATAGCTATCAAGTACATAAGCGATGATCTTCTGACCCTGTATAACTGCAGCATCAGAAAGAAATACATCCCAAAGAAGTGGAGAGAAATAAGAGCTGTCTTCTTACCGAAACCAGGCAAGGCGACGTACCAAGAGGCTAAAAGCTTCCGATGTATTAGCCTGTCTTCGTTTCTACTCAAGACCCTAGAGAAGATCTTAGATAGGATAATCAGAGAACAAATAGCTAGCAGCGGATCTCCACTCCACAACAACCAACACGCATACATGGACGGCAAGTCGACTGAGACAGCACTCCATAACTTGGTTAACAGAGTGCAGAGATCAATAAGTAACACAGAATACGCACTGGGTTGCTTCTTCGACGTTGAGGGCGCTTTCGACAAAGCAACCCCGGCCTCGATAGAGGAAACCCTAAATCGTGAAGGCATAGACAAAGACATATCAGAATGGGTGAAATGTATGCTAAAACACCGGCTGATACAGGCAGAGATAGCAGGAACAAAGCACACGGTGATAGCAAGAAGAGGCTTTCCACAAGGAGGATGCTTATCTCCACTACTGTGGTGCCTGCTAATAGACGAACTAGTTAACAAGATTAACAGAATGCACATATACACACAGGTATACTCTGATGATGGGGTGCTTCTGATCACAGGCAAAGTCCTAAGTGTCATGTGTAACATCATGAACAGAGGTCTGAAAGTAGCACTAGAATGGTGCAGGAACAAAGGCCTCAACCTGAATCCTGACAAAACCAAACTAGTTCTTTTTACTAAGAAAAGGAAAATAGGACGGACTGAACCGGTACGACTAGACAACCATGACCTGGAAGTAGTAAGGGAAGTCAAATATCTGGGAGTTACACTGGACAGCAAACTGACCTTCAAGACTCACATAAGTAATACATGCTCAAAGGCAAAAATAGCCATGATGCAATGCAAAAGAGCAATAGGAAGAAGCTGGGGTATGAAACCAGCCACAGCACTATGGATCTACAAGGCAATAATTATGCCAAGAATCCTACACGGTGCCCTGGTATGGTGGCATAAAGCCTGCGACATACAGAGGAACAAACAAGAACTAGACAAAGTTCAAAGACTGGCGGCCCTGATAACCACCGGCGCGATGAGGACTACACCCACGGCCGCGCTGGAGATCATACTGGGTCTGAACCCATTGGACTTAGAAGTAAAAAAGAGAGCCACTGAACAATGGTTCAAACTAAGAAGCACGGGTCTCTGGACTGGCAACACCATGGATGAGGGCCACGCAAAGATCAGTCAAGACTACGAAGGAAAGCTCTCAATGATCTTTTCAAACAACGATTTGATAAGAAAGGAAAGGATCTTTGACAAGAAATATAGAATACACATAGGACTGAGAGAAGACTGGAAGATGGACACCAGTGGTACCATCTGCTACACAGACGGCTCCAGGAAAGAAACAACCAAGCTCTCTGGCTCCGGAGTACACATAAAATGTGAAGACGGAACAGAAACAAATAGGTCAATACCCCTAGGAAAGTATGCAAGTGTCTTCCAAGCAGAAATCTATGCCATCATGATATGCGCAGAAATGGTAGGCTCCATGAATAACACGGGAAAAGTCACCATATACAGCGACAGCCAGGCAGCGCTGAAGGCACTTGCAAAGACAGAAACAACATCAGCAATTGTCAAAGAGTGCAAAAATGCATTAGAAAAACTGTCCAAGACAGCTGATGTGACGATTGCCTGGGTACCCGGACATGAGGGCAACACGGGCAACGAAATAGCTGATGAACTGGCCAAGAAAGGGGCTGACGAAAACCAGGTGGGCCCGGAGCCAAGGCTACCAATCGCCCACAAAATAACAAAGGGAGTAATCAGCCGAAGAACCGTAGTAGAGACCAACCAAAGATGGGAGTCCTCGACAGTCATGAGACAGTCGAAGATCTTCATCAAAGGCCTAGACAAAAAAAGGACCAGCCAACTGATGAAACTCTCCAGAGGCAACATGAGGCTCGTCATAGAAGTGTTAACAGGACACTGCCGACTGAACAGGCACCTGACACTAATAGGCGTGAAAACAAACCCCAAATGCCCAGAGTGCATGGATGACGACGAAACAAGCTTCCACCTGCTTGCCGAGTGCCCCATGCACTCACGGATAAGATGGGAGACCATGGGGGTGGACACGTTAGAGAAAGAAGACCTGGAAGACCTGAAGGTGGAACAGATCGTAAGGTTTTGCAAGGAAACAGGTAGGTTCGACGGAACGCCGTGATTGCCGGATAAACCCACATCCTCCCCCAAAAGGGAGGACCAGGGGAAATGGGTGAAATGGCCTCAGGAAAGGCTGATCACCCGCCCGACAATCGGCGTCCCCGTTGGAAATAATAATGGATAGGCTATGGTCGACGTTGCATAATTTGCGTGTTCGACTAAACTGACAAGCGTAACGACTCCCCTATTAAATAAATAATATTATGTAGGTACAAACCTTAAAAACGTGGAAAGCCTCAAACTGTATATTGCGCGACTTTTCTTTTAACATGTTCATCATGAGTTTAAGGTTATCTGGGTTGGTGATGTATCGTGTCATGATGGAGAAGTTGTGCCTGTCCAGCAGCAGCTCGCCAAGCAGCTTGAGGCTCTGCCGCCGCGTCACGTAGTTCTCTGAGTTGAGCAGCCGCTGATAGTGACTAAACACTTTATCGTAGTTTGCTTCTAGAAACTCTGCACACAACATTTTGTGACGCGTTAGCAATTCCTGAAAATATGCATATTTGCAATTTATTTATTTATTAATGTACAACACTACAATTCCCCAATCGGCTAATCAACTTAACTATCCTGAGTTATATAAAAATGAATTTTAATAAACGAAGATAAACAGATAGGTTAACAAGAATTATATGTCTCGAAAAAAAAAAGCATTGATAAAATTAGTTTATTTTCAATGATAGTCTATATTAAATAGGGCCTTTGATTCATAAGTAAAGATCCTGTAGCACAATTAAAGTTTTCAAATTGATTAGAATCATCTGCCTGATATAACCACAAGTGATCGCTTTCCTAATACCTTTTTATAATAGTGATAGAAGACTTGATGTTCTCATGGCCAAGTTATTATAGAAAGTACTTTCAGGAAGACTTAATAGACATTCTAGAAAGTTACCGGCCACTTTATGAAATCTACCAGCCAGCCTAATAGCCAGCATGTGAAACTGCGACTCGTTACCTACTAGGACTTAGTATTTGTTGTAGTATAAAGACAATAAATAATAAATAAAAAAAATTCTAAAACTATCAACACAACAAAATACCTCTGCCCAGTTCTATGATCGATCAGACATCAATCATCATCTATCTATAACTTTTTTGATTGAGTTACAGAGCCCAAACACTATGTATTTGTGGTAAGTTAAAGGGTTATCCTGCAGATTCCAGGCAATGAAGCAACAGCTCAGATTACCATATTCTTGCAATATCATTGAAGTAAAAAGAAATTTACGTAGCATTGCAAGTTGCTCATATCCCTTTTTAAACTAGAAAAGAGCTGATGATCTTTAAACAGCTAAACAAATATGAAATCAAATTAAACCGTCAAAATTAAATTTCATACAAACCTTAAAAGTAGAAAAGGCATCTGAGGCAATATCAAAAGTGGAAACTTCTACGTAACGGAAGAAATTGTAAAAATCATCTGAATACAGCATTATTTTCGCCAAAGCCTCGTATCTAGCACATTCTCGGAGCATGGTGCCACAGTTTGATGCTATCTCCTGATGTTCATAGCTAAAATAAAAAAAATCTTTATTATACCACAAAACAACACAAAGAAAAAGTAGACAAATAAATTAGTAATAACAATGTAAAGGCAGACTTATCTCTAAAAATCAAACATAGAGTCATTTTATTAAGTATACTGTACATAAGTGTTGCATAATTAACTGACCACTCATTATTCTTAGAACATTCTGATGAAGTTATTGAGTAAATATCTTAAAATGGGTGGTTCCATCTGCTTTTGATATTTTTGATTATCAAATTATTTTAATAGGCTTGTTGCCCATGTTACAAAATTATAAAAACTCTCTATCAGTAACGTAAAATACATAAAACTAGAACGATCTGCGATCTTAAAATTTTAATAACTTATGTCCGACGTGTTTTATCATCGATCAAAGTTTGGTGGGAAAGTCCATTTTACAAGTATGAAATTATAAAAAATAAATATTACCATTGTAGAAACAATAAAAAATACTATAACTTTTGTTACGGCACTGGCTACATAAACGCAATAATTAACATAGCTGTCGTACAAATTTCTGATTTAATGCATATAAAATAGCATGGTGTGACGTCATAACGTGGTGGCCTTTTGTATGGAGCGTTTTCGGGATAGTCCAAAATTGTGATCTTCATGTTATCATATCTCGAGAAGTTTTTATGCTATCGAAGTAATTATTTCACCTATATTTATGTTATTGTGACGTCTTTAAATAACAAATCGAAAAAAAAAATGGGATACAAGCCTATTATATATTTGTATTTTATATTATTATAATATATTTGTATTTTTGCCTATGTTCTAAATCTTTATTCTATAGAAATAAATACAACATGAACAAGAAAAAGTTTTATAATATGCAGGAATATATATAAATACAAACATACATATACTGCTAAAATCACAACCCTTTCTTTTGGCTTTGCCATATTCGGGAAAAAAAATCTTGTTTTATTTTATTAATTAAAAAGGACATTCTGTTTTGTATATATCATAATAATGAAGCTCATCAAATAATCTACACTATTTATAAACTCTCAGAATTTGTTTGCAACTATCATATACCCATGATGCAAACTAATTTTATTAATTATTGAACAGGTGATTAGATCACATTTCTAATGATAAAATAGATGAACTTTTAACAATAAATAATAAGTAGGTAAAATTTATTACCCGGACATCAAAGTAAATAATATTTCTGGCTTGGTGCATATATACTCGACTGTGGGAGACCGAGTGCCGATCTGACGGCGCAGTACGTTGTTGAAAACTTGCGCCACATCCTTCTTGCCTTCAAAATCAATTCGATTTAGGTTCTGAAAAGTTATTAAATCATTTATTAATATTATTCTTAATAGTTTGATATCATGGCAGAACAGTATTAGCTATTAATATTTTTTTAACTCCTTAACATACTGAACATTATACTTCCTTAGAAATATTCCATATAATATTCCATATAAACTGTCAATTGTTTCATCTCAGTGGATTGTGTCCATGTATAGGAAAATGGCATTGATTTCGTGTTACATAAAATAATTGTTTGATGTTCCATTTTGTTCAAACGTTGATAAAATTGGATAAGATAATTAAGTTTTCTAATCAAAAAATGCAAAACGAAAGCTTTCATTGATAACAATTGAATGAAAAAATGATAAATTTAATTTTTAACTTTGTGTGCTTGAACTGTCACCCCTATTTCTACTTTCCCCTTTATTATATTTCCCATAAAGGAAGAAATCGATAAAAAGTATCCTATCTATCAAGTTGGAATAAACTACACACATGCATAATTTCAATAAGATTATTTAAGTAGTTTCGGAGTTTTTCATGGACAAACATTGTCACATATTATTTTTTATATATAAAATTTTGATACAGTTAGTAGATATATATGTATGTAACACATGGCATCCTAAACTTGCCATCATATATCTCAGTCTGTTCCAGATTCATCTGAGAGGATAGGTATTCATGTAGCTTATATGATGACTATACAGGAATGTGACATTTTACCTCACAATAGAAAATTATAATGTACTAGCTTCTACCAGTGGCTTCACCCCACGTGTACACAGTACTTGGATAAAAAGTATCCTGTAATGTTATTTCAGTACATCTCTTCCTGTTTAGGAAGAGATTTAACACTCAATGAAATCATACAGGAAGAGAATAGATAATCATCCCAACATACTGGCTGCATCTTCAATGTATATTAATTCAAGCTTAAAAAGAAATTCCTCTAGAGATTTATAGGGGATACTATGCATAAAGGGCACATGTCACTGGACTGACAGCTCTCCAAGACAAATGATAAGTTCAAAACCCTTTGCTGAATATTCTATGGAACAGATTGCAAGAATACAATTTAAAAAAAACAGTACATATTCTATTTGCCTGTCAGATCTCATCCAAACTAGTCATTGATGCACCCATGAAAGAGTAACTAACATCCATCCATAGATTTTCACAAACTATCACATTTCCTTTATTGATCATTGGGCAGGGGCGGACTAAGGCTAGGCAGCCTAGGGTCATAATTTTTGAGGCCCGAAAGTTAGGTTTTTAATTTTTATTTTGGAAGTGCAAATTTCTTAAGTAAGTTCAGTAATACAATGTTGCCTAAGAAGAAAGTTACCTGAAGATTGAAAAGGTTAGGAAACAATAATTCTAATTACTAATAAAATATTTATAGAGCAGATTAATATTTGTTTATGCACCAAACAAAAGGTTGAATAATTCTGATTAAGCAACCCAAATTTTAGTTAACATGAAATATAACTTTGTCAAAAATACTTAATAACCTGGATAAGAAGCAGGAGCAGGTTTGTGTTGTAGAGTTCCTGTGCAAGCTGCGCCACGATGATGTCGGCCTGTGGCTCTGCATCGGATGTGCCATATAACATGTTCTTAATCAAAACCTGAACATGTTCATAAAACATCCCATTATTATAACAATGATGAGAAATAACATGAAATGAATATGAATAATATGAAATAAAAACAATAAACATAATGAAAATAGAATGAAATGTCAAGCTCAGTGGTTGAATGACTAGCAATGGCTAATTCGACTCCTAAGTCATAGGTTTGAACCCTGCACAAGACAAACATTTGTGTGCATGAACATGTCTGTTTATCTTGGTCTAGGTGTTTTCTAGGATTATAATTATTATATTACTATTAATTATATTTACAGGTTTAAGAAAAAAAATTATTTATGTACATCTATTATTTATTTAGTACCAATAGTACAAGCTTTTATTAGTTTCGGATTAGATAGTGCTCTTTAATTTGGAATATTTATTTAATGTGAGATATATTTGGGTCATCAAGCTGCAAAATTTTCATGTGATAATCATTACATGTAGTTGATCAAAACTCAAAAATATTCAATATTGCAAGATTAACCAGGAGTAATGTTTCAGTATATAAACAATGAAAGTTGTGGCATTTTATAGGATTTATAAACCATTATTACAACAACTGACAAGTCAATTATCTGTTTGACTGGGCCACAATTATGTTATAGTCACAGTCTGTTACTAATACCTACTAATATTTTACTGACACTAATAGTTTTGCAACATAACATGCAATTAATCACAATGATCATAATAGGTAATCAATGACAAAGTTAGATCACAAATCACTCACCAAATTTTTGCTCACATCTTCTTGAGCTTTCTCGGCTTTCTTGTCGCCTCTTTCTAGTGCAGTAACTGCATCTTTCAAAGATCTCACAAGCTCCGCTGGGCTCTTCTGAGACTTACCAAAAAGAGGCATAGTATTTATGTGCTGGAAGGCGATCTAAGCAATTCCGTCTACATAAGATTGTACCTGTAACCGACGAGTTTATAGGGCATACGGTGTTAATCAAAATATCACTTTACGTGCATTTGCACATTTTATTCACGAAAATTGTAACGATATTTGTCAAAAACGAAATGAAACATTTTCCAACCTGCCGAATCACTAAACAAGAAGGAAATGATATGTTTACAGTAATATTACTTATTTCGTCAGCAAATACAGAAAAACTCACTTTCAGATTGAAATAATACAATTTTCCTTAGCAAGACTGACCACAGACAGGTAAAAAACGAACAGCTGTGATGTCAATAGAAATGTTACCAGTTAATTTATTAGTGATGCGACGATAACGTTTTATAAACAAAACATCGAGCATTGAATTATGCGAAAGCGTCAAGGAACAGCCAGCAGTAATAAAATTGGATTATCGATTTTCGTCTTGAGTTACAACTAATGGAGGAACAAGAAGTTTCTGACGATATTTTTCGCCATGTCCATGAAACCGGGAATAAAGTATAGAAATGACACGATCACGGGCTCTAAAAGACTTTGATTCCAGAGCCGTAAAGCCATTTAATAAACAATGGAAAGTAGAATTGTGACTGTGCCACAAGGAACGAACGTGAGTGACGTTTTTTATGAGGGAATTACTGAGACATTTTGGGTTGTCAACTAGGGGAAATCTCCTTACTTCAAGGAATTTTCATGTAGCGTTATTAAAATGTTTAAAATTTCATAGCTTGGCAATGCCTTCAGTCTTATGAAATATAGTACTTATGTATGTGTTTTGCAAATTATTTTTGCATTGATCACCAGATAATTATAATTGTGTAATATGCAATCAAATTATACTAATTACTTACACATCGTAACGATAACACGAAGTATGTCGTTAGTTAGAGCCCCGTATGGTTTTTACGGTCCCCGTTTGTTAATTATTATGATTAAAAAAGCGTGTATTATTATGATTTAATTTATAAAATAAAATAAGAAAATCATTTTCTTTTAAATAATTGTAATCAATATATACAACATCAAGTAGGAAGCTATAAATCTTCAAAGCAATTTTCATCGAGCTCTCTTTCTTCGTTACTGCTACTCTCACTGTCTGAACAGACTTCAATTACAAGTGGATTTCCCGGGACTCTTATTCTATTTTTCACACAGAACACTGAAACTTTTTTGAACACTGATTTAGCTACTTATCCACAGTTATAACATTATTTGTTGCAATATGGGAGTCAGGGAGTTGTAATAAGTTATTTTTCCATCCGCGTGGTTTAGTGCATTTCCAGCATTGGCAGTCTTCAACGAAAACGGGTAACAAGTGGGAAGTAGGGGCGTAAATATTACTCAACCATAGTAAATTATGTAATACTAGCTGTGTCCTAGACGTCGTCTGAACAGAATAGTTATTTTATTATTATTTATTTATATTAGTAATTTTATTTAAGTTACTACTTTATCAACTACTTTATATTATATCAGCTATCTGCCAGTGAAAGTCCCGTCAAAATTAGTCTAGTCAATTCAGAGATTATCCGGAACAAACAGATAGACAAAAATTGTAAATAATGTTAATTTGGTAGGTATATGTACTGTGTATACATCCATTTGCATTAAAAAGCGGTTATTTTAATATTACAAACAGATACTCCAATTTTATTTATATGTATAAATATGTCTATGATATACTGCCTAAAATTTTCTACATAAGTTTCCATTGGGGAGTTCCAATAACAATTTACCGTCTTCATTTTCAGACTCTCGACGTCGTGTCTGTAATATTTATATTATAGTGCTCATGACATCAAAACAAACGATTCTTAACTTGACTAAGTACCAATGGTAAACATCCGTCTCGATCTTTAGACCCTGGTCACTACGTATAATAGACAGTGCCTATGACACCTGAACAAACGAGCTTAAATTTGACTATATTACGAGAGTGACTTTCTAACGGAGACGTCAGAAAGTTTCAGTGGCAACTTTCCGACTCCATTTTCAGACCCTCAACATCATGTGTAATGGAAAGTGCTCATAATATCAAAATAAATGAGCTCAAACTTCACTATGTTGGCACTTTCCATTAGAGTGTTCCAGTAGCAAAATGTTCGCTGTTGCCACTGGAACACTTTATTATGTTAAATAGAAACTAATAGAATGTAGTAAAAATCACCATCCAATCAAACTATCTCATAGTAAATAATAAATATTCCTGGACAAATTACACACGGCCCTCTAGCCCAAAACAGAGCAAAGTTTGTACCATGAGTACTAGTACTAGATATCTGATGTTATAGGTATTTAGATACATTTTTTTTGTAAATACATACATAGAATACCTATAAAACACCCAGACCACGACAAACAGATATGTTCATGCACACAAATATTTGTCTTGTGCGTGGATCGAACCCGCGACCTCGGAGTCAAAGTGCATGGTCATTGCTAACCATTTGACCACCGAGCTCGTCGTTTCAGTCCACAAAAGTAAATGCTTCAATATATAATCATATTGGGTTTTGTCCCAACTATGTAAAAGTCAAATATGAATTATTTACTCGTCGCAGAAGGATTCTATTATAATTAAAATCTACTACTTGGTAAACGCTTCACATCAGGCCGTATGCTTAATTAGCACCTGACGTTGTATAAAAAAATGCTTCTTGGAAAAAGCCCAGATTTGTTAAGGTAGAAAAACACAAGGTATGTTCTTTCCGTATTTTGCCAAGACAACGTCACAAATTTGGTTGACAGAATCTGTCACATATAGCTAATGATACGTAAATACAAAAAGCAAGTTAACTCACGTGATCACATTTGTCACTGAAGAACATACCATATGTCTTTGTATCATGAGCGTACTGAACAGTTTAATAATTGCTTCAATTCCCGTAAATGTTCAACCAGTACGTAGCGATGTAGTCATTGTAGCGTACGTAAAAAAATCGTATCCAATAGTGGACGTGAGAACGCAGCCAACTGGTAAATCGCTCGTTACGGAACATCGGACTATTAAACGTGCATTGGACCGTTCGCACGTCATTTGTGTGCAGCGTTTATAATAATTATTTCTATTATTACAAACGCTGCACAAGCTTGCAAAGCAAATTAACGTCGACGATATTGGAATATCTTGAGTGAGAAGCGAGAGCAAAACAGTACCAGCAAACTGTTCAAATGTATTCAGAACACAGGTTCAGAAGGAGCATTTGTTCCAGATCAAGGGCACTACCGCCGCCGAAGCTGAAGCCGATTACCATTAGAGATACCTTTTTTGATCGCGAAAATCGATCTTAGGTTTAAGTAATTGACAAACACCTTTAGCTTAATTGGTACAGCTCCATGGTTTCTACCAGCTAAGCTAAATACAATTACCGCCAATGTAAGCTAAACTTGGATTTTCGCAATCAAAATACCTGATGGTAATCCCGATGGTTTCAGTTTCGACGGCAGGGACGGCCCCTGAACAGGTGTTCGTAATGAAAACGGACGTTTTTGTTTCGAGCATGAGCGAACTTCGACCGACCAAACATTTATTTGCTCCAAACAAAATATTCGCTTGGCAGGATTTACGTTTTTACTAACTTGCACAAACAAGTAGAGGAAAACCAAAATCAGAACTCGGCAACACTGATGTCGTGTCAGTGTGGCGCGTTTTTAGGTTATGCATCCAAGTTTTGATTTGGTTATACTATAAAAGTGTTGGATTATTGATATTTTATTCTATTGTATACACAAAACAGTCTGATTGATAGCAATGGCAGAAGCTCCAAATGAAAAACTATCTAAGAAGTGAGTATAGTGTGCAGCAATGTTCGCCTCTAAGACATTCTCATCATCGTCAGTGGCTTTCATCAGAAACAGAAATTATCTTCACCGATTTACGAATTTATTAGCGGGAGTGAACAAACGGTTCGTTTATTTTCTATTTTTATTTTAGATTTAAATATATTTAACTTGCACGCCTTATTTAACTTTTAGTGAACTAAAACGTCGCCTAAAGGCTGAACAAAAGCTTAAAGAAAAGGCGGAGAAAGTTGCTCAACAGCCTGCTCCTGTCGCTTCAGATAAGAAAAATACGAAACTAGAAGAAGAAATTAGTCCAAATGAGTACTATAAGTTACGGTCGGCCGCTGTCGAAGCTCTTAAGAAGGGTCCAAAGGACGAACATCCTTACCCCCATAAATTTACAGTCACAATATCTCTAGAAGAGTTTATTGAAAAATATAATCATTTAGGCAGTAGTGAAGTTCTAGAAAATGTCACCGTATCTGTGGCTGGTAGGGTACACTCTATCAGAGAATCGGGAGCTAAACTTATATTTTATGATTTAAGAGGAGAGGGTGTGAAAATTCAGGTAAGAACTCAAAAACATATATTTGCAAATAAAATGTTATTTGTAGTTTTGCTGATATCAAACACAATGAATGCAAAAATTAAATTTTAGGTGATGGCAAATGCCAAGATGTATGAATCAGAAGAAAAGTTTGTGATTGACACAGATAAGCTGAGACGAGGTGACATAGTAGGTTGTGTGGGACACCCTGGCAAAACCAAGAAGGGTGAGCTGTCCATTATACCAAAAAGTATTAAGCTTCTTTCGCCATGTTTACACATGTTGCCACATTTACATTTTGGACTGAAAGACAAAGAAACTCGATTTAGAAAAAGATATTTGGATCTCATATTGAATGATAAGGTATTTATATCTTTTAAGCTTACTTTTGTCTCATTTTTTCTAAATGTAATCCAAACTTTCAAATAAAAATATATTAAAAGCGTATGCTTACTGGCTGAATATGTATATTTATATTCAAAATTCTAAGGTCGTCCATACACATCCGAAATCTATTGCAGAATTCAGGTTCTACATAAATTCACAATCTGAAATGTGAGACCGTTATTTCGTTCTATTGAAATGTATGGAAAGATGCTCTGAATCCAAATTCTTAAATTCATTATACTCATTATTAACATTTTGACAAAATCTTTTAAAATCTTAAAATTTTGCATTATAGTGTGCAGAGACTAAGATATTTGCAGGCAATTTCATGCATTCTGAATTGAAATGCTGAATTTCATTATGCATTCCGACTGTGTAATGCCAGCCTTAGTAATAAATTTATAAGAAGAAAAATCCATTTTGCAATTTGTTATCTTAAAATTGTCTACATGTATTCTTGCCTACAAAGTTGCGGCATATTGTTTCACTATTGAAGCACAATGAACCATGAAATCTCTCCAGAGAGTAGTTTTTGTTTACTCTTGATATAAACTGATGAGTTTAACATACAGTAGCTTTTAAGGAGTGGTAAAAACCGTACAGTCTCATAGAGTTTTATCATAACATTACACATTTTATATACAAATTTTACATAATGTAAAAATGTTTGTAAGTAATAATCATAATGCTGTACTGATGCATATTCTCTTAGTTTAATTAGTCAGTATTGGGATTTTAAAACACATTTTGTTTTATAGGTAAGACAAACTTTCTATACACGTGCGAAAATTATTGCATATGTGAGGCGTTTCTTAGACAACATGGGCTTTCTTGAGATAGAGACACCAATGATGAATATGATAGCGGGAGGTGCCACTGCTAAGCCTTTCGTTACTCATCACAATGATTTAAACATGGATTTGTACATGAGGATTGCGCCTGAATTATACCACAAGATGCTAGTTGTTGGTGGGCTTGATCGAGTTTATGAGATCGGAAGACAGTTTCGTAATGAAGGCATTGATTTGACTCATAATCCTGAATTCACAACATGTGAATTTTATATGGCATATGCAGATTATCATGATGTCATGGCTATGACAGAATCGATGATTTCAGGAATGGTGAAAAGTATTCATGGTACTTACAAGGTATTCTATTGTTTATTATTTATCTTAAAATCATGATATTATTGTAATGTGAAACCACGTTAGACTATTATATTACTTAGATAGATTGAAATCTCCATCACTTTATTTTTAATCCTTTGGACGACATAATGAAATCTAATATTTTCTAATACATTATAATTTATAATTAACTAGCTGTCCCGGCGAACTTCGTACCGCCTAACAATCAATGAATGTCGTGGTACATATTAGCTGAACTAAATTTATGATTTTATGGAATTAAAACAATGAATAGTAGAAAATAATAGAGAAGCTCGATGGCGTCATTGCGCGTGTCAGTCTAATTGAACACGCAAGTTAAGCAACGTCGACCATAGCCTGTACACGGATGGGTTTATATTACCTCGAGCTCCTCCGTGATTCGAAAGACACGTTAAGCCGTCGGTCCCGGTTGTTATCATTAGCTCATCTTGAGCTCCTCCGTGCTTCGGAAGGCACGTTAAGCCGTCGGTCCCGGTTGTTATCATTAGCTCATCTTGAGCTCCTCCGTGCTTCGGAAGGCACGTTAAGCCATCGGTCCCGGTTGTTATCATTAGCTCATCTTGAGCTCCTCCGTGCTTCGGAAGGCACGTTAAGCCGTCGGTCCCGGTTGTTATCATTAGCTCATCTTGAGCTCCTCCGTGCTTCGGAAGGCACGTTAAGCCGTCGGTCCCGGTTGTTATCATTAGCTCATCTTGAGCTCCTCCGTGCTTCGGAAGGCACGTTAAGCCGTCAGTCCCGGTTGTTATCATTAGCTCATCTTGAGCTCCTCCGTGCTTCGGAAGGCACGTTAAGGCGTCGGTCCCGGTTGTTATCATTAGCTCATCTTGAGCTCCTCCGTGCTTCTGAAGGCACGTTAAGCTGTCGGTCCCGGTTGTTATCATTTAATGACAGTCGTTAAGTTAAGTCAGTGGCCTTTAGGCGGTTCGAAAACACTGGCCTCCGCCAATCCGCAGTTGAGCAGCGTGTTGGAGTACGCTCTAAACCCCTTCGGTTGAGGGAAGACCCGTATCCATAAAAACTGAAGATTTCATAAAAATAAAGATTTCCTTATTGTTAATTTTTTTTTAAAAAAACGTTTTGTTTTATTTTTTTTAGTTTTGAAATAGGTTTTATCATTTTGGTGATTTGTAACTGTATACTCTGATTCGATTCTTGCGCTCGAACCCCATGGGAAAAGCGTTTTCACCCCTATCGATTTGACATTTTTAAATTTTCATAACAAATCACAGACAACTTTCGCGACATAAAAGTGACACCAATCGATTTGACGTTTTGATATTTGACAACCAATAAATATCGTAATCCCTTTTTCAACTGACACTTTCATTTGTATGGGAAAATGTTTTTTCTTTTATTTTATTTTTTCGAGAATTTTCCAATGTTTTTAAGAGTTATTCTGCTATTCGGGACGGAAACAAATCCAACAAATCAAAAACCATGGCAATCGGTCCAGCCGTTCTCGAGTTATAAGTGTTGTAACAAACACGACTTTCTTTTATATATATAGATAAACAATTACTATAATAAAAATGTCATTGATAATACAACATATTATGACGATTGTTGAAAACTGAAGCTATTTACATGGTATGGTTGTTTACAGGTTAAGTATCACCCAGATGGACTTGAAGGAGAAGAGGTAGAAATAGACTTCACTCCACCATTTGCTCGGGTGCCTATGATTGCCACATTAGAGAAAGTTCTAAATGTTAAATTGCCTCCACCAGACAAGTTTGACACCCCTGAAGTAAATGCTCTTCTCAGTCAGTTATGTGAAAAACATGAGGTACCTATTTATGCTTAAGAAATTACTAATTATTTCTCTTGGAGCGTATATAGTTTAGAGTATATTATTTACCGCTTCCAATTAGGCGGACCATATTCGGGGTATTTGCTAGAATGCATCTTAGTGGTAAAAAAACATAAAAAAGAACTATTGGAAATATTCCCCAGTATACTCTTTTCCACTGGGCACTCTGGGCAAGCCCAGACTCCCAGGAGCAATTTCTTACAAGAAAATCAATCGAAATTCCTGACACATAATGTAACAGGGAATAATCAGCAACTGTGTTAGGCTTCAATGGTTGTTTTAATTTGGTTGGTGATATTTTGAATTTATTTTATCTATCCATGGTATATTTAAATGGTTAAATTTGGTGAGTTTCTTACCCCTTGTGATTGTTTCAATAAAATATGTAGTCCTTTATGATATATAAGAGCGGGAATTAACGCGATCATGCATAAGGGTATTTACATACCTTTATTATTATTCCCTGACATTTCGAGCAGGTTGCACCGGCTGTGGTCACAGGCTGACTCATGTAAATACCCTTAAGCATGATCGCGTTATTTCCCATTCTTATATATCATAAATTATGCAATTATTTAAAAAAATAATTGTATAATAAAATTATACCAACTATATGAATGTAGTTTACAAATTATTGTCGTTATAATTTCCAGGTCGAATGCCCTCCACCACGAACCACAGCTAGGCTCCTTGATAAGTTAGTAGGAGACTTCCTGGAAGAAAAATGCATCAACCCGACATTCATTTTGGATCATCCACAAATTATGAGTCCTTTATCTAAGTATCACAGAGAAATTCCGGGACTTACCGAGAGGTAAGATAATACGTTGTCTTGGCGTCGTAATTACCGCTTATCATAATCAATTTAATTATAACTTTGTTTGGGAAAACTATGATCTCATTCACATTGGATTTTACAAAGTGCAGAGGGCGGTGTCACAAGTTCTTGATTATCTTATAGTACTATCATTCATATACCTACATACTACTATTTGAACTATCCGAACTATCGGAGTTTACATTTGTTCGCTTTATCACACTGATAATATAACTTTATCTTCGTAATAAAATTAATGTATACATTATCCACTTTACTTACAATAACAACTGCAGTTTGGAAAATGTTAATATATATGATTACTGTAATCTTTGTTTATCTTATAATAGATTCGAGCTGTTCGTCATGAAGAAGGAAATATGCAATGCTTATACGGAATTGAATGATCCTGCAACTCAGAGAGAAAGGTTTGAGCAGCAAACTAAAGATCGCGCGGCAGGCGATGACGAAGCGCCTCCAGCTGATGAAAATTTTTGCACAGCCCTGGAATATGGACTTCCGCCGACTGGTGGATGGGGCTTGGGCATTGACCGTCTCACCATGTTCCTTACAGACGCAAATAATATCAAGGTACGTCTAGACTTCTACCTTGGTTCCGAACATGATACTAAGTATCATGCATATGATAAGCAGGGGTATTCTGTAGATGTAATGAAGCTGATAAAAGGACAAATTAGTTCAGACCAATGAGATTTAATCTAAGGAGGGGATAAAATCAGTTTCCTTTGTTGGTCGCAGGGGAATCAAGCAACACTAATAACATGTAGTAAAATTTTATAAGAAACTAGCTGTCCCGACAGACATTGTCCGGTTTCGCGGAATCTTTCAAATAAATAAATAAATATTTCTGGACAATTTACACAGCGCCATCTAGTTCCAAATTAAGCGCAAAGCTTGTACTATGGGTACTAGTCAACTGATAATGTACTTTTTTTTGTAGATACGTTCTTATAATACATAGAATATAATACATAAATTACTGCCGGCCGGCACCCACCCATTACCGTTACAGGTAACGTGGTGGTGGCGGAAGCACGCAAAATAGGATAGATCAAATTGCCTGTATATTACGTGGTGCCACATTACATGGTAATCAGACAGTCTATCATGGTGTCGTCTCGCTTACACTCCACTATATTATAAAACTGAAGAGTTTGTTTGTTTGGTTGACATCGCGCTAATCTCAGGAACTACCAGTTCGAATTGAAAAATCCTTTTAGTATTTTATTATCGAGGAAGGTATATAAATATAACATGACGCAGGAGCTGAGCACCAATGAAAAATGTTGCAAAACCAGGGGAAAATTATTCCTTTTGAGAGTTTCCGTTGCGTGCGCTGCGTAAACGGTTAAAGTTGCGCAACAATCATGTATGACGGAATTGTTCCTCCTTAAAAAGTTTTAAAAAATGTCATTCATATCGATACTAGGCCGGATTCTAGCCCACAGGGCCGAAATCGAGGTTGAGTGGAGCGAGTAGAGTCGCCGATTGTATGTTTTTCATTGATTTCAATGGAAAATGTATTTGATGATCATTCCTCAAGGACATGATCGATCTCAATTTTTTTTCGACACAAACCTCAAGCATGTTGTTTAACTGTGACAAGTTTCATCAAAATCGGGACAGTGGTTTTGGGAGACTATTCATTTCCAAGAATGACTTTTCGGCATATTTAATCTTATATATTCGGCATAATTTATAGTGACTTCATTCATTATGACCTTTCAGAATGGAAATCTTAGGCTTCCATCTTAACCCTCTTTCTCGCACACACAGACGAAGTTGCGCGAGTCAGTTAGTTATATGTTATACTAGCTGACTCGCGGAACTTCTTCTTCTGCGTGAGACAGAGCAGAGTGAAAGTGAAGCGTAAGCTTACTATATGAGAGGTATGAGGAGGTAATGCTATCACGGACTTCTTTTTAATTCTTTTTAACCCCCCACGCAAAAAGAGGGGTGTTATAAGTTTGACGTGTCTGTGTGTGTGTGTGTGAGTGGTACTGTCTGTCCGTGGCATCATAGCTCCGGATGAAGTGATTTCAATTTAGTTTTGTTTGTATTAAAGGTGACTTATGTGCGAGTGTTCTTAGACATGTTTGATGAAAATCGGTTGAGCCGTCTAAACTTGTGGGGGGTAAAATGGGGAAGAATAACCGAATGTCTGCAAATATACTCGAGTGGGGTGTCAAATGAAAGCACATCACGTGCATATTACAAAATAATAAGTTCAATGAAAATCGCTTGAGCTGTGAAAAAACTCTGGGGGTAAAGGTGAGGAAAATATCCAATGTCTTCAAATAATTATGTGTGTGGGGAGGGGGGGGGGGGGGGGGATTGGGATGGAAATCCGAATGTCAGCAAATATACCCAAGTAGGGTAGCCGTTTTAAGTTAATCTACATTATAATAAGTATGTACCTATAAAAAGTATAAAATAAAATATTAAATTAAAAATTTAGAAAAACCCCGGACACAATAACCAAAGTTCCCTTCAAAAAGTAAAAAATAATAAAAGAAACTCAATCTTAGAGTACCTAAGTATTAATAATTCTAAAAAAAATACGTCGCGTTGGGGGACCGCTCCAAACCTAACAATTTAATTACAAATAGTCCAGCAGCGTCCAGTATTTTTAATTTAATATTTTATTAAGATGAATAATTCCGTCGTGTATCTTGAACCGCTTACGCTACACGCAACGGAGGTTCAAAAGGATTTTTTTCCCCCAATTTTTGCAACATTTATCATTGGCGCACCGCTCCTATTGGTGCGTGCGCGCGTGGTAGCGTGATGTTATATCCTCTTCTTTGAAAAATAGGCTATCTAACACTAAAATAATTGTTCAATTTGAATGAGTAGCTCCTGAGATTAGCGCCAACCAAACAAACTCTTCAGCTTTATAATATTAGTGTAGATTATAAAACGGCAATTATTAGCGAATAAATATGTTAGGGGCCGTCCATTAATCACGTGAGGATCAAAAGAGGGGGGCCCCTCCCCCCTCTTTTCGGTAAAAATCACGAATTATCACAAAAATCAAGTAAAATATCACGTGTATTTATTTTTTGTCAAACGCGCGATTTCTAAACCGAAAAGCGGCGTGTTGAAGACCTTGACTCGCCGATGCTAGGCAACGAACGAAGTTGAAGCAGGGATTGAATAACCGAAAAAATTTGGATATATCGGTTAAAGGTATGACGTCATACCTTTAAATTTCGATACCTTAAAGTAAAGGTATTGTTACGAGCTAGGGTTCTGGATTTGGACGTAAAACGCCAATGACAACTTCCAAGGATTTATTCACGCAGGGTCTGGTCTGCAGGTCTTCACAACACGAAGTCCACACAAAGATTCCAAATCGCAGGTCAAATCGAAGTCCAATAGTATCGCTGAGGTCGTAGGTTATCACTTGTCTCGCAGGTAGATTCGCTCGAAGTTTACTCTTCCGAAGTCCAAACTGAACTGCCTATGCGCCGCGGCGGTCGCTATTTATATTCGCCGGCAAGGGTTCTCGAATATTCTCGTATATACTTCCCTTCGGTAAGTCATCGTAATGTCTCGAGATACATCTAGAACATTTTCATGTCATAGTGTTATGAACCTTATGGCACTAGACATACGGGTCATTATTGCTTGCAGCGAAGTATGCGGCGACTATTCTAGAAGGTCTGCAAAATATGCTTTAAGGCATCAAAATAGACTTCGGCTACCAGACTCCAATCTCGGGCTACATCCATCTAGTCCTCTAGTGATGTCTATAAAACTATACAATAAATTGCCCGAATCAATAAAAAATATAACAAATTATGAAATATTTGTAAAGCATATTAAGGAATTACTGACAAAGAGTGCCTATTACACAATATCTGAATATCTGAATGATAAAACTATAAACAAATAGAAATCTTAGTACAAGACAATACAATACAATACAATTCAATTCAATAAATTCAATTCAAATCAATTAAATTCAATTCAATTCAATTCAATTCAATTCCATTCAATTCAATTCAATACAATTCAATACATTTCAATACAATTCAATACAATTCAATACAATTCAAATCAATTCAAATCAATTCAAATCAATTCAATACAATTCAATACAATTCAATACAATTCAATACAATTCAATTCAATTCAATACAATAATAATATAAATATCTATTTAAATTTAATTTAATTTGACATAATTATTAGCACAAATTTAATATACTTACTATATATAGCTGTGATAATAGACATATTTACATAATAATTACAAGAAATCAGCCCCTCTCCCATTGCAGCGCCCGACAGGGTCCTTAATTGTTACTGTTATATGTAAGACAAGATCTATGTATACATTAAGGTTGCAATAAATGATTGAGTATTGATTGAGTATTGAAGGTTCCATTCTAGATCATTCGAGACAGGACCGCGACAGTATCTTAATAATTTCGGTATTGTACTATTCCCGTATCGTTATTTTTTTAGGTATCTAAATTATAAAATAAATGTTTTAAATTTCGATACCTTAAAGTAAAGGTATCTTAATAATTTCGGTATTGTAATATTCCGGTATCGTTATTTTTTTAGGTATCTAAATTATAAAATAAAGGTTTTCTTTCCACAATGTTGACAATGTCGGCCGCATTGGTAGGTAAGTACTTGATCGATACCTACGTCGCGTCGTTGTCGCATCATTTTTTCGGTACCGAAATGGTTTTGGTTAAGGTACTGGTAATATAAAGGTATAATGGTACCGTAAAAAAATAAAGGTATTCTTCTTGTTTTACCGGTATCGTAACCACAATTCTCAACCGTTTTGGCTCTACCTTTAAATCAAAACGATATCGTAATTTTATACCAGTACCATACCCTTATACCTTTACCGCTTTCAATCCCTGAGTTGAAGACGATGGCGGCCTACAACTCCCTGCGCATACAGGGAATAATGGTTTCAGAGTATTGATGGAGCTGCCACGATTCCGTAGCGCGTCACGAACAGCCCCCCTTACCTAGTCGCTTATTCATTGGTATGAATATGCATTCTATTCAGTTATTGAATCGCAGTAAGAGTGGTAAGGGGGCAGAACTTTTATGCCACGATAAGGGGTCATCCATAAATTACGTCACACATTAAGGGGGAGGGAGGGGGTCGACGAAGTGTGATACTGTGTGACAAGGGGGTGACATTTCAAAATCTATTATAATCTAAGTTTTAAAACACGAACTTTGAACTATTAACGAAAAACTCAAATATATTTGCAACTCTAGATCCTAATTTACAAAATATGTGACGTCACACTAGGGAAGGGGCGATCTCACAAATGTGACCAGCTGTGATAAGGGCGCGGGGAGGGGTCAAAAAATTATGAAATTCGTGTGACGTAATTTATAGATGGCTCGGAAAAGACAGTGAAGAAGAAGAAAAGTGTTAAAATTTGAAAAAAAAAAAACCACGTGATTAATGGACGGTCCCTTAGCTATACGGGTACACCGTATGTGACATTTATGAAAGTTCTAACGCCAAACTGTTTACCGGCAACACTGTTGGAGCTTGGTGATCGAATTGCAAGCATTGACTCGCAAATTGCGGGTAAGGCGCTGGATCGCGCCTAGATTTATTCAATGAAACGCTGGGTCCAGGTTGCGATAAATGTGTATTATAACAGTAGAACAATTAACATAAATGTAAATAATTAACTTGCTAATCGTAGACACTCTCTGTTGCTGATCAAGCACCGAAGTTCAAATCGAACTTCTTCTTACTCGTCGGACATAGACAACTCAGACTGTAGACAATAATGTTGTCAGCTTATAAAACAAAATAGTGGCAACCACAGATAACATAAAAGGGTTCGCCACACCACCCCCCTACGGAGAAACGAAAAGTATACATAAAAAACAAAAACAAGACACAAATTATAAATGAAACAAAACACGACAAAAAAAAAACGCGAAACAAATTATAAATCCAGAATATCTCTAAATTTAACCCGTCTGCCAGTTCTGGTGGTGACAGCAGCTGGAGGTGGTGGGGGAGTTGGGGAAGCTGGGTGTACTGGGGCTGGAAGAGATTGCGGAGCGGGTGTCTCTTCGGAAGGAGGTACTGGAACAGGTAGTGAGGAAAACGCTTCGGAATCTAGGTATGCTGGTTTAACACGATCTATGCTGACTGTAGCCTCTCTTCCATTCATCTCCAAGGTAAGGGTTTTGTCCCTTCTCCTCAGGATGCGGTATGGGCCCGTATAAGGAGGTTGCAGAGGCCGTCGAACAGTGTCGTCGCGAAGCAGGACATGAGTCGCAGTCGCCAAGTCTTTGAATACAAAGGAAGACGGTCGAGCGTGTCGTGAGGCTGGTATTGGGCGTAAAACTTCCATCCGGGTCCTCAGCTCCGTGACGAAATCTACGACATCGTTTGGACTCCTGGGTTCTTCCGCTGGCATGATTAGCTCTCCAGGTAGGCGGAGAGGTTCTCCATAGACCAGCTCAGCAGACGAGGTGTTCAAGTCCTCTTTGAGCGCAGTCCTCATGCCAAGGAGTACTAATGGAAGTGCCTTACTCCACGTTTGGGGATGGCACATCAAAGAAGCTTTTAGTTGGCGGTGCATGCGCTCTACCATGCCATTTGCACACGGGTGGTAACTGGTTGTGCGGATCCGCTTTGTTGCGCACACGTTCATAAGGCGCTGAAACAAGGCGGATTCAAACTGACGACCTTGATCGGTCGTCACAGTACTTGGCACCCCAAAACGGGATATCCAACCAGTCACTAACGTGTCTGCCACTTCTTCCGCAGTAATGGATGTCATAGGCCACGCTTCGGGCCAACGTGTGTATCTGTCAACTGCGGTCAGACAATATGCGAAATTGTTTGAGTGTGGCAGTGGACCTATGATGTCGATGTGGATATGACGGAATCTACTTGATGGATTAGGGTAAGGTAATAAGGGTGAAGATGTGTGTCTAGTCACTTTACTGCGCTGGCACTGTAAGCATGATTTCGCCCAATTTCGGCAGTCAATGTTTATCTGCGGCCATACGTATCGCTCAGCCACCAAACGTAAGGTTGCCCTCACGCCTGGGTGACTGAGATTATGCAGTCGATCGAAAGCTGCTCGACGAAAGGGTAAGGTGAGGTATGGGCGTGGTCTACTTGTCGATGTATCGCAGAGTATGGATGTTTTAGTTCCCGGAACGACGACTTTCTCTAGTTTCATGGAAGAAGATGAAGCCACCTCTCTGAGTTCCTCGTCTCCCTCTTGAGACTCTGCAAGGGCTTGGTAGTCCTCCTCCAATGAAATGGACTCAACCCGTGACATAGCATCTGCGACTACATTATCAGCGCCCTTTATGTATTGTACGTCCGTAGTGAATTGGCTGATAAAAGTTAACTGATTGAGCTGTGTTGGTGGTAGTTTGTCGCGACGCTGTACGAAAGCATAAACCAGGGGCTTGTGGTCAGTAAAAATTGTTGCGTGTTGCACCTCTAGTATGTGCCGAAAGTGTTGAACGCTCTCGTACACTGCTTGGAGTTCCCTATAATAAGCAGGCCACTCAGACTGTTTTGCGGTTAGCTTTTTGCTGAAATATGCGAGGGGTTGCCAGTCGTTATAGACTTTCTGCTGTAAGCATGCGCCTATGTGCATGCTAGACGCATCGGTAAAAAGACCAAGTGGAGCCTCACAATTTGGGTGTGATAGGGTGGTCACAGCGGTCAGGCTATTCTTGCAGTTATCGAAACATAGCTCGAGCTCGGGCGTCCATGGAAATGGTTTTGCGCCCTTGCTGTTAGTTGCAGCAACTGCGTCAATTAAGGGAGCCTGATACTTGGCGGCGTCGGGCAAGAATCTGCGGTAATAGTTGACCATGCCCAGGAATCTGCGCACGCCTTGCACTGTCTTAGGAAGGGGGAAGTCCATCAGCGCACGGATACGATCTTCGGGAGGGTGTGTGCCTGCAGCATTAATGTGGTAACCCAAAAAAGTTACCTCGGCTGCACCAAGAACGCACTTTGCCGGGTTGATGACCACTCCATACTCGTGCAGTCGACGGAACAAGAGCCTGAGGTGTTCAGCATGTTCGGTCGGGTCTCTCGAGTAAACGAGGATGTCGTCAACGTAAGCGAAACAGAAGTTAAATCCACGCACCACCTCATCAATAAACCTCTGAAATGTCTGCCCAGCGTTTCGAAGGCCAAAGGTCATGTAGGGGAATTCAAAGAGCCCAAATGGTGTGATAATGGCAGTTTTACAAATATCGTCGGGATTTAAAGGAATTTGTTGGTAGGCTTTGACTAAATCTAGAGTGCTGAACACGAAGCATCGGGATAGGTTCTGGCAGAAATCCCCTACATGACGGACAGGATAGCGGTCCGGAATAGTGCGGGCGTTCAATGCCCGGTAGTCACCGCATGGGCGGTAAGTGTCGTCCTTTTCAGGCGCGAGATGTAGTGGGGAGGACCATGAGCTGCTGGAAGGTCTAGCAGTGCCCACTCGAACCATCTCTTCGAATTCTTTCTGAGCTGCTCGAAGTTTTTGTGGAGCGAGGCGACGTGGTCGCGCTGTCACCGGTGGGCCATCAGTGGTATTGATGAAATGCACCGTGGTGTGCTTCGGATCCTTAGGAGCGCCAGGAGGTCGTGAGATGCTGGGGTACTCCGCTAAAATGCGGGTGTATGGAGAGTCAGGTGATTGGATGACCTTAATACTGGGTTGGTCGATTACTGAGAATTCAGTTTCAGTGGACAACCCTGTTTTGTCGTCTCGCAATCTTCCAAGAGCACAGTCTGGTAACAGGTGGTAGTGAGCTAGAAAATCGGAGCCAATTATTGGAATTCCAACCTCTGCGACTATGAATTTCCAGACAAAGTCACGTCTTAATCCTAAGTTTAATTTGAGCTCAACCAGACCATAGGTATTTATTTTAGAACCGTTAGCTGCAATGAGTTCGTAAGGCAATGGCTGCTTGTTACCCTGATTATGTGATAACCGTCTAGGAAGGCATGAGAGATCGGATCCTGTGTCGATTAAAAATCGTCGGCCCGAATACCGATCAGTTACAAATAGACGGCAACTTGCTAGGGAGCAGTCAGTGGCCGCCATTACTGACTGCTGCTGGAGTTTCCCTGGGGAGCAGAGGCAGACCATGTACAAGGTTGTACACATTTGGTCGCTTTCGATGCAAACCGGCTGTGGTACCAACACAGTTGATTATTGTGTGGACATGAGAGAGAGCTCGAACGACTGCGACTACGGTTACTTGAACCTCTGTGATCACGCCTTGTAGTTAAGCTTGATACTAATTGCGTCAGGTCCGCAACTTGCTGTTGGAGCAATTTCAACTGTTCTTTGGTATCATCATTAGACGATGCTGCTTTACTAGCTGAGTGAACATGCATCGGTTGAGAGCTGATTTCTTGCAGTTTATCAGCTAGTTCGCCCAAATCTTCGAGGGATGATTGCTTTTGTGCTACCAAGATGCCTTGGATGTGATGAGGCAACCTATGCATCCAAATTGTCATTAGGAGCTGTTCCGGAAAAGATGAACCAGCAAGAGTTCTAAGGTGCCGCAAGAATGATGAGGGCTTCCTATCCCCCATCTCCTCTTTCTCAAGGAGCCTCTTAATTTTTTCTTCATATGATTCTGAGAAACGAGAGATAAGAGCTTTCTTCAGGGTAGTATAAGGTTGCTCCTTAGGTGGTTCTATAATTATATCCTCAACTTCAGTCGCAGATTTTGTGTCGAGCTGACTGATGGCATAGTAATATTTCGTTATTTCCTGTGTGATGCTATTGATATGAAACTGTGCTTCTAAACTAGCAAACCAAAGACCAGGCCGATCCGGCCAGAAAGGAGGAACGCGAATGGATACTCTATTTACTAAAATGCTTTGAGAGCCAGATGTTGAAGGGTTAGCTGACTGTCCACCACCAGTATCAGCTTCAGGGTCAAGGAAAATTTCTTTTCCCTCAGCGGCCATTGTGTTAATTATTGAAAACAATATTCAGCTGTACAAGTATACCAAACGCAAAGTACACAATCAGAAGAAACAGGTACAGTGTAAATAATTAAAATATTAGTAAATAGTGACATCAAATAGTAAAATAATCAGACCAACAAGGCACATTCATTTTAAAAAACACACAGTAAAGAAATTGTACATGCAACACACAGGTAAAGTAAAATGTTAAAGTAATGTAAATAATAAAATTGTAAAAGTAAAAATGTTACACAGCAGTTTTGTAAATATTTGGATTTAGTTTTGCAACCATGACACCAATAGAATATGACCTCAACGGTCACTAACAACCAACGGTCCAACGCTGGCCAACGAGGGGATATACAGAATTACTATGGTAATTATTATGTTAAAACACAGAGAACATTAAAATATTTAAAATTAATTATTGCTATATTGTTGAGGCATTCAGGTTATTACTAATTGTTTAATTTCACTAATTGTTTTTTTAATATTTTTTTTTTTAAAGAAAACCCGTTGCAGCACTGTTGTAACACAGGATAAGTTGTAGTAGTCCATGCAAAATAGTTCAAAATAACTTAAGGTTTTTGATGTAATGGTATCACTGTTGATAAAACTGATTCGGAACGCACCTTGCGATGACAGACTTCAATGTCAAACTTCGCGCGCTAAACTTCCAGTTTCTTTGAAAATCCACACAAGAAAAAAATGGCGCTACTAGCGCGTGAAATGGATGATTTTCTTCAATTTTCAATAAAAAAGTAAAACAGTGTTATTTGGCAAAAAAAAATGCAGTGCCACTACGACGTCATTTCTTGCACTTTTATCATGAAAGCAGCTGATAATAACGAAGATTTCTTCCTGTCCGGCGGCAAACTCGCGTGATGGCTGGCGAGTAGGTAGGTTTTTACCACTTTTGGTTACCGTTGCCTGGGATGAGTGTGAGCTCGATGCGCTGCACAAAACTGGAACCCAATTCTTCTATGGCAGGCTTCTTACGCCGAGTGTCCTTCGATCGTCGGGGTCACCAATAAGGCGCTGGATCGCGCCTAGATTTATTCAATGAAACGCTGGGTCCAGGTTGCGATAAATGTGTATTATAACAGTAGAACAATTAACATAAATGTAAATAATTAACTTGCTAATCGTAGACACTCTCTGTTGCTGATCAAGCACCGAAGTTCAAATCGAACTTCTTCTTACTCGTCGGACATAGACAACTCAGACTGTAGACAATAATGTTGTCAGCTTATAAAACAAAATAGTGGCAACCACAGATAACATAAAAGGGTTCGCCACACGGGTTTGATTCCCGCACAAGACACATTTGTGTGCATGAACATGTCTGTTTATTTTCCTGAGTGTTTTTTGTATACTTTTACAAAAAAAGTATTCAACTACATAAGTACGTCACCAATTCTCTAATAACCATACGACCGAAGTGCGATCGTCCAGTAACTATCATCATCAGCCTGTATCTGCCCACTGCTGGATATAAACCTTCCCCAATGCATTCCACCAAATACGATCCTCCGCCTTTCGCATCCAGCCGCTTTCTTAAGGTCATCGGACCATCAAGAAGGAGGGCGTCGGACTACTATTCCCATTCCCAGTTACTATATTTGAATTGTATTTTCAGGAGGTCTTATTATTCCCTGCTATGAAACCCGACGATCCCAATAAGCAAAACGCGGAAGACGAGAAAGCCCCAGATGGAAATGATATTCAAAATGGCGTCTAATTTGACCTTCACTCACGTATTCACTTGTTACATTAAGATAATGTGTGAATCTATTTACTAACAGTGTTTTGTTTACAAATAAATTATACTCAGATTGTATAAAACTCTTTCTGTTTATCCAATCAATCATCACAAGTCGATTAAATATGTAGAATAAAAACTTATGTATACTTACTTCCTTTCTTATCCCATAACACTTCTCCTTCTACAAAACTTATGAACATTTGGACGCTGTTACGCACGATACGAAGAGATCCAACGGACAAACTATGCCCAATTGAGAGGTGAGGAACTTCAAATCGAGTTTGATAAATTCGCAACAGATTCTAGCAGTTTGATGACATATGTTTCCCAAAATTTATACCTACTGCGTGATATTTTTATAACTATTAAACTTTAACTTAAAAGTAAAAACAATGTCGGTGGGATCTATTCTGCATAACAGGATCCATTTCATAATAAAAAAATTCCATGATAGTTTATTACAACGTTAAGTTTAGTAAGCACGTGGAGTGGAACAGAGATATAATGCGCCACAAGCTGCGCTCTTGTTTGCACGCTCGACTCAGGCGGAACGTGACAATGAGTCATACGTGCAGTCGGCGTTCATCGATTTATAAGACGTTATCACGTCAAAATATTCCTTTAATTATAGACGTGAACAGACAGCAGCTAGTCAAAGGTCAATTGTTGTATCTTTATTGTACAAAAGTTACAGAACACAGTTCGGGGTGTAAGTGGTTCATCAACACCTTTGAACCAAAGCCAACTTCACCTGCACGCGGTGCACCCTGCTGACTGACAAACGAAGCTCTGGCGAAAAGAGAGGTAGGGAGCGTAATTGTAAGCTACCCGACTGGGGAATGTACCTCCACCTTACAGAATACCGCAGCCAAATAACAATTCCCTTGAGGGTTGTTGTGTTCCTGCGAGTGAGTGAGGTCACCAGAAAGGAAGGAGATGCTGCGTTGGCAGCGGGGGTGGCGGCGCGCGAGCGATATTTTATGTTGCGAGCGTTAATATGGCTACGGCAACCGCTTCACATCAGGCGGGCCATATGCTTGTCTGCCAAGTATAAAAAAAAAAAAAAGACAGTAGATACGTTGTCAGTTGTACATGAACTAAGCTACTAAGCCAGTAGGTAACTTTTGGCTCGGACACTTTTGTGTGATTGTGAGTCTAGTTGTTTTATCGCAAGTCGAAGTTCTTTCTACATAATTTTTGAAGTGGTCCAAGGGCAGATCGATGGCCTCTACGTAAAACATTTAAGTCATTGTAAGTAAGTACTTTGTAGTACAGCCTTTCGAAATTAAAACTTTATATATAATATATATGTATAGTACATTAACCCTGCTACATCTAAAAATCGACGCCATCGAGGAGTCCAATACGCAAGTTAAGCAACGTCGACTGTAGCCTGTCCATGGATGGGTTTATTTGTCTCAAGCTCCTCCGTAGTTCGACATGACAGTCGTTAAGTCAGTAGCCTTTACAGGGCTTCAAAAAATTTGCAGCATGGTGGATTACGCTCTAAATCCCTTAGATTGAGAGGAGGCCCGTATCCCAGCAGTAGGATGAATAAGGGTTGAAGACAGGACATCTAAAAATAATAATAATTTAAGCAGTATGATTATGCTGTATATAGAAGTTATTGGGAATTTACTTTGTTTATGAATTACGTGGGGACCATCTGATGGTAATTAAGGTCATGTTAAAATCAATAACACAACAATGAAAACATAAGAATATTATTTTTTATTTACATTATGGCCTAAAATCAGCTAGAATGAAAGAAAAGCTCTTTAATCGTTTTTATCATCTGCATTGTCATCCAGGCACGTAGAATTATAATGTTCTCCTAAACTGTACATGTGTCTATGATAAGTGATTATAAGTGGGTCTCCTTCAAACTCTGCTCCTTGCTCAATGGTTTCCGGGCCAGTAGCCTGTATTACACTTATTGGACATTCCAATGAATTTGACAACGCTCTAATCTCCAATTGTCCACCCCATACTTTAGTAGTGAGTATTTTATTACAATATTCTTCAAATTCTTCATCTGTGAGCATTTCACATGTTTCAGGATTACTCATAAAGGGAAGGAAGTCATCCTTATTCTGTAATACGTAATTAGCAATCTTTTTTCTTAGATCATCAATAGAAACCGTTTTTTGTCTCTTTAGCTCCAACTGATGTGCTACAGCTTTATATAGACAATCACCATCTGATGGGATTGGAAAGATTTGAAGCTGTCTTTTTTTCAATCTTTCATTTATTGCTTTAATTTCAGTATTTCTTGGGCCATATATGTTTTCTTTTTCTTGTTGTTTTATTTGTTCTTCTCTTTCTCTGTCTTGTTGTAATTTCTTATCTCTTCTCTTTTGCGCCTTTGTTATTTTAACTTTAGCATTGTCATTCTGATCACCTTCTTCATTTGTTTCATTTATAGGTATGCTATTGTTAACTTCTTCTTGAACTTCCTCCAGTTCTATTCTGTGCCGGTTGTCTTGTTCAGACTCTAAGCGAGCAATTTCAGCTGCTAGTTCTTTCTTTTTTGTCTTATCATTTTTAGCAGTTTTCTTCAGTGCTTGAATTTGAGCTTGAAGTTCTTTCTTCTCCTTCCTATGTTTGCTTTCTAAAGAGGATAATCGATCTAATTCTGCCATCACTTTTTAGTCTTTATAACCTATTCTTGGCTTGTCTTTTACTAGTTAAACTAGATTGTTATTGAGACTGGGAAGCTGTTCATTGAGAATGAGAAGCTGATCTGATTGTGCAGCCTTGTTATATGTAGAATAGAAGAATTTAGTGTGATTGATACGGATACGAGTCGGAAGTAGAAATTTAAAGATAAATAAAAGCGAGACTTTCACACAGATGAAAGATTCTTTGGTCTTCTTATAGTTGTAAGCAGTAGGTAGGCCGTAATTATTTATTCAACACATCAAATTTCGAAAATAGGTTTTATAAATTTTTTTGGCATCTGATTCTGATTGACAGACAGACTTTGCATTTTGCCCTCAGATTTTGCCGAAGTCGGACGTCAAATTATTCTTTTTTAAAGCGACTAATAGGTTTTAAGGCTAAAGATTCAAGTACTTTGGAGACCGACTTTTGTATTAAATATTTCTTTCGGGGTATTCCGGAAAAATATAGTTAGAAATCGTCGTTCTTTAATTTATTGTTATTATTTAGTTCATCTGTCGGAGAAATTGCGAAAGGTCCGATTTGTAGCTCATTATAAAGTCAGTAATTTGTTTTACTTTTCCACGCGACGCATTCATACATACAAATCATACAATCTTTGAGTACACAGACTATAGTGTGCCTTATTTCGGCACTGCCCAGGTCTCAGATCTTGATTTTAACTAGATAAAAAATTAGTCGTTAATTTGTCGAAATTTGTCGCTCAAAGCAAAAAATTTGTCGGTCTCCCGTTAAAGAGTTATAAGGTTTTTTTTGTGGCAGTGCCGAAATAAGCTTATTTCGGCACAGCCCACTCGGGATCTATTAAACTACAAGACATAGCTAAGATATGATTATCCCCAGAATTAGTCGTCAATTTGTCGAATTCATACACCAAGTATCAGAATTAGTCGACCTCCCGTTAAATAGTTATAAGTATTTATTTGTGGCAGTGCCGAAATAAGCCTTATTTCGGCACTGCCCAAAAAAACTACACCACCTAGCGAAAATCTGATTTCACCCAGATGTTGCCTTGAATTTGTCGAAATTTGTCGGAAATAAAACACAACTGGTCGATGCGTAATTAAAAAGTTACACGCATTTTAATAATTCACGTTGTAGTAGTCAGAGAGCCTAACGTAGGCAGAGTAGAATAACACCACCCCATTCACATATGGCTATCGTAAAAAGCAACTAATGTAGTGCTAAAGAACACCTAAAGCATTCGTAGATCCGAAAACAGTTGCATGCATTGACAAACTTTGTCAGACAGTAAGGCAATAAAACGTTTACTGTTGCATTTTGTGCATGATATAATTTTGATGCAAGATCTCGGACTATACTTATTATGAGAATTATTAAAATGCGTGTAACTTTTTAATTACGCATCGACCAGTTGTGTTTTATATCCGACAAATTTCGACAAATTCAAGGCAACATCTGGGTGAAATCAGATTTTCGCTAGGTGGTGTAGTTTTTTGGGCAGTGCCGAAATAAGGCTTATTTCGGCACTGTCACAAAAAAATACTTATAACTTTTTAACGGGAGGTCGACTAATTCTGATACTTGGTGTCTGAATTCGACAAATTGACGATTAATTCTGGGGAAAATCATATCTTCGCTATGTTTTGTAGTTCAATAGATCCCGAGTGGGCAGTGCCGAAATAAGCTTATTTCGGCACTGCCACAAAAAAACCCTTATAACTCTTTAACGGGAGACCGACAAATTTTTTGCTTTGGGCGACAAATTTCGACAAATTAACGACTATTTTTTTGTTTAGTTAAAATAAATATCTGAGACCTGGGCAGTGCCGAAATAAGGCACACCAGACTATTTGTTTTGCTATTGAGTTATTGCAGAACACTAGTTTCGAAAAAATACGATATTAAATTTTTCAGCATATCTTTGAAGCCGCCGCGCCGGGTCGATGATGAAATTACACAAAATAACTTGATAACGGAATAATCTTCGATTTGGAAGTCGTCGCCAATCAATCAAAGATAACAATAGAATTGTCAAATCAAATCAACTGAGCGAGCGCCAAGGCTTTCTAAGTTTCTACGACTACGATTTACGCTATTTATTTGTTATTTTGTGAACATTTTAAATGATAAAAAATATTGAAATAGTATATTTTTTAAATAAATAATGAATCCTTGTTCAGTTCCTGCACCTCAACAAGACTCCGAAGGTGATGGACGATGGAATAGTATTGTAAGCATTCAATGAATACCTAATTGATTAAATTCGTGACCACGGCAGTTTTGATAACAGTTTTTAAGCGGTTGTAGTTTCTCTGCTAGCAAACATGTACATGTAATCTTTTAATAAATCACTAGGATGCCCATTAAGGACTTGGGTTGTTTTGTGGTTAATACTCGCAAATCTTTCATTTTCTGGTGTAGATATCCGGTATATTGCCAATTGTTTTTATTTTATTCGCAGCATAATAGGTTCCTCTCAGATGCCAAAGCAAAAGATGCGGATGTCATATTCATAGGAGATTCAGTACTACAAGCGCTCGAACTTACTGAAGTATGGAATCAGTGGTTTGCTCCACTCCATTGTCTCAATTTTAGTATACATAAAGATCAAACACAAAATGTGCTTTGGCGCATCAAAAATGGAGAGCTTGATCATGTTGATCCTAAAGTAAGTAACATTTTAAAATTAATTTTATTGTTTATGTAAGTTCATTGTTTTGAATAGATTTCTTAGACATATTGTTTCTAAAATTGCAGGTAATAGTTGTGCATGTTGGCACAAATAATGTTGAACATACACCAGAGCAAGTGAGTGAAGGCATCTTAGAAATAATTAGAACAATCAGGGAGAAACACCCAAGTGCTTACATAGTATTACCTGTGAGTAAAAATTAACTTCTATCGCAATTCTACAAGCACATGTTACTATTGGAATATTACATATAAGAGCTATAAGAGAGTATTCAGATATTGTAAAATTTACTATTTAAATCAATGGAGAGCAAAGTATGACCTGTGAAAGGATTTAATCTGGTCCGCCAATGGGTATTTGGTTTAAGCAACATTTTTGATGATATTGAGTTATTATAATAATATTTGGATTCAGAAAAATTTGTTAACTCGGAATAATTATTATAACTCAGTATCACAAAAAAATAATGCTTAAGCCAATTGGACTTTCTCCCCTTGATATGTATTATGTGTGGTTCGCCAAAATAAATTATAAAAATTCTGGCACTTCTCTGAAATTTCTCAAACTTTTCAGGCCCCTTTCATGAAGAAAGTTTGCCTACGATCGATTTAAAAATGTATTATAATCTTTATTTTTCTGTTCCAGAGTCTACTGCCTCGAGGACAACATCCAAACACTTTAAGGGAAAAAAATTCAAAGATAAATCAACTACTGCGTGAGAAAGTTCAGAATATGAACAAAGTTGAAATGGTTTCTATAGATAAAGGTTTTGTACAAAGTGATGGCACTATAAGTCATCATGATATGCATGACTACCTCATCCCAACTAACGCGGCATGTCGTAAAGCCTTTGAGCCTATATATGACCTCCTTCAGCAGATATTGTCAGAGGGCGAACAGGAAAAGGATTTGACACCTTCAGAATAATCAACCAAGTTAAAATTATGTATTATGGCAGCTTTTTATTGTGCAGCAAGCTCATTGTGATTATTAAAGTACTTACAGTTTAGCTTTTTTATCATAGGCTTAAGTATGCTGCATTTAGAATTGATATTTAAAATATTGTGAATTTATACATTCCAAATTAGACTTATTATTTTGTAATTGGCTGTGTTTATACAACCAATTTTAATTTTATGCAAATTTTACTTGCATTTTCCAGGGTTTAGTACTTATGGGGCACTTCCCATACTTGCAGCTATATTACATGCATTATAAAAACATAAATATAAGATTATAATTTATTGATATTTTTGGCATTGTTGTCTTAATATTGTTCGCCTATGTTTAATACGGTAAAAAGTTTCATTATTATTGTTATGTAATAATTTTAGTTGAACACATATTTATTTTTTATTATATATATTAGGAATGAAGTACATTATTAATTTTAATTTACAAATTTGCGATTGCTACAGCACACGGGAACTTTTCATTTCATAATTATAAACACATCACAATCCTATTGTGGAACACTTGTAGAAGGCTGCTACCAAAGATTTTCGATCCTCGCTAACCAAAGGTAACAAATAAAGTGCACATTACAATAATTTCAGTTCTATTTTTGATACATAAGTTGATGAAAATTTATTTAAAACTTGTGCTGTTCTTTAGTACAATAAAATTTCAATAAAAGTACACTAAAATGTTGTTTGTCAAATCATTCACATTACTGATTGTGAATGAACAATTACACTATAGTATACATACATATTGTAGCTAGCTATTTAAGGTATGGTTAGGTACTCAGGTTGCCAAATGAAGTTGCTTGAATCTCCAATTATTGTTATAAGTATTTATTTGCATGCAGAAGCTTGAAAATAAACAGTGCAATCTTTGTATAAATGGTGTATTTTTCCATTCAGTTTTTTACTAACTACCCCAGCTTTGTCCATATGGGATATTTATATTATTGTTCTATGTTAAAATCAAAGTTATTAACATAATCATAAACCAGAACATATTCTCTATGATAGTGCAAACTATGTCAAAATCCATTAATCCATCCATTAGTTTATAGGCAATGAAAACAAACTGACACAGACAACTATTTTCCTATATATTCCAACAAAATATCAGTATCTAAAAACTTAATACTACAATAGCAGTATTATTAACTGCTGTGTAGTAGTAGTAATAAAGTAGTTAGTATACTATTTTGTAAGTATTTAATGATATTTTGTTTTATACTATGTTAGGTGGCAGACAAGCTACAGCGCGCCTTATGTGAAGCAGTTACGTAGCTTGACTCATAAAGTATCGCTCCCGCGCCGCCACCCCACTGCTATTGCACGTCAGTGTTACCTACCTACTCTTTCCTTTTAACTTCACTCACTCAGTACATGAGTACACAACCTTCTAGGCCTCTACACTGTGCCTCTATGAATTGTTATTTGCCCCTTTCTACTTACCTCTCTGTTGCCAGAGCCTTGTTAGTTAATCAACAGGGTGTACCAAATGCAGATTAGATTGGCATTGGCTCAGATGGTAAGCCATGTAGGTACACGCTAAATATCCGCAAAACATGTAATAAAATTCGGATAAGAGTTAGAATAAATTATATTTAGTATTTCAACATATTATAATATACTATATCTGACACTGATCTCTCAAGACTAGAATAATAATAATTAATCAGCTACATGCATACTTTAATATTTATTTAATAATCTTTTGTAATACAGATTGAATGGTAAAGTTAGACTTCTATGTTGCAATGATTTATGAAATATATTGAAGTTCTGTTGCTCAAGTTTTTTGAGGTAAGCATCGACAGAAATTGCAGGCAAAAATATCTGGCTGATTCCTACCGGTACTTTAATACTCCTGGCCTGAAACAATTTCAATTTATAAAGATTATATTCTAAAATAGTTTTAGCTCAATCAATAAAATCGGAGGAGCTTAATGGCATCTTTGCAGTAAAACAGGGATTCTGTACAGGGTCATAAAAGATCCAATAAGGTCCTAGATTAGTCTATGGAGGAAATAAAATCAATTTCCTTTATCATATGGGTTAAAAACATTGACTATCATTAAACTATGTCTGTGGTCTTTGGGCAGCTTGAAAACACGCAGATCAGTTGAGCAGTGCAGTGGAAAATGCTCAGAACCTCTTTGATTGAGGGGAGTTTCCCACATTCATTCCAGCAGTGGAATAAATGTAGGTTGATTAAATCCATCACTGGAATGATTGTGGGTTGATGCATTTTCTAAAATATTTATTGAAACACAATTATTACCTTCTTCAAATGATTATTGGCTCTTGTGGCAATTTCAAATGTTACATTTCTCATTTCCTCACTGTCTATGCTCCTCAATACAGCTTCTTGACTAATTTTATGTTTCATTAAGATGTCCATTGGTAAGGATACCATTTTATGATGATTAGAAACAAATATAGACCTGAAATCATTAGGTACTGCATTAGAAAAGTTTCCATGTAACTAAATTATGTTTTCAAATGTCACCTATTTTTTTATATTACATTGGATGACAAACAAGCATACGCTTGATGTAAAACAGTTACTGTAAGCCATGTAGATGTTTGCAATACTAGGGAGTATTCACAGCTTGTGCACTGGCTACCTCTTTTTACCAGAGCTGTTTTTAATCAGCAGGATGTAGTATAGACAATCTTGGCGTTTGCTTTAAAGATAGTGGTGAGCCACTACACTCCAAATAAACCTACCTTAAAATATTGACTATGCCCTGGGCCTTGCCCAGATGTGATGCAACATGGTCTGCATGTATATTTTTTTCACCAGATATGCTCAATAGAAGATGGTATATAGATGACACTGTATCTTCAGAATATCTTTCTACATCTTCCAGGCTCCGAAAGTATTTTGATTTCAGTAAACTGCTCCTTGATGATATGAGCTTCTCTAAGTGTCTTCTAGGTAAATTGTATGTACAACACACCTGTAAAAAAAAAAAACGGGTTGCACTGGGAGTGCCGGCAGAAGTGAAAACTTGAACATTGTCATTGTGTATTTTTGAATATTTTGGAATGGTTAGGCAATAATTTCGCACGAATTGCTTTATTTATCCATATAAAAGTACTATCATATAAGTGGTAAAATACAATATTTATTTATGTAGCTATTGTATACAAACATGACAATTTATATTATATTAAAAATAAACAGCAGGAGCAGGCATACATTTTCGCCGCGCGGTAGAAAGAGAGGGGGATATTACTTCCTTTCCTAGCTGTGCCAGCGGTCTACTCTCCCTCCGTCTTACGAATTTTTGATCACGTCAAGTGTCCTGGTGAGTTTAACATTTTTTACCCATCCCAAAAAATGCACAACGCCGTTAAAGAAGTTTTCATTTCAAACACATTTGGAAGAGATTCATTAAAATGTTTTAAGTGGAAAGGTGGTCTGAACTAGGCTCACACGCATATTGATCTCCAAGCTCTTTTTTGAACACTTCTTTTTACTGTAACCATTGCATTTTCAACAGTTTGAACAAATGAAGTGAGTAGGTATGATGAAATTATGTAAGTTGTGTTTTATGTGTTTTAAAGATAGGTGTATTTTACCTTGAATAACTCCTGAACAACAGGATTGGCTGGTATGTTTTGAATCTTCTGATTGGATTTATAAATGTCTTTAAGAGAATCTAACCAGAATTGCAACCTGAACGCTGCAGTCTGAGAGTCTCTAGTTTGATCTTGTACACGAGCAACTTCCACATTAAACGCTCTTACTACGAGGGCCGGCGAACGTATAGATTTTGTCATGAGCAAAGTTGCCAAAAAACTTTCATAGTCATGCTGTCTATCTGTAACATGAAGACGAAGTACCAGAAAATGCTGTAAATATTTCTACTATCAAATTTAACGTTTTTTTATATTCTTAAAAGGAACTTAAACAAGTATTAAATACCATTTTTAAATATTACCTTACAATATTCGCACAGTAATGTAAACCATCGTTAGCGGTTTTTGATGAATAGAATTTTATTATGGAAGCGCAGGGCTTTATAGAATTATTTACATTTCGATACATCTTGTTTCACAATTTGCTACAAATGACTGACAACAGTGACAACTTGACAAGTTGAAGCAAAATATTTTTTTTGAGGTTAGTAGTGATGGATAGTCTATCGATACTGTGCGACATGTAGTAGGACTATCAATGGAACAAAATGTGGTTAAACTGTTTGACTAACAGATGTACCGATTTTTACTATTAATATTATTGTAGATGCTTGAACTATTGATAGTAAATAATATCGACTACATTTTGTTGGTATACTTAATGGTCAGTGATTAAGTGAGTTACAGAAAAAAATCGGTTGTCTGTAAAGTTGGTTTACTGACGAATGTTGAACGTGACAACGTCATAAGAAAATACTGATGGAATGTTTGCATTTTTCAAAAGAAAATTTTAATGGAACGCCTCAGAGCGAGGTAACGCCGCATGAGTCATGTTTTTTCGTGCGTGCAGCCGGCTCCATCGAATTATAAGACGTTGTCACGTCAAAAATACGTTGAATTCTGCATATAAGACTGCTGTTATAATTACACATAATATATGTTATAATTACACATAATAAATTATATGTAATTAAGTGCCTTAATCAATACGATGAAAAATAAAGAGCTATTGATATTCCAAAACTATCGATGACGGAAACCTAAAAATTACTTCCTCAGACATTATTTTAGAGGAGGTTGGTTTTTGATTCTACATATTATTATAATAGGACTGACAGAAATAGGTCCCTCTCGTTGTCCTATTAATAGGGCAAATCATCGTCATCAAACAATTGCGACTCCTTGCCATACAATGATACTGTTTTTAGACCTGTTGGGTTCCTCAGCCTTGTAAACGGAAGTAATGTAGTTTTCTCTTGATTGATAGTCAGGCTATGTGTTTGATACCATTTCTCAGCCACCTTAAGAGCTACCTTTATAAGTTCCGTTACCATATTGGGTAATTTTCATTGATTATGATAACAATGTCGTCCGTATATCCGATTGCCACTGCGGGTCCCTTGATTAGGTCAATCAGAAGTGAGTTGACTACAATGCTCCATGGCATCGGTGTTAAGGCGCTTCCTTGAGGGCTGCCTTTTGAAGTACTGGCAATCGACATTTTAAGGTCATCTATCAATATGAAATTTTCGATAGTTCAGCATCACTATTAGATTTTTGACATTGACAATGCATTCACATTATTGATTTTGATCCACGTTTTTTCTTTTCTTATTGCTAGCAAACACTCTTTGCTCGAAGATTATTTTTCTCATTTTCATGTTTTGTGTTATTTTTTCATCTTATTCGTCCCAGCCTCAAGAACATCGTGAATAATATCGTCAAGAATCTTCTAGTTCCTCAATTACTTGTATTAACAACAACAAATAATTACACAATTAACAATTAATTTTGCTGCGGCTGAACATCCCGATAGTCAGCCATATACGTTTTTTTAATCAAAGTATCCACTAATTTTATTTCAGTTTTAGTAAATTTATATTTACATTTCTTTCGAATAGCATCTATTATTCTACCACAAAATAGATGGCGTTTGTAACTCTGCTTTTATTAAATAAATATTTACTTATTTGGTGTCTTTCCTTACTCCATACTTATTCCATCATGCCAAATATACGTTCGCAAGAAGCATTTTTAGAAAAAATCAGAGATTATTGTAATGTACCCGGAAGATTAATACATATTAACTTTCGGATATTTCAGAAATACACAAAACTAAAACAATCTGTGATATTTAATTTTGATATTGTACGACCCATTTGGTTTATTCGGAAAGTCCATTTTAAAAGGATGAAGTTATTAAAATAATATACGTATTAATACTATTTAAATATACACTCATGGACAAATTTAGAGAAACGCAAAAAAAGTGTGTTTAAAGCAAAATATGATGGATGTTTGTGACAATTAAACATATTTATTTGGATTTTGCTTATTATATACGATAATTTAAAATTGTAAACATTCAAAAAAAAAAACGATCTAACGGCCAAAATTAGCAAATAAAAAAAAAGATAATTTTTATTGGAAGGAAACAGTTTTAAACAATTTTTTTTTAGGAAATGCTTAAAAAATGCCGTAATGTGGGCTTTAATCAGTATTTAGTGTTGCCCCCAGCCTGGCGCAACTCAAGGTAAAAAAACGACTCTATGAATCGGAAGGATTTTTTATGAAATGGAAGCGAATTTCGCTTCCATTTCATAATGATTAGAATTTACGCTATTTGTATGGCACATCCGTCTCTTAAAACGTAGTGGTTACATTCTCTTTGGTTGCCCCCTCGAGTTGCCCCTTCCAGTCTCCTTGCTTATACTTATTCAAGTTATTAATAAAATCTTGAGGGATTGCATTCCATTCTTCCTGTAACGCGTTTTCAAGATCTCTCAGATTAGGCAGGATTTCTTCTCTTTTTAATTTATTTTCCAAGCTTATCCCATACATGCACTATGGGATCTAAGTATGGCGAGCGCGCTGGCCACCCCCTAGGCTTTGATTTCAACGTCTAGATGGTATTCAACAACTGCGGCCGCAGTATGCGGTCGAGCATTATCTTGCCTATGACCGAATCCATCTCCTAGAAAATGAAGGAAAGGAAGATTTTTTAAATATGTGTTTGATACACGTAATATCAGTTTGATAGCTTTTGTATGATGTTTAATGGTATTTTGACAGTAAGTTAATGCATGAATTGCGTACTTTTAGTTCATTTTTTAAATACTTACTGATGTTTTTGTGAACCTCTCGTTTGAACCCTATTCCGTGATAAAATTTGGCTCTGCTTCTAAGTTCGTGAGTTCGTGGCCCCTGTTTCGGGATTAAGTTTTTACAGCGAGTTATTATAATTTACTAATAAAAAACAAAATATATAAAGAATTTAATAATTAAAAACGTTTTTAAATGAAAAACGTAAGAGTGAGATCATATTCAATTTTATGACATTACTTAAATAAACTTTTATTATAACTTTTACTTAAATTCTAAAAAAATATGCAAAATTAAATGTCTCTTTTTTTACTTAAATATTATACATATTTTTTAAAATTACAAAAATAAATTAAATAAATTGAATAAAAAATTAAATGATGCTGATAGTACTTATGCGAATTTACCTCAAAAATGTAAATTAAGGTTACCTTCAAACTCGTATTATAAGAATTATATTGAATAAAACATATCCCGCATTTAGCTCATTAGAAACTTAATTGAATACTTTATTTGTCTTTTTAATTGCCATTTAAAATATCTTAATTATTATACAAATACACAAGCAACAAAATTGTATCTAGAATATCCCTGATTCGGTAGTGACACGAACTAGGGGACAAACGAAAAATAAAATGACCGTTATTTCGTGAGTTGATTTATTGCAATTTTAAAGGAATTTCATGCTTGCATATAATTATTTCCTAAATCAAATCAATTGTTGAGGAACACAAAAAAGCACTATTGAAAGTTTCATTCAAATGAACTTACCTTTTCCTTTCTGTAAGCTTAAGAGCCATATTACATTTTGACCGAGATTTTTGCGTAAAATGGTCAATTTTGGCGTTCTTGATCTCGGAAACAAAAATACATTAACAATGTTGACTTATTGAATAGTACGGAATAGCTATTGGCATAGTACATAGCGGCCTCGCTTTTTGTAAATTTTGCTTAACTTTTTAAATAAACCCAAAATTGCAGAGAAAGATTTTCATAAAATGCGCATATTCACTTTTTTGAGCTCCTGGATTGTACTACTGTTCCAAACAAATGAAATAAATAAAATAGAATGTTATTTGTTATATAGTCGTGTAGTACATAGCGGCCTCGGAATTTTGAAATATCATTGATTTAATATAGAAAAAAAAAACATTCTTTTAACCAAATAAACTTCGAAAATCGCTTCAAGTAAACTGTTAATTTCTCGAATAAACAATAATATTATTGAGCAAAATTTATACGAGAATAATTGTTACTTCATGATGAATAAACTTTGTAGCATGAATTTATTATCTTATTTCAATCAAAACGATAAATATAACTTCAAAATTACTACAAAAAACGATGCACCGGCGGCCTACGCGGGTTTAGTACTACGCGAGAGCTCGTCAGCGTGCAAATGTAATAAGGCTCTTAAGAAGCACGAGTGCTAATCTTACGGTAACAGGGAATACACGCACACCGCATAGCTGTTCGTGGCCGGCTGAGTGTTTAGAGAATGGTATTGCTGTCACTTTAATCGCGAAAATGTTGGTAATTGATTTTTTAGATAGTTTAAATAATAGAGATTTTGTAAGATTGTAGAACTTAAATAAATAATATTCCAATTACTTATTTTTTTACCAAAGACGAAACTAACGAAATAACGTACTAACACGAAAAAGGGGCCATTTACCTTACATATCGTGTCGCTGTTATAGACCCCCCCCCCCCATACCATAACTGACCCTCCACCTCTATACCTCTTTTCTTTTTCAATGATGTTGCACTGAGCGTACCTGTCTCTCGGGCGTCTCCACACTTTAATCCTTCCATCACCTGGCTACAGGCAAAATCTGGACTCATCTGTGAAAATAGGATTTGACTCCAGGCTTTGTCATTCCGATTAACGTGATTTCGAGTAAAATTGACTCGAGGCACTCGATGGCATCTGGCAAAATTTATCGCAGTATAAAGAGCATATTATTACGCGATAATAGGCTATTTTCCAATGTTTAAAAATTGTATAAATTATTTAACAATATCGTAAAATACACAAAACTATAAAGATCCGCAAACTTTCATTCTAATATCATCAGTCAGACTTTATTTAGCGTCGATCAAAGTTTGGCGGGAAAGTCCATTTTAAAAGTATGAAATTATTAAAAAATAATATTTCCATTGGAGAAGCAATAAAAAATGCTATAACTTTTATTATAATACTAATCACATAAACGTATTATTTAACATAGCTGTCGTACAAATTTCTGATTTGATGCATACAAAATACAAACCTGTGACGTCATAATTCGGTAGTCTTTTGTATGGAGCGTTTTGGGGCAGTCTAAAAATTGTGATTTTCAAATTACCATATCTCGAGAGATTTTTGTGCTATCGAAGTAATTCTTTCACCTATGGTTATATTATGGAGACATCCCTACATATCAAACCGAAAAAAATGTTAGTCAAATAGCCTATTGAAATGCTTATTGAAATATGAAATTCGAAAAAAAAAAGAAAAATTTCCATAACTTTCCTTTTTTTTTCTATAAGATTTACTAATGTATGTGGCCAATATGCAAGATAATTACAACAGTAGATATTAAAACATTTTTTTGCGTTCCTCTAAATTTGTCCATGAGTGTATAATCCATACTTCCTTATCCATACTAATATTACAAATGTGACAGTGTGTTTGTTTGTTTGTCCTTCTTTCACATCGAAAGTAACGAACGGATTGACATGATATTTTATTGCAGATAGTTTAAGGCCTGGAGAGTGACATAGGCTACTCTTTATCCCGGAAAAACATCTAATTCCCACGGGAAAAATAAAGTTTATAATCATTTGTCCTTCTTTCACGTCGAAAGTAACCTAAGTACGGACATGATTTTTTTAATGCGGATAGTTAACGGGTCTGGAGAGTGACATAGGCTACTTTTTATCCCGGAAAAAACAACTTAATCCCATGGGAAAACATAAACTTTATAGTCATTTGTGCTTCTTTTACGTCGAAAGGAACCTAAGTACCGACATGATTTTTTAACGGGGATACTTTACGGTCTGGAGAGTGACATAAGCTACTTTTATTCTCGGAAAAACATATTAATCCTATGGGAAAAAATAAACTTTGTAATTATTTGTCCTTCTATCACGTCGAAAGGAACCTAAGTACCGACATATTTTTTAACAAGGGATAGTTTCCTGTCTGGAGAGTGACATAGGCTACTTTTTATCCAGGAAAATCATATTATTCCCACGGGAAAAAATAAAGTTTATAATCAATTGTCCTTCTTTCACGTCGAATGGAACTTAATTGCTAACATGATTTTTTTTTGGTGCAAAGAGTGGTAGGGATCAGGGATGTAACGGAGCTTCGGTTTCGATTCCGATACGTCGGAACTTCCGATTGCTTTTGCATCCTCGGTTCCGACTTTGGTTCCGATAAATTTTAAACCGAAGTCAGAAGTCATATCGGAGGTCGGCGGCCGGCGCGGCGGGCGAGGGTGGGTAGACGGGCCGGGCAGCGCGAAGCCGCGGCGGAGTCGCGATCTATCGATTTTAGCAATTGTTTCATTGTTACACTGTTAAAGTATTGATAATAAAGATAACACTAAGTTAGTGTCACTAACGAATAATGATGTGTAATTATTTCATTGAAAATTGTAACTAACCCATACGATTAATAGCGTTAGTTAACATGAGAACTTTGAAATTTAGATAAAATATCTAAGATCAGTTTGTGATTGACCTAATTCATCAAATAAAAGTCTATAGGGCGACCTTATGCGCAGGTGTGCATAAGTAATTCTCAGAAAAAGCCGTGGACAAAATTGGACAAAACGGGATCTCTGATTGGATGAGTAAAATAGCATTGATAGGGAGAGACACAAGAAATTATGTTGCTAAGCAAAATGGCGGGAAAATTCTGATAAATAAATGGGGAATCGATTGTACTAATATCGATTAATTTGATAATATATTAGTATGTAATGATATCGTATACAATATTTAAGGGAATTTAGATATAATAAGCGTTGGTTGATATTAGTGGCGTTCATAATTAATCGGGTGAATTGATTCAAGGAGTGAAATGTAAGAAAACACGAATAAAGTTTAAGATTGAAAATCTTATATTTTCTTTATAACTATTAAAATTAGTGAATGGAAGTTGTAGTGTGATCAATATAAGTACAAAATTAGATTAATTTGAGGATTGAAGATAAAAATTACGTGAAATAAAGGTAGAAATGTGAAACTAAAATGATTTAATTATCTTTTTAGAAAGATTCGAATAATTTTGGCAAGAATCAAGTATTTTCAATGTACTTAAGATTAAACATGAAACAATTTATATGGTAAAAATTAGTTAGATAAATTGATACAAATAGATTACTCGATTAAACTAGGAGAATTAGATTTTATGGTTAAAAATTACTTATGTCACTTCACTAATTCAAAAGTGGGCGGGGCTTGTGACTATAAAAGGAAAAACGCGAGTTTTAAGCGGGATGATTCGATTTATTAGTATTCGCGAGTAAGGAGATAATAATTAGCATATTTCCGTAAATATGCATTATAATACCGGGACAGTGTTAAATTTATTTTAGTATTTTAAAATTAGATTTTCACTTGTTTAAATATTGCTGAGAAAGGTTTGAGAGATATTATTTATTTGAGTAATCAAATTGATTTACGGTTGATAGATGCCTTAATTATACAAAAAGGTTTGTGAGATTGTTAGATTGAAAAGTAGAAGTGCCCAATTTTGAACAATCATATTTAAAATCACTTTGAAATTACAAGGCGAATGTTGAAGCTTGACATCAAAAGTAACAATACGTACTTATGGATGATTTCAATGTGAATAAAAAAGCATCGTACATCCAATCTTCAAAATGTTAAAGTTACAACATAACCTGCCTCTTTCGTTTCCTATAAATAAGGAATGAAATTATTTTTATTAAACTAATTGGGCTGTTCACTGATTTGTAAGAATCTCATAGTAACTTATCGCGAAAGTGATGAATTTGTGTGAATTAGCAGAGTTGAAAGGTAAGGTCTTCTATCCAGTAAATTTGAAGATTTTTCTCGGTGAGTGAACAAAACATCTTTTATTGACTGTATTATAATGACTTCTCATATTTCAAAATAGTGAATGGTGATACATTACAGGAAATAGATTTCTTGAAATTTCAGCTGAGCAAAGAATGTTGAAATTAGAGTATATTCCAATAAATAAGAATCTATATCTATAAAGTAAAATATAGTAAAGATTATTGCTAAATAATTTGCATGCATTACTTTTATCAAGACATACAAAGTTTGATTATAGATATATGTGTATAAATATATGAGTGTTGTGATTTATGAAGTAACAAGATTACTGAACAGTCGCACACTAGATTAGGATTGTTTGTAAGGATTCAGTGATTACAGTAGATAATCTAAATTCAAATGATTTGAGTTTAAATAAGAATGAATTAATTTAGTTTAAAAGATAGACTAAAGAGAGTTATTGGTTTCATATCTAGAATCAATGCAGAAATTAATTTTGCCAGTTAATGAATTTAATTGCCGAAGGAATTTATAAGTTTCCTAAATTTCTTTTGAGAAATATCTATAAACGTTCCAAGTAAATAATATAATGTAGTAAATATGTAGAATCAGTAAATAAGTCTGAGCATTTAGAGATAATTTAAGGATAGGAACATCTCAAATAGTTATTGAGTTTTGTAGTTAAGGCAGGCTAAAGGAAGGAACGTCCTTTGGTTTTTGAATTTCATGAGGAAGAGATGCCTCTTACAGTAGAATCTGCTCAGACTGTGGCAGAAGAGTTTTGAAATGGATGAACTCTATGGATAAAGGCGTGAGATGGGGCCTTGTCTTTACCACAAAGAAATAATGTTTGAAAGTATACATTTCCATAATCCAATAAAATGCCTTATTTAGTTTCATATCATATTATCCATTTTCCACAAATGAAATAATGTTTAAAAGCTTTAACCTTGAGTATGTTAATTAGTTAACATAAGTGTCTAATGTCATATTGTTTTTATCACTAAAACTTAATGTCTAAAAGTCTTTCCATTATGGCAAAGTGTTTCTCTTTAATTTAAGCTCAATATTGGTTTACTATTATAACAGGGTTGATACTGGAAATAGTGACTGGAAGAGTCATTGTCATTATAAGAGATACTAATTAATATTCGGGTCATTAGTTAATATAATTTCAACCACATAGTTTTATCTTATAGTGGATATTAGGTGATACAACTAATTCAATGAGTATATATAAGTCGTAGGGGTGATAGGAGTTTAATCAGTCATTATTCTGCGTGTAAAAGTATCTGGGGAAATTACGGTACAATGTAGGACACTAGACGCGATCACGTGGCCATTATGTAATAGTATAGCTTACCATCAGGTTGATTCATCTTATTCCGACAACAACAACATAAGTTTTGGTTTGAATTTAAGGTGTAAGAGTGTAAATTATAGGGAGATGTATATCAGATTAATGTCATTTAATTAGGTATATGTGGTGTGATAGATTTGACGTACTAATGTGAGCGAAAGAAGAAGAAAGGTAGTGAGAAAATAGTAGTAAGGAAATGATGATGATGATGATGATGTAAGATGAATAGGAAGATGTAAGATAAGAGATAGGTATACATACGCAATTAGGTAGGTCGAAATAATATATATAATATAAGAAGAGGAGGGAGAGAGTCTTATAGGGGGGGGAGGTTACAATTAGGTAGCGCATGACCAGGATTATATATAAGCTAAAATATATGTATATGTATTAGTAATTTTACAAATATACAAATGTTGTTGGAATGGAGTGAATCTAATTGTGGTATAAATTAGTTGTCTGGGTTTTCTTGAAAACCTACAATTGCTGTACGTGAAATCGGAACACAAAGGATATATGACTGTTTTAACTCAGATAGGATTTGTAAGTAAATTAACTCAGAAGAAGGAATCCTCCTGGATTCCTAAAGCAGATTAATAGTATATAATTAATTTCACATATTTACAACTAAGGTCTAAATATAATTAAATAACACAGGACTTGAGTTATAAAATTCTTCAATTATTTTTCATGGATGGGCTTCAGTTAGTATCTCGATGAGTCATGATCCTGAAAAATAAGTTAAAAATTAAAATTAAAACAGAGTTACAAATGGTGAATACATAATTATGGGATAACAGAATATTAGAATTATCTAAAGTTAATTAAAAGTAGGATTATAATTGAAAATATGTAAATTTGAAATGTTACCGAGTATAAATTTGGTATAAAACAAAGTAAAAGGGTTATAAATTAGTTTAGTTAGCCATATGTACTTGAGAGCGGGGTAAATGTAATAATTGATTTCAAAAACTTATAGTTCACTATAAATAAAGCATTCATAGAGATTTTGCCAGTACTAAAGAGAGATAAATAATTAAAAACATAAGAATTTCAGGTTATACTTACTAAGTATTGAAAAATTCACTTTTACTTCTTGAGTAAAATCAAATATAGTATTTCAGCGTTGACAGATTGAACTAATTAGTCCATATGGGGGTGCGATATGCCCATTCACAGTTGATATTAATTGGACAGGAATCTGAAAGTAATATGTAATTACATTAATAAAATCACATATCAGACTTTCCTTTTTAATAGGAAAGCTTGCCTAGTAGGTATGTATTAGGAAAATTTATGATAAAAAGGGAAAGTAATTAAGAAATGTAATAAGATACATCATACTTACATGAGATTACTTGTAGACTTTCAATATTTAAATGGTAAATGATAACGTTTGATAACCTCTGTTCAGGAATTTGTGTTAGTGAATTTTACATATAACCCCCTGAAGAAAAAGCAACTGAAACAAATAAATTAAAGATTAATTTTGAGATACGTGGTTTAGGTAGAATAATTAGCAGTCATATAATGAAAAGTTATACTTACAAATTTGTTTTAGAAACAATTAGGTTAGCTTGGTGACATTTTATAAACTCCAAGTAATTTAGTATATATAATTTCTTTTTTTTTGTGATGAAATTGGGGTTTATGACAAGCAATTGGAATTTTAATACGAATAGGATTTATTGTTATGTTTTTTACGCGTTGTTGTTATTATTGACATGAGCCTGAACAAAAATAGGGTTGCCGTCGTTGGCTTACCAACATTCCCATAAAATATAAGTTCAAAATTTTGAAAGGAAAGTTTTAGGAATCTTGATATAAAATAAGCATTTTTGACTTTTCGGTACATTATTAATCATAACATCATTAATAATTTAAGCAAGAATAACTTAATTGGTTCATTCATATTAATAATAAAGTATGAAAAATATCTAGATATAGTTCTGTTAGAATGATAATAAAGAAAGGATTAATATGAAAAAAAAAAGTGGGCAAAATAACAATGAGCTATTAACATAATTGTATATAAAATAATACTTTAATTTCATAAAATAAACGATAACGTAGTAATAAATACATTTAAATAACTATTTCCGGGTATCTGACGCAAATATGGGGTTATAGGTAAATTAAGATTAAATTATGTGTGAGATTTTCGGACGAAAGGTTGTGGAGGCGACTAGAATAATTGAGAGGTTATGAAATTGTCATATTGATAATTGAGTTTTAGTAATCCCTGAAAGTTTGAAATACCTTTATATGGTAAATTTGCAAAGAAGTGGCAACACTAAGAATTGCTAAGAGATTCATTTCTTTTGTCGGAAATGAGAATCTAAATTCGATATAGAATTACATTATGAATAGTTAAAGTAAATGAAATTTTTGCTATAAATTAATAAGATAACTTTATTTCAATTACATACTTTAAAAAGAAAGGAAATGACAAAATAAAGACGTTTACATGGAGTTTATGGTTAGTTTTATAGAGGGCGTTGAAAGAAAGTAAACTTTTAAGGGCGAATATTAAATGTAAGAGTTGGAATTTTATTTGTTAAGTACTGAAAAAAAAAGGACGTAATTAAACATTAACATATTTATTTAATGTTGCAATATTTATTTTGTGCAAAATTAGAGACGAAAAAATTATCTATATTTTAGGTGTATGTCTAACTCGAATGGAAATAGTTAATGCAAGTATCGTGGGAGGGCGGTAAGAGCGCGTACAATTGGCATCAATGAGATTTTAGTTGCGAAGAGATGTATTGATCTTTGAACGAGAACCAATATGAATATATATATTCATATTTCCATATTGTAATATATTTTCCGTGTAAAGTTATCGATAATTATAAAAAAAAATGGTTCGACCAAAATAGCATGATGGACGAAAGAGGAATTAGTTCGGGGTTTGGGTCACAGATGGCGCGGGTGTACAAGTTTTATTGAGAATCGATATTTTAATTCAATGGTAGCCTAAAAATTACATTTATATAGTTGCTTTCTTTATTTGAATGGTTCTTAAATTTTATGAATGGGGAGGCGTCTAAATATTCAGTTAATTAAAATTTTCATGTAGAAGCATTGGTGAAACTTTGAACTAAACTAGTGTAATGCGATAGAAAATGCGAATAAAAATGTTAGTAACAATTATTATTTAACAAAAAGATAGTTACGTAATTAGTAATAAATAATTGATGTTGACAAAGTCGTGGTACTCTAAAATACATATGCGAATTTTGTCGCTTACATTATCGAGTCAGTGGCGCGTGAGTAGAAAATAGAGCTATTGGATCTAAAATTCCTGGTTCGAATCTCAAGACCAACATTTGTTTTTGCGATTTTATTTTTTAATTGAGTTTTATTATAGTCTTTTCCTGAGTATATTCATTATTATTATTATTAATTAAAATTTATTATGACACTTAATTCGTTTTTATTAATTTCTATTTAATTTACAGTCAGCTTAAAAGAAATAATGAAAATAAATATATGTATATTAGAAAACGTTGTAGGGTATAGTGATTTGGAGATAGCAATCAATTTTATTGGAAGGAAATATAAAATAGATACGTAATAAGTTCATTAAGGTGAAAGGTAAATTTTATTTGAATTTTAAGATTTTACGAGGAGATGAAACATTAATAGTTTAATATAACTAGATGGTTATAGGGTAGTATGTGACGTTTGTCATATTAATTAGGGATCGTTTGGGAAATAGGACTTTATAAATATATTAAAATATGCAATTTTTTTTTTATATATATATATTGATAAGACTTCAATACTGTTATACGTATAAATAGGTTGGTTATTGACTAATGAGAATTAGGAAGTATTACTTTTTTAAGAAATAGTTTTACATGATACAAGTACAGTCAGATACAAAATATTTTAGAAGTAAATAATAAACTATGAGTTAAAATTTAAATTCGATTTATTTATTAATGATGAATATTACTAATGTTTTATACTGAGTTTAATTCTAGAATTCATTTATTACGATGACACAAAGGACACTAATTAAGTTTAACGTATAATTTTATTTGAAATGAGAATATTTATGTTTCGTATTTTCTCTCGTAATTAGATTTAGGTAATAACAATTCATAGGGTCTAAGCATGAAAAGGGTTATGTATATCTCTTATTTACTATGTAGGGTGGCAGACTAGCGTGGAGCCCGCCTGATGGGAATTAATTATGATGGCTGTGTTTAGCGTTTATATTGGGTTCTCCCATTACAGTCTTGTGCGTGTGGTCGATCGCGTTGCTGGTATGGGGGTTCATTTGGTTAGTGAATTCGTTCACTCGCAGGAACACAACAGCTCTTATTGTAATATAATTGATTTAATTCTGTGAAGTGAGTGGAGATGTTGGTTGAGTGGTTTATAGGCTCACTTATGACCTCATTGGTTGTCAACATTCTGTTAGATGATTGTCTTGCAAGAAAACTGGAGGCGGATGCAACTTATTTTTATAAAGTGGCTTCGTTTATGTTCGAAGGTAGTAATTACAAGAGAATTGTAAATAGTAGATAAGTGAGTACGAAAGGTCGTCAGCTATGCTAGACATTGGGAGGCGAATATAAATATATATAAATATATATATTAATTATAGAATGATGAGAGGAATTTTTGGCGATAATGTGATTAGAGGATTTAATAAGTGACCAATAAGGAAAATAGGAAAACCTAGATTTAGCGACAAAGAGATGTAACATTCTATAACATTCTTAAGTGGTAGGGAAGGTGACCTAGTTAGAGATATTACTTGATGAAATACTGGGCAATGTTGATGAGTGTAGGATGGATAGATGAAATAAATGACCAGTATATTGGTAGAAGGAGTGACTAATTGAGGGGGGGTGATGAGTATATTGTGTAGTAATATTAAATTAAAATCAAGATCGATCTTCATTTTTCGTAACTATAGATGAGTAGAAAGGTGAGCGGAGATTTAGATCCAGATTGGAAGCGGGTTGTTGATTTAAGAGTGAGCATACGGCTGCATGGAGTTGAAGTACAGAAACACTGAAATTAGTTTAAAAATAATTTTAGTAAGCAATGAAATAAATTGAGGAGATAAGGTGAGATAGATAGATTTTAGAAAAATAAGTTAAGCTCAGTGGGACAGCGGTCGGAGATGCGAAGCTATTATCGACGTTCGTGGGTTCGATTCCTACATGGGCGGATTTTTACATGGACGTGGCTGTTTGAATGGGTCGGGGTATTTCCTGTGAGTGTGAATATTTGTGAAACAGGAAGGAACTTATTTATGTATGTTATGTTATTAGGAACATAGTAAAATTAGTAGTACTTAGTACAGTGTACTCACTACCGGCCGTTCATTCGTGTCGATCCAGCTGATCTTTGGGAAAGGTCTGGAATGGTTTGTGTGACGTTGCATGCACACATGCTAAGTTGCAATTCATATAGACATCTTTGTTTATGTAGTGGTGTAGGACGAGACATTAGTGTGTACCGGCCGAGATGTGTAATTAGATTGGCGTATAAAACACAGATTTCGAGTGTAGTGGAACTGGCTGATGATGTGTGAGTTGGCTGACATTGTTAATTAGGGTTATTATATTATTATTAATAGAAGGTTAGAAGGGAAGTATATATGGTTCGGAAAATTCAGAGCACTTTACTTAAGTTAAGGTAGGTAAAGAGTGGTATTATGTGGAGAAAATATGAAATATTATATTTTGACATATATTACAGTTCTATATATGTAGGAATTTAAGTTTTGGATATAAATTTCAAATGAATGTGATCTGTCTTTTTAGTATATACTTATTAAGAAAATCTTTTACATAAGTACAAGCAGCTAATGTTGAACAACGAATAGTTTAATAAGGGTGATTTTGTAGTGATATTTAAATTGTGAGGATATTAGGAAAATAAGTTTTTTTTAAGAGTAATTTTTATATAAAATTCACGCGTAGTCTATAGAGATCTTTAACAGTGATAATGTCTTAAGTAGTTGGGGCGAGGGTCTGTACTGATGCATGGGAGGAAACCATTGAGCAGTGGATGTTTATTTAGAACCACGGAACTGAAAGCGAGTAAACAAATTGTTAGTATAAAGAAAATTAAGAGTAAATTCTGGGGCATGGTAACATAGTTTAGTAAAGATTAATAATTGAGAAATTTAGGGGCATAAGTTCATAGGTAAGAAAGAAAGATTGCGAAGGGTGAATTTCATATATGGATGAACCAATTTTGTTAATAATTTTAAAATATTCTTTGGAGAGTGAGTTTGATTTTATGTTACGTGAAATTTAAGAATTTCTTAACTTTATTATAATTTAGACAGGCTATTTACAATAAGTACTTAGTGAGTGGAAGTTTATTACCATGTCATGATGTACGAGGACTGGTGGGAGGTATTTGTGTAGGCAAAATAACGTATTAACAATAGTTTATTAGGTAGTAAGAGGTTAGACGGATTAACTAGTAGTTGACAAGGACTATGATGAAGTACTTTAAGATAGTAAGTAGCAAATATTTTCTTAAATCTGTAGGTTACTACCTACATTAAGATTGTTCATTGCAAACAAACTGCAGACAGTTGGCTTCAGAATTTTGTTA